>JAECWU010000127.1:20752500-22002500 GCA_018150985.1 Chymomyza costata | reverse complement strand
GGGGGAAAAGAAGCAAGTTTTTGACTTGGTGGGACAAACTGGACCTGGATTGTCACTATGGGCATCTGCTGGTAGAGTTTTCTGTCTTTAGCTGTTATGGTCTTCATAATCTGTGTATTGATAGAGACGGACATGGCTTACTAAAAAGCTACCCAAGGCTATGGGAAGAACTTATGATCCGCAATGTCTCCCAGCGACTATTTCATACAATGCACAATGATGAAAATTTGGACAAAATGACAATTTATTATTATTTTACACATATTAAGGTATACTGTGCACTCCAAAACCATTCAATATTTTGGGTATAGGCTATTTTTTCAATGTATGAGGAGCTCATATCTACCTCTGTGTGAAATATGGTCCAATTCCAATTAACGCTTTTTTTTTAATTAAGTTAAAAAAATTGTTTGGTTTTTTAAAATTTTTTCCAATTTTGATCTGGATTATCTATATCTCAAAAAAAATCCGATGAGGCTCAAATTTCCCAGAAAAATAGTTTAATCATTTAGGAGCACGTGTGTAAAATTTCATCACTCTATAAAAATTATAAGGGAATTGACAGGGTTTTGGGCAAAATATGAAAAAACTGGGCCCACAGTGCAATGTACAGATCTAGTATATACTGGGCCCCGGGTGCGGATCTAGGATTTGGTCTGGGGGGGTGCTTCACATCAAAGTGTATATATATACACTCACAAAATACTTTCTATCCATTTTTCCAGCTTTGAGGGTTCCGCAGACGAAAACCCCCCGTAAATCTGCCACTGCTGGCACCTATGTATAAGGACTATAAAAAAATAGTAAAAAGTTATTATTCATTGAAATCAGGAACAAAAAATTATTGTACCTACACTTCATAAACTATTTGTTACAGTGTATCCAAACTGGAGCAAGTAATTGGCAATGAATTATTTCTGGCCAAAAGTGTACTCTGGTAAGGGGTATATCAAAGTCGGTCAAAAACGATTTCAAGGTAAGCACTTTTTTTTTTCTTCTGCTAGGTAGACGCCAATTTTATTATTTTAAATGTGTGTGTGTGGGCAGCGCTGGCACTATGCTTGTTATTGTTGTTGTTTTTTTTAACTCTTATTTCCTTTGGTAGTATTTTTTTTTATTTGTTTGTTGATTTTCAATATTTTTGCACATTTTTCATGCCTTTGACAGTAAAAAGCAACAAAAATAAAACAAAAGCAACCGCACTGCATGCGACAGTTGCTGAAATGTCATTTGAATTGTTTGACTTGTTGGGCTGTCAGCATGGTCACACTGGCACGCCCACACACACAGACACACAGACACACACCCATACCCTAATTGCCCGCACTGTCATTAAGTGCAACTGTTTGTCATATATAGACGCTATATCTTGTCTAGTATATATATATGCATAGCCTAATCTATTTGTCATGTACGGGTAGCTCCCAAAAAGCAACAAAAACACAGAAAAAATGAACCAGAAATAGGGAGCAGAACTAAACGACTGGCACAAAGCAACAAAACAGCAGTGCTCCAATGTAATTTGGCCCAATACTTTTCCAGCTATGCCGCGCCTGCTTTTCCGCCAATGTTACGGAAAAAGACATTTCGGCAAAAATTCAAAGCGTTGGCTTTGATAAACGAGCTACCCGAAAAATAGTTGGCCAGTTGAGGTTGCAGTTGCAGCAATGCAGCAAAAAGCATTGGCCATTCCCACCGTGCCACCATGCATGAAGCGCAAGCAGACGAAAGCCAAAAAAAACAAAAAAAAGAGAAATACAAACAACAAAAAATACTATACAAAAATATCAAAAAGAAATTGTAGAAAAATCAAAATCCCGGCAAAAGAAAACTTTGAATCTCAGCGCACGGCAAAGTGCTCAACATGGCGCATGAGATATACAAAATGGCGGCTTGTGCACGTCCACAGTGGTTCAAGCTGCTGCAGCAAGTGTTGAAAAATTTTATCGCTGCTGTTGTTATTTCCGGTAGAAAGAAGTTGAGGCTGGCTGGCAAAGAGGGAAACACTTTTTGGAGCAAAGAAAAACGGAACATTTTATTGTGCTCTGCATAAATGCAAGTTACTTAGTGTTGCTTTATGATTTTTCATAATTTGTATTCTGAAGTCAGAAAATAAGAGTTATTTATTTAAAGATTTTTAAATATTTCTTTAAATTAAAAAAATTACTCATATTTTATTAAAAAAAATTAAAATTACACTTATTTTCTCAGCCTGCAGCCCATTGTTGCTCTGCTTACAATCAATACAAAAAAACACAAAAATTTCAAATGAATCGGAAAATCTTTATTATCAATAGAAAGAACCATTCTTGCCTTTCACTTTTAAAAAAATAATCCCCTTTAAATGTTAGCCGCAACTGCGCCGTAGCTCGTCCATGCGGAGGTTCCAATTTTCGAGCATAATCGGCGGTATCTCGCGAATAACACGGGTAATGCCTTAATCGTAGCTGGCTTATCCACAAACACTTTAGACTTCACGTAGCCCCAGACGTAGACGGTGTGTTATCACACGATCTTGGTGGTCAAGTCTCCGATCCGGAGCGTGAAATTAATTGTTCACCGAATTGTATCCATAAAATGGCTTAAGCGCGCGAAAAACATTCTTTACAGAACGCGAATGATCTTAATATAATTGTACGATTCGTAAACGTTGTTCGGGTGTAAGTCTTTCCATGACGAAATGAATGAAAACTGAATAGAAAACACATGTCAGCTTGACAGTACTCAGGCGTGATTTATAAAAAAAACCCTATTGAAAAAAAAACCTCAAGATTGATGACCCTTTACTTTCTTAAGAAATCTCAAACGTCAGTTCCCCCAAGTATATCTACTGAAATTCGCAAAATTAACTGAATTCCCACTTTCTTGCTGCAACATTTTCAAGCGCTTCACAATCTAACTCGTCCCACTGTGCCGTTCCACTGTGCACGCTGCGCATGTGATGGCTGGCAATTGCAATGCAAAGTAAAAGTTTGACGTTGTCATTGAAGCTGCCATCGCGGCGACGGCCAATGCAATTTCTATAGGATTTGGACGACGCACAGAGGGCACTAAGTGACAGTAAGTGTTTACCCAGCAGTGGCTCCTTCACGCACTTCAATCGCGTATGCTCTGATGATACTCTACAATTCTGATAAGCAAAACTTGTTTGAAAAGCTCTTCAGGATCGTTTGATATATCAAAGGGGCTAATGTTTTAGTATCAAATGGCTTTTTCCACTATTAACTCTTATGATTATCACATATTGGGTGTTTTTTTGAGAGTCTTTTGTTTTGTTTTTGAGAGGTGAGATCTTCTGACAGCCTTTAGCTGTTTTGTATTAATTATTAAAAATTGTAAGTCAAAATGTAGTTCCTACTCTGCACAAAATACCTTTGGAGCATTATATCATGAGAGCTCACGTGCCATTCTTAAATTATCGATAAATGAATAAACGGTCTGTATTTCCCTGAAATCGAGGTTGGTTGAAATTTCTTCGTGTAGAGTCCTTGTCTCAGCTATTTTTGTTTCCACAAATGTCTAAGAACGGGCAAGACATTTGGTTCCAGCATAATTTTTTTTTAGAAATTATGGCCAGGGTTATCATCATCCACAGGTCTCCTCCTGTTACCTTCAGCAACTTAGATAAACTAGGCTAAGAAATTTTGTGCTATATAAGCTAGGATTTTAAGAAATAAAAATCAATTCTGAAACGAAGCTCAAGAGTGCGTTTAAATTTAACGCGGGTTGAACCGACGTACTAATCAGACAGTACCTGTTTTATTTCTCTAGAAAAATCTGGAGTGGAGTATTTTTTACTGAAGCATGGGGCCTTAATGAAGCATTTCCAATTGGTTCTGTTTTTTGCTAGCATCTTCAGTTCGTTCTACGATCATCGATTTTCTTTTTTGAGTGTTCTTCACCACGCGGTCTTGAGACAACACCTCTTGCGGCTTACTTGGGGGTTCCAATCAAGAGCTTGTCGACAAGCTTCCGTAGCATCTTTACGCAGGCCAGGATTCACAATTTGATTTATTTTTTTTTTTTTTTTTGGTGCATTATTGAAGTTTTTTGGTCTTCGCAGATCAGTTTACATCGATGGCAGTCTTGAACCACAACAATAGGTGCACTTTTATGAGAACCAGCCTCCAAGTTGAAGGGATAACGTCATCTTCAGAAATCGTTATCCATCATCTGCCTACTAAATAAAAAAATTTATAGGTTATATTTTTTTTTAAACAATATAATTGATAATACTAATCTTAATTAACACAAACATTAGTTAAGGCGTAAAAAATGTTTATTGCTGCTGCAAATAGATTTTTTTCTTCAAATGGCATCCTATTCTAATATCAGCAGAGTTTCTTGGATAGGCCTATAATCCTCAGCGTATGATAAGCAACTGAACGCATACCATAACATTAGGCCAAAAAAAAAAAAAAAATTATTTCCAAAATAGGTTTACTCACCATGAAAATATATAAAAATTTCAAGAAATTTTTGGATTATACATCGTCATCATTTTGGAATATCCTTACCTTAGTTAATTTCTAAATGGAGCCAGTTCTATGTTATATTTTGCTTTTTGGTACTTTCTATCTATTATGTGGAACAATGTTTTGGCGTCGTCACCGTCATCATTTATTTTTTTGTTTAGTGTTGCCGCTAGATGGCGCAAGCAAGTTGCTGCATATTTGTGTGTATATTTAAGAATAAAATTTAAAAAAATCATAGGTTTGGCTAATTAAGGCTTAATTTAATTATATATTTTAAAATAAAATTTAAAAAAAATCATAGGTTTGGCTAGTTGAGTGCAGGGTAGTGCTGGAGAAAACATCGATGATCGAAGCTTAAAATCTCTATATATCGATATTGGCCCACACAGATGTTTCTCCAGCACTACTCAACAACCATTTTATGAGTGCTGGAGAAACATCCCTGTTGGCCAACATCGATATATAGAGATTTCAAAGTTCGATTATCGATGTTTTCTCCAGCACTAGTGCAGGGTACAAAACCCCTAGTCATACAAATCAGTCACATCTCGATTTTGATTTTATTTTTCTAAAGACATCTAAAATTTTTGCAAAAATAGTTTGGATTTCCAAAGAATATAACATTTACTTCGCACCACTTATAGGGTATTTCAGTGTCGTTACGACTGTTTCAAACATTTTTTTTTTTTTGTTGTTAAATTTGTTTTTAATTTTTCGTTTGTCTTGACGTTGACGCTTACTTTGATTTCGCACTGCCAAGTTCTTTGGTTGATTTTATCTGGAAGCTCAAGCTACAAATTGCAGTTTCTTTTGACATTCGTCTACGTTTTGTTTGAGTAATTCTAGAGAAATGTGTTTGCTCCGATTTCGTTGTTGTTTCTCGACTTTTGTTTTGACTCATTCTTTGGCGCTTCCTTTGGGTCATTCTTTTTCAAATTGTATGCCAATTAATACTAACAAATTGCGATTCGTTTGAAAAATTTAAGAAAAATTTTGCCGCAGAAACTAGTAACTTTTTGCTGTGAGTTACATGTAATTGATTCTTCTAGAAAATACTACAAAATTCGTACAAACCAAATTTATTGGCTCTAGCTGGTTCTTTATTGAAACAAAGTGAAATATTATTGCAGTTTCTTAATTTTTACATTTTTCTGTTTATCCGATCGCAATAATTTTTGCAGCTTTCCGTTTTTATCAAACAGGGTGCATATATGTGCTAGGTGGCTTTTATTTTGTGGGGCAATATAGTGCTATGGATTAAAAAACAAAACCTTATGATAATGCGAATCCTATGGTTAGAGTTAGGTTCGTACAGAAAGATGAACGTATGAACATGATTCATTGCTTCCCTAGGTGGCGCTAGATGAAATATTTTGCTATGGAGAAGATAAAGTCTACTGCAGGTGTGGTCTTGGGGGGTGTGGGGGTTTTACTTCGAAGTGTATATATATCAGATCTCGCAAAAGACTTTCAACCCATTTTTCCAATTTGGGGGGTCCGGATCCGAAAACTCCACCGTGGATCCGTGCTCCTTCTATATACTTCCACTTGTAACGCACATCCTTATACCCTTGACCCTGTGGATTCAGTGTATAAAAATTTGAGCTATTGAAGTTAAACGAGATAAACTAGAACTAGTTTAGCTCCACGAAAAAATTCTGAATCAAAAGCATAAAAAATTTTCTTTAAAATATACCAGGGGCTTAGCCTTCTGCTTGCTTTGTACTGCAACCACCGACAAAAAATTAATACTCTTTTAGAAACGATTGATGAACATGTGCCAAAGTGAAGCTGCTACTGGATCTGCGCCCATAGTATCCTTAGCAAGGGAACTAGGGGAGCAAACATCTGTATCTACTCAGATAGCCAAGCTGCTATTAGAGCATTATCATCATGGAGCATCTCCTGCAGGATGGTTAAAGAATGCCATAATTACCTCCAAATCCTGTCCTCCCGAAACAAAGTCGTGCTATGTTGGGTACCTGGACCCTCAGGAGTAGATGGTAACACGATCGCTGACGATCTAGCACGACAGTGCGCCCCCACCCTGACCACTGGCTCTGCGACTTTCTGTGGTATTGGTTGGTCCACAATCAAAACCATGGTAAACAAATGGGCTGCAAGAGAACATAGGAAATACTGGTTCTCCTTACCGGGGCTGCGTCAAGCAAAAGCGCTTGTCAAACCTCTGGATATGATCAAGACAAAAGGTCTTAACAGTACGGACTTAAAACTCTTGGTAGCATACCTATCTGGCCACCACACTGTTAGATACCATCTACAAAAAATTGGCCTATCGGTATCTTCAGAGTGCAGACTCTGTCTCGAGGACGATGAAACCACCAGACATATTCTCTGTGACTGCCCAGCGTT
The DNA here is from genome assembly GCA_018150985.1 of Chymomyza costata. Taxonomy (NCBI): domain Eukaryota; kingdom Metazoa; phylum Arthropoda; class Insecta; order Diptera; family Drosophilidae; genus Chymomyza; species Chymomyza costata. The sequence continues at coordinate 21,995,652 of JAECWU010000127.1, read as the reverse complement.
GTTATGGAACAGAGCATGTCACTTGGGAAAGAACGGATTAGTTCCTTCCATCTTAGATCAATACCAACAAAAGACCTAGTGGTATTCATGCGGAAAGCGGAAAGTCTTTTGCATTAATTTATGGGTATGGTACAAAAGATCTTCTGGTCGCAGTGCCCCACCTCTTTGTGAGGAACCCATACGGGCTTGAAATAAAGCAACCGATTGGGCAAAAATTTCCTGAGGGTTTCCTGTAGGTTCAAGGAACACCTTAGTAATTTGGACAGATTCAATAGGCTATGTGTACACTTGGGACTACTCCCAAAGCTTCTGAGCTTCTGGGCCTCTTTAGTAAGCGTAGAGTCCTGATGCAAGATGTCATCCGATTGCGGAGAACTAGGAATACTAAAGAGAACAATAGCTATGCATATACACTTACTACATAGTATGTGTAGAGCTATTAAAAAACATATTTTCTCTCTACCTATAAACTATCTTAATTTTCATGGAAACTAGTCTAGTTAATTTCCTAAATAGAATAAAAAAAATTTTACTTAATTTAATTTAATTATACAATTTAATTCGATTTAATTATAAAATTTAATTTAATTATAAGATTTGATTAAATTACATATAATTTTTTTTCAATTAACAAAGCTAAATTTTCTTCCCAAAACCTTTTCGTTTTGTAAAAGAATCGCTCTTATGCAGTTTGGGAGAGTTGTTTGCAATTTTGCAGAAGCTGTTGTAGTTTTTGTTGTTGTTGTTTGTTAGTTTGCTTGTCTGACACCCACAACAAAGTGTGTCTGTATGTGTGTGTGTGTGTATGAGCCAAAAGTAAAAGCCAAGTTGCGTCGATTCAATTCGAGTTGAGTGTAAGTAAAGTTGGCATGCCAAGGACAATTTCTTTTTTGCTTTTTTACAAAGTACAGTCAAAAAAAGAGTGCATATATATATAACAGTCACAGACGGCAAAAATGAATGAGTTGAAAAGAGATAGCAAGAGAAACAAAGAGCGAGCGAGACAAAGCTTAAGCGCGACAGAGCGCTAAGAAATATTTTTCGTATGTGTTGACATGGCTGACTTTGAGGCTTTTAAAGCCGCCGCAAAAAAAAACGCGTTAGAACAAGTGCTGCCAAAAAAATAAAAGCTTTTAAAGAACTCTTGTTTTGATTTCATTTGTAGCAACTTCTCAGCACTTTGAAATAAGTCAAAACAAGAAGATAAAACCGTCGAAAAGCATCGAAGTTCGTCGTAAGTCGCCGTCGTTGAAATGCCTTTACCAAAGAGTTTCATAAAGCCTAAGCCGGTTTAAGCGTTCAAAATAAGTCAAAAGAAAAATCTTACGCCCCTCCAGCCAACCAGTTGCATGCAACTTCCGGTGTCAGCTGTGGCAACAACAAATGCTGCCACAAATAAACAGCAAATGTAATGGTAATATTTTCCCTGCAATTGTCATATGACAGCAGCGCCTTAAAAAATTTATGCAGAGCAGCAAGTCGCCCCGATGCTCCCGCTTCAAATCATATTCTGTTTGCGTACATATATATATATATATATTTTTTATTTTTTTGATAGATTATTACAAGCAGTGGCAAGTCTCTGGCCCCACTCCAAACACACAGCCCCAACCGCAGTCTATGCGTCTAGCAGCCATGTGACAGTATCTTGCAGCCGCACAAGCGTGCCCCGAAATGTATGCTACGAGAGTTGACACTAACGCGCGGGAGTCACAGCTGGAATAGAAAAGAGAGTAGCAGAGCGGAAAAGAGCACAAGATGAATTGGATTGAGGCTTAGCTTCGGGCCACCGAAATTTATAGACTCTTTGAATGACTAGAGGAGGAAAAAACAAAATGTTTTGAAAAACTTGAAATATTTTTTGTAACGAAATCAAACGAATTGTAGAATGTGTAGAACACGTCAACTTGGCTGCATTTAAAGAAATCTTTAGCATGAATGATATTGAAAATATGGACTTATAAATAGGCATCATACCAATTGGTATATTAGTTATGGTTGGATAAGTATCGTATAACGCGCAACAGTCATGCCATCCTTCTGGAGGGTTTCATTATTTAGCTCCCCTTCTCGACGGTTTTTATAGAAAAGTCATTTAACTGGACCACATGATCTCGCAGCGATCTCGGTTGGAGTTCAGCTACCTAAAAAATATGTTTGTAAATTTAGGCATCTATATTTCCGAAATCCCTTTGAGAACGCGAAAAACTTTTACAACGTGTACATTAAGCTACTGAGGCCGTAAGTTCCTTCTTGGAATAATTGGGACCTATACATAATAAGCCCTCTCGGGGATTGGCACCTTGTCGTGGTGAGGGGCTCAGTAGGGGCAATGAATCTAAGAGCGGTGCCGCCGGTAACAAAGCTACTGGTATTGCCAGCCATGCCGGTAAGGTCAAAGAGGAGTCTCAAAGCTAAGATCAATCGACAACAAATCAAATCCTGGTGCTTTGTTGGGAACCGAAATGCCACCGGGTAGGTGCCTGTTCGCCAGATTAGGGGTGGCCTGCACTTATAAAGATCCTTGGGCCCATCACTCATCTTTCTAAAGATGTCAGATTAACATGGAATCAAACCACATATTTTACTCCAAAGGGTACTCACCAACAGCTGGCTAATCCCCCACCTTCGACAGCCAGCACAGAAAACTTGGAGCTGCTAATTTCAAGTTATAATAGCAACCCGATGAACGTAACCAATTTGAGGCTCTATGCTTCACAAAGGAGGAAATAAATACTTCATCAATATTATACATATTAATTATATATATTACATATATATATACATATGTATTACATACATATATTAGTCCCAACAGCGGGTATTACCAAAAGTAAAGAATTAATAGATAATCAAAGCTAGCATTATAATGCTATTGATGAAGATATTCATACTACTCAAATAACACCGGAAGTTTGTTTTTAAATTAAAAACTTTTAATGAAACACTTCTAATCCAGTATGCACTTCTCAAAGAAAGTTCTCCCGATCAAATAGCGCTACTCTATTTCTTCTTCCTGAGGTTTGTTAGTGGCTTTGTTGTTGGCCAAAATGTACTTCAAAGCACTTTTTTATTTGGCTTGTTTCTCCCTTATCAAATTGAATCGATGTAAGCGTAGTAGTTTAATCGATATTTTTGAACATTCTTTTGCCTTCTAAAGTTCATCTCAACCCCAGCCATTAAAGCTAAGCAAGCAGTGCAAGCAGTTTTTTAAGTTGTTTGCCGGTATAGCCTCTAATGCATTCTTAGTTTCGGCTGGTTTCGCCGCAATCCAGTTGAACCGATGCAGAATATCTTAATCGGTTGCCTACAAAAAGTAATCTCCACCTCAGCCTTTAGAGCAGCTTCTAAGTAAGGCTCTTCCAAGCTGTGGTTTAAGTAATTTACTTGAATAGCATTCGGTGCATTTTTCAATTCGGCTGGTTGCGCCCCAATACAGTCTAATCGGTTAAGGCGAAGTATATCCTCGATCAACATCAATTCAGGTATCTGTATCGGTCTTTTGTTTCCTTTAAGTAATCTTCCCACATCTCACGTAGCAACTATAAAAGCTGTTCGGCGGAATAGACTCCAACGCAATCCAGGCTTAACGTTGTAGCCAAAGTAGCAGCTCAATCAAGCTTAATCGAGGCACCTGAAAAGATCCTCCAAGAAATATCCGCTCATCATACCAAGCATTTATAAAATTGTTAGCCGGAATAGCTTTCAATGCATCCTTCCAATCAGCTGATTTCACCTCAATCCAGTAAAAACGGTGTAGCCCATGTGGCTTCACAATTCAGTTTAATGGATGTACTCGTCGCGAACTTTCCTCTCCTCAAAGTATTTACCTTCCGATCCTCGGCCTACTCTTAAAAGTTTTCGGACGAAATGTTCTTCAAATTGTGCTTTTTTCATCTAGTTCAATCGGCAAACTCAGAGCAGTCCTTTGTCTCCTCAAAATAATCTGCTGCCAGCTCTCAAAGCATTTTTAAAATCGTTTGCCAATATGATCTTTAAAGTTTTCTAACAATTCGTTGGTTTCACCTCAAACCAGCTTAATCTGTGAACCCAGAGCGGTCTATCTTGATTAATTAAGCGTTACTAGATCTGGCAATCGCACTGCAGTACCATATTGAACTTAAAATAAATTTGAGTACGAAAAGTCGCTGACAGCAATTTCAAAGCGGTATGGATAGTAATTAGTTACCTCTTAAATGCTGCCTGCAGCCAAGTTTGATCATGAATGGAACCAAATAAGATTTGGCTTGGCCTGAATGTATCGGTCCAAATGTAATGAATAGAGTATCTGCATTGTCTTCTCTAGTCGATTGATGAATCTCCAGCGCCAAATGCTGGACTTTATTGAAACGTTTGAACTTTTGGTTGAAGATTTCAGTTTTGAATCATATTTTATTATAATAGCATTTCGGTGTCGTAGATCCTCTATTACACCTTTAGCTTGAATCATTGTGTTCTGTATGTAACTACTCCGGGCCCCTGAAAAAACTCCGTGACCGCGGGAATCCCTTTTCCCCCCACTCGTCAGGCCAGATCATCCGATATGTTAAAGAGATCCACCAACATTTCAGAAGAGTGAAATCATTTTCGGGATGGCATTCTTCTCAAAAACAAATGCGACATACGTAGCTTTTGTAACTTATGTATCAACTGTACGATCCCTCATTGGCGTTTAATTGACAGCTCCAAATCGATTCTTTACAACTTGTACCAATAGGATCAAGAATATTATGGACCAACAGACAGTAGGGTCATAATGTCCTCTTGTCCGGTATCGAGATCTCTTTTTATATTTCATACACAGTCGTAAAACGACTCAACTTATCGAGTGAGTCGAGTAAAAAGTAAGGTTTCGACATTTTCTAAGAGCACTTTTTTATTCCGGAGAGGTTATATGTTTTACTTTTTTATCTATGGGCGCCTTTATTGCACTTCAGGTCAGGGAGGAGTTCCCCCATTACAAAACTCTGTGCCCAGATTTATTTAGTCAGCTTTGAGCAACTGCACACATCTGGTTCTTCACTTGTTTCTAAGAGACGATCGTTCATGATGACTTCGTGGATTTTGGTGTTTGCGGAATGGCGTCATCTCTTGTTCGGTTGGTTAACATTGACGATGCAGTGTTTCAATATACATCATCCAAGCTCCAAGATACTTTTATCAATCTTTTTTTGTATTTTGCCAACAGCAATTAGTTTTCAGCCTACCCTCGCATGTGTAGCTGGTTCAATGTTGAGCCAATCAAGAGTGTGTTGGAAAACGTATGCAGAGTGACAGCTTTAATATGTTACAAACTTAATAACAAACTTTAATTGCTTTACACTTTATGTAGGGTATAAAATATGGCTAAGAAGAAGCAGCAAATCAAGTCAAAGTTGCTTTTTGGCTTGCATACGCAAAATGTGACAAGGGACGAGATGGCGTTGAATATACTTTGTAGGAGCTACGAAGAAAATGAAAAACGAAAAACTCGAAAACGTATGGAACTTGTTTTGGTTGGGTTGAGATTGCCTGCCTGCCTGACTGAGTGACTGACTGCTTGGATGCTGCCATGTGCACCAAGCACCTTGTCATATAATCACCCACATGCAAACACACACACCAGCCAGCTCGCACACCAGCTCACACACATGGCTGGTCTTGATGGTTTTTGAGAGTTCCCCATTTGCGTTCGCGACGTTCGAGTTCTTGTTGTCATTCGCGTATGTATATAGATAGATAGCGATACCCTTGACAGTACTTAAAAAACAAGGATAAAAACTTTACTTTTGTTTGCTGCCGCTGATGTTGCCTCAGCTTTTTCTTCTTCTTCTTCTGCGTCATCTTCTTAACAGAGTAGACGAAAGAATCGTACCAGCCGGGCAGACCAAAGAAGACGCGACTTCTTGCCCATTATGCCTTGGCTCAGCGATTTTTGCGCAGTTTGCTTTTGTCAGTGTGTGTGTGTGTTTGTTCTTAAATTTTTCCAGCGGTTTGCCTTTACGCTCCCGAGTATATGCGCCCTGCGGTGCGCTACAATTTTCAAAAAGTTTCCTTCCTTCCACCTAAAAATGTTTCTTCTATTTTTTTTCTTCTTTCTCTTGGTTTTCTTTTTTTTATTTGTCGGTGTTCTCTCTACCAAATTGTCTTAATAGATTTATGGGCGCACATAAAATGGCTGCACTTTGGTTTGGTGCGAGAAACAACTTGCGTTTACCTAGAGTTTAATTTGGTTGTGTAATTGCTCTCTTGCTCTCTATCTTAGTTCCGTTTTTCGTTACTTCCTTTGCTTTGGTATCTTTTTCTCTGTTTTGGCATCTTGTTTGTCACAGTTGTTGGCAACAAGCATAAGTCTTGTCTAACAGAGTATTGCTCTGACAATTTGTCAAGATCTTAACTTGGTTAACCTCGTATCATCTAGCAGTGTGGATCCCAGGAGTGGGTGCTGGTATTGTGACGTCAGACATCTATGACAGTGGCGTAGCCTGCATCTATTTTTTCCCAAGTCCCGCCTTCCAACAAACGAAAAAAGCACATTTAATTTTTTTTTATTAACATTTTTAAAATTGTTATTTCCAATAGACCAAAAAAAAACATCGATTAAAAATTTGAACTAAAACTATCTGTATCACATAGAGAGCACTGCTAATCCAAACTATGCAGGGCGCTGCTCGGCATGGTTCTTGGTAAACTTTTCGGCAGTCGTCATGAACAGCTCATGCTTAGTGGCAAATTCTTCACCCACATCGGAACGTAAAGCATGCTCCGGTTCTGGTTCTTGCAAGACTTTAATCAGATCCTTTAAGACATCGCGCACACGTGTTGCCGGCTTCCATTTATCAGAAGAGATAATGCTCAAGCAAGCATTTCCATCTTGATCAACATTGGGATGATAGATTTTTGTATTAAAGTTAACTTTTGGCGGCACAAAGGGATATTGCGGTGGAAAATGCAATGCAATGCGAAATGCGCCCTTGTTGTAGGGAGCATTCTCCGGCACCAATAAAGCTGTCCAGGTCATTAGATTATCATCGACGGCTGCTATGTTTTGTAAATGCTCTGACTTTGAGGCAACTAGCTCCGATAACTCGCGTCTCAATCTTAGCGTGGGGGCCATTTTTGCGCTGAATTTGAAAAAAAATACAAAAATTATTTTAAAAAAAAAAAGTAAAATTTTCTTTTTTTTTTGTTTTTCTTGTTTCCAAATGTTCGATGAATTACATAAGTTATTTTGTACTGAGCTTAAACGAATGAATTAAAACACAAAGCCTACCAAGAGCATGGAAAAATCATTTTAAAGAAAAAGGCCTACTGTTTTATATATGTAATTCAGTGGAGAGTTTTATTGAAAAGGTCTACCTAGATAAAGTACTGGAAACTGCCCCCAGCGATTTTTGATAAGTAATGATGCAGTTCGATGCATAAAGGAAAAACAAAATTTTGTGTCTTTAAACACCAACTACCACCCTAAACCCTCTTTTTTTTCTCAGTTCTGCCACTGGTGAAAATCTTTAAAAATTTCATAATTTTTTGTATTCCCGACAGACGACTTAATTCTTTTTTTTCATATGCGCCTCTGCTGGGGCGCCTTATTCGGTTGATTATCTGAAAAACTTTCAAAAGTTCGTCTATTTTTGCTTTCTAGACAAACAATCCAATCCATTTTTTCCAGCTACGAACCTGGTGCGTAATAAAATTTCAATGTCTTAATCGTATAATCTGAAATTTTTTCAATATTTCATCTTTTTTTTGTATTCTAGACAACCCTAAACCAATTTTTTTCTAATTCCGCCTCTAGTGAGCAGTTAAATTTCAAGTTTTTTTTGGCTGCCCATCTGAAAATCTTTGAAGATTTCATAATTTTTTGTATTCCCGACTGACAACTAGCTTAAACCTTTTCTTCCAGATCCGCCTCTGGTGGGACGCCTTATTCGGCGGACTATCTGAAAATCTTTCAAAAGTTCCTCTATTTTTGTACTCTCGACAAGTAACTATATTTAACCTATTTTTTCCGAATTCGCCCCTGGTGAGCAGTGAAATTTAAATTTACCTTACTCGGCAGTTCATCCGTAATTCTTTGAAAATTTCGTTTATTTTTGCATTCTAGAAAAGCATCTACCCTTAACCATGTCTTTTTTAGAACCGCCCTGGTGAGCAGTGTGACATTTCTTACAAAGAAGCCATATATGCTTACATTCTAGGTAAGCAACTGTCCTAAACCTTTTTTCTCAGTTCCGCCCCTGGTGAGCACTGAAATTTAGGATCTCATTCGACGGCTCATCTGAGAATCTTTCAACATTTCATCTATTATTGCCTTCTAGACAAATAACTACCCCAAACCATTTTTTCCAGGTCCGCCCCTGGTGAGTAGTGAAACTTCAGGATCTTATTCGGCGGCTCATCTGAAAGTTTTTCAAATTTTATTTTTTTTTACACTCTAGACAAGCAGCTACCCTTAACTATGTCTTTTTTAGAGCCGCGCCTGGTGAGCAGTTTAATTCAAAATTTTATTTGACGAATCATCTGAAAATCTTTACAAAAAAGTCATATATTTTTACATTCTAGCCAAGCAACTGCTCTAAACCTTTTTTTTCAGATCCGTCCCTGGTGAACAGTGAAATTTCGCGATCTGATTCGACGCATCTTATGAAAATATTTCAAAATTTCATCTATTTTTGCATTCTAGACAATCAAGTAACCCAAACCTTTTTTCTCCAGGTCCGCCCCTGGTGAGTAGTGAAACTTAAGTAGCTTTTTCGGTGGCTCATCTGAGAATCTTTCAAATTTTATTTTATTTTTACATTCCAGACAAGCAACTCCTCTAAACCTTTTTTTTCCAGTTCCGCTCCTGGTGAGTAGTGAAATTTCTAGATATTATTCAGCAGGTCAACTGATATTCTTTCAAAATTTCATCTATTTTGGTCTTCTGCATAAACTTTTTATGCAGCTTAAATTAATTTTTATTAAAATAAATTTTTTATACATTTTTAAAGCTTTCATCATCTTAAGTGCCACCTTAGCATCTATTCGACCTTAAAGCATTTCATATGAATATTTTTATTCAGCTCTTTGGAAACTTTTGCCCAGATATATTTAAATTTAACATGTGTCAACGCCTTTTATATTAAGTATAACCATTTATCATAATTTAAAACAACTTTTACTCCTTTTCAACGTACAAGAGCACCTTAAGTTAATGAATTATGTTAATTAAGCTTTGCAATTGTTGTTAAAACTTTATTATATTTTTCCTTAAAGAAACCGGTCTTAAGCATTATATTCAATTCAAAGTTTTCATAAAGAAATTCTTCATTAGCTTTGAGCATTATTTAATGCACTCGCTGCATTGCCCGTAAGTTTGCTTCGGGGAAAAATATTTTATTTCTTTACAATTTTGTAGAACTATGTCGTCTTTGCAACAAAGTTTTAAATTAATGGAAAAAATTGTAAAATTTAAGTTAATGTAACAAGGTGGGATGAGATGAGTTTGAGATTTTGCATTATAAGGCCAAACTTGTTCGTTTTATTATAACTACAGATTTTAGTACTACCCTTGACCAATTTAGTTTCTGAAATAGTATATAACTTAGACATGGATACGCTGAAGATAACAAAATATCTTAAGAACATGGTCAGAAGAACAAAGGAAATTTTAGTAGACAACTCCGGATGGTGTGTATCTGTGCGTCTGTATGAACGTCTAGAACAGCGGTCGGCACGGCTCTATCTCGCGTGTATAGGGATTAGCGACGTCGACACACGTCATGTGTTATACACAAAACGCATGCATGTGTGCGTGCTTTTTGTACTGAAATTTTCTCTGCCGCAGTGACGTATGACGTCACAACAGACACGAAGTGGATGGTGTGTGGCTTCGGCTCTTGTTGCTTTGATATTGTTTTCGCTGCTGCAGTGGCAGTAAAGCAGAGCAACAAGAGCCGAAGCCACGCACCATCAACTACATGTCTGTTGCTTACCAACGCCAGCGTCGCAATTCGTCACTGCGGCAGAGATAACTTCAATACATACGCAGGAAAAAAATGTGAGTGTATTTTGTGCCGACCACTGGTCTAGATCATTATAAGAGTTGGACACTTTGTTAGGTGTAACAAGTTTATTGCAAAAATTTTATAGAACATTGTCCTAGGGTTAAGTCCGAATCAAGATACATTTTTTTACCCTATACCTAAGTTTGTGCAGGCCAAAAATGTATGTAACATTAAGAAGGAGACTTTGAAGACGTTGCCCTAAGTATGATGAGGTTGACTAGAGATTTGGATATACCCAAGTACATCTGTCCATCTGATCGTTTGTATGAACACCGAGATCTCAGAGTAGCTGAGAGCTAGTGCAACCAAACTTTCAAATTTGATGCCTTATTACGTCACTGGAGCATTGTTTGAGTAAGCAGCGCAGTAAGCAAAAGCGTACGAGAGAGCAAGAATGAGAGAGAGATTTGCCATACTTGCAGCGTGCGTGAGCCGACTGCGCTGCGGCAGATTGTTGTGCACTATCCACGCGTGCTATGAAAATTGAAAGACTGTCCAACACTGCACTGGAGACAAGTTAATTTTTTTTTTTTTTGATATCGAAGCTATATTATATATGGCAACTCTCATAGGAGTATTTCAGAGCAGAAGTGTTTGATACGTAATTCGTTTGTTTGAGAAGATGTCGCAATCAAATTTAGTGTGGGAAAGTTTTTTAGTACTCCCCAAGCTTGCACCAAATACTTAGATGTAACTACGATATGCTGAAAAAAACATACACCACAAATCGTTATTGCCCCTAGCTCTCTTCCCTTAATAAACTCTTTGCGACTTTAAATTCGATAACATTTTCTTAAACCAAATCATTGTATCTAAACTGTGTTTCACAGCTGCTGTTAACTTTTCCATAAGGCTTATCAACTTCCTGCTTAATTTAACAACAACCCGCAACTACTTTTAAGCATAAGCCAGGATCAAGTTGCTAACCCCGACTTTAGAGACAGTTTATTTTTATTCTTATTGGCATTATAAATAATTTTTTTTTTTGTTGTTGTTGTTTTGATCGACAAGATTTTTTCTTAGCCTTGGCAGCAGTTTCCTAACCATCTCAATGGCCTTATGCCAGTGTTGTTTTTGTTGTTCTCTGACATTTTGCTAACGACTTTTCAATGGCTGAACCAAGGCATAACTTTTGTTCCTCAGTGCATGTGTGTGTGTGTGTGTGTCTGAGTGAGAGTGTATGTGTGTGCTAAAGTAAAATGGCGCGCATTTGCTCTTGATGTCTATACCCTGATAAAGGGTATTATAGATTTGCACAGGCTGTGAAGTAGAAGAGATTGAAAGTTATTTATATCATCTCGGTTAGCGTTTGAATCAACTTCGTTTGTCTGTATAAACACCTAGATCTCGGAGAGCATAAGTGTTGGAGACATCATTTCTAGCCAAAAGATGCGATGTATTACGCTCTTTCGTCATAGTAGAATTCTGCGGCTCTCTTCATAAAAGCCACCATTTGTTTTTACATTGTATGGTAGACAAAAATATAGAGCTGCGAATATTTTTGCTCTAGCTCTTGCGCTCCCAAATTTAGACTTTAATTGCTTTTGTCTAAGTGAATCATCAGTTTTCTGAAAGTTTTTAGCTGATTATTCTGAAATTCTTTTATATTCAAGGCTTATACTTGCGACTTACTTCTTTTTCTATAAAAACTGCTTGCAGAGTATGCGAGTGTTGTTCAACGCCACTGACTGCTTCACAATTTTTTGTGTCAGAGTCTGTTGGTAGACGCATTTGAAGATATTGGCTTGGCTATACACATGGTATATGTAGTAGTATATAAGATGCGGCAGCTGTTTACCCAAGCAAACATATGTACCCACATGCATAAGGAGTGAGAAATATGTACGCATACGAACCTTCATATTAAGGCTGTAAAACTGCTACAGTTGTAAAATGAAATTAGTTGTTACTGGTTTGGTTCTTTGCTATGGATGATGTGCCAGCAGCTGCCTCAGCCTTGGGATTCACTTGGCTTTACTTGGCTTTGGCTCACTGTCTGTTGTTCTTTTGCTCTTACGGAGCGAGTATATTAACTAGGGAATACGTTAAGTTAATGATGCAGCATACAGTGCGCATACTTGTTCGGTCAGTTGCGAAATTGTGCAGGATACAGTGCGTATACTTGTGCGGCCTGGTAAAGCTATTGTTTATCATTTAGGCAATATTTTTAAAATATATTTTTGTCAGGGCTGCAAAACAAAACTGGAAAAAGCCCGCATGTGGCTCGGGATATATGTGAAATATGTAAGAGGAATATAGACATCCCTGTGTTTTGGAACTAGATCAAAAAGATCCGACAAAAGTTGCTAAAAGTGCAAAAAAAAATGTAAAAAATATAAAAAATATAAAAATATAGAATATATAAAAAATATTAAAACTATTAAAAATATTAAAAAAAACTAAAAATATTAGCAATATTAAAAATATTAAAAATTAAAAATATTCAAAATACTAAAATATTTAAAAATATTAGCAATATTTAATATATTAAAAATATTAAAAATATTAAAAATATTAAAAATATTAAAAATATTAAAAATATTAAAAATATTAAAAATATTAAAAATATTAAAAATATTAAAAATATTAAAAATATTAAAAATATTAAAAATATTAAAAATATTAAAAATATTAAAAATATTAAAAATATTAAAAATATTAAAAATATTAAAAATATTAAAAATATTAAAAATATTATATAGAATATATATAAAATTTAAAAAAATTTAAAAAATATAAAAAACAAAAAATTTAAAAAATATGAAAAGTATAAAAAAATATACAAAATTTCAAAAATACAAAAATTATATAAAAAAAATATAAAAAGTATTAAAAAAAATTAAAAAAATAAAAAAATACATATATTTTCTTTTCCTTCTCCGCCTTTTCATACAAAATAAAAATGAATACAAACAGGTTGTATTAAATTCATCAAAAAAAAAATGAAAAAATCATTTTTCCCACAGAAATACTCTTATTGTCAGATCTAATATGTTTCCGTACTTCCTCCCACTTTTTTTAGAACAATCTGATATATAATTTTACAAAAATTTTCTAGAGAATGCTTTTTTTTTGGTCTAATCAATTTCTTTTAATTTTAGAAATTACAATAAATCTATAGTCTCAGCGACAACCCTGGTTATGTAATATTTATAGCATTACATAATTAATAAAGCAAATCTATCCCAAAAATTAAGTGCTTTGAATTAACCTCAAAAACCGACATAAAACGAGTTATTTTGCATACTATCTCAAAAAACTTAGGTTCTGAGGATTTTTTTTTTCTCGTATTTGGCTTCAGCAAACCCTTAGAACATCGGCTGACCAACGGTCACGAAAAAAAACTTTTCTGAGGATTTTTTTAAAAAAATAAAATAAAAATCGATTTTTAGGTCAGTAAGTCCGAAACTGAGTTTACCCTAGTACTTATCCGAATTCAGCGACACCAAACACATATAAAAACATCTTTGAAAACTATAAATCGGAAAATTCGTTTATGGTTTTTGCTGGCTATCACAGAACGCTTCGATGTTGTGGTTTTTTGGAGCTAGTATTCGGATTCAGTGGCTCAAAAGCCATATGGGTATATGTATCTGTATATGTACAGATCACTACACTTTTTTTTGTAGGCCTGAATTATAAATACAAATAATCCGAATTCTTTCTTATTTGCGAATGTTTATAGTGTTTCTATCTTCGAGAGTTCTCCCCCTGAGCAGGGTTCTCAAGCTGGTAAACTTAACCTTACGTAAGATTGCTTAACTATCTTTCATTTATGTTTGAACTCTGCTTCCATTTTCAACAGCTATGTAAAAACTCCTAAAATGAAGCAGCTGTAAATGGATTTAAAGATGCACCCAAAAAAGCTTACAGCATGATCAGCTGACGTCATTGCGACTTATATGCACAATATGTGCTTCCAACGTGTGACCCAACAATATAGAAGAAGTCTGAAATTATTGCAAGCCAAATTAACAGAGCGCCTAATCCACAAGAGACAGCTAATGTCGTCCAATATATATGCTCTTAGTCCCAGGTTTATATTAATCTTAGGTTACTCCTTGAAGACGCCTTATAGGGTATGAAATCTTTTGCTATTAATTTTAACAGATTGCAGATGTTTTTGTTGTAATTGAGTCATGAAATGCTTGAAATAGATGCAGCAGCAGCAGCAGCTAAGCCTCTCTCTTTGAGTATCACTCGAAAACCGCACACACGGCATAAAAGAAACGAGAAAACGAAACAAGAGAGAAACATTAAGTGAAAGCGGAGAGAGAGAGAGAGAGAGAGGGAAATGTTAACTGTTAATGTGAAGTGCGTGCGGCGGCAACAGCGTTGAGTACTATGTTGAGTCTATCATATCAGCATCAACAACAGCACACGCACACAGACACACATGCATACATGCTTACATAAGTACATAGGCGAGGGTAGGCTTAAGAGTATTTGGCATAAAGAAGACTAGAGCTGAAAAGAGCTCTATCAGCTGCATTCGTCAACTTATGCAGTAAACACATAAAGGGTCATCAATCTTGAGGTTTTTTTTTAAAATGCAAAAAAACACAAAAATTTCAAATGAATCGGAAAATCTTTATTATCAATAGAAAGAACCATTCTTGCTATGCACTTTTTAAAGATAATTCCTTTCAAATGTTGGCCGCAACTGTGCCGTAGCTCGTCCATGCGGAGGTTCCAAATTGCGATTACGCGTTCGAGCATAATCGGCGGTATCTCGGTAATAATACGGGTAATGTTGGCCTCTAATGCTTCAGTCGTAGCAGGCTTATCCACAAACACTTTAAACACATACGGTGGCCAATTCACCGGTCCGGAGCGTGAAATTAATTGTTCAACAAATTGGTTCCATAAAATGGCCCAAGCGCGCGAAAAACATTCCTTCAGAACGCGAATTTTCGTAATATATTTGTACAATTTGTAAACGTTGTTCGGGTGTAAGTCTTTTCATGATGAAATGGCAATGAAAACTGAATAAAAAACACATGGCAACTTGACAGTATTCACGCGTGGCATCAAAAAAACCCTATTGAAAAAAAAACGCTCAAGATTGATAACCCTTTATATGATAAGATTGAAAACGTCTAAGGTGCTGTTGATGGTTACCTTGACCCTTAGACATCATTGGACAGACAATAGTGCTAACCAATTTAAAGCTTTTTATGGAGATAAGAGATGCATTTTGTATATACGACTAGGCCATATACTTTTCAGCCTGCCCTCGCATATGAGGCGCTTGTTGAACGCTAGCACATAATGAGACGCGAGGCGACGCGGCGGCGTCAGGGCTTGTCTTACGTTACCAATGCACACACACACACACATGCATACGGAAAATGAGTTAATAAAATGCGTATACGTAATCAAATTATATGTCAAGTGTGTTGACAACGTAACATTAAACGTTAATGTTAACGTAAGCGCCAACGCCGGCAGCGCAGCAGCCAACAGCCAGCGGCAGCGTCATTCTCATCGTCATCGTCATTGTAATGCTCATCATCAACGCAGTCATCGTTGTCGCAGTCGTCCTCCTCGTACTCGTCAGCCCCGTCGTCATCCTCGTTGTCGTCATTGTCGTCTACCGCTATCCAAATGCGATTTTAATGACTTTAACAAAGACCATTTAAGCGAATTTATTGCTTCGATGGTTTTTTTTTTTTTCGTTTTCTTCTTTTACTTCGTTTTTCGTTTTGCGATACTCAGTTCGCTTTCCGTGCGCCTTTTGGTATGCTACAAATAATTTGCTTCGCTTTCTTTTGCTACTGTTGCCAAGGAAGGCCGTAATCAAGCATGACAGACAGCGGCATCATAGCCACACAGTCATGGTCATGACCATATGCCCAACCACATATGTACGTACCCATGCCCAAAAGTCAAACTCAGTCACTTGTAAACTCACTCCACATATGTGTGGGTTGGTGTCTCTGTGTGTGTGTGTGTGTGTATGAGTGAGTAAATAAATGTGTCAGTGAGTGAATGAGTGTATGAGTGTGCATCATGCATGATGAATGAAATTTGGCACTATCCATGCAAATTGGACAGATAAACTCTCTGACAATTGTATGACGAAACTTTTTTTTTTTTTTGAGACTTGCTATTATTGTAACGCATAGGCGTATATAGCTTTTTGCTTTTGGGCGAGGTGGCTGTAACTTGGTTTTTATTTTTGTAGTCTATGTTGCATGCAGAACTATGCTGAGATTGAAAGATTTTCATCTACTCCCTGCTGTCTACGCCACTGCCAGTTAGTGTTATTTATGTTTGGTAAATGAAGCCAGCGCCTTGTTGCATTTCATTCAAATTGAACAGAATTTTTGATCTTTGACCCAACACATTTTGTGGTCATTTCAATTGCCTCAAGCTATAAACTCTTTGTGTTGGGTTTAATTGAGGGTCATATGAAATTATGTTACTCATGTTTGTGGGCGTTACTTTTTTTTGCATGTTAACAAAATAAATCAAGGTTTGTCAAACAACTGCTACATTTTTTAGTTTGAACTTTAACTTGTGACCTTGTTCAACACTAAAAAGTATGAGCAGCAAAGACTGCTTAACTTATGCGAAAAAGGACATTCTTTTAGTAAGCGTAACAACTTAAAATATTTTCAAAAGTATAGGCCAGACCAATAAGGAAGCATTTTTACGATTTTCATATCAGTTTATCGAATTAAAAAAAAAAAAACACACCTGCTTATATATAGTGTATACGTCTAGTTTAAGTAGTCTTCTTCTTCTTTCTTAGCATAACCGTCCTGGGTGGACCAGTGCTTCCTCAACCAATTTTTGCCATCTGATTCTATGCGATGCCAAGTTTTTCCAATCGCTCACGCAAAGCCTTCTTAAGTCTTCTTTAATGTCATCTAGCCACCTCTTTCTGGGTCTACCTCTTCTTCGAGATCCAATTAGGTTTCGTACAAGCGCTTGTTTTGCTGATCGTTCCTGAATCATACGTTGAACGTGTTCTAGCCATCTTAGTCGTTGTGATTTTATGTATCGTATTACGTTCTGCTTGTCGATGGCGTTTTCTAATTCGTGGTTGTAGCGAATACGATATGTGCCGTCATCTAAACGTATTGGACCAAAAATCTTTCTCTGCACTTTCCGTTCGTGGGATAATAGTTGGCATGTTACGTTTGCTTTGAGTGTCCAAACATCGCAGCCGTACGTCATAACCGGTCTAATAAGGCATGTATACATACAGAGCTTTTGTTGTCTCGGTAAAATTTTAGATTTAAAAAGTTGTATATGTATACAGTATGAAGTAGTGTCATGTAGTGTAATGCTTGAAAAAAAACTAACCCCTCAGCACACTCTTCCCCTAAATTGCAAGCAGCAGCGACTTTTACTGGAGCTCATGTGTGCCTAACAAAAAAGAGAATGTTGTCAATCGCGTCGAAATCTACGTTGAGTGCAAATATGAAGGCAATCGGATAAATTTTATTTTCTTAACTTTACATGTCCATAACTTCAAAACAAGAAGGAATAGAGTCAAATTATGTGAAATATATGATGACTATATTCTCAACTTTGGATCGCCATAACAGAACAGCGAAAAGAGCATGCGCGGTTGCAGGATTTGGTCTAAGGAGCAGCTTTTCACTTCGGAGCTCGCAAAAAACTGTCAAACCGTTTTTCCAACTTTTGGGGGGGTCCGGACCCGAAAATTCCCCGTGGAGCGCCACTGAAGCAGAACTAGAGCGGAAACGATGCCAGTTTCGTGTCAGTCCAGCCGAGATCTTTGTTGAGTGAAAAAATGAAGCCGTTCGAAAAAATTTTATTTCCTCAACTTTGAATGGCCACGACTCGATGGAACGACATCTGCACAGCAGCTGCCAATAGGATACGGTTCAGAGGAATTGTTGAGGCCCTATGCTCAACTAGGAGTTAATTGAACAAAGAAGAAGAAGAAGAAATGGCCATAACTTCTAAAGAAGGGCTACAGCGAAAATCAATCCCAGCTTCGTATACATCGCATCAAAAACTATATTGGGTTCAAATCTTAAGCCATTTGGAAAAAATTTATGAAATATATTTTTTTTAATTTAATAGCACAGGTCAACATGGTTTAGTTGTTCGAAAGCTAAGGGTCATTTCCGAAGTAATTTGCTATGTAGAGTCCAAATCCGGGGTCAGAGTATTTTGAGATATTTGAGGTTATGTACCCAAAAAACGGCGTTTTTCCCCAACTTTTGAGGTAATGTACAGGGTGCAAAAAATGTTTGTGGTCTGTCTCTCCAATTACATCAATTAGTATCACTCCTACCCTTTAATTCAAGAGATCAAATTCGATATTTTTACGCAGAGATATGGCAATTCGAAGCTTTGAAATATATCTCTTCGACGTCATTAGCATTTGCATTAAGCCTTCGAGACAATCATTTTTTACTGTGTAATTTCTTCTTTCACTTGGGAGTTTTTGGATCGCTAAAACCGAATATGAAGTCAGAAAAATAAAACCCCATGTGAAAATATTCAAGAGATTTTTTGCCCCCTGTACATAACCTCAAATATCTCAAAATCCTGACTTGATGGGCCAATTCTGACCCAGATTCGGATTCTAGGCAGCAAACTGCAACAACTGACATGACCCGATATTTGTAAACCTGTATAATCAACGGTTGATCAATTGAGCAGGTCCTTAGCAGTCACCTTGTAAAGGACCTTTGCGCCAGCTCAACTGCCAATAAAAATAACAATTTTTCCAAAAAAAAGTATTGTGATATGGGGACGAGGCATATTTTTTTTTATGTATTTGGACGCGCTGTATCCGAATTCGCCAAAAGAATTGGTCCAAGGGTAGATTCAAACCTAACCTCAAAAAACGCCTTAACTTTTTTTTCTGTAGACTGCCTTTTTTATAGGTTTTCTGTATCGCTGATTCGAATCTGAAATAGAAAATACCCTATCATGCCGAGTTTCTGAAATAATCTTTAAGATACCTTGTTTTATGAGTTGTTTTGAGGTTATGTCGGAACCCTGACTTGCAGGGGTTTCTTAACTTCGGAATTGGATTGAGCAAAAGCAGGAATAGATAAAAAATATAGTCTTAACTTGAAAATCGATTTTTTTTTTGTGCGTCGGTAGTGTAGTGGTAGCGTACTCTCTTTACAAACCGAAGGTCGAATCCCCGCAGTAGCACTGGTACATTTGCCTTTCACTGGCATCGCTAGCTCAAAGACGCTATTTGCCCAAGAAAATCTCTATTAATTCAAGACACCGCCGTTCGGATTCGGCTATAAACTGTAGGTCCCTGTTCTCTTTGAACAGTTATTAATAGTGATCCCCATGCCCCGCCCAGAGGCGACTGACACAATTTTCAGTCAGGGAAATTATTATTATTATTATTTCGAATCTAAAGCCAAAAATACCTTGCTACCTCGGGCTTTTGGGATAATCTTTAAAATATCTTGTTTTTTTGGGGTTTTTTGAGGTTATGTCAGAATCGTGATGGGAATGCGAATCGGGTCTTGATTTTATCCTAACGTCAAAAAACCCCATAATACGCGTTATTTTGGAGGCTTAGAAATATGATGTGCTGGTTTTTGTGTTTAAACTCGGATTCGGATCGGGCGATCCAACGAACATATAAAAGCAAAGCCTCGCCTCTTTACTTGAAAATCGCTTAAATTTTTTGAATTTTAACTTCAAAAAATCCCACAACATTTTTTTTGGAGACCGTTTGTCCGACGATATTATTTTTAGGGGTCGCTGAGTTCGAATCCGATGTCAAAAAAAAAAAAACAACCCAGCACGTCAGATTCCTAAAAAAGCTCGTAATTTGGGGTTTTTTGAGGTTAGGACAAAACTAAGATCTGATTGGAATTCAGCGCGTGTGAGAAAACATACGCCTCGAACACTGATTATGACATTTTTTTCTTTTTGTGCTTGTATAATCAAAGGATAAAAAGAAATGTAATGAATATAACTAAGGAATATATTGTTGTAACTGAGTTCATGCTCGGAATCCTATGTAATTATTGTTGGGCCGCTCTAGAACTTGGCAGTTTTGATTCCATAATGCGATATGATTGAATGTTACTTAACATATGTATATAGTTGCTTCAATAAAACAAAGAAATAAATGAAATATTATATAACGCCCTGCTACATATGGCGCAGCCTACTTGGCCCCAAGGAGCATTTGTTATAAGTTGCCACATTTCGTTGCCAAGAATATTCTTGGCACTCAAACCAAAGTAAAAATTGATTTCCATGGGAAAAGTTGCAAGTTTTCCTTTGCAGTAAACCAAATGCTTTAAAAACTATATGTTTAATGCAACAAATCAAATAAATTATTTACTTTATTAAATAATTATATGTAATGTAAATAATAATTGGAAACAAAATGTAATAACCAAAGGTGCACTTAAATAAAATAACATACTTATATAAAAAAAAGTTTTGTTGCAATAACAAATTTTGTAAATATTAAAAAATATATATAGTATATGTAAATATAATCATTTGGTATTTTTTTTTTTTTCAGCACGGTTGAGCTGTAAAGGTCTGGACCATCCTGCGCCCGCAGTGCATGCTGCTGTTTGTGGTTGGCAATTAATGCACAAATTGATTTTATTGCATGACAAATTGTAATACGAAGCCGGTTCTACCTAAAGGCAATTAAATTTTTGAGTTTTTCAATAAAGAAAATGTGCATTCATCATATAATATACTATGTACATATGTAGAACATTATGGAAAAAATTGTATGCCTTTTACATTGCAAATGAACGCATGTGCAGTTCAAAGGGTTTGTTCTTTAATTTATTTACTCTTAATGACATGCTACACCTAAAGGAAATTCTTAATTTAATTAAAGTGCAGTACGACAGGTGAGTCGTGTGTGTGTTTGTGTATGAACATAAAAAAAAAAAACGACACAAGTTGTGTCCTGCAACCTTTTAATGTAGCTAATAATGTTTTCCTGTTTATGAAGCCCTCTACCCATGGGGTCAAGGGTGGGGCAAACCCGACAGTGTGGGTATACCCAACCTCATAATGCTTTGAAACAGTTTGAACGAAAAAAAACAGGTAAGTTGCTTATATACTATAAAAATAGAGCTATATACTCACTGATTAGTTGCTTAGCTATTCAATCCAATCATTCGTTGCTGGCATTCATTCAACTTCCCTACCCATTTACATGTTCTCAGCATTACGATTTTTTTAAATAAATACATTCAGTTCATGCTCCTTTGATATAATCCAAAAACTATTAAATTTAAATCATGTCTGTGCTAAATCAGCCAAAAAATAGACAATCGGGCTTACCCAACGTTTTTTAAAATGACAAAAATAAATTTTTTTTATAAAATGGTCATATCTCAAAAATTAATAATGACCCGAAGAAATCAGTACTGCTAGAAAGTTGCGCCAAAGCTTTAGCTTTAATTAGGTATACCGGACGAATTGATTCGATGTCAAATAAGCATTTTATAGAAAAATCCAATTGCTAGGTCGGGTTTGCCCCACAAATCCGTTTAGTCCGATTGGTTCGCGAGAGCTGCGAGTGAGACGAAACTGTTGGAACAGTCGTTGGTCGACAGTCAAACTTCTCGATGCAGCTTGATTTTGCGGCGTTTTACGACTTTTTGTTGCCTTCCAATGCACAAGCGTGTCTTGTTGTAGTTGTTGTTGCTTGTTGTCATTATCAAACAATCTCAATCGCTGCTAATTAATTTCTATTTCTATTTAAGTTAATTTACATATTTTATGCTTGGACATGCACCCGTTCAGTTTTTAATTCCAGCTGTAAGTTGAAGCCCTCAGTTCTTCTGCTACTTCTAATATCTTATGCATTATGCTGCGTTCACACTGATCCACACTATGACCATTGCGCCATTTGCTGATACCTATCAAAGCTTGTCACAACGACATATAGGGGCTGCATTTGGTTATAAACACTATTGTTATTATGGAAATGCATTCTTGTGAACAAGTTAGTAAAAAAAAAAAAAAAAAATTTATTTATTAAATATTCTCCAATTGTTACGATTCTTACAATAAGCATGTGCGAAGTTGATACGACTAGTTAGCCATATTTTATTAACATCAAAAACATTGCACGCTATTAAAATCCAAAAAATGTAAGTATAACTGCCGACTACCGCCTAATTTAAATATTTTTGCGTATACTGCTTATAATTCACAAGCGGTTTAAACACTTTTAGTGCCATATATTTTTGCGTATACTGCTTATAATTCACAAGCGGTTTAAACACTTTTAGTGCCTAATAGCACGTTTGTGCAGCGCTATATGTACATTTTATTTTATTGTTTATTATTTATTATTATTTTTAATGATTGTTGCTTATATCCAAAAGTTTTTTATTTAAAGATTATTTTATGCATAGTCCAAAAGAATAGTTGAATAAAGGCACCTGAAGTAATTGTGAAGCATTTTGTAGCCTTTTAAAAATGCAAAAATTTTTGTTTTTAATTGTTTTTTAATAATATTGCTTATATCATAAAATGACCAAAATTTGTTGGCAACTTTTCAAATAGTTATAAAAACGTGGCTAAAAAAATAATAACAACACAAAATCTAATACTAAGTACAACCAAAGTTAAAGCTGAACTTCAGAAAGCTGCTGATGTCTACGTCTCGCATTTAAATATCTATCAAAATCAGATTTGTCTGATTTTAACAATTTTGCCTTTGTTGCTTGTAATTCGCAACGGGCTTAAGCATTTTTTGTGCCGAGTAGCAAGCTGGAATATAATTTCGCCGACTGGTTGTTTTGTCAGTCGCCCCTAGGCGTAGCATGGGGGGAAATCTGTATTAATGACTGTTCGAAGAGAACAGGAATCTACAGCTTATAGCCATGATCCAACAATAAGAAGGTCACGCAAAGCACAGCTTCGTTATTCGTGTCTCTCTCAATAGAGAGCTACATAAAATAGTGTTCCAATTTGGATAAAACTTCACACAAATGTAAAGACTTTACACTAAACTCATATAAATTTAGTTTTACATGGAATAATCCGCAAATGAATCCAAATGGCAACATCTATGAAAAAACTTTCAGATTTGTGCATTTGCCGATGGTGTACTAATAATAGCCAAAAGCAAGTCTGAACTGGTAAATGCATTCAAAAATCTGGAATATAACTCCAAAGTGGCGGGGTTAAAAATAAACACTGATAAGACAAAATATATGGTTCGATGCAGCTCTAATACTGACTCTAGCAATCTAGTCATTGGCGACTAGGTTTTTGAGAGCGTAGAAGAATTCAAATACATGGGTATAATACTATTTGCTATAAAAGACTAGACAGTAGCAATTAAGGAAAGAATACAGGCCGCGAACAAAGCAAACTACACAAATCTAAAGCTATTCCGATCAAAAATTCTCTCAGGCAGCCAAAAATTCAGAATGTACAAAACACAAATAAGACCAGTACTCACATATGCCTGGGTCTTGAAGAACGCAGATGCAGCTCAACTGTTGTGCTTCGAGAGAAAAATATGGCGAAAAATAGATGGCCCTATCAAACTACCGGATGGCACCTACCGGATAAGCAGAACATGAAACAGTTAACAGATTTGTTAAAGCACAGAGAATAAGGTGGCTGAATGTCCACGGAAGGAATAGCTCGAAAGGCCGATTGCAGAAAGAAGCAGAGGACGTCCAAAGAAACGTTGGCTGGATGATGTAGAAGCCGATCTCAGAAAAATAGGAGTCCGACACTGGAGAGATGTCGTTGTAGAGAGGAAAAAAAGGGGGGGAGATTGTTGCGGAAGCTATGGTCCACCAAAGACTGTAAAGCTAAGAAGAAGAAGAAGAAAATAGAAAAATTCACTTTTAACAGCTCACAAAAACGAAGCGTACTCAAGCACTAATGAATATTTTTTGACGTGTAACTTGGCATGGATGACAAAGACAGTCCCACCAATCTGAAAAAAAAAGTCTTTAAATCCAATTTTGGCGCGCGCAGTTTAAATTCAAATATCGCCTTACTTTTTGAACACAGTAGTAGGTAGCGAACAGCTAGCTGCTATATATTTCGCTACCAAAATAAGTAGTCGCACAGCTGTTCATATAAAGGGTGTTTTTTTTAACAGCGTCCGAATTTCCGAATTTCAGAGATATCCCTCGGAAACCAGTTGTTACTTTTGACAAATTTATATTTCATTTTATTCAGTAAGGACTAACAATTCATCATAGTAAGATTAACACCACAACAACGTCTTCAAATCTTTGAGATTTACAATCAAAATCAGTGTTCTGTTGTAAAAACTTATAGAGCTCTTCGTACAATTTATGAACCGAATAATCGTTCATAAAAACGTGCTATTCGTCGTTTGACATTCCACGATGTCTGACCACCAACCGGAATGAGAACAGCACGATCCGAAGAAAATATCGCTGTTGTAGAGGCCAGTGTGGAAGAAAATCCAAATTTATCGATTCGCCACGTGTTACCGTCAATGGTGATCGATACAGAGCGTTGATCAATGAATATTGGTTTCCAAATTTACGTGACATCGATGTCGAAGTGTCCTGGTTTCAACAGCATGGCGCTACGTGCCAAACGGTGACCGCAACCATTTTTTTACTGAAAACTCAATTCGGTGAGAAAGTTATTTTATATTATATATATATATATATATTTTTATATTGACAACTTTAGATTATTTTCTTTGGGTAAACGTCAAGTCGTTGGCTTATGTAGGCTAGCCAGCAACAATTGACGACTTGGAAGCCAACATTGAACGTGTAATTTCTGTAATACGGCCCCAGTTGCTCGATAGTGTGGTGAAAAATTTGACCCACAGGATGCCTTTGTAACTCGTATTCGTGGTGGTCACATGCCAGAGATCTTTATCAAATATATCAAATATCTATCTAATAAAGCCATATTTGGGGTCATAACATTAATTTTTCTTTGTTTTATTTAAGTTTGAAATCCGTACGCGCTTAAAAAAACATCCTTTATGTACATACCTTCTGTAAAAAAAGTACCCGGAATTTGTAAAATTTTGTTTCTGCTTATGTTGGTGCATCCTTCCTCTGTCCCCAAGCCAAATTTGAGCGCCATCTGTCAACTAATGACGAATTTGAAGCAATAAGCTCTTGATTTGGTCCGACCGGAACATATCGGCCGTGCTTTGGAAACCGAATCCGAAAATTTTATTCGGATGCATTTTGAAATCGAATGTTGGGTGCTCCCTAATATGTATCACGAAAACGAATTTTTTATGTGATTTGAAACCGAATGTTTTGTTGCCAGAGGAATTAAAACGAATTATACGAAGTGTACCGTGGCCGTCGCACAGTGGCACGGAAGCCGAAAAAACGTTGCAAAAATCATATTTTCTAAACCAATAGACATATTTTAATGAAATAAATTTGAATTGAAAGAAAAATATTCAGGCTTTAAAATAAGTTCTCATTCATGGTGATACGATATCTGAAAGCTGCGCAATATGTTGTGGAAGTTGGATTTTGTTGCTTTTGCACTATTTGCCATTAAAAAATATATACATATTTTTTTCATATTTTCTAAACCAATTAAAATATTTTTATGATTTAAATTTTAATTGAAAGAAAAATGTTCAGGCTTTAAAACAAGTACCCATGCATTGTGACCCGATATCTGTGAGCTAGGCAATATGTTGTGGAAGTTGGATTTTGTTGCCTGTGCAACATTTGCCATTGAAAAATATGTACCTAAATATTTTTTTTTTCATTTATAAAAATAAAGAAATTTTGATGATACATTTTGTATTTTATAATTTTATATTTCAGTCAATCAATTTAATTTAACAATGCTTTTTTATTATAATATGTTACATAATTTATCTTATCAGTAATTTTTTGTAAAATAATCATCCACATTTACATTTGAAGGAATATCTAAAAGACTTAACATTTCTTTTGAATAACTACTTGTTAGTTCTGTATTGGATCTCACTTGTCTAAAGGATGCAACCAGTGGATCTGAAGAGGCTGCTAACATATTGAAAAGATCCTCGTTTTCCCTTGATCGTGATATCTTGCATGTATTCATAGCTCTGAATTTTTTATAATCCTTATTTCTGGATTCCTGGGCTTCTTCTAACATCTCCCCAATGGGTAGGCAATGATATTCAATTATAGTTTGACCATGTGCCAAAATTTTGTGAAGCGTAGGAGTTAGTTTTTTTCCTGGATATTTTTCCATTAACAGCTCTGCTGTCTTGGTGGCATATTCACCAAATTTGCTGCCGTTAATTTTTTCCTTGCAGTTCAAAACATTTAAAATAACACCCAATCTTTTGATAATTTCATCATCCACTCCAGTTATCTCTGATGTAATTTTGTTTTCTGCAAATAATTTTCGTGATGAGTTTCCATCGTTTGAGTGACCATATCCATATTTGGGGCGGTCGACTATCAGTCCAAGTCGGTTAAAGAATTCATTTTGAATTTTGCTTTTCCTGATATTTTGTTTTTCTTTGTCTGGTGTGTTGTCTTCAAAGGATTCGTTAACTTGCGGAAGAGTATATGCAAGCTTCAAAATAAACTCCATGCATCTAATTCTAGCATGCAATGGTGAAATACCAAATTCCAGAGCTCCCTCTTCAATTAAGGAATTATCCAAATTTTGGAAATCCTTTTGGGTTTTTTTACAAAAAGCGCATGCCAAGGTCGATTTGGTGTTTGTAAGTTCGTTGAGAACCTTGCCGTCTACCATTGTTAGGAAAAACTCATATTCCACAGCAATGGTTGTTCCTTCCTTGATTTGCAATAATGCAGGCCTTATGTCTTTAATCTGCTTCTTTATATCGGCTACTGTAGACCTGATTATTTCCGAAGATTCTTTGGCGTATTTGAACAATATCGGACGACAATAGTGAACAGATGAAGGGCGCGGGTTTTTCCAATATTCCAATGTTTCACTTTTTAGTCGAAGAGGGACAACAGAAGCCATGAACATATTTGTATCTGTAACACCTTCATCATCTGTGGCTATTGGTTGCTTGTAAGCACTTTGACCAGAAGATCCATCGCAGCCCCATTTGCTGATTAGAGTGACACTTTGTGGAAGAGTTTCCATCTCATTTTCTGGCAAACTTTTAATGAGACGTTTTGCAGTGTGGTCCATTAGATCTTGAAGTTTAATCTCTGCTGACACTTCCGTCACTATAGTGGGTTGTGGTACTGCGCTCTGTTTAGCCGATCCAATTTTATTGTACCCAGGAAGAATATTAACATTATGCCGGATTAAAGAATCCCGCAGTATTAAATATTTTCCCTTAGACAGATTCAAATCCAAAAACAACGCCAAAGCCTCTTCAGCGCTATACTCCATTGGCAGTGAATTTGGTGGTGTGGGGATGCTTTCCTTTATCCTTTTAAGTCGTAAAGGGCTTGCATCGGCAACCGCTTTTGTTATATGCGACCTCATTTTCTCATCGTCCTTCCTGTACTTTATTGATAGAGCCTCCGATAGATAATCCGTGGCTATATCGACTGTGGCATCCGCAAGTTTTCTCTTTCGAGTAAAATTTGAACACTCGTCCAAACATTTTGTAGGTCTTCCTCTGTTTCGGTGCGTAGACGTCTGAGGTTCTTCTGAGAAATTTTCAATAAGGGTAAGTTCGTGTAGCCAGTTTTCGTTTTTCTTAGTAAATTTTTCTAGGGAGTAATGAGCGTCTAGCCACTTTTTTTTTATTTGCGCGAAAATTAGATGAAGTTTTCCTTTTATGGTATCAAACTTCTCCATATTTCCTTCCTCAACATAAAGTTCTTTTTTGATGGCCGAAACGAATTCATTCGCGGTTTTGGAGTTTCTGAATAACTCAAATAATTTCAAGTTTCCCAAAGACATTGTTGCACTTATTAAATGCGCGCTTGCGAATTATATTTAAAAATACTTTCACTGCAATACGTGTTTCACTGCAATACGTGTTCTTTTAAAGTCAAAACTAGACTAGGATATTTCAGAAATATTCCGGCAAATATATACAAAGTTTAACTCTACATCCACAAAACGCGTAACAGGTAAAAATGTAGTTACATTAAATGTTTTTTAGTTGGTACCTAACATTATAAAGGCAAAGGTTTCATCCCTATCCGTATGATTTCGGTTCAACTACCTAAACATACATAGAATTTGCATTTGTCTAAACAATATTTAATCGTGCTTTTTTGAAATGTCACAGGTAGCTACTTTTTTGTTGTCAAATACAAATATAAGCAAACATCTCTTAATTTAGTGGATGCATCTATTGCGTGTTCTTCTTCTTCTACCTGCAGTAGCATTTTTTTGAGTTGGGTTTCTGGACTTCTAGAGGCCTTACAGCCACAGCTGGATTCAGGCGGATACAAAATTTATAGAGTAGGTAAATAAATTGATAACAAACGAATTTATGTTAAAACAAAAAAACATAAAATTATATAATTTTAAATATTTTCTTCCAAAGTTAAAAAAGTGGTCTAAATATAGTGGTTCAGGTAAACGGAAGTATTGGAAAAACCAAAAAAGATACGAAGTAATTATTTTCTCTTTTATGTTTAAATTTCATATACCTTTTTACAGAATCCAAGAAAATATGGATTGGTTGCGTAGTTTTTTTACAAAACGATCTTAAACACGCACTTTTAATCCAAAAATTCAGATTTTTTTCAAAGTTGAAAATATACTACACTTTGAGTGGCTGTAGCAACTAAACTATTTATCCGAGTTGAATAAGATTTTAATTTTCTTGATCCCTGGAAAATTCTAAATCAGATGCATATATTACTTTTACAAAATGATGTCATCGGAAAATCGATTTTTGCAACGCTTTTGCGGCTGCCGTGCCACTGTGCGTCGGTAGCGTAGTGGTAGCGTACTCGCTTTACAAACCGAAGGTCGGTGGTTCGAATCCCCGCAGTACCACTGGTACATTTGCCTAGCACTGGCATCGCTAGCTCAAAGACGCTATTTGCCCAAGATTCGGATTCGGCTATAAGCTGTAGGTCCCTGTTCTCTTTGAATAGTTATTAATAGAGATCCCCATGCTCCGCCCTGGAATTAATATATAGGGCTTTTCAACAAGAGGTGTTATTTTGACTCACCCGGTATTTCGGTAGCTGTCACTTTTGAAGCTTTTATACTTTGACATTTGACAAGTAGAAACTACGCCATTACTAAGAATGGAACGATAAACGCTTCAACAACGCATTGAAATTATTAAAATTCACAACCAAAATGGTGAAAATCTTGCAGTCACAGTTCGCAAAACTAAAGCATTTTTGGATCGTCGTGAAGCACCTTGTCGCAACGCAATACAGAAATTGGTGGAAAAATTCGAGCTGTTGGGACAAGTTAGTGATGTGAAGCATAAAACCCGTGCACGTCGCTCAAGAACAATTGAGAATATTGCTGCTGTAGCCCAAAGTGTTGAAGAAAACCCAGATTTGTCCATTTGGGCATTCCACAAACGTCATTACACCGTATTTTGCATAAAGACTTGGGTCTTAAGGCTTATAAAGCTTAGTTAACACAAGAACTCAAGCCGGCCGATCATCAACAACGTCGTGTCTTTGCTGATTGGGTCCTTGAAATGCATGAAAATGATCCGGAATTACATTGAAAAATCATCTTGACTGTTGAGGCCCATTACCAGCTCGGTGGCTACGTCAACAAGCAAAATTGTCGCATCTGGGGCTCGGAACACCCAAGAGTTATTGTTTAGAAGCCTCTCCATCCTCAACGTGTGACTGTTTGGTGCGGTTTATGGTCCGGCGGGGTCATTGAACCTTACTTTTTCGAAAATGAGGTTGGATCAACAGTTACGGTGAATGGATTGCGCTATCGAAAGATGATTAATGATTTTTTATGGTCGGAGTTGGATGGTATTGATCTGGACAACGTTTACTTTCAACAAGACGGCGCTACGTGCCACACAAGCAACAAAACCATTGCTCTTTTACGGGAAAAGTTTCCGGGCCGAAGAGGTGATGACAATTGGCCACCGAGATCTTGTGATTTAACACCTTGCGACTTCTTCCTTTGAGGCCACGTGAAAGATAAGGTCCACGCCAACAGCCCAGCGTCGATTCAAGGCCTCAAAGATAGAATTCATGAGGCTATCGAGAACAAAGGGCAGCCACTTTGCGATTTGGTTATGGAAAATTTTATGACAAGGATATGGTCCTGTAAGCGTGGTCGTGGTGGCCATTTGGCTGATGTTGTTTTTTATTATTAGCAGATGCTAGGTTCGCAGTAAGCTGCTTCGCTATAAAATATTTGATAATAAATTTAGTTTGGTGTGCCCAATGCGTCCGGAATGAACTAGTTTTGTACTACTATACTCTTACCCCGTTCTACGCAAAGCTCGTTGAACATATGCAACATTTGTTGCTAATTATAATTACATTTTTGTAACAATTTACTAACAATAATTAAATAACTAAATACGTTAAATATATAATTTGCATACTTACTGAAAATTCACACTTAATCCACCCAATTATATAAAATGCAGCACATGTTATTTGATGTTTGACTAAATTTTTAATTTAATTATATTTATTTTTTTTGTATAATGCGAACATGTTTTTGTTTTTACTTTAATTAATAATTAATTTAGTTGCTTGGGTACAGATGTATATACGTGTATATAGTATATAGTAGGCGCATATTATGTCTGCTACATATACACATAGAATTCTTCATACAGACATACATACATTCAAATGCAATACTAAAAGTACATTTATTTATTATATAGTATTAAAAGCTTGGTTTTTTTTTTTGTTTTTTATTTATTTTTATATTACCCATGCGCTCCTAACGGCTAAAGTTAAATTTTTACCGCGCTAAGAAAAAAAAAAAATGTTGTTTTTTTTTTTTTTTTTTTTTGTAATACATATATATTTTTGTATGATATTTAATATTAGAATGTTTAGAGTGTATTTCAAATTGGACTTAAAGTTAATTACAATGACATATATTAAATATTTGGTTTGTCATATTGGGTTTTAGTTTTTTTTTTTTTTCTTTACTGATTTTGACATTAATATTATGCATATAACTTTGACACATTTGGAATGTTACAAATAAATGCTTACGCATGGCTTATAATGCTATTTTTTTAGAACTATTTATTTTTTATTTTAGTTTTTTTTTTAGCTTGTTGTCTTTGTTAGTTACTGCCACAACCCATTAGTTTAAAGCATGTTAGTTTATTTTTTGTTGCTTTTATCGTTTATATATTTTATTTTTATTTTTTAACAGCATTTCAGTTTAATGCCACAAATTAAACATGGCGTGCACAAAAAAAAAATTTGTTCATTTACCAACATTAATTTAAAATTTATTTTCAATTTAATGTTCAAATCAAGTGGCCCACTTAGTTGACAGCATCAATTACATGCTAACAAGCTGGGCCAACGAGTTGGCAGCACTGCGCTCAAGTCCCAAGCAGCAGAGAGTTAAACGAGTTAAATGTTTAAAAAACATTGGCAGCTCGTAAACAAATAACAAATATGTGGCTTAATTACCTACAATCAAAATGCATTTAAAAAGCATTTAAAAACTAATTGATGGTCAGCAAAAAGCAGCAAAAAGCAATAAAGTGTAATAAATGGACGCAGGTAAACAAGGGTTAATAGCGAGTGCCAAGCACCCCACGGCGAGCACTTGTTAACAAAGCCAAGGATACGTTTATACGTATATGTATGTACAGCAGCTACCAAAGCTATAAGCATGTGGGTGGTGCATATAAAAAATTGCAATAAGCTACAAATTATATAAAAGCCGAGAAAAAGTAAATCTATGAGTAAGCTAGAAAAGATTTAACAAAGATGAAACTTTTGAACTTTGAACGCTTTGGGAAGCCAGAAACTTCCATCAGACAAAACAAGTTAGCGCTCTTCCCAGACGACTCAAAGACAAAACGAGTGTCTTCTTTAAAGCGAACCCCAAGGAACATATCTATTCTGCCTCTTCATTGCACCACCAGAACGCAAAACCGTAGTGGCTTCCAAAAGCACTGAACCACCCTAGTCCACCGTGGGAGCGAGTGAGTGTGCCAGTAACAGATTTGAGCTACCAGACGCGCTTGCGATAAGGAGCATAACAAGACAGGACCCAAAAGCTGGCAGAAGTCGTAACCGAACACTGCACCAGTTCTGCTTTGTTAATGAACTCCGCTTCTAAGAAAACGCATCTAGTTCATTGGAAAGAACTTCTTTGAACACTTGTTTAGCCTGGCTAAGCTGCTGCTTAGTGGACTTGTATGGACCAAGGATCGTATCTATTCTGCCATCAAGGCTCTTTCATTGCACCAGCAGAACGCAAAGCTTTCAAAAGCACTGATCCACTGGGTCTGGGTGTCAGGTCACTATGGCTTAGGCGGTAACGTGGAAGCGGACGAGTCTGCCAGAAACGGAACTGAGCTACCTGACGCCTTTGCGGTATCGGTCAGGAGTATGGTGGCAGAAGTTACAAGGAGGTACTGCAACATAGCCCTAATGGCTGCGTAGTTGAGTTGGAGATACTTTTAAGAAAACGCTCCCAGTACCTGGGAAAGTCCTTCAATGAACTATTGGGTCGGCTGGCAGTCTGGAAAGAATTTCGAATACAGCCCATCAGCCATAAAACTCGAGCCAACTACAGACCCTACAGCTCTCTTCCCTAACAGTTTTTCACTTCCCTCTCTTTGCGTGTACCTTAGTAGGCATAGGGGAATTTTCGATCTGAATCGAGCTGCCTGCCTAACTTAGTCTAGCTTATCTGTCCTAACCTGAGTGCCAACTACTTGAATACCTGGAACACGCAGAAATTTACGTTTTCCGAGTTTATTTCTAAAAAATTAAATGAACTTGTATTGCTAAGCGTGCTCTACTGTAATCGACTCAAAGACGATGTGCGTCCAATAAAGACATAAATCCTTGTACCCAAAAGTATAGGCAATCATAGTTACCCTAGATCTAAGTAGTCAACGATATAAATATTATGCTCAAATTACAATTTCAAAATAGTTCCGAAAATTATTAAACAAATAAAAGATGCAGAATTCCGAGGAGCCGTTGACCATGGTGCCTGCACGCAAATTGATATTAAGAGGTCCTTTTGACAAAATTTCTGTCGCTTTTATGATTTTGAAAAATAATGACAATATGAACATGGCCTTCAATATCATGAATACGTCGACCGACAGTTTCTCAGTGAGTCCAGATAGAGGCTTCATACAACCAGGAGGATTTTGTTTTATAACGATTTGGCTAAAGCCGCGCAGAATTGATGTGCTTAACGCGGGAATTCATAAACTCATTGTGACCAGTGGTGTGTTTGAAAGTGATCCCAAAACAATGTTGAAGCAGAAGAGAAGCAGCGTCAAGTGCGTCTTCAAAATGCCACGCATAGTCAAAGCCAAGCAGAGTTGGAGTTATAAGTTATCGCGCGCTTATGAGGATCTTATGAGGATGTTACGCATCGAAAAGGGTAACCTGCCAGACATCTATATCAGGCTGCACCAAGAATATGCTAAAATAAACAAAAAGAAGATATGCTTATGCAACACTCCGGTCCCCAAGCCAACGAAATCAGCGCGTTTAGTTTGTTTGGGCTTTTCCTTGTTAGTTGCCATTTTGTTAGTCTTCTTGCTTAAGTTTTTATTCCCTCCAACAAGAACATTGGAACAAGCAGAACCCAATTTAAATATTATGTAATATATCATAGACATCGAAACAATGCAAGGTTCCAAAGGATATGTGGGGACTTTCTTTTTTGGAGATACCTGATGGACAGCTAAGTGGATATATGGATCATAACATGCAGGGATTAATCGTATTATAATCTTTATAACAACATGTGTTCAATAAAATAAAAATAAAAAACATCTCTTTCTCCCTATTTCTTATTCCCGCGTTATGAATCCAAGTATTTGTGTGAAAAGCAAAAGTGTATGGTAAAGTTCTTAGTTCCTTCTTTAATAAGCTATACTTCGTTTTGACTTTAGCTTAGAGTGTCTACAAAGATGGCGTACGTTAAAGTCGGGCGCGGACGACTTTGGGATACCCTGTACCACTAATTGCAATTAAGTACGATATATTGCTTAAGCACTCTAAAAGACAGTTGATTGCCAAATTTGATTACGATAGGTTAGGTTGCACCGGTTGACCTCGGGGGGACTCCCTATAGGAGCTGGTGTACAATGCACGTTATTTGTCGAGTATGCGCGTGTGCTTGGTAAACGCCAGAAGCTTTTGAGATGCTCTGTCGGCTGCCTCTTCCAGTGAGGTTAGCCAGGGTTTTTGGGTACGATATCTTCAAAAACAAACGAAACACAACGATTATGTGCAAAAAAAGTTTTTTTGACCGATTGGCCCTATGCGAGCTATATGATATAGTCATCCGATTTTGATCAAATGTACAGTGTTTGGGAACTATAAAAAACTTCCGAGTGCCAAATTTGGTTACGATAACTTCATAAGCAAACGAATTATCCATCTAAAACTTTTGATTTTTTTCGAGGTCCTCTGAAACACCCCTATGGGAGCTATACATATAATGTAACCCCGATATCAAAAAAATAAATTAATTAGGGATCTAATCTGAAAGTTTGGTTGCTGTAGCTCTTACAAACTCTGTGATCTAGGCGTTCATACGGACGGACGGACGGACGGTCAGACAGACAGATAGACAGACAGACGAAAGACAGACAGACAGACGGACATGGGTATATCGACTTCTCTAGTCACCCTGATCATACATTGGGTAACTTTGGGGGATCTCCGACGTCTCCTTCTGTATGTTACATACATTCTCGGCTTGCACAAACTTAATACAACCTTTGTACCATACGGTACAGGGTATAATAATACCTTACATTAAGTTGAAAGAGTTATCTGTCAGCAATATACATACATATATTATAAACCAAATTAGCTCAACAGGGACATCTGCCAGATATTTGGTTAAAAACGATTTCCGGCACAGCTCTGTTGAATAATTCCTTTAATTCAGCTGGGAAAACCAACGCTTGTAGCTACTGTAGAAGTCCCTTGGCAGCTCGCAATGAATAATAAGCGACCTAGCTTTAAAAGTTTTACAGGAATTCTTAGCGCTAAAATAAAATAGCTCTTGTTACGGCCTGCGCCATCTAGCGTAAATAAACCAAAAATGGACCGCACTGTTAGTTAGTTAGTTTAGTTTTAGTTTTTGAAAGCCTTATAGATGGAATTAGATAAAAAGGCATATGAACAATAGCCGAAAGTAGCTTAAAAAATATATACGATAAAGTTTCAAAAAGAGATATTTAGCTTAAAAATTGTGGCGAAAAAAATAAATTGACATGAATCAGTTAAGAGAGAAATTTGTATTAAAATTTTGCAAAGCTGACTCTTTTGACACTTATTTGCTAAACAAGTCTAATAAGTAGATGAAATAATATCTTATAACAAAACCTAGAAGCTTGCTAAAAATATAAAAAATCAGCTAATTATAGAATAAAATCAAGTTTTAGAACCTCATTGTGACTCAGTTAAGCTCAAATGTTTTGTTTGACGTTTATTTTTATATGCTTTGCATATAAGCGATAAAAGCGCAGCCTCTTCACCACGCACACACTCACTCACGCTCTCACACTCATAGACAACAAGACAAAAAAATATTATTTCTTTAAAAAAAAAAAAATTCTCAAAATGCTTAAAAAGTTTTTATGCTTTAATTTTATACAATTTTGTTAAGTTGTCAAATTTGCATTTTTTATGCAAGTTTTTTATTTTTTTTTTTTGCTTTGTTGTCTTTTGTTTACTCTAATTATTCTATGCGTATTTAGTATTTACTTATTCAGTGTTTTTTTTTTTTTATTATTATTATTTATTTATTAGTTTCTGTTCTCACTTGTGGCATTAAGAGCAACATTTCATGCAGCTTTCAATTATTTATGCAATTAGAATTTAAATTTAAATTTACTTTAGCATTTCGTGTCATTTCACTTACGCCCCCCTCCCACCGCTGTTTGTTTTTCGCTACATTTTACATACACATTTTTTTTTTTTTTTTTGCTAACATACACACATTTATAAATAAATATATATACATATATGCATATACATGTATATTTTTTTGGTATATGTTTATATATGTTATTTTTTGCTAGTTGTTGCTGTTGTTTGCGCCATTTTGATTTTACTTTGAATGCTACTATTTACACACATAATAATAAATATTTGCTAAATATTTATAATTTAAGTTTTATTAACACTGTGTTGTGTGTTGTAGGTGTATTCCATCAACATAAAGATAAACATTCCGGGCTAACTACAGTAAAAGCTCAAAAGTTGCAAAACTTTGAAATTATAATTTAAAAAAAAAAAATGTTTTAATTTGTTTATATTTATATTATATGAGCTTGAAAAATACAAATTTAGACAAAAAATTGCTTGCGCCATCTAGCGGTCACAATAAAAGCAAAAAATAAATGATGTTGGAACAAAAACAGAGAGATAACAAGTATTAAGGCCTATACGCAGAATGAAAAATTACGCACGGAATGATAAAATTCATATAAAACAAAAATCCCAAATGGGTTATCCCAAATATGACTTTTTTTATATGAAGTTTTGTCATTCCGCGCGAAGCTTTAACTATATACAAAAATTTGTTAAAAAATAATGCGTCGTGTCACAAGCAGTTCCACTTTGCGAGCGTTTACTGTAGTTGCCCAACAATTTTTCGCTTGCGTATAAAGTTTAAAAGGCTTAAAAAAAAAAGTTTACACAAACGGTTAGCAAATAAATTGTGTGTGTCCAAGTGTTGGACAACACCCAAACAAACTCAGATTAGCGTTTGCAACAGTTTTAGTTTGCTGCTAAAAAATTTCAATTAAATGCGTCTTGGTACCAGGGCAAGGGGATTTTGGCAAAGCAAATTGAGACTTATAAATAGTATGCATTATATGTATATGTATTATAGTATATATATGTATATTTATGTATATACCTAACGTTTATACGCGCTTATAGTTAAGTCTATGTACTTGTGCATATACTTACAGTGTGCGAGTGTGTGTGTGTGTTTGTGTCATGATGTGTTATTCCCGTGCAGCTGGATGTCGCGTCTTAGACGCGTATCACCTCACCTGGCGCCGGTTTGGGGCATAATGCATCATCGATGCTGTCGCGCAGTCGCAGCGCTGCATTTAGCTCTGCATCACCCTTGCGCTCGCCCAGCTCCGACTGCAGCTCGTTAGCAGCGCTCTCCGACTGTCAACTAAGTGCCGGCTCACGTCACATGAAAATATCTGCACCAGCATTGCTGCCCAGCAGTCCCGCAGTCGAAGACTTGCGCGGCGTAGTGGGCACACCATGCGGACAGTGTGTGGCAGCTGTCGGCGCTGTCATGATGCCGCCAGCCAGTTTGTTCTCATCTTCAAAGGTGACCATTTTTTCGCTGCGCGGCTTGAGTGTTACGATTTGCATCTGTGCCGGCGGTGGCGGTGGTGGCGGCGCACAGAGCAATGTTTGCGGTGGGCCCAGCTGCAGACCGTGTGGCAAGCCGCCTGGGCCATTCATGCTCATGCCCAGACCCATACCCAGGCCCGTGCTCATGCCCATGCCGCTGGGCGAGTAACGACGCGGCGGTGGCAGCGCCAAATCACCTACACCCGACAAATTAAACTCGCTGATGCTGCGCGGCACAAAGTACTCCATGTGATGCTCGGGTATGCCCGTAGAGCGACGTATGGGCGTATTGCGTTGAAAAGCAGAGACTGCGCCTGCTGCGGACGCGGCACCGCCATGCATGTGACTGCGACGCGGCAAGGAGCTGTACTGTGTCAACGTATGTGCCGGTCCAAAGAACATGGTCTGATGATGCGCCAGACTGTTGTTACCCACAATGCTAGCAGCGCTGCTGCCCGCTGCACCGGCTGCTTGGCCAGCGCTGCCCAGCAGCTCAGCATTTGGTCGTTGTCAGGAGGGTTTGGGCGTTACCGAGACCGAGACCAGCGACACTTCCTCGGCCTTGGGCGTAACATGATCCTGTACGCTAAACTTGCGCAGCCATTGCATTATTTCGTTTTGTATGAGATTAAAGCACATGGCCACCATGGCCATGCCCACCAGTATATAGGCGGCGGCTGCATATAGTGCTACCGCACCGCTGGGCGCCAGATCACCAAAACCAATGGTGCCCAACGAGGTGAAGCAAAAGTATAGCGACTCCAGTACGCTCCAGTTCTGTAGCTTGTGAAAGATTATGGCGCCGGAGGTAACATAGCAAAGCACTACGCAGACACATATGGAGATGGGCACAGTGGGTGAACCACCACTACTGCGTTTACTCTTAACCTTGCCCTGCTGTTGTTGCTGGTAGACCGATGGCGGCAAGCCGAACTGATGCAGCTTTCCGGCATGATGACCATAGTGTGCGCCCTTACCATTGCCGCCGCTCTTGTCCGCTTTGCGTGAGCTGCTGCCGCTGGAGGCATTCGCATTGCCGCCACTGCC
Source organism: Chymomyza costata (assembly GCA_018150985.1). NCBI lineage: Eukaryota > Metazoa > Arthropoda > Insecta > Diptera > Drosophilidae > Chymomyza > Chymomyza costata. The sequence continues at coordinate 21,957,173 of JAECWU010000127.1, read as the reverse complement.
GCCGCCGCCTTTGCCACGTGAGCGTCGAATGAGACAACGCATGCCGGTGGAGAGCGCATCACCCATGGCCGAGAGATACAGCAGCACTATAGGTATGCCGCAGAGCGCATAGGCCAGGGCTGCTACACGACCCCATTGAGTGCGTGGCGAGACGCCGCCAAAGCCTGCAAAAAATTAAGAACAAAAATTGTTAGAAATGCTTTCGAAGAGATTTTATGGCTGGAAGTGAGGATCTAAAGAAATAAGGTTACGTTTTCTATTATGAAGTTACTAAGCTACATTGTAAAAAAAAAATGAGAATTTTGGCGCCAGTAGAGAGAGCGTTTTGCGCCTGAAACAAGATTTTGCAGCATGATGCAGCAAATAGAAGGTAACGTAATGCGAATGTAATTCGTTTCTCTCTGAAAAAGAGAGCGCAGGTTCAGTTTTTTTATGGTAGCTATATGAAATAATGGATTTTGACGCCAGTAGGGAGAGCGCTTGGCGCCAGAAAAAAGATTTAGCGGCATGATGCAGCAAATACAAGGTAACGTAATGCGAAGATTTGTTATTCGTTTCTCTCTGAAGAAGAAAGTGCAGGTTCAGTTTTTTAATTAATTTTGATCAAACTTTCCATAAAAAAAAAACGCATAAAAACATGTTAGAAAAAATGTTGAATTCTTAAAAAAAAACGCGACCAAATTTTGAAACAAAATTGATTCACTATCTCATATTAATTCGACGTTGCATTGTAACCTTCATCTAAACACAATAGAAGAGCAGAGCAAACCAGGAGTCATATTAGTGAACTTGCCAGGAATCTACTTCCAGCTAGGCCTCTTAGGTGCCTCAGGAAACCAGGATTCGCTAAAAGGATTCGATCGTGACGATTCTTCACCTTGTTATAGTCAAAGGTCTGGGTTGGGCATTAATGCAGAAATTTTTATGTGTACTTTGTTGGGCATTTCTGCACTTCTGCCCGACAAAACGAATACCATAATTATTTGTATGTAACGCGTTCGCTATAAGCAAGTTTGACTGTAAATTGGTACAGCATCGATGGTCTGCCGGCATAAACACTTAAATCTAGTAGACTATAAGAGCTAGAGGTAGTAAATTTTATCAAAGGTTGCGCATCAGAACCCAACTTATTTGTAGTACCGAACCTGTTAAAGCCGCAAAAATTTCGTCAAGTGTAATGGCGCCTAAGCTCTGGGGTTTCATTAAACCCATACGTATACATAATATAGTGCGATACAAAAAAGGAACACACATGAGACAGTTGGTTAGTGGCTAATGGATGAGAGCAATCAGGATCTACAAGCTGCTGGTTCACAACTCACATCGATTGAGTCATTTGCTGGCACCTAAACTTTACTATAAAACGTTGGGTATAAGTGCGGCATAGCGTCGCTGGACGTGGGCAAGACCTAAGTACATTTTTAATTTTTTCCTGTTCTGGCCACAAAAAACTTTTACGACCAGACGTTTGGCTATGGCACACTGTCTCTGGCCTGTGGGTCCAACTAGCACATTACCGAGCTCCGTGCTGCTGCAAGCTTTGATGTTGTCGCTCATATGCGTCTAGCTGGACTTGCCTTGACTTGGGGCTCTATGACTCGTTAGTGTGCTGTGCAGCAGCGACTGGACTGACTGACTGACTGACTGACAGACAGACAGACAGACAGACAGACAGACCGACCGACCGACCGACCGACCCACCGACTCACTAACTCGTTTTGACTCGTCTGACGCTCTGGCTGGCTTCCTGCTGGCCAGGCTTGCCTGTCGTCTCAGCAGCAATGAACTTTTAATGTGGAAACTTTTATAATTGAGTAAAATTGTGCGTGTAGTTGTATATATATAGCTATGTATGTTTTATATGTGTTTGTGTGTAAAGAGTATATAGCCATGTATGTATTAAATTTTATTACTTAAAAATAAAAAGCCAGCCAACAAGCAACGACAGCAGCAAAATAAATACACAAAATGCTTTCGAAGTTACCCAAACCTCATGTCAGACCTTAAGCCCTTATAGCCGACGCATGCTTCTCAGTCAAACCCCCTTCCCACTACCCAGCAAGCCAAAAACCTTAGCCAACCCATTCAGCAAGTGTTGTAAAAGCTTTAAAAACAACGAAGCACGTTTAAGTGCACACACAGAAACACACTGCCGCCCCGAAACCCACACGCCTCCTGCCATTTGGCCTGCTCACCCTTAGGGTTTAGGTTAAGGCTGGAAACAAAAAAAAAAAAAAAAGTTGTTGAAAATTATCATCATGCTTATACGCCGGCTCTGTCCAACCTCGCCAGCTCTCTCACTTCCACTCGCTCAAAATTGCTAGTGAAAATTATAACATTTACAATATGGCGTACATAAAATTGTATGTAGTTATAACTAACTAACTAACGGCATGCACATGTCGTTGGGTCTACCCAACACTGGATGCAGTGACGTCGATAGCAGGGGGTATGCTAGAGCGGTATGAGCCTAAGCGCACTATGCGTCTGACTGAAATTTTTCTACTACTTTAGTCCTCTTCTCCATGTGGAACATAGGGCCTCTACAACTGATCTAAATCTTATTCTATTGGGAGCATCATGACAAATTTCATTCCAGAAGTAGTTTTGGGCATTAAGCTCAGCGTTAATGATTCTGCGCCAGGTTTTGGGTTGGATCCCCCGCACCTGGAGACCCCTGAGGGTTCCAGCGAAGGCTTGTATCGCAATATAGTTCGCAGGCTTTCAAAGCGTGTGCCCGATCCAACGCCATTTAAGGCGCTTAATCTTAACCAGCGTTATTTGCTAATTTGTCCGGTTCCAGAGAGCTTCACTACTTATTCGCTCGGGCCATCTAATCTTATGTATGCTCCGCAAGCATTTATTTATAAAGGTTTGTATTTTTGTGTCGATGCTTCTCGAGCCTTTCCGTAAAAAAGTATCGATTTTACATTGGACTCAAAACTACGAAGTTTGATTCTCATCGATATGTGGCTGGATTTCCAGATGTTGCTCAGAATGCCAAAAGAGGATTTGGCTTTATAAATTCGAGCGGTAACGTCTTGGACAGCTTCACTTTTACGAGGTATGTAAAGTATTGGACATGTTCAATACTTTCCTTCCTGACATTCGTTTTTCTAATATGGTTTAATTTATAGTTCAACTATGTACGACAAGGAAATCTCCATCCTGTCTGACAGTCAAGCAGCGATAAAGGCAATTAGTACAGCCAAGATCACATCAAGGCTGGTCAAAGAAGTGAGAACTGTACTTGACAAATTAGGTGACAGAAACAAGCTCACAACTAGATGGGTTCCAGGGCACAACAATATCCCTGGAAATGAGCTAGCAGATAAACTAGCAAGGAAAGGTGCAGCAACACCGCTTATCGGATCTGAACCACTGTACTGTAGGATTGGCAACCACGTGGTAAGGGACCTATTGAGGAAAGAGGAAGAAAACAAACGGTTGCTTCACTGGGCACAGTTACCAGGACTTAAGCAGTCAAAAACTCCTCTCTCTAACTACAACCGTAAGAGATTCAAACTCATGATAGCTCACGGGAAAAATACCATGAGGATCCTGACGGGCCTCTTGACGGGACATTGTAGGCTCCACAGCCACTAAAATAAAATTGTTATTGCAGATAGTGGACTATGTCGCTTCTGTAGTATGGAGGAGGAAACTTCAGTGCATCTACTATGTGAATGCATAGCACTCGTTAACAAAAGAAACAAGCTTCTGGGCATGTACGTTATCACACCGGAGAGCATTGTTACCATAAATCCAAACAAAATACTGGAGTATATGCAGGCAATTGGACTTTTGGGAGAGCTTTCAGCCGTAAAGGGGGTACAATAGATCCACTTGGGTCGCAGTACATATTACTCCCATTACAAATAATAAGTAATAAAAAATGTCCAACAAGGAATTAAAAGCTCATGTCTCGTATGCACTATATCTTAAGCCGCAGCAGTTGCGACATCTCTTAAGAATCCTGGGAGCATTATAGATATTTCAGACAGAATCCATAAAGACTGACAGACAGTCGTTTTTCATTTAGCCGTCTGCAAGACTGCATTCATTTCAAGCCCTACTGTACTGTACAGCACTCTGCAGTACTCACAATTACAGTACTCACATTAACTGTAAATTGCACAGTTACAAGCCAAAGAGAGAGAGAGAGAGAGAGAGAGTAATAAAGCAGAAATTTAAATTATAAGTTTTCTAGCCAATGCAACATAGGTCTTCAGTCTAGTGAATTATCTCCAAAAAAAAAAATCTCTTATATAATAGTTCACAAAAATGTGTAGACAGCAGCAAAAATGGCACCAAACTTTCTTCCATTTTTTTGTACACAACATAAATATAATTTACATGACGTTCCCTAATCCCACACATTGCATAAAAAGCCAACTACGCCACTGCCCCCTTGGATTAGTCCATAATGCGAGTATGGGATGCAGACCATACCGCTCCATTCCATAATGGGACCACACCATAGTTTGGCCAGTTCTATAGCCCGGCGTCTGCCTTACTGTTGGCCTTTCAACTTATGAAGATTTGTAATGGAGCTGCCTCCAGCACTCACACACACATACAAACATGAACTAATACACACTGCGTATACTTTATAGTAAAGAGCGGGTAGTGGGCTGCATACACTGCAAAAAAAAAACTATATGTATATATAGAGAGACTGGCAATTATGCATAGCAATTTCCAAGTTTTGCTACTGCAACAAATGCTTCTTGTTTTTGTTGTTGTTGTTGTTGTTGTTGTTTGTTAGTTTAGCTGTTGTTGTTGCTGTTGTTGCTGCTGTCTGTTGGTTTTCGGGTTTGGCCATAATTGCCAGCGTTTGGCTGACAAAATTTTGGCGTTGCCTACTTTGCGGCGCAGCTGTCAATTTGCTGTTGCATGCAACACAACCACGCAGACAGGCACATTATGACAGAATCACATACACACACATGCACATATGAACATACATATATCAAAACTATCCCAGTCGCGGCAGTGACCAACAGTGGAATACACTGCAGTCACTTTTAACGAGAAAAAAGTTTTTGTATACTTTAAAAAATCTCGAAAGTATTTTAGCAATTCTGTAGCAAAATGGCGGATGAAAATACAGTTGTAATATTGTAAATGGAATTTAGGATTTTACGAAAATACTATTTTTTGCATTTCTTTTTGCACATATCTCTACTTAAGGGGTACACGCTGTTGGGAAAGTTACGCGCGGAATGACAAAACTTCATATAAAAAAAATTTCCATTTGGGATATCCTATTTGGGACTTTTTTTTTATGTGAAGTTTTGTTCTTTCCGCGCGAAATTTTTCCAACTGCGTATAGGCCTTTACACTCAACAACATTTTTTATTTGAAATCATTTTTTTTTAAGTTCATAATTTTTTTTTTAATCCATTGCATAAATTTATAATGCCCTTGACCCTAAAGGGTATTCTAATCATGCATATATGTCAAAAATGCCTTTGTGTGTGTGTGTGCTTGTGTGTGAGTGTGTATGTGTGTATTGGTATTCATGACATTGTCAAAAGTTGTTGGGCGTTTGTTTTGGAAATTGCTTGTATTTTAATTTCATGGGTTAACAACAGAGAGAGATTAGCTAAAAGGACAAATATTTCAAGGACTTGTAATCAAAATCAAAATATCAAAATTGCATGGCCAGTGTACTTATGGAATAAGGCCAACAAAAATATATTCTTCAAATTTTTGTACAATCGGATAAAGCAAATATTCAGTAGTATGTGAAACAATTTAAGCCAGTATATAAGGCATAAAATTGCGAAAATTATGAATTTTGGAACGCAGATTCGAAAAATAACTAGAGTCTACAAATTTGAAATGTTGGATGGGGGTGGCTATATGCTTGGTAAATAGCTTCTAAAATGAAGACCCATCGGAACATGCCAAGAACGTTGAATTATAGAAAAAAAAAAAACTTTTCCTGACTTTTGACCTTGCATATCTTAAGAACTGGACACCAAGTGTAACAACTCACTCTAAGCAATTCATCTCATGTAAAAGGAACTGATTGCCCATGAAGTTATGTTTTTATTGAGATTAATACAACGAGGGGCTCCGCCTACTGCAGAGAGAACAAAAATTTGAGATGACGTTGCCTAACTCGTTTGCAAGACATCCAAATTAGTTTCAGCATTCTTCAAATATTACTCACTTGAGCTCTGTCACCTATAAGATGATGAGTTTTAAGTACTTTAGCTACAAGTGCTGGAGAAACATCGATGAATTTGAGATGACGTTGCCTAACTCGTTTGTAAGACTTCCAAATAAGTTTCCGCATTCTTCAAATATTACTCACTTGAGCTCTGTCATCTATGAGATGATGAGTTTTAAGTACTATAGTTGCTAGTGCTGGAGAAACATCGATGAATTTGAGATGACGTTGCCTAACTCGTTTGTAAGACTTCCAAATAGGTTTCAGCCTTCTTAAAATATCAATCACTTGAGCTCTGTCGTCTATGAGATGAACACAAATTTGAGATGACGTTGCCTAAGACGTTTGTAAGACTTCCAAATAAGTTTCCGCATTCTTCAAATATTACTCAGTTGAGCTCTGTCATCTATGAGATGATGAGTTTTAAGTACTATAGTTGCTAGTGCTGGAGAAACATCGATGAATTTGAGATGACGTTGCCAAACTCGTTTGTAAGACTTCCAAATAAGTTTCAGCATTCTTTAAATATCACACTTGAGCTCTGTCATCTATGAGATGATGAGTTTTAAGTACTATAGCTACTTAGTGCGTTAATGCGAAATCAAGCTGTTTTTATACTCACTATCAAAAAGCCAAAAGAAACATCAAGTTTTTGTAAATAATACCATAAATAATAAAATTTTGCTAATTAAAACTAAAAAATTACAATAAAAAGATGATTTGCATAATAGATGAACGCCTGGATTTATAGAGTTGTAGAATACACACGTCATCTAAGATGATTGTACATAATCACTGGCCTTTAAAAAATTACATAAAACACTTCAATAGTTTTATATGTAATCAAATTTAAATTCAAATATTGCAGCATTTTATGAGACGACAAAATTGAAAATCCGACACAAAAAAGCCACAAATCTTGCACCACAAATTACGCCCTGTAATAATATTTTAAGTGTTGGCAAACGCTTTTAAATGCCAAATTTAAATCAAAGCTCAACAAACAGCTTTATTACAAAACTCGACAAACAATAAAATATTTCCATTAACGCCCAGAAATCTTTTGCTAATTTCAAGTAGTGATTATGGGCATAAGAAGCAAGCAGCCTGAGCACGTTGTTAAAATATTTGCACAAGTTATAAGGCGAAAGTTGGGCGCTACGGTTGGGTTTTTGTGGGCGTCTAAGCTGTTAAGTCGTTTTTCACTATAAATCGTTACGATTTGATTAGTGGCAATTGATGACAATGGCAAAGACAACAACAAAAGCGCACAAAAATATGCAAAATTATCTACAAGGAGCAAGCCAAGGACAAGCCAGAGCAAGAGACAAAGCCTAATGGTGGTAAAAAATGTAGAGCGAAAAAAAAACGAAAAGCGAAACCAAACCAAGCAAATGTTTTACTATGGCAATTTTCAAGCGTAAAGTAATTACAAAATGCACACAAACACACACAAGCACATAGAGAAACAGTGTGGTAAAGCGTGGTATCAAACGAGCGTGCGAGAAAGAGACAACACTAGTGCGAGCATGTACAGCAACGCTGCGTTTCACTCTGACTGCAGCGCACAGTGTAATGGCTAAGAAATTAATTCCCACAAAAAGCTATTAAGAGAGTCGCAAAAATTTTCAAATATAAAACCAAACAATGAGCATAAGTGGGCGGCTGGGTGGCAGCTGGCAGTTGGCAGTGGGTGCGGTCAGAATGTAAAGACTTGGAGGGGGCGACGGCTGTACTACTGCTTGAGCCTTGAGGTCAAGTGTTTGCATGAAGTGGCTGACGACTGGCTTTGGCTAAAGGGTCGTTCCAGGCCAGAGCTGGTCAGGAGCAGGCAAAAAACATTAAACGTTTTAATAACATAGACCGGGCGTCGCCAATGTGCGCCTGTGTGTGTGTTGTTGTATCTGTGTTTGTGCCGCTTTGAGTAATTAAATTGTGACACAATCATGCGTAAAACTGTTACGCCTATAAATAGGCAATGCCCAATAATAAACAAAAGCAACCAAAATAACAACAACAACAACAACAAAAAGGCACATTAACTACGCGTTGGCCCAATAATAATAATAATAAGTTATAATAATATGATGCGTAATATGTACCACAGGCGCATGCAACAGTAATAAAAAAATAGCAAAGAAAAAAAAAAAAAAAAAAAAAAACATTAACAAAAACAAAAACATATCATTAAATGCCCCTACAGCAAGGCAACAACACTGGCAAACAAGCAATAAACAACGCCAAACAACACTGGCAAACATGACAAGCACTTTTTATGGCATTGGGGCGACTGGAGCCGCTTGAGGAATTAATTAAAAATTAAATGGCCTATTAAAATTGTTATCATGATGCCGACGCGACTGCGGGCAGCGTTGGCGGGCAGCGCAGTTGGCTTTGTTGTTTAAACAAACAAAAAATAACATACTCATAAGTATATACATATGAATGTATATAGATAGCTCAAAAATTTTGCCATGGCAGCAATTGCACACAAAATGGCGGTCGTTTTTTATGTGCGTGTGTGTGTGTATATGTATATTGTGTCCGTCTATGTGCATTCAAATTATTATGACTTAGTAGCAACCCTGCAGGAAATTTTCAAACGAGTAGAAATGCTATGTAGAGAGCTGTCCGGTCCGAACTTGAGTGTGTGTGTGTATGTATGATATGGACTTCCATTTTTATTGTGCTCCTGGAGGGCAAATACCAGCTAAGGCAGCAAAAAATTTGTGTTTTCCTATATTCTACAAAAAAATGAACAGATTTAAAAGAAAAAATAAAAATAGTTTATAAAATTTGCGCTGAACTAAATTTCTTGGCAGAAATTTGAAAAATACGGAAGGAAAAATTGGTACACTCTGAGTATGATAACTTATGGACAAAACCAAAACGCAAAAATTATTTCTAAAATGCACCAAAAACTAAATTTTCCTGACAAATGTAGAAGCGAAGCTAAAAATTGGCACAGACTTTTATTATGACACTTTATGGACAAAAACGAAACTCAAATAATTGCAGAAAATTATCATGAAAAGTAGAAATTGAACGTTTTTTCGGAAAATAGAACATAAATTGGGTTAGGTTAGTTTAAAGTGGTTGCCTGTGGTTGTGGAACAGCCCAGACGCAAGCAGGCATAATGAGGCCCTTTGTGATGCCACAGGTAACGCTGTTCGAGAGCTGACCAGGGATGTCTTTATAGCTGCGTATACAGACATTCATGGTCAGCACCCGGTCAGCTCTGAAGAAGAACAGGCACGATTATTCAACTGTAACCATACTATTGCTGAACCAGCCTGAAAGTTCAATGAACCTGGCAATATCCCTGGGACAGAGATTGGAGAGGTCAGTAAGGCTGTTCAGAAAAGGGAACCCTAGGGTCCTTAATCTTCTTCTTGATAAGGAGAGGCACTGACGCATAAGATGTAAAACGGTTTCCTCCTCCTCTTCGTACCCGCAGCTACGGCAGAAATCGTTGAAGGGGGCGCGCATTCTTTCGGCATGCCTGCCCATAAGGCAGTGTCCAGTTAGAAGGATTTGCGATTTAATGTGAGCAACTTTCGCGTTATGTTGCCGTCCATGTTTGGCCAGTTAAGTCTTGAGGTGCGACCAGGAATCCTCATTGGACCAAGCATTGCAGGCACTTGCCTAAAAATTTCTGTTTGATGGCCAGTTTGACTGTGGCGAGGGCTGTGCCGCTGTCTATGCAGTCAGAGAGGTGCCTTGTTTGGCCAGCTCATCCGCAATGTCCCTATGTCCGGGTACCCAAACAAGGTGTCTTCTTCTTCTTTGTTCCATTTACTCATAGCTGAGCATAGGGCCTCAACAATTCCTCTGAATCGTATCCTATTGGGAGCTGCTGTGCAGATGTCGTTCCATGAGTAGCGCGCAGATGTAAGTTCGGCATCAATAGCCCTTCTCTTGAGGGAGCGCCCGGTAGGCGGCTGCCTTGTGGATTCCATTTTAGGGGCTTTTAGATGCGTTCTGGCCACCAAATTTTAAAGATGCGTCTCAAGCATTAATGAAAACCTGGAATAGATCTTGCATATTTCAATGTTTCGCACCCATACAAAAGTACAGATTTGACTTTTGATTTAAATATACGAATTTTTGTTTTGGTGCGTAGTTGGTTGGATCTCCAAATGTTCTGTAATTGCCCGAATGCGGACTTTGCTTTATTTATGCGGGCCAATAAGTCTTCATCTGCTCCGCTGACTTTTGTAATTACGCTGCCTAGATATATGCAGGATTGTACAGCACTTATGCTTGTATCCATAAGAGGATCTGCAATAGCACAGTATCCACTGGACATAACAACCATCTTAGATGTGTTTATTTCCAAGCCTGCTACCCGAGCGTTGCGATTAAGGTTATTTATGTTATGTTGGAGATCTCTGCTGCTGCGACTCAGGAGACAAACATCATCTGCATATTCTAAATCTTCTAGTTGAAGAAAAGGCATCCACTGGATACCATGGCGACCATCTAGCAAAATTCTTAAAATTTCATCCAGTACCAGAAAAAAAAGAGCACCGTTGAGAGAAGGCAGCCTTGACGAACTCCTGTGCTCACGTCGAACGCATCGGATAACACTCCGTCATGCAAAACTCTGCATTTATACTCATTGTACATGGCCTCGATTATGTTTAGTATTTTGTGTACCTTAACTTAAATTGATTCAACCAAAATCTCGAATTTTTGTAAATTTTAATATTCAGCCGTGCTCCGGAAAACGAAAAAACCAAATCGCACCATTTTAATGCGGTTTCGTTTTTGCTTCACTTTTTGTTTTCGATAAATTCGTATGTACTTTCGTATATAAGTTAACACTGAGCACTATCAATGTACAAATTGGGCACTGGGTTCTTGTGGCAAAGCAAGAGCTGACAAAGCTGTCCAAAGCATCGCTTTGAGAGACTTAAGAGAGGCTTACACTTCTTGCATTGTCGGTGACGTCACGAGCGGCGGCTGCGCAGCTGCTGTCGGGCATTAGAAGTCAAGCTTGGCCTCAGACTATACATTAGTCAGCCTCAGTCTAGATTTTGAGGGCACATGGATTGCTCACTCATTATATTAAAACTTAAATTGCTCATTCATTGTTTTAAGACTCATTATAAAAAAATAAATAATTTATATTCTCCTGTCCTCCTCTCCGCGAAATTATTTTTGTTTGATACAAAACCACTGATATGGTTGCCGCAGCTCTGCAACTTTTTATAACCATATATTGTTTACATTTAATTTTCATTAAAATATTGCTAGTTTTTTATTATTCTTTACATGAAATTAAATTTTAATAAAATTACTTTAGCAACAATATTTATTGAAGTGAAACACGACTTTGCTATTTTTGTAACAAGCGAAAATTTTCTTTGTGAAACACGAGAACCCTGTTGCACTTATCGTCATGTGTTCATGTATGAAAAAATTTCGTTTTGGCTGTGCATGCTATTTTTTGCATAGAGTCAGAAAAAAAATAATTTAAAATAATTGTCAATAAATATAAAGCTTTAAGTTGACATAAATATAAGCTAAGAATATCAAAGAATATTTAAAAAATTATTTCAGCATAAAATTTGTATGAAAAAGGTTTGTCAGTTGCCAGCACATAGGTTTTTTGTCTTTATCTCGACATTGAGTACACATAGGCATCGATGTAAGTACGACATTGGAAAGCGAAAAGAAAGAGCTATAATCCATTAAAAGCAAATCATTTGAATTATACAAAAATAAGAATTATACAGACAATTTTCCAAAGAGCTTGCAAACGAGCACCAACAAAAAGTAATGTAAGTTGCCACCCCTGCAAAAATCGCTGCAAGTTCGCGAAAACTGAAACAAAAACACAAGATTGCTAAAATTTATGAAAATCAATTGATTTTAAATTTAACTGAGCATTAAATTGAATTGAATAAAAAACAAAAAAAATTTAACTTTTCAGAGAAGTCAAAATTGTGGTTTTTTGTGATACTAAAAATGAATTGTTAACGAAATTATTGAAAAAATATATCCGAAAATGGCAGAAAATTGCACTCAAAACAATTCAAATTAGTTTCAATGATAATTGCACACAATAAAAAAGTCATATAAATAACATAGCAATGGAAAAAAATTGCGTCGGGCGCGGATGACTTTGGGATACACTGTAACACTAATTGCAATTAAGTGCGATAAATTGCTTAAGCACTCTAAAATACACTTGATTGCCAAATTTGGTTACGATAACTTCACAAACAAACGAAACACAACAAATTTTTTGCCAAAAACGTTTTTTTTTACCGATCTCTCCTATACGAGCTTTATTTTTCGGTCTTTTGCTTTAAGGCCTATACGCAGCTCGAAAAACTTCGCGCGGAATGACAAAACTTCATAGTCCCAAATGGTATTTTTTTTTTATATGAAGTTTTGTCATTCCTCGCGAAATTTTTCGAACTGCGTAGACCCCTTTAGTCAGATTTCAAAGATGACGCCTAAAGCATACCCTGAGTTCACAGTGTACTTAGATATTTCCAACTAATATGTTGAGTTCCTTGGGCGGGTCTTTATCTTTTCTAATATGTTGCTGGATTGAATGGCTCTACTTTACGACTGCTTCTTCCAACGCACGTACTGTCTAGATGTTCGCCGTCTTGCTTTACCAATCGAGCTCTGGAAGATTTCGTCATTTCATCGAACTCGCTGTCATTGGGAAGCCAGAAACTCCCATCAGACAGAACAAGCTAGAGCTCTTCCTAGACGACTCAAAGACAAAACGAGTGTCTTCTTTAAAGCGAACCCCAAGGAACATATCTATTCTGCCTCTTCATTGCTCTTTTATTGCACGACCAGAACTCAAAACCGTAGTGGCTTCCAAAAGCACTGAAACACCTTAGTCCATCGTGGGAGCGAGTGAGTGTGCCAGTAATGGATTTGAGCTACCAGACGCGCTTGCGATAACGAGCATAACAAGACAGGACCCAAAAGCTGGCAGAAGTCGTAACCGAACACTGCACCAGTTCTGCTTTGTGAATGAACTCCGCTTCTTAGAAAACGCATCTAGTTCATTGGAAAGAACCTCTTCGAGCACTTAAGTAGCCTGGCAAAGCTGCTGCCAAGTGGACCTGTAAGGACCAAGGATCGTATCTATTCTGCCATCAAGGCTCTTTCATTGCACCACCAGAACGCAAAGCTTCCAAAAGCACTGAACCACTGGCGGACGAGTCTGCCAGAAACGGAACTGAGCTACCTGACGCCTTTGCGGTATCGGTCAGGAGTATGGTGGCAGAAGTTACAAGGAGGTACTGCAACATAACCCTAATGGCTGCGTAGTTGAGTTGGAGATACTTTTAAGAAAACGCTCCCAGTACCTGGGAAAGTCCTTCAATGAACTATTGGGTCGGCTGGCAGTCTGGAAAGAATTTCGAATACAGCCCATCAGCCATAAAACTCGAGCCAACTACAGACCCTACAGCTCTCTTCCCTAACAGTTTTTCACTTCCCTCTCTTTGCGTGTACCTTAGTAGGCATTGGGGAGATTTCGATCTGAATCGAGCTGCCTGCCTAACTTAGTCTAGCTTATCTGTCCTAACCTGAGTGCCAACTACTTGAATACCTGGAACACGCAGAAATTTACGTTTTCCGGGTTTATTTCTAAAAAATTAAATGAACTTGTATTGCTAAGCGTGCTCTACTGTAATCGACTCAAAGACGACGTGCGTCCAATAAAGACATAAATCCTTGTACCCAAAAGTATAGGCAATCATAGTTACCCTAGATCTAAGTAGCCAACGATATAAATATTATGCTCAAATTACAATTTCAAAATAGTTCCGAAAATTATTAAACAAATAAAAGATGCAGAATTCCGAGGAGCCGTTGACCATGGTGCCTGCACGCAAATTGATATTAAGAGGTCCTTTTGACAAAATCTCTGTCGCTTTTATGATTTTGAAAAATAATGACAATATGAATATGGCCTTCAACATCATGAATACGGCGACCGACAGTTTCTCAGTGAGTCCAGATAGAGGCTTCATACAACCAGGAGGATTTTGTTTTATAACGATTTGGCTAAAGCCGCGCAGAATTGATGTGCTTAACGCGGGAATTCATAAACTCATTGTGACCAGTGGTGTGTTTGAAACTGATCCCAAAACAATGTTGAAGCAGAAGAGAAGCAGCGTCAAGTGCGTCTTCAAAATGCCACGCATAGTCAAAGCCAAGCAGAGTTGGAGTTATAAGTTATTGCGCGCTTATGAGGATCTTATGAGGATGTTACGCATCGAAAAGGGTAACCTGCCAGACATCTATATCAGGCTGCACCAAGAATATGCTAAAATAAACAAAAAGAAGATATGCTTATGCAACACTCCGGTCCCCAAGCCAACGAAGTCAGCGCGTTTAGTTTGTTTGGGCTTTTCCTTGTTAGTTGCCATTTTGTTAGTCTTCTTGCTTAAGTTTTTATTCCCTCCAACAAGAACATTGGAACAAGCAGAACCCAATTTAAATATTATGTAATATATCATAAACATCGAAACAATGCAAGGTTCCAAAGGATATTTTGGGACTTTCTTTATTTTTTGGAGACAACTGACGGACAGCTTAGTGGATATATGGATCATAACATGCAGGGATTAATAGTATTAATAATCTTTATAACAACATGTGTTCAATAAAATAAAAAAAAAAAACATCTCTTTCTCCCTATTTCTTATTTCCGCGCTATGAATCCAAGTATTTGTATTGATCTCTGATGTCTCCTTCTGTATGTTACATACATTTTCGGCTTGCACAATTTTAATATACTCTTTGTACCATACGGTACAGGGTATAAAAATGAAAATAGATGTATGGCAACTTACAAGCCAAAAAGTATGGCAACTTGCATTTTTGAAGCCATTTTGGAATGCATTGAAAAAAATTTGTCTATTCACTGCATGTCCGAATTGGAAACAAGGATGTGGCAAGAAAACGGTGCCAAAGCGCTAGTTGGGCTCGTGGACAGAGCCACCACTTCAACCAACCAAGCATGTCCGAAAACCATTTTTGATTATGAAAGTTCATTGAATATCAGTTCCAGCATATATATTTTCTTTGATTTTTCATTTTTATTTGATCACTTTTCCATCGCTTACAGGTGGAATTTTTGTGTTTTCATTGCAGGGTGGGTCATCTGTTGGTTTGGTTCTTGTCGACATATGTCAAGTTAAAAACTACTCAATTTTTGTCGCAGATCATTTAACAACCGAGCAACGCGTAAAGTGGTTTGGCGTACTATGAAAATGGTCGTTTTGTGAAAAAAAAAACATATTGTAGTTACGGCCAGTATTGACGGAAACATCGACGCGCCATTGTTCGCGCCATTGTCCCTTGCTGGGACCACTTTGCGTAAAATTTTGCCCAATTTGCCCAATTTTGTGGAAAATATACAAATAAAATGCAATTAACAAACAAACCAACAGATGGCCCACCCTATATATTATAAACGCTTAGTGACTAACTTGCTACCAAACATGTAGATAGTATTTTCGCAGACAAAACATTCTTAAAATAAATATAAAATTCTTCAAACGAGGCCAACATAATTAGAATGAAATGAATTAATTAATTCATCA
Organism: Chymomyza costata; assembly: GCA_018150985.1. Lineage (NCBI taxonomy): Eukaryota > Metazoa > Arthropoda > Insecta > Diptera > Drosophilidae > Chymomyza > Chymomyza costata. Next base: position 21,941,401 of record JAECWU010000127.1, on the reverse strand, counting down.
ACAATAAAATTTGAAACCAAACCCAACTCAAAAAATAAAAATGAAAAAATGGTCAAAAAAAAGTCCAAGCACAAAATAAGCTAAAAATAAAAATTAATTAAAAAAAAAAAAAAAAAAAATTGAAAGAAGACAAAGTTGAAACATTTTCAAAATAAGATAACAAAACTCTACAAATAACTTAAAGTCATTAAATTTAAAATGAATGCAAAAGTTCGCGGAAAAATTAACTGAGCAAAAATATTGACTGCTTATTAAATAAACTATTACATAGTCAAAAAATTGGAAAATTTGCATTATATCTTTAGAACGCACTATATGGCTCTATAATGCAAAAAAGATATCCTGATTTGTGTGACACCCGCTTGTTAAACACACCAGTTAGCTCTCAACTAAGCTTACTAATTATAAACCACAAAGGACGTCATTGAAAGTACATAGTTAAAAACCCAGTTCAAAAACTAGTACAGAGTCCTGCAGGACCAGAGCAGAACACAAACGCACATAAACACACAAATACAGTGAACGAGAGAGAGCGAGAACTTTTCACTTTGAGCTCCAAAAATTATTAAGTAGCTGCATATTGTACTACAGTTAAGCACTGCCAGATAGAGATGGGAATCAAAATGGCGCATAGCTTGTGTATTGCATAACAAAACAAAAAACCATAGCATGCTTTTGTGCGCTTTGTGGCTTAATAGCCTTCAAACATTTACGCAACCAAGAGCAAGAAAATTTACAAATTACCGAACTTTGTATTCCCTAGCTGAGCATTTCTGATTAGCTAATACAAGTTTCTTCAAATTATTATATTACTTTGTTTTTTTTTTTTTCATTTTTGCAGCATAAAAAAAATTTACTGATAAGCTTTAAATATTAATGGCGCAAAACAACAAATGAAAATAAAATATTTAAATATTATATTTTTTTTTTTTTTAAATGTCTTGCGCAAAATCAACAAGAGACTGTTTAAATTTGAAATAGAGAGCAAGCTAGCATAAAAGCGCAAAAGAGTAAAAAGTATTAAAAAAAAAACGAAAAAGAGTTTTTTAATAAAATTTAAAAATTTACTATGAGAGTCAGTTAAGCAGACAGCTGTTAGATTAACAGAAAAAAAATCACCCTATGTTATGCTTATCGATTTAAATAAAAAACAATTCTGTTTGACTAAGAGTTTTTATAAGATTTTCAAAGCACTTTTAGCTGCGCTCATTTTTCAACACACAGACTATATTACCAAACTAACACAAAAACAAATAAATTATCCTTTAAATAGCTGATTACAAAACGACTCCAAAAAATATGAGCAAAACTTTATGTTTTGGTTATAAAATGTAAGAATTTATTGCGACTAAAGCTAATGGCAAAGTCAGCAGAAATCTCAACAAAAAGAAGAAACAAAAAACACAAAAATGTCAAAAGTGACAAAATAGCTATAAACGATTAAAATAAGTACAGTTGTGCTCAAATTGCTCTAGTTGCAAGAATTTAAAACATATGCATGACAAAGTATTACCACAAAAATGTTAGCACATAGTTACACAGATAAGTACATACATATACACACACATGCTGGCATATAGCCTGACAGCTGCTAGACAAAGGCTTGAAAAGGTCATTGGATATGGCCAAAGACCGGACACCACAAAAGTATGCTACATAAAATTGTTACAACGTCAATATACAGCATACATTATGCTTTAATATGTATGTGTGTAGTTATGTGCGTATAGTACACTGTAAGTGTGTGTGTGTGTGAGTGTGCCTGCTGTGGCATATTGGCTATGCATAAATCCAACGCATTGTCGCACATAAGACTTTTTGATTTTATGAAATTATTAAGCATTGATATGCGCCAACAAACATACTTACGAGGGCAGGCTAAAAAGTAATGAAGAAGTGAGCAGTATATACAAAAATATAACCAGGTAACTCCTTAGTGGATGACATTCTTAGTCTTAACAGAAACCAAAAAGGCTTGATAACTACTATGGGGGGCGCTTTACCATCAAAGAGCTGATCACGTCAGAAATCTTCGAGAAAATCAATGGATTACTGAACGTTAGGAGATCTAGCAACAATAGCTTAAGCTGGACGTTTTTTTTTTATCGAATGAAGAGATGAAGAGATCATCGCTGAAACCAGTGCCGACTTGCTCTTTTGTTGATGTTGATTCCTCAGCTAAAAATCCATTGTTTCGACTTTTTGGACCCCTGTTACAACAACAGTTCCGAAATGGTAGAACAAGTTCTGCTCCTGCTGCTTTAAATGCTTAATCAATCAGCTTTGCTGTTGATTGAGAGCATTTGGGACACCCAACTGCGCTACACAAATCGAATCAAAACGATGATGTTCAATCAAAAGTTCAGTTGGCTGAAACTCTGACAGCAATCAGCTGATAGCATAGCAAAGCAAAATAACTTTTCAGCCTGCCCTCGTACATGGCAGTTATGTCAGTTGATTGGTTAGATGTCAAGCGGACTAGCAATAGCATTTCCGGCGTCGACTTTAAATGCCAAACCAACATAGACAAAGCGCTCCCACACACAAACACAGAGAGAGAGAGAGAGAGAGTGTGTGTGTGTGTCCATTGTGTGTGTGTGTATGTGCGTGCGTGTGTGATTGATTGCCTGCAGTAAGCGACGCATAGGCATAGCATGGAGTGCATAACAAAATGGCTGCCTGGCGAACATTGAAAAACTACCAGGCGACAAATAAAAAGCGAGAAAGAGAGAGTGAGCGCCATAGAAAGAGAGAGAAGAAGAGCGAGAAAATGCAAAGAGTGCAAGCGAGATAGAGTGTGCGTTAGTCTAAACTTAATTTGAGCCAAGGCAACACAAGTTGGCAAAGCGGTTTTTACAACAAATGACTGCGCCCGCTCAGTGGCTCAAAGGGGCAAAGGGGTTGTAAGCCAAACAGTGGCGTCGGCAGGCTGCGTGTTAGCCTGACACATATCATGGCCTCATGCTGTTGAACAGGAAAACATTAAAAAATGTATGCAACATGGCCCAGTGTATAGTACTGGGGGCAGGGGTGGCGACCAAAGGCGACGCGTACAAGTATGAAGTGGGGGGCGGTGCTGCTAGGACATATATAAAGTGTTGAGTGGTTCGTTACGAGCCACATTTGAGTGCTGCGACATGCCAATTCCGCTGTGTAAGTGTGTATAAACATAGGGTGCTTTTTTTTTGAGAGAAACAAAAGTATAAGCTTAAGAGAGAAAAACCCAACTGTTTTATGAGCTGTATTGAATTTGAAGGCTAGTCGAATCTTAAGAAAATTGTTTTGTTTTTTTAGGTAATTAGTAAGCAATTATGTTTAAAATTATGTTCCAAAGTGATACCAAAAACAAATGTTACCCCTACTTATAAGCGTCAGGAGTGGCCCAGTTTTAAAACTTTAAACGTGTTTTTCTCGAAACCACTTTTTTACGAATGGCTTCACGAATAACTCAGTCAATTTTTATCCGATCGATTTGAAATTTTAACACATACTTTATAACATCATTTTCTAGTGATCCACGTAGAATTTTGTGAAAATAATAAAAACTTTTTATTTAAAAACGAAACAAAATTTTTTTTTCAAGCTTATTCATTTTTTTTTTTAAATTGATAATCTTGGAAAACCCTACTTCTTCACTTGCTGTTGGTCCATAGATTAAAAGGACAAAATTTTTTTTGTTTTTTGTGTTTTAGATCAATGGCGACATCAAAAAAATGCAGCCGTGAAGGCCTCTCTGAAGATTAGTCATGTATTTGTAGCTCCCAAGAGGCGCCATTTTTTTTTTTATTACTTTGGGAAAAATAATTTTTTTAGCTCAAAATATTTATAATAACGTCACTTATTCGGATTTCCACACAGGTGTTACCTCGCATGAATATTTTTCCCCCAATCGGAAGGTACTCATTCGGATAACGTTTATTTCCAATCCGGACTCCAACGAGTTTTTGAAAAAAAAAAGTGCACGGTAATGGTACAGCATCTTCAATGGGATACTTGCTATTGAAACATCCCTATTGGGAAATGGCTTCGAAAATTTTGACCACCGATACAATGACAGCCTTGGTGAATATTTGTCGAGTTTTCACACATTTATGCCATTGATGAAGCTTCAGAAAGCCAAATGGTTTCAAAAAACTTTTTTTTTTTTTAAATTCTATTTACTTTTTACGGTGGACCACCCTATATAAAAAATTATGTGCAAATGGGAATTTAAAAAAAAAATAATTGTTTACGCTATATTTTACAGTTTCTAGCCTACTTGCAGTTTCACTTCGAGTAACATTTTGCAGAGCAACCTATATTTAAAATTATGCACAAAATCGGATTTAAAAAAAAAAGAATTATATTATTTACAATATATCTTAAAGTTTCTAGCCTACTCGCTGTATTATTGCAAGGCATATTGCGCAGACAAAAAAAAAGGCGAACAAAAAAAAAAAACACCCTATTTATGTGAATGTACAAGTGAAAGTGTCTGACATATAATAAAGCATAGACAGTGCTACTTGTACGCCCTTTAGAGCCCCTTTTGCATATACACGCCCTACTCTCCAACGTCATCAACGTCAGCATTCTCTTGCTACTCGCTGATCGTCCTTGTTGTTGTTGTTGTTGAGCACAGTGTTGACTTATCTGTGATTGCCATTATTTAAGACTCTTGTTGTTGTTGTTGTAACGCTGTTGACATTATTTGTTTTATATTTGACACTGTACTCGCGCACACACACACACACACACACACACACTCGCACAACTCACACACACGCTCACATAAAGGCATATGTGTCATAAAAATGGCTGCCGAATGGCATTGCAATAAAATAAAATTAACTGCCGCGTTTTTGCACACTAGCCCACATGCTCATATATTTTAACATATACATATATCAATGGGCAGCCATTGTTGTTGCTGTTGTTGTTGTAGCACGTGTTGCAAATTATAGTTGCAAAAAAAAAAAGCAACAACAACAACAATTTGTGTAATAATAATATTGCAACAAAATGTGCGCTGACATAGTTCACTACAGTACAGCCGATAAATATGTGTTATCGATAAATCTCCTAGTATTTGTTAGTGTGTTGATTAACGCACAGTGGCTGTCATGTAAATTACATTCATATGCACACACACACATACTCACTGATGCGCAAATTAATGCAAGCCCAAGTAGTTAATAAAGTTATCAATATATCATTAGATAGTCATATAGCCACAATGCGGGCCAAACATATAGCTACGCTTTTCATTCCAATCACCACTTGGCAATCAAAGCGCCTAAAAGCAGACTATGCTGGTGTGGATATGCACTTTGCAAACAATTTAAACCATTCTGCAAAACTTTGCAACGTGCAACTTAATATTCTTGATTGCTCATTACGTAAAGTATCGTAAGTAGTGGGTTAGAGCGGCGAGGAAGCGGGGAAGAGAGAGAATACCTAAAGCTAAGCAAAGTTTGCATACATGCAAAGTTATGAAAAACTTCTTCTCGAAAAGAGAAAGCAGTGGGCGGTATAGCTGAAGTGTTGGAATGACTGTGTTGGAAAACGGCAAGGAAAAAAATTTGATAGATTTTCTATACTAAAATATAAAAAAAAAATGGCATCCATGTTTCAGAAATATTTAAAATGGCTGCTGACATTTTTACAAATCGCAACATAAGGGTTAATGAGTGCTAAAAGCGTTGCCAACAAAAAACGATATGAAGTAAATAATATTTCATTTTATGAACCATATAAGAAAGCGAGTACGCAGTGTATTATAATTTTCTTAAGTTTCTTTTTGTATCAATAAGCTTTACTTTGATGTGCAAAAGAAACAAAATACCCATAAAAAACAGGACTTCAAAAACAAAATTTTTTTTAAATAAAAAATTAAATTAAATTAAATTGAAATTATATTATAAAGGGTGTTTTTTTAACAGCGTCATTAAACTCTTTTTCAGCTAAGTCGGTATTATCGTAAAGCCACCAAACTTGACAAGTGCGCATCGTCATCCGAATTCAATTTTTCAACACTAATAATTTTGTTGCAGCATTTTTTTGCTGCATTGGCATTTAAATTTTTATGCCGTAAAAAATACGTTTTTTAATGACTCCTTTAATTTTTCGATTAATTGCTTAAAGCATCCGATTTGGAAAATTTTTTTCAAAACCACTCGCATGTCGGACGTAGTTATAAATCGTGACACGAAAATGTTGCCAGTTCAATTGCACTTTATGGCTGAGGCAAAATTTTCAAGTCACTTTCAAAAAGCTCACGTCGGTCAATAATATAAAGGGTGTTTTTTTAACAGCGTTCGGATTTCCAAAAGGAATATCTCTGAAACTAGTTGCTACTTTTGACAAATTAAAATTTCATTTTATTCAGTTAGCACTAACAATTCATCGTGGTAAGATTTACACCACAACAACGTCTTCAAATCTACGAGACTTACAATCAAAATCAGTGTTCTGTTGTAAAAACTTATAGAGCTCTTCGAACAATTTATGAACCTAATAATCGTCCATAAGAACGTGCTATTCGTCGTGTTCTTGATCATGTACGAACTCATTTGACATTCCACGATGTCTGACCACCAATTAGAATGAGAACAGCACGGTCCGAAGAAAATATCGCTGTTGTAGAGGCCAGTGTAGTGGAAAATCCAAATTTATCGATTCGCAACGTGTTACCGTCATCGATACAGAGCGATGATCAATGAATACTTGTTTCCAAATTTACGTAACATCGATGTCGAAGAGTTCTGGTTTCAACAGGATGGCGTGATAGGATACGTGCCATTGATTTACTGAAAACTTAATTCGGTGAGAAAGTTATTTCAAGAAATGCGCCCACGAACTGGCCGCCGCGGTCGTGTGATTAGAACCCTATAGATTATTTTCTTTGGGAACACGTCAAGTTGTTGGTTTATGTAGACAAGCCAGCAACGACGACTTGGAAACCAACATTAAACGTGTCATTGCTGAAATACGGCCCCAAATGCTCAAATTTGTGGTCAAAAATTGGACCCACAGGATGCGCTTTGTAAGTCGTAGTCGTGGTGGTCACGTGTCAGAGATCTTTTTCAAATATTAAATAATACGAAATTATCTATCTAATAAAACCATATTTGGGGTCATTACATACATTTTTCAATGTTTTATTTAAGTTTGATATCCGAACGCGCTTAAAAAAACACCCTTTATTTCTTTGAAAAAAAGTGGCAACACTGTTTTGTAATGATCTCTGCGTACGGCTTAAAAACAAATTTGCGCGAAAACGTTTCACTGCGTTTTTTTTTTAATAAATAGAGTGGTCAAAAATTGGGCCTACAGGAGGTGCTTTGTAACTCGTACTCGTGGTGGTCATATGCCAGAGATCTTTTTCAAATAATAAATAATACGAAATTATCTATCTAATAAAGCCATATTAGCGGTCATTACATTAACTTTTCTCTGTTTTAATTAGGTTTGTCATCCGGACGCGCTTAAAAAAACACCCTTTACTAAGAGCGCCAAAGAAGATTATTGAATAGATAAATGACGAATTATTGAAGGACTATTTTTGAAAGAGGCTGCTGTGCACTGCCTTCATAAATTGAGCCCAATGGCCGCTTATTTATTTTTGCAGCACAACATCAAGGATGTTTATTTAACCTATTTAGATCTACTTAACTTTTTCTAGTTCGTATAAGTGTGCTTTGTCTTAAACTCACTCAATAATATCCACAAGCTCATTATCTGCGGCACTTGGCTTGTCATCTTCAAGAGATTTTCTTGGAATACTTTGGCTGAGATTGTTTAACGAACTGAACATTTTTTTCTCGTCTCTACTTGCGCTATTAGTTGCAACTAAGAAATAGTACACAATAAACCTGGGCTGTTCAGGCTTTTTTCATTTTGTTTTTCCCCCCTTTTTTGTGGAACTGCAATAAAGGCAAATTATCTAAACTCTGCTGTAAAACAATATTATTCGCATTAAAATTTTTTATGGCAGTTTTAAACTTCAATGGTTGCATAATTGCGCTTTGATATTTAAACGCATAAATTAGTATTCAGTTTGTTCAAACTGTGCCTCCATTTTGGCAGGCTAATGTTACGCTGTGTACACTCGTGGTCAGTTTATAGGCTAGTTAATAACAAACGAGCGGACATATAAACATGTTTGTGACTGTCACAGTGACAAACTGTGGTAAAAGTTGCTTTGTTGACTTTTTCGCATGGCCACAAGTGTCACTGGCAAACGTGAAACGTGTTAAAATCAGTTGTCACAGCAATAATTACATTTTATGCAAGGCACACATACACATATACTCATATACACACACACACACACACACACACACACAGAGAGAAAAAGCAGCACATGGCTGTCAATAATCATGAAAAGGCATCAACATAAATCAAAATGGCGACGAGCAGTGCGGCCAACGGAAATGCGATTGCGACTCAATAGCCAGTTATAGATCGAAATTTATATTTATGCGCCTATGTGTTAATTTTATTACTTCACACTCACACACACACATATGCTTATGTAAGCAGCTTTTTGTGTGCCAAAATGTCTGGCACCGTGTAATGTGTGCCAAACAAAAGCACTTGCATGCAACGCGCCGTATGCGCAATATTAATTTACCATAATTTTTGGCACGCGTTTATTAGCTTGCAAATAAATTTGTTTGGCTTCGCCAACCTCAAATACCTTAAGCCCCCCAACCAAGCCGAAAAGTAGGCAATCAAATTTGTTTATTGGCCTCACATAGCACTAACATTAGCTCAGTCTGATTGCTTTTTTTTTTTTTTTTGCAACAAGATTTGGATTTGATTTTGGTTTATGTGCGCCATGTTTGCTTTGAAGTATTTGCAGGCAACTTGATTTTGCAACATACATAACTCATACGCAGTGTGTTGCGCGCTGTAGCCATTGCTTGAAAGTTAATTGATTTATTTGCTTTTATATATATTTAAAATAATGTTGATTGGGCAGACGCTTGAAACATATTGTACGCTGAGCTTTAAACATGCCCAAAAAGCCAATTTCTTATATAAGCTTATATGGCAAAAATATAACTTTTAAATATATTTTTAAAAACAAAATCAACTTAAAATAAGCTCGACTGACATAAAGGTATTTGTAAATCTGCTCGAGTAAAAATTTTTCAAGACCTCTCTAAGTCCGGAGTTACTATTTTGGCTTTCTGAACTGCAAAAAGTTATATTTTATTGGCAGCTATTCAAAAATCACTATATGCACATGATATCTGAATATGGGTAAGTTTGGGGTAAATCCGACCTCCCATTATTTCGCAAAAACGGCAATACTGATCAGTTTTTTCGTGTAGAGCGTTGAAAATAACCAAATGATAGCATGACAGTTGTCTTTCAGTCCACATTTAGATGCTCAAACGAGAATAAATATATTTTTACGATTTTCCATTTAATTTTTGTGAATATTTGATTACACAATTTTTCTTGTTAAATCAAGTGCTCGAATGTATTTTTTTTCCCCCTTTGTTACATATTTTGGGAGCTTAGGGCCTCTACAAGAGCCTTCTATCGAGATTTCATCTAATTTTCTTCTTCTCCCAAGCCCTTGTTGACCTCTTTTCGGACTCGCCTATGCTCCTCCTGAGGTGTGGGTATGCAATCTCAGCATTCATCTGCAGGCATTTCGATTCTGGATCATATCATCGCTAAGACCCATTCGTTGCTGATGGTTTTGCATTTAACCGATCCACGTATTTTTCGGTCTGCCTGCCCTACGGCCGTCAACTGGAACTACGGTAAGTATTGCCTTCTTAGCGGGGTTCTCCGGCGGTCGCCTTTGAACATGGCAATACCAACGCATCTGACCTACTTTGAGCGTCTCAGTAATAGGCTTTTTAACAAACAGGCTGCCTCGGATTTCATTTCATTTTCATGTATTGGTTTCATTAATCGTGTTTTTCCGTTCGATCTGGTGATTGGCCAGATGCGCCTACTGGGCGTAGCGTCCCCTGGTGATGGGGCTACCATCAAAGCTCCCAGGGTAAAAGCTCATCTAACTGGGCTAATACACTTTTGCTCGCCGCGCCATCTATTGGCAAAGATGAGAACCAAGATGACAACAGTTTGTGATTGATCACAATGAGCTTGATCGAGAATTTCGAACTTTTTACGACATCACTAGTTTTTTTTTCCTTGCAGAGCTGTGTGCTTAAGTAATGCTTGCTGGTGGAATATCGGGGTTGAAGGGTGGGAAATATTGGAAAAACAGGAACCAGGGACCTCTGGGATGTGTAGTATTGGTTGCAAATTTCGTATTATTTTTTTTAATCGCGTCGTCATGATAATTGAAACAGTGGGGCAAATCCGACCTATAATTGCTGGGCCCAACCAGACGTCCAGCTCGAGCCAAAAATATGCCAGCAAGCTATTTAAACAGCAAATAGCTCTGATTAGTTACTTAGCTATTTAATGCAATCATACTTAACTGATATTCATTCAACTTTCATTTAGCCTTATATGTACGATATTTTAAATAAATACATTCAGTTTTGTACAACAATAACATGCTCTTTTGATTTATAATCGAAAAACCATTAAATTTAGATCATATTTGTGCTAAATCAGCCAAAAAATAGGCGGTCGGGTTTACCCCAACATTTGTAAAAATGAGAAAAACTAACTTTTTTTAAAAGGGGTCATATCTCAAAGAAGAAATCAGTAGTTCTAGAAAGTTGCGGCAAAGCGTTAGGTATATCGGGCGAGTTGATGCGATGTCAACTAAAAACATTTCATAGCCCAAAGCCAATTACTAGTGTGGATTTCCCCAACTTGCCCCATACCAAATTACGTACCAGCCATTTGGTTTAGATTTTGTGCATCTCTAAAAAAAAGTAGCCAGTAGTCCAAGGTAAGAGACGAATTATTTTGACTATTTTTGTTGGTGTGCTCAAGTAACTTTCATGAGCTTTATTTAACTAAAGTGCTAACTAAACTTGTTGACATGGCATACGAGTATATTGAGTAATAGGAGTAAGAGTATGTGTAAGCAAAGCTTTCAAAAGAACATGTGCTCTTGTCTCTGCACAGAGCTGCATTTTGGTCACACTCTGCTCGTCTAGCATTCAGAATGTCTTGGGTTGCTGAAGTGCTTTAAATTTCAGAGACACATGCAGCAATATGAGTAACAAAAACAAAGCAGTTAGCAGCAAAAGGAACTTAAGATACAAACATATACACATATATGTATGTCAAAGTTATGCACCAAATGTGTTTTAGCCCACTTTATAGGTTTGATTACGTTGCCTAGCTAGCTAGTCTAGTGCATTTCCCAACCTGGCCTAGCGCTGCCATAAAGTTATGCTCCAAACAAAGCCGTACAAATAAAAGTTGTACCTCACACTATAAGCCATAAACTGTGCGTTAAATTTAAGCGTTAGCTCCAAATTAGACAATAAAATTTGCTTAATGGTACAAACTTTGCTTATATAGCTTTTGTCTAGCCATTTTTGGTACATGTGCGCACAAAAGTATGCAATGACATTTTTATTTCACATGTGCAGGTAACAACAAAATGGCTGCCACAAGCACGCAAACACACGCGTGCACACAAAATGGCAGCAATTGGTTTTCCGGCCACTGTTAATGGCATAGCAATTGAGCTGATTGTAATGAATATTTCGACTAGTCGTTCTACTCAAAATAGGCAATGAAATTTGAGGTATTTACTTTATGGCCTGTGCTAAACGCAAAGGAGTTAGCGGAGTTAGTGCTGCTCCAATGGACTTATTGTTTGTCATTAGCCAAAGCCCTCATAATAACTTTATTTATATACATACTTTGTATATATATTTTGGTTGCAGGATGGCGCTAATAAGTAGGCAATGAAATGGATTTTATGTTGTTTCTCAGTCACAGCGACCCGAGCTAAACACATCGTTTACTTTTGCCTTTGAATTTGCTTTGTTCTGGCACTCAATTCGCAGCATACAAATAATAAATAAACAAAAGCTATATAAAAACATGGCCGCCAAGTTAAGATCTAAGCTGCCCCAAGACAAATGTTGTTCTGGCAACCTGAAAATTTAATTGAAAGGTGCAAAATGTGCGTTTGAAATTACCAGCTGTGTGTGTGTGTGCGTGTGCTTCAGTGTGCCCAGCAGCTGTCCAACTCATCAAAAATAGCTCAAAAGTAAAGTTCAGTGTGCCCAGGCGCACATTTCCAGCCCATACCCAATACCAACTACGTAGTCATCGAAGCGTAAGGCTATAGAAAATGACTTCATTACCAAATAATGAGCCATGTTTGGCTAACTGAAAGTTAAAACCGGTTTGAAAAGCTGCCCTTAAATTGCCCAAATTCGCATGCTCTTCCTGGGCATGGCAAAGACGACGAAATAAATTTTATGTTTCATTAGATAGTGACAAAAAAGCTTTGTGTTTAACAAAAACTAAAAACTTTATCGCATTTTTTTTCTGGTTTGGGCTATAAGAAAAACTAAATTTGAGAGGCAGCTTATAAAACCAATTTGGTAGTTTTTTTTTTTTTTTTTGGCAACTTCTTAGGAAGTAAGCTTAGGCAACTTTTGGCAACAAGTGATCAATTAGAAGTAAATGTCAAATTTTTCAAGTCTTTAAGTAGTTGTCAAAATTTCAAGAAAAAATTAAAATGTTTATGTTTATTTTTTAATGCCTACATCTCTTTTTTTTAACTAGCTTAGAAGCTTGAACATTATTAATTAATAAGCATTTCCTAAATTTTAAATTACATTTTTTTTTTTTCTCATAAAATTTTTTTTTGTTTTTAACCCCATCAGCACTGTCTTATAGGCTTATATACAACCGAATATAATAAGGTTTTTCAAATAATTCTAAAGTAGAAAAGTATAGATAGCCTGAACTCTTCATCTTAATTATTTTATAAATTCACAAATGACAAATGTACCATGTAAGCATATAAAAGGTGATTTTTTAGCAACTTTCTTTTTGGCAACACTATTTATGTCAGCTCAACTTTTTTTGTGTCTTGTGTTACTGTCAAACATGTTCAGTCTGATCTATAATTTAACCATGACTCGAGTAACAAACCAACAACTTTTGCAGATTATTGAATTTTATTATCAAAAGTCATGCTCGGTTAAGAAAATGCATCCTGCACTCCTTCCATTTTATGGTCAGTTTGGGCGACCTTCTGAGGCGGCTATAAGGAATGTTGTGACTAAATTTCGCACCAAATCTACTTAATTCGACATTAAACCACCGACACGCATACGTAGAGTGCAGCAAGAGGAAAATATTGCAGTTGTATCCGTCAGTATTCTTGATGACCTTGAATTATCGATTCGGCGCCATTCGCAGCAATTGGGCCTCTGTTACTACACTACGTGGATTTGCGTTTTAAAACTTTTTAAAATCCTGGTGCAAGAATTAAAGCCACACGACCTACCACAACGGCTAACTTTTGGTAAATGGCCGCTGGCAAAGTTGGATGAAGTTCCACTTTTTTATCGGAAAATTGTGTTCAGCGACGAAGCGCATTTCTGGTTCAATGGATTCGTGAACAAGCAAAATTGGCGTATTTGGTGTGAAGAGCAGCCAAAAGCATTGAGAGAACTGCCAGTGCATCCCCAAAAAGTCACTGTTTGGTGAGGATTATGGGCCGATGGCATCATTGGACCATACTTTTTCAAAAACGACGAAGGCGGGAACATTACTGTGAATGGCGAGCGCTATCGTGCGATGATTACAAACTTTTTTTTGCCCAAAATGGAAGAGCTGGATTTGCATGACATGTGGTTTTAACAAGACGGTGTCACATGCCACACAGCACGCGAAACAGTGGCCCAATTGAGAGGCGAGTTCGGTAAACACTTTATTTCACGTTTGGGGCCGGTCAAGTGGACGCCTAGATCGTGCCATCTAACGCCTTTAGACTATTTTTTGCGGGGTTATGTTTAGGCTCATGTCTATGGCAACATGATCGCAACGGTTGAAAGACTGGAAGCCAATATCAAAAGAATTTATTGGCGAGTTACCAGCCGATATGTGAATTGCTCAACTGCCAAATCGATTAAAATCGACTGAAAAAATTGTCAGTCAGGGAATTATTAATTGAATACTTGATAGATGCCAATTTTCTACTATTTATCATAAAAATCTCAAAAAAATAAAAATTTACGCCACTAAAAATCAAAATGACAAATAAAAGACAAAAGGCTTCTAGGTTTCTGGTAGCTGACCTTAATGGATAAAGCAGTTTTTGAAGCGTTAACGGTAACCGATATTAATCGATTAAAATATGCTTTAGACATCGATTGAGCGTAAACATAAACAAAGCCTACTTCCTTTAGAAGTACTACCTTTCCCAAAATAAACTTCTTATATTATTTTTTAATACCTATAAAGATCTACAGTTCTTTGATGCGACAAAATTAATGATAGTCCCGAATTACCCTTTGTTAGTGTAACTTACAACAATGAAATCGAGCTGAGGCCGCTAAGGAAACAGATAATCGATTTTCGTTTAGGTTTTTTTTTGATAGATATCCAAGCATTTACATAGATATACATAATAAGTATATACATAACTAGTATATGGTGTGGATTTCGTTTTGTTGCAAAATGGATTTTGTTTGAGGCCATGGCTTAGCAGTAGCTTAGCGGCCAGCTTTGTTGGAGCTTGGGCAATTGACTTGGCTTAGACGCTCCATCTGCACCTCCACCTTAAACTTGAGTTGTTGCAAAGTTGCTTCAAATCAAATTAAAGTTACTACCGCTGCAACTTACATACATTTAAATTTGCCTAGCTCAGCCTCAGTCTGTGACGTAGATAGGTTGGCTGCAGGATTAAGGAAATCTATTTCCAACATAAATCTACAGCAAAAAACGTTTAAAAAATTGCGTACATAAAGTCGCACGTGACCGACTTCGACAAAGCATCAACTTCTGATTACAATAAAGTGCCAACTGTGTTTGGAACTTTAGTCGATGATGCAACATGACCGAAAGCCCAACAAATTGCTGCTGGGTGGGCACAGGGGCAGCAGCAGTTATCGTTTTTATTCAACAAGCTTCATCTGCTTATCTGCATAATTTGGCAAAATGTAATGTGCCTGGTTCTTGGTTCAAACGAATATGTCTATACTAAGTCGTCTCTAGCAGCTGAAGCTGTTTTATAGGCTGGGAAATAAATTCTTTACTTTGCTCTTAAATACATTGGGCTGAGCATATTTTAAACATAATGTGCAGACTCCCAAGTTCATGCATAAAAATAAATTTAAAAATTTAAAAAAAAAATATCTAAATTTAAGATTTTCTCAACTCAATTTGAGAAATTTGTATCTTGTTTATATCTTTATTTTAGCTATATAGGCTTGAAATGCATATCTTTAGGCAGTAGCTGATCCACGGGGTTCCAGAAACTTGGAAAATATACCAATAAAATGTAATTAAACAAACAGATGGCCCACCCTATAACAGCTGTTAACTTTTGTTCTGAAATAAATACAATTCGAAGTGAATAACTCCCCTAAGAACAAATCCTGATCAGCGCTTGTCTGGAGTACCAAAAAGGTTATATAAGGACAACCCTGACCATCAGCTGTTTAATTATACAAAAAAAAAAACACGAAACTTAATCTTAACTTTAACTTTAAACAAAGATAAGCTTGGCTTCGAGAAAATTAAGCCACAATGCCATTGAACTATTTCCACTTCTAAGAATATACCGCCATTGTCCTTCGATACAAACTCAAAGCCAAGTTTTGCATAAACACCCTATACGTCCTCTAAAAGTCCAATAAAAAGTCAAAATATCTTCATTTTTAACGTAACAATACATAATTTCTAAAGAAAACTCTATATACAGTAACCTCTCATATGAGTCCCTCAACGTCTTAAACTATCTACGTCACAGAACTAAACGCATTAAGGCACAACAAAAACAGCAGCTGTAAAGCTTAAGCTAAGCTCATACTGTTTTCTATAGATTGTACAAGGACTGCTGGATCTGCCAGCTTCTGGCTAAAACTTTGTCCTGGATTTTGCTTATAGGTAACGCTAGTTACCGTTAGTGGTTACATATATGTATGTGTGTTTAGCAGCAGCCATGTTTTAGTGCTACCCCCAACTCTCTCTACCACACGCTCTCTTATTCTGTTGCCTTTTTAGCTCAAGCTCGTGCCAGCTAAGCTGCTCGCATTGACAGGGTCGCATTTCATTATTATAAAAAAAAAAAACAGAAAATGGGGGCGCAGCCAACACACAAAAAAAAAAAAAAAAAAAAAATGGCTGCAAAGGAAACACACATTAACTCAGTTTTACAGTTAGACAGCCAAGCATAACAATCAAATGGCCCCAAACCAAAACGAGCCAAGCAGAATGCCACATTTTGGACAAATTGTTTCATAATTGATTGATGCGCAGGGCCAAGTTTTTCGTTTAGACCAAAGGCACACACACAAACACAAACACACATATCCAGTTGACAACGACGACAGTCGGAAAGGACTAAGGGACAAACACACCCACACACACACACGCATGTGAGTGGCTTATTGTATGTGTATTGTTGTCATTGTTGTTGTAGGGCTACAAAACTTGTCGTCTGCCTGCCAACCGCAGCACAGGCTGATGGGAATATAATTTTTATAACACCCACACATATATATATATATACACACACACATCCATACACATATAGACGAGGGCAGTTTGTCAACTTTGAAATAAAATACATTTTAAGCATAGTTTTCTTTTTGTACATCATGGATTTCTTTAAAGTTTCCCTCTTAGAGCTGAGCGATACCCAGGCGGTATTTTGCATATCGAATATTTGGAAATGCTATAATAATTGTCTGAGGATACCTAATCGTTACAGGTTTGTTCATTCTCGATATATAGTGATACGATATTTTGAATATCAATCATTATGCGAATGCTGATTTTCTTACGATACTTATTTTTCGTTAACAATATTTCAATTCTTGCTTTCGATAATTAATATTCGTGATACGATATTTTGAATATCAATAATTTTGAGAATGCTGATTTTCTTACGATACCTATTTTTCGTTAACGATATTTCAATTCTCGTTACATACTGATCCTTAATATTCGTTACAGATTTTTTGATTCTCGATATGGATACATATACTGATACGATATTTTGTATATTAATCATTTTACGAATGCTGATTTTGGTACGATACCTATTTTTCGTTAACGATATTTCAATTCTCGTTACATTCTGATCCGATATTTACACTATCGTCCATTTTGGGAATGCTGATTGGCTTACAATACTCTATGGTCGTGATACGATATTTTGAATATCGATTATTTTGGGAATGCTGATTATCTTACGATACCTATTTTTCGTTAATGATATTTTAATTCTCGTTACATTCTGATCAGATTTTTACACTATCGTCCATTTTGGGAATGCTGATTGGCTTACAATACTCAATATTCGTGATACGATATTTTTTGGAATATAGATTATTTTGGGAATGCTGATTACCTATTACCTATTTTCCGTTAACAATATTTCAATTCTCGTTACATACTGATCCGATATTTATAATATCGTCCATTTTGGGTATGCTTACTATCTTACGATACTTAATATTCGTGATACGATATTTTGAATATCAACAATTTTGAGAATGCTGATTATCTTACGACCCCTATTTTTCGTTAACGATATTTCAATTCTCGTTACATGCTGATCCGATAATTACAATATCGAACATTTTGTGGTTGAAACTTTTAAAATGACACCCATGTTCCTTTTTTATTTTGAAAAGCTAAAAGACTCAAATTTGGCTTTAGAGCCATGGTTTCATGGAATGACCTATAGAAGCAAAATTCCGATGAGCCTTGCCGCTAAAATTTTGATGCGCCTAATATATACACATATGTGCGATATGGAACCGATATTCTTAATATGTAGCATTTTGTGATAATGATAGAGGTAGGTGCATATAGTAAAGCCTAAGATGGATTTTACGTACTTTTTTATGTGCTTTGAAATTAGTCTCTTAGATACATATATAGTATAGGTACATACATTGAAACTATAATTTTTGAAAGTTAAAGAACATATAGTATGAATTTTGGGATAAAAAATAAATTTATAAATAATAAGTAAATGAAATGTGAGACCTATCGATTTGTTTTAACTTACAGAAAATACTTAAAAATAAAAATATATTTTTTTTAAATCTACCAAGCCTACGAAAAGTTAGGATCCTATGGAATTTCCTTACTATCAACCAGGCTAAAACTTATTCGTTGTTTATGTATGTATGTATTAAATATCGCAACTTTGTTGCCGATATCATCGGTCGATACTTTTGTCACTATCGAATCAAATTGATAGCGAATTTTTTCGAAACTAAATCGAAGCCTTTTTTCGGTATCTCACATACGTAGTTCAGCTTAAATTTTTTTATTTTTTAATGATGTGATAATTTTTACTCAGAAGATAACACTAGTTTACACGAAAAATGAGCCTTCGTTAAAAAATGTTTTTCAGGGTAATTTTGGGTCGAGAAACTGAAAATTTGTTATATTGAAAAATGGTCGAAAATTAAACTTTGGTTGCTTGTCACTTCAATTATTTTTACTTACTTTGTACATATAGTCCATCACCGCAAAGAGCACATCAATACTTTTCGATCTAATTGTCTTTCATACAAAGTTTTTTTTACGAGATATTGACGAGTAACTGAAAAAAGTGGCCAAGAACATGTTTTTCGAAAAAATCTCGAAAACGCTTCTTAAGAAAAAAAAAATGTATGTTATTTTCGTGACTCTCGACCCAAAATTACCCCAAAAAACACTTTTTTTACGAAGGTTCACTCGATGACCCTTAAATTTGTAAACTAGTGTAATGAATTTCGTATAGCCTTACTCTTTTAAAGGCAGAATTCTCCAACATCGACTGTTCTTTAGTTTCTGAAGTTTATGAAGATATCGTGACCAAACTTGGTGTTCTGAAGTTTTTAAAGCTCCCAAGCACTGCATTAAATTTGATCGGTTGACTATATTATACAGCCCACATAGAACCGATCGGTCAAAGAAACGTTTTTGGTGCAAAATTCGTCTGGTTTTTGTTTGTTTATGAATATATCGTAACCAAATTTTGAAATCAAATATGTTTTAAAGTTCTTAAGCAATATAACGAAAACAATGACAATGTGGTGGTACAGGGCTTCCCAAAGTCGTCCGCGCCCCACTTTATGGTACGCCATCTTTTAAGTAAGTAATGTTGTTTTAATCACAATTCCCTGGGTTTTATAGACAATTTCGGTTGTGACGTTTTCGTTTTGGTATGATAAAAATGGAATTCAGTAAGCCACTTCCCAAATATTGTCAATGATGGCGCAGCGTAACCTTAGTAAAGGGTCCTCAATCTTGAGTTATTTTTTTTTTTAAATGCGAAAAAAAATATAAAAATTTCAAATTAATCGGAAAATCTTTACTATCATTAGAAAGAACTATTCTCGCCATTCACTTTTTTAAGATAATCGCTTTCAAATGTTGGCCGTAACTGCGTCGTAGCTTGTCCATGCGGAGGTTTCAATTTTCGATGACGCGTTCGAGCATAATCGGCGGTATCTCGCGAATAACACGGATACAGCTTCAATCGTAACTGGCCTATCCACCAACACATTAGACTTCACGTAGCCCCAAAGGAAAAAGTCTGACGATATTGGTGGCCAATTCAACGGTCTGGAGCGTGAAACTAATTGTTCACCGAATTGGTTCCATAAAAAGGCCTAAGCACGCGAAAAACATTCTTTATGGAACGCGAATTTTCGCGTGTAAGTCTTTCCATAATGACATGGCAATGAAAACTGACTAAAAAACACATGGCAAGTTGACAGTACTCAAAAAAAAAATCTATTGAAAAAAACCTCCAGATTGATGACCCTTTATTAGAGGCTTTCCATAGTTGCCATGTTGCCTAAAGACAATTTCTGTTCAGCACACAATTTTCCCTGCTTTCTACAGATTCCAATTACTAAATAGTCAACAGTTGCTCTAAGAGTATTCTAAGCTAACTTATCAAACCGCCCTCGTCTATCAAGCAGAATGCGTTTGGCTTTGCTGGTGATGCTGTCGCTGAGGCTTTAGGCTCGTCATCATCGTTTTTGGTACCACCCGCTGTTTTGTGCCCAGCTAGTCGAGTTATTTAGACAGAATTTTGATAGCTACACTGAATATATCTTCCCGGTGCCCCCCACCAACGTCAGCAACTACAAACCAGCACTTTTTCACTACTTGACAATGTTTTCTGTGTTTTCTTTTCTTTTCTACTTTTATTATATTCTGCTGCTTCTATTTTTTTTTTTTCCTTTTTTGCTGGCTGGCAAGCGCTTTGAGGCTGAAATTGAGTTTTGATTTGAAACTCAATTCCCATAATGCGAGGCATGGAGCTGCAGCTGGAGCGGCAGCGGGCGCCGCTGCTGTAGCCGTTGACATGGCCAAAAACTGCTCAGCTTGTTGTTGGCGTTGACGTTGACGTCGACTGCGACGCTGACGCTGATGCTGACGCTGATTGCTACAAATTCGATTGATTTGACAGCGCGTTTATTGTCTGCGGGCTGCTCTCTTGCACTCTGACTCTTTGCTGCGACACTCTCTACCACTCTCTTGCTGCTTGCCGCTTTCTGGTTTTGATGTTTAATTTGCCTTGACGTTTACACGCATGTCAGTGCGTGTGTATGTGCGTGTGCGTCTCACTCTCTGCCGCAATTGTGTGTGTGCGTGTGTGTGTGTGTGTGCATGTTTGATTTAGTTAAGTTTACGCTCGCTCTTTTGTCTGCGTGTGTGTGGGCTTGACATGGTTTAGTTAATGTGCCCGCAATGCTGTCAACACATTCTAAATTGTTTTGTCATTGCTTCCGTTTTACATTTAACATTATACGTATATGGTCACACTGACAGCTGAATTTTCAGCCTACAAATGGCATACAAAGCAGCATATTCAGCATATTATGTAAAACGCTTTATATAGTATGTATGTAAGTCTGACAGCTATTAAATTGTTGCTACTACTCTCTAGAGTAAAAGCTACATATGTGTATGTACATATGTACAGGGGTATTGCAAGTCATTGTTGTAAAGCAAAGCATCAGCTGAATATTAAAAAAAAATAACATGCAATCTAGGCGTTGCTCGACAGTGTGAATACCCTACGCCCATTTTACGTGAATAAAATTTTATATCCATATATGTTTTCAGTAATGAAGCGTTTTTTTTTTTTTTTTAATAAACGTTGGCTCAACAAGAACAATTTTCACGGCTGTGACTAATATATACATATACATAGTAACTACAATATGTGTTATTTGTTTGCAGTTTTGAGAGAAAGAGAGAGGATCTGAAATCCATACATTACCTAGTATTCAGGTAGGCAAAGAAGCTAGCTGAATCATTCTGTCAAGTGCGTAGAAAACAAATTTTTGGTATACCAACTTTATTGTCATCGTTGCCATGCTACTCGATTTTTGTTAAAAGATTTATAAATTATAAGTATACAAATGTTTGCTTGTTGTTTGGGAATATGGAATTTTTTTTTAAAAAAACATATGAATTTTCAAACTTTACCTTTTAGGAATAACAATTTTTGTACTTTGTAGTTTCTCTAAAGTAAAAAAAAAGGTTTCGTTCAACGCAATTTGCCTTACAGCACTATGTTATTACAAAAATTAGCGCAGTATACAACACTAATAAGTACTTTACTCCACTTATGTTAGTCCTATCAGGCGCTCACTTTAGATGCACTACATTTTGATTGAATTTCAAAATTTAGCTTAGATTTTGTATCAAAAACCTAGTTAATCACATTTTCTAGCAACCTTAATTGCATCATTTGGGGGTTACCTAGGCAAAAAGCAATCGAATGTCTAAGCAGGACTCTACAAATTTGCTTAGCCTTGAGCTAAATTTTATTTATTTAAATTGGCCAAGACAAAAATGGCAGAGCTGCTCTAATGTCAGGCTCAAATACCAAAAATCAACTCGAAACACACAGATTGAAAAGAAAGGAAAAAAAATAGAGAAGCAGGCAGAAGTGAAAGAAGCTGAAAATATATATCCTGTCGATGATGGTTGGCACACAGGAAAAGTCAGTAAGGAAAAATAAAAAAGGACACAAGTTGCTAGTGGCTTTGGCTTGGCTGTTTGTTAATTAAAAACAGCAGCCTGGCTGGCAGCAGTTCGTCAATGTCTCAGAACACGGACTCTTTGTCGAGGTGGGGGCCTCAGAATACGGAATACGGGCTTGCTGCGTGAGCTGCCGACAGCAATATGTAAAAGCGCAGCGAGGCCTGCACTTGGCAGCCTCACGTCAGAGACGGCTAATAAATTGGCAGAATCGTCAGGCACAGAAGTAAAGGTAAAGGCATACACACAAAAAGGACTATGGGTATGGAACTGGCACTGACACTGGGACGGAAGAAACGTTTGGTCAGTTGTGCAAACTGGCGCACTAAAACTACTCACTCACCTATCGTAGTAATTAATGTCAGGGAGTAGAGGAATGCCGAGGCATAGGTCCATTTGTGTGTTGGTGCATTCATTTGCACGCCGCCGGGTTGATAAATTTTCGGTTGACGCACGGCACGCATCAAATTGTCCTGAGTTAGAAACAGAGACAAGTTAGTTCCCATCGAACAGTGGGGTGGGGTTTGTGTTTGCTTGTTTTTGCCTTACCTGAAATAGCTGCACCTCCTGGGCAGCCAAACGCGTCCAATTTTCTTTATAGAGTATGTTCAAATCTTCTGTAATGGACCATAAACGATCCACGGTCCTGCAGAGAAAACACGTTTGTTATTGAAAGGTTTCTAGTTAGCTTAAGACGGCAATTCACCTGGAGCGTATTTCGGCATTGGCCAGCTCCGTGCGTGGATATGGCTTGGATGCAGCCACAGCAGTTTCCGGTGCAGTCGCATCATCTGGCTCACCTTCCAGTGTGACAAAGATTATGGAGCCTATGGCTGTGTACAACAGCACCAACAGCAGTACACCTAAAATGTGACACATAAATGGGTTAGAACTCATGAAATAAAAAAAGCTTAAAGCAAAGTGCTGCAGCTAAAGTAAGTGAGTAGCCAATCGGCTATTCGTCGAACCTCCTTAGATATGGTGGGTAGCACGGTGAACATCTTATTGATTCCGCTGCAGAAGTACCCACCCAACAATGAACTATAACTCCTTCCAAATATGAGTACTACGTTAAAATTTGTAAGCCATCTTGCCCATCGCTTCACTCCACCTTAAGGAGCCTCCTTAGACATGGTGGGTTACACGGTGAGCATCTTATTGATTCCGCTGCAGTACCCACCCAACAATGTACTGAACGCCCTCACAAAAACGAGCACTCTTCTCAAAGTGGTAGACCATCTTGCGCATCGCTTCACTCCACCTTAAGGAGCCTCCTTAGACATGGTGGGAAGCACGGGGAACATCTTATTGATTCCGCTGCAGATGTGCCCACCCAACAATGTACTGAAAGTCCTCCCAAACGAGTACTCCTCTCAAATTTGTAGACCATCTTGCCCATCGCTTTACTACCTGATTAGACATGGTGGGTAGCACGGTGAAGATCTTATTGATTCCGCTGTAGAAGTACCCACCCAACAATGTACTGAAAGTCCTTCCAAAAACGAGCACTACTCTTAGTTGCATACGAGTTTAAGGTTAGTGGCATCATCATGATCCTCAAGCTTGAGAAAACTGAGCATAACTCGCGCTCGTACCGAAAAATCAGTCTCGAAAGTATTGGAAAGAGATATCCCGTGCTTTTATAGTCCGTGCAAAATCAACCACTGCACACGAATTCGGGTTTCGCTCTGGTCACAGTACCACTGAGCAGCTGCATCGTGTGACGCTTCCTACTCTGAAAGTGTTTGAAGAGAAAGAATCCGGCAGAATCTGTCATTCCGTACAGCTGTCCATTAATGATTTCCTTCCAGGATCACACACAAACTCTTTGCCTCAGCTAAAGTGCCCCATGGAAGATGATCGCACCAGTCAGCGCGATATTCCTGCATCTAGACGCAATTTAGGTATCACCCCGGAGACGATGTAGACGTTGTCTGCGAAATATGCTCCGATTCTTGCGAGTACGTACACCAAGTACGGAATTTAGGAGTATCTCCAAGAATTTAAGAACAGTGCCGGACATTGGAAAGTAGGCTTTTATATTATATATGCTTCATATAACTCCAAAGCTCTGCCCGTCGTCGTCAGCTCAATGTCTCGGCATTAATCTGTACCAGCAACTAACCTAACCCATCTCTTTAAGGTTACTGCGGAGTGCCATTACAAGGATTCGAATTCACTGGCTATAACAACTTTTTACTTCGACCATAGCGCCTATCTAGAGATATGGTATATACAGGTACGGATCAGGGATTTGGTGTTGTGGGGGCTCTTCACTTCGAAATGCATACATATCAGAGCTCGCAAGACTTTCAACCCATTTTTCCAACTTTGGGGGGTTCGGACCCAAAAACCCCCCTGTCGATCATACAGAATAATGTACTTTACCATATTTCTGGATATGACGTATATGTCCTAAATTCGAACTTGCGTCGTGACTTTAAACTGAATACAGTAGGGAACAAGATTTTGTTTTCCTTCACTACACAAAGAAAGTTACTATCAGTAAAGAAAACTTTATACAAAATAAACTTAAAATATGATATTCTTTCATTTTCACTAAATTCCTTCGATTTTCTCATATACGTTTCAACATGGCATGCACTTTGTCCACGCAAAGTCCCATTTTGCCCCGATTGCAATCATTGCAGTGCCAACTGTGTATGATGATTTGTGGGAATCAATTGAGGTAACGCTTTCCAGCATGCTTCACTCACCTGTCGCTGATATGCAATGCGATTTGGGAGCTTTCTGACAGCCGCACAAACTGCTGCCACCACTACTACCGCCGCTGCCGTTGCTACCACCGGCATCCCGCTGTTTCTCCGCTTTGGCCGCTGCGGCAGATCCCGGATTGTTAGCGGCCGCACTTTGTGAGGCGGTGGCATTTGCTCCAACGCTGGCAAAACACAATGAGGCGCTGTTGCGCGTGCTGCCGCCAACGCCGCTGCGTTGCGCGCTGCTGCCGGAGCCATTGACTGCTGTTGGGCCAGAGTTGGCGCCATTGTTGCTGTCATTGTTGCCCAGAAAGGCGCCAAGCGGCAGGGGCGGCTTTTTGTTCATTCTGCTGTTGTTGTTGTTGCTCGGTCAGTCAATCAATCAAATAATATGTATGTATGTCTATGTGTGTTTGTGCAGTGCTCGCCTTGACGTGTTTTGTGGCGCTTGGCAATCAAATCAAAAGCTTTGTCGCGTCATGTGGCACGTAATTTGCATCGACTAGCATCGAGTATGTTGTTCCACTTGCCCCCTACTTGCCGCCACTTCCCGTTCTCTGTCAACAGGTTTGTCGCACTGTTGACGTTATTATGTGACCGTCATAAAAATGTTGTCCTTGTTGCGAAGTATGTATGTTAACGCCTACTTTTTTGATGTTCGTTCCTAACTCCTGCCACTTTTTGTGTCACGTTTCTGTTTGTTGTTGTTGTTGCACGTTCTCCTGCGGTTGCTGTTGTTGCTTTTATGACTGGCGCCGCCCGCAAAACGGAAATGTTTTTGCTCGCAACAGTGTTGTAAAAATTGTCACCGGATGCTGCAAATGCAAAAATATTTTGTTTGAAAAACTCGTGAAAATTAAAATGCCAAAGTGTACATATATATATGTGTTCTGATGTGTTTTTTATATATATGTATATGTATATTTTATTTGTATGTGTTGGCTGTTTTTTGTTGCGTCAACAAATTGCATGGCAAAGCATGGCAAATGCTGTGTAATTGAGTCAAGAGCTGCTCTTGCTGCCTACAATTACAACAGCAACGAAAAAACGTGTAAGACAGTGTAGTCTTGGCTTAATATATATGTTATACTCTTATCAGAAAATTTGTGGAGTGGTAACCTTATTTTTTTGACGAGTTTTATTGTTAACGAAAAGTCAGCCATCGTAACTAGATAATTAAACGAATTTTTTTGGTAAATATTGGCAGGTAACTAAAGTACAACAAAATCGATGAAATCGAAACAAGATCCGCTCCAATAAATTTTAAGTGTTTTGTTTTTTTTTTTATAATCCAACACTGCTATACAAAATTGAATTTTTTTTGCGGCCCGGGGCATGACACCTCGCTAATCCGTTTGGAAAAAAATGCTCAAAAAAACTCTATTCACTTCCAGCTGTTAGTTTGTTAAAGCATAATTTTTTCAGACCCTTTTCATATATTATTTTTTTTTTGGCATTACAACCGATTTAAGGTTGCAGATCAAAAGTAAAAAAAAAACATCTTTAAAAATAAAATTTCGCAGCAGTTTTGCCAATAAAGAAATTTTTTTTAAATTTTTTGCTCGAGCTGCCATGAAATGGACTCAGGATTCGCGATTTGGTTTAGCTACCAAAAAATCATAAAGGAAAATTTTATTTTTTTGTGGGTCTTTTGCTTTAGTCAGATGACGACTAAAGCATACCCTGTACCCATTGTACTTAGATATTTCCAACTAATATACAATGTGGAGTTCCTTGGGCGGGTCTTTATCTTTTCTAAAATGTTGCTGGATTGAATGGCTCTTCTTTACGCCTGCTTCTTCCTACGCACGTACTGTCTAGATGTTCGCCGTCTTGCTTTACCAATCGAGCTCTGGAAGATTTCGTCATTTCATCGAACCCGCTGTCATTGGGAAGCCAGAAAGACAGAACAAGCTTGAGCTCTTCCCAGACGACTCAAAGACAAAACGAGTGTCTTCTTTAAAGCGAACCCCAAGGAACATATCTATTCTGCCTCTTCATTGCACTACCAGAAGGCAAAACCGTAGTGGCTTCCAAAACCACTGAACCTCCTTAGACCACCGTGGGAGCGGATGGATATGTCAGTAATGGATTTGAGCTACCAGACGCGCTTGCGATAACGAGCATAACAAGACAGGACCTAAAAGATGGCAGGAGTCGTAGCCGAACACTGCACCACTTCTGCTTTGTGAATGAACTCCGCTTCTTAGAAAACGCATCTGGTTAATTGGAAAAAACTTCTTCGAACAGTTGGGTAGCCTGGCAAAGCTGCTGCTTAGTGGACTTGTATGGACCAAGGATCGTATCTATTCTGCCGTCAAGGCTCTTTCATTCCACCACCAGAACGCAAAACCGTAGTGGCTTCCAAAAGCATTGAACCACCCTAGTCTGGGTGTCAGGTAACTATGCCTAAGGCGGTAACGTTGAAGCGGACGAGTCTTTGCGGTATCGGTCAAGTTTGGTGGCACGAGTTACAAGGAGGTACTGCACCATAGCTCTCATTGCTGCGTAGTTGAGTTGGAGATAAAAAGCAAACAAGACTAACCTCCACTTTTAAGAAAACGCTCCCAGTACCTGGGAAAGTCGTTCAATGAACTACTGGATTGGCTGGCAGCCTGAAGAGAATTTCGGATACAGCCCATCAGCCAGACCCTACAGCTCTCTTCCCCAACATTTTTTCACTTCCCTCTATTTTCGTGTAGCTTAGTAGGCATTGGGGAGATTTTGGTCTGAGTCGAGCTGACTGCCTTACTTAGTGTAGCTTATCTGTCCTAACCTGTGTGCCAGACCGCAGCGTCTCTCCTTTTAAAGAATATGGAACTACTTGAATACATGGAAAACGCAGAAGTTTACGTTTTCCGGGTTTATTTCGGAAAAAAGAAATGAACTTGTATTGCTAAGCGTGCTCTACTGTATTCGACTCAAAGACGATGTGCGTCCAATAAAGACATAAATCCTTGTACCCAAAAGTATAGGCAATCATAGTTACCCTAGATCTAAGTAGTCAACGATATAAATATTACGCTCAAATTACAATTTCAAAATAGTTCCGAAAATTATTAAACAAAAAAAGATGCAGAGCTTCGACGACCCGTTGACCATGGTGCCTGCACGCAAGTTGATATTAAGAGGTCCTTTTGACAAAATCTCTGTCGCTTTTATGATTTTGAAAAATAATGACACAATGAATATGGCTTTCCACATCATGAGTACGTCGACCGACAGTTTTTCAGTGAGTCCAGATAGAGGCTTCATACAACCAGGGGGATTTTGTTTTATAACGATTTGGCTAAAGGCGCGCAGAATTGATGTGCTTAACGCGGGAAATCATAAACTCATTGTGACCAGTGGTGTGTTTGAAACTGATCCCAAAACAATGTTGAAGCAGAAGAGAAGCAGTGTCAAGTGCGTCTTCAAAATGCCACGCATAGTCAAAGCCAAGCAGAGTTGGAGTAGTAAGCTATCGCGCGCTTATGAGGATCTTATGAGGATGTTACGCATCGTAAAGGGTAACCAGCAAGACATCTATATCAGGCTGCGCCAAGAATATAGCAAAATTAATAAAAAGAAGATATGCAAATGCAACACTCCGGTCCCCAAGCCAACGAAGTCAGTGCGTTTAGTTTGGTTGGGCTTTTCCTTGTTAGCAGCCCTTTTGGGAGTATTTTTGGTTAAGTTTTTATTCCCTCCAACAACAACATTTGAACAAGCAGAACCCAATTCAAATATTATGTAATGTATCATCCACACCGAAACAATGCTAGGTGCCAAAGGATATTTTGGGACTTTCCTTCTTTTTTTGAGATTACTGACGGACAGCTAAGTGTATATATGGATCACAACATGCAGGAATTAATAGTATTAATAATCTTTATAACAACACGTGTTCAATAAAATTAAAAAAAAAAAAAACATCTCTTTCTCCCTATTTCTTATTCCCGCGCTATGAATCCAAGTATTTGTGTGAAAAGCAAAAGTGTAAGGTAAGGGATGTGCCCAATACTTAGTTCCTTAATTTATAAGCTATACCTCGTTTTGACTTTAGCTTAGAGTGTCTACAAAGATGGCGTACGTTAAAGTCGGGCGCGGACGACTTTGGGATACCCTGTACCACTAATTGCAATTAAGTCCGATATATTGCTGAAGCACTCTAAAAGACAGTTGATTGCCAAATTTGGGAACGATAGGTTAGGTTGCACCGGTTGACCCCCGGGGGGACTCCCTATAGGAGACTAAATAGTCCTTAGTAGTACCGGACGGTGCGGCTGGTGTACTATGCACGTTATTCGTCGAGTATGCGCGTGTGCTTGGCGAACGCCAGAAGCTGAGATGCTCTGTCGGCTGCCTCTTCCAGTGAGGTAAGCCAGGGTTTTCGATTACGATATCTTCAAAAACAAACGAAACACAACGAATTTTGTGCAAAAATAGTTTTTTTGACCGATTGGTCCTATGCGAGCTATATAATATCGTCATCCGATTCTGATCATATTTTGTACCGTCTTTGGGAACTATAAAAAACTTCCGAGTATCAAATTTGGTTACGATAACTTCATAAGCAAACGATCTAAATATTATAGTTTTTTTTCGGGGTCCTCTGAAACACCCCTATGGGAGCTATATAATATAACCCCGATATCAAAAAAAATAAAATAAACTTGCCTCCCATAGGATAATAACAAATCTAATCTGAAAGTTTGTTTGCTCTAGCTCTTACCATCGCTGAGATCTAGCCGTTCATACAGACAGACAGACGGACCGCCGGCAGACGGACATGGCTCAATCACCCGAGGTTGTGATAAGCATTTTGGTATGAAGGACTTGGGGTCTGCCACAACTCCTTCTGTCCGTTACCTACATTGCACAAAACTAGTATACCCTTTGTACCTATGGGTACAGGGTATAAAAAGCTCAGTAGATTGTTGCCAAAAAAAGCCATCGTTCAACTTTAATTAATTCAAAATAAAACATTTTAGTTAAACAATATATAAAAAAAAAAAAACTAAAATGTCTACAAGTTACTACGTCGGTCAACATAGATAGAGGTACGAAGTTTGTCGCAAATCGATAAGTTAATATACTGGTCTTACTGGTCCCTCTTAAGAAATCCGGCTGTCTACAACGTTTTCCATAAAGTAATTCCTGTCAGTAGATTGTTGCCAAAACAAGCTACCGTAAACTTTTCACTTATTTAAAAATATATATTTTAACTATTCGACAATACATACAAAAACTATATAAAAAAAATGTCTCTACGTTTCTCTGATAGTCCGATAATCAATATAGATAAGCTCATAGCACGCCTAATCGAGGTACGACGCTTAAAAAGTTCGCACATCAGCGAAACGGAAATACGTGGTCTCTGTGCGCTTGCCCGTGACTCCTTTCTTAGTCAACCTATGCTGCTGGAGTTGACGGCACCTGTGAAAGTATGCGGCGATATACATGGCCAGTTCCCGGATCTGCTGCGGCTTTTTGATCTTGGAGGCTTTCCGCCGGCTTCCAACTATTTGTTTCTTGGCGATTATGTGGACCGTGGCAAGCAATCTATAGAAACCCTATGTCTGTTGCTGGCCTATAAGGTTAAGTACCCGCAAAATTTCTTCCTGCTACGTGGAAATCATGAAAGTGCCAACATTAATCGCGCCTACGGTTTCTATGAGGAGTGCAAGCGACGTTATACCATTAAGCTATGGCGCACTTTTGTGGACTGCTACGATTGTATGCCGGTTAGCGCCATTGTGGACGAGAAGATTTTTTGTTGTCATGGCGGCCTGAGTCCAGATCTGCAAAGCATGGAACAGATTCGAAAATTACCGCGACCATGCGAAATTCCCGAACAGGGCTTACTCTGCGATTTGCTCTGGTCGGATCCGGATCCCTCGATTATAGGCTGGGGTAACAATGACGATCGAAATGTGAGCGTCACGTTTGGCGCTGATATTGTCACCAAGTTTATACATCGTCACAAGTTCGATTTGATTTGTCGTGCTCATCAAATGGTTGTGGATGGTTATGAGTTCTTTGCAAAGCGTCAACTGGTCACCATATTTTCAGCGCCCAACTATTGTGGGGTAAATGATAATGCAGGTGCCATGATGTCTGTTGATGAGAATCTTGTCATTTCCTTCTTCATTATTAGGCCCATTTTAAGAAAATCCGTTGGTCGCAAGTCGAATATCCATAAGTAAAATTAAGTGTATTTTGTTGTCTCGCTTTTATGTGTTAAAATTTTCGTTATAACAAATGCATCCTGGCATACTTATAAGTCTGACGCTTTCTTTGGACTTAACACGATTAGGGCATCAAAGATTAAGTCGCTTTATCATATCATCTGTTTGAAATAAACAACTTTTTACTGGTCCCTCTAAAGGAGCCTCCCTTTCTATCATCCATAAAGTTCGTCATCGCCGAAATGGGATAAATAAAAAAAATTTTATACAGTCGAGGTGTAATACCCTGTACTTTTTTTCTCTTTATACCTATAGGTTCAGGGTAAAATTTTTTTTGCATATAGGTTTAGACTTTAGAGAAAGGTTTATCAACAAAGCTTTGCACTATGTGCCTAGATTGCCATGTTTCGTGCAAAATTCTGGCTTTTCTATTATCTGTAGTAAGTTTAGCCTCAGATTTTTACTCAGCGACTCCAAAAATCTTTCAGCGAAAATAAGTGAAGCGGGCCACTGTTTCGGTCGACCTCTTCCATTTTGATAATTTTTACAAATGTTACTAGAGTTTAGTAGCCTTTGAAATTTTGCGATAAATTATCGAGTTATCGCTAACTGAATATTGGATTTTTCATTTATATATGCGTATACAAAATAATAAACATTGTCGGAAACCCATACTGTTCTTAAAGCCTTTTGGATCTTAGGTTCAGATTCAGGGACTGGATGTATAGAAAACATGATCTGAACTCGGAAACTGAAAATGATTTTTTTTTAGACCAAAATTGGAGAAAGTAAATTATTATTATTATTTAAAGTTATTGTTATACTTAAGTGTGATCGGAAAAGATTTTAAATAGTGGTAATTAAGAGCCCTAAATAAATGGGAAAATTTAAACTACTCCAACCCCATGATCCAACAATAAGAAGGTCACGCAATCTGAAACGTTATTTGTTTTGTAACGACCTCCGGTTTCACCCAGAACAAAGGCTGGAGCAACTCAGTTAGGCCAGGATTTTTGCTACATCAAATTTATATTTGCAGCACTCAACGACAAATCATGAACGCAAGTCTGCTTAGGTTTTATATGTTTAGTTTTATTTGTATAATATTTATAAATGCTTTAATAGAGGAATTACGAGGGCCGCAGTTTCGCCCACTACTACAATTCGTTAGTTTTCTCATACTTATTCCTTTCGATCCTTCTCGGATCTAATCGGAGTTGACTCACCGGCGTTATAGTGGAGGTGCTGGCTGGCTAGAGTTCCGAATCGGTTGGCTACGCTATCCTACTCATTGGCTCTCCTGTGTCTCCCCGTCACTGACCACGGTAACTTGAGTATGACAAATGCACGAAGTAGCGACGCGTGGTTTTGCTAAAGCTATCCTACTTATTGGCTATTGGTCACCTCAACGTTATCGCCCGCAAATAACCCGAACACCCAAGATGCACGAAGTAGCGACACGTACCGTTTCCTCCGAAAGCGGTCTCTACTGCTCCGTAAGTGTCCTTTTTATCATCAAAAAGGACTTTGCACTCAATTAACGTTAACCGGACTTTCGCACTATTCCTTTGTCACTCACTCCAGACTAAAAGCCTAACTCCCGATGTGACTGTACGCTGGCCTTATATAGGCCCAGAATGCCACAAAATGCCTGGAATTCCCGCCCAAACTAACTGTCCAAGTCCCAAACGGTACTCTGTTTATCTAAATATGTATCCTTATTGATAGGACAGAGTTCGCCGCATCCTACACTATCTCTATCACGTACTCTCCACTCCTATGCATACACTAATACTAATGCCTAAAAGACGCGCCAATATTATCACCGCAATACTTTCTCTGGTGTTAGTGCTAGCAAAAGGCGCGCTTTCACCGCCGCTCTCACCAAGCAGTGCAGCGAGTTGGTGAGAGTAAGTCACGCTTACGTAATTTCCTCCCTTTAAGTATAGGTTTTGTGAGGTGGCAATTTGACTCTTCACAGTTTCTCTCTGAAAAAAATTTAACGAGTTCTCTACGCAGCAAAAATCGCGCACTTTTTTGCGTCACCTTGTAAATTTCAGTGCAGCATGATGTTTCCCTAAAGGAGGCCCATGCTCTAGTGAGAGATATAGAAATTAGTGTTGATGCTGATGATGGATCCCTTACCAAAACAACGAAACGGGCCTGAAGTTTTTACAACAGCACACTGATTTTGATTGTAAATCTCGAAGATTTGAAGACGTTGTTGTGTTGTGAATCTTACCATGATGAATTTTTAGTCCTGACTGAATCAAATGAAATTTCAATTTGTCAAAAGTAAAAACTGATTTCAGAGATATCCCTTTCGGAAATCCGGATGCTGTTAAAAAAACACCCTTTATGTAGAATTGCAATGACTCTATGCATCGCCTAATCATTTTTTTTCTTCAACGAACTTACTTAATATTTTCGATCTGGCCTTAAATCAGTTTAAGCTTATTAATAATAAAAATTTTCTGTCTATTTATGTAATAGTCATGATATGACTAATTGACGTTAAGGCGTTCTGTTTTTTCTCTCTATTAAGTGGTAATAAATAAAATTCCGAATTAGTTGATTAAAAAGTTTATCCATAGCTCACTGTTTTTTATAGATTTGATATAAGTCCCATTTTAATTATATCTCATAACTGCATTACGGAAATATACTGAAAGTTTAGTATGATGGCTTCCCCTTCCTTCACGCTATGTATAGCTAGAACCGAATTCAAGAGACTTTTCAGATTTGATAAGAAAACATAGGTAGCGCACAACTTGTTGGCATACAAACGGCTGAAAAGAGTTCGAGAATCTTTAAAAAAAAAATTTCTCAAAAATATTATAGGCTACCCAAAAATGTTTAGGCTTAGCCATCAGTTTCCATAACCTGTCTCTTATGTGTATGCCATATTATCAAAAACGATATCTATCTCTAAGCTCTAGAGACCTTCTTCTCATGCAATTGATTAAAACTTCAATAACTGCAACTGTTCGAAAAGAAATAAATTAGGACATGTTTCGAAAACTGAAAATAGTTGAGATGAGACAAGTGCTACTTGAAACCAGATAAAGCCTCAAGAACGTACCTGCCACACAATCAATACATATTTTTACAACTGGGAGAACAAAGAAGATGAAGTACAAGCCTGCAGAATGTATTTCTTTTGTGGTTGCTCTGCATTTCTTTGAAAATTATTTTCTATTTACAAATAATTTCAAGAAAAAAACTGCAGCTTACAAAAAAACACAAAGAAATGAACGACAACAGTTTTGAGAAAAGAAAAATCTACTTAGCTCAATTAGGTTGTTATGGCAACACTGACATAATGAGCTTAAGCTCGAAAATTATGATATGTGAGAGGAAGAAAATATATTTTTTTATTAAGGTATAGATAAAAAATCAATTCGATATGAAAATAATATAAGAGCAAATGCTGAAAAGTAATTAAGAGCTACTGCTCAAAAATATTTTATTTTTATTTTATATTTTTTAAGTCTTACTGAGTTTTTCAAGGCGCGGAAAGACTTTAAAGCGTTATAACTTGGAAACTTTAAGAGATACTTAAACGATTAAAAACCAGTCTTGTGTACTTTTTGGAGATCTACAATTTTATGATACACACCGAAAACAAAAAAGGGCTGGGGGGTGGTGAAAATTACGAAAAACTGCGTTGTAGTAACTTTGGCGCCCTCTGCCGCCTAAAATATGAACTTCTGGGTATACCTTAAATTACAAATAAAATTTCAAATTCAATTTTAAACATTATTTGCCTTGAAAGTTTTTGTGTACGACTTATAGATTACGAGATAAATGGGCTCAAACATATGTAAAAATAAACGAAAACCCTACGGGCCGAGGAGGTCACCATTTTGGTTTTAGACTTTTTGGATGGTCCTTAATACATTAAGCAAGAATAAGAAAAAATTCCAGCAATCAATTTTTTCCTGGTCATCGGCTTTTTTTATCTATTTTTACTGCACTATATTGACAGTATAAATTTAAAAAAAAAAATTGATTCATAAATATTAAAAAAAAAAAAATGTTTTTTTAAATTAAGCTATAATGCATTAAGCTTAAAAACTGAAATTTTGAGAAATATTTATTTTTTCATATTCATAAGTTTTTCAAAATCCTTGCAGACAGTTTGCGTTACCTTGTGCAGCTAGACCATTTGCAAACTTTAAAGCATGACAAATTAGATGTGAGAGCCGAGATACTCTTAGTTAGTGTATATAGTATTTAGAGCGTGTTGCTTGCCTGCTATTTGCAATAAGCATATAAGCTAATATGAGTGCGTGCATGTATGTGTGGGTGCATGTGTGTGTGTGTGCGTTAATGAGTGTATGTATGTACGTATGTGTGCTGAGTGTCGCGTAATCTGATAAACGTGAGGATGGCCGGCATTTAAATTAAAGATTGAGACCAACAACAGACAACAAACAAAAACTTGCCAACTTGTTGTCTTTGTTGCTTTTGGCAAGCACGTACACAATACACTCACCCGCTTATACACACTCACAATAACACCCACACACTCACACAGCTGCGCTCGGCTGATGACTTTTTTGGCACTTCAATTAAGGCTGAGCCCACGCCCAAATGAATGCATACTCCAAGCCCCAAACCATTCGAAACATTCAAACCATTTGCCTGTCTGTCCATGCAAAATAAATTTGTTTTTGTTTTGCTTTGCTTTGACTTTGTCTTTGTTGTGTTTTTTTTCTGGTTTTTATACACTACATTCCACTTGCAAAAAGAGCTTCTATGAATTTCTTATAAGGTTTGTAACTGGCAGCACTAAATCAGCATATATTAGTTTTTTATTTAAGGGCTTACCAATAAAAAGCATAAATTTTTAATTTTAAGTAATATCAAAAAATTAAGTTTTAAAACTTTTTTTAATTAATAATTGATATGGAACTATTAAAAAAAATACGATTTTTTTTTTAAATTTTAATATAAATAAACGAAATGTTCGTAAAAGAATTTTCTTTCAACTTAAGGCCTGACATAATTTTTTGACAATTTTTTCGAAAATTCGACATTGGTTGCTTGTAACTTCAATTGTTTTTACTTAATATGTACAAAATTATATATCACTGCAAAGAGCGCATTAATACCTTTCGATCTAATTGTCTTTTATGGCGATAGAGAATTTCGTTCACGAGATATTGACAAATAACTGAAATAAGGGCCCAAAAATATGTTTTTCGAAGATATCTCGAAAACGGTGCTTAAGAAAAACAAAAAGCTTTCCATTTTCCAAGTAACCCTAAAAGACACTTTTTGAAGAAGGTTCATTTCTCGTCTAAACTAGTAGTATATTTTATTAAACAATAATATAAAATTTACTACTTTGAAGCTGGCTTAAATATAATCTAGGATTAGCTAAGAATATTTAAAAAATTATTTCTGTCTTAAATGCGATTTGTTTTAATTGCTCTTACAACAAAACACTCGTTTTCAAAACGCATGCAAAATTCGGTTTAGTGAAATTGGGAGCAGCAAACATTCGGTTCAAAATGAATTCGAATAAAATGTTCGGATTCGTTTTCCGGAGCACGGCCGATTGTAAAGCTTTCAATAGGTTTACAAATTGTTAACATTCGCAAGCCCGTGAAAGTATGCAATAATTTTTGAAAAAAACTAAAAAATATTGTATATCGGCAAAAATAAGTGAAACGGACAATTATTCCCCTGACCTTCTTCGATTTTGATGATTTTTACAGATTTGGTAGAGCTACTAGACAATAGTGACCACGTCAAATTATATTGCAAAATTTCGATTATTTATCGAGTTACCGATAACTGAAAATTGGGTTTTTCGTTTTTAGACTATTCTTTGACAAGCCATATCTTCTAATCAAATAAAGATATTGAATGTTTTTTGCAAAAAAACAGACTTTTGTGACCTTTGACCTTAAATATGTGGAGGCGCTTTCAAAATTAATCTTAGAATTTCCAAACGATTAATCATGTCAAGTTTGAACTTATTATCTTGCAATTCCGAGGAGTTATGCTTATTTGTATTTTCGGTACTGTTTACTATGGCGAACGAGCGAGGGGCCATCACTAAATAAGCATAACTTCTACAATTCTAAAAGTTACCCCCTTTTTTTTGTTTTGTTTTTTGCAGTGAACTGATAAAAAATTAAAAAAAAAAAATCTTAAAAATAAATAATTTTTTTTTTTTTAATTTAATATTTTATCTATCATGGAAAAAAACGCGTCATTATCTTTATTTGTTTAGAAAATATGGCTTGTCAAAGAAAAGTCTAAAAACGAAAAACCCAATTTTCAGTTATCGATAACTCGATAAGTAATCGGAATTTTGCTATAAAATTTGACGTGGTTTTTTAATTAACATATAATTTAATCAAATTAATTATCTACTACCTACATATCTTAGCAGCCTAATATAAACGTAGCCAAGAAAAAAAGAACCAAAAATGTCCAAAAGTCTGCTATAGGGTGGGCCATCTGCTGGTTTGGTTGTTAAACACTCATAGCTCGAAGCACGTATACGGATTTGGATTTGGCGAGCACAAAAAAATTTGACAACTTATACATATGAGCCTATGCCTAAACAGTGAGTGTCCTCAGTACTTTGTTATTTATAGAGTATTGCAGCTTCGACTTACTAGTCCAAGTAATCAATTCACGTCTTTGTTTTTTGTTGCCTTGCCCAACACTACGACGTCTATATGTATATTACTGCCTTGGCCCTTTAACGCCTTTAATACTAATTATGACAGGCGTTGAGTGGGCGTGGCAGGGCGTACAAGAACTGCCTGCCGGTAAGGAGTAGAGCAGCCAGTTAGCACGTTTGCCCAAAACACTTAACGGGTTAAGCGTGGCTCCTGGATGCGGATTCGTATTTGGACTTGGACTGTTTTGTATGCCGTGCCAGACTCTGCTCTTATGACTGCTGTTTAGTCGGTTTAACGACTTGTCTAATTGTTCCTAAATCTCGCTAGCTGTGTGTATCTGTGTGTGAGATTGTATCTGCGAGCTTTATTATGACAATTTATGTATTGATTGAGCCAAACGCGGCAGCCCGCAATTGTGGAGAGCATATAGTTGTAGTTGTCGTTATAAGCAGCACGCAGCACACAGATACTCACGTACACACACGCAGCTACTTATTCATACACACTCATACACAAAAGCAGTTTGTTGAAGCGACAAAGTGTGGCAATTAAAGTTAGTATTTGGATCTAGCATGCAATTCATTTGTATTGCATACAAAGTGCCGAATTTCAATAATTGCTATGCATAACTAACCGGACCATAAGTAGACTACAAATCGACCAGAAATAATAAAAACATTAACAACAACATAAAAAGTTCATTTGCAAAACCATTTAACGAATTCATTTTAGTTTTTCACTTTTTTTTTAGCATTTTTTTATATTTTTTTTTTATAAATTTCGATAATTAAAAGCTTAAAAAGTTCGTAGCCAACTTTTTTAAACTCATCAAAAATCTCGACAGTAAGATACTCTTTAATGCAGAAAAAAATCAGCTTTATTTTTGCAATGCTTTTGGATACATAAGAGTTCGTTCGATATTTGGCAACTTTTAGTTTCGCTGAAACAAATTTTAAAATTTGCACCATTTTTGAAAAATTTTTTGTTTATGTATATAAAAGTGTGCAATATTAATAAAAAAAAATAAAAAAAACATAATGATAATAAAAAATAATAATAATGCTAAAAAAAAAACAATAATAATAACCCAGGTCCCTCGAATTCGCGACTTAAAGTTTTGAAGCCGACACTCAACCAACTGAGCTACGCCTAAGCCTGCTTTGGCCAATGCAGCGTTTTGAATTCCCACCTCTAAAAAACTGCTTGTTCAATATCTCAAACTCCCAGCTCTAAAAAAAGTATACGTTGAATATACCCGCTGTTAATGACATGAATCGAACGATTTTTTTATTTTTCACTTTTTATCAATACAAAGTAAAGAAATTATTGCGCTTTGAAATTAATGGGGCGTAGAAGAGGGCGTGGTAGTAGAAAAACTTGATCTTGCTGGTCACATATGGAGTCCAAATATCAGCTAGGTTATAAACTCTTAGACTATTCAATATTTTGGATACTAATGAATTTTGAAGCACCGCAAAATTAATAACTTTAAAATATAGCACTAGGCTCAGCTGTAAAAACTTTTTCATATAGCCATAAAAAATACATTTTTTATTAAGCTTAAGGTCTAGTCGCTATAGCTGTATATAAATAAAGACATAAATATAAATTAAAAAATTTTTTTATTTAATTTTTTTTTTAATATTTAATGTTAAAAAAATTTTTTTTGTTTCTAAATGTTTTTTATGGATTGTAAAACATTTTTTTTTTATTTGTTATATTAAAGTTTTTTTATATTTCTTTTGTAATGCATGTACAATTTTTTTATAATTATTTAATTGTTAATTTAATTTTATTATGTGCAATTTGTTTTTTATAGATAATAAAAGTTTATTTTTTTTTGTTATTTTAAAATTTGCGATATATTTTTTTTTTTCTTGTAATATTAATATTGTTTCATAATTATTTCATTATTAATTTGATTGAATTATTATGAATAACATTCAAACACACTTTTCAATTGTTTTATAATTATTTTAATTTATTTTTTTTTAATAATATTACGAATAATTTATAATTATTCATTTAATTTAACTATTATACGTTACATTAAAACATTTTTTTTTTGTCTCAAAATGTTTTTATGTATAATCGAAAATCCCCCGTGGAACCGCCACTGAAGAAGAACTAGAGCGGAAATGTTGTCAGATTCGTGTCAGTCCAGCCGAGATCTTTGTTGAGTGCAAAAATGAAGCCATTCGGACAAATTTTACTTGCTCAACTTTAAATGGCCTTAACTTCTGAACGAGAAAAGCTACAGCGAAAATCAATCGCGTCGAAAACTATATTGGGTTCAAATCTTAAACCATTTTGAAAAATTTATGAAATAATTTTTTTTTTTAATTTAATAACATAGTTCAACATGGTTTAGTTGTTGGAAAGCTAAGGGTCATTTCCGAAGTAATTTGCTGCGTAGAATCCGAATCCGCGGTCAGAATTGAGCCATCACGTCAGGATTTTGAGATATTTGAGGTTTTGTACTGTGAGGAGGTAATTTGCCGCCTCACAACATTGTTCCGAATTTGCCAATAGGGCAATAGCTAAACTGCTTGAACTGCTTGGTGAGAGTAGGCGCGCTTTTACCGGCAATTTGCCGCCTCACAGTACCCGGCGTTGTTTTCTACTTTTGAGGTTATGTAATGTACAGGGTGCAACCAATTTTTGTAGTCCGTTTCTTCAGTTCCATCATTTAGTACCACTCTTATTCTTTAATTTAAGTGTTCGAGAGATCAATTTTTTTTCACAAATTTAGGGCTATTCGTAGTTACGAAATATATCGCTTTCGTCGTCTTTAGCATTTGCATTAAGCCTTTGAGACAATAATTTTTTACTGTGTAATTTCTTGGGGGTTTCAGAGGTCGCTGAGAACGAATATGAAGTCTGAAAAACCCTGATGTGATGGGCCAATTCTGATCCCAGATTCGGATTCTACGCAGCAAATTACTTCGTAAATGAACCTAAACTTTTCAATAACTGGCATGATCCCAGTATTTGTAGAACTGTGATATCTAATATTTTAAAATACTTTTCGTAATATTCAAATTTTTTTAATATTTTTTTTAATTTATTTTTTTTAATGTTTTTGTTTTTATTAAGTGAGGTAACTTGCTGTAAGTTATAAACTCCTTCTACGCACGAACAATGCGCATCTTTCGGTTAATTTAACTTTTAGTAGCTCTTAAGATTTCTGAGCTACAAACGTACCAAACTTTAATAAACTTGACTCAAGAGATGTTCTTATCATTTTTATTATAATTATTTAAATTCTTACTACTTTAGTTTTATTATTAGCAGCCAAATAAATTCATCTGAACATAGTGTGTTTAGTGCGTCTTCTAAGCTACAAACACTGCTTTGCTTTATAAGTTAGTGTATAAAAAGTTTTAAGAGTGCGAAAATATTACAAACCCAATATCATTCACAATATATGGCAAAAATTACTTAAACAAGTCACTTGGAATTATTATTTTTGTGAAAAATATTTGCATTCCTTTAGAGTATGCAATGCAAAATGCTTCCAGGTATTTGTTTTGTGTTTCAAAACTATGCACGTTGTACATACTTTAAAAGTATACTCAATTATTTTGGTAACTAACACCACATACAATAATAAAATAAAATAAAATGAAAAATGTAACTTGAGTCTTCAAATTGAAATACAATACATTTTAATCTGATTTGCGTATTTGAGGAAATTCAAAAAGTTTATGAAATTTGACAGAAACCCACAAACATGCTTGTTCGTAGAATGTCAAGAGTGCTTTGGATGCAAGATTTCATGTTGAAAAATGCTTTTTGGAAAAGTGTATTTAAATTGCATGAAAAAGAGGAATTTATTTAACAAGTTACAATTGCTTGTATACTAAAAGTCTAATTAAAAAGAAATATGTATTTTAAACGGATTGATTAGTTGCATTTGAGTCTGCTTGTGTGATTTTCTTTAAGTCAAAAGTGAAATATTCTTATTTAAAAGATTTACTTTATGTAAGTAGCTTGATTTCTAATAAACTAAAAAAACAAAAAACTGTAGCATGCTTTTAAAGCTGTGGAAATAATAAACAGACTGAAAGATTGTTATATTCAGATGATGCTGAGTTAGCTACAAATCGAAAAGCGACCAAATGAATATATAATAAATATAAAATGAATATATTTTTTAATACAATTTTTTTAAATTCTTCTGCAGTAACTATTTACTCTTTGAAGTGAGTAAATAAAGTGAATAAATTTTAAAATAATTTAATAATATTAAAATGATAAAAAAAGCATTTATTCTAACTTAGAACTTAACTCAGAACCTGACCGCACATTTAAGTGCTAACTTTTTGTTTCTATGCGCAATTTTAAAGTTTTTAACAAAAATGATTTTTAGACAAGAAGCTGACTATACCAGCGCCCAAAGCAAAAGTTTTTCATTCTATTTTTTTCCTTTCATTTTTCAAACGATTTCTTGTAGAAATACCTTTATTTTTGTTTTTCTAATTTCTTTGCTATACCAAAAATTTGCAAACGACATCAACCTACAATATGATAAATGATAAATTGAATAACATCAAACTCCATACTGAGCTATTTCAAAAACTGTGCCTATATTGTCTGCATAAAATTTATTGCTATTTTTAGTATATAATAGTAACTCTATTGAGTAAAGTGATTCTTGTCAAATGCAGTAAATCCATTAAAAACTACAATTGACTGCATAAACGAGGTGAGCTTTAAAAAATCTTGGCTGCTTGCAAAAAGTAACTTTGTTAAAACGCTATTATAAGCAAGAATCCGGTTAAAAGAGAAACAAAACGTGCAAAAAAACTTCTGAGCAGGCAAGCTTCCTGCCTACATAGTTTCTTCTTATTTTTCCAATAGGGCGGTTTAATACGGCTTGCACTGCTTGCTGAGAGTAGCGGTATGCTCACTGCTTACACTGCTGTAAGCGTGGCTTACTCTCACCAATACTAGTGCAGGCCTAGCGGATCTGTGCTTGGCACATTCTAAGCTTGTTAGTATTAGTGCGTAGGTGTGAGCGTAAGTAGATGATAGGCTTATTGTAGAGCAGAGGTGAGCAGTCTCTCAATTTACATAACTCGCGAGGCTTTTGCACCGTCGGTTCATGCAGGGTCCAAGTGTGTGAAACCTCTCACTCGTTTTTGCTTGACTGCGGTTCTTGCTCTCTCGTGCGCTTTTGCTTACTGTGCTGTTTACTCACACAAAGAAATGTTTGTATGTATGAGTTTTGCCCACCACTGTTGTAGACTATGACTGACTCTGTCTTACGCAATGAGTGATAGTTAGATAAGCGGAGTGCCGTTGGGAAGTGGTCTATAAAAACAGATAAACAGCCGGATCTGGAGTCAGTCTAACGTGGGCAGTCGAGCTGGCTCAGTCAGTGAGAAGTTAAGCCAAGAGCGTTGCGTCAAAGGCATAAAGCGAATCACACCAAACAGAAGTGTGAAGCAAGCAAAAGAGACTTGCGATATCATTCTTGTAAGGATGCTATTTCCTACTTGCTCCCTTTGTAGAAGGAATTAGCGCGAATAATTTTTGGAAAATCATTTTTTTTTAGATGCCATGGCTACTAATGTGAATGAGCTGAGCTCGAAGTCTTTTTTAAGAAAAAGCAACTAGCTGTGATTTAAATTTTTTTCTTGGCCACTTGCATGTACAATTTTGAAAAAGAAAAACATTTCCTGCAGAACATTTATTTATTAATAATCGCCAGAACAGCGGAAGACTATCGAAGCAAAAAAGAGGTAGAGCCAAGTCAAAAATGAATGGTTCACAAGCCAAATCGATTTACTCCATAACAGCAACAGTTGAGGAAAATGAGAAATAAATTCATTGTTATTCAGTGTCTTTTGTTTTTTATTTGTCATTTTGTCTTTTAGAGGTGTAAATTTTTATTTTTGGAGATTATTATTTTGAAAATTTTGCATCTATCAAGGGATCATTCATAAACTACGTGACGCTTCAGGGGGTGGGAGGGGGGTGTGGCGAAGCGTCACGATCATATGGAAAATCTTCAAAAATATTCCATCACTGTGTCACAAGGGGGGTGGTCTATTTTGACGAAAATCAGTGTCACGTAGTTTATGGATGATCCCGGAATACTTTGACTTTTGAATTTCACAAAATTCAAAAAAGTGGAGCTAATCGATTTGGCAGTTCATTCAAATAGAAAAGAAAACTTGGAGTGACTAGTACTTTTCGTTTCCCCACCTACGCTCTATTTTGAAACTAAATGTGGTTGTTATTTTTGATTTCTTGCTCCCTATCGTGCAAAATTTTGCAATAGAATTTATTTAGTTTTTTATTTAGTAGCCGGGATGATAGTGGACGAGTGTAGCAAACAGAAGGCATAGCCCGCTAGTCTTGTTAAAAAACAAAGTTACTTATACTTGTAATAATAAGGCACAGATGAAGACCGAAAAACGCAACGATCTCCCTGACGTCATTGGCTAGCGGATTTACGCTATGGATAAAAGTAGCTACAGGCAGTAAAGTGCTTTGTTAGATAGTCCAGTAACACGCTATAGAGACAGCGCCTAAGCAGAAATGGTCCAGGAACCAGAAGATAAACCACCCATGCT
This sequence comes from Chymomyza costata, assembly GCA_018150985.1. Lineage (NCBI taxonomy): Eukaryota > Metazoa > Arthropoda > Insecta > Diptera > Drosophilidae > Chymomyza > Chymomyza costata. The sequence continues at coordinate 21,897,146 of JAECWU010000127.1, read as the reverse complement.
TTTTTAGGCACTCAAATAGTGAAGAAACTAAGGCAGTGCTTCTTACAGCAAACTTCTGAGACACATCTCGTTGATAACCAATTAATAGAAACTTGCTATCGTGCTAATAAAAATATGAATTTTATCTAAGCCATAAAGTATGCAAGAAAATTTTGGTAGTCAACTCCCAACTGAAAAAACATAAAGTTTTGGTTTTTTTTTTTTGTTGTTTATTTTAGCCCATAGCCCATCCATAATATTTTTGTACTGAAGCATTAAGGTATTTTGAATTATTCGATAAAACTCAATTACTTAAAATGCTGCCTGTCAATCGAACAAACATTGAACGTCATTCATGCCAGACTGCTTTACAGACTGACACGCCCATTATTGCTTAACACAGCTGCCTATATACACGCGTATCTATACACATATAAAGTGTGTTTTTTTTAGAGGTTCACAACTTTGAATTGGCAACACTGCTTTAGCTGACAACCCATTTGAGTTCGGTTTGACATTTCATTATGGATAGACTTACAACAGAGCAACGCTTGCAAATTATTGAAATTTTTTATCAAAATAATGGTTCCCTTCAAAATTCAAAATTTTGTTCTCCAATGAAGCCCATTTTTGGTTGAATGGGTAAACAGAATTGACGCATTTGGAGTGAGGATAATCCACAAGCTTTTGTCGAAACAGCATTGCATCTACAAAAAATTACTATCACTTGTCTACATCGATAAAACAGAGAAGAGTTATTGACGAAATAAGGCTTGTGAAAATTGGTGTTCCAGATTGCGCCTCGTACGTGCCAGCCGTGGCCGAAATCATATTTAAACATTAATGTCATAAAATGTTCTATCCAATAAAGCTCGTTTCATTGATATTCAAAATAGATTTCTTTATTTCATTATGATTTAAGTGTAACTCTAAAAAAAACACCCTTTATATATAAGAGTTTTCTCTATGCTTTCAACTCCAGGACTCAATCCAAATGCCAATCAGTCTCAGTGCCTTGCTAAATATTCCATCTATTCGATACAGAAACCAAAAACCAAAACAGCTTTTTAATTGCAGACAAGTATTAAATCTACCGTAAGTGTAAGCCCTCCACCAAGTAGCTGTAAAGGTGTTTAAGTGTGTATCCATGTGAGTTCTCAGTGCGTGTGTGTTTGTGTGTGTTTGTGTATCTTGGAGTTTGACTTAAGTGCAAACTTATGCCAATTATGTAACATCCGTTCTCTACCTATAATGTACTTACGCCATATGCATAAGACTTTACTTATATTTGGTCCAAGTTACTTAAGCTTTTAGTTGACTTTGGCTTTTGCTCAATTTGTTCGATTTTCCTTAGCTGGCGGCTTCAAGACAAACCTTGGCAAACCTTGGCAGAACTCTCAAGCAGATTACACGGATCATTAGCTCAAATGAGAAAGTTCACATGTTCGTTTCACACTAAACACGGCGCCAGTCTCAGTGTCTCAGCTGAGCTTTAGCATTGTCCAGCACTTAATCAAATGCATGCCAAAGGCTGGGGGTTATGCCAGGGTTGCCAGGGTTGCTACTGCTGCCAGTGTTGGCAGACGGCATGTAATGCGTGCAATTGCAGAGCAACTACACTGACAGAAAATATTAGCAGCATAGCAGGTTTTTCTAAGCAAACAGTCTAGTCGACTGTGCTTGTTGGGCAGAAATGCAAAAGTGCCTGACTAAAAACTTAAGCAACAACAATCAGCTATTTGCAAGTGTCATAAATGTTGATCTTTATAAATAGGTAAGTAATAGTATATATAAAATAAATACAATTAATTTGATTTAAAAAAGATATGCCTAAAAAATATATAATTTTTGAATATTAATTAATCGGCCGTGCTCCGGAAAACGAAAAAAACCAAACTGAACATTTTTAATCGGATTCGTATTTGCGTGCGCCGAAAAACTAATTTTGTTGTAGATATTTTCCTTTTTATTATTTTCGATAAATTCGCATATTTCCCTTTTTTTTCCGATTAAGTCTCATGTTTTGTTGGCGCAAAATTATTTTTGTTTGATACAACACAGCTGACATTGTTGCCGCAGTTCTGCAACTTTTTTAATACTATATGTGCTTTATATTTCATTTTCATCAAAATATTGCCAGTTCTTTACTTTTCTATCTTTTAAATAAAATAACACAAAAATATAACTTTAGCAGTAATATTTATTAAAATTAAACACGACTTAGCTACTTTTGTTACAAGGGAAATTTTCTTTGTGTAACGTGGGAACCCTGTCGCACCTATGGTCATGTGTTCGTGCATGATATTACACTAACACGAACACAAAAAAAATCGTTTTGGCTGTGTTTGCTCTTTTTTGGGCTAATTCGACCAAAAAAATAATTGTCAATAAATATATTACTTCAAGTTGGCATAAAAATAATCTAAGAATATCAAAGAACATTTAAAAAATTATTTTATTATAATATGCGCACTTTTTTCAAACTATTTTGCTGACTCATTTTATTTGCTCTTGCAAAAAAACTTTCGGTTTCAAATCACTTGAAAAATTCGGTTTGGTGAAATTGGGAGCACCAAATATTCGGTTTCAAAACGAATCCGAATAAAATGTTCGGTTTCGTTTTTCGGAGCACGGCCAAATAATAATTGTTTCTGAAAATATTAATTTTCGCACACTTTTTACGTTTTTTTTTATTTAATTTTAAAAAAGTATTTTTTTTAATTTTCTATCATTATGAGTAAGTCAGACAAATTCTAAAGTTTATTTTTGTATAATATTTTTTATAATAATAATAATTTTGGTGCAACCAAGTTATTGTAAATATTTCAACTATTTTACTTTTATTTAATAATCATTAATGCTAAAAATAAAAAAACATTTTTAGCGGAGAAATTCGTATCAGATCGATGAAAAATTTAAAAAAAAGTTGGTATGTATATCATAACCAATTTATGTTTTAGTCAAAATAAAACACTTTTAAATTTGGCGGTGAGGCCTTGAGTTTTAAAACAGAATTTTTAAGAAAGACTTTTTTTTACATATTTAAAAAAAAATGTTGTTATCACAAATCCTATAACGAGGTGTCTATATTTATTTGCTTTTTTTAATTTCCTTACTTATTTACTTTCGAAAACAATTTCGAAAAAATATATTAGCTCGATACCGATAGAAATTTTTAATTTCACGCAAAAAAAAATGAATAAAAATGTTTCGCTCGATACCAAGAATATTTGGTAACTCATCGACGATACACCGACAAACAAAAAATCAGTATGGAACATTCATTCATTTTCGAAACGCACGATTTTTAAAATATCGCATCGTTTCGATTTTCAAAATACCGAATTGGTATCGACCCTATTATAGTAGTAGATCGAGAAACAAAAAATCAGTATTGACCAATCGTTCATCTTCGTAACGCACGATTTTCAAAATATCGCATCGTTTCGATTTTGATAATATCAAATTGGTATCGACCCTATTATAGTAGTAGTTCGAAAAGTGAGACGTTATTTTTTACCAGCCATCGTTTCGATTTTCAAAATATCGAATTGGTATCGACCCTATTATAGTAGTAGATGGAGAAACAAAAAATCAGTATTGACCAATCGTTCATCTTCGTAACGTACGATTTTTAAAATATCGCATCGTTTCGATTTTGAAAATATCGAATTGGTATCGACCCTATTATAGTAGTAGTTCGAAAAGTGAGACGTTATTTTTTACCAGCCATCGTTTCGACGTTCAAAATATCGAATTGGTATCGACCCTATTATAGTAGTTGATCGAGAAACCAAAAATGAGTATTGAACACTCTTTCATTTTCGAAACGCACGATTTTCAAAATATCGAATTGGTATCGACCCTATTATAGTAGTAGATCGAGAAACAAAAAATCAGTATTGACCAATCGTTCATCTTCGTAACGCACGATTTTTAAAATATTGCATCGTTTCGATTTTCAAAATATCGAATTGGTATCGACCCTATTATAGTAGCAGTTCGAAAAGTGAGTAGTTATTTTTGTACTAACTAGTTATACAATTTTTTCCAGTGTATTTTTTTTAAGCCATCACTTGCGTAAAAGTTGCTTCGTCGTTTGTCAAGACATAGCAGCCACCTCCGCCGGAAGATGCCTTTAAAAAATTCCAATTGCATATCTTGAAAGTGCGACAGGCAAAGACAGATAGCAGTTACAAGCGAACAGACAAAGACAGCGCCAGCGAGAGTTGCTAAAAGAGTTGGAAGGGGGAAGCGTGTGTAGATACCCTGCGTTTAGTCTAACTTATATGTATCGTCGTAGTATTGTTATTATTGGAACCCATTGTTGTTGTCCTTGTCATTGCCTGATTGAAACGAAGTTACTTTTAAGCGCACAAATACGCACAGACTAACAGTGGATGACATAGCTGTAGGATGGAACTGGGCGAGCGGGATCGACGGGAGGAAGGCAAAGCCAGCGAAGCATATGTGCAGTTATTTGTGGAATTTTGATGGATTTTCGCAACTGATTTGAGCACATTAAGGACAAGCAAATCAATTGAGCACAACTTGGTGTAACCAAATACGTACCAGCGTAGTTTCAGCTGGGGGAGTTGAGCTTAAGCTTAAGTTCCAGGACATTGGGTATTGGTTTCGGGGTTTTTGGGGCTTCGGGTGTTTTGCATTTGCGTTTATTTTGCAAACGGCATTCGAGCTATGTATGTGTTGTGTGTAAGTGCAAAGCAATGTCTGTTTGTTTCTAGCGCCATTTTGCTTGGTCTCTTATTGATGAGCCAAATGCAGCCAATGCCAATGGCAATAGTTACAACAACAAGGAGTTTGGTTTGCCAAAATGTTACGCATACGCCACATTGCCTCACTCTATGGCTGCAGCTAAGGCTAAGCGTGTAAAAGCGTGAAGGGAAGATAGCCAGACAGTTAGCCAGTCCACAAGGTAAAACCATTTTCATGTTGAAGTATCTGCAAGTGTTTAATTATACTCTATCAGCATAGGATCAAGGCTATTATAGACTATACGGTGATCAGCGTGGACTGGGTTACCAAAACAACGCATCTTTGTCTGTATGTACACCTGGGGCGCGTTTACCATAAGCGCTAGTTGCGTAACATTTTAAGAGAGAACAATTTATTCGGATTCGTTTTGAAACCGCATGTTTGGTGCTACCAATTTTACCAAACCGCGTTTTTCAAGTGATTTGAAACCGAATATTTTGTTGCAAGTGGAATTAAAACGAATCAGCAAAATAGGCTTAAAAAAGTGCAATTTGTATACTGAAATAAATTTTTACATATTCTTTGATATTCTTAGATTATATTTAGTCCAATTTCAAGTTAGATATTTACTGACAATTATTTTGAATTAATTTTTTTCTGACTCAACCCAAAAAAATGGCATGCATTGTCATTTTTTGTGTTCGTGCATGTCCACATATCATACACGAACACATGACGGTAGGTGCGACAGGGTTCCCGCGTTACACAAAGAAAATTTCCCTTGTAACGAAAATAGCTAAGTCATGTTTAATTTCAATGAATATTGTATCAAAAAAAAAAAAAAAATTTCGCGCCAACATAACAAAAAAATGTATTGGAAAATTAGGGAAACTATACGAATTTATCGAAAATAAAAAAGAAAATATCGACAAAAAAAAGCGTTTTCCGGAGCACGCAAAAACGAATCCGAATAAAATTGTTCGATTTGGTTTTTTTTGTTTTCCAAAGCACGCAAAAACGAATCCGAATAAAATTGTTCGATTTGGTTTTTTTGTTTTCCGGAGCACAGCTGTATGTTGATATCATGCCCCATTCCCCCGCATTGAGGCTCTATAGCTCTTATAGACACTAAAATCTACAGACAGACGGATTTTTCTATTCATACTGATAAAGTATACACATATGTAGCTTATGAGGTCTGTCACGTCTTCTTTGTACAAACTCTTATGTTAAAGAGTATGAAAATATTTAACCTAACTGACTGATTGGCGTTCCAGGCTGAAGTTGTGCACAAAGTTGTGTTTTATGGCGCAGATGATTACTAAGAAAGGTTTTTGGATAATTTTGCCCCCAAGTGAAGGAAATGGTGGCTCAAAGTTAGCATGGAGAACTTGTTTCATCAAACCACCTTACAACTTGGCACATGTGCTCTTTTTGGGGTTTAAAGAAAAGGAAAGAGCAGGAAAAAAATGCCCAAATACTTAACCTCAAAGGTGTTGAGGAAAAATGATTAATTTTAATACTAAGCAGCCGCAGGACAATGTTTTGGCGAGTATTGTATTCTAAGCAGGGCGCGGAGCCCCCTAGTCTAATTTGTAAAACAAAGGTGCAAGCAACAAAACAAAAAACACTTTAAACTTGTTTGCATGTAATGTTTTTTAGAGAAGCTATTAATTATGATTATATTATGGACGCAGGGATAACTAAGAAGTTAAGAAGTAGAATAAGTTTATATAATAAAGTGGGGTCAACCTGAAGGCCTACGTTGCTCTGGCTACAAACCCTTTATAACTTAGAATTAACTTCTACTTTGTAATTATATAAATAAAAAAATAAAGTGGCTCTAATACGCTCCAGCGCATGTTGGAAAAAAAAGAAGGTAGTTGGCGGATGGTGTTATAAAGACTCATAAAATCCTTGACTTTTTCGCTTAAGTCTTCCAAATGTCAAAATTCGAATAAATTTTTTTCGTTTTCGTTTTTGCATGCTCCCGATTTCACATTTTCTACTGTCATTAACTTCTCCATTTCTCTAACTCTTTTCGATTAATTCTCATGTTTTCCTGTTTTTTATTATGCTGTTTTTCAAATTTACAAATATTGGCTTTGCTCAGCAAAATTCTAATACTTTTTGTTCATTATCTACTGTCGATAGCTTCTCAATTTCTCTAACTCTTTTCGATAGATTCTCATGCTTTCCTGCACTGTTTTTCAAATAAATTTAAAAAAATATCGGTCGCTGAAAAACGATTATATTTTTTTCGTTTTTACATGCGCCCAATTTCACATTTTCTACTGCCACTAACTTCTCAATTTCTCTAACTCTTTTCGATAAATTCTCATGTTTTCCTGCTCTGCTGTTTTTCAAATAAATTTTAACAAATATCGGCCGTGTTCAAAAAAATACGAATAAATTTTTTTCGTTTTTGCATGCTCCCGATTTATCATTTTTTACTAACGATAACTTCTCAATGTCTCTAACTCTTTTCGATAAATTCTCATGTTTTCCTGCACTGCTGTTTTTCAAATAAATTTTAACAAATATCGGCTGTGCTCAGGAAAATACGAATACATTTTTTTCATTTTCTACTGTCGATAACTTCTCAATGTCTCTAACTCTTTTCAATAAATTCTCATGTTTTCCTGCACTGTTTTTCAAATAAATTTAAAAAAATATCGGTCGCTGAAAAACGATTAAATTTTTTTCGTTTTCGTTTTTACATGCACCCAATTTCACATTTTATACTGTCACTAACTTCTTAATTTCTCTAACTCATTTCGATAAATTCTCATGTTTTCCTACAGTTTCCTGTTTTGCAAATAAATTTTAACAAATATCGGCCGTGTTCAAAAAAATTCGAATACATTTTTTCGTTTTCGTTTTTGCGTGTTTCCGACAGCACAATTTTCGCTGTCAGTTTCTCTGACTCTTTTCGATAAATTCTCATGTTTCCCTGCACTTTGTTATGCTGTTTTTTTTTTTCAAATGAATTTTAACAAGTATCGGCCGTAAACCGTAGAATAAAAATCATATTTTTCGTTTTTGCGTGCACGCACTAACACATTTTTGGCTGTCAATATCTTCTCATTTTTCTTATCCTCACACCTTTTGATTAAAATTAACTACCACTTTGCTATTCTTATTACAAGGCAAATTTTTTTCAAGCAAGACATGAACCATTTATGCAAGTCATGAAAATTTTTTTATGCAAGACATGAACCATCTGAACGTATGCCAAAAAATCGTTTTGAGTCTTGCGTGCTATTTTTTTTTGGTTTGAAACAGAAAACAAAATATTTATTAATAAATATCTGACACGAAATTGACCTTAAAAGAAACTTTAAATATCAAAGAATATTTTTAAAATGATTTCAGCTCTACTACGCCAACTCGTTTTTTGCAGTCGATTTCAAATCACATAAAAAATGTAAAATCAAAATGAATTCGAATATTTTATACGTTTTCGTTTTACGTAGCACTGCTCATAATTGCTGTTTAACGAGTTTTCTATATAACAAACCAAATTTCTGATTTTCGGGTAGTTCGCTATAGGGAATCCTTAAAGCCTCTTAAACAATAAAATTTAGACTTTTGTCTAAAGAAACTTTTAAATTTTTCCAATGTAAGAAAGCAAAACTTGTCTCTCAGAGAAAAATAACATTCTTTGGTTTGGGACACATAATTGCAGCGTATTTCATAGTCGGTGACTGTCTGTATGTGTTTGCATGCTTGTTCGTCTGTGTGTCACTGTGTGCGTGTGGCATGCCTTTGATGAGGTGTTGCAAAATATTTGCTGTTAGAACAAAAACCAAATTTGAAATGTAGAGAAATATTTACAGCAGAAACGACGACAAGTACAAATGAGAAAGAGAGCATGAGCGCGGAGCATATAACATAAGAAGCAAAAAACGAAAGAAAGAGCAACAAAAGCAAACAGTAAATTATCCAAATATTCATTTCTCACTCAATGCGTTGTGTTTGTTCGTTCCTTGCATCGTGGCTTCCTTACTTCCCACGTTCTTTCGTTTGTTTATTTGTTTGTTTGTTTTGGCAAGTTGCTGCACAATTAAACTGCAAATCATGCCATGGATTTGGTAAGAGCATACAACAACAGCAACAAAACATTAAATGGAAAGCATTGAAAAAGAGAGCACACACACACACACGCACACATGTGCAATTGAGTGCATGCGTGTGTGTGTGAGTAGAGCAAAAAACAAAATGGCATCAAATCAGGAATCATTAAGAGTAAGCTTAAATATATGGAACAGCTACAATGACGACCATCATCAGAGTATACAATACGATTAGGAAATACTTAGAAGACGCAGAGAGAGCAGCAAGTAGAAGAGTGTGCGATACATAGGATACAAAGTAAACAAGTGCAGAAGAGTCTTAACCTCAACTGTTCGTAGCGATGTAGCTGTTGAAAATGATTTTTGCTGCAAGAAGGACGAAGGAATTGGTTTGGGAGTTGTTGACGTAGTAACTGTCACACAATGTTGGTGCAGCTTTGACGAGCACAGTGGGTTACAATAGTTTTCAACGAAAGATGGATACATACGTTATCGATGTGTTTATGAGATTTGAGATCCGAAACTAAAGCCTAGTACGCAGCAGTACGAAGCGCTGCAGAACAAGCGTTAATAAAGGGTGTTTTTTTTTAGAGTTATACAAGTATAAATATATTTGTTTTATAGAAAAATATTTACCAAAAACTTGAGAATCTTTAAAATTTATTATTTTTTATAGAATTTGGTACACTCCAGATTGGATTGCCTTATAAAGGGTGTTTTTTTTTAGAGTTATACAAGTTTTAATCATAATAAAACAAAGAAATATATTTTGAATATGAATGAAACGGGCTTTATTGGAAAGAAAATTTTCTGACATTAATATCTATATATCGATGTTGGCCAGCAGAGATGTTTCTCTAGCACTTCTGCACTCATCGAATGGGTGTTTTTTTAGTGCTGGAGAAACATCTTTGTTGGCCAACATCGATATATAGATATTTTAAACTTCGATACATCGATGCATCGATATAACATCGATGTTTTCTTCAACACTAGTAAGTGAAGTGAAATGAAGTTTCTAGAGGTGATGGCTGAGCAGTTATTAATCCACGTCATATGGGTCCCAGGACATAGGGATATTGAGGACAACTGTATTACGTATGAACTGGCTAGATAAGGAACTACCAGCAGCCTCCTTCAGGACAAGGATGGCCTGGGTATACCCATGGCCAGCTTGAAACTCAGACTATGAAACTACTTTGCTCACTTTACAAACCAACCATAGAATCGGATATTGAACACATGCAGGATCTCTCGGCAAACTTGGCCGACATGCTGCAGTAAAAACACTAAGGAACTTTGCCCAATGCTCGACTGTCATCCGTGTTATTAACGGACACTGGCCGGTGGGAATCTATGCATCCAGGCTTAACGCTCCACACCATGACTTCTGTAGAAGCTGTGGTGATGAGGGAAGCTGTAGACAGTGGATCAACTTTTCTGTCACTGCCCTGGACTGCGCAGGACAAGATTCCGCTTCTAAAGTCACACTTTCTTGAAGATTTATCTCAGCTCTCGGAGCAGAGTACAAAATGCCTCTTAAAGTTCATTCAGGCCGCCGGATGGCTGTGACTTAACTCATAGAGGAGACCTCTTGAGTGGGTAAGAGTGGTGAAAGGTCCACCGTAGCGGCATAACAACGGGCCTACTCTTGGCCTAAGTAAGTTGGTACGTTAAGTCCCAACTGCCGCCAAAACCTAACTTAACCTATACCTCGTTGTAATTTTGGTAAATTATGAAGATAATAGAGTATTAATTATTACTTACTTTCTTCAATTCCTATGAGCCAATATGTATCTAAAAATAAAAGAAAATGCACATTGTAGTTCGAAATACATATTAAATTTTAATTTGTAAGACTATCGCTTATAAAAGGTGATTTTTTAGCAACTTTCCTTTTGGCAACACTGTTTTTGTCAGCTCAGCTGTTTTTGTGTCTTGTGTTACTGTCAAACATGTTCAGTTTGGTCTATAACTATAACTTAACCATGAATCGACTTACAAACGAACAACGCTTGCAGATTATTAATTCATGCTCGGTTAAGAGCATTCCATTTTATGGTCAGTTTGGGCGACCTTCTGAGGTGGCTATTCGGAATGTTGTGACCAAATTTCGCACCAAATTTATATTATTGGACATTAAACCACCAACATGCATACGTAGAGTGCGGACAGATGAAAATACCGCAGCTGTATCCGCCAGTGTTGCTGATGACCGTGAATTATCGATTCGGCGCCGTTCGCAGCAATTGGGTCTCTGTACTACACTACGTGAATAATTTTGCGGAAGGATTTGGTTGTAAAACCTTTTAAAATACAGCTGGTGCAAGAATTGAAGCCACACGACCTACCACAAAGGCTAACTTTTGGTGAAAGGGCGCTGGCAAAGTTGGATGAAGATTCACTTTTTTATCGGAAAATTGTGTTCAGCGACGAAGCGCATTTCTGGTTCAATGGATTCGTGAACAAGCAAAATTGGCGTATTTGGTGTGAAGAGCAGCTATAAGAATTGCAAGAACTGCCAATGCATCCCCAAAAAGTCACTGTTTGGTGTGGATTATGGGTCGATGGCATCATTGGACCTTACTTTTTCAAAGACGATGAAGGGAGGAACTTTACTGTGAATAGCGAGCGTTTGTCCAAAACGGAGAAGCTGGACTTGGCTGACATGTGGTTTCAACAAGACGGTGCCACATGCCACACAGCACGCAAAACAATGGCCCAATTGAGAGGCGAGTTCGGTGAGCACTTTATTTCACGTTTGGGGTCGGTCAATTGGCCGCCTAGATGGTTGCGATTTAAGGCCTTTAGACTATTTTTTGTGGGGCTATGTTAAGGCTCATGTCTATAGCAACATGATCGCAACGGTTGAAGCGCTGGAAGCCAATATAGAAGAATTTATTCGTGAGATACCAGCCGATATGTTGGAGAGAGTATGCCAAAATTGGATCCAGCGTATGATCCATTTGAGGCGCAGCCGCGGTCAACACTTACATGAAATCATCTTTAAAGCTAAGATTATATAGATCGTTCTTTCGACTCAAATAAAGATTTCATACATTTTTCTGAATTTCATGGGGTTTTTTTTTAAATAAAATCCAAAAGTTCTTAAAAAATCACCCTTTCGATGCTGTTAGCAATACGGCTTCAAAAGTTCGTTTTTAACAGATTCGCAAGTCTTTTTTTTTTTATATCCAAAAAAAGTGACGTATTGTAAAATATCGCCTTCAGGTGTCTCCCAATACAAGCATCCCAAAAGTTAAGAAAACATTTAAAAGTTTTTCTATCATATTTCAAAACAAATAATGTACGCAAATATTTCGACATAAGCTATGTGCTCAAAAAAAATCCAAATCTTTGCTTAATCTCCAGGTATACATTTTTTTGTAAATATTTACAAATACAAGTGCTGGTCTAAGAATAAACCAACTTCCGAATAAACCAAAGCCGAAAACTTACAGAAACCACACAAATTTATTATAATCAATGTGTATTTGCCATTTCCGTGCACTTTTTCAAGAGCTCAACTCTGACACAGATCTGTGACAAGTCTGGGTAGGCATTACAATTGAAATCGCTCGAGAGATGGAGCACACCAGATCAATCTATTTCAGCTATTTGCAGCCAAAACATCAATCTAAATTCAGCTAAACCAAAAGCTGCCTTAACTGATTCATTTCAATGCACTTCATTTCCCACTTTCAGCTGCTCACCGCAATGGGCCAACCCTAACTACAACGTACTACAGTCCTAGACCAAAGGGGTGGGTGTAGGGAGGTTGGACCAACAAAAGCCATCACAATTGCTTCAGCTAACAAGTTGAACTTGAGCCTTGAGCTTGGGCGTCAAACAGGCAGCGCAGACAAATGCTTAGGCTTAACCCACTTAAGGCCTTAACCCTACGACTTCTCTCTGGGTTGTTTCATATTGTAGCCAACTCGAGTTAACCTATTAGTGTAGTGAAGGGGCATGAAGGGCACTTGCTGCTTTTGCTGCCGCCGCAGAGCTAAAAATTGCATACAAATAAAAGTGTGGATAGCAAGAAGACCTACAACAATCTACAACAACAACTACTACATTCAAGTGAAGCAGAGCCAAAAGATGAACAAAAAAAAAAAAAGAAAAATATAAATAGAAAATGGAATGGAAATGGAAACAGCTAAAAAGGGGGTGAAATAAAGCCAGAATGGGTGAATTGAAAATGAAAAAACAATTTCATTGCAAAGTGAATCGTAGGCACGTCTGACAACGGGCCCAAGCCTAAGTGTTTGTAGTATTTGTTGAGGGTTTTTTTTTCATTGTTGTTGTTGTTGTTGTTGTATTCCTTATATTTGTTAGCTGGTGATTTTCTGGGCCAAGCAAATATATTGAAGAAAAAATTTATTACATTAAAGACGGCCATCAGCGACTTAGACAAGTATGTTAGTCGAATCTGGGAATACTCTTTCGAAAAAAAAAAAAAAATAAATAAATTTTAAAATAGTATAATCTGATAATTGTGTATAAAAAAATTGTAATTTACCTTATTAATGGATGTTTAGATCGCTAGAGTGCATGCCCCTAGCAGATAGCTCTCTTTTCTACTTAGTTAATACACTATAATATTTTTTTACAGTCCCTTGCCATATTATTAGATATACATGCTCAAAAATTAAGCTTTTCTTACTTATAACAAGTAAGTAGGCATTGATAGGGCTATTTTATATTGACAACCCAAAAGTGATAATTAATACAGTGTATTTTCTACATTTTTTTCTTCTATTTTTTTACATAAGAATATATTTTTTCGAAAAAATCAATATTTTGTGTGACCACCTTTCGCAGCCAGCATAGCTTGAACGCGGTAGTAAAGATTTTTAATAACTCTCGCTTGGTTGTATGGGTTTTCTTCCTAGCTTCAGATTTCAAAAACTCCCAGACATACTTGATAGAGTTCATGTCGGCTGAATCTCTTGGCTAGTCGAAAATATTCATTTTTTTTTTTTAACAAAAATGCTCGAATTCTAAAGATAAAATCGTATACGCAAAAAATTTTCGGTTTATGAAAATCGCTAAAAAAGTTGAAAAAAAATTGGGCGAGGACATATAATCTCTAATCAAAAACAAAGAAACTAATCTTCCTTGATGAGAAATAAGGCAGATTATGCAGCGAAGCGTTCCATAAGAGCACTGATTTTTTAATATTAAAACTTTTCCACAGTTTAAAAACGTTGCCAAAGCGCTAAATTATTCATAATGTTTTGTCCCACCTTACTAAATCGTAACGTCAAAGCTTAAAAATCGAGCATACTAAAAAAACACCCTCTACAATTTAAACAAAACAAACGCTTATACTTCATATAACAAAACTTAAAGAAAATGCAAGCGTAGTGTGCAGGTACCAAAGCCCCTTACTTTGTTCATAAACCAAACAGCATGCTCTTTTCTCTAGCTGCTGCAAACATTTGGACAAACTTAATATGCTCTTTTTTTCTCTAAAAGTTACACTCATGTGATAAAAATTGAAAAAAAAAAAAAATCAGACAGGCTACAAAGCCGCTCCCACACGTTATTTCTCAAACTTTCTCTCGCTCTCTTCAGGCAGCCCTTGGCGGCTTGTTGAGTTGATTCTTGCAATGATTGAATGCCCACTCACACATACGCACCACAAAGAGAGAAAGAGAAACGTGCTCACTGGCAGCTTTAAATTCAATTCAAATTCTTAGCTTCAGCTCAGCTCAGTTCAGTTCAGCTTTGCTCAGCTTGTTTGGACTTGGCCGTCAACGTCAGCGTCAGCGTCGACGTCACAGTCGACGTCGCCGTCGCCATTGCTGCTAAACAAAATGAAAAATTTTGTGTGCATTTTTGCTACGAAGCAAGCAGCACGTAGCAGCGGACGAAGAAGAACAACTTCTTGGGTATCTCGGGAAACGGAAAACGTACCAGGGGCAGACACTGAGCGCACTGACAGCCACTGAGGCAAGAAACCAACATAAAATTGTTGTAAAAAACATAAAAAGCAAATAGAAAACGACATGAAAATGGAAGCAGCAACAGAAAAAAAAAAACACCCAGAAATCATACAAAATGTAAGGTAAAAGAAAAAAAAAATATAAACTAAAATAACAAGGACTACATAAAAAAATATACCAAGCTCGAAATAGAAATGAAAATAGTAACAAAAACAAGACACAAGTTTTATGCTAGGAATTTTGATGCACTTACTCACAAAATATTCTCGCTCGCCCCCATCTTACATATGTATTTTGTCTCTACTATATCACAATAAAGCTGCCGAGCGCACGAGTGCGGCTGCGGCTGGGAAGGAGGCTGCCAAAAAGGGTAGGCGTGGCATGCGACAAATGGCAAGTTTTGCTGCCACAAGTGGCGCTGACGTGCTGCAAGCAGACACAGACACAGTCACAGACACTGAGCTAAGCCGCACTAAGCTGCATGGCCTGCTGTTGATTGGCACAAGGCCAGCGGCAACCCCCTTTGTGGATCTCTCAGTGACGCTTGTTTCTTTTTATTTTTCAGCTCGCTATTTTTGGGCGTGCGTCTAACTAACCCCAAAAAACAAAAAAAAAATAATACATTTCTCAAGTGCTCTTCAAAATGCATGAGAATGGGTATCCAAAGGATAATAATAACCGGACAAGTGCTTTCAATTCGTGCGCGTTTAATGGGCAAGTAGTTTTTGCTAGTTATATATAACTGCAGCTATTACCCTCGTTGTGGCTGAAAATTAACTACGAGTGCAGCTGCAACACTTCTCTCCCCCCTGCCTATGTATAACAAGCTTAATTCAAGAAACTCACGTCGCGTTTACAAGCATAACGCCCCGCAGCAAAAGCAAAGAAAAAAAAATGTATGGTCACACTGTCGCACACCAAAACTTTTGCGTTTTTGAATACATTTTTTCTGTCTTCCAATTATTTTTTGCACGTAGCACTAGCAGTGAGCAATATGACTTCAGGTTACAAGCTGAGTGAAAAAAATAATAATGGATGTTCAGCCGTGTATGCTACGAAAATGAAAACATTTTTTTTTTTTATCTGCAGCAACTTTGGAATTTATACGCTAATAAGTGTGACCGTATTTCAGTGATTTTATAGCCTGTACACAAAGGGTATACTAGATTTGTGCAATGCAGGCCCCAAGTCTTTTATACCAAAATGCTTATCGTAACCTTGGGTAGCGATTGAGCCATGTCCGTCTGTACGTTCGTCCGTCCGTCTGTATGAACACCTAGATTTCGGAGACTATAAGAGCTAGAGACACCAAACGCGCATATTTCCTCAGAAGATGCAGTTTTTTGAATCATATCGATATCTTCGCTCGTTCCAGAGCTATTGCCGATTTGATAAAAGGCTCGGAAATATTTTTGACTACCATTGGCAGTACTTGGTTCAGCAATGGAACGACAATTTTGTCGCAGTTTTCCCGGAGAGGAAAGATTGGAAGCAAAAAACCCCTTTAAAAGGGAACGAGCTGACAATATATACCGATGGTTCGAAGATGGATGAGGGCCCAGTAGCAGGCATCTTCTCTGAAGAGCTTTCGACGAAGCTCTCTTTCCGTCTTCCCGACTGGTGTAGAGTTTTTCAAGCCGAGATTTATGCAATCTGGCAAGCGGCTAGACTTATTGATACCGTGAACGAAAGTCCAAGGAACGTTGTAGTTCTAGTCGATAGTCAGGCTGCAATCAAGGCTCTGTCATCGCATACCATAAAGAGTAAACTGATCCGTAAGACGGTGCTTGCGCTCAACCGCATCCACCACCACTCAATCACCCTCTGCTGGGTACCGGAACACTCAGGCGTCCCTGGTAACGAGGAGGCTGATGAGTGCGCCAGGAACGGATCAGCGCTGGCAGCCAACCTTGCGGTTACGGATATGGAAAGACCTTTACAGGACGTCGTATGGCAAATCAGAGAGACGGCTAGAGCTCTGGCGGAAAGAGAATGGGACACGGTGTCCGGTTGTCGCATCTCTCGAGCACTCTGTGCACAAAGCGCACATCTGAACTCCTGCGTTTTCATAAAAACAGGACCAAGATGGTGGTAGGAATTATAACGGGGCACTGCACCATTGGCCACATGGCTGAGAGACTGCATGTTCCCCATCACGACTTCTGCCTAAGCTGAGGAGACGAGGAGGAGACAGAAAGCATCCAACACCTGCTGTGCGACTGCCCGGCGCTTCTAAGAAGACATACCCAGTTTGTGGGAAACCCGTTCTTTGAGGATCTGGGTAGTTTGGCTTATGTGCCCATAGCGAATCTGGCTGCGTTCGCCGAATCCTCAAAATGGTTTTTGTGATAGGAGAGTCGTAGGTGATTAGGGATGTTCTTCAGTTTTGACCCTCTTCATCCCCCTCCCCACTCCCTTCTCCAACTCCTTTCTTCCTTCCCTCAAATTAGGCAGCACAATGGACCTAATGGTCTCTGGGTGCTCTCAGTTCAGTTAACTGAGCTGCCTACTTAACCTAACCTAACCTATTGACAGTACTTTCCAAAGCCTTACAAATCTGTCCATCCAATACATCTGCCCTTACACATATACACAATCCTTATTTATGTAGCAGATATAGTTTGAAGCTTCTTGCTACCCATAAGAGTGATGTAGCTGGAGGCACTTAAAATAAAGGGTCATCAATCTTGAGTAGCTTCAATAGCGTTTTTTTTTTAAAGTGAAGTCTAAAGTGTTTGTGGATAAGCCAGTAACGATTGAAGCATTACCCGTGTTATTCCCGAGGCGCCGCCGATTATGCTCGAAAATTGGAACCTCCGCATAGACTAGCTACGGCGCAGTTGCGACCAACATTTGAAAGGGATTTTCTTTAAAAAGTGAATGGCAAGCATGGTTCTTTCTATTGATAATAAAGATTTTCCGATTCATTTGAAACTTTTTTCGTTTATTTGCATTTAAAAAAAAAAAAAAATTCAAGATTGATGACCCTTTATGAAATAGAGACTTTCGAGAATGACGTCTGAACCATAAGCTCAAGGATATGAGAGCGCACAGCAACGAAGATTTGTTGAATTTCGTTGGACCTTTTCAAAACATTTCTTTCTTTTGATAAAAATAGTTTTTTCGATTCATATGAAATTTTCGCGTTTTTTTGCATTTAAAAAAAAAAAAAACCTTAAGATTGAGGACCCTTTATGAAATAGAGATTTTCGAGAATGACGTGTGATCTTTAAGCTCTAGGATATTAGAGCGCACAGCATCGAAGATTTGTTGAATATCGTCGGAACCTTTCAAAAAATCAAAGTCTAAACCTCTTTTACGTTTCTTCAAAAATAACGTTGTTTTGTATAAAAAATCATATTAAACAAAATCAAAATTTTTTAATTAATTTTGCCCAAAAACTTAATTTATTAGCACCACAGTGCACTGCTTTGTTTACGGTTTGAACTTCCGAAAGTTTTTACCCATTTTATATCGACAGTAGGATTTGAGCTTTCGCAAATTTTGACCCATTTTATATCGGCACTGCTTTGTTTACACACAGTGCACTGCTTTGTTTGCACACAGTGCTTGCAGTTTTCTGCCAACTCAGTTAATACCGAAAGAGCAAGAAAACTTTAGAAGTTGGGATTTTTGCCTTTTATATTTTAGTTTGTTGAGCGAGGCTTACGTTGAATTTATTAAGTTTCCCGACAAAATCTTATAGGAGTTCCCATTGCTTGCCACTCGTTCAACAAGTTGAGGCTAGCCAGTCCTTAGATAAAATTTAATTATACACCATTTAGCTGCTATTCTTGTAAATGTATATACCATATATTCAAATCCAACATATTGCTCGGATCCTGGGAGTCCGCTACATTGTTGAACCCCTTGTTGCAATGAGTAAGCATAAACTAGCTGCTGCTGCTGCTTTTTATGACAACTGAAATTAATGGCAGAGCAGCAGAGAAAGTTTTGCGCTTTAATCAAAATACCCAACTAGTAAATCCAAGACCCAAAAATGGCCAAGGAAGCAATCAACATTCGGTTCGTAACCAAGCAGGCAACGAACGAGCTTAAGAAGCACACAACGGACGCAGACTTTACGTATTTGGCAGCTGCAAATCAAAGGCGAATCCCAACGTAGCTGCTGCATTGCCACATCACGCAAAACGACTTAAAAGCCTCAATAAATAAATCTCTTGCCAGCGCAACGGAGGCAACAGTCCGTAGTGCCAGCTTCTTGTGGTAGCCGGAAACGTCAGAGAGAGAGAAGAAAAAAACCCGAGCCATAACTGGCGCGTATTTCATGTATTGCAAGTAGTTGGCAGGGCGGCGTCCAGGGGCCTGCATAATGACCCAAAAGCATACAAAACTTTGCCTTTTTCTTGCTTTTTTGGTTTTGTTGTTTTTGAAGACCAGAGTTGCCACATGCCAACAACTTTGTAATCTTTTGCATCGAGAGAGCGAGTGAGAGCACTGGCAGCAATGAAGTACGTGAAAAGCGGCTGGGCACGCTGCTTGCTCCAATGTAGCTCTGATGGCGGCGACTGGAAATGCATAAACAAGCGGAACGGCCTGCCACTGTCAGCCACTATAGGAGCCGAGCGCCATTTCAAATTGTATATGCAGGGAGCAGGCAGCAGGCAGCAGGCACATGAGCACATTGACAGAGACGGCAAATGGAGATAATGATGGAGACCTGTAGACATGGCCTTGCCTGCGGCAACGGACTACACGTTCCGCCCAAAGGCACGTTGTTTTGGTTGCTAGTCTCGTACATTTTAAGCCTTCGCATATGTATCTCTATCTCTCTGCATCTGTACGAAAGTGAAGTATCTTCATCTGTAGTACGTATTTGGTAGTTTTAGCTGTGGCCTATAAACAATATATCTGTATCTGTATCTCTATCTGTATCTGTATCTGCACGTTCATTCATGGCCCATGAAACGTGTTAAGGAGCTCAAACTGAAGGTTTCGCTTCTGTTTTCTTTCCATTTTTTTGTTTTTTTTTTTTTTTTGGTGTTTGGTTTGTTTTGTTTATGTTTTCTTTATTTTCAATGCAAGCATGTTCGTGGCTACCGGTTTTAGTACGTGTGTGTGTGTGTGTAAGAGGGTGTGCGGCTATATGTGTTAACACTCACTTGCTCGCTCTACCCCGGCTTACACCAGCACAGTGGGCCAAAAGCTTATGCCAACGTGCAAAACTGTTGCGCTTTGCATTGGCTAAGAACAAAATTTTGATAGAGAATTTTCAGAGACCCCATAACTATTATGTTGTTGTGCAGCTATCAAAAAAGCAATCTTAGTTTTATATGCAGCGTGTTTTTTTTAGAGGTTCACAGCTTTGAGTTGGCAACACTGCTTTATCTGACAAACTATTTAACAGCTGATAGTTGCTTTTTTGCTGAGTTTGGTTTGACATTTCATTATGAATAGACTTACTCCAGAGCAACGCTTGCAAATAAAAGAAATTTTTTATCAAAATAATGGTTCCGTTCGTCAAACTTATTCAGAATTGAAGATTTTGTTCTGCGATGAAGCCCATTTTTGGTTGAATGGATATGTAAATAAGCAGAATTGTCGCATTTGGAGTGAGGATAATCCACAAGCTTTTGTCGAAACATCATTACATTCACAGAAAATTACTGTCAGTTGTCTGCTTCGATAAACCAGAGACAATTGAACAGCTGGAAATCAACATTCGAAGAGTTATTATTGAAATACGGCCGCAAATGCTGCGGAAAGTTTGTACGCGCCAGCCGATTTCGGCCACATGGCCGAAATCATATTTAAACATTCATGTCATACAATTTTCTATCCAATAAAGCTCGTTTCATTGATATATTATATATAATTCTTTGTTTTATTATGATTTAAGCTTGTGTAACTCTAAAAGAAACACCCTTTATACGGCAATCCAATCTGGAGTGCTCCAAATTCCATTAAAAATAAACAAATTTAAAGATTCTCAAGTTTTTGGTAAATATTTTTCTTCAAATAAAAAAAATATATTTATACCCATTATTTTCACATAAGATAAGATTTTCTTTTGATGCAATCTCTCAAAAAAAATCAAAAAATCATATAAATAATAGTAACAGATCAACTCCCAATTTTTTTAAGTCATCTATGTATGAGGTACCATTCAAAATGCCAGAATTTTCAAACATTGGCTTTAAACAAATGCTTTAGATTTTGTTCTTTCGATAAGTCTCTCTATAAAACATAATCGTGTGGGTTACATCATTCATAACTCAAGAACGGCTAGACCGATTCTTAGGATTTTTGATTTGTTTAACTTATCTTTGCGTCAATTAACAAAAACGACAGAAAGATGTAAAAAAAAAAATAAGAAATTTACCAGAAAATTTTTTTCCTCAAATATTTTGTATGGAAGCGCTTTTTTGATGTTAACTCGAAAATTCGTTGGATATTTTTTGGTAACAACATTTCTTCTGTAGAAAATATATATAAAAAAATGTTAATCGAGCAGTATGGCACTGCTTTTTTGAGTATATCTCGAGAACGTACAGATATGTAGATTTCGTTAAGTTTTTGTTTCGTAACGACATGTCTTCAATAGTAGAAATATATAAAAAAAAAAAGTTTTAATAAAGCAGTTCTATTATTTGTTAGTTGGTAAAGCAGTGCAAATGTCAAAGTAGCTTGAAATCAAAAGAGACTGAGCTTTACTTATGCATTTTGAACCGCTGTATTCGCAAACAAAGTCCAAAAAACCCAACCACCCAATGAAACGCAATATTTTTGGAGTCTCTCTGAGAAACCTGACATAGTGGGCTTTCGGTTTTTGCCATACGATTCGAATTCAGCGATCCCAAGAACATATACAAAATATCTTCGTGTAACAGGTTTTCAATAACAAATTTTAGTCGGAAGTTTCTGGAAAAATTGGATTTTCAAGTTCGGAGGTCAGAGCATGTTTACGCAACGTTTTTGAGATCGCTGAATTGAAATCCGATGTTCGAAAAAACCCATAACCTCAGGGTTCTGACATAACCTCAAAAAGCGAGGTTATCTTAAAACTCTGACGATTTTGGGACTCGAATTCGGATTCAAAAATATTAAAAAAAAAAAATGGTTTGAAAAAAATATTTTATAGGGTTTTTGGAGTTTATCTTGGAACTCTTGGGTTTGCAATTCAGCTGTACCTGCGACAGCTTTATCTTTTAAGCGGGTTAAGCTCGATTCTAAGCAAGAAAATGGGAATTGCTTTCTCAGTGTAAATAGTTTACCGAAATTTGGTAATATAAAGATATCTTGCCTTTGGACAGTGCAAAATATATCGGGTCCTCTAGTCTCATATACCACATACATATAATACATATTAAAAACAAGTACATACTCTGAAAATGATCAATAATTCAACGTAATTCCACAAAAAAATAGTTCAAGAATATAACATGGTACAAAACTGGGCAACCACTTCAGTCTTCCAAAACGTAGTATAAATTGCTTACCAAAATCATTTCGTAATTGGTTCTTGGTTTCAATTAATAAACGCCTCTTTGTTGCAACCACATATCGACTTGGTTAAGCTTGTGCCATTTAGGCGAAAAAACGAATTTGATATCATATCAATAACATTGAACAGTAGCCATTGCAGTGACCTTGTTCTTATCGTCATCTTTTTAAAAAAAATGCAGGCCAATGCATCCAACATACTATAAACCGCATCAAAACCATTCATGTTTGTGCATGGACTGCACATCTGAGGCTCATCGGACCAAATACGGCTGAGTTGTTTGTTAACGTAACTACTCAACCAGAAATTAGCTTTCACGTTTTTGGATAAAAAATATTAAAAAATAAAAAACGTTTTCACAAAGCCAGAATTTTAAAATTAAAGTACCAGGATACGGTTCGTTTGTTATATGACAAGTTAAGAGCTATGTTTATAAAGCTATAGCTTTTTGGTTCAGTTTTTAAATTTTTTGAGATATGTTATGTATGTATGTTTTGTTCAAAAATACAAAAAATTTTTAGATCTATAATACTTTCTTATACAGCTTAGATTAAATGGAGAAAACTAACATTATTAACATAACTAACATATTGGAAATTTGAAAAAATAAAATAAAATTATTGGCCGTGTGCCGGAAAACGAATCCGAACATTCGTTTTGAAACCGAATGTTTGGTGCTGCCAATTTCACCAAAACGAGTTTTGTAATCGGTTTGAAACCGAATGTTTTATTGCAAGAGGAATTAAAACGAATCGGCAAAATATTTACTAATTTTATACTGAAACTGGAAACTGTCCTATGGTAGCTATATAATATAACCCCGATATCGAAAAAATAAAATAAACTTGTCTCCCCTGACATAATTACGCATCTAATCTGAAAACTTGGTCGCTCTAGCTCTTCCATCTTTGAGATCTGTTCATACAGACAGACATGAGTATATCGACATCTCTTGTTACCCTAATCATACTTTAGGTAACTTGGGGGGGTCTCTGAAGTCTCCTTCTCTATGTTACATACATTTTCGGCTTGCACAAACTTAATATACCCTTTGTACCATACGGTACAGGGTAGTGCTGGAGAAAACATCGATGTTATATCGATGCATCGATGTATCGAAGTTTAAAATATCCATCTGCACTCATCAAATGGGAGTTTAGTAGTGCTGGAGAAACATCTCTGTTGGCCAACATCGATATATATAGATATTTTTGTATTCGTGCATCCGACATATCATACACGAACACATGACCGATTGCTGCGACAGGGTTACAGCGTTACACAAAAAAAACTTCCTTAGCTAAGTTGTGTTTAATTTCAGTAAATATTGTTGGTAAGGCAATATTTTTATGTAATTTTATTTAGTATAAAGAATAATAAAGAACTAGCAATTTTTTAATGAAAATTAAATATAAGCAACATATAGCAATAAAAAGTTGCCGAGCTGCGGCAACCATGTCAGCTGTTTTGTATCAAACAGAAACAATTTTCTAAAAAATTAGGGAAATATACGAATTTAAAAAAAATAAAAATGGCAACATTGACCAAAAAATTCGTTTTCCGGAGCACGCAAAAACGAATTCAACTAAAATTGTTCGGTTAGGCTGAATAATTTTTTTTTTTAACTTTTTGTCGAAAGTTGAGCAAATCAGAAGGTTTGCCATTGTATCCAAACAATGCACATTTTTTTCCCATTTTCTGATTACACTAGTGTACAAATTTAAGGTTCATCGAGTGAACCTTTGCAAAAAAAAGTGTTTTTAGGGTGATTTTGGTTCGAGAAACACGAATATAACATTCATTTTTTTTTTTTTTTCTTAAGCACATCTTTCGAGATTTTTTGGGTACTTTTTTCAGTTATTCGTCACTATCTCGTGAACAAAGTTTTGTATCGACATGACAGAAGACTAGAGCGAAAGAACGATGTTGATGTGCGGTGATATGCGCAAATAAAGTAAAGTAAAAATTATTAAAGTCGCAAGCAACCAAAGTCGAAAAAAAATTAAATTTTCGATCATTTTTCAAAACTAGAAATTATCGGTTTGCTTTTTATTAATAAGAAAAAATTTTAAAAAATTTTGTTAAGCTTTAAGGCCTATACGCAGCTCGAAAAATTTCGCGCGGAATGACAAAACTTCATATAAAAATTTTTCGAACTGCGTATACCCCTTTAAGCTGAAGGAGAATTCTTTTACGAACATTTCGAGCCTAAGTTCACGAGATATTGAGGAATAAATGGAAAAAAGTGCCCAATAACATGTTTTTCGAAAAAATCTCGAAAATGGTGTTCAAGAAAAAAAGTGAATGTTATTTTCGTGTTTTTTCACTTTTTTACGATTTTTACGAATATAAAAATAAAAGTTTATCTTTAAGGCACATACGCAGCATGCAAAAATTCCGCACGAAATGTCAAAAAAATATCCCAAAAAAGGGTATTTTTTTTTTTTCCTATGAAGTTTTGACATTTCGTGCGAAATTTTTGCATGCTGCCTATGGGCCTTTATGACGAATAGTTCTTGCAAAAATATGATACGCTGTGACTTCCAAGCCCATAACTCTTATTTGCGAGCCCTGAAATAAAAAAAGATTTTCTAAGATATAAACAGGCTTAAAAGCTTAACAGCTACAAAAAAGTTACCCTATAGCTTGTAGCTTTGGCTAAAAGTAGTATTTGTAGATATTACATTTTTTGACCACTGTGCGGTGTGTGCCCATTTGTGTGTGTGTGTGTTTGTGTGAGTCTGATGAGTGCGAGCAAATTTAATCAGTATACCATTTCTAAACATTTCGACAGACAACCTGAATTTAGATAACAAATTATGCAATGCACGCTAAAGTAAGCAAGCTGCCAGCCCAATCTATCTCTTTGTTTATATGTGTAGCTGTAGGTAGCTGTGTGAGTGGGCGTTACAATTGTTGTGCGTGTGTGTGCGTCTGTGAGTGTGACCAACCGCTCATCAACAACAACAACAACGCAACGTGACCGTATCGTTTGCTCAACCAAAAACTTATATGTGTGCGTGTGCGTGTGCGTGTGTGTGTATCTGTGTTTTTGTGTAATTTTGTGTGAACTTTTAGGCTTCGTTTCTGCAGAGGTCGGCAATTTTCATTTTGGATTTCATCTTTACACACATTTGTGAAGTGCTTGAATGCGGGCTAGTGTTGGAAAGCAACGAGTCAAACCAATGCTAAAATTTTGTAGCTCGACGGAAATGACAGTTATTGCCATTTACCGTTATGTTGAAAGGAAAAAAGAAACACGCACACACACGCACACATAGACATTTATTTGTGCATATATATATATACATATGTATAGCACGCTTTTACGCTACAATTACGAACGATGAATGGAATATGCAATGGAAAACACTTTTTAAATACTTTTCAAATTGCCAGTGCTATCAAATTCCACACAATCTCTATAGCTCTATCTCTTTGGCTCTCTCTCTCTCGCTTTTCTCCCACAACCCGTTCGCCCACTCTCTTTTGATACTCGTTTATGTGCGCCCAAAAAGTATGCTAAGCACTTGAAAGTATGCTATGGTATTTTAATTCACATGTATTCGCAATTGCATATTGATGCACTTGATATGCAGTTGACATTTCAATTGAATTTGGAGCATAGAATATTCCAGTTTTATATGCATTGTATGATGTTAATCTAACTATGTGGGCTATAGCCTTGTTGTCTGTACCCAATAAATGGGTAACAAAAAAAAGAAACTGCAAGACAGTCGACATGCAAAACTATCAATCGATAAAGTTATTATGCGCATTTTTCGATACTGCTTATAACAATTATGAATACCATCAATGCATGAATTCTAGCAGGCATAAAAACAATTTTATTTTTAACAATTTGAACACATCGGTCATTAAAGGCCCATACGCAGCATGCTGCGTACAAAATTTATTCAGGGCGGACCAAAATGATGTGCTCTAGTGCGGCCAAGAACTCACGACATATCGGCCATCAAATTAGAATCCCGCAAAAAATATTCGTTTGTTCTTAGCGTGAACCAAAAAATAATTTCAAAATACTCAAAACTTATTTAAAATAACAGCTGTAAAAAGAAAATTAGTTTTGGGGCTTTTAAGGCTGCTTCAAAAATAGAAACTCACGACACATCGCACAACTTATAGAACAGCTGTTAAAAATACATTTTGAAGTTGAACTAAAAATATTTGCAATCAATGCGAGATACTCACATGACAGCAACCATCAAGTTAGACAGTAGAGAAATGTAGGGTGAGCCTAAAAATAGTTGCTCACGACACATCGGCTATCAAGTAAGACAGTAATGAGAAAATTTTTTAAAATTATTTTTGGTCCACCCTAAAAAATTTCAAATTTAATTTTTTGGACGTGCGATATTTCGTGAGCGTCAGCAATTACTTTTTGCACCAACGTAACAATAGTAAAAATTTATCTTATTTTCAGCAAGTCTACGTACAAAAGGATTTTTTTTCTCACTACTGTCTTACTTGATAGCCGATGTGTCGTGAGCAACTATTTTTAGGCTCACCCTATAAAGTAGACTTGCTTATATTGCAGGTCATTCACAAACATCAAATAAGGTAATTCAGAAAAAATAATTAATTTTGACGATTTTAGGGTAGATCAAAAAATACTTGCTGAGATGCTCAAGACACAGCAATCTTCAAATAAGACTGAAAATAAGACAAATTTCGACTATTGTTACGTTGGTGCAAAAAATAATTGTTGACGCTCACGAAATATCGCACGTCAAAAAAATTAAATTTGAAATTTCTTGGGGTGGACCAAAAATAATTAAAAAAAAATACTTTAAAATGTTGACGTTTTCAGCCTCATATAAACAAAAATTTCCCACCATTTGGGATTTTTTTTTAATGAAATTTTGTCATTCCGTGCGTAATTTTTTGCATGCTGCGTATTGGTCTTAAGCCAAAAAAAAACTTGCTTATATTGCAGTACACTCACGACTTATTGGACAATGGACAAAAAATAATACATTTTGACGATTTTTAGGGTAGACCAAAAAATATTGGTTAAAAAACTTAAGACACAAAAGAAATAAGAAAGTTGTTAACAAAAATGTATTTTGACTGTTGTTGATTTGGCCTAAAAAATAATTGTTAATGCTGCGAGATACTCACGTAACATCGATCGTCGAATAGAATCATTTAAAAGCTTTTTATGGTGGGCCAGACAATAGTAATATACTCGTATGTTGAAAGTTGCTCACGATACATGGGCTAACAAATTAGATTGTTGTGTAGTCGTTAGGTGATACTCACGATACATCGAACATCAAATAAGTTGCCAAAAAAATACAAAATTTTATTGTAAAGGCCCATACGCAGCATGCAAAATTTCCGCACGAAATGTCAAAACTTCATATAAAAAAAATGTGCCAAAAAAGGTTTTTAGGGTGGCACAAGCTTGTTACTTTGTTGTAAGATAATCACGAAGAATCGAACATCGAATAAGTTGCCAAAAAAAAAATAGATTTTATTGTGATCGATAAAAATTCGTTTCGACGGTTTTTAGGGTGGCACAAATATCGTTACTTTGTTGCAAGATAATCGCGACACATTGAATATCAAATGGCCAAAAAGAAAGAGATTTTAATGTGGTCGATAAAAATTCATTTTGACAGTTTTTAGGGTGGCATAAAGATTGTTACTTTGTTGCAAGATAATCAAGACACATTTAATATCAAATAAGTTGCCAAAAAGATAGACGTAGTGATATTAATTTTGACAGTTTTTAGGGTGGCCCTTTGTTGTAAGTTACTCACAAAAAATCAGCCAACTAAAAAACAAATTTATTTTGGCACTTTTTAGAGTGGGCCAAAAAATGCTTGCTTATATTGCGAGCTGCTCAAGAAATATTGGTTGTTAAATAAGACTGATGTAGAACGATAATTCAATGGTACATATTTTAGGGTGGACCAAAACAAAGTTTCTTATGTTGCAGCATGGCCATGACATTTCTAAAGAATAAATAATATGCTGCGGTCACTGTAACTAATCATAAATATAAAATGTAGAACAATAGTTCATTGGTACATATTTTAGGGTGGACCAAAACAAAGTTTCTTATGTTGCAACATGGCCATGACATTTCTAAAGAATAAATAATATGCTGAGGTCACTGTAACTCATCATAAATATAAAATGTAGAACGATAATTCAATGGTACATATTTTAGGGTGGACCAAAACAAAGTTTCTTATGTTGCAGCATGGCCATGACATTTCTAAAGAATAAATAATATGCTGCGGTCACTGTAACTAATCATAAATATAAAATGTAGAACAATAGTTCATTGGTACATATTTTAGGGTGGACCAAAACAAAGTTTCTTATGTTGCAACATGGCCATGACATTTCTAAAGAATAAATAATATGCTGAGGTCACTGTAACTCATCATAAATATAAAATGTAGAACGATAATTCAATGGTACATATTTTAGGGTGGACCAAAACAAAGTTTCTTATGTTGCAGCATGGCCATGACATTTCTAAAGAATAAATAATATGCTGCGGTCACTGTAACTAATCATAAATATAAAATGTAGAACAATAGTTCATTGGTACATATTTTAGGGTGGACCAAAACAAAGTTTCTTATGTTGCAACATGGCCATGACATTTCTAAAGAATAAATAATATGCTGCGGTCACTATAACTAATCATTAATATAAAATGTAGAAAGATAATTCATTGGTACATTTTAGGGTGGACCAAAACAAAGTTTCTTATATTGCAACATGGCCATGACATTTCTAAAGAGTAAATAATATGCTGAGGTCACTGTAACTCATCTTAAATATAAAATGTAGAACAATAGTTCATTGGTACATCTTTTAGGGTGGACCAAAACAAAATTTCTTATGTTGCAGCATGGCCATGACATTTCTAAAGAATAGATAATATGCTGCGGTCACTGTAACTAATCATAAATATAAAATGTAGAAAGATAATTCATTGGTACATTTTAGGGTGGACCAAAACAAAGTTTCTTATATTGCAACATGGCCATGACATTTCTAAAGAGTAAATAATATGCTGAGGTCACTGTAACTCATCATAAATATAAAATGTAGAACAATAGTTCATTGGTACATCTTTTAGGGTGGACCAAAACAAAATTTCTTATGTTGCAGCATGGCCATGACATTTCTAAAGAATAGATAATATGCTGCGGTCACTGTAACTAATCATAAATATAAAATTCAAAAGTTATTGCTGCTGGCATTGCTTTCAAAAGAGAGTGATCCTAAGCTGGTTAAAACTTCAATTCGTTTTGGCACTAACTTGATAGCATTGCCCTTGCCCTTAGCTTATACAGGCCATAATAACAGCTTTTATATTGAAAAGCTCTTAATTCAAAATATTTTTGAAGCCCAACTATATACAAACATATACATATATGTGTTTAGCTTGTACCACGTGTCAGGCTTTAGTTCAAAGTTTAACAATGGCCATATATATATGCGATGTGTGCCAGACTAATCGGCTAGAGCAAGTCAATTGCTTAATTCAATGAATGCGCTGAAAACCGCTGACCAAACCTAACCAAAGGCAAACCTAACCTAAACAAACTAAAATCCAGACCAAAACGTGTGTGGCATCCCAGCTCTCTCTCGCTCTCGCTCTCACACACTCTCTCTCTCTCTCTCTTTAGTTTTCTAGTTTTTTGTTCTCTTTGTGCCCAAACATTGTCATAATCCAAAGCCAAAAAACTAACAAAGCAGAGACAGCAAATAAAAACCGCTGCCACAATTTTGGCCAACCGGCCGTGACCAACTAATACACCCACACAAACGCACTCACACGCACGTGTGCATTTGTATACACATAGATACAGATTTTAAGCGCAAATAAATGAAATGAAACATTTTAACAATAAATGCAAATTTAGCTAAGCTGCCTATTGGCGTCAACATACAATACAACGCAGCGTCAAAAAAACGACAAACAGTGCCATTCACACAGATACAACACACATGCAGATAAATCCACTTACACACACACACATGTGTTTGAAATCGAAAAGTCTATAAAGCAACATTGCCGCATAGCAGAAAATCAAATGCAAAAAACTTTTTCAAAAAGGCCAAAACGAAAATGGCAGCACTTGATGACTGGCGGGGGAGGGCGGTTGGGGCTTTGGAGTGAACAAAAAAACAGTGTTGGAAAGCGAACGCTAAAAGAGTTTAGCGTGTTGTTAGGGAGGCGCGGCTACAAGGGGCAGGCAAATTTTTCGGTTTATTTTCATGCGCAGCTGGCAAAAGCTTTGGCTCAACAATGTGTGCACATCTATGTCTATATGTCTGAGTGAGTGAGTGAGTGAGTGAGTGAGTGAGTGAGTGTGCGAGTGTGTGCGTGTGTGGGTGAGCGTGAAAAGTGAATGACAAAAAAAAAAAAACAGGAACATACGCTGAGCGGGGATGCGAGCTGGACAAACTCATGTGGGTTTTATAAAATTTTTGCTCAAATTTGTATGCTCTATACAAGAAGAGACGGCGTATATTTGGAATGGGTTAAGCAACATGCGACACCTTGAAGGAGTTAGTGTTAAGGTATTTTTAGTGTATAACAAGCTTTGGCTTTTAACTGGTTTGATTTTGGCTGGGAACAGTGTCGGCCAGAGCGATGTCAGCAAACTACAGCTAAGTGTAATGAGCTTATTTAGGCAGTGTTGTGCTCAGGACACTAAAGAAAAGTCACGTAAAAACTTGTGTAGGCAGAGCTAATGCCTTAATGGATGCGATATCTTATTTTAAAGGTCAGCTGTAAAGCAAAGTTGGATAAACATATTTGCGATAAAAACAAGTACGGTAATAAAATTTTGAATAAGAAAAAAATATATATACTTTTTTTGTATTTATCTGTAAAAATAACACAAATACCAGGGTCATGTCAGTTGTTGGAAAGCTAAGGGTCATTTCCGAAGTAATTTGCTGCGTAGAATCCGAATCCGGGGCGCGAATTGGCCCATCACGTCAGGATTTTTAGATATTTTAGGTTATTTACCCGAAAACGGTGTTTTTTTCTACTTTTGAGGTTATGTAAAGGGTGCAAATAATTTTTGTGGTCTGTCACTCCAGTTACATCATTTAGTACCACTCTTACCCTTTGATTTAAAAGTTCAAGCGATCAATAATGGCTAAGTAATGGCTTTTCAAAGTTACGAAGTGTATCCCTCGACGGCATACCTGTACATAACCTCAAAAGTAAGAAAAAATTCCGTTTTTAGGTTAAATAGCCTCAAATATCTCAATCTCAATCCTGACGTGATAGACCATTTCTGGCCCAGGATTCGGATTCTAAGCAGCAAATTACTTCAGAAATGACCCTTAGCTTTCCAACAACTAAACTATGTTGGTCTGTGTAATCAACGGTCCTTGGTCCTCACTTGGACATTATAGTAAAGGGTCATCAATTTTGAGGTTTTTTTTTTTATAAATCACGCGTGAGTACTGTCAAGTTGCCATCTGTTTTTTATTCAGTTTTCATTGCCATTTCATCATATAAAGACTTACACCCGAACAACGGTTACAAATCGTACAATTATATTACGAAAGTTCGCGTTCTGTTAAGAATGTTTTTCGAGCGCTTAGGCCAATATATGGAACCAATTCGGTGAACAATTAATTTCACGCTCCGAATCGGTGATTTGGCCACCATGATCGTGTGATGTCACAACGTTAGAGTTTTTCTTTTGGGGCTACGTGAAGTCTAAAGCATTACCCGTGTTATTCACGAGATGCCGCCGATTATACTAGAAAACTGGAACCTCCGCATGGACGAGCTACGGCGCAGTTGCGACCAACATTTGAAATGGATTATCTTTAAAAAGTGAATCGCAAAATTGGTATGCTCCAGTAAAACGAATTTCCGACCATTTTTTGAGGATTCGTTTTAAAACGGAATGTTTGTTGCGCCCAATTTCACCAAACCGAATTTTTCATGTGGTTTCAAATCGAATGTTTCTTTCTTTGCAAGACGAACTAAAACGAATCGGCAAAATAGGTTTAAAAAACTACGCTTTATTCTTTGATATTCTTAGATTATACTTATGCGAACTTCAAATTATATATTTTTGACAATTCTTTTTAATTATTTTTTTTCTGACTCAACCCAAAAAAAAAGCATGCGGCCACCATGTCAGCTGTTTTGTTTTAAACAAAAATTTTTTCGTGACAACACAACATTAGAACTTATTGGAAAAATCAGGAAAATATACGAATTTATCGAAAATAAAAAGGAAAATATTGACAAAAAAATCGTTTTCCGTAGCACGCAAAAACGTATCCGATAAAATTGTTTGGTTTGGTTTTTTCGTTTTCCATAGCACGGCTGATAGTAAAATTAAATATACAATTTTTTAAATGTCTCTCTCAAATGTGCAAATAAATGATAGAGTTGCATAAATTAAAAAAAAAAAAACGAATTTTAGAACTTGGTTGAAAGCAATCACCCTTAAATGCATTCCCTGCCATACTTAACAAGCTAGCGAGTGAAGATTAAGTAAACGCCCCATAGCACTAAACGCCGTCTGTGGCATTGCCAGCCGCAATTATAATTATAAACAATTTTAAAACTTGTGGCCATCCATAAAGAGTATACAAACTGCGGCTGACCAAAAGTTACTGCTTCTGCAAAGTTGTTATTTATTTGTTTTTTAACTCTATGTATATTTTTTTTGCTGGTGCAAGCGGCAGTTTGACCAATTCTTTGATTTAATATGACACTGTATATATGTATATGTGTAACTGTGCGTGTGTGTGTGTGTGTGTATGTGTATTTATATTTGTATTTGTATATTCACAATAACTGGCTAAGCCGTTATTCAATAATAAACTAGTCGAATTGCCAGAGACCCAAAAAAGCAGACTACAACAATTTTATAAAGTAAACGAAACGAGCGACGATAAACCAACACCAATACAAACACGCGCACACAGATACGCACACACACACACACACACACACACGTATAGGTTATAGATGGCTGCGAATAAACAGAAAATCGAAAACCATATTTCAATTTACAGCATTTAGCACACACACAGAAACACACCCACACAGCTGCACACACACACACACACACTTACTCAATCACATTCACACTCATACAGCTGCAGACACGCATGATCAAATTGATACGCTTACCGTAACGAGCAATGCGCCATTTTGAAGTTTTGTGGAGCGTTGCCAGCGGCATTAGAGAGGGGCGTACTTGATAGCGATGTACTCTAGTGTATATTTTGACTCTGTGGCTTTTGGGCGCAGATTTGTTTTTGAGACTGTTAAAAACGAGCCCGTTGAATGCCCAGTCATTCATTTTGTCCAGAGTAGCCGCCTACAACCAAGGTTAACCAAAGCAAAGGAGTCGAAATAGTGTGCCACAGCTAAAGCCGCACAGACGGCTGGCCAGCTAGCTAATCGAGGCAAACGAGCATACGTAATGCAAACAACGTTTATGCGAAACTAATCGAAATATTGCATCAACTAAGCGACTGGCTAACAACTCTCATAACGTTTATGGCCAGGTGTTAAGGCAAACAATAAATGGCTCAAACAATAGAGTTGTCAGACTTTGCTTAGGCGCGTAAATTTGCATGAATGAGTGTAGATATTCATATAAAATGAATGCAGTGCGGCATTCATTCACAAATGAATGAATCATTTAAAATGAATGAATGAATGAATACGTGCATTTGCGTGTAAATGTTTCACATTGAATAAATGAATGCCGTAAAGTAAATGAGTGGCTATTATAAAGAGTCGCTATGATGTCATTCAAACAAGGTGACGACAAATTGAGTTGTAACTCAACTGGAGGTGTACTCTATGTGGTGCTGTAAGAAAAACTCGAGACGAATTTTATTTTTCAACACTGTAACTTTAAGGTACAAAGGGTATTTTAAGTTGCGATAATATACGTAATATGACAAGCTACTTAGATGTCGGATAAGAGTGACTAGGGAAGTTGATATTGATATGCTTAGGCGTTCGCCTAAGCCTTGGAGATATTAAAGGCTGGAGAGAGCAAATTGAGATCAAGACTGAAATGGAATTAAGTGGAAATGAAACGGAAATGAAACAAAATAAAATGTTAATAAAATGAAAAATTAATTGAAATGAAATGGATAAAATGGAAATGTAAGGGAAATTGCATGGAAATGAAATAAAAATAATATGGAAATGAAATACAAATAATATAGAAATAAAATTGGAATAATGTGGAAATGAAAATGAAATTAAACTTAAATGGAAACGAGGCGTGAATAAAAATTTCTCTGATCGACTATTTTGTCTGTCAACCCTAGGTGGAGCATGGGGATCTCTATTTACAACTGTTCGAAAAGAACAGTGACCTTCAGTTTATATCCGAACCCGAATGGCGGTGTTTTGAATTAATAGAGGATTGCTTGGGCAAATAGCTTCTTTTTGCTAGCGATGCCACCGGGTTGCAAAGCGAGTATGCTTCCGATGGCCAATGGCGGGAATGTAATGGAAATAAAATGGAAAATTAAATTAAATTAAATGGAAACAAAATGGAAATGGTTATGAAACAGAAGTGGAAACGAAATGGAAATAAAATGAAAATGTAATAAAAATAGTACAGAAATAAAATGGAAATAAAAATGGAACTAAAATGGAAAATGAATTGAAACGAAATGGAAATAAAATGGGAATGGTAATGAAGTAGAAATGGAAATGAAATAGAAGCAAAATGAAAATGAAATAAAAACAATATAGAAAAAAAAAATGGAAATAGAAATGAAATGAAACTGGAAATAAAATTTAAAATAAATTGAAATGAAATGGAAATGTAATAAAAATAAAATGGAAAAAAATGAGACGAAAATGGAAATAAAATGGAAAATAAATTGAAATCCAATGGAAATGGTTATGAAATAGAAGTGGAAATGAAATTTAAATGTAATGAAAATAGTATAGCAATAAAATGGATATAAAATGAAATGGAAATGGAACTGCAATGGAAAATTAATTGAAATGAAATGGAAATAAATCGGAAATGGTAATGAAATCGAAATGGAAAAGAAATGGAAATAAAATGAAAATGTACTTAATAAAAATAATATGCAAAAAAAATGGAAATAAAAATGAAATGAAAAGGAATTAAAATGGAAAATGAATTGAAATGAAATGGAAATAAAATGGGAATGGTACTGAAATAGAAGTGGAAATGAAAAGGAAATAAAATGGAAATATACTAAAAATAATAAAAAAATAAAAATGAAATGAAAATGGAAATACAATGGAAAATAAATTGAAATGAAATGGAAAAAAATGGAAATAAAGTGGAAATGGTAATGAAATAGAAATAGAAATGAAATGGAAATGTAATAAAAATAATATGGAAATTAAAAATAAAATGTTTACCAGACAGTAGTGCTGGAGAAAACATCGATCTTATATCGCTGCATCGATGTATCGAAGTTTAAAATATCTATATATCGATGTTGGCCAACAGAGATGTTTCTCGAGCACTACTAAACACCCATTTGATGAGTGCAGTTGTGCTGGAGAACCAGACTACCAGACAGTAAAAAAAAAATTGCTTATAGAATAAACGATAGTCTCACTTTTGATTCTAAGATACGCAAAAGAGCTTCGTTTAAAAAATATTACGGCTGGAAAAGTTGAATGGATAGAGGGTACATTCTGTGAGAGTACAAAAAATGCGCTGCTTAGTCAGTTTTTCAACACTACACATTTTCCTAACATACAATTTAACGTTTTACCAACACATTTTTCAGTATAAAGAACAAATTTGAGCGTTCATTAAGAGCCATTCAGCTTTTGGCAAATTCGTTTGTAAGAAAAACGGCATTACAGTCTATTTGTAAGCTAAAAGTGTTGCCAGCGATAAATGCATTTAAATCGATTACAGTCAGCTTTCAACCAATAAAAGCATGGTTGCATTGACAAATTTTTAAAAATGATTGGCAACTGCACAGCACAAAGAAATGGCTTTCACAGCTCTTACGAACTAAATATTAAATTTAAAACTTTTTTTGTTGAATTTAGTTATTTTTAATAGACCGAAAAAGTGAACTTAATAAAAGCTTTTTTTTGAGAGCGAAGTTAGAGGGTACGAACTAGCAACTGTATTTACAAGTTCGAATTTGCACAAAATAAGTTTTTTTTATTCTTGCGCTATTATTTTTAACTTTTTTATTTATTTATTGATTCAATGTTGTTCAACCAAGCTTAATTGACCTTAGTTACTCGAAAAGAACTTTTGGAGAGATAGAACAGTGATAAAATGTATACAGCGTGTTTTTTTTAGAGGTTCACAACTTTGAGCTGGCAACACTGCTTTATCTGACAGCCCATTTAACAGCTGATAGTTGCTTTTTGTTGAGTTTGGTTTGACATTTCATTATGGATAGACTTACAACAGGGCAACGCTTGCAAATTCGTCAAACTAATTCAAAAGTGAAAATTTTGTTCTCCGATCAAGCCCATTTTTGGTTGAATGGGTACGTTAATAAGCTGAATTGGCGCATTTGGTGTAAGGACAATCCACAAGCTTTTGCCGAAACTTCGTTACATCCACAGAAAATTACTATCACTTGGCTATGTCGATAAACTAGAGACAATTGAACAGCTGGAAATCAACATTCGAAGAGTTATTGGCGAAAAACGGCCGCCAATGCTGTGGAAAGTTTGTGAAAATTAGTGTTCCAAACTGCGCCTTGTACGTTCCAGCCGTGGCGGCCACATGACCGAAATCATATTTAAACATTAATTTATTTTCTATCCAATTAAGCCCGTTTCGTTGATATTAAAAATATATTTCTTTGTTTTATTAGTAACTCTGAAAAAAACACCCTTTATTAACTAATCCGCGTCTCTAGACCAATGGGTGAACTTTTTAACGATATGCAGCGACTCACATCATTAATTGGCAAGAAAGTAGAATTTACAATAAGAAAGATAAAAAAAGAAATAAAACATTTTCTTAGGAAAAAACCAAAAGAGCAGCGTTGATCAATCGGGTGATTCACAATTGAAAATTGGTCAAAGACGCTCGAAGAGGCAAGTACAGATGACTATGCTCCACAAGGAGAAGAGGACTACAGTAAGTAAGTAAAATAGAAGCAGTGATAGAGTATAAAGACAGTTCGATAAAGATGAAATTATAAAGACCATTATATAGAGTTTTCCAACAACAGGTATTATTTTGAAGCACCCGATATTTCGGTAGCTGTTACTTTTGAAGCTTTTATTCTTTGACATTTGGCAAGTAGAAACTACGCCATTACTAAAAATGGAACGATACACGCTTCAACAACACATTAAAATTATTAAAATTCACTACAAAAATGGTGAAAATCTTGCAGTCACAGTTCGCAAAACTAAAGCATTTTTGTCCTTGTCGGACCGCAATACAGAAATTGGTGGAAAAATTCGAGCTGTTGGGACAAGTTAGTGATGTGAAGCATAAAACCCGTGCACGTCGCTCAAGAACAATTGAGAATATTGCTGCTGTTGCCCAAAGTGTTGAAGAAAACCCAGGTTTGTCCATTCCTCGTCGTTCTTTGGAATTGGGCATTCCACAAACGTCATTACACCGTATTTTGCAT
Source organism: Chymomyza costata (assembly GCA_018150985.1). Taxonomy (NCBI): domain Eukaryota; kingdom Metazoa; phylum Arthropoda; class Insecta; order Diptera; family Drosophilidae; genus Chymomyza; species Chymomyza costata. The sequence continues at coordinate 21,859,335 of JAECWU010000127.1, read as the reverse complement.
AAAGACTTGGGTCTTAAGGCTTATAAAGTTCAGTTAACACAAGAACTCAAGCCGGCCGAACATCAACAACGTCGTGTCTTTGCTAATTGGGTCCTTGAAATGCATGAAAATGACCCGGAATCGAAAAGTTATCTTGACTGATGAGGCCCATTTCCACCTCAGTGGCTACGTCAACAAGCAACATTGTCGCATCTGGGGCTCGGAAAACCCAAGAGTTATTGTTGAGAAGCCTCTCCATCCTCAACGTGTGACTGTTTGGTGCGGTTTATGGTACGGCGGGGTGAATGGAATGCGCTATCGAGAGATGATTAATGCTTTTTTATGGTCGGAGTTGGATGGTATTGATTTGGACAACGTTTACTTTCAACAAGACGGCGCTACCTGCCACACAAGCAACGAAACAATTGCTCTTTTACGGGAAAAGTTTGCGGACCGTGTTATCTCTCGAAGAGGTGATCACAATTGGCCACCGAGATCTTGTGATTTAACACCTTGCGACTTCTTCCTTTGGCGCCACATGAAAGATAACGTCTACGCCAATAGCCCAGCGTCAATTCAAGACCTCAAAGATAGAATTCGTGAGGCAATCGAGGACATAGGGCAGCCACTTTGCGATTTGGTTATGGAAAATTTCAAGAAAAGGATATGGTTCTGTAAGCGTGGTCCTGGTGGCCATTTGGCTGATGTTGTTTTTCATTATCAACGGCATACCTTCCTCTTTATTATAAAATAAACATCCGATCATTTATCTCAAAAAGTGGAATTTTTCTTTGAATACCAAAATAACACCTCTTATTGGAAAACCCTTTAATTAGAGACACGAAAAGCATCATGCAGAGAGAAATTGGTTCTACAAAGTTTCCAAAGCCAAGGGCCGAAAATTACGAGCTACTTTAGAAATAAATTAAATAAAATAAAGAAAACATTGGGATTAAGCTTACAAAATAATGTGCTTCCCCTTTTTTGTTTGAACATTTACCAACACTATTATGTAAGGTCGCTAATCATTTTCAATGAGGATTCTAACAATATTTATAATTGGCTTCACCTAACAACAGCTGCATTTACTACCCATAATTTTTGGAACTTGCAATATAGTTTGGTTGTGGGCAAACCCACACAAATGATGTGTCTATAGCAAACGCTCTCTGCCGACTTAAGCTACGCATTTTTCGATTTATCGTGTTATGTTATCACGATTGCAGCTGCTTCACAAACTGAGCATTAAAAGCACTCACACACCAATACAATCAATTGTAAGTTCTCACTTCACTCACACACACACACACACACATTGTCTTTGCCATCTTTCTCTGACTATAGCAGTGTTTGCACTTGTGTTTGTGTTTGAGAGAGAGAGAGAGAGATACAACTCTCGCGTTCAAATACAAATTTACACCTCGGCCACGTTGGCAATTGCGGTATTTGCGTGCGTGAGAGTCGTGAGGCCCCAGCTTCATACATCATTCAACAATGGACGCTGCTTTAGCTAGCCAGCCAGCCAGAGAGAGAGAGTGTGTATGTGTGTATGTGTGCATGTGTGCGAAAGAAATGTTTGCCGGATGTCATTTGTATAAGTTTATATGGTATATATGTGGGGGACTTTCAATGGTTGTGTGAGTAAGCGAAATTGCTTTCTCTCTATCTGACGCTCTGATTGTGTGTGTGTGTGTAAGTGAGTGCGTGTAATGGAAGCCAAGTGGAAAGTAAAATAAGCGCAGCTTTAATGTCCGCCAAAGCAACTCAATTTGTGTTAAGCCACACACTCACATGCACACTCATAGCTATGGTCTATGTGTGTGCATGTTTTTTCTCTTTTTCTCTATGTATTTTTGAGGTTCTCGGCGTGGGACGCTTAAAAGTATGCTACAATGCGCTTTTGTCAATTCGTGGACTGGCAAACAATTGAAGCAATGCTTGATAAACAGCAACAAAGTATGCGATGATTTTGCGATTAATATTCAAAGCAAAGCAATAACATAATATTTCCAAGAAAAGACCTTTTTAATTCTTTTTGGTTTGGTACCAAGAGTTTTTCTTTTATTTACATGTTTAGGTCGTTTCAATGAATTTCTGCGGCGCTTTTATCTACAGCTCTGGTTAGCATTTTCTAAGAATTTTGTATTTTTATTTATCACTAGTTAGCATATATTGTAACTCTATCGTTGGCTTATCTGAGAATTTTTGTTGCTGTCATATTAAACGGCAGCAAAGACTCGCCATTTATTTTTATTTGTGAAATTTTTATAACCAGGCTGTAAGTTCTTTAAACGTGCGTTTAGCGTTTGAGCCAACTGCGTCAGTGCGTCTATATGAACACTTTGATATTGGAGACCAAGAGAGCTAGAGACATCACATTTAAACAGCAGCTATGCATTACACTAGTTTACAAATTTAAGGGTCATCGATTGAAGCTTCGTAAAAAAGTGTTTTTTAGGGTAATTCGGGGTCGAGAAACACGAAGATATTGAAAAATAACTGAAATAAGTGCCCAAAACATGTTTTTCGAAAATATCTCGAAAACGGTGCTTAAGAAAACAAAAAGGTTGCCATTTTCGTGTTTCTCGACCCCAAATTACCCTAAAAAACACTTTTTTACGAAGGTTCATTTTTCGTGTAAGCTAGTGTTATCAGTACACATGTTTATATATAAAGCACTTACAAAAACAAAACTGCACAAACCGGCCGTGCTCCGGAAAACGTATCCGTGCATTTTATTTGGTTTCGTTTTGAAACCGAATGTTTGATGCTTCCAATTTCACTTAAACAAATTTTTCATGTGATTTCAAACCGAATCTTTTGTTGCAAAAGGAAATAAAATGAGTCAGCAAAATAGTTTGAAAAAAGTTCGCATATTATAATGAAATAATTTTTTAAGTGTTCTTTGATATTCTTAGATTATATTTATGCCAACTTAAAGTAATATTGACAATTACTTTTAATCATAATTTTTGAGTTAGCCCAAAAAAGAGCGAAAACAGCCAAAACAATTTTTTTTTTTTTTTGTGTGTTCGTGTTTGTGCACATATCATACACGAACACATGACCGATAAGTGCGACAGGGTTGCCGCGTTATTATTATTATTATTTATTTCAAAAATCGCTCCGGGCGGAACCTAGGACAGTGGGTTGCCGCGTTACACAAAGAAAATTTCCCTACTAGCTAAAATAGCTAAGTCGTTTTCAATAAATATTGTTGCTACAGTAATATTTTTGCCTAATTTTATTTTAAAAACAAAATTAAAAAGTACAAGCAACATTTTAATGAAAATAAAATGTAAGCAACATGTAGTAATGAAAATTTGCAGTGCTGTGGCAACCATGTCAGAGCTGTTTTGTATCAAACACAAATAATTTCGCGCCAACACAACATGAGAATTTATCGGAAAAAATATGAAAAATATACGCACTTATCGCAAATAGAAAGGAAAATATCGGCAAAAAATTCGTTTTCCGCAGCAAGCAAAAACGAGTACGAATAAATTTGTGCGGTTTAGTTTTTCGTTTTCCAAAACACGTCTGAATATTCAATTTTCCGCTTTGTCTTACAACAAAACAAGCTACCGTCACAAAATTGACCAAGTACACAAATGAGAGCCCAATCAATCACAAAACGTTGACAATTTTGTCAAACTTCTGTACCCTCCACCACCCCAAATCATTTGCTTGAAAACGCGGCTCACATGCTTTTAAATGATCTTCCTAAATTTTGCTTATTTATTTACTTTAATCCCGTTTTTGTTGTTCAGCTTTTTTATGCATTTCTGTTCAAGTATTTTTTGCTGCTTTAATTATTCTCTTAATTAATAGCTATTAAATGTTCTTTCATCGATATAAATTCAAATAAATGTCTATTAATTTTTCATTGAGTAAATTATTATGTGCATAATAAACCATTTGCATAATAAATCAATGTTTTATTTTGAACGTTCATAAAAAATATATATAAGGCAAGAACAACTTATAAGCATAAAAAATAAAACGCGTTTTTTGCTTAAAAAAAACAGTTCAAATGAAAAAAACGCCAAACGTTAAGCGCGCAACGACTTTATGATACACTTTACCAACACAACAAACAAATAACTAAATGAAACGATTTGAACGAAGCGTACTTCCAAAAACTTGGGGAAAATTTATTTACGTTACTAGGCCCGAAACATTTATAAAGTTTTTTAGCCTGATTTTTGCATGCTGCGTATGGGCCTTAAAATAATGATTGCAAATGTCAAGTTTGGTTGTCGTGGGTCTTATAAACAGCAAGATATGGGCGTTTATATAAACAAAGAAATATTAAATAAAAATTTAAAAAAAAATTAGAAAAAAATTAAAACAAAATATAGAATTTATTTTTTTTTTAAATTCAAAATTTTATCTTTCAAGAAAAAAATGTATAGGCATCGATATCTGTTAAAGCACAGATAAACTTGCATTTATAGATATTTTTGAAGTTAAGCTATACTTTTGATTTAAGACAATTTTATATTGAAGCTGTACTTGTAATTTAAGAGAAACTCAATGAATTTTATGAATATATTAATTGCTCGCCCCTAATGCTCTCATTCTCTCTCTACGCTTAAGATATGACTCATGGGGATTTTCCGATGGCTTGTATATAGGTTTAGAGAGTGACTTAGATCTAACTATAATTATATGTACATGTTAATCTCGTTTATGTACTAGCACGAAATGCACCTCCTGTACCCACTCAATATATTCATAATTACATTTTAAATGCGCAAAATTTAAATACCGCGTCCTTTATTTATTTCGTTAACTTTTTATAATCATTAAAGTGACTTTTCAATATCTTTATTCATTAGGGAGGAGACATGTCAAAAAATGAAAAATTCCAGTATTCAGTTATGGATAACTCGATAAGTAAGTACTTACATCGTTTGTCACAGGTAGCTACCTACTCTTCAAACCCCTGGTAATGCGCGAGGTCGTCGATGACAAACAACAAATGCAAAGCGAATAAAAAATAAAAAAAAACGCAATTCGTCTCCTTTTCGTAACACGGGAATATAAAGTAAGGCTTTTTGTTTTGGAATTTTGTTTATTTTCGTTTGGACCGCCGTCAAGTTTGCACGGCTTGCTAGGAAACGAAAGCAGTCCAAAAGTCTATGAAGTAAGATTATTAAAGCTCTCAATAAATATTTTCAGCGCTAAAATTAAATTTTTATAATTTCAGATGCAATTGGAAGTGGAGCAGTTCCATCAGAAATCGACCTCAAAAAGTCTCTCCAGCTCCAAAAAAAAAAACGCGTCTTCAAAAAAACAAGCATGTTAAATTAAAAAAATATAAATGTTGATGAAAATATATATGTGTGTTTTCAATTTAAATGAATTCAGTAGGTATACAATTCTGGCGACTACTACGCTGTCTACTAGTGTATAACAGCGTTAGTAGCGATGCCGCTGTCTACCGGTAAACGAAGGCGTAAGTAGTGATGCCGCTGTCTACTGGTAAACGGGGTGGTGGCGATTGCCTACCGCCCTATGACACTTGTTAATAAGATGAAAATGAAGAGTTTTATAGTAAGGTAAGTACTGGTCATTACCTAGTGCCTACTGAAATTGCTAGTTCTCCACTACCCACCCGTACTAGAGGGTATTCTCTAGTAGCTCTATAGCATATGTTAAAATAATCGAAATCCAATAGCTGGATTACTACGCTGGACTACTACGCTGTCTACTAGTGTATAACAGAGTAAGTAGCGACGCCACTGTCTATCGGTAAACGAAGGCGTAAGTAGTGATGCCGCTGTCTACTGGTAAACGGGGTGGTGGCGATTGCCTACCGCCCTATGACATTTGTTAATAAGATGAAAATGAAGAGTTTAATAGTAAGGTAAGTACTGGTCATTACCTAGTGCCTACTGAAATCGCTAGTTCTCCACTACCCACCCTTGCTAGAGGGTATTCTCTAGTAGCTCTATAGCATATGTAAAGATCATCGAAATCGAATAGCTCGACCAAAAAAGTGGCCAGCTTGACTTATTTTCGCCCATATGTCCATATGCATTGCTTTTATGCTCGTAACCTATTTGAGCTAACTTTGGAAGGGTCTCCTAATAAGCCTCTTACACTAAAGTACAGTCTATAAAAATAGTCCACGTAAAGATTTTTAACAAATTTTTTGTTATTTGTGTAACTTAATTTCTTTAAAACTTTATCTTTAAAGCTTTGCTTTATTTTAAGTTTTCTAAGCTGTTTCAACTGCTTTACAACTACTTTAACGAATTATGCCTGATTTTAATCTCATTGCTTGCAGTAATCATCTTAAGTTAGCTTAAGCCTGCTTTATTTCTAATTTAAACTAAGAATTTCGTAATTGATAATATTTCAACAGCTAGTTTCATTTCCAGGCACACCACCGGAAACTGTTAACAAGCAGTGTTGCTTTCCTCTACACATAGCTACGACTGCTTTACATATTCCCCGCCCCATATCCTAACTCTTTGCTACCAACCATTTTAATTAAAATTCATTGCGCATTTACATCTCTACTTATCTTTACTATGCTATTTTATCTCAGCTACTGTCATACAATAGTATTCCGCATACTTACAGACATTTCGTAAATCAATACCATACCAAAAAGAATCCAATCCTTTGTGGATTGATTCTGCTGCTTTTCTTATTTGTTTACTTGCTTTTTGCTAGCAGACTTTTTGGCATTTGCTTACAAAAGCAAATTGGCTCACAACTCTTTCGATTTTATTAATATTCATCGCTAGTTAACACACACATTTCTATTTTATCTCAAATCTTCATACAGAGTTCTCAGCTCTCAGCTATCTCTTATATCTCGCCTTGCCGCACTGCTTTACCTTTGCTGCACTGTAGCATGCCATTTAACATTTTTATACCTTATAGCCAAAGTAACGAGGGTATATTAGTTTGATATAATGTACTTAAAAGGCAGAAGTAACTAAATACCAAAAAGGGTAGCGTTTGAGCCAGTCTCTTTCATCTGTCTGGATCTCAGAGCGCTAGAAGCAACAAATTTTAGCCTAAGCTTTCTGTTTTAGATCTCTTACTCTATAAAAAGCAACAATATGGCAATGTTTTTTTTCTTATAAAATAAGTCAGACCCAGCTAAATTTGCTTTTTAGACTTATGTGAGCTTAAACAACAAAGACGCGTTGATATTTTATTCAAAAAGCGCCTAAACAAACATTATATGTTTTTTTGAGAAAAAATGCTTACAGTGTATTCCATAGTCGTACAACGCCCCAGCTGTTAAACATTTTTTTTAAGCAGCATTTTCTTAGCTATTTTGCTTTGTTTTCCTTTGCTCCAATTTGCATCTGTGAATTTTTTCTATTTGCTCACTCACTCTTTCTCTCTCTCTCTCTCTCTCTCTCTCTCTTCCTTGCTTTCTCACTTGGGCTCTTATCATGCCCAAACTTTCCATAACTTATCGCCTCTGACCATACACTTTCAAGGTTTCCAGCCCTGCCATTATGCCGAAGCTACTTGCCACAATTACGAGCTGCTTTTAATCATATTATTTTGCTTACTCTCTTACATAAGCCCCACTTCAGTTGCGTCTCTCTCTCAGTCTCGCACCCTCTACTCCTCTCGTTCTGTCTCTTTTTGTGGCTCTTGCGTCTCTGTTGCCCAATTTTTTATACCATTTTTTTTTTCTCTCTTTCAGGTGGTATATGTTTTTTTTTATGATTATTTTTTTGTTGACTAGCAAACCGCGTGGCGTTACACTTGTTGACCTTCAATTGCTGAGTTGGCTGTGCTTGGGGGGCTCCGCCACCCGCTAGCTGACCTTTTTGAATTACACTCCATGGAATTCGCGCGCGCTCTCTGTTGCCTAGCTAAGAGCAACAAATTTCCAAAGTTTATCGCTTTTCTATTAGACACGCGCTGAGTACAGCCCTGTCCAGCAGGCACAGCAACGCACAGTGGTACAAATAGTCAATTTTGCGGGCATTCACTTAAGCAACAAAAAGCTAATTAATATTAATAAAATTCTACTGATGCTATGCATATTACTTGTTATGTAGAAAATTTTAAAATTTATAGAGCAATTTAATGGCACTTTTGTATAAAAAATATAAATAGTTAAAAGTTTAAAAAAATCTTAGCGCGCGTCAAGCTTCGGGCGTCGGGCGCATGGTACCTCGCCTTGCGGTCGGGCCAGTTTTAAAACTCGAAACCACTTTTTTTCGAATGGCTTCACGAATAACTCAGTAAATTTTTATACGATCGATTTCAAATTTTGCCACAATCTTTTAACATAATTTTCTAGTGAGGATTTTAGTCTAGGATTTTGTCAAAACTATAAAAAAACGATGTTGGGAAAAAAAATGTTTTTTCCAACTTACGCCATTTTTTTTAATTGATATTTTTGAAAACCCCTACGAGGTTCACTTGCTTTTGGTCCATAGATTACGAAGAAAATTCTTCATGATTTAGATCAATGGCGACGTCAAAAAGCTGCAGCCGTCGCCTCTTCGAAAATTAGTAGCTCTCTACAGCCGCCATTTTATTTTTGATTATTTCGGAAACATTTATTTTTGTAACCCAAAACATGTATAACATCGTAACCTATTTGGAATGGAATACAAAATAAAGTTTCTTTAAAAAAAAAATGGAAAAATTATATTCAAAAACCATGCTTCACACAGGTGTTACCAATTAAGGGCCTATACGCAGTTCGAAAAATTTCGCGCGGAATGACAAAACTTCCATTTGGGATTTTTTTTTTATATGAAGTTTTGTCATTCCGCGCGAAATTTTTCGAACTGCGTATACCTCTTAAAGCGGTTGTGTAGCGCGCAGGGGGCAGAACCCCTTTAATAAAAAAAAAAATTTTGTTTGTGTTATAATTATTTCTTGGCTTTTTCGCTATAATAAACAAAAGTTTTTCTCAACATTTATGGTGCAACAAAGCCAGCAGGTGACAGAGCCCCTTTATTTTCTATACCAAACAATATTTCTGTTGAACTTTGCCTAAAGTCTTAAAATTTTATCACACACTTTTAGTCAGCATTTAGCTAGCTAAATTGACAATTTCGACCACTGTGCAAGACTGTCCCCAATTGCCGCGTCTATGCCAAAATCGAAACCAACCTTCTACCAACCCAAGTGCCCAAGTTTTTGGCAACAACTTGTGGTTCATCTTGTGCTGTCTTATTGCTTCAATTGTTGTCAGCTTAAGTCTACTGCTGCCGTGCAACTTTAACAATTCCAGTCGAGGCGCCGCCACACAAACAATGCCCCAAACAACAACAAGAACAACAACTGCTAACTGCGTTGACCAAGTTAAGTTATTGTTGTTGTTGTTGCTGTTGTTGTTACTTTTGCTTAAGTAATTCATTTGTACTTAAGATACAAAATGATTTTGTTAAATTCACGTTACAAAACTAAGTAAATAAGTAGCTGACAGCGACAGCCGGAGCCGTACCCGGGAGTCGTAGCAAAGGCACGGGCTAAGCACTGCTCAAGCATTTCAAAACCGCAAAATGTAAATGTAAAGTGTGCATAATTTTACGATTCAGCGGTGCTCCGACGCCTGCCCGGAAACAGGAGGCAGGCGGCAGCAGGCGCATGACGAGGGCTTTCATGTGGCTAATTGAGTCGTGCATTTTGTTTGTCAGTTTCTCAGTCACTCTGTCAGTCTGTCAGTCAGTCAGTGCTAAATGCCGTCTTGAATGGGGTTGGGTTTTTGGGTTATTACGTTACTAAAAACTTGTGCAGAATCATTTTGCATGTTGTTGGCCTGCTTAAGCTGTGTTTACACGAGCTCTAAATGTTCGCAGCTCAACAATGGGACAAATGTACTGACAAACAATAACATATGCCAAGCAGCTGCGGTCGGAAATTTTGTTTTTAAGGCCAGTACGCAGCAGTGCTAAACGCTGTGAAACAAAATCTTTAACGCACAGTGTGTGCCTATTTAAGTAATGTGGGTTTTTTTTTGGATTTCTGGTTTTCCAGCACATTTTTTCATTCGGAATTTATCATCAGCAAGATGTACAGGGTACTCCATCTAGTGTTTGGAATTTAAACTAACGATTGTTCGACTTTAAAAACGTCACATGCCATACGGGAAGTAAGAGATATTTAGTAAAATCTCTGACATTTACTTATGGGGCGCTATTCGCTTGAAGAAAATGGACTTCAAATTTTTAAATGGAACACCCTGTACATCTCAGTAAAGAGAGAGCAGAGAGTGCCAGATATCTATCTAAGAGATGTACATGTTACATGTTTACGGCTGATATTAAGCCTAAAAATACAAATATTGGCATTTGGAGACATTTTCTGTTCGAGGCCATGTGCAGCATCCGGAACTGAATAATTTAATTACTTTCTTGTGATTCTTGGAGCGCCAATTGGTAACATTATTACGGACTCCGTCCTTTTTTCCATACCCGCCATATTCTTTGCTTCCAAAATTTACTTGCTGCAAAATCACAAAATCATGGGGCAACACTGTTTTGGCTGTTTTTTTCAGACATCTCCGTACTGATTTAGTAAGGATTTAGAACCTAAATTACGGAAGCTATTCGAGACTATTTTATTAGAAACTATTTTCGTTCCGGTTCGGAAGCGTTTCAGACAGCTGCGTACAGAACTTAAAGCTGTAGCATCAAAGTCTCACGCAGATCTTTCAGTTCCTATCTGCATCATGGCGCAACACTATTGTGTCTGTTTTTTCAGACATCTTACTGATTTAGTAAGGGTTCGGAACCAAACGTACGTACGGAAGCTATTCGAGACCATCTATTTTATACAGAACTATTTTCGATCTGATTCGGAAGCGTTTCAGACTACTGCGTACAAAACTTAAAGCTGTAACATCAAAATTTTACGCAGATCTTTCATATCTTATCTGCATCATGGGGCAACAATGTTTTGTCGGTTTTGCTCTGACTTTTGCGTAATCATTAAGTACATGCTCAGAACCAAACGGACATATTTTATATGGAACTACCTTCGTTCTGGTTCGGAAGCGTTTCAGACTGCTGCGTACTGACCTCTTAGCTGGAGTATCAAAACTTCACGCAGATTTCCTATATCTTATCCACATCGAGGGGCAACAGTGATTTGTTCGGACTTCTGCGTAATAATTTAGTACATGTTCAGTACCAAACGGACGTATGGAAGCTATTCGAGGGCAACTATTATGCTATTATGGTGCAACACTGTTTTGTCTGTTTTGTTCGGACTACTGCGTAATGGTTTAGTACTTGTTCAGAACCAAACGGACGGTAGTTAATTGAGACCATTAATTTGATGTAAAACAATTTTTTTTCTAGTTCGGAAGCGTTTCGAACTGCTGCGTACAGTCAAAAGTGTGTCTTACTTTTTTTCATTGTTTAAGCTAAACTCTGGTCACACTATGCGCAAACGAACAAACTTTTTGCACAAACATCTGTGTACTTTGTAGTGCTTAAAATTGTTGCTTAATTTTCAATGCACTGCGGCTAAAAGTTTAGCACGTCTGAACAAGGCTTTCGTTGTTTTTGTTTTTTGTTTTTGTAACAATAAAAACTAAGCAGGTTAACTGACACTGAAGCTATATAAAATTTATTAAAGCAATGACTTGTGTACCAAGCTGCTATGTAAAAGTTTTTCACGAGTTTTCAGTGCCACACAGACGCGACGCATTATAAAAAGTTCTCATAAACACAATGAGAATTACAAAGATTTTCTAATGAGCAAACTTAAAAGCCACTTGGCCGAGTACTATAAAAATTGAATGACCGACTGGCTGATGGCTGACAAACAAACAGCGTTGATTTGACAGGTAACAGGCCAAAAACAGCAACAACAACAACAACAGGACACATTGCTTTTGGCCTGGCTTACAATGCTGGCAACTTGCTAAACTTTTGGCAACAGACAAAAGCAATGCCGCTGCCTTTGTGTGTGTGTGTGTGTGTGTTTATAGGAAGAGTGTATTAAGCTCATTATTGTATCGTATTAAACTCAAACAATAAGCCAAGTCCCAAGTGTTTCAATGGCTAACAAACTGACTAAAGACTGTACCAGCAGCGGCTATAAGATCTCACTGACTTTTGACTGTTGTTGTTCATGTTGTTGTTGTTGTTGTTGTTTACTATCCGAACACTGTTAAAAGTTGTATGCGAATTATTGAAGCGATAAATACCGACATTAATTAAACTAAAGTTCCTCATAAATAAACAAAATGTGTGCCAAGCCCTGAAAACTGCTGAAATAAGGGCGTCCCTACCATTAACGGACAAAAGTTCGACCGAGAGCTGGCCAAAGACTTTGGTAAATAGCTAAAAGGTAACAGCACTTCAAAAGGTCAAGTAAAACGGAACCAAAACAAAAAGAAAAAAACAAAACACAAAATAAGAGCGAAATATTGTACATAATACAAAAGAGCGCGCTTGTATACAACTTTTGCATACCACGAGTTAAAGAGTATATTAGGTTTGGGCAAATATATGTAACATAGAGAAGAAGACGCCAACAAATTCAGAAGGAGAAAGGACAGGTCCCTCTAACCATATGCCCATCGGTCTGCTTGAACGTTTAGATTTTGCTCATCATAAGGGCTAGGCCAACCAAACTTGGGATTTGCGCACCTTACATGTTCAGGAAGATTTTGAAATTTTCAATGCAGTCTGTATGCGTGAAATAAAGAATCTTTCGATACATAACAACCATATTTATATTTAGATCGTTATCATCGTAGCTAAATGTTATACGATATTTTAGAAAACAGGGAAGTAGCTGAGTCGGAAGAGTGTTGGCCCCAAAACCTAAAGTCGGCTTGAGTCACAGATGCGACTCATAAACCCCGCGCCGAATTCCGACCAAATGTACCTAAAATAGATATTTCCTTCCGCCTAGATCTCAGAAATGCATAATAAGAACTAAAGCAACCAAGATTTCGATTTAATAACCTTATTATGTCACGGAAAACAAGTTTAATTTTTTCGATATCGGCATTATAAAGGGTCATCAATCTTGAGGTTTTTCTTGAAATGCAAAAAAAAACGACAAAAATTTCAAATGAATCGCAAAATCTTTATTATTAATAGAAAGAACCATTCTTGCCATTCACTTTTTTAAGATAATCCCTTTCAAATGTTGGTCGCAACTGCGCCGTAGCTCTAGTAGAGTCTTGGTTTTCAGAGCTGCCATCATTTGTTCAGAAGTTTTTTTTTTCATTTCTTTATGCAAATATAAAGTTGTCTTATAATGCGTTGATACAGTGTATCATTAACATTTATTGCACTAATAGTATAATAATTAGTGTATTCACGCTTGCTGAGTAGTTGAAAAGTTGAGCAACTTTGCAAGACTAAGAAGATATAGCGCTGATGTTCTACTCTCAGCTCAACTTTTTCCGTCGTTGCAGCGTATCATTACCATTTATTATGCTAATAATGTTTTAAGTAATTTGTAATTGTTTATGGGTTAGGCATAGGCCTTTATGCACTGCGACCAATTTGATCTATTGTGCACCATGTATTTAGTAATCAGGGTATTCACACTTGCTGAGCAGTTGAAAAGTTAAGCTACTTTGCAACACTAAAAGGTACGGCGCTGAGTTTCTACGCTTAGCTCAACTTTTGCTCAACACTATATGACTATTCTTGTTTTTAGCGGTTGAGTTGCGCAAAGAGTGTTGCAAAACACACTTTTCAACGTGCCCATAATTCTTTTTAGCCATTTTGTAAAATAAAGTAAATATAGTGAGTTGTAGTTTATTTAACTGAATTTAATGTTTACATCGGTAGCGTAGTGGAGCGTACTCGCTGGTTCGAATCCCCGCAGTAGCACTGGTTCATTTGCCTAGAACAGGCATCGCTAGCTCAAAGACGCTATTTGCCCAAGAAAATCTCTATTAATTCAAGACACCGCCGTTCGGATTCGACTAAACATTGTAGGTCACCCAGGGGCGACTGACAAAAATTGTCAGTCAGGTAATTATTATTATTATTATTATAATGATTTATACGACTAAGCAATAATTACTCTTAAATGGCTGAGCTGATACCAAGCTTTGGACGTTGAAAAAATTAACAAAATTACTAAAGAAGAAGCTTTAACTCATGAAGTAACAAAAAGCGCGTTCACGCTGTAGTCAGTTGAGTTTAAGTGCAACTTTACAACAGCACAACTAAACAGCAAGCGTGAATACCTCAAATATTAAGTACAGTCGAACTTCACTAGAACAAACTTCACGTCACAATTTTTCCTATGCTATGATGATAACCACTCAAGTTTCCACTTTACTCAATTTGCTTAAAGTGTATATTAATGTCGGCTAAGCCCAAAATGAAGTACGCAATATTTTTTTTTTTTTTGCATCATACACTTTCTTTGTGATATATCAATAGCAAACAGTTGTAAAACTTTTTAGCAAATTTCTCATGCCTTAGTGGCATTTCCAACTTGCCACTTTGCCACAACTGACTGAACCCAAGCTCAAATGATGATGATGATGCTTACACCCTGCCCCTGAGAGTATTTTTAACCCCACAATGCCTGCTCCAATTTGCTGCTAAATAACTTTATTAAACTCATACGCATAGACGGCAGCAGCAGTAGCAACAGCAACAGCAACCAGCTTAATGAACAAGTCCCTAGCAGGAGTACCACCATCTAGCATGTTGGTATTTGGAAATTAAAATCAAGAAAGTCAGCAATAATACTCACACCTCCATGCAAAATTCATTATAAAAGCCGAGCAGTCAAATAGGCGCAGCCAAGCGTGAGAAAAATGTTATGGTTAAGGTGTTTTTCCCCCAGTTTCGAATGCACACTAGGCGGAATTGCCACATTTGCATGAAAATTTACAGCCTTGAAATTTAACTAGGGCTGCAAATTTCGATTTACACGCCTGACTGTTTGTTTATATTAAAAAAAAAAAAAAAAAAATTGGAAAAAATGGCGAAACATTTTCTTTAAAGTCTGCACTCAGTGCAATTTGTTGCATGTAAATGCCAAGAGCCTTGACCAAATGCAGTTGCAACGCCAAACAAGTTGTACGTTCAGAACAGCTCGCACTACAAGTGTCAAAAAAATATGCCATGCTGATGATTCCCATGGGTAAAACTTTTAAAGAATAGTTTTTCTTTAACAAAACAGCTCTATTATCATTATTACAAAAACCAAGTGAAGAGCAATTATTTTTTCAGAATCACAAAACAAAAACTAATTAAGATTTTGTTGTTTTTTTTTTTCTGAAAGCTAAAAACCACAAAACTTGTAGCAGAAGCAAGATATTTAAAATTACTTTCGGTTATTTAAAACAAGGGGGCTCCGCCTGCTGCTTGCTTTGCGCGCCAACCACCGAATGAAGTTCTACTACTGTGACCAAAAAATAAGGTGACATTGCATTTATTTTGAAAATTCTTTATTTATTCGTCCAAATCTATTTCATCGCCTTCAAAGTAATCCCCCCTTCTGATAGAATGCACTCATTCCAGTCTTCGAAACAGTTGTTAAAATCGATTTCCGGTATGGCCTTCAGCTCTCTCTTCGACGCGGCTCTATCGACTCAAAACGGTGTCCCCGGAGCGGTTTTTTGAGTTTTTTGAATAGCCAGAAGTCGCACGGTGCCATATCAAGTGAATACGCTGGTTGTGCAACGATATCGGCTGAGTTTCTGGCGAAATGGTCACGAAGAATCAATGCAGTGTGATGCGTTGCATTATCATGGTGCAAAAACCACGAGTTGTCTCGCCAGAATTCCGGCCTCTTTTGGCGAATAGCTTCAAGCAAACGACGCATTTTTTTTTCCTCTTAGTTCTCCTCCAGGGAGCTTAGGGCTTCTACAAGAACTTTCCACCGGACTCTGTTAGGCGCAGTTTGCTTTACAATTCGTTAAGTATTGCACGTCGCCAGGTTGCCTTTGGTCTTCCAAAGTGATATCCGATTGGGCCAGAAAATCCCGCAAATAATCCTTAGGCACTTGTTGACAAATGACTGCAGTTTCGACATCATTCATGGCGGGGTCAGCCACGTCTCGCCGCCGTACAATAGGATGGATTTGACGCACGCATTGAAGATTCGCAGCTTTGTTCTTCTGCTTATTTGCTGGTTTCTCCAAAAGCGGAACAAGCGTCCAAATGCTGATCGCGCTTTGTTGAGACGATTCTTTATATCGTCATCCACCCCACCACTGTTGGATATTGTGGTACCAAGGTATGAGAAGCTATCGGCAAAGTCGATAGTGTTCCCGCAGATGGTTATGCTACCTTGGCTTTGGTTTTGGATGGGTTTATTGAGAGTCCAACTTTGCTGGCAAGGATCTCCCGGTCATTCGCTTTGGCTTGAATATCTAAGTTTATGAGAGATGAGGCATGTGTCATCCGCGTAGTCCAGGTCTTCCAAGTGACGGGTGAGACTCTACGTAATCCCACGCCTAGACCTGCATACATCTCTCATAACCTCGTCAACTACTATATTGAATAGTAGTGGTGATAGGGGGCATCGTTGCCTAACACCAGTGTTTGTTAGGAAAGGTGCACTAATGCAAACGACGCATAAAGCTCAAAAATTATTCCTTGTTGACAGTTTGACCCGGCGGAAGGAACTCATAATGCATAGCACCACGATAATCGAAGAAAACAGACAACATGACCTTGATTTTTGAGCGACTTTGGCGCGGTTTTTTTGGTCTTGCCTCACTTTTGGCACGCTCGATAGATCGGATGTTTCGGGGTCGTAAGCATAGCTCCAAGTCTCATCTTCAGTTATTATGCATTTCATCTTGTCAATGTAGTCAGCAAGCATTGTTTCACACACTTCAACGCGACGCCTTTTTTCCAAAAAATGCAATTTAGACATTGTGAAAATCGAAAAATTCACTTTTAGCAGCTCAAAAAAACAAAGCGTACTCAAACACTAATGAATATTTTGACGTGTAACTAGGCATGGATGACAAAGACAGTCCTATCAACCTGAAAAAAATTTGTCCAAATTCAATTGTGGCGTGCCCAGCTTAAATTCAAATGTCACCTTACTTTTTGGACACAGCAGTAGTATAAATATATAGGGTGGGTCATCTGTTGGTTTGTTTGTTAATTTCATTTTATTTGTAGTTTTGAACTTGACTCATGTCGAATTATGAGTGTTTAACAACCAAA
Organism: Chymomyza costata; assembly: GCA_018150985.1. Lineage (NCBI taxonomy): Eukaryota > Metazoa > Arthropoda > Insecta > Diptera > Drosophilidae > Chymomyza > Chymomyza costata. The sequence goes on along the minus strand of JAECWU010000127.1, from coordinate 21,842,233 downwards.
CACAAACATACAAAGAGAGCAATGTCGACTTGAAATGCTTAAAAGCTTCTTCATCTTCAGATGCGTCACCAAAAAATCTTTCGTTTTCGCCCAGTGTACAATTGGTTACTATAATTATGCTTATAGAATTAATGTTGATGACGCAATAAAACTTACAACTTAACAGCAATTAAAGCGCCACAAAACTAATATGCACACTTAACCCATAACCGCCAGACAGACAGTCAACCAGTCCATCGAATAATCCTAACCAGAACATCAGCGTCAGAATTAACCACGTCGCTTTACCACATTGTATACGCCACTTTACCAAAGCAGCCATACCAAAAAAAATCTCCTAAAACTTGTCATTATAATGGCATACATATTATATACATACTTATAGTATATATATACCTAGCATATAAACTACCTAGGTGTGTGTGTGTATCGCGCACTATTGAAAGGAAAAGTAAGTAAAGTTTTTGTTAGATGTGAAAGTCATAAAATAGAGTTTGTGGCATGGGCTGTTGAGTTCCATGATAATTATGATGATGCTGCTTTATCGCGATTTTGTTATAGCTGTTGGCTGTTTGCTGTCTTGGCATCTTGAAAGACGGCGCGTTGAAGCGTTGTAACTTAGCGACAACCAACGGCAACAACATCCCATCCAACATCCAACAACAACAACAACAAAGACAACATCCAAACAACTTGGTAATGGTAACGACGACAGCTAAACAAAAGCGTTGAAAGGCGTCTGTCTCTACTGACTGAAGGTGGCTTTACAGTTACCGGGTATTATAGACATGTATACCCCTCTCGCCACGCGTTTCACCACGTTTCAGCCATCTCCTTAACCCGTTTACGCGTTTACCTTGCTACCATTAACCCTACAGCTACCCCTTGTACGCATTACAGCCACGTAAATGTAATTAAACCATACATCAACGTGAAATATGTCGACAACTTTCTCTCAGTGTGTGTGTGTCTGTGTGTGTGGGGGTTTTTGTGTGTGTATGACTTTCTGTGTGTGTGTGTAGGCTGACTATGTTTAGTGACAGCTAGCTGGCGTCTCTGTGTGTGTGTGTGTGTGTGGGTAAGAGAGCGGTAGAGCTTAGGCATGTAAAGTACACTCCTCGTCACCTATATAGTATACCAAAAATTTTAAGGTAAAGGATTAGGGACCATGGGATCAGAAAAAAATCTACGTACGGGGCAGGAGCTATTTCTTAAGCCTAAAATTCTCGCAGTTCTCGAAATCTGGCGGTACCCGAAATTAATATGTACCTATTCGGTCACACTAAAGCTGGGATAGGGCAAATATCTGCGAACTGATTCCGAAATTCCTGCGGGTCTAGAACTGAATGCCGAGTCCAAAATCACTCAGGGCCTCAATTTTTTGTATCTATATATTACAAAGGCCCACAAAAATTTAGGGTTTTCGAAATTTGGCACAAAAATGCGTGCTGAACGGGAATTGATTCATGATCCCAAAATTCTGTCGGTTTCCGAAATTAATACCTATTCGCTCACACTAAAATTGAGATCGATCAAAAATCTACGCACTGATTTGGAAATTCTGAACTGAATGCGGAGTCCAAAATCACTTCAGACCTCCATTTTTTTATCTATATATTACACAGGCGCACAAATAAAATAAAATGATGTAAACTTTATATGAGACCCACATGGATTCTGAGCCGCTGTATCTAAGTCCGAGAACCAAAAAAACCCCCTTCTGATATAACCTCATACAACTAACCTTGCTTTCGATTTAGGGTTTTCAGCAAGGTTTTTTATGTTTTAAGGGTCGCTGAATCCAAATCCGAAGCCAAAAAAACTCGTAACACATCAGAGCTTTGATGACCTATGCTCCAGTGAAAGATACAGAAAATATTGATGACGCCAGAACTCTGGTATATCCTTCAAAACAGCTCTTTTTGAGACAATCTCTGAAAACTAACGTGCTGGTATTTTTTTGACATCGGATTCAGCGATGCCAAAAACATATACAAAACATTGTCGAAGATCAGAACTCGAAAAGCTTTGTTACGGGGTGTTTCAGCTGAAAATATAGCCCAGCTACACAAAAAAATTGATTTTAAGGTTCAGAGGCCAGACCATGTCTGCTATATGTTTTTGCGGTGGCAGAATCCGAATTCCCGGTTGAAAAAAAAACTCCATTACGTAAATGTTCGACCATAACCTTAAAAAATCCCGCAAACGTTGTATTTTAGGGGTTATTTAAAAAGCCCGACGTGCTAGGGTCTTTTTGACAGTGGTTTCGGATTCAGCAACCCCAAAAACATATAGAAGGCATGGGCCTCTGACCCTGAAAATCGATTTTTTTTTTGTTTGGCAAGCTGAGCGATCAAATAACCTCAAAAAAAATTTTTTTGTCTTATACTGAACTTCAATTTGCCTTCAGTGCTTTTGCAATTGCAATTGATTAGTTGAGCATCGCTTGAAAATCGGGAAAAATCGGTGAGTTATGTGCCCACAACTTTATTGCTAGACAACATCTGCCGAGTGGCTATTATAAAAAAATATTTCAAACAAAGCATTTTGTTTTGAAAGTATTATTATAAGTTGAGCATTTTTAAGAATATTTTTAATAAGAACAAACAAAATGGTTTTGATATTTCTTTTTCCAAAGCTCAAAGCCCCATAAAGTATTTTTTTTAAGTCCTAATGTCCGACGATATTTTCTATACGTTTTCGGAGTCGCTGAATCCGAATTCCAAGCCAAAAAGACTCTATCACGTGGGGTTTCTAAGGTAATCTCCAAAATAACTCGTTTTGTGGGGGTTCGGGCTTCAAAAACCCCTCAAAAAGGTAGATTTTAGGGGTTACCACAGCAACACGACGTGCTGGTCTACTTTTTTTTTTTTTAGTTTTTAGGTTATGTCCGAACGCTGACGTGGTCCGTTGATTTCTTCTTCTGTCATCCTTGGCTCCCCGTGGAGCATAGGGCTGACTTACCGCGTCGAAATACATACGAAAAAGATAAAAAAAATATTTTTTTTTTTTTGTATAAGTAGTCTATGTCTGTTTCGGGACGGGAGGGATGGCATCGAATTTACTTTTCCAATACCATCTCTTGTATTGACAGGATTAAGGAAATTATCCTTACGCACGTGCAATTTGTCGAATTAAGTTAAAATAGACGGCTCCGATGTTGAAAAAATTATACAAAAAAATTAAACGTTTGTTATTGTAACAACAACACTATTTGGAATAACTGGAACCTCTATATATTGTAATAAAAGGACTATGGAAAATTATAAATTATTAAGCTCGGATAAAAACTTCGAACAAAGTAGAGAAAAACGTTTCGGGCATTCAGTAATGGTCGTATAGTTTTGGATTGGACAACTTCAAAACTTTAGAACTGACACTAACAGCTTTAGGAAACACCATTACAAAACAAATCATAATAAACATTTCTTATAGGATATGTTCTCAAGTCTCACGATTCTTCCAGTCTAGTCTAGTCATATAACTTAAAAAGTTCTACGCAATCAAAATTATTTTCATAAAAGCTTAATTTATGAATTTAAAAATTATTTTTCTCACTAAACTTTACTTTATCAGCTTAGAAAATTATGAGCTAATTAACAATTAAAAAAAAGAGCATTGGTACTATTTAAATGACGCGTAGTGTCTAAGATGAGCGAGTTACAAGAAAAGGTAAGATAAATAAATATAAAGTAGAATTGTAATTATGTGCTTAAGGTGAGCGATTCCTGCGACTTCAACGTGTTCGGTTCGAGTTGTGGTTGTTGTTGTTGCTTTTTGCCTTTAACTCGACAAAGGCCCAAAGCACATATACATACATATATAGACACACAGATACTCGCAGTCATACACACACACCTATGCTTACATAGATACTATATATGAATTTAGGATAGCTGTTGGCTGTCGGCCTGGCATTAAGACAAGTTGGGTTCTAATTTAATTTCTTGGCCTGACTTTTGGCAGCAGACAACAAAAAAAAAAACCAAAAAAAAAGACAAAAAAAAAGAAAGAAAGCAACTGTATATTATGGAACAAGATGAATAAGCTTTTTGGTAGCGAATAAAAGTGGAACACTGAACTGTAAATAAGCTGCCCTAGGGTCAGTTGTCAGGACTTGCGACATAGCATTTCAAGTGGTTTATGATCTAATCAGTTGTCTACCCATGAGCTCTCTCTTGCGAAAGAAATGTTTCACTTAAGTTGAGAAATTAAAGTAGGTAAATGTTGCCCTTGGGTCAGTTGTAAGAATTAGTGTTAAGACAATGCAAGGACACTAGCCCAAATTCATTAATTACACTAGCTTACAAAATATTTGGGTCATAGATGACACTACACTGCTCAAAGAAGTTGAGTACTCTACCGAAACGTAAAAATCAAGTGAAATATCTTGCAAGGGTAGAAGTACACAGCTTTAGAAAAAAAAAGTCAACATGTTTTATTTATAAGGCTCACAAGAATCCATATACCAAATACTGTTGACTAACTTACGTGAATACTTACACTTGCACAGAAAGTGAAACTTCAATGCAACGAATTCTTCAGAGTTCCCAAGCAGTGTACCAGATTTAACCACACTCTGATTACTTTATTATATAGAACAGTGTTTAACATAAGTCGGTTTACTATATCAATATAGCCTTCATAGGAACGATCGCTAAAAATTTCACAGACATTTAAAAACAAACTTTGCCATTCTGGACGTTTCGGAGCTCCCAAGCAGTGTTTAACCTAAATAGGTTTACTATATTAAGCATCCCTCGTAAGACCGATCGATGAAAGTTTAAGCACAGACCCGATATGCCTGATGTTTTTTGTTTTGTTTATAAACACATTGTAGCAAACTTTCGCATTCTGGAGCCTTTGGAGCTCGCAAGCAGTGTTTAACCTAAGTCGGTTTACTATATCAAGTAGCCCTCGTAGGAGCGATCGATGGAAGTTTAAACACAGACCCAAAAGGCCCGACGTTTTTTAGTTTATTTACAAAGACATCAAAGCAAACTTTGGCATTCTGGAGCTTTTAGAGCTCCCAAGCAGTGTTTAACTTAAGTCGGTTAACTATATCAAGTAGCCTTTATAGGACCGATCGGTCGAAATTTAACCACACTCCGATTACTTTATTATATGGACCCGATAAGCCCGACGTTTTTTGGGTTGTTTATAAAGATTTCGTAGCAAACTTTCGCATTCTGCAGCTTTTGGAGCTCCCAAGCAGTGTTTCTTCAAAGTCGGTTTGTTATATCAAGCAGCCTTCAAATGACAGATAGGTTGAAATTTAACCACATTCTGATTACTTTATTATATAGACCCGATAGGCCCGATGTTTTTTGGTTTGTACAAACTTTGGCATTCTGGAGCTTTTGGAGCTCCTAAGCAGTGTTTAACCTAAGTCGGTTTACTATATCAAAAAGCCCCCATAGGACCGATCGGTCGAAAAAGCGTTACACAGATGTAACCACTCTTGAAAATCCAGGTATCTCAAAGTCGTTCACAGACGATATTGATGTACGCCATATTTACAATGAATAAAGAATTTTATGACTTCAATATAAAACTTCCTTCTATTTTTTGAGAACATCACCCTCAAGATTCCTGCAATGATTTTTTACTTTTGAACATTTTATAATTGGGAGCGAACATGATATTCCATAGTCGGAACATCGAGACTGTATCCCTTGTTTTTATTTTTTTTATTTTTTTTTAATGGGGAAGATACTTGTCCAATTCGGATCAATTACAATCGATGCTTACCAGTATGATATACATCAACAAAATTGACTGCACAAGCTGTCCAGGCTACCTAGTAGTATCTGCAATGACACAACAACAAAAAAAATCATTAATTAGCATGGCTCTAAGCATTTTTTGTATACTATTACAGCAGACCTATGCATACCCAGTTTTCCCAAGCTAAAGGCAAACACAAACGAACAACGACAGGGACATATTTATGAGCATGTCCAAGTGCAAACTGCAATGCCAACATTTGCTTGGGAATGTTTCTCAAGGGGCTTTGGCAGGCAGCTAAGTTTATATTGTCAGTTATCAGTAAAAATAATGAGCTACTTAAAAGAAATATGCATGCGTGTGCGTCTATCCGTCCGGGCACAGGCCGGGCGCTCTGTCCTTTTCCGTCTGAGATAGTGAAATGCAGTAAACGAGAAGAGAGCGAAAAAAAAGGAGGAAAACTATGGGAAAAAAATAGATGCATCAAGTTGAAGTGGCTGACTGCTTGGGATGGGCTGGTTTGTGGCAGGGCAGATCCTGACATAAGTGCTACTAATGCGCATTTACCTAGAAGGGAGTTGGGTGAGGCGGCTGGGCACGAGCCTTGGTGCCGTCTCAGGACTATAAATTTCCGGTGCGGTAGTATGGTGTAAGAGACGCGGCGAGGCTAGGCTAGGCATTCGCTTCCAGTGCCGGTTAAGCATGCTCTCGTAGTCTAATGATGCCCAGAGTTGGATGCATTGAATAAGGCAAGGCCTTGATGTGTGCGATTGTGTGTGTGTGTGTGCGTAAGCAGGCAAAGACTAAGACAAACTAAAGGAAGACATGAAAATTTTCGATATCCGTGCCTAACGACTGCCGTTCTGCGATATATGTTGGATAGCTAAGTGGATGACGTGGGGGATGGAGTGTCTATATGTGGGCGACGGCAATGAGATTTTAAGAGCTTCCACTTCCGTCTAAGCAAAATTTGTTATCGCCAAGGCGCCTGCCAATATATTACAATGTGTGTGTGTGGGGGTAAGGTAATTTTTTTTCAGCGCTATTTTAACTAGCGCCACCTAGCGAACGTCAGGCAGTATTTGGCATAGAAGGCGTATCTCTAGGGTGCTGCTCTGATGCTGCCGCTGTCTTGCATTTAATGTCACACGCTTCATTATTTCTAATTGGCAAATTTTCAATCAGCGCAGCAGCAACAACAAGAAGAGCAACTAAGAACGGACGCTGGAACGGACGGACTTACGGATGCGATGCTTGGAAGGCTGCTACTGGGAATACGCGCGTAAATTTTGCTGCTCTGACTTAACAACTTCAGAATTCAATTATGCGACACAGAGTGAAATCATCATTATTGATAAGCCGCAAGGACAACAGCACCAGCAGCACCACCAGCAGCCATGTACCCCCAAAAATATGTAAAGAGACTGAGTTTGAAGACTCTTTGTGGGTGGCTCGCGGTCCGGCCAGCAGCAAGACCAACCCCAATCCCAAACCAACTTAAGAACCCAACGAAGCAACGAACCAATCAGCCCTGCAGCAACCACTATATAGTGTGTAAGTCAACTTGGTTGAGTTTAGCTCAACTAACCAACAAAAGTTTTTTGTGAAGCTCCCGTATGCCCCAAACGTCACCAAGCCCTGTGGCAACAACAGTGGGGCAGCACTCTCCACACCAAGACAAGTCTTGGAGGCCAACAAAAGAAAACGTAACGCGCAAATTATCGTAATTATAAATTAAGTCGACGTTGGCTCCAAGGGATCGGTTGAGGCGGGAATGGGCGTTGTGCGCTTGACAGGGGTATTGCTTGCCAACCAGCAGACAGATTTTGCTTTGGTCATAGACAGCGTTGGCAGCGTGTTCTCTCTGTGCGTTGAAGTGTTGGCAAATGTAATGAAAAATACTATTTTTTTTTTGTGCTTTTTGCAATGCGTTGGGGGCTATGTCATGATGATGTGAATTGTGTATAGTCTGAGGTTTGCTATAGTCTATGGGCGGTGGTGACTGGCGTTGTTGGTCGTGCTGTACTGTACTAGAACCAACAGTTTGCTGACTGGCATTCGAAAATAGATTTTCACTATATTTTTGTGGGGTTGCTTGGGTTGTTAGATTGGCTGCTTGCTTGGCAGTTGCCTATAAACTTCGGGGCGCACTGCGTTGTAAAGTGGAAAAGTTTTGCCTTTCTTTGGGAGCTTAACAAAAAAAAAAAATGAAAATAATAAAGCACACAAGAAAAGAAAAATGAAATCAAATAAAATAAAATGAAAAGCATACAACAACAGCAAGAACAACAATGGCAAGTGGAAAAGCAACAACAAACTGCAAACTGCCGCTTTTTTGTTATAGGAAGTTCCGCTTATTGTTGTTGCTATTGTTATGGTTCCTGTTGCTTTTGTTGAGCTGCTACTTCTTGTTAAAACTGTTAATGAAGCCATTTTGCGGAAATGCGTATGGCCAAAGGAGTTAGTTCAACAAAGTAAGAGAGTGAGATTTTTTTAAATGCGCGGTAGCATCAAAATTTTGAAAACTGGTTTCATCGAAAAATTTTAACAATATTTGTGCTTTGCTTAGTTTTTTGGGAGAACAAGCAACTGTACTACAAGCAGTTATAGTTTTTAGAGAGTGGTAGAGGGTGGAGAGAGGGTGAAGGAAAGAGAGGGAGAGAGGGAGTGAGAGGGAGAGAAAGATAAATAGAGAGGGAGATAGAGAGGGAGAAGGAAAGAGAGTGAAGCTGCTCTTTGTTACTTACAAGCAGTGCTATAATTAAATCTGCTAACACATTATTATTGCTAGTTGCCGCTGACAAGCAGTGCAAAAATGTTTATTCGCACGGTAGCAATGCAGTTAAGCGTCAATTGCGGCTTCAGTTTTGACTTCGGCAGAGTCGGTGTGAACGGTCAAGAAAAATCGGCTGACAAGCAGTGCATCTCATTTAGGGCCGTGGGGGCTATGGTTACAGCCGCTAGCATATTGTGCTTGCTAGTTACCGCTGACAAGCTGTGCAAAAAAGTCAATTCGCACGGTAGAAATGCAGTTAAGCGTCCATTGTGGCTACAGTTTTGACTGCCGGTTAGTCGGTGTGAGCGGTCAAGAAAAATCTGCTGACAAGCAGTGCATCTTATTCCGGGCCGTGGGGGCTATGGTTACCGCTAGCATATTGTTCTTGCTAGTTGTCGCTAGTGTCTTTGTAAGCAGCCGACAAAAGTTCGGGCTATTGCTAAGACACTGCTCTAGCTAATCAAACTTTGGGCGAGTTAGCATGAGCAGCCGATAAACGTTCGCTCCGCATGAGCTATGTGCACAAATGACTGCTCTAAATACATGATGTTACAAAAATTAAGTTTTTTAGAAAAAAATAGCTTTGAAACATTGAAAACTAACTAAAGACCAAATCAACACAAACCGCAAAAGAGTCGAAGTTTATGTGGCACTCACAAAATAATGGCATCATAAACATAATTTAAGAAATAATATTGTGCGCATTTTTAATACTCTTAAAGCAGTGTTATTTCTTTGTTTATATTTCATTATAAAGCAAGTAAAATATTTGATGTTTGGTCAATACAAGACTTAGTTAATGTAATTTTATAAGATTCGGGTCTGGGGCACAGAGCTCACTTACTGCTACTAGTATAGTATGTAGAAAAAATCATGTAAGCCAAATAAAACTTAAAAAGTTTACTTTACACTTCCTTAGCAACTTTCTATACCCCTTAACACTTGTAGAGTATATAGAACAGATAAAATACACTGTCAGCAAATTTAAAGCCAACCAATGTCGTCGCCGACGCCATTGAAACAATTGAAATGACTGGAGGGCACTCCGTGCTCGAACATCGACAAACGGACAATGGACTAATGCAGACGCCAACGCCGTCCCGCCTAGAGCGACGACATACACGTCGCGACGTCGACGCCAACGCCCTACCCAAAAAACCAAAAAAAAAAAAAAGAAAAAAAGCATAGGCAACATTTTTACTAACAAAATTTACAACTTTTATGCCTATCGAAAAATACCAACGAGTAGTAGAAGTGGAAGCAGCAGACGCAGAGAAAGATGGACCAAAAGAAAACGAATGAAAATGGCGACTATTAAAAATAACTGCACAAAAAACTAACGCAAAATTTATAAAATAATGCCAGAGGCTTTGAACAGAGGGAACAGGAGGCTTTCTTCTAACACATATATAACCCGATGAGCATTGTTTAACTGTAGTGTTAGACGAGGGCAGACTGAAGAGTTATCGCAGGGTATACCATATTATTTTACAACTTTAGCTCATTTCAAAGCACTACAGCTAATCGATTAGCTCTACGTAAATCTTGTAGTCTTACAAAAATTATGATTTGTAAGGATTCTTTTTTTTTTTATAAGATCTTTATTTTATAGGTTGGTAATATGTAGGTAATAGTTATTCTGCAACTTCTTTGCTCATTTTTTGTGATTCTTTGAGAATTCAATTTTATTCACATTTTGAATATAGATAATCGTTTTTGAGCTAGAGCGCGAAAAATACTTTGTCGCGTAAATACTAAATCTTCTTACTAAAATTCTAAAATTGAAATTTAAGTCACAGAAAAAGTTGGTTTGCAATAAGCTAATTTTTATAATTCAGTTTTGTTAAGGTCTGTATGCAGCATCTGAAAACACAACCATAACAGATGAAACTTCATATGATATTAAAAATGGTCTCAAAATTTCACGATAAGCTAACAAAACAGCGTTGAACTATGATTTGAATGATGCTTTACGATAGATGGCGCCAGCAGTAACAACAGTTTATCAATCAAACACATTTATTGCTAATAATAAACTCAATACTTTATTTATATTAAATATATAGATATACAACGAAAATTATGCGTCGAAATGTCTTGACTTTAAGCGCGTCCGCCTAAGAGTGTTAGCGATGAGAGATGCTTCGGTGAAAGGCTCGTGCCGATGGCAATAGCACGAGGTGGTTATCGCACTATCGCCTATCGGCAACACTGTTTCGGTGTTGCCACAACAGCTGTTCTGTTGAAACATATTGTTGAATAGTAATTATTTTTTTGTTTAATATACAGTACAGTCCAAAAGTTTGGATACCCCTTAAAACAAATCACTTTATCTGCTTTTTTTTTATAGGTACATATATTGCGAAATAAACTTCTAGTGACTAGTTTCCAAGTATTTATTCTAAATTGGAAGAATGGTCAAAAGATAACAATATCATATAAGTTGATTTTCTTGACAATGGGCACTGCACTTTTGGCTTTGCTTACTGCAGCAAATATTTTTGGAATTCTTTGTACAAGTTTTTAAAGTGTTTCCACTTGTATGTTTTGCCACATATCGTTGAGAAAGACTATTTGGTTGCAGACCTCTCCACATGGCGACATGGCGGTCGAGCTTTTCCCATAGAATCTCTATAGGCTTAATGGCCAACCAGGTTGGGGGCGGGGTCTTCTTGGAGCAACTAAACATCCGGCAGTCTTTTCGACTTCGGGCAACGAAATAGCAGACGAATTAGCCAGACATGGCACGACCATTTCCCTCCTCCCGAATAAGGAGGATATTCGTATGCCAATGGCTACTTTTAAGCTACACACAAGGGAAAAATTCAGTTTCCAGGCACTGAAGATGTGGGAAAACATATCCCATTGTAGAATCAGTCGCCAAACATGGCCTAAAATTGACCCAAAACGTTCCGCCAGATTTTGTGAACTCAACCGCTCACAGTGTTCGGCAGTTGTTAGAGCGATCACCGGTCACTGGCTTGTCGGAGCACATGCGATCAGAATGAATGCTCCGAGCAACGACTTCTGCAGAAGCTGCAGAGACGAAGAAGAAGTAGAAACAGTATGCAGACGCAGGAAAAAGTACCTGGGAAATTATTTTCTCAATAACCTAGAAGAGCTAGGTCCTATATGTCCCAGAATGATTGCAAGGTATATTGCAGCAACAGGCTGGGATTTCCTTTAAGAACACTTACCTGGAGAAGGGGGTTTAAATTGAGATCCTAAGCGGTATCACAACGGGCCAGTCTAGGCCTAAGTGTGCTGGCTTTTTAAGCCAGCTGCCGCCATAACCTAACCTTACCTAATGGCTGGCAATAGTGGCGCGCAATACATAATCTTGAGAAAGCCAAGACACAGCCGCTACACAATCCCGAAGTATATTTTAAGTCTTTATATTTTTTTGAAAAATGAATCCGTAAACAAACAAATCATTTCCAATTGGAATAGATTGTCGTTGGAAAATGCTATGATATGACTCATTTGTCAGTTTTCCAACAATTTTGCTAGAGTTGGCCGACTCTATCTAAAAGCTGCCCCAAACCATTCCGGAACCACCACCGTCTTTGATTATTGGCGCGATATATTCGTATTTGAACAAACTGCTATCGATTACTTCATAAAATTTCTAATTTTGACTTTTCGAACCACAGCACAAATTTCCATTGGTCACTTGAGCAATTTTCATATTCTTTGGCAAATGCCAGTCTTTTGTGATTGTATAGCAAGGACTTTTTGGCAGCATTCCGCTCAATCATTCGTTTTTATCGAAATCTACTTTTGAACATATTCAAAGAACACGACGCCGAATATTTGATTGACTTGGGCGGCGAATTAGGATCGGTTCGTTTGGTAGATCAATAAAAAATGGAAGTTCTTTGTTTTTGGATGGTCCGCATCAACTTAGCTTTCTGTTACTGCCGGTTTCATAGATTCTTTATCACTTTTCGAACACCACTCAGTGAAACCTTAAAAATTTGGCGATTTCGGCGTATGACCATAAAAAAATTAATTTATGAACATGAATTTGCTTCCAAAAGATAAATAAATTTGTACTTGTATCAAAAAAACGAAAAAATTCAAAACAATAACATTTAATTATGTATCATGACGACAAAGTCGAAAAAACGCATGTTTTGTAGGTGTATCAATATTTTTGGCCTGCACTGTAAGAATTTTATTGAATTGCACTAATCGATAAAAAAATAAAAAATATATATGAACAAAAACCAGCTGATTATAGATGGGCGTGCTCCGGAAAACGATTTCGAGCATTTTACTCGGATTCGTTTTAAAATCGAACGTTTGGTGCTCTCAATTTCACCAAAACGAATATTTTATGTGGTTTGAAACCCAATGTTTGGTGCTCCCAATTTCACCAAAACGAATTTTTTATGTGGTTTGAAACCGAATGTTTTGTTGCAAGAGAAATTAAAACGAATCGTCAAAATAGGTTCAAAAATACTAAGATTCTATTTATGCCGATTTCCAGTTAAAAAGTTATTGATAAATATTGTTAATTATATTTTGTCTGAATCAATCCAAAAAAATAGCACTCAAACCGAATTTTTATATGGATATATAAGTTCTTATAAGTCCTACAAGGACTAGAGGGCCGTTGATGGATGCATAAAAAAAAAATATCCCTTGTAATAGGAGCAGCATAGTCGTGGATAATTTCCCTAGTAGGGTGGAAAGCAAGGGAGCAAGTGAAATATGAGTAGATGGCGACAGCGAATAATTCGTAACTGGGAGCACGCAAAAACGAATCCGAATAAAATTGTTCGTTTTGTTTATTGCGTTTTCCGATGCACGGCACCATTGGCAGCTCAAGCCAAACTAGCGTAGCAAAATAAATGTTTATAATAAATAACAAAAATAACGAGATAAAAATTATCAAAAACGAATCTAACGATTTAAAAGAGGCCCAATTCACTTCTTCTAGCATAAAATTCGGATTTGGGAGCACGCAAAAACTAATCCGAAAAAAAATTTTCCTTTTGTTTTTTTTTTCGTTTTCCGGAGCACGACAGAGTATGACCATTTGTAGATCAAGCCAAATTTCCGTAGTAAAATAAATATTTATAATAAATAACAAAAATAATGAGATAAAAATGAACAAAAACGAAGCTAACGATTAAAAAGAGGCTCAATTCACTTGTTTCTACCCATATAGGGTCATGCTTCTGCATTTACAAAAACATTCAAAAAAAAAAAAAAACAATTTTGCCTATGTGTCGCTTATTTTGCCGGACCGCTTACTTTACAGCCTGCCCTCGTAGCGGAAGTTGTAGCCAGCACACAGATCTTCTCGTGCGCATAAGTAGCTCCGAAATTAGCGTTAAAAAATTGTAGTGCCCAATGCGTGCAAATGCGCAAATGAGCAAAACTGGGAAAGGACACTAAGCCCAGGCCAACCCAAACAGCTTAGCAAGGATTCAACTTGAAGCTCCCCGCAGGGTAAAAGGCGGGCGGGCGTGCGGGCGGCTATATAATCGATGTGAGTGTTGAAGAGGGCGAGAGCCAATAGCTTAGAGATGGCAGAAAGGCGTTTTGTATGGAACAGAGCATTTTGGTATGGCATGGAAACAGAAATTAAATTTAATGGATATAAATTGAAAGTGAATAAATGAAATGCGTAAATATTGACTTATTGACTGTATGTGTGGACCCGTATTAGCCCCTAGTCTCATTTGGAGTGTCCAGCGCAGACAGTTGTAGCTATAGCTATAGCTGTTGCTGTGTGTATGTGTGTGTATCGGTGTGTGCATGTGTTTGTTTATTGAGGGTCACTCAAATGACATTATAGCCAGGCAGTTTAGTTGGCCGCACGCGTTTCGCCACTTGGCCAAAATCACTTGGCCATTTGGATTTGACAGCGCTAATTTGTTGATTTGGTGAATTTGATTTTAGCTTTTTTCCATTTCACTTTTTATCTCTTTGTTGTTTTCCAGCTTTTCTTGTCATTAGCATTTCGGCCAGTCCGTATAAAGTTTAGCTGCCAAACAAATTTAGCTCCCCACCTAATGAGCTTATTTGTTATGGGCTACAGGCCAGTTTCAGTTGCCCCATGCGTATCCGCCCCGGAAGTAATTATGTTTGTTTTCGACATGATTTTTGGCATTACAATTTAATTGTTGTACAGTAGTGCCTTTTAATTTCGACAGTTTTTTGGGTTCGCCAGCTGCCCATTGAGTAGCAATCAGTTGGTACAAATCAGTTTAACGAATTCAGCCGGCAGTTCTTAGCCAAGTTTGAAATTGCTTTTGTTGTTCTTCATTTTGGGCCGCTTAATTTTTGGGCTATATAGCAGCGAGCATTGTTTGCAAAAATGATTAGCTTGAATAAATTAAAGCTTAATTAATTGAAACGACACTGTACGCGCTGAAACATTCAGGCTGGAAATTTTTTCAGCCCTCCACGAGCCATATTCATAATTATGCTCATACCTGGAGGCCATAGAATTCTTTTTATAATTAGCAACTCAAGAAAAAAAAATCAATCAACCTTTAGTGCACTATGGACCAGATAAGCATAGTTTGGTAAAAAAAAAAATAATATTTTTTTGCGTATATAGAATTTTGGCTTAAATCTTTTTTAGCTAAACATAATCTGGCAAAAAGTGAGAAAAAAAAAAATGTAATACAGTCGGGGCGGTGCCCGACAGTGATTATATAAAAATAATTGCTCAAAGGCATTCGAAGCAAGTTTTATATTATACAAAGGTAGTGCGAACCCTAAATATTTGAAAATATACATAAAACCACAAAATATAAATTTTTTTTTTTTAATTAGCTCTCAAAAAAGTTAAAGCTGTCGAAAATATCAATCAATACTAAAGGGTGTTTTTTTAAAAGCGTCCGGATTTCCGAAAGGGATATCTTTGAAACCAGTTGTTACTTTTGGTTTTTAATTTCATTTTATTCAGTAAGGACTAACAATTTATCATGGTAAGATTTACACCACAATAACGTCTTCAAATCTACGAGATTTACAATCAAAGTCAGTGTTCTGTTGTAAAAACTTATAGAGCTCTTTGTACAATTTATGGACCGAATAATCGTCCATAAGAACGTGCTATTCGTCGTGTTCTTGCTCATGTACGAATTCATTTGACATTCCCCGATGTCTGACCACCAACCGGAATGAGAACAGCACGGTCCAAAGAAAATATCGCCGTTGTAGTGGCCAGTGTAGAGGAAAATCCAAATTTATCGATTCGCAACGTGTCACCGTCAATGGTGATCGAAAGAGAGCGATGATCAATGAATATTGGTTTCCAAATTTACGTGACATCGATGTCGAAGAGTTCTGGTTTCAACAACATGGCGCTATGTGCCAGACGGTGACCGCAATCATTGTTTTACTGAAAACTCAATTCGGTGAGAAAGTTATTTCAAGACATTCGCCCACCAACTGGCCGCCGCGGTCGTGAGGATGCGCTTTGTAACTCGTACTCGTGATGGTCACATGCCACAGATCTTTTTCAAATATTAAATTATACGAAATTATCTATCTAATAAAACCGTATTTGGGGTCAGTACATTCATTTTTATATGTTTTATTTAAGTTTGAAACCCGGACGCGCTTAAAAAAACACCCTTTACATAATACATTTTTTTCCGAAAAAAAACAAATTTATCGTTTTTTTGATACAAATTCCGAAAAAATTGCATATTGTTAAAAAAGAATTTAAAAAAATTTTTGTCGAGTGCAATTTTTAAAATTTAATTTTTGTGCAGAAAATATCGGTTTCGAATTTTTTTTGCTATATCGAGTAGTATAGTGAGATAGCCTTAAAGCAAAGTTACCAATGATAAAAACACAAAAAATTCTTCATAAAAGTTTTTATAGACATACCCAAAACACGAAAGCCTAATTTCTATATTTTTATTTCAAGTATTATCTCGAGCTATAAAGCAAATGAAGTTATCACAGCTATCGTTATTATTAACAACACATAAAAATTGTTTCTGCCAAAAATCACGACGGTTTGACTTTTTCTTAAGATAATTTGACCAAAAACTGGCCATCCGCGCCCATAGTGCGGCAATACTTGTGGGACAAAATGTATTTAACAAAAATAATTAGCCTGTTACGGTCCTACGGATATTCCTGCTATAATATACTCTGTACGTAACTTTCAGTGCTCATCAAATTTTGATGCCTTTTGAATCTTGTTCGTTTTTAATCGTATTAAATTTCAACATGGCAGCGATGTTTCAATTAATTCACCTGCCCTTGCCAATAAACTGCGTCAATATTTGACTCTACGTCATTATAGTAACAAATGACCTAGAATCATGTGGCTATAATGAACAAATCCACATCCAAATTTCATCAATGCGACCCCACGCAATCGATTTACTGTTTTTTCCCACGCTCTTCAAACTTACTCCATATAAAGGGTGTTTTTTTAAGCGCGACTGGATTTCAAACTTAAATAAAGCATAGAAAAATTAATGTAATGTCACCAAATTTTGTTTTATTAGATAGATAATTTCGTATCATTTAATATTTGAAAAAGATCTCTGGCATGTGACCACCACGACTTCGAGATACAAAGCGCATCCTGTGTGTCCAATTTTTGACCACACTATCGAGCAGTTGGGGCCGTATTTCAGTAATGACACGTTTAATGTTGGCTTCCAAGTCCTCAATTGTTGCTGGCTTGTCTACATAAACCAACGACTTGACGTGTTCCCAAAGACAATAATCTAAAGGGTTCAAATCACACGAATGCGGCGGCTAGTTGGTGGGCGCATTGAAATAACTTTCTCACCGAATTGAGTTTTCAGTAAATCAATGATTGCGGTCACCGTCTGGCACATAGCGCCATGTTGTTGAAACCAGAACTCTTCGACATCGATGTCACGTAAATTTGGAAACAAATATTCATTGATCATCGCTCTGTATCGATCACCATTGACGGTAACACGTAGCGAATCGATAAATTTGGATTTTCCTCTACACTGGCCTCTACAACAGCGATATTTTCTTCGGACCGTGCTGTTCTCATTCGGGTTGGTGGTCAGTCATCGTGGAATGTCAAATGCGTTCGTACATGATTAAGAACACGACGAATAGCACGTTCTTATGGACGATTATTTGGTCCATAAATTGTACAAAGAGCTCTATAAGTTTTTACAACAGAACACTGATTTTGATCAGACGTTGTTGTGGTGTAAATCTTACAATGATGAATTGTTAGTCCTTACTGAATAAAATGAAATTTAAATTTTTCAAAAGTTAGTGGCGAACACATGGCCGGCTTTGTGATTCATTGATATTAAAAATATATTTCTTTGTTTTATTACGATTTAAGCTGGGGTAACACTAAAAAAAAAACACCCTTTATAAGGCCGCAGTGCACTCTTAAACCACAATGTTTTAAAAAAAGGAATAAGTTGCGGCCATCGAATTACATGTGATTCCAATAAACAATATAAGGTTGACTTTTTCTTCTAATATTCAAGTGTATAAAGATGATTCTACTAAAGTTCAACATTCCACAAGTATTTACACATATTATAAATTCCAGCTGTTTAAAAATTTAAAAATTTAATATTTGCACAAAATAAGTTTTTAACCACTGTACATATGTATTGAAGTACACTGTAAGCTCTTGTTGAGCTGAGTAGTTAAATTTTTATTATTTATTCCAATTATTTGCTAATTGCACTGTTTAGCATGTAATTGAAATTTATTTGCAATAAATGTAATATTAGCTACATAAGTAAGTATTAATTATTATTTTTTTGGTATTTTTTTTAGCACAGCATGTACTTTGTAAATTATTGAAACATCATTGTCAAAAATTAATTTCAAATTCCATGCCAAAGCTTGCAGGATTTCAGGAATTTGACATACATAATTCTCAGCAACTTGAATTAATAGAATTAAATATTTGTAGCTATGCCAGAAATAATTATTTTATTATGTATCACTACACATATCGAATTGCTACAATAGTTTCAAACACTAATACTTACCCTATATACCAGCTTTTACATAGTTATTTACTACAAACGTGCGTCCTTTGGCTTCCCTTGCTTTGCTAAAGTGATTGAAGTTGATTATAAAATTGATTTTTAATCCTTACTTGAATTTCAACTTAAGGGATTTGTAAGCCTTGCGGCCAAATAAATCAAAGCACTAACAATTTGTACTTGGTTGTAGATTTATTTACAATATTCATTTCCAGTTCATGTAACTCTAGACATGTTTGGACGTGTTTAATTTTATAATGAGCATTAGTTTAATGAAAATCTTCAGTATTTAAGGCTAGTACAACTTGCTGTTAAGTAACAGAATTTAATTTGTTGCAGTTAACTTTAATTGGAAATAATCTTAATTAAAGTAATTTGTGTGTAAGCTACTTGAAAAGCAATTTTTTTTATTTATTTATTTACTATGCATTGAATCAAAAAATAGTTGATTTACTGTACCACGAAAAATCAAAACCAAACTGGTAGCTGGATACGTCACTGCACTAACTTACTTGACTTAATCTAACCTCGAGCGCACCATATACAACTCAATGTGACGTCACATAGCCTATAACCAGCGGACGATGAAGACGCTTCCAAAGATACCTCATTTATCAAATTATGATAAGCGATTAGGAATTTACAAGCGAACAGACGTACATAGGTATATAGGTCAAACACATAATACTGCCTTTGGCTTCCAAAATTCTACTGCGTGCCTTTGTCTGCTCAAAATACATATTTGAACTATACTTATTACTTTTCAATAAGTTTTCCTTTTCAATCAAATAGAACAAAAAAAAAAAAAAAAACCCCCAAGCATTGGATTTTATGTTACAAACATTTTTGAATAGAAAATTAAGCAGTTTATATTTGTAAGCACAATAACATAATGTTCTCGGACAAAAGTAAACACCGCGAAGTTTTGGATTGTTGTAGTAAAAACTTGGTGCCATTTTACGAAAAAGATGAAACAGAAGGCACAAAGAGCAATGCTGTAATTAAATTTACACGGCCTGTCTTTAAAAAAAAGCCTAAGCGTGTTACTGCTGAAAAGCCTGTAGAGGAGGAGCCTATGTCGCCACAGCATGAGGAACTTGTTAACTATATTAACGATTCCTGGAATACTTTTACAAAAGAACAGCATGAGGAAAACAAAAACGTTGCCGTTGAGTCTACCAAGAATGCCGTTGAGTCTACCAAGAAGAACAAAGCAGCTCGTCGCCGCAAGAAAAACCAAAAAAGCGTAGATCCAATTGCAGCTGACAATGAACCAGTATACTGGGTGGAACCAGCCAGTCCAGAGTTGCGTAATTTTAAACCCTTCGATTTGAATGCTTTTTGGAGTGCTCGTCTACTTGAGCAAGTAATAAAGGATGTCGAAGCTAAAAGCAGCGCTATCGAAACAAATGACGCCGAGCAAGACAAAAAAGAAGAAGAAGAAGATTTATATTTTTTAAATTATATAAAAAGTAAATTTACATCGCAGATGTAAATATCTTGAAGCTATTGCGGTGCGCCTCAAGCAATTTAATTAAATTACACAAAAAAATTAAATTTTTTGTTACGTTTTTTTTAAGCTTTTTTTGGGCCCCCAGTTGGGCGCCAAATATCACGCAGAAGGCGTCATGTTGCAGCTGTTGACAGAAAAGTTTCCAGATCGTTGTACATGCGAAAGGGCTATGTGGGATGGACGTCGAGATTTTGCCAGGTTTATAGTAATAATTTAAAAAAACTAGTTGGCCAAGTTAGAGAAGAAATGCATTGTTGAAAACTCAAGACGACCTAGCCAATCGCTTGCCTCGAAGCGGCTCGCACTGGGAACAACTCTCCAACTCTGCCGCATAGTGCTGGAGAAAACATCGATGATCGAAGTTTAAAATCTCTATATATCTATGTTGGCCAACAGAGATGTTTTTCCAGCACTACTAAACACCCATTTGATGAGTGCAGAAGTGCTGAAGAAACATCTCTCTTTAAAATCTCTATATATCTATGTTGGCCAACAGAGATGTTTTTCCAGCACTACTAAACACCCATTTGATGAGTGCAGAAGTGCTGAAGAAACATCTCTGTTGGCCAACATCGATATATAGATATTTTAAACTTCGATCATCGATGTTTTCTCCAGCACTACTGCTGCAGACTTATTTACCCATCAAGCCGTGGCTTGATTGCCAAGACAGTGCTGAAAATCACCTCCAAAACGATCACTCCTCTTTCATATATTAAATTTTAAAACGCATTTAAGGTTGTGGATTTTCAAAACATGTAAGTCCGGTAGGTTTTCCAGGATTCTCAAGTTTGAGAAAGCTGAGCAAGACGCTCAGTAGTACCAAACAATCAGTCTTGAAAGTATTGGAAAGCTTTTAGAATCGTTGAGATTGTGGTGCGTGTAAAATGTATCTCCGAATACAAATTCGGATTTCGCTTGCACAGTACCAGCTGCATCCTATTCTGAAAGTGTTTGAAGAGAAATAATATTGCAATAGATGTTTCCTGAACATCCAGAAGATATTCGGCAGAGACTGGCAACCCGGTTGAAGGTTTAAACTCTACGCAGTTCCTTCCCTAGTAGACAACAATAGCTGAAGTGCCCCAGAAAAATTTCCTCGCAACACCCCGGTCTACAATCGGTTACCTTAAAGAAATAAAGGCAACACCCCCAAGAATATGCTTCTTCCGATCTTGTTGCAGCAATTTGACGACCGTAGGGAATCGGATCCCTCACCAGGATGGGCTGATAACTGATATTTCCAAAAATTTTATAATGCTTCTGTGTCAACAGAAATTGTTAGAGATTTAGGCTTCGGTTGGTTTGCAAAGCTCTAGTAAAAACCGTACGTGACACAAACTTTTAGAGATAACAGATTTTAGACACTTGTTTCCGAATGTTTACGCTTTTCCAAGAATGGCAGCAAAGAGTAGCCACAGTTCGAAAATAATGTAGTACATTTAGGTAGTTACTTTAGGTTTAGTCCTAGACAGCAAACTAGACTGGAACCTGAATACGGAAGATTGTAGGAAAAAGGTCACGATCGCCCTATATACATGTAAAAAGCCATCGGCTATATACCACTGGCTATATACTGCCATTGTCAGACCGATACTTATGTATAGAGTCTCGATTTGGTGGCCAACTCTAGATAAGATGGCCAACCTAAAAAAAGTTGAGTAAGGTTCAGCGGACCGCAGAACTGACCATCAGCGGAGCTCTACGCTCAACGCCAAATGAAGCACTAAATGCAATACTGAACCTCCTGCCTTTGGACAAGGTGGGTAAGCAATAAGCCGTTCTATCAGCCTTACGCATGAGAGAGGCGAAAAAATGGAATGACCATGATTTTGGTCATGCAAAGATTCTCAAGGGAAATCCACTTATTCCCGAGAGCACAGACTACAGCATTCCGCAGGAACACTTCAAATCCAATTTCATAACCCATATTCCAACCAGGGTGGAGTGGAGTATAGGTGTACCAGGCCCAGCTGGCTCAATAAAAATCTTCACGGATGGTTCCAAGCTGGACGACCGTGTAGGTGGAGGCGTCTACGTTGATGAACTCAACGTAAGAACAGCTTTCCGACTCCCGGATCACTGCAGTGTTTTTCAGGCAGAGGTTACTACAATCCAGGAGGTTCTGACAATAATAAGAAACCTACGAGTACGTATCTACTCGGACAGCCAGGCGGCTATTAAGTCGCTAGCTTCATAACCATCGTGCTAGAAGTCAGTGAATAACTGCCGCTTGTCTCAGCTTTCAATCCAACTCATATGGGTCCCAGGACATAGGGATATCGAGGGCAACTGTATTGCGGATGAACTGGCTAGACAAGGAACTACCAGCATCCTCCTTCAGGACAAGGAGGGTCTGGGTATACCCATGGCCAGCTGCAAGCTGAGAATACGAAATCACTTCACTCTCTTTGCAAACCAAACGTGGAATCGGGCATCGAACACGTGCAGAATCTCACGGCAAACCTGGCCGACATACAGCAGTTAAAGAACTAAGGAACTTTGCTGTCTGAACAGAGCCTAGTGCTCGACTGTCATTCGTGCTATCACTGGGCATTGGCTGGTGGGGATACATGCATCCAAACTAAATGTTCCCCACCATGATTTCTGTAGAAGCTGTGGCGATGAGAAGGAGCTGGAAACAGTTTTCTGTCACTGCCCTAGTCTGTTTAGGACAAGATTCCGCTTTCTTAAGTCATACTTCCTTGATGATTTATCTCAGCTCTCCGAACAGAGTCCAAAATGCCTTTTAAGGTTCATCCAGGCCGCCGGATGGCGGACTCATCTCGTATAGGGGACGTCTTGAGTAGGGAAGAGCGGTGAATGCTCCACGGTAGCGGTATCACAACGGGCCTATTCTGGCCTATATGAGTTGGGACGTTAGTCCCAACTGCCGCCCTAACCTAATCTAACCTAGGTAGTTACTTAACTACATGATTTCTAAGAGTGATTTAGAAAAGTTAAGCTTTAGTTGAATTGTTCTTCGCTAGTAAGTTTAAACAAATCTCGCGTAAACATACTGAAGATTTTGAAGCCGTTCCAAAGTGCTGCCTGTATCAGCGAGTATAAGAAGTCTTTAAATTTAAGAGATTTAGTTTGCTGTGTCATCCTAGATACATTTTTTTAATAAACTTCCTCAATTCAACAATTGGCATAAGAAATTCTTTTAAATTTCATTCCGGCTTGCAAATTATAGATTATTCAAATTGAAAGCTTGCAGTACATAAAAAAAAATTAAATAAAATGAACTGTAAGCCACTATATATAATATACATTAGCCTATATATATGTATTACATATTTACAGCACAATGAACAGGACCATGGCAATTTATGAAAATTGCATAAATATTTGATTACCGGCTGCTTAGATTTATGTCAACAAATACTATGCAAACAATAAGCAACGATTCAAGCGTAAAGTACTATTTACAAAAAAAAAGATACACTATATGAAAAAAAAAAAATACGTTAAGAGCAGAAAAAACGCCCTTTGAGTAAATAAACTAAAACCCAAAATTCCATTAAGCATAAAACTTTTAAACAAGCCAACCAACCAGCAGCTGTCCCCGACAGTTCCTACAGTTTTTGGGGTCTCTAAACATTTTGTTGCCTACTGGCTATATTGAAAAGAAAGTACAACCAACATACAGTACCGACACTAAACCATATGTACACACGTACACGCACACAGACACATATACACATATATAGTTACGAAGGATTCTGTGTACGCATAGCATGCTAACTATAAGAGGGTTACTCCATAAGTTGTGCAAAAAACTACTGTAGGTACTGTACTATAAAATTATATAGTCAAAGGACGCCATTTTGGCGAAGGACGAAAGTTCTCAAATTTTATGCGCCATTACATCTTCTTTCAGGAGATAACTTGTCGGTTTAAGAAATGCTTTCAAAATTGAAATTAACTTAAATGCATCCATTAAGCAGCTCAACTAAAAAATTTAACAAGGGCTAAGTCCGAATTAAAACGACCCTTCTCAGGGTTATTCGCAACCTCGAAATGTATTTAATTTCTTTATATACAGAAGTAAAGAACTCTAATTATTCACTGAATTAAGAAACGTTCACACTTAAAACTTATTGTTGTAGGATTAGAATATGCTGCATAATAAGAGTGGGAACATGTTCCCCTAAATCAAATAATTCTTTAAATCGTCTTAGTTTTAATTCGCTTTCCATAAATGAGAAATAAGAGTAAAATAAGGAAATGTGTGAAATTTCTTTATATACAGAGGTAAGAAACTAAAATGAATCACTAAGTCAAGAAACGGTCACACTAAAAGCTTTCATGTGGTAGCTCTAATGTTATGGAGTTAGAAATTGCTTCATAAATCAAAATGGAAAATGCTTCTTGTGACTAGACCAGGTTTATGCAAGCTTTTTGGGGCGCAGAATCAAAGTCCCTCAGACCGCTTTATGTTAGGGTTACCCAAAAAAATTTCTCCAAAAATCGAATAATGCTTGAAATCTTCATAATTTTAATTCGCTTTCTATAAATGAGAAATAAGAGTGCATATAAGAAAATGTGTTAAATTCTTAATATACAGAAGTAAGGTACTGAAATTATTCACCGAATTAAGAAACGGTCACACTAAAAACTTTCATGTTGTAGCTCCAATGTTGTGGGCTTGGAAAATGCTCCACAAAACAAAATGAAAAACGCTTCTTGTGACTAGACCAGGTTAATGCAAACTTTTTGGGGGGCAGAATCAAAGTCCCTCAGAGCGCTTCATATTAAGGTTACCCCAAAAAATTTCCCCAAAAATCAAATAATGCTTTAAATCTTCATAATTTTAATTCACTTTCTAAAATTGAGAAATAAGAGTGCATATAAGGAAATGTGTTAAATTTTGTATATGCACAAGAGAGATACTGAAATTATTCACCGAATTAAAAAACGGTCACACCAAAAAATTTCCATGTTGTTGGCTTAAAAAAAGCTTCACAAATAAATGGAAAACGCTTCTTTTGATAAGATCATGTTTATGCAAACTTTTTTTGGGCTGCAAAATTAAAGCCCCTCAGAACGCTTCATGTTAGGGTTACCCCAAAAAATTTTCCCAAAAATCTGATAATGCTTTAAATCTTCTTTATTATAATTCGCTTTCCAAAAACTAGAAAAAAGAGTACATATAAGAAAATGTGTGAAATTTTTTTAAATACGAAAGTTAGTAACTGAAATTATTCACCAAATTAAGAAACGGTCACGCTGAAAAGTTTCTTTGCCTTCTTCTTTTGGGATTGGGAAATATTTTCAAAATTTAATGCATCTTTTAAACAGCTCCACGAATAAAATTTGTCAAATGTTTCTGGAGGCGCCGAACGAATTTAAACTCCGTTGCCCTCATGCCTGAGTTTTTTTACCACCCCAAAAAGTTGTGCCAAATATCTTTAGATCTCACCATCATTTCCTGATCTCCCACTGGATAGGGCCTCTTAAAATCTGCTTAATCATAATTCGGCTTTACACTTTTGTACGAAAAAATTACCCAAGGTTCGCATCATCCCATCATCTCAGACTTATTCATTACCTCGAAAAATGAGCTCAAAAGACCAATAAACTCCTCAAATATTCTATCATCCTCCAGGAATTGCGTTTTTTTATGGCCAAACGAGAACAAGAAGTAAATAAGTAAGAAAAATTGTTTTGTTCGGATGCTTCATATAAAAGATATAGGTTTGCTTCGCTCGCCAACCCTGGTTCCGGCTTCTTCATTCTTTTCGATATAAATCGAATGTATTATACACTGTAGCTGTTTTTAATTTCTAAAGATTTTTCAAAATAAGTCCAAAAGACTAAGGATTAAGAGTTAATTTCACAACGAACTAAATTTTTAAATAGCCTAGAATAAACAAGCCTGCAAAAAACCTAAAATCGTGATAAAAGTTCAGATTTTGAAAATCTTGCAATAATATTTAAATGGCTAATTTTTGAAAAAAAGTATTTTCCTTTGAAGAATGAGAAGCTTTTTGTGACAAAAAAATCTTAATGGTAAGAGTGTGCCAGATTATATAGGGTTTTCCAACAAGAGGTGTTAATTTGAATCACCCCGTATTTCGGTAGCTGTCACTTTTGAAGCTTTTATACTTTGACATTTGACAAGTAGAAACTACGCCATTACTAAAAATGGAACGGTGCACGCTTCAACAACGCATTGAAATTAAATTAAATTTCACTACAAAAATGGTGAAAATCTTGCAGTCACAGTTCGCAAAACTAAAGCATTTTGGGTCGTCGTGAAACACCTTGTCGGACCGCAATACAGAAATTGGTGGAAAAATTCGAGCTGTTGGGACAAGTTAGTGATGTGAAGCATAAAACCCGTGCACGTCGCTTAAGAACAACTGAGAATATTGCAGCTGTAGCCCAAAGTGTTGAAGAAAACCCAGGTTTATCCATTCCTCGTCGTTCTTTGGAATTGGGCATTCCACAAACGTCATTACACCGTATTTTGCATAAAGACTTGGGTCTTAAGGCTTATAAAGTTTAGTTAACACAAGAACTCAAGCCGGCCGATCATCAACAACGTCGTGCTTTGCTGATTGGGTCCTTGAAATCCATGAAAATGATCCGGAATTCCATCGAAAAATCATCTTGACTGTTGAGGCCCATTACCAGCTCGGTGGCTACGTCAACAAGCAAAATTGTCGCATCTGGGGCTCGTAAAACGTGTGACTGTTTGGTGCGGTTTATGGTCCAATGACCCCACTTTTTCGAAAATGAGGTTGGATCAACAGTTACGGTGAATGGATTGCGCTATCGAGCGATGATTAATGATTTTTTATGGATGGTATTGATCTGGACAACGTTTACTTGCAACAAGATGGCGCTACGTGCCACACAAGCAACGAAACCATTGCTTACGGGAAAAGTTTCCGGACCGTGTTATCTCTCGAAGAGGTAATCACAATTGGCACCTTGCGACTTCTTCCTTTGGCGCCACGTGAAAGATAAGGTCTACGCCAACAGCCCAGCGTCGATTCAAGACCTCAAAGATAGAATTCATGAGGCTATCGAGGACATGGGGCAGCCACTTTGCGATTTGGTTCTGGAAAATTTCATGAAAAGGATATGGTCCTGTAAGCGTGGTCATGGAGGCCATTTGGCTGATGTTGTTTTTCATTATTAACGGCATACATTCCTCTTTATTATGAAATAAACATCGGATCATTTATATCAAAAAATTGAATTTTCCTTTGAATACCAAAATAACACCTCTTATTGGAAAACCCTTTATTAGACTTTAAAAAAAAAGTTAAAAATCGTGAGCAAAAATTTCGAAATTTTGGCATTTCGGCTAAGTCTCCCGAAGTTATTTTGTAAAGTTTTCAAAAAGCGAGGGCCTGTATCTAGGCTTGATTTAACTACAGATAATGTGTCTCAATTCGTCAAGTTTGGATTCTCTTGCTCTTATAGTCTCAGCAATACTTTTTTTTACAGACAGACGTAACGACGTTCAAGAATCTAATGCTATATGGCTTAGGAGTTAACTACTTTTGCCGCTTACATATATTTATGCGTACATATGTATTATACCTTTATGTATTCCTTACAGGCTATACAAAAGAAAATTATGTTTTAAAAAATGTATACAAACTTTTCAACTGACAAACGCTTGGCTGTTTATCTCTGATCACTATATACTACGCAGTAGTCAACATCTTATCATGCAAATTATTAAATCGCCCTCTGGCCAAAAAAAAAAAAAAACCAAGAATGACTTATGAGGCGTTCGCAAAAATTTGACAGTAAACAGCAGATAAAAGCTAGTTGTCAAAAAAGTAACTACTACAAAGCGCCCTCTGGCGCTTGTTTTTTAGTGTAGTTATTGATTCACCCTCGTACAGTGTGTACACACTGGGGCCATATGGGTTGCGTTGGGTTTATCTTCACATCTCTCTAGCTAGTACAATCTACTCAGGACACATATACCAGCTCTCTCTAATATATCACTTGCGTGCGTGTGTGTAGTTGTATATGATTGTATGGTATGTACATGCTATATAAATCGAAGTCATGACAAATATAAATAATAAAATTTATTTTATTTTATAAACATACATGCTATATAGAAATTTTTTGCATTTCAACGTGCTTTTAGTACATAAATCTCGAGCTTAGCATTGGACAAGCGAGCTACGAACACACACACAGACACACGGATGAGAACGCGGGCATGGACACGAACACGAACACATATGAAAAAGTTGGGCGCCTGAAACAACAGACAAGCGATGGCAGCCAGCAGAGGATGCTGTACCCCACTTCTCTTCTCTCTAACGGCTGGGTGGAGCTGGGAGCTGGGAGCTGTTTGTTTGATAAGTGTGGGAGCGAGAGACAGCATTGTTGGCATATGAATATATAAAAAACACAGCGAAAAACATAAAAAAAAAAACCAAAAGAGAAGAGAAGCAAGAAAGTAACAATAACAAATCCAATATTAGATAGATATAACAACAATGCGTTGAAGTACATTGCGCGCTTGGATGGGTTGGAATCTCTTTTGGGATGTACGAAGTTCGGTGGGGGTCAACAGCCAAGTACAGCTGATGCCAAGGCACACGTTTATAGCTATTTGTTAAACAATAAAAAAGCGAGTAACGGCAACAAAAGTAGCGAGTGAAAACAGTAGATAACTGTACATATATATCAAGTGCGTATAACGGTATTAGGGTAACGTTTTCAAGGTAAAAATAAAAACTTGCAAATAAACATAAGAAAACATATTTTTGTCCCCATAAGACCTAGGATAGTAGTAGACAAGTAGAAAGTGAGACGAAATTGAAATTGGACTTGGATTATTTTGGATTTGCTTGACATTATAGGGGGCGGGGGGGGCAGGGTTATTGAATGCTAGGTATATGTACAAAATGTTGCCAGCATAACAATATGATTGACTAGCAATAGCAATAGAGACAGTACGGAGACTTACTTATATAGTCATTAATCATATTTAAAGAGTTTGGCTGTAGCAAGCCAGTAAATTGCTTTTTTGCCTAAATTGAGCCGGCATTAAATTAATATTATGCAGGCCCGTGCGAGGATTTTCAACTACTGTCTTTGCAAAGTATTAGACTCTGAAATTATATTTTAACTATACTTAAGCTTTTGACAGACTTTAAGATATAAAACTAGATACCTTATGGTATATTAAAAACATAGCGTACGTTGAAGTCGGGCGCAGATGACTTTACCACCACATTGCAATTAAGTCCGATATATGGCTTAAAAACTCCATAATATATTTTAATTGCCAAATTTGGTAACGATAACTTCATAAACAAACGAAATACAACGAAGACCTACAAAAGATATTTTATTTGCCAAATTTGGCTACGATATTTTCATAAGCAAATGAATTATCCATCTAAAACGGATAGGGAGCTCCCATAGGGAGCTAAAGAATATATCCCCAATATCAAAAAAGTAAAATAAACTTGTCTCCTATGGAATAATAAGGGATCTAATCTGAAAGTTTGGTTGCTCTAGCTATTACCATCCCTGAGATCTAGGTGTTCATACGGACGGACAGACAGAGGGACATGGGTATATCGACTTCTCTTTTCACCCTGATCATACTTTAGGTAACTTTGGGGGATCTCCGACGTCTCCTTCTGCATATTACATACATTATCGGCTTGCACAAACTTAATATAACCTTTGTACCATACGGTACAGGGTATAAAAAGTAGCTCAAACTAATATTTTGGCAAAATCTTATTATAATAAGCTACGTTTATGTGACGTCATCGTCATAGCTACAAAAAAATTTTATTTTAATTTTCAAAGGATTTTTACTTATATTTTTGTTTATGAGAAATCCTTGACATAGCTATGTAATGACAAATTTTTAAACTTTACTTACCTTTAAAATGTATGCCTAGGTAAAGATTTTATCTTTGTCCAAAAAATATAACTTAAGGCATAATTATGCCATAAGATCGCACAGTGTATTTTCGAGAACGTTTTCGATTCAGTTTCTGCAATGAGAAATTTGAGAAAAAATTTGAATACATTAGCAAACAAGTTTTTTTAAAGGCTTAGGTATGAAAAACTATATTATTCGAATGTGCTTCGGAAAACGAATCCGAATATTTTATTCGTTTTGAAACCGAATATTGGTGCTCCCAATTTCACCAAAACGAATTTTTCATGTGGTTTGAAACCAAATGTTTTCTTGCAAGCGGAATTAAAACGAATTGGCAAATTTTATACCAAAATAATTTTTTAAATATTCTTTGACCTTCCCAGATTTTATTTATGCCAACTTAAGGTTATATATTTATTGACAATTATTTTAAATTATTTTTTTCTGACTCAAGGCTAGTACGCAGCAGTGTAAAACCGCCTGAAAGAAAAAAGTGTTACTTATTTTGTGCGCAAAAAAGTTTGTGACCAAACAGTGCTGCCCATGTATGGGCCATTAACATGTAGATGGCGCTACTAACAATCATCATCATCATAGTTGGCTCATCAGCAAGAGTCTCAAACTTGATCAAGACCGAATACCAAGATCTTGCGCATCTTGGTCAACTCCAGCAATCCATCTAAGTTTTGGGCGTCCTCTTGATCTGTTTTCGCGGCATTTGCCAAAAAGGATTTTTTTCGGAGCATAGGTGTCGTCTGCTCTTATTAAGTGCCCGGCCCATCTTAATCTATTCACTTTTATCTGCGTTATTATATTGGCCCCTTTGTGTAGTCTTTCAAGCTCGTGGTTGTATCTCCTTCTCCATACTCCATTTTCGCATACGCGAATGACAATAGATGGCGCCAAAAATTAAATATAAAAAACAGCTGTTTGTTCAAATTGGTTACAAGTGTACCTATAAAATAATAAAAAATGCAAAAATGAATCGCCGTAAGAAAATATTACTTAATATTTGTAATTATTATTGCCATTATTGCCTAGTTATTTGCGAAACTCCAGAAAAAATGGAGTATGAGGGTAAACTCAGATTAAATACACAAAGCTGAGTGTGAAAAATTTTGTTGAGACCTACGAGTTCCAAGTGAATTGGTATTGCAATTCGAATTTTTACATTTTGCGAAAAATTGTCGGTTCAAAGCCATGGTACAGCATCCGGCAGCATTTTCACAAAATTTTCACATGTTCTCGAATGTTTTCAAGACATTGTTTGCGTTATTGGAGCCCCACATGATCCCAAAACGACAATTTTCTGCTCTTTAGTCAAATTTTTGCATCTATTTTGCATACGCGACAATGTTTCGGCAATCAAAATAAGTTGCTGCACTTTAATGTTTTGTTTTAAGCTTTGTGCCGGCGCCATCTACATGTCAATTTCACGAAAAATGGGCAGCACTGGTCCTGCGTACCAATGAAAAAATTCTTGGCGCTAAGAATTTTGACAGTGTTGTTTGTATGTGAAGTTTTGTTTTCTTTCACGCGGTTTTACACTTGCACAACATGTACACATATCATACACGAACACATGACGATAAGTGCGACAGGGTTGCCACGCAAAGACAATTTCCCTTGTAACAAAAATAGCTAAGTTATGTTTAATTTACATAAATATTGTTGCTAAAGTAATACTTAGTGTAATTTGATTGAAAAGGTAGAATAATAAAGAACTAGCTATATTTTAATGGCGCTGAAGCATGGACATTGTCTTCATCCGATAAGGCGATTTTAGGGGCTTTCGTGAGAAAAATCCTCCGACGTATCCTTGGACCGATAAATGAGGAAGGTGATTTTCGTATTCGAATGAACCACGAGCTGTATGAGCTATACGGCGACATTGATCTAGTTCGGCGCATACAGCTAGGTCATGCTGCACGAATGGATGAAAATGCTCGAGCCAAGAAGGTATTCGAGCGGAAATCACTGGAAGGTCGACGACGACAGGGACGCCCGCCCCTGCGATGGGAAGAT
Source organism: Chymomyza costata (assembly GCA_018150985.1). NCBI lineage: Eukaryota > Metazoa > Arthropoda > Insecta > Diptera > Drosophilidae > Chymomyza > Chymomyza costata. Next base: position 21,810,311 of record JAECWU010000127.1, on the reverse strand, counting down.
CAGGCAACGGAAGATATTCGTAGCCTTGGGATTGCCAATTGGCGCCAGCAAGCACAGGACAGAAACCGCTGGCGTAGGATAATTTTTGCGGCCAAGACCGATAACCGGTTGTGATGGCCAAATTAGTAGTAAATTAGTAGTAGTATATTTTAATGAGAATTAAATGTAACCAACATATAGTTTTAAAAAGGTGCAGAGCTGCGGCAACCATATCAGCTGCCTTGTATCAAACAAAAATAATATCGCGGAAATATAAGGGAAGTATACGAATTCATCGAAAACAAGAAAGGGAAATATCGGCAAAAAAAAGTCGTTTTCCGGAGCACGCAAAAACGAATCCGAATAAAATTATTCGGTGTGGTTTTTTCGTTTTCCGGAGCACGGCTGATTAATAAAATTTGTGCTTTTATCAATTTTTTTTTTTTTTGCTTGGAAATCAGCTGGGAGAAAACTAAAATTTGTAATTTAAAGAATGCAGATTTACTTATTTCCTTAAATTTTAAGTTCTACAAAATCACTTGTTAGACATAACTAACAAACTTAGGTAGCAAAATGGGCAGCCTCGATAGCCTAGCGGCAGTGCACTAGACTATCATCCCAGAGGTTGTGTGGGTTCGAATCCCACGTAAAGCCATGGTCCTGCACTTTCCACTTTTCCTATTCCCCGTATTTTTCCTATCTATATAGAATAGAATAGAATCCTTATCACCGGTAATCCGGTATCACAATGGGCATATTCTTGGCCTAACTGAGTTTTGAGTCTCTAAGTCCCAACTGGCGCCCTAACCTACCTACCTAGGTAGCAAGTTCAATTTTCGATTTCTTGTTGATAAAGCCGGAGATATAATCGATATTAATGTTCAGAAGGGGAAAAAAGACGAAAAATTTTTTTTACAGCGATGTATATATACCATGTATATATTACCATATCTGAAAAATAACACTAATTTACACGAAAAATTAACCTTTGTAAAAAAGTGTTTTTTAGGGTATTTTTGGGTAATTTCTTTTTCTCAAGAACCATTTCCGAGATTTTTTCGAAAAACATGTTTTTGGGAACTTTTAACACTTATTCGTCAAAATCTCGTGAACAAAATTATGTATCGACGATAAGATCGAAATGTATTGATGCGTTTTTGGTACTTTATTCAGAAAAATCCATATAGTTAATAAAAACAAAAAATGTTTTGTAACCAACCCATATTTACTTTTTTTTTGTTTTCTTCTTGTTCTTTAAATGATTTATTGTTTATGCTCAATATCAAATTTGTCACAAAAAAAAAAGACGTTTCATATTTGTGAAGAAAGTGATATAAGAATTTTTTTTACTTCTTAGATTAGTAGTAGGCAGTATCTACGACTGCGCTGAAAATCACGCAGGAGTCGAAGCCCCCTAGTATTACACTTTTTTTAGCAAAGTTAGCAGCCAGCGCAGGTTGAAATACTTTTGTCATAATTTTAATTATGCTAAAAATTATTCTAAAAATTTAGATCGGCATGCTTGTTATCTTAGGCATACCTTGAACTTTTGTACAAATTCTTTATGCACAAGCCAACCCACTTTCGATATAAATCCGGCACAGGGCACTGTCATTATGTCAGGACTTTTATTCCACATTTTTGGCGCTGCTCTTATCCAATCAGCATTTTATACTATATATATATATTAGAGCTAATGCGTGGCAAAACTTCAAAGCATGCCTAACAATATAATATCTAACGAGTATGACAGAATGCCAACAAGCATCAAATTCACATATATATACACACGCACACACACACACACAAAGTTACACACAAGTGTGTTCACATTAACTATGCCAAGTAGTGCCCAAGTATATCTAAATTTGCAGCACAAACATTTCGAAATCTAATTTATATCACGTTAATGAGCGTTTACATCAAATTTTCGGCACAAAACTTTTCGGTGTTCTGTCCCAATACATAGCGGCAGTTTCGGCAAGCCCTCCCCTCCCCACACTCTGCCCGCTCGCTGCCGCTCTGACGCCCTTTTCACAGTCATTCACGCAACACCCTAACAGCCGCAAAATGCGCATAAAGTTGAGTGGGTTGCTCTGGCCACACTAATATACTAACACAAACGCATACACAAAACTGTCAACTGTCGTCGTGGAAATTTGAAAAAAAAAAATAAATAAGAGAGCAAGCGCAAGGGCAAGAGAAAGAGAAACAAAAGCAAAGTTGCTTGCCTTCCCCGTTATCAACTGTATTTGAAACAATAAAAGCAAATAAAGCGAATAAAACGAATAAAGCCTATAGTTGGGCTGATTATGAAGCAAAGTTTTTGATGCTGGGTGGCAGCACTGGCCGCGCTGGCGTATGCTCGGCGTCATGGCTAAGCCAATAACCAAAAAAGGTTATTAAATATTTGACTACAGTTTGTAACCGTTGTCAAGGCGGCAATGAAGTTAAGCGTGGCATTGATATCTCTCTTTTTTTTGTCTCTCCCCGTTTAGCAATTTTTTCTTTACTGTCATTATGTTGTTCTTGTTGTTGGCTCTTTGTTTTATAAAATATATATGTATATGCCCCTACAGCTTGTGTATTAAATTTTGCATAAAGTTTTTGGGTAAGTGTAACAGCAAGAAGGTATATGGACTTTAATAAGGTTTATAAGCATGCACCTATCGCATGTCAAGCTAATTTGAGAGACGTTTCGGAAAAAAATTGAACTAAAATAAAAATTTGTTGCTATAAAATAAATCAATACAGCAATATTAAAAAGCTGCATGCAACACTGTGAAGATGACAGCGGGTTTGAAGAATTCTATTGCCTTTGGCAATATGAAGCCTACTTTGTTTTATTAAAAGAGAGGTTGAGAGATCTATTTTACAAAAAAGTTGTTTGTCGTCATCGTTGTGATCATCGTCATCATTTATTTTTTCTGTGTAGTATGGCCTTCGATGCTAGCAACAGATTTTTGGTAGAACAAATGAAAATTATAGAGCATCAGCAGTGTCTCTGTTGCTCACCCCACGATTTTCAAGCACCCAAGTTTAGATTTTACTAAGATGTTGCTCAGCAGTTGATATTATTAGCCTTTTCGAATGAATTCCGGATACAAAACTAAATACAACTTATTTAAATCGAAAAATGCATTTTTTTTTTGCCTACACAAATAGGCTTAGAGTAAGGTGGGGCAAACCCGACTTAATAATTGCCTACAAAAGGCTTATTTGACATCGGCTCAACTCATCCGTTATATAAAGCTAACGCTTTGCGTCAATATTCCAGAAATACCGATTTCTTCAGACCATAAGACCATCACTTGAATAGTTCAGAAGCCAAATCGATTAACGCAAAATTCAAAAGGTGTAGTTAATCGATTTGGCAGTTGAGCCAGTCATTTATCTAATGAAGTCAATTTTTGTCATATTCAATAATGTTGGGGTAAACCCGACCGCCTACTAAAGCTACTGATTTCTGCAGACCATTATTAATTTTTGAGATTTAACTTTTTTTCAAAAAAGTAAATTTTCGTCATTTATAAAAATGTTGGGGTAAACCCGACCGCCTACTAGAGCTACTGATTTCTGCAGACCATTATTAATTTTTGAGATATAACTATTTTTCAAAAAAGTCAGTTTTCATCATTTTTAAAAATGTTGAGGTAAACCCGACCGCTTCGAGTGCTCGTTTGACTGTTGTTGGAATGCCAAATATTTGAATTGGTTGGCCGGGATGCATTTGCATAAAATTAAGCCCCACCACTTAGAGGTCGGATTTGCCCCACTGTGTCATTTTTCATGACGACTCAAATAAAAAAAATTATTCGAATCTTCCAAGCAACACTATATATGCATTCTATAGGTGTATGTTCATAATGTATAAACCACAGTTCGGATTTACCCACACTGTCGGAATTGCCCCACCTTAGCTGACAAACTTATGAAGAAAATTACTTTTAGTTTTGAAACGAATGTCAAGAATAGTATGACCAGCATTTCACAAAAAGCTGAGCATCTATAGGGTGTGCCAACTGTTAGTTTGTTTGTTAATTGAATTCTATTTGTATATTTTTTAACTAAATTGGGAAAATGTATAATATATATCCAATGCAAGTGTCAAACTACAAAAATAATATCGCCCAAATCGGCGTATGCGAGTAAGTTTCAACAATTTTTTTTTACCAAAAACCATCTGGCTGTTCTTCCATCCACTAAACGAATAAGCGACGCTGATAATAGTCCGTGGGCTTCAATTGTTGCGTTATTTGAATCTTGTTAGCCTGTTTCTTGCGAACCATGGCGCGTCGATGTTCCCGACGACTCGTCTACACTGGCCTCAGCTATTTCACAACTATTTATATATATAGTACGTCTGCACCATTTTTACACATTATTTAGTTTTAAAAAGATCATGGCTAAAATTCAGTAGTTTTGAGCTTGACATATGTCGAATAGCATTCACTTTGAACGGGTATGTTCCGATTTATGAGTGTTTAACAACCAAACCAACAGATGGCGCACCCTATATAAAGTCTGGCAATTTAAATAAGACATTTTCGGTCATACAGTTTGACAGCTCTGTGGCAATACATCTGTGCACAGTTTGAAGATTTTATGCTTAGAATATGCGTGCATTCCTGAAACCAAGTCTACATACACAGAAACGATCCTTTGTTCACAACAATTATCGAAAATAAATCTTTTACTATAAAATAATTTGCAATTTCGGCTTAGAGTTTGCGAATAAAAAAATATTTACTTGACTTTTGCAAAAAGTGTTACCAACATTCTCGATTTGTTGACGATTCGTTAGCAAAAAAAGTTTCGAGATTGTAGGGCGCTAGCCTTTATTCTCTAGTTTGGTGATAGGGCTGCCATCTTCGCATCCACACCTACGTGGGGTGAGCAGGCCGTCTCTAACCTGAGATCCGGCGCCTACCTGGGGGCTAACTGGCTTCCAGAAAGGCTCCAGAGTTTTGATGTTGTGCCATACTGTAAGCCCTCTTTCGCCGTTTTGGCCTACAGACACGATCACTTTGGCTTGTAACCGTACACAAACTACACACCGCTGCCCCGCTTTCACGGTATACAGTATCGTTCGCCGTAGAATGCATTGCCCAGGATGTGCCCGCACAAAGTGCTACTAGGAGGCTGAAAGCCGGGTTTACCATCCGGAATCCCTTTCAGCAAGCAGGGCGCAGAGTTGGAAGACCACGTACCACCTGGAGAAGATCTACGGAAGCTGAAATGAAATCTCTGGGCTTAAGCTGAAACGAACTGCGAAAGATAGCCCAAAATCGAGTTCGGTGGAAGATGGCAATTGAAGAAGCACTCTGCTCCAATAGGAGATAAAGGAAATCATATATATATATATAACATTCTCGATTTAAAAACGACAAATTTTACCTAAATGAAATCGTGCAGCATTTTCAAGAGCATTTCTATTTATGTTCAGTACTCTATTTTTTGTGAAGAAAAAGGGTTACTTAGTGGTCTGCCAGAAATCCTTAATTCCTAAAAATTTGGCACATTAATTAATTTCGATGTCAACTCTACACATACTTAATATGGTTTCATAGCTATCAGCTTTTGTATGATTTGCCGTACAGTTTGATTAGATTGAGTAGAACTTATTTATTTATTTGAAAAAGCGTCTAACTTAACTTTTTGCCGTAGGTGCTAAGTACCCAATTTAATAAAATTATTAATTAATAAAATCAATTAAATGGGCAACATATTTTGAAAATAAATTTTAAAATAAAATTAACAAGTCATTGAATTTTAAATGCGCCAATTAAAATGGCAAAGCAAAAATTAACCAAATATGCTGCTCTTAATCTCTCAAAGCGTTTTTAAAAAAATTAAATACTTAATCAAATGAACTAAATTAGATGCGTTAATTAACTGCTTTACAGTCTAATCAGCTGTGTAAGCATTGATTGAGATATTAAATTTATTTGGCTAAAATTTTTGTTCTTTCCCATGGAAAGCCATGCTTAAACTCTGCAAGAGTATTCAAAACTTTACTTTATCTTGCTTTGGTTTTATTTTTTTATTATTTTAATATTTTCATATAGTATGCTAGCCATTTTGGTTTGGTGTTTTTTTGTTTTTTTAGTGTGTGTTTGGTTTGAGTTGGGTGCAAGCGTCTGCCTGCCACAGCAGCTGTTGCAAAAAAGCAAGTTTTTGGCGGCGCCCCGCCGTTGGGCAAATATATATTAAAACAAATCTCCAAAAGCTGAGAATGCTGAGCATGGTTGCAAAACGCATTGGAAAGTTGTCAACTTGCCTAGATAACGTGTCACACCTACCGCACTACCCTATAGAGTATGCCGCCCACCCGCTTGGCTCCAAAAACCACCTGCCGTAACGCCTTTTGTTTTGTTCTGATGTTTTGTTTTATTTTGGTTTTTTTTTTCTTCTCCTTCAAACGAGAAAAAGGCAAAACATTGGCAAATTTAAATGCAAATTACGAGCAAACTCAGCAAATGTTGCGAACATCAAAAGCATAGACGGTTTTTGGTTTTTTTTTTTTTTTTGCTTTTTTTCAAATTATGGCTTAAACTAATGCCACACCACACGCACACACGCACAGTCGCAGCCAGACATTGCAGCAGCCAGAAGGACATATGCTGACAAGGTGGCAACTCAATGAAGAGAAAACCCATTCGCTGTTATCAGACAACAATGAAGCAGAGTTGTGGCATTTGCGGCAGGAGTAACAAAACGTTGTTGGCTTTGTTGTGGGTGAGGCAACTGCAGCCACGCCCTCTATATAGGGTGGTATGCAGCCCCTTCCAGCACTCAACACCCCACACACATGTGCCACACGGCACGCACATACGCAATATTTTTATGCGAGTTTGTGGCGCGCCAAATTATTTTGCTGTTGTTTTTCTTTGTCGGTTTTTGTTTTTTTGGTCGGTTTTTATACCCATTACTTATAGAGTTAGAGGGTATCTAGGGTACCTTCGAATTCATGCAAGGGGTAGAAAAAAACCCCAGCTGTGCTAGATCTAGCTGGGGAAAACGAATTTTTCCACGAACGCGCTTATTCCTTTACCAAATAACCGATAAATCGATTAAAGGCCGAAGGAGAATTGGTTAACACGTCTCCCATGTCCACTAGCCAAGAAATACTTTCTATGAACCTCTTGAACTTTGTGTAAAATCATTGTGATAAAGAGGATCCCAAGCTGCAGCTGGTGACACCTGGATGCGACTTATGTCTTAAGGGGTATACACAGTTCGAAAAATTTCGCGCGGAATGACAAAACTTCATATAAAAAAAAAAATCCCATTTGGGATACCCCATTTGATGGGAACGACAAAACTTCATATAACAAAAATCCCATTTGGGACATCCCGTTTGGGATTTTTTTTTATATGAAGTTTTGTCATTCCGAGCGAAAATTTTCGAACTGCTTATAGGCCTTTAGCCAATACAATTTGTTTAATTGGGTTACCAGATGAGCGATAGCCAGACCTAAAACAGAACAAGAATGAAACACAACGTTCTATTCTCACATCTTCCTAAAACTCTAGTCAAGATACAATTTAAGCCAGCTCCTGCGGTTTCAGAAGAATAGTTTATGAATTGGACTTATAAGCGAGCTCTGCTACAAGAGCCCTGCACTTCTCAGGAAACACATCCAGTAATCGAGAAAGCCATTGTTTCTTTCCGGCTACTTTGTTAAAAGCAGATCTGGCTCTTTCTATTGTTAACCAATAACCGCCACTAACGCAGAACGAGAATAATACATATCTCCCTAAAGCTCTGGTCACGAATTTCAGCAGAACAATATATGAATTGGATTTATAACTAAGCTCTGCTTCATAAGCTGCAGTTCCTAGAAAATGCACCCAGTAATCAAGAAAGATATCTTTCTATCCAGATACTTTGGTTATATCAGATCTGGTATTTTTTATTGTTAACCGATAACCGGCACTAACGCAGAACGAGAATGGGACAAATCTCTCTAAAACTCTGGTCAAGATACGATTCAAGTGTATCTCTTCTCGAATTTCAGCAGAAAAGTATATGAGCTGGAGTTATAACTAAGCTCTGCTTCATGAGCTGCACTTTTTAGGAAACGCACCCAGTCATCTGATAAGATATCTTTCCGGCTAATATGTTAGTAACAGATCTACCCCATTTTATTATTAACCGATAACCTTGAGCCAGCACCAACGCAGAACGTGAACTGAGCACAGCGTGCCAATCTCACATCTCCCTTAAACACTTCTTAGGATACACTTTAAGCATGTCTCTACTTCGGTTTCAGAAGAACATAATATGGGTTGGAGTTAAAACTGAGCTCTGCTACATGAGCCCTGCACTTCTCAGAAGAAAGCCAATCCTTAATGAACTGTCTGGATCTTTTTATCGTTTTTTGTAACCTTTACATATAGAGTAAAGACATATTTCCGGTGGCTTTGAGTTGAAAACTTTTCTTATAGACATCCAAGAAACCACTTATACAAACCAATCACCATTGCTGAGTTCGAAAATTATATATAATTTTTTGATTAAGTTTCTCCCAGCCTCCAAGAGTCATACTTTGTTAGTTCGATTGACATATCCAAGATCATTTAAGCACTTAAAACAAGAAAGAGCTGCGAAACTGAACTGTGAAGGAGATGATGATGATGATGATGATGGGGTTCCTGTAACCCTGTTGTAGCATAGGGCATCCACAAAACATTTCCATCTCCGGAAATCCGAACTGAACTGTGAAGGAGGTGATGATGATGATGAAGATGATGAGGTCATTTCCATCTCGTTCTGTTTCTTCCACAGTTTCTTTTTGCAGGCTTCGTTTCCAGGCGGTTTTGGGCCGTCCTTGCTTTCTACGATCTTGAGAATTCCATTCAAGAGGTGGTCTCCATATTTCGCTAGGATCTTTACGCAGAGTGCGACCGATCCATTCCCATGTTTGGGCTTTGATTTCTGTTGACATCGGTCGCAACTCGCATCTTCTGAAGAGATCGGCATTTGATCTTGTATTGGGCCATCATATTTTAAGAATGTTTCGGAGACATCTGTTTATAAAGGATTGAAGCTTATTGTTTATGTCTTCGGTCGTCAGCCAAGTTTCGTAGCCGTATAGTAGTACAGAGAGGACGTGATATTTAAAATTCGTAGTTTAGTTTTTTTATTTTTGCATGGCGATCCGAAAAAAGCACGCAGCTGTGCAAAAGAAGCTTTAGCTTTAGTAATTCGGTAGAGAACGTCTTTTTTGCACCATTTTCGGAGGAGAACACATTGCCTAGATAAACAAATTTGTCTACAAGCTCTACATTTTGATAATCGATCATAAAACTTTCTTTCTTTTACTATGTGAAAGACGTACGAACCCATATTAACCATATCAGTTTTTTTTTACAAAATTCCGATTGTTTATCGACTTAGCGATAACTGCATATTTAGTTCCTCCAAGCAAAGATAAGGATATCCCTTTTCAAAGAACTCTGCCTAGCCTTGCCATATTCGAAGAACTAGTTAAGTCCAATTTCCCCAAAATTCCTATCTGCTGTTTAGCACGAAGAACTTGTTCACAAAAAATTGTCTCAATAGTCTCTTGCCTTCTGAACTCATAATATCAATCTCTGGCTCAACATGCAGAAAAGTCAAAATTCCAACAGCTTAATATAGGTGGCCCACCGATTATGCCCAAAATAGAAAAGCCCCTCCCCCCTCCATTTCTTTGCAAAAAATATTAGGCATCAAAATGGACCAAAAGTTCTCGTTTGATCTCGGCTTGAGCTTAACAACCTATCTAAGCTAACCTACTTCATCTTCCTTAAATTGCAAACAGTTTGGGAGCAGGATGCGAACAGAACGACCCAAAACAAGCCCGAGTAATATCCTAAGAGAATCTTTCCTTAAGCTAACCGAAATTTTGTTTACTTTTAACATCAAATAAACAACGTTTTGATGAGCTTTCTAAAAATTTAGGGTTTTCAACAGTCAGAAATCATTTGGGAAACCACGGAAATACAAGGTTTATGAAAAAATAAAGCCAATATCCGAAATTTTAGAACCCCCCTTATTACCCTCCCATTTTTGCCTTTTTAAGGGTACAGTCTAGTGCTGGAGAAATTATCGATGTTATAGCGTTGCATCGATGTATCGAAGTTTAAAATATCTATATATCGAGAGACATACAGTGATGTTTCTCCAGCACGACTTAACACCCATTTGATGAGTGCAGAAGTGCTGGAGAAACATCTCTGTTGGCCAACATCGATATATAGATATTTTAAACTACGATACATCGATGCATCGATATAACATCGATGTTTTCTTCAGCACTAGTATAGTATATCCCACTATGGCAATAAGTAAAGAGTGTATCGCAGTCGTTCATGCTTGACCTAAGTTGTAAAATTTTTCGTTTTTTTTTTTTGGTGTGCCACATTGCTTTCCCTTTGCGTCGCACCTCCTGTTTAAATGTATTTGTGTGTTTATTTGTGTAGGTATGCGTGTGTGTGTGTGTGGCATATTGCGTATCATGCGCTGGGATTTGTATGCGACCGCTGCCAAGCATTACCATCACCATTGCCATCATTTCCAACGCCAGGCGCCACCGCAGCCATTGCCAACGCCATCAACAGCGCCATCTACCCATCTCCATCTCTCTCTCTGGTAGCTCTTTGCCCAATTCCATCTGGCTGGCATCTCTGCCATGTGACAAAAAGCAGCAAAGTACTCAGCCAACTTGCAACTTGACTATGTATATACTTAGTACACGTCGTGCATAGTTTCTCAGTGACGTAGTTAGATTTTAGGAAGGGGGCAGAAGTTTAACTCTTTTTGAAAGTGAGAGATTTCACATATATGCTTATCAGTCACTCAAGCCTATTTATATTTTTGCTCAAGGTACTCTGCCATCAAAAAAGATCAGTCGAAATTGAGACGTAAACATTTCTTGTACATATAAACTAGATAAGCCACTGCTACCCAGCAGGCCCGAACAAGACAGGATCACAAAAAACGCCTTATATCATATTTATCTCTTAAGAATTTTCAATTTTTCAAGCTAAAGAAAATGCGAGTTTGTTTTAAAACATTTCATTCGCAAAAAGTTAAACGGAAAACGAATTCGAAAATTTTATGCGAAATTGTATGTGATAATGTCGACAGCAAAAAATGTGGAATTTGTGGAATAGGTTGGGGCTATGAAAACCCCTTAGTTCACCAATATCTACAGCTCTGTAGTTTTGTATAACGTTATAAGTGTTGTATATGTTTGCTTGGTTTTGCTATGTGTGTGTTTAGGGGTCTGTGTTGGACAACCCTCTTGACTACAATGATAAACCAACGCAGGTGCCAAAGGGCGGTTTGTGTAGTTTGCTTATTTTACATGCAACTTTCAAGGTTTATCTGCAATTTTTGTTAGATATATTTTATTTCATTTTTTTTTAGCTACTACTCCACAGTTTATGATTAATTGTGAATAGACTCAACCCCCAGTGGTAGAAAAGAGTGGCAGTGTGTGTATGTAGGGCAGAAATACATATGCATAGATTTTATTGAAGATGTGCGCACATATATACATAGTATATAGATCTAGCTGGCATGAATGATTAACTCTGCTCTGACCTTTCAATTTATCGCAATGACACACCAAGCGCCCTGCCAGTTAAGGTCCTGACAAGCGACAAACTTCCTGACAACCAGAGCATAAAGCACTCACTAATGATTTCTTTCACCGTCTACCTTATGCACCAGGATGCAAGGTGTAAAGCGAGGTATTTCAGTTTGAGGCTAATCAATTGATCAAAGGGTAGGGAAAAGGTAGGGAGCAGAGCATTTGAACCCATACATTTTAGCCATTGGAGCATATAAATGAGATTTTCTGTTAAAAAGCACATCAAAATTAATTATACTTAGTTGTTCGATTTTTATGTGTGCTACATAGTACTTTAAAAACGTGAAAATATTTTACGTTTTGCTTGAAAATTTTAAGCACATGCAATATTAATTATTTTAAATGACTATTTTTAATTTTTGTGGAGCTAATAAAAATTTAATACTTCTTAAGCAATATTATAACTTTGTACGCTTCTTTTGGGATTAAAAATCGTTAGAGATCTTTCCTTTTATAAATCACAAAAATCGTTTGGGAATTTTGGCAGTTCAATTTGAACTCTATAAAATGCCCGTCTAAAAGATGTCTTTATGAATGAGCTATGACAGTCAAACTTCTTCATAATGAACTTAACGACAAAAAAACCTAAAGCACTCCCAAAGATTTTTGAAATAATAAAAGTCCCTCAGCAATATTTTTATTATAGCCTTATCCTAATAAGAGCTTTTTTGAACGTCCCAACTAGATCAACTGCTTTTAGGTACTCATTACACAGACCAACATGGTTTAGTTGTTGGAAAGCTAAGGGTCATTTCCGAAGTAATTTGCTGCACAGAATCCGAATCCGGGGCCAGAATTGGCCTATCACGTCAGGATTTTGAGATATTTCAGGTTATTTACACGAAAAACTGAGTTTTTTCCTACTTTTGAGGTTATGTACAGGGTGCAAATAATTTTTGAGGTCTGTCACTCCAGCTACATCATTTAGTACCACTCTTACCCTTTATTTTAAAAGTTCAAGCGATCATTTAAGTTTTTTTTTTTTCGCAAATTTATGGCTTTGCTTTCACTGAAATTCCCGAAATATTCATATTTTGGGGAACAAACAGTTTTTGTGCTTTTCTAAGATATCAGGAGTTTTTAAAGCCATATGCATACCACATAAATCACCTTTGCCTCATAATTTTTCTAAAATTTTTAAAGCATTCAATGAATTTCCAAAAATTTTCCTATATCGGGAAATCGCAGTTTTTGTATTTTTCTAAGATTTCAAGAGTTTTTAAGGATATATGCTTACTACAGTTTTTAATGTATTCCCATTGGCTCATAATTGTTTTTTTCAATATTTTAGAGCATTCTACATTTTAATTCATTGCCATGGTTTCATCCCAAAATTTTCGAGCATTCGATAAAATTGCCAAAATATTCCTATTTAAGGGAAATACCAGTTTTTGTGTTTTTCTTTGATTTCAGGAGTTTTTTAAGCCATATGCATGCTCCATTTTAATATATTTCCATGGTCTTATCTCAATATTTTAGAGCATTTGATAAATTTCCCAAAATTATCTTATTTTAGGGAAATTTCAGCTTTTATATTATTCTAAGATATATATTGCCATGGTCTTATCTCAATATTTTAGAGCATTCGAAAAATTTCCTACAAACATTTTAATGTATTGCCATTGCCTTGTAATTTTTCTAAAAATATTAAAGCATTCAATAAATTCCCCAAATTTTTTGTAGGCTTAGTTTTTGTGTTTTTCTAAGATTTCAAGGGGTTTTTTAGATAAGTACATGCGAAGAACCGTTTTTAATGTACAGCCATTGTCTCATAATTTGCTTAATATTTTAGAGCATTCGATAAAATTCCCAAAATTTTCTTATTTTAGCGATATTCCAGCTTTTATATTTTTCTAAGATTCCAAGAGAAACATGCATGCGGCATTTTAATATATTGCCATGGTCTTATCTTAATATTTTAGAGCATTCGATAAACTTCCCGAAAACTTCCCAATTTACGAAAAAAATTGTTTTTGTTAATTTTTACGATTTCAAGAGTTTTTCAAGCCACAAGCATACAACATTTTATTGTATTGGCAATGCCTTATAGTTTTTCTTAAAAATTTAAAGCATTCAATAAATGTCCCAAAATTTTCCTTTTTCGGGATATAGCAGTTTTTGTGAATTTCTAAGATTCCAAGAGATTTTTAAAAACATGCATGCTACATTGTAATATATTGCCATGGGCTTATCACAATATTTTAGAGCATATGATATATTTCCCAACATTTTTTCAAATTTTAGGAAAATAAAAGTTTTTGTGTTTTTCATAGATATCAATAGTTTTTTGTAAAGCCACATGCATACTACATTTTAATATATTTCCATTGTCTTATCTTAATATTTTAGAGCATTGGATAAATTTCCAAAAATTTCCCAATTTTAGTAAAATATCAGTTCTTTCTATAAAAAAAAAATTACCAATTTTAGTAAAATATCAGTTCTTCCTAGATTTCAAGAGTGTGTTGCCATTATCTGATCAGTTTTTAATATTTTAGAGCCTTCGGTAAATTTCCCAATATTTTTCAATTTTAAGGAAATACCAGTTTTTAGGTTTTTCTAAGATTCCAAGAGTTCTTTTAAGATACATGCATGATACATTTTCACATACTTCCATTTTTCCGGCATTTGGGGGCATTTCACAAATTTTTAAAAAATGTTGATAATTTCCAAAAATACCAGCTTTTGGGTTTGTTTTTACAATTTCATGTTTGGCCACATTCTCATTTCCTTAGTCTCATTTTCTTAAAATTTCGTACTATTCCATAATAATTCAAGAAGTAAGTTAAATAATTTTTAGAACTTTTGGGGTTATAGTATACTATTTATTCCTTTTACTCCACAGTGAAGCACAGGGCTGCAACAAAATTCTTAAATCTACTTCTATCCGATGACATCCTTTTAATTTCCTTCCAGTTCGTTTCACTCGCTTCAATTTCTTTCTCTAACTGCCTTCTCCATGCCTGCGCTGGACGCGCCCTTCTGCTTGATACACAGCATTACAGAGTATACGACGGTTTTCAATACTCTGCCAACTCTGACTTTGGAAAACTGGCTAAAACATGGACAGCTATTTATTTATAGCTACAAAGAGTTGTCAAATAACAAGAAAAACTTGCTAAAAATCATGCTAGACTCTCTCTCTCTCTATCGCTCTCGCTGGTTAGCGAAATAAAAACGTAATTTATTATTTATTTATTTCGTTATCACTTTGTATGCGACACAAAAAGTAGCACAAAAAAAAAGAGCAAAACCCAACCCAACCCAACCCAAACCCAAGCCAAACCGAACCAAATGAAACGAAACGGAGCACGTTTTTAAGCCAGTAACAGTACAGCAGTTAGTGTCCTTCTGACAGTGGCGCAACATTTATGAACTAACCCAAAGACTTGACCGCAAAGTGACATAGTCTGCAAACCAGCTTCCTAACCAGAGATCCCAGCGAGAATGCGAGTTATCCTTATGCCATTGCAACGCCCACCAAAAAGGAAATAAAAGTAATAGTTCGGTTCGTTTCGTTTCGTTGCGTTTTTGGTTTGGCCGCAACTAAATGTCTGAAACTATCTCTGTTGCACACTCATACACACTCTCTCGCTTGCACACTCTTGCCCTCTCTCTTGCTCTCTCGCACTTACTCAATGTGTGTCTGTATTTGCACGCATTTGCGATTAGAAAAAGGATACACGTAATTTTTTCCAACATTTCTTCTGCGGTTTTTTTTTTTTGCTCTCTTTTTTCTGCTCTTTTTCGTTTCGTTGTGCGGCACTTTTACCGTTACGCTCTGCGGCCACAGTTTACCGTTAGCCGCCCCATATTGCAGCCTGACTTAGTTGTTGTTGGCGGCAAGGTGACAAGTTGGCGGTTATTATTATGCCGTTTGTGCCGCTCTCTGGACAGATATACATAGCTAGATGATGGCCAGCAAAGGTGGTTAGGTTGGTAGTCACCGGTGACCGCTTGCCGGGTTGATGCTGCAAATGGCTTTTGCCTTTGAATTGGATTGAAATGGTTATGCTTCGTTTGGGTTCGGGTTTGGATTCCCTTTTTTTTTTTTTTGTGTTTGCTGTTTGTAGCTAGGCTTAGATTAGTTAGCATTGCATTGGGCTTTGTTGTTTGTGAATTGGTCAAATTGGCGTCATTGATCACTTTAAGCTGGTTATGTGTGTAGCGAAAGTTTGGCATGTCCCTTTGGGGCAGCCTTTATTAGTATTCCCAGCTCATAGTATTATACATATTATATATTTATTTTTGTGAAATTCGATACACTTTTTTTTAACGAAAATCTAAGATTTTAGGCCCATACGCAGCATGCAAAAATTCCGCACTATATGTCAAAACTTCGTATAAAAAAATATATCCCAAAAAAAGGGATTTTGACATGTCGCGCGGAGTTTTTGCATGCTGCAAATGGAAATTTAAAAATGTTTTACGTTTATTTTAACTCCCTTAAAATCCTAATGATTTACAATATTTATTTACTATCTTCTGTCTTTTGAATACGAGAATTAAAAGAGTGATGAGAATTTGGGAAATTTTCGCAGTTCGAACTTTGGTAAAATATGGTTCGCGTTTTTTTTTTTTCAAGTAAATGCCTATTTGGCACGGAATGTCAAAACTTCATATAAAAAAAAAAATCCTTAATGGGATATCCCAATCCCGTATACGCCTTTACCAAGGAATTCAATTTTTTTTTTTCATTCACTCTATTGCTATTTTGTGTACTACTGGAAACATTTGACTTTTAAGGCCCATACGCAGCATGCAAAAATTTCGCACGAAATGTCAAAACTTCATATTCCCAAATGGTGGGACTTTTTTTTTATATGAAGTTTTGACATTTAGTGCGAAATTTTTGCATGCTGCGTATGGGTCTTTAACAAAAATCGACAAATTTTGTTCGTTTTCGCGTGCTCACAATTCCCAATATTTTGCTCTCGATATCTTCTCATATTTCCAATGCTATTGGTTAGCACAGCTCGACATTTTTCGATTGAAATTAAAAAAAGACAATGTTATTCTTATTAAAAGGGAAATTTTTTTTTATGCAAGACATGAAATATGTGCCAAAAAAAAAAAAATAGTTATCAAGAATAATGATATCTAATTTGATATTGGAATTTGCATAAATTGAATCTACTAGAATACACTAGTCGACAAATTTAACACTTTTTTTTGCAGAGAATTTTTCAGTAGATTTTTTCCATCAGTAATTTATATAAAATTAATGTAACAATAATAGAAGCAGCTTGTCTCCAGTGAGACTAGGTGCTATTCTCCAGAGAAGAGACTTATATTTTATGTGAGGGCAACGTTTCAGCATATAAAACCCGATTTAAGCCTTGATTATTATACCCTGTTCTAGTGCTAGAGAGACATCGCTGTTGCCCAACATCGATGTTTTCGATATTTTTAAACTTCGATACATCGATGATTCGATACATCGAATTAAATATCATAGAAAAATAAGCAAAGAAATACTAAATAACAACCCAAAAGGTTATACAACGAAAGCAAAAGATAATACATTCCATTATGAATCCATTATGGATTTTGAGCAGCGAATCCGAAGTCCAAAAAACTACTTCACACATGGGTTATGGATAACCAACAAAAAAACCCATAAAACTAGATAATTTGAATATTATCTAAGAGCCCTTGGATCGGGTTTTTTGGACTTCGGATTCAGCTGCCCAAAGTCCATATGGGTTGCCTCTGTCACATGTAAAGTTTACACCGCTTTTTTTTTGTGAGCCCGTGAGTTATAACAAAAAAATGTTCTGTTCCAGCCAGAATTGCAGACTCATTATGTTTAAACTAATTTGAATCCCTTCATTATGATCATTAAATAAAATCATGTCAACGTTTTTTGATTAAAATGATCCGCTTGTCGATCACTAGATTGCCAGCGAAAGTGTTACCTTCCAGTAATTCAACGGGCACATGCTTGAATCTAAGTTTTCGACCTTAAAATTTTGTCGAGGTGCCAAATTTGAGTCAACCCTACTATTTAGGATCTTTTGGGATTTGATTTTTTCTAAAAAAGCGAAAAATGTCTGCGACGTGATTGCCGTTGATTGCCCATATTTTGTCCGTAATGGGATTTGGTCCATAAACGAAAATCTAAATAAAAATATCGATGATCGGAAAAAATTAAAAAAATCGATGCATCGATATAACATCGATATTACTTCCAGCACTACCCTGTACCGTATGGTACAAAGGGTATATTAAGTTTGTGCAAGCCGAAAATGGATGTAACATACAGAAGGAAACATCGGAGACCCCCACAAGTTACCTAAAGTATGATCAGAGTGACTAGAGAAGTCGATATACTCATGTCCGTCTGTCTGTATGAACGCCTAGATCTTAGAGATGGTAAGAGCTAGAGCGACCAAGTTTTCAGATTAGATGCGTAATTATGTCAGGGGAGACAAGTTTATTTTACTTTTTCGATATCGGGGTTACATTATATAGCACCCATAGGGGTCTTTCAGAGAACCTCGAAAAAAAAAAAAAGTTTTAGATGGATAATTCGTTTGTTTTGAAGATATAACCAAATTTGGCACTCGTAAGTTTTTTAGAGTACCCAAGCATTGTACCAAATTTGATCAAAATCGGCTGAGTATATCATATAGCTCTGAAGGTAACGCAACCAAATTTGACATTAAGAAGTTTTTTAGAGTACCCAAGCATTGTACCAAATTAAGTCACAATCGGTTGTCGGTTGTTCTGAAGCAATATATCGGACTGAATTGCAATTAGTGATACAGGGTATCCCAAAGTCGTCCGCGCCCGACTTTAAGGTACGCCATCTTTGTAGACACTCTAAGCTTAAGTCAAAACGAAGTATAGCTTATAAATGAAGGAACTAAGTATTGGGCACATCCCTAGCCTTACACTTTCCTGGATTCATAGTGCGGGAATTGGAAATAGTGAGAAAGAGATGATTTTTTTTTTTTTTTTTATTGAACACGTGTTGTTGCTCTGGCTACAAATCTTTTATAATTAAGAATTAACTTCTATTTTATAATTATATAAATAAAATAAATAAAATAAAATAAATAAAGATTGTTAATACTATTAATCCCTGCATGTTATGATCCATATATCCACTTAGCTGTCCGTCAGGTATCTCCAAAAACGAAAGAAAGTCCCAACATATCCTTTGGAACCTTGCATTGTTTCGATGTCTATGATATATTACATATTATTTAAAGTGGAGTCTGCTTGTTCCAATGTTCTTGTTGGAGGGAATAAAAACTTAAGCAAGAAGACTTCCAAAAGGGCTGCTAACAAGGAAAAGCCCAAACAAACTAAACGCGCTGACTTCGTTGGCTTGGGGACCGGAGTGTTGCATAAGCATATCTTCTTTTTATTGATTTTGCTATATTCTTGGCGCAGCCTGATATAGATGTCTTGCAGGTTTCCCTTTTCGATGCGTAACATCCTCATAAGATCCTCATAAGCGCGCGATAACTTATAACTCCAACTCTGCTTGGCTTTGGCTACGCGTGGCATTTTGAAGACGCACTTGACGCTGCTTCTCTTCTGCTTCAACATTGTTTTGGGATCACTTTCAAACACACCACTGGTCACAATGAGTTTATGAATTCCCGCGTTAAGCACATCAATTCTGCGCGACTTTAGCCAAATCGTTATAAAACAAAATCCCCCTGGTTCTATGAAGCCTCTATCTGGACTCACTGCAAAACTGTCGGTCGACGTATTCATGATGTTGAAGGCCATATTCATATTGTCATTATTTTTCAAAATCATAAAAGCGACAGAGATTTTGTTAAAAGGACCTCTTAATATTAATTTGCGTGCAGGCACCATGGTCAACGGCTTGTCGGAGTTCTGCATCTTTTATTTGTTTAATAATTTTTGGAACTATTTTGAAATTGTAATTTGAGCATAATATTTAAATCGTTGACTACTTAGATCTAGCGTAACTATGATTGCCTACACTTTTGGGTACAAGGATGTATGTCTTCATTGGACGCACATCGTCTTTGAGTCGAATACAGTAGAGCACGCTTAGCAATACAAGTTCATTTCTTTTTTCAGAAATAAACTCGGAAAACGTAAACTTCTGCGTTTTCCAGGTATTCAAGTAGTTCCATAGAGAACATTTTTCAAAATCTGGTTGCATATATAAGATATTATTTTCCAAGCTCTATTCGATCGTACTCCGAAAAATAAATAAATTAATTCGGTTTCTTTCTTGCGTGCTCCCAGTTCCACTTTTTTTGCCGTCGTAAAAAAATGTTACGCATATTTAGCTTATTCTTTGTTAGAACAGTTCTACGAGGGAAATTATCCACGACTATACGCATTACAAGGGAAATTTTTGTATGCAAGACATTAAACATTTAAGCAAGACATGGGCATTTTTTATGCTAGACATGAACCATATAAAAATTCGATTTGAGTTGTGCATGCTATTTTTTTGGGTTGATTTAGAAAATGAAAAATATTTATAAATAACCAAATAAAATCTTAAAATATCAAAGAATATTTAAAAAATATTTTAGCTTAAAATGCGTACACTTTTGAACCTATTTTGCAAAATCGTAATTTCTTGTCGGATTAAAACCACATAAAAAATGACTTTTGGTGAAATTGGGCGCACCAAACATGTGCTTTCAAATGTAATCCAAATAATATAATAAATAATAAGTAAATCATTTTTAGTGCTTCGAATTAGGAAGCAGATATTCATTTATCAAATCGAATATGCATAAATATTCATATAACTCATCTCTTTGCATTAGCCCTGCTATAAAACAAATTTTCGCTTTTATTTTTGAACTACAATATCGAAAAGTCGATCGATTAATTATTTTTCAAACTAAAGTTTATCATCAATTAGACAAATTGAAATTGATGTCGAATATTTAAGTGAGGTTTGCATATTTTAGCACTTACTTAAGCTCTTTGTAAATGAGACTTAGATACTTAAAAATTCTATGGAAACTACTATATTAGCATACGTGGGAAGGCCAAAAAGTAACTGAGCCAATACTACATAGTATTTTCAAGCATTTCGATGCTAATATTATTACCATTTTCGAGCTCAAGTTCCGCCAACTGGTTCACTATGTAGATATGGTGGAAGCGGATGGAAATGAACTTTGCGATATAAAAAATATATTGAAACAAGGATTCTTCAAAACTTACCAGAAAGCAAAGAAAATACAAAACAATGTGAAGGAACTCCAAAGAAGGCCAAAGCGGGTCTGTCAGCCAATAAATTCTTGGAGGCGAACGTCATAACTCATATACGATAGCCGCTAGTGCTGGAGAAAACATCGATGCATCGATGCAGACAACAGAGATGTTTCTCCAGCACTACTAAACACCCATTTGATGAGTGCAGAAGAGCTGGAGAAACATCAAACATCCAACATCGATATATAGATCTTTTAAGCTTCGATACATCGATGCATCGATATAGCATCGATGTTTTCTCCAGCACAAATAGCCGCTGTACAGGAATCGAACATGGGCCTCGAGTTGTTTTAAAATTTGTAGGCCAAGTAAATCATTTAACCGATTTGGGGCTCAAAAAAAAACTAAATTGCGTTTATCTTCCAAATGTTTCGTTTATGTTCGGAACTCACCGAAAAATTTGTTTATTCCACCCAATTGATAGATTCAATGCTGATTTCAAATTATTTGGGCTCGGAGGGGAGACGTAGTCAAAAAAGCAAATCTGGATCTGTCTGCATATTTAAAACGTTCAAAATCTTAAACCAGCTCTTATAGTTTCCAAGATCAGACAGACAGACGAACTGCTGGACATGACTATAACAATTTTTTTTTTCCATTTGACCGTAGTGGAGGCAACTTGTGGGAATTGGAATTCAAAAATTTTTAAACCTACCGACACTTTATCGATCACGCAAACTGATGGAAATGTCTTTACAAACTTTTTTTTACTTCTGAAACTATTAGAGTCAACGTTTCGAAGTGCCCAGCGTCTTCTTTCCTCTGCTGATTGATATGCTAACAAGGAAGCCTTAATTTAAAAATGTTTGATACTTTAAAAGAGGGATTGCAAATAAGTGTTATGGGGTTGAAAGAAATCAAAGCGGAAATTGTGCTTTGGAATAAAGTGCCAGCAGCTATATATCATATTTTTGAAAGGATAAAAATTTATTTTTAATTTTTGTATTACTTTTTCGTGCTTAAAGGCCTATACGCAGAATGAAAAATTACGCACGGGATGACAAAACTTCATACAAAAAAAAAAATCCCAGATGGGATATACCAGATGGGATTTTTTTTTTTGATAGGAAGTTTTCGACAATCTTTGATCTTCGGAATTTTTAATCTTATTTAAATTTTGATTATTTTTAACCAAGAATTTAAAAACTTATTTTACAATTATTTGAACTTTATTTAAGAATTTTTGTATTTTAAAAACTTTGGTCTTTGTTATTGAATTAATGTCGAGTATGCTAAAAGACTTCATTTAAGTCCGAAAAACGAATGCGAATATTTTATGTGGATTCGTTTTGAAATCACGTTTTTGGCGCTTCCAATTTCACCAAAACGAATTTTGTGTGCGCTTTAAAACCGACTACTTTTTTACAAGGGAAATAAAACGAGTTGGGTTCAAAAGTGTTCTCAAATAATTATTTTAATATACTTAGAATATATTTTTAAGTCAATTTAAAGTTTGCATGCACAAGTCATAACGAGTTTTTGGCACACAATTAAGTGAAGTGAGCACGCAAAAACTAATAACTTGTTCGATTTCGTTTTCCGAAGCATGGCTGCTTATGCAAAAAAAGTTATAATAAATATATACCAAGGCAAATTTTGAAATTTTGAGATATTCTACAATAATAAAATGGCTTGGTGAAAAATTGTAGCTTTTAATGATATGGACATCTGCAACAAATTATGATTTTTAAAAGGCACTCAACATTTTCGTACTGTGCAATAAAGCAGTGCGCTAACTGCCCTAATTCGAATAGTTCCAACTTTAGCCTAGCCAACTATTTTACAGCCAACCCTCGCACCACACCCAATTTTTCTTCGATTACCAACGGCACTCGGTCTCTGCTTAGCGCTGTCTAAAACTATTTCAACATCAAAGTTGGCCTGAAATTCGTTGCGGCCTCCAGCGTCGCGCTACATAACTCAAAGAAACTTTGCCACTGCGGCCACGCAGTCCTGGTCGCTGCCGGCGCAGCTTGATTAGCCAAGAGTGAGTGAGGCGAGTGAAAGAGTCAAGCCTTAAAGTTAAGGCCTGCTGTCTGCCAATTCCCCAGAAGACATCACTCTGAACTAGGAACTCGAAGCTCGAAACTCGGAACGTAACGCAAGTTAGCGTTAAACGTGCAAGCCACGCCAAATGAAAACTTTTCAATAAGCTAAACACTTCACACAGACAGACGTAACTGGCAGAGTGACAGCTAGAGAGAGCGACAGCTAGAGAGCTAGAGAGCGACAAACAGACAAATAAACAGACAGACAGTCAGACAGTCAGACAGAGAGACAACTTGACTTTACTACGTGCTAATGAATTTGAGCGTAGTGCATTTAAATTGTTTTTTTCACGCGCACAAAAGTATGCAGCAGTTTTTGACACGCCTGTTAAAAGTGGCACACAATAAATTGTGGAGCAGGGAGTGGGGGAGGGTGGTTAACTTCCAGTATCTCAAGTTACGCTGCAAAGTGCAAACGGCTTGAGATACTCAAAACTATGCATTTAATTGATTTTCGGCACTTAAAGCAAGCACATATCCACATGCGAAGCTCAGCAACTCCCCACCCACCTCTACCGCCATAGAGTAATAGTGGGTCTTAGTAAATGCGACGAGAAACAAACACATTAACGTACTCACTCACGCACTCAGATAGTCAGTCAGATAGTTAGCGAGTGAAAGAAAGAGCTAGCAAGCAACACCATGGTATAAAGTACCAGGCACTCAGTCAACTATGCAAACGCTCGAAAATGTCATTGAGCGAACACATAGATCCTTAGCATTAAAGAAAAAAAAATTTCAATTAATCCTGACAGTGGTATACACTGCAACAGTGCTGTAAAAATAACGATGTATCGATATATCGAAGTTTACACTAAGACTATATAAGATATGAATATTTTGTTCCGGATAGAAATTTCATCGATGTTTTCGATGCTTTTGACTGGAAAATAACGATGTATCGATATATCGAAATTCAAATTAAGATAATATAAGGAATTAATATTTTGGTCCGGTCAGAATTTTCGTCTTTTTAAATTGTGGAAAACTACGATGTTTTCGATGCTTTTAACTGAAAAACATCGATGTATCGGTATATCGAAGTTTAAATTACGATAATATAAGGATATAATATTTTGTTTTGGATAGAATTTTCGTCTTTTAAATTGTGTAAAAACATCGATGTTTTTGATATATCAAAGTTAAAATTAGATCATCAAAGGCATGAATATTCTGTTGCGGTCCGAATTTTCGTGTTTTTAAATTTTGTTAAGACATCGATTTTTTCGATGTTTGTAACTGGAAAACATGGATGTATCGGTATATCAAAGTTTCATTTAAATTGTGTAAAAACATCGATGTTTTCGATGCTTTTGACTGGAAAACATCGATGTATGGATATATCGAAGTTTAAATTATAATAACATAATATAAGAAATGAATATGTTGGTCCGGTCAGAATTTTCATCTTTTTAAATTGCGCAAAGACATCGATGTTTTCAATGCTATTAACTGGAAAACAACGATGTATCGATATATCAAAGTTTAAATTAGGATAATATAAGAAATGAATATTTTGGTCCGGCAAGAACTTTCGTCTTTTTAAATTGTAAAAAAACATCGATGTTTTCGATGCTCTTAACGGAAAAACATCGATGTGTCGATATATCGAAGTTTACACTAAGATTATATAGGCAATGAATATTCTGTTCCGGATAGAATTTCGTCTTGTTGATTGTATTAAAATATCGATGTTTGCGATGTTTGTAACTGGTAAACATCGATGTACGGATATATCGAAGTTTAAATTAAGATAATATAAGAAACGATCAGAATTTTCGTCTTTTTTAATTGTGGAAAACAGCGATGTTTTCGATGTTTTCAACTGGAAAACAACGATTTATCGATATATCTAAGTTTAAGTTAAGACAATATAAGAAATTTATATTTTGGTCCGGCTAGAATTTTCGTCTTTTTAAATTGTGGAAAACTGGAAACTGGAAAACAACGATGTATGGATATATCGAAGTTTAAATTAACCCTAAATCTGTCCTTGGGGCACTGAGTGCCCCAAACGAATTTCAAATTTAATCATAGACATCCCGTATATAAAAAATCATCATATGTTTGTGTTTGTTGAGCAGCTAAAGTCCATCTCTTCAAGTCTATCTATATGCAAACATCAATAACCTTCAATTTCAAAGGCTATATGAAGAAATATTTTCCATTTTCCATACGAAATACACTAGTGCCCCAAGGACGGTATTAACCTAGTAAGAGGAAAGGGCTAAGAAATGATTAGGAATGAATATTCCGTTCCGGTCAGAATTTTTGTCTTTTTAAATTGTGGAAAAACATCGATTTTTTCAATGCTTTCAACTGAAAACAACGATGTATCGATATATCGAAGTTTAAGTTACGATAATATAAGCATATAATATTTTGCTCCGGTCAGAATTTTCGTCTTTTTAAATTGTGGAAAACGACGATGTTTTTGACGTTTTTGACTGGAAAACAACAATGTATCGATATATCAAAGCTTAAATTAGAAATTATAAGGAATGAATATTCTGATCCGGTCAGAATTTTCTTCTTCTTAAATTGTGAGATGGGCCTTCAAATTTATCCATACATTTTGGATACTTAAGTGTTCTGTAGCTTGCGAAATCAAACTATTTTCGGCAGATACCAAACAAAAATAAAAAATCTGTTATGAACGACGAAAAACGAAAATCTATGTAAAAAGATTGCCAAATTTTTGCAGTTTACAATTTAAATCCTCTACATTTCTCACTAGAATTTTGAGAAACCAAACAAAAAACGCTTGTTGCGTTCATGTTTCGAAAAATTTTACGAAAACTCAGACATATCCAAATGATTTTCTGAAAACAAGTTTTTTTCACTAGCATTTTTTGCAATTTTTCGTTCTATTCTTTTCTTAACCATTTCAGTCACATAATTCAGCCAATAGAGATAAAAAATCCTGTATATTAGCTAAATTTGTGTCGCTGAGTACGAATTATTATTTTATATTGGCCAATTCTTAAAGTATCTTCATTAACTGTTTGTTCAATTAACGTGATTTCGAGAAAAATCAAGAAAATAAAAATGTCCCATATATTGGACACAATGGCTGAAAGGTTTAAAGTTAAAACTAAAATACTCTTTATTATTATTGAGCTTAAAATTCTAGAATTTTTTTTCCCAAAAAATTCAAAAAACAATCATTTTTTTTGGACGAGTTTTTTCCAAATAAAAGTTATTATCAGCCTCAGCTTTTACATTGATATTTTGAGGGCTATGGGAAATTTCAAGGGAAATAGTGGGTGAGCTGCGGGATTTTGTATGTACCTTCTTGGCTTCAGCTTTATAAACAATATCTAGGGTATTTTTGCGTATATTTTTGAAGTTCTTAGACGATTCAAAAAATTATGCCAGCATTCGCGGAAGACTCTTCGATAACAAAAGACAACTGAAAATATTTCCACAAAATTAATTAGTTACTTTTTGAAGCCTTTGGGAACACTTTTCTCATATCTTCAATCAAAAGTACTTCCACAAAATTAACTAGCATGTGGGAACACTTTTCTCATATCTTCAATCAAAAGTACTTCCACAAAATTAACTAGCATGTGGCAACACTTTTCTCATATCTTCAATAAAAAGTGTTGCCACAAAATTAACTAGTTACTTTTTGTTGCATGCGGGAACACTTTTCTCATATCTTCAATCAAAAGTACTTCCACAAAATTAACTAGCATGTGGGAACACTTTTCTCATATCTTCAATCAAAAGTAAGTACTTCCACAAAATTAACTAGTTACTTTTTGTTGCATGTAGGAACACTTTTCTCATTTCTTCAATCAAAAGTACTTCCACAAATTGAATTAGTTACTTTTTGTTGCATGTGGGAACACTTTTCTCATATCTTCAATAAAAAGTGTTGCCACAAAATTAACTAGTTACTTTTTGTTGCATGCGGGAACACTTTCTCATATCTTCAATCAAAAGTACTTCCACAAATTGCATTAGTTACTTCTTGTTGCATGTGGGAACACTTTTCTCCTATCTTCAATAAAAAGTGTTGCCACAAAATGAACTAGTCAATTTTTGTAGCATTTGGGAACACTTTTCTCATATCTTCAATCAAAAGTACTTCCACAAAATTAACTAGCATGTGGGAACACTTTTCTCATATCTTCAATCAAAAGTACTTCCACAAAATTAACTAGTTACTTTTTGTTGCATACGGGAACACTTTCTCATATCTTCAATCAAAAGTACTTCCACAAATTGAGTTAGTTACTTTTTGTAGCATGTGGGAACACTTTTCTCATATCTTCAATCAAAAGTACTTCCACAAAATTAACTAGTTACTTTTTGTTGCATGCGGGAACACTTTCTCATATCTTCAATCAAAAGTACTTCCACAAATTGAATTAGTTACTTTTTGTAGCATGTGGGAACACTTTTCTCATATCTTCAATAAAAAATGTTGCCACAAAATTAACTAGTTAACTCTTTAGAGTTCATTTTGTAAACAAAGTATTTCCAATTGGTTAACCAAAGTTAAAAGCATGATCTACTTAAAATTTGTATTTAATGTTTTTATTATTTATTACTTTTAATTTAAAAAAGCTTTTAATCTTTTGCTTAAAAAAACAATTTTCAACATGATTCAGCACGTCCACATACATATTACAGCCAGATAATGTACAACAAAATTTATTTCGCTTAATATGTTTAAAAGTTGTTTGTTTCAATTTAAAAGGCTTTAACTTATTAAAAACATTCTGCATGTCAGCCTGGATTCGTTTATTATACATAATATACATATATATAAAAATGTATTTAAATATGTAGCTTAAGAATTGATTTTTTCATAAACTTTTGTTGCAGCAAGCAGATTTTTATACGCTTCAAAATATGAAGAAGATTAACAATTTATGAAATTTTAACAAAGTTTTTAAGCCTGCTAACAACTTCCACAAAAGGTTACGAATATTCATAAAATTTATGCAAGTTTACGCTGTAAGGGTATCAAGAAATTTAAATGGGTCGTTGCGTTGCACGACAGTGGGATACAGTGCATCTATGTTATTTGACGCAGTAGCGACATGAGGTCAACGTTTTCTTGTTTATAAGGCTCACATGAGTCTAGGTGACTTATTTGGTATTGGAAGTACTATGTTCCGCCGTTTGACAAAAGCTGGCCGCGTGAGGATTATGGGACCAACTGGTCAGGCTTTCTAATCCACAGCCAAACTGCCTATTCATGAACAACAATTTTAGGCTCTCTTGTTGAAGGGAACAGCCTGGTGTCATGCGCGTTGCTTAAAACAAGTTAAACCACTACTTAAGCTTTTAATTTTTGAGATTGAGTCGAGTACTGAAAAAAAAACGCGTCCAAAATTCTTCTCCTACATGATTAATGCACCAGCGCAAGTTGCGGCGCCGTCCAAAACCTAATTGGAAACAATTAATTAGTTATTGCTGCCCCACGCAACATTGCTCCTTCGGATTATCTCATGTTTAGGTCAAAGCTTTATATCATATGAAGATACCAAAAATTAACTCCATTCGGCGCGAACTTATTTGTCAAAGACCGCACCTCTTGCCTTATGTTACATGCAAGTACCTTGCACAAATCTGCTCCTTGAATGCAGGGTATTCAAAAAAGCAAGCATACTTGTTTCAACGTCGACGCTTCTGGCGTCTTATGAAAATTGTTCCACTGCCTTATGCCCTCCCACAGCGCTTGCCAACTGCCATTCAAGTCTATGCAAATAACATTGCATTTAAATTAATCATACGCACTGTGTGTTGTTTGCCCAAAGTGTGCGGGAATAGGTAACTATATATACTATATATGTATTAATAAGTTTGTATCTGTGTGACGCATCTGTGTGTGTGTGTGTGTGCGTTTACGTGTGTGAATACATGTGCGTTGATGTGTTTGTGCAATTTGCAAAATTGCTTTACGCGTCACAAGGCGAAGATGTGGAACCCGACTCCGTTTCTTCGCAACTAACATCATCGAATGCCCTGAAGGCAGCAAAAAAGACAAGAGCGGCACCAAAGTTTCAAGTGTGTGTCGGTGTGTGTTGCTGTGTATCCGTATGTGTTAAAGTAGTGTGCACAAAAATAAGGTTAAGAAAACGCATCATTTATGTAAGTAGATATCATGCCAACACGCAGGCACATAAACACACAGGCGCCTGCATTAGTCGCCTTACCTTAATTTATGTGGCCTGCTTACAGTTTTGAAGGCACTGAGAAGCTGCATGCAGTTCGGTTCTGGAATGCGTCTGTTAGGCCTAAGCTAACATACACTGAGAGAAATGATGCAGCAAATCGCTGCTACATAGTTGACCAAATGAGCAATATTTGGCAGTTGCGCACATTTGGCAAAAAAAACTTTATTTTATGATAAGTTTAATTTAATTATGCAATTGTAAAGTAATCTTTTATGCCGATATTTAATAACACTCGAAGTTTTTGTAAGGCATCGGACTATGATATGCGAAAAGGATTTGAAGCAAAATAAATAAGCGAATCAAAATTTTTTAATTTTTTTTTTGACCATTGTGCTGAAATAAGCCTTGAATTTGTTTCAAAGCCAGCGAAGTATCGAATTACACATAGATAATTGTAATTAATTTTCAAATTAAAAATTTTGATAAATCCTAAAAAAAAAGCTTCAACAGCGAATATTAAAAATGCATATGCAGTAGCTTAAAGTATATTTAATTTAAGTCGGGCAGAAATGCAGAAGTGAACAAAAACAACTTTTGCATTTTTGCCCAGCTCAGATCCAGAAACTTGACACCAAAAAGTAAGACGCCTCTGCACTTCTGTAGCGCCAATATGCAGCAGTGTGTACATATTTTTATATGTATACTAAACTTGTTTGTACTAAAAAAGTATTTGAAATTGTAGTTTCATTGCAGTGGCAGACTAGCAAATAAAGAGTTTTCCAATAAGAGGTGTTATTTTGGTATTCAAAGAAAAATTTAATTTTTTGAGATAAATGATCGGATGTTTATTTCATTATAAAGAGGAAGGTATACCGTTAATAATGAAAAACAACATCAGCCAAATGGCCACCATGAACACGCTTACAGAACCATATCCTTTTCTTGAAATTTTCCATAACCAAATCGCAAAGTGGCTGCCCAATGTCCTCGATAGCCTCATGAATTCTATCTTTGAGGTCTTGAATCGACGCTGGGCTGTTGGCGTAGACCTTATCTTTCACGTGGCGCCAAAGGAAGAAGTCGCAAGGTGTTAAATCACAAGATCTCGGTGGCCAATTGTGATCACCTCTTCGAGAGATAACACGGTCCGGAAACTTTTCCCGTAAAAGAGCAATGGTTTCGTTGCTTGTGTGACACGTTGCGCCGTCTGAAAGTAAACGTTGTCCAGATCAATACCATCCAACTCCGATCATAAAAAGCCATTAATCATCTCTCGATAGCGCAATCCATTCACCATAACTGTTGATCCAAACTCATTTTCGAAAAAGTAGGGTCCTATGACCCCGCCGGACCATAAACCGCACCAAACAGTCACACGTTGAGGATGGAGAGGCTTCCCAACAATAACTCTTGGGTTTTCCGAGCCTCAGATGCGACAATTCTGTATCCTTCCATTTTGAGTAATGGCGTAGTTTCTACTTGTCAAATGTCAAAGAATAAAAGCTTCAAAAGTGACAGCTACCAAAATACTGGGTGATTCAAAATAACACCTCTTGTTGGAAAACCCTTTATTATTGTGTTCTGGTCATATCTTCTCTTTATAAAAACAAAACACTCTTTATGACACTTGGAAACAGTTGATTATTGTAGTCTGGCACTTCTGCATTTTTACACCCTTGTTAGGGTTGCTCACGTTGATAGTCTGGCACTTCTGCATTTCTGCCCGACAAAGTGAAAACCCATGTTCGTTAAGTATGATAGACGCCTTAAGATTATTAGTTGTGCTTGGAAAACCAGTTCCCGGCTACGTAATCAACGACTTTGCATATTTTTTTTGCCTTCGCACTTCGAGCTACATTTCCTAGAAGGTTACTTTTATTGCCTTAAATTATACTTCTTACTTTGAAAATCTTAAGACGCCTTCATAATACGCACTTTATCATTAATAATGATTGAAGCTATTAAAAATCACCTTAGTTCCTAATTTTAGAAAATTTTATTAATTTGGTAGCAACTTCATAAAACATTTCAGCCAAAGAAAACGAGAAAGTGTCTAAAACTCAATTTTAATAAACTTCAACCTTAAATTTCTTAGCATCGAGCTTTTAAAATAATTCAACAAAGATTTATGCTAGTTTCTAGTTTTTATTTTTCATTGCTATGTTAAACCTTTATTTAAAACTAGGGGGCTCTGCCGCCTGCGTGCTTCGCACGCCAACCGCCATACAATCTGCTTTATTCAATTTAGATTATCCAGATTATTATAAGCCCTGTGCAACTGTCTGTTTCCATAATGTTCATAAGTCCGTCTTTCAAATACAAGACGTATAAGCACATATTCTGAAAATTTGAATTAATTTATGGATAAGTTAACATAAATGAAGTTAATAATTAATTTGTGTTTATTTTTTTTATCATTTGTACTATTAAATAAAGGGTTATGTTAAAACAATCATGACCCACAAAATCTAATTATAAAAAGTAAAAAAAAACACATAATATCAGTATAAAACTCTACCCCTTTATAAGTTGGCCACCTGCATAAGTTGGCCAAAAATTGTTGAACCATCAGTGGCCAACTTAAGCAGGTTCGACTGTACCCTGAAACAATGCAGTTCGCTGCTCGGACTCACAATTGGAATAAAAATGTTCACAATGGCTCCTTTGATACTGTCCTGTTTAGTATCCCAATGACTTAATTATCTAAACGGTAGCCGAGTGGACATTAATCTTTCCTCTAATGATGTTAAGATGATGTTTTACCATTCTGGTAAATCTGTTAAATCTGAGCCATATTTTCGGCTTCCTACCTGCCTTAATTGTATGGCTGCAAGTTCTAAAAAAAATATTAATATGCTGTTAATAAAAGGAAACAGATCTGTCAGATGAAGCATATCTGAACTAAACACATAAGTTTCTATGTAATCCCTGCTAATTCTTTCTATTTGATGAGGGAACATAGTATTCCTTGCTTGCCAGTCTCGCCTAACATCGCTTAAAAGAGGCGTGGTAGACCCCCTAAACTATACATATTCTTGATCACTATCAACAGCCGAGTCGATATAGCCATGTCTGTCCGTCCGCCTGTCCGCATGAGTAAAAGAATCTCAGAGACTATAAGAGCTATGGAGCTGAAATTTTACCAAAAGATGCGTATAATAGTGACGCAGATGAAGATTTTCGATTTATGTCGATAAATGACCCCCAGCCTCCATAAGAGGCGGTTTATTTCTTTCTATGCGGGGACGAAACCCACAACCCATAGATCATTAAAATCGGCCCAGCCGTTCTTGAGTTATAAATGGTGTAACTTACATAAATCTAAACTCTCTTTTATATATATATAGATAGATATAGCCCATATTTAAATATTTTTCTTTAAGAATATATTAATTTTACCAAAAAATCTCAATATTTTAAACAATAAAATAATTTTTAAATAAATCCAAAAAATTCGCGCTAAATATTTTATTTAAAAAAAACTCTTTTTTTTCTCTATATCAACTCCATTATTTCTTTTAGAATTTTCTACTTGTGTCTATGGTTCTAATGTACCAGTTCATATGAACATACAATAAATGCTGTGCGGAAACTGTACAAAAATTATTGAAAGAGCGCAAATTGCTTGTAACTGATTTTATGCAGAGCAGCCTGCTCTCAACAACGTGGTTGTTGCTTTAGATTTAAGCTTAAAAAGCTTATTTATAGACTTTAATTTTGATATTAGGATTTCCGGCAACATTCCGGAGCTATTTTAAAGTACTTCTTTGGCTAAAGAAATGTGCGATTTGTAAGATTTTAAGTAATTAATTTTCGATTAAATTTATTTTAAATTTGTGCTTTTCGCAGTGTATACATAGATAAATATATATGTATATATAGTGTCTTTATATACATATTTATATATATGCACCTATATAAATCACAAAATGTCTGGCGCTGAGCTAAGCAAGCAGCCAAACAGTTAGTATAACAACAACAATAACAACAACAACAGCAGCTGTATTTGACAAGCCGCCATTGTTCTTGTACGTTGTGTTTGTTGTTGATGGGTTTGTTGCTGTTGTTGTTGTTTATACCCTGTAGCCAAAGGTTGCAAGGATATGACAGATTTGTCCCTTGCATGTTACAGACAGAAGTAGGCGTGGCAGACCATTAGTCGCTTGTACCAAAAGGTTTATCGCTATCGCCGCTAGCCATGGAGCCAAGTAGATCTCTTCGTCTGTTTGAACATCTAAATCTCAGAGACCCTAAGTGCTAGGCATACGAAATTTAAACGAAAGATATCAACTATACGTTGCCCCGTTCCCGCGTGTACAAATTTAAGGGATAGTATCCACAATTTTAAGGCCACGCATATTATGATGAAAACTTATAAGAGTCCAATCCCAAAGCCCTCCCAAATACACAAAAATATTTCACTTTTTTTATGAACCAAAAAGTTAAGACCCCCAAAGAAGTGCTGGAGAAAACATCGATGTTATTATATCGATGTATCGAAGTCTAAAATATCTATATATCGATGTTGGCCAACAGAGATGTTTCTCCAGCACTTCTGCACTCATCAAATGGGTGTTTAGTAGTGCTGGAGACATCTCTCTTGGTCAACATCGATATATAGATATTTTAGACTTCGATACATCGATGCAGGTGGTGATCTAGAGTTTGGTCTTGGGGGGGGGCCGAAAACCCCCCCCATGGATCCGCCACTGCATCGATGCATCGATATAACATCGATGTTTTCTTTTGGGTAGTAGCTCTTTGAGAAAAAAAAATGATTCCTCCCAATATCTAAGTAAAAATTTAGAAGACGAGTTTGAAGAATACACCAAAAAGGAACTGTACTGGAACTCTTAAATCAAAAAAATTACAAAAATTAAGTATAAGATTGATGACATTGCCGAGAATTATATACGTCAGTTTTTGATATCGAACTAGACAGCTTGAACCATAGTATAAGAGTTGCTAAAGTTCATTTGTACTCTATCGATTAAGAGATCTTGAAAAATGTCTATATGAAAGAATCACTTCAAATGCAGCATATGTCAAGATACCTAGGTTGATGCTATTATTAACTTAAAACTTAAAACCACTTAAAAGTTGTTTCGACAAAAAAAAGAGTCTTAAACTTTACATGACCCCATATGAATTTCAAGCCGCTGAATCCGAATTTAAGGTACAAATAATCCCAAAACCCAAGGATTCTGAAATAAGCTCAAAAGAACCCCATAAAACGAGGAATTTTTTGATATCGGGTTCGGGTTATCGACCCCAAAAACATCGGCGGACAAACGGTTTAGAAAAAAAGGTGGGTCTTACGGAGTTGTTTTAACACAGCCAGACAAAATAAATCGATTTCCAAGTTCGTAGGTCGAACCATGTTTGCTATATGATTTTGGGATCGCTGAATTTGAATCCAAAGTCTAAAAAACTCCATCACGTCAGGCTTCTGGCATAACTTTAAAAAAATAAGTGTTTTGGAGATTAACTAAGAACTCTGGCAAACTAGGGGTTTTTGGAACTTAGATTTGAATTCAGCGCATTCGTTAAAAATCTTAAATCGAGAAAAATTTTAAGTGGTTTTTGGTGGTTATCTCAGAACATTTGGGTGTAAGAGATTTTCAGGCCTTGGATTTGGATTCAAAGATCCCAAAAACCACGTTGAAAAAAATTTAAAAAAAAAAGTGCGGAAATTGTATTTTGACTAAGACAAATCAACATAGTAACAGGGTAACCACAATAATTCAAATTTTTTT
This sequence comes from Chymomyza costata, assembly GCA_018150985.1. Lineage (NCBI taxonomy): Eukaryota > Metazoa > Arthropoda > Insecta > Diptera > Drosophilidae > Chymomyza > Chymomyza costata. Next base: position 21,775,515 of record JAECWU010000127.1, on the reverse strand, counting down.
TTAGTAAAAATAATGCCTCGAAATCAGAACTAGCTTTATCCATGTAACGAAATGCTTTTGGTGGTAAAAAAAAAACAAAAAAAACTCAAGGGCAATACAATTCATGTGAAGATACTTCAAGGAAATTTCAAAGGTAAGAGAGTTCTCATTTCGCGAATTCCATAAATATATTTAGAGCTAAAATTAATTTAAATTTTGATTTCTTTTGCATTCGGCAATCCTTGAGTTTTTCCGGAAATCGTATTTTGTCTTAGGTCAAATCTACAAAGTTTTTCCTGGACAGGGTTACCACAAAAACTACAATTTTTTTTGTAAAAATAATGCCTCGAAATCAGAACCAGCTTTATCTATGTAACGAAATGCTTTTGGTGGTACAAAAAAAAAAAAAATCAAAAGTAATATAATTCACGCGACGATCATTCAAGGAAATTTCAAGGTTAGAGAGTTCTCATTCCAAAAATACGACATATTAATAAATTTAGAGCCAAAAGTTATTCTATTTTTAATTTATTTTGCATTCGGTAATCCCTGAGTTGTTTCGGAAATCGTATTTTGTCTTAGGTCAAACCTACAAAGTTTTTCCTGGCCAGGGTTACCACAAAAACTACAATTTTTTTAGTAAAAATAATACCTCGAAATCTGAAACAGCTTTATCAATGCAACGAAATGCTTTTGGTGGTAATAAAAAAACTCGCATTCCGAGAATTCTACAAATAAATTTAGAGCCAAAAGTAATTCAATTTTTAATTCCTTTTGCTTTCGCCAATTCCTGAGTTTTTTTGGCCTAACATAATCGAGCCTCCTGGTATATTAAAAGTCAATTATTTTTGTCAAAAAAACTATTTGTTCTGGTTTTCTTTGTGTTCTTTCTTTTATGCTTTTATACGCGGTTTTTTTTTTACCGGGCGGTTTTTTCTCGTTTTGTGGCAACATTGGTGCAGTGTATCCCACTGTCGCTTGCTGCCTCAATTCAATTGTTGTTGCTGTTGCTAAAATTATTCCAAGTGTTTTAGCTGTTGTTGTTGTTGTTGCTTGTCGTTTGCAGCTATTTCAGTTAGTTTTTATTGTAGTTGTTGCTAATGCTGTTGTTATTGTTGTAGTTATTGTTGTTGTTGTTGTTGTTGTTGCTGCTGCTGTTACTGCCACTTGACACTAAACGAAAATGAAACTAAAACTGTTGGCCTGCCTGCTGCGGCTGCTTAACGAAAAACACAAAAACAAAACCAAAAAACAAATAAAAATAAAAATAAAATAGAAATAAAAATAAATATAAAAAAGTAACAACCAACAAAAATATAAAACAAAACCAAGAGTTGAGTTTTTACAGTTTCACAGCCACTTGAAAAAGTTTTTCGAACTCATGCTAGGTTTACACTGTCAAAAATTAAGTCACAGCGCAGTGTAAACAGCATACGCATTGGTGCAAGTAAGAAGTGTTAAGTTTTTCAAGTTAAACACAATTATTGAAAAACTTTTTTGACACTATAAACTATTTTTGGAATGTACATGCCAAATTTTTCTTTCATCACTATTTTTAATACCATTATAAAAAATTTGTGCGGCACTCAGCCTGAAAACCTACGTTGCTCCGGCTTACAAACCTTTATAATTTAGAATTAACTTCTACTTTATAATTATATAAATAAATAAATTGTTTGGCACTATTATATTTTTTTAGGAAAAAGGTATAGGGTGGGACATCTGTTGATTTGGTTGTTAAACACTCATAATTCGGAACATACCGAATATACCACTAATAGCCAGATGAGTTGTCGTCAAAAAAAAAGTCATTGATAATTACGATGTTCACATACGGGCGGGCTTGTAAAGCCAGCCGCGGCAGCTATTTGGACAATATTATTTTTCATACATAAATCTGTAGTTTCAAACTTGCATTTAGTATATACAGGGTTTTCCAACAAGAGGTGCTATTTTGAATCACCCCGTATTTCGGTAGCTGTCAATTTTGAAGCTTTTATTCTTTAAAACTTGACAAGTATAAACTACGCCATTACTAAAAATGAAATGATAAACGCTTCAACAACGCATTGAATTTATTAAAATTCACTACAAAAATGGTGAAAATCTTGCAGTAACAGTTCGCAAAACTAAAGCATTTTGGGTCGTCGTGAAACACCTTGTCGGACCGCAATACAGAAATTGGTGGAAAAATTCGAGCTGTTGGGACAAGTTAGTGATGTGAAGCATAAAACCCGTGCACGTCGTTTAAGAACAACTGAGAATATTGCTGCTGTAGCCCAGAGTGTTGAAGAAAACCCAGGTTTGTCCATTCCTCTTCGTTCTTTGGAATTGGGCATTCAACAAACGTCATTACATCGTATTTTGCATAAAGACTTGGGTCTTAAGGCTTATAAAGTTCAGTTAACACAAGAACTCAAGCCGGCCGATCATCAACAACGTCGTGTCTTTGCTGATTGGTTCCTTGAAATGCATGAAAATGATCCGAAATTCCATCGAAAAATCATCTTGGCTGATGAGGCCCATTTCCACCTCGGTGGCTACGTCAACAAGCAAAATCTGTCGCGTTATTGTTGAGAAGCCTCTCCATCCTCAACGTGTGACTGTTTGGTGCGGTTTATGGTCCGACGGTGTCATTGGACCCTACTTTTTCGAAAATGAGTTTGGATCAACAGTGACGGTGAATGGATTACGCTATCGAGAGATGATTTATGCTTTTTTATGGTCGAAGTTGGATGTTATTGATCTGGACAACGTTTACTTTCAACAAGACGGCGCTACCTGCCACACAAGCAACGAAACAATTGCTCTTTTACGGGAAAAGTTTCCGGACCGTGTAATCTCTCGAAGAGGTGATCACAGTTGGCCACCGAGGTCTTGTGATTTAACACCTTGCGACTTCTTCCTTTGGGGCCACATGAAAGATAAGGTCTACGCCAACAGCGTCGATTCAAGACTTCAAAGATAGAATTCGTGAGGCTATCGAGGACATGGGGCAGCCACTTTGCGATTTGGTAATGGAAAATTTCATGACAAGGATATGGTCCTGTAAGCGTGTTCGTGGTGGCCATTTGGCTGATGTTGTTTTTCATTATTAACGGCATACCTTCCTCTTTATTATGAAATAAAACATCCGATCATTTATCTCAAAAAATTACATTTTTCTTTGAATACCAAAATAACACCTCTTATTGGAAAACCCTTTATTTGCCCAATTTTGTTGGAAAATATACGAATAAAATGCAAATAACAAACAAACCAACAGATGGCCCACCCTGTAAATGTGCAACTTGTGAGATTTTGAACGCAAACACGTGACTTTTTTATTTATTTGCGTTAAAATAAACTTAAACATATAAATTCGAATATATTTTTTAGCTGGAAAGTATTTTAAAGCTTAATTGCTTTGAATGAAAAAAAATTAATTTTAATGGCTGCGGTCACAAGAGGATTCATGTTGAAGGATAGCTTATTATTTGGTCAGCTTTAACAGAGCATCTAAAGTGGAATTCTTGCAGTTTTCATTAAAAAAAACTACCATCAGACACTTTTCTCATAAGTAGCTTGTTCAACAAAACTTATTGTTGTAACTACTAAAAAAAAATATAATAAAAGCAGAAAGAAAAGCAAAAATATTAAAACGCAAGTCGCTAAAATTGCAAATGTATGCACATTTCATTTTATGTAAACTTTATTTACTTTATTGTAGTACTATTGACTACAAATTCCGAAGAATATACAATAAAAAAAATTTCAAAACAAACAAAAATTATAATACTTAAAAGAATAAATGTAAGTAAAATATTCTAAAGCAAAAAAATTGTAAATAAAGACTTAAGACGTTGGCCCAACAGAAAGCTGATTTTATGGGAAATGTGAAGTAGTCACATTCATTGAAAGTGCTTCAGAAGTTGTGTCTCGACAACAGTCTAGTCAAAATAATTTAAAAAATAATTAGCTTTTTTTCAATAAGGCCGTTTTTTTTAATTATATGAGCAGTTTTTTTAAAAACTCTAAAATAAAAAGAAATCTTTCTAAAATTATATAGAGAACATATACTTAGTGTTTACATTAAAAAAAATTCTTCAATTTTGAGGGTAAATATTCAAAACTAAACTTTCTAAACTTATTTTTTTCTATTTACAATGTATGACAAAGTTTTAATTAAAATATATTGGTAACACAAAAAACTAAAAAATAATCAGAAGCGGTGTAGAAAATTCTTAGAGCTGCACAGTGGGAGAAATAGACAATCCAGCGGAATTTAATTCAAAACTAAAAAAAAAAAAAATCGACGCCAAAATTGTATTGAATTCGACAGCTACTAAACCAGAGAAGCGAAGATAAATATAATTCTCCGTGCTCTGAAAAATGAATTCGAATAAAATGTTCGTGCGCGTAAAATGCTTAAAACCGAATGTTTGGTGCTCCCAATTTCACCAAACCGAATTTTTCATGTGGATTGAAACCGAATATTTTGTTGCAACGAATCGGCAAAATGGGTTTAAAAACAGTACCTACGCATAAACACAATTTTTTAAATATTCTTTGATATTCTTAAAGTGACAATAATTTTTAATTATTTTTTTTTTCTGACTCAACCCAAAAAATAGCATGCAAAGCCAAAACCAATTTTTCTTTGGAGGATTTGTTAGAAAAAAAAAAGGAAAATATACGAATTTAACGAAAATGAAAAGAGAAATATCGACAAAAAAAATGCGTTTTCCGGAGCACGCGCAAACGAATTCGAAAAAAATTTTTCGATTTGGTTTTTTTCGTTTTCCGGAGCACGGCTGAATATTTATATTACAGCTTCTAAAGAATCATATATCGATAATGTGATGACGCAAAAGCGTTAGTCTTAAACGTATACAATTTAAAAAATCTAAAATTTTACACGATATAACGAAAAAAATTCCACTTCAATGCTAAAGAATCATATATCGATAATATGATATTGCATTGAGGTGGCATTTTTTCGTTATATCGTGTAAAATTTTAGATTTTTTTCAATTGTATACGTTTTAGACTAACGCTTTTGCTATCGCAAACAATTTGCTTTTAAATCAATTTTGAAATGGCTCTAAACTCCTTTTGTTGTAGTGACTAAGCTAAAACTTTCCAAATCTACGGAACATTGGAAAATATCGGCAAAAAGTGTTAATAAAATGTTGAAGTACACACCTTAAAGCATGTTTATACGAAACTTAATTTGTACTCCCCAAAACACAAGTCTATTGGTAAAGTTTTGCAATTTGTAAATTTTCTTTAACACTCCGTCGGACACCTGGGTCTGGCCAGACCTATTTCGTTTTTGATCTTTAATTCAAAGTATTTCAAATTTAGATATCGACTTGCGCTTCCAGGTAGCTTTCTAAAATTTTATTGGCTATTGATCCTTGTATAGTAGAAATATCAAATGGTCTTTAAAACGGACGAAAAAAAAAATTTAAAAAAGATTACCCTCAGACGGACACGTGGTGACTAGCTGGATCCTATGTATTTACAAACATTTATATGGGAATTTACCTTATGTTTCGGCTCAATTATATAACAATCAGGTATATTTTCTCAATTACTAAACGTTCTAAATCGATTTGGCATATGTTAAGCTGCTTGCCTGAGCAAATCAATACTAGGAAAAAAATTTCGAAAAATTTCGAAAAAAAAACACCTTTTTTTTTTTGTTTATTCTGATTACATTCAATATTTTCGACCGAAAGTTAAGAGTTTTCAATGCATTTTATCATGAAATATAATGCCAGCTCATTTATGGACTGAATGAATTTAATCAGAATTAAAAAAAAATATATTTTTTTCCAAATCCTAATTTTTTTCGAGTATTTATTTTCTCAGGCAAGTAACATATGCCAAATCGATACAGAATAGTGATTATTTAACAAAATATACATCGTTTGTATATAATTGAGCCAAAACATGAGGCAAATTCCCATACAAATGTATGTAAATACATAGGGGTCCAGCCAGTCATCATGTGACCGTCCGCAGGTTTAAAAATATGTGTCCGACGGAGGGTTAAATTTTGTGTACACTTTTTTGCTATTTGCACGTAAATAAATAAATAAATATTTCGATATGTTTAATTAAATGGAGATAGGTTGATAAATAACAAAGACCAACATGGTTTAGTTGTTGGAAAGCTATGGGTCATTTCCGAAGTAATTTGCTGCGTAGAATCCGAATCCAGGACCAGAATTGGCCTATCACGTCAGGATTTTCCGATTTTTGAGGTTATTTACGCGAAAAACAGTGTTTTTTCCTGCTTTTGAGGTTATGTACAGGGTGCAAATAATTTTTACGGTCTGTCACTCCAGTTACTTCGTTTAGTACCACTCTTACCCTTTAATTTAAAAGTTCAAGCGATCATTTACGATTTTTTTTCAAATTTTTTTTTATTCAAAGTTTCGAAGTATATCCCTTCAACGGTATTAGCATTTCACAGTCTACAAATACAGTGGTCATGTCAGTTTCTGTAAAGCTAAACTTCGTCATTTCCAAAGTAATTTGCTGCGTAGAATCCGAATCCGGAGTCAGAATTGGCCCGTCACGTCAGGATTGTGAGATATTTGATAAAAGACCGTTTTTCGGGTACATAACCTCAAATATCTTAAGACCCTGACGTGATGAGCCAATTCTGGCTTCGGATTCGGATTCTACGCGGAAAATTACTTCGGAAATGACCCTTAGCTTTCCAACAACTGACATGACCCCGGTATTTTTAGGCCTGTGTAATATATATGTATTATCTTTAATACTTATACATAGTCTTTAATATTTAAAAATGTTGAATTTAACAGATTGACTATTTTAGCAGATATTAATTTTCTTGTGTTAGATAAGACAAATTGACCACTGTGCGTTTTTTTTTTTTTTTACAGTGTAAACACTTTTTACAAATGACAACCTTTGGCACGTATCGTATCAAATGCCACAGTTGAGAACGGATCAGTGTAAACCTAGCATGACTTGCTTCATATTTCACAGTGACGGCTTTGTGTAAGTATTTGTGTGTGTGTGTGTGTGTGTGTCGTTGAAAGAGTGTTGCATGTTATTTATAGTTGTCGCTTGTTTGTTGTTGTTGTGCGTATTTTTTAATAAGTTTTTGTTGCTGCTGCTGCTGTGGCTCGGCTTATTATACATAAATTATGCAAGCGGCTGTCATTTGTCTGTTTCAACAACAGCAACAACAACAACAACGACACAAACAAGTTCAACTTTAAAGTTTGAACAGCACTGTACTGTGCACTAGATCTCTCTCTTTAGTCACCCCCGCACACACACACTCTCTCTATCACACTCTTAAACTGCCCTTATATGTTTAAAGTATGTTTTATTAATGAGCTGGGCCAAATTAAGTTTAATATATGTTTAAATGCCGAGTGCCTGGTTTGTATTTATCATTTATAATTGTCTGTCTGAGGGGTTTTTTTTTTTTTTTGTTGGGTCTACTTGGAGTTTAATGGGCCGTTATGCTGAAATGGAGTTGAAAGGAAGTCTTCTGCTGGGCAACAAAAACAGATTTTGACATTCTGACATGCATTATATCAGTCAAGTGTAGTCTTGTGCGCTCTGTGACTTTGTGGCATATTATTGCCTGAGGGTGTGCCATGATGTGGCATAGTTTAAAGCTGACCACAGTTGTTTAAATTTGAGTGCAGCCAACCAATATCTATTGCTGCAAAAGATTCAGCTTTGTGGCCAATAAAGTGAATGAAGCATTAAGTTTTAAAACGAAAAAAAAAAATAAACTAAGTTGCTGATTGTGTTCAGCTTAAGAGCGACTGTTGACGTTTCATGCGGTTAACCTACGTTATAAGAATCATAAATCCGTCTAGCGACAAGTAAAATAATTTTCAGCAATATTTAAACAATATACTCTCTCTTGTTTATTACTAAGCAGATTCTCTTCAGTTCGGTCATGAAATCAGGCCTGAATTTCCAGTACCAGTACCATGAATCTACGCATTCATTTGTGACTGAATTTAACACAAGCATGTCCTAGGCACGCCCTATGCTCCAATAGGAGAGGCGTTCAGGCCTGAACCTTAGCCGTCACAATCAGCTATGTATTCAGTGCTGATTGACTTTGAAAAGTCATGCCTGAAATCAGGGATGAACTTTTTAAAAAATCTGACAAGCTCTCAGTGCGGATTCGTTTTTGAAAGTCATGTCTGAAATTACAGGTGAATTTTTTAAAAAATCAGCCATGAATTTACGTCTGATTTCTTAAAAAAAATCAGACATGAAATCATAGGTAAATTTTTTTTTTAATTTGAACATATGTTCAGTGCTGATTTAGCTATAAAAGTCAGGTCTGAAATCACGGGTCAGTAATTAATACACTGGAATAAATTTCTTCATACATTTTTAATAAAATGTATTACTAATTTTTATTTAATATTCTATACTACAGCGGTTTCGTTGCGATCTTGAAATTTCGATTTTTTAGCAATTGCCATGCCTAACGCAGCTGTTATTGATTCTAAAATCAAAAAATTAGACTTCTCTGCTTATTCTTTTTTGCCTTGCTTGTCTGTCAAAAAAAAGAGATAGAAAGAAAAATTTTTGTATGTGTCCTTGTTTCTCTTACAAAGCCATAAGCGGTCGCTTCCTTTTCATGCCTGAATTCAGGTCTGAATTACTTAAGAGGGTTGATTTACTTAAGAGAGTCTTTTATTAAAGAAAGTCGACCAACTGTCTTCAAGCGGTAGTCTCACTCACAATCAAGGTTTTTGGTATACTTTGACGCCATGTGGCCGTCGGTAGCGTAGTTGTAGCGTACTCGCTGTACAAACCGAAGGTCGTTGGCTCGAATCCCCGCAGTAGCACTGGTACATTTGCCTAGCACTGGCATCGCTAGCTCAAAGACGCTATTTGCCAAATAAAATCTCTATTAATTCAAGACAACGCCGTTCGGATTCGGCTATAAACTGTAGGTCCCTGCTCTCTTTGAACAGTTATTAATAGAGATCCCCATTTCAGGGAATTATTATTATTGGCGCCATGTGGGAGAAAACTAAGAATGTTGAATAAATGGCGCATAAACTAGTTCTATTGCTTCTGCAGCTCTCCAAGCTTAAAAGCTGACGTCGTCATTTCGACGAGCAATGAACTCAATGTAATAAAATAAGCCATCAGTTCTGACTTTACAGGTTTAATCAACTTCGACTTATACTGTTTAATATATTCACCAACAAGTTTCTGTTGTTTCTTTTTTTCATAAAAATTTCTGATATAAGCCAAAGAAGTTTAGCTCTTGTTTAGCAGACTGTTATGGATTGAATAAATTGCAGTAACAAGTCTTAACTAGGACAAGTCTAAAATGCAGAGTTTTTCGCAATGGGATGATACATATTATCATTATTATTATGAGCAATGATTGATAAATTTCTTTTGATCCTAATTCTCCAGGGATACGTATCCATCTGCTCTAGATCAGATCTTATGATCACGGAACTATTTCATAACAAGAAATTTAGAACTCTTCTCCCAAGTCGAGAGACTTGGGCTGATGGCAGCCCCTGTGTAAACCTCCGGTGGCAACAATGGCTCACGGATGGGTCCAAAACTGAGCAGGGTGTAGGTGTTGGAGTCGTTGGGCCCAACACCAGAATCTCTAGTGCAATGGGCATCTGGCCCAGCATCTTTCAAGCAGAGATTCATGCCATAGAGATCTGCGCTCATAGTATCCTTAGTAAAGGAACTAGGGGAGCAAACATCTGTATCTACTCAGATAGCCAAGCTGCTATTAGGGCACTATCATCATGGAGCATCTCCTCCAGGATGGTCAAAGAATGCCATAATTACCTCCAAGCCCTGTCCTCCCGGAACAAAGTCGTGCTATGTTGGGTACCTGGACACTCAGGAGTGGATAGTAACACGATCGCTGACGATCTAGCACGACAGGGTGCCTCCACCCCGACCACTGCCCCTGCGCCCTTCTGTGATATTGGTTGGATCACAATCAAAACTATGGTAAACAAATGGGCTGCAGGAGAACATAGGAGATACTGGTTCTCCTTACCGGGTCTGCGTCAAGCAAAAGCGCTTATCAAACCCCTGGATATGATCAAGACAAAAGGTCTTGTTAGATACCATCTACGGAAAATTGGCCTATCGGACTCTTCAGAGTGCAGACTCTGTCTCGAGGACGATGAAACCACCAGACATATTCTCTGTGACTGCCCAGCGCTGGTATGGGACAGAGCCTGTCACTCGGGAAAGGAACAGATTAGTCCCTTCCATCTAAGGTCAATACCAACAAAAAACCTACTGCTATTCATGCGGAAAGTCTTTTGCTTTAATTTATGGGTATGGTACAAAAGATCTTCTGGTCGCAGTGCCCCACCTCTTTGTGAGGAACCCATAGAAGGAAAAAAAATAAAAATAATAATAATTCTCCAGGGCCCATGCTTATTGCTTATTCAGCAAAGTCTCATGCCCAAGCTTGAACTCGACGTGACGTCACATGTTCATGTCTGAACAATAATACTTCAAAGAACTAAGAATTTAGCTTGATGATAGATGATCATCGGCATAATGTTATCTCTTCTGGAATGCTTTTACCATTATATGGCCAAAAGGCTATTATCTCTTCTATCTCTACTAATTCATGGAGTAGATTGTCTCGGTTTAAAAACAACTTGTTTTTCTTCGATTTGGGATTTAAATACGTAGACAAGATTGAATCGCTCTGCTATTTTTATAGCTCTTTGAACTTCGAAATTGGAAGCATTGTTTCGTCCTGCACTCAATTGAGTCTTTCTTAAGGTTAGAGTAAGTGCTTTAAGAATTTCATTCCTTTTGAAACCGTACGAATTTCAAGTCATATCAGTGCTTGAGAGATTTATATCAGTTTCAGTAAGCCAAATCCTGAATACTTGCAATACATTCGCCAAATACGGCTTGGAAATGAATTATCGAAATTTTTTCACAAACTTTTTTGTTTTTTTTTTTGTACAAAAAATCGTTTTTTGTCTGCCTGCTACTTGCATAAAGCATTACTTCGCATACCTTTAGGGGCTGACTTGTAAATGCATGACTATAAGCTTATTTTGGAATTAAGGCCAAAAATTTCCAATGATTCAACTAATCTCTACCCATTACTTCACCAAAATAAGTCATACGCTTTATCATAAATCCCTGCAGTTAAGCCTTAATTTATTGTATTAACCCATTGGACTATTGCTTAAAAACTGAAACAAAGCCAAGCCACGAAAACAAACAATTTCGAGGCAAGTTGGCTCTCAAACAAATTGCTCAAGTTTTGTGAGAATTTATGTAAAAAAAAATAAAAAAATATTGCACATGTTAATTGTTCAGCTAGCGGCAAATAGTGTGCCAAAAACTCCATCTAAATATGTGCTAGAGAATTTATGGATAAAATATTGAATACTTTCTTTCATCTTTTCATTTCGCATTTCTGTCTCCTCTGCAATATTCTTTGTAGCTATTTTTTATAATTTTGCGACGCTTTGCCGTTGGGCATAAATCAAAGAACAAAGTAAAACCGAAGAGAGCGAAACTGTTTTGTGCATAGTTTGTTGTTTTGGCAACAGTTTTGCAGGCACAGACCGCACAGAAGACGCCAAAGACACAGGAGACGCAGAAGACACAGAGGACGTGACGCGACACAGTTTTTTTAAAAATAAAACCAACAACAACAGCTACAGCAACGAGGCGAAAGCGGAAGCACAAAGAAAGCAACGGTAAACAAAAAAAAAATGTCAGCGACCGCAGCGACGGCAGCAGAAGGACGACGTCTGGCATAGTTACAGCCGCAAGAGACAACAAAAACAAAAACCCAAGCCAGTGCTTGACATTGGAATACCCTACACTCTTTTTTTTTTTCCTCAAAAGACTTTGGTACTTTGCCTGCTCTACAAAGAAATTTCTATATTAAGAATTTTTGTTTTGCTTTTTTGAAAACGCTGCAGTTTCTTTTTTCCAAAAGACTAAAGCCTTGCAGATAATAGAGTGGAATAAGTAGTACTTCATTTAAACAGCTTTTTAGCGAAAACGTCTCTACAAAGAACGTGCATTTTTTTCTCCCAAAAGGCTAAAGTTCTGCAAATAATGGGTCATCAATCTTGAGGTTTTTTTTTTCAATAGTTGCTATGTAAGACTTACACCCGAACAACGTTTACAAATCGTACAATTATATTACGAAAATTCGCGTCAGATATTTTTCTTTGGGGCAGTTGCGGCCAACATTTGACAGGGATTATCTTTAGAAAGTGAATGGCACAAAAGGTTCTTTCTATCGATGATAAAGATTTTCCGATCAATATGAACCTTTTGTGTTTTTTTGCAGTTAAGAAAAAAACCTCAAGATTGATGACCCTTTAGTAGAGTGGAAGCTTTTATACTGCGTCTAAGCAGATTTTGAGCGAAAAATTTACTTTTTTACAAGGAATTTCTTTCGATAATAGATCTCCTTATAACGAATTTTTTTAATAGAACAAACTTATATTTTGCACCCATGCAAAGTCGCTATAGAGGAATTAGACAATAACAAAAATTATATTTATATTTCTGCGATAATATTCGATATTTATGAACCGATTGTATTGATGGTATTAATCAAAAGATAATTTTTTTATTTTCCGCATTATATCCATACGAACTTACGTTGTAGCCAGAAAATTTTAGGAAATGAAGCATTTTACAATTATTTGGGGTTGGAAAGGTGTAATAGAATCTAAATCGGCCTGCTCATATAAGAATCCCACATCTGAAGGGAGGTTATCATATCACTTACAATCTGCAAGATCTAAGCGTTCATACAGACGTGCGGCGACCTGACCATATTTGAAGAACCTTTGGGAGATCTTCGGCGCCATATTTTTTAAGTAAGCTCAAGGCCTAGGGAGGATGTAGAAATATAGTAAATATTGAGATAGTCATGTCAACGTTTTTGTCTGAAATGCCTGTTTTTCGAAAACAAAAAAATTGTGCGCCTAATATATTGCACTTTTCCACCAATACTTTGCTTACATTTAATCCCAAATTTATTAAGTCACAATCTATAAATTTGAAGTATAGATTTACACTTATTCATAGCTCATCAGTGTATAAAAATTTAAGGACCTATAGGCAACAATTAACAAAGACCTTTTTCATAGCCCAACTTTTATTAAAACCGGCTGGGAACTTCAAAAGTTTTGCCTTAAAAAGTTAAAAATTGGAGAGAAGAAGAAGCCTTACTGAAAACAAAGTATTCGTAAATACGTGTTTTTCATTTTGGCGTGACGTTACGTTTGTACGACAAAATATACAAAAAAAAAATACAAATAGCCTAATTTTTAAGACGTTTTATATAATAATAAAGCAGATAAGTAGCGAAGCTATATTTATTTAAAAAACAAAATAAAGCAAGAATCAGTACGCATGGCATTACGTTACAAAAACTAGCAGTGAATATTGACTTGGATAACAAGATCACGAATTGAAAATAATTGGTAAACCATTTTTAAGCATATGTGTAAAATCAGAAGACTTTTTTTTTGTTTATTTTAGGCTTAGTATCTACTCTGACGTTACATGGCGTGACGTTACTCAATATGTCTGTTAATTTTGCAAGCATAAAATCAGAAGACTTTTTCGTTGTTTTTTTTAGGCTTAGTATCTACTCTGACGTTACATGGCGTGACGTTACTCAATATGGCTGTTAATTTTGCAGGCTTAGTATCTATCCGACGTTACATGGCGTGACGTTACACAATAAATATATAAAAAATAAATAGTAAAATGTTTGTTCATTTTGCAAGTATAAAATCAGAAGACTTTTTTGTTGTTTTTTTTAGGCTTAGTATCTACTCTGACGTTACATGGCGTGACGTTACTCAATATGTCTGTTAATTTTGCAAGTATAAAATCATAAGACTTTTGTCATTTTTTTATTAGGCTTAGTATCTACTCTGACGTTACATGGCGTGACGTTACTCAAGTTTCCATTAACAATTTTTTAGTTCAAGAACAACATAAATTGTAGCTTTAATTTTAATAACTTTTTAACTTGTTAAAAAAAAAAATGTTAAAAGCTTTTGAATAGTTTGCCGCAATAATTGCAATTTAGAATATATTTTTATTTTACTCCAAATTCTTTGCTTATAGTGGGTCTTTCTTTCGAGATTTGTGAAAAAGCAACTGTTACCCAAAACAGAATATTTTGAAAAAAATATAAGAATTCTTTTTACATTTAAGACGACAAATACTCAATGTTGACCTCTAAACATTATTGTGTATAAAGTTTATATGTATATATACGATGCAAACAATAAAATAAAGTTTTTCAACTTATGTTTCAAACTAGATTAAAATTGTATAAAAACTGTGGAAATGAGAGTATATTCTATTCGTTTTATTCCGGGCCATTTGTTTATACTAAATATTAAAAAGCATTTACGAACTATTTTTATTACTATTAGAAACTTTTTTATTTCAAAAAAAATATATGAAGCAAATACGCATCATAAAATGGTTTATGGATAGTGTTACTAGTATATCTTCAGATTTAAAAATAGGTCCGAAAACCAAGAAGTTCTGCCAAGGGCAGCGAACAAGCAAATAGAAACTAAGCCTAACAGGGATTTGGAACGGGGGCATTAAACCAGGCTCAAGAAGTGATAAAAATCGTCTAGTAAAAGAAAGTATGCTAAGGTTGCGTCAATAGTCAGCCCCAAAAGTATCGAACAAAAAGGCTTTTCTTTACCCAGGACATACATTCGCTGCTACTTGATAAGCTCTTTTAACCTGGCAGTAAAGTGTATGCAAAAGTGAGAAGCAGAATCAGCGCCCCAGTCAGTTGGAGCACCTTGTTTTTGTTGTGATTGTATTTGTGCTTGACTCCGAAAACCGTTTCTCTGTGGCGTCTATAATTGCAGCGAGGCAAGGGGTGTGGGCACTACCGTGCAACTTTAATTTGTTTTAATTAATATGCAACGGCGGTTTGTCTTGCGAAAATTGCATTTTTCTCGGCCTCTTAACCGAATCCTTCATTTAACTCTTTCTCAAGGCGACAAAAAGAAAACAGAAAAAGCTGCGGGTAACCCGAGCTCTTAGTCCTGCTCGCTTGTGTAAAGTCCCGCTGTGCAGATGTCTGTCCCCGACAACCGCATCTGCTTGCATATTGGGACAAAGTCAGCCGCATCAAAGTGTGGCCAACTGTCTGTCAGCATCAGACAAAGTATCTGGGGCCTGTGCTGCCTCAGCTGTGGCAAGCAATTGGCTTTGATGTTTGTTGCCACCTAGAAGAAACTAAAGATGCACTGGACTACTGCTACGTTGTTGCGACTGTTTGTTTATACAATTTTTTATAAGGATAACGAAAATTAAAAATAAAATTTTAAGTATATTAAGTTTTAGGAAAGGTTGAAAAAGGGACTGCCTAAAGAAATATCTGAGTTATAGACTAGTCAACCCCAACTTCTCTTTCTTCATATTAGAAAAAAAAACATTATATTATTTTTTTTGAAGGAATATTAGTGCGTTGTGTATAAAATTCCTTAAAAGGATAAAAAAAAATTTTTAAGAAAAATTTGTAATCTATAAAGTTTTAGGAAAGTTCGTTAAAGGTTAAAAGAGGGACTGTCTAAAGAAATATCTGAATTATGGAATAGTTAGCCCCAACTTAAAAAAAAGGGCGTATTATATTATTATTTTAGAAGGAATATTGTTGCGTTGTATAAAAAATTCCTTAAAAGGATAAAGAAAATAAAATATAAAAAAATTTTTAATACATCAAATTTTGGGAAAGTGTCATAAGGATTAAAAAAGGGACTGTCTGAAGACAGACTGGTTACAGACTAGTTAGCCCCAACTTCTCTTTCTTTATATTAGAAAAAAAATTATATTATTTTAGCAAAAATTTCGATTTAAGGATGAAAAGAGAAGTATCTATTCAACGTTAGTATTTTTCGGGGAGACCCACAAAATTCCCAAAAAAGAACCCATAATAATGAAAGATATTTTTTATATAAAAGTTACCATAAAAAAAAGTTTTAAATAAGTTGCATTAATTTGCGAGCTCCTAAACTTTTAGTTTCGAGGGATTTTCACAATCTCAAATTTTTATTCTAATTTTAAGATCCCAAAAAAGAAAAACGAAAGCTTTGTAAGTTACAAGCTCTGGGCATTGGAAATTAAAGCCGATGTTAAGGAACTAGGATTCGAAAATGGCAGTTAATATATTTTAATATTAGGGTATGCTGCACGTTGATTCTAACAATATATTTCAGGCTAGGGAGCTAGGAAGACTTCTAGTCGGATGACATCGTGCATCAGGATTATATGTACTTTCTTCTGTCTAGAGCTTTTAAAGCCATCTGCAGGTAATGCCTATGGGCACAAATATAACTGAATATTTTCGAAAAAACTAACATGAATCCACGTTACTACGTCGAAACTAAATATTACGCCTATATACGAAAAAGTCGAAATAAATGAGCAATAATCTTTGCATTCCTCTCAGGCCCCAGCCTACCGACAAGATGTTGTTAACAGGGTACTCCCCGAACTTTTCGTGAAGAGACACTTAGTTTTCTCTTCGAAGAAGCGGAGTGTACATAGGGTTAAAGTTAAGGTTGAAGTTACTGGAAAGTCCTAGCTGTAATGGAAAGTATTAACATCATTAAGAAGCACGTATTATCCGACAGAGAGATTCATATATGTTCTGACAGTTAGGCCGCTCTAAAAGCAATACAATCGGAAAGGCTCACATCCAAAACAGTGATGGAATGTAACGAACGTCTACTAGATGTTGCAATATTCTTTACCATTAATCTGCTCTGGGTACCTGGGCATCGAGATATCGTGGGCAATTGCAGGGCAGATGAGTTAGCCAGGCGAGGTACCTATGCCGCTAGCAACGTGCAAACTATTAATCGATAGAAATATCACTAATGATGCGAATCATAGATGGGTTCAAGCTGGAACCTGTCTAACTAGCAGGTAAACTTGGCCACAATGGAGCTTAAATAGAACCAAGCAACTTTTGAAACTCAGCAGACAGGACGTAAGAGCAACGATAGGGGTTCTTACTGGACACTGTCTTATTGGTAGGCACGCTAACAGATTGGGGTGCCTCATTTTGACTACCGCAGAAGTTGTCAGGAAGTAGAAGAGGAGGAAACAGTGGAGCATATCCTGAGTGGATGCATAGCACTATGCAGGAGAAGACTGAACACACTGGGTTCCGAACTTATTGGGAACGTTACTGCATTCGCAGGAATCAGGATAAATAGGATTTATTCGTTTATTAAATCGACAGGTTGGTTCAGAGAGGATCCAGGGGAGTAGAGAGATTATCCCAAGTGACAACACAACGGGCCTTTTACAGGCCTAGGTGTGTCGTAAGGCAACCACTTCTACCTACCTACCTACTTACTGGAAAGTCAAATTTTATTTTTTTTCAATATATGAAGCTCCTAAATCATCAAATTTCAAAACAGTCTTTCCATAAAAAAAACAAAGAATCTATGTTTTCTTAGTACTTTGACAAAACTATCCAGTAGTGCTGTAGAAAATATCGATGTTATATCGATGCAGCGATGTATCGAAGTTTAAAATATCTATATATCGAAGTTGGCCAACAACTAAACACCCATTTGATGAGTGCAGAAGTGCTGCAGAAACAGCTCTGTTGGCCAACATCGATATATAGTGTTTAAGAAAAAAATCCAACCCTAAAACCTTAAAAGTTCTTGTTACTAATGAAGAAGATGAAGACTCTATGTCTTCGGTTTAAAACTGTGCGACATTATAGCCAATTTGGAAATCTTAAATAAGACATGGTTATGTTCCGTCCAACAGCTCCAAGGCTTGACAGACTGACACAATTGGAGCGTAGACCAGCTTGTTGTGATAACTTAAATCTAACCTTACTCTAATCTATCTTAATCTAAAGCGCTTAGGACTTGTGACTAACCAGCCAGCAGCTCAATACAGCTTTGAAAATGTGGTTACCATGATACGGAAATCTATTTATGAATAGTAAAGGCACTACACAACTTGCAGCTCTTGCTCTTGCAGAAACTACTGCATTAATCCTTAAAAGGCACAAAACAATAATCCTGGCTAAATGGCGCGCTACTAATTAGTGTCCAATAATAACGTACTCATAGGCGCAGCATCTCTTCCAGCGAACAAGTGGACAAAAAGCGCGGTTCATATAAAGCTGCTCTATAAATACTTCACCTACCAAACGCTTGTCCAGCTGTGCAGGTAATGACATACGCAGTTCAACAATGGCCAAGAAAAAAAAAAAAGCCTTTTGAAAGGGTTTGTCGTAATACTCCATTGGTAAACAGTAATCTGTTTCCAAGAAAACGAGAGCGTTTTTCTTTTGAACTGATTTATTGCAGAATTGTTGCTGCACTGGGGGTCTTAGTGACGCAAAGTGAGGCACGAATAAAAGCCGTAAAGAGGATTTTTTTTATAAATTTGTATATATACATATAGTATAAACGATATAACAAGGACTTTATGCCTAATTGAAGAGTTATACAAATTAAAGCAGAACTTGGTAACAAATATACTAGCAGTGTTGTTTTTTTTTGTTTAAGGTCATCTGCAAAAGGTTTCTTGGTTCGTTAAGGTAACGTGCTGTACTTAAAAAAATACTCGACTTAAGTTTTGTATCTCATAAATAAAAAATTTTTTGAATCATCTGTATTGTATTTGAATTTAGCAAGTATACCTTAGTGGCGAATCCGTGAGGGGGTTTTGGGTTCGGACCACCCCAAAAATTTGGAAAAATGGGTTGACAGTTTTTTGCGACCTCTCGCTACACTTCGAAGTGAAAAACGCCCCCTATGACTAAATCCAGCATACGCGTCGGGTACACCTCACCACGAAGGCAGTCTTAGACCAACTCCAACAGGTCTCAATCTTTTTCGTGGGGGTACTTCTGACTCTGCCAGTCGGCAAGTGGGTGGTAACAGGGGGCTTGAAAAACAAAAAATTATATACTTATTTAAATTCTTCCTATAAAAGGCATGCGCATAGAGATCGTCGGGAGAGCATTCAGGACCCGTTGGCAACTATCGTGAGTCTCTAAGCGCATTCCTTTTATAGGTATATTTTTAATAAGCATGATTCTGGCCTTAAAGCCAGCTGTCAAATCCTCCAAGCTCTATGATTGATATAAAAATCAAGAACAGGTTTCGAAAAGTATTAGGAGGACAATACTGTTCACCACATGGCCAGCAGCACGCAACTGCTCCTCTACAAGACTTCTGCCATGGGTAGGTGGTCAGGGCGGCACTTTGGACTTTATTTTCCAACTCACTTAGGCCAAGAATAGGCCTGTTGTGATGCCGATAGTGGGAGTAAGTGATAAGGATATAACATAGACAGGAAAAATTCGGGGAATAGGAAAAGTGGAAAGTGCAAGACCATGCTTTACTTGAGATTCGAACCCACAACCGCTGGGATGATAGTCTAGTGCACTGCCGCTAGACTATCGAGGCCGCCTTCTGCCATAACTGCGGTAATTATTTTTATTATTTATTTCCTTGCACTTTAGCTTTCATATCACAGAAATATACACATAGTTTTATATTATAGAATATGATTTCAAAGTCGCTCCTGGCGGAACATAGGGCAGTTACGAACTCTCTCCAGCTTTGACGATTTTGAGCTAAGTTCTTGATCACTGGCCAGGGTCCTCTTCCATGACATTCCGCTCACACCGAGCGGATCCAGGTGGTAGATGGACGACCTCTTGTGGATTCCATTCAAGTGACATCCTTGCAATGTCATTTTGGGGCGTTAATTAGTAAGAGATAAAAAGTATAGGGTGGGCCATCTGTTGATATGGTTGTTAAACACTCATAATTCGAAACATACCCGTCCAAAGTGGCTGCGCTTCGACACATGTCGAGTTCAAAACTAGTTATCATTATCAGCGTCGCTTATTCGTTCAATGGATGGGAGAGCAGTCTAACGAGTTTTTATCAATAAAAAAGTCATCAAAAATTAGAGCCAGCTATTTGGCCGATATTATTTTTCATACATAAATGTGAAGTGTCAAACTTGCATTTGGTATATACATTAGCACAATTTTGTTGGAAAATATACGAATAAAATGCAATTAGCAATCAAACCAACAAAGCTTTAATAATAATGTCAATTTTTATGAATCCTTTTTGTTGCAGCAACAAAGTATCTTGTGATAAATCATCCATCCAAATTGTTCTAATCATGCATAGTAAAGACAAATCGTTTGCCATAACAATTTAACCAAAACAATTCAGAAATTATTTATAGCAAGTCTTGGAAAAGCTATAAATTTATATACCATCGATACACTTTTGTTCTTAAAGCATTGATTAATAAGTTTGGGGAAGCGGAAGCTTGCTTAGAAAAATATTTAAAGACTCATTATAGTATATAACGTTCATTTGAGTCTATATTATTATTAGGGGCCCCTGCACCCTGCCAACTTCGCTGGCCAATTTACGTTCTCTCAGCCTTATTTGATACAGGATTTTCAAGCTGCGATGTTTAAAAATCTATTCAGCTTATCGGGGCGGACACAAGTCCAAGAATTCAAAGATTATCCAAGTCGGTCCAACTGCTCTTGAGTTATGGTATTATATAAAATACAAGAGTTTTTTGTACGTATTTATAGATTAAAAACGAGGCGGTCGCAAATTAAGCAGTATATATATCTTTTGTACTTCAATCGTTCTTCTACTTTGCAGCATACCTGCCAAGTGGTAAGAAATTCTACTATGGGAGAGCGGATTCAGATATATCGACAGACTTTGTCCAGCTCTTTTGGTCTCTGGAATCATAGTGCCAATCATGCAGGGCTTACTTCATTATCCAAGTCGATAAAGATTTTTGAGTATAAAAATATTATAATACCAGCTGATAATCCTAATTAAACATGAAGCTATAGAACAATAAACAATCGTTTTTCCAAAACTTAATACATTAAAATGCATCCAAATTTTAATAAAAAGATAACATCTGTGAGAATATGGCATAATCGGAGCCAAAAGATTTTGTAGATAATCAAATTTTACTGATTTTCGGGAAAGAGCCATGGCCAACAATATGAAAAGTATCCACTCGGGGAGACTTCCAGATGAATAAATCTGTAAGCAAGCTAAAAACAGGAACCTCTCGGGGATCGAGTGTCCCTGTAGTTGTAAATAAAATATAAACTTTTCTTCTTTTCATAGCTTCTTATAATTTAAAGAATCCAATTTCGATTTACATGATCCGTTCCGGGTATTATGCTTTAAGTACAATAGTCTTTATAATCTCCTTCTTTTCGAACGGTCTGTGTCCTCTATAAATACTTCTATCTTAAGTCATCCCAACTTGCCTCTTCGGACATACTTGTCCAATTCGGAGTTGTGGTTTTCTGGCTTTTTCCTTACATTTAACTTTTTTTGTACATCCTTTTCATCTTTCTTTTTGTAAGTCCCAATCTCTGGACAATTCAGCATGTGAATCGGTGCATCATTCAACACTCACCCATCGGTCTGCAGACGTAAGATAGCCCAAAGGTATTTTTTCAAAAAATTCCTTTTTTATAATCTAAGGTCAACTTTGATCAAGTTTTGGAACTTGGAACTATTTTTTTTATCTCCTTAGTTGGAGTACACACTTTATCAATTACATCTGAAGCTACGTTATGTTGGATGCGCTTTATGTACCCCTGCGGCATTCATGTTAGGAATTAAAAACACCTAGACGACATGAGGGTGAGAAGATTCCTCCGGACCTTAAGCTCTCTCAAGTGGCCTGTAGATTTGAAAAAAATTACCCCTTACTTTTCGCTCATTTGCACGTAATGAGCCTGGATGTCATGTACTTTCAACAATACGGAAAGATGTAATAAAAAAAGTTTTCTCAGGATGCGCTATAAGATGGTCGCCAAGTTCATGTAACTGGAAACGTTTAGATTATTTTGTTTTAGGTTTATGGTAAGAAATTGGTAACAGGTGGTGGAACAGAGCTAAGGCTATTGCTGGGATCCAGAATTAGTCAGGAGAAACTGAAACTCTCTGAGTTGTTGTTAGTTCCTTTATCTCCTTAAGGAGCATAGGAAACTCTCGGAGTAAGTCCGCTTAACTACGCCGAAGAGGTCATTAAAATTTTCAAATTTTGAAAGTAAAAGTTTCAGTTTCAATCAGAAAATCTGAGTGAAACACCCTATATCAACGAAAATATATATATTAAATATTATTATAAAATATTTTAAGAGTATGGACAATAATTGTCCATTATTGTGCATATTCCTAAAAGATTTCTTCAGATCTAAATGATTTGAAGCATTCCATTCATGGTGATAGTATTTTCCAGACATATTGCTTACAAATGTTCCATAGTCTGCGTTAAAAATTTAAGTCCTAAGACACCAGAAACTCTTCTTTTTAAAACCTAAAGTTCTTAGACTTTCCAGACCCTGTATATAAGGCAGCTTCTTGGCTGATCTTTAAACAAAATAAACTCACAATTATGTGTGAAAAATTAACACTGTTAAAACCCAAGTCACTTACTTCTCCTGAAAAAGATTGACCGGATAAAAGTTAGTTAGAACTGGAAGTTCTTGACAACCCTCAGGAAAAAAAGCTTCGATACGTATTAATATATTTAGATACAAAAGTAAACTTTAAGAAACATATTGATAATTTGAAACCCTTTACTAGAATGCCTTACCACATATCCCAGCATCAGTAGTAGCTCACGGCTGTACATTGAAAATAAATTACAGTGGTTCAGATCCGTATTGCAGACAGTAAATTTTTTTTTAAATTTTTGTCAAAATTACAAACTATTAAAAATGATTTTGAAGTTTTCTTAGCATCATCATAATACCGATTTAGACTATAAAGTTAATGTCGAAAATATATCGGACAGATTAATCCCCTAACTTCAATGATAGAGTCAGATTAGCCATATTAACCTAATAACTCTGTAAATAAACATCGATACAAGTTGTATCCCAAAAAATAATAAGTTTTTGTGGTCTCTAAATTTTTCCTTAATCTAATTATAAGTATTGAAATAAATAATATATCCCAGATACATAATCAAGCAGTAGAGGCCCCTAGGCCTAGGAGCCTTAGAATCTTAAGCATAACAAAAAGATGCTACAAGTTTATTTAAATTTTCAAAGCGTGCTTTTAACAAAAAAAAAAGCCGATAAACTTTTTTCTTCAGGTTCTAATTCAAATCGAAGTTAATGGTGTTTAGGGAGCTGGAAAACATGAACGATGGGATATTGCTGAGATACAGTTGGGAACTTTTGGAAAAAAAATCGTAAAAAACGGAAAACTGAAATTTATTGAAGCTGTTGCCATCTCTTTGAAGGATTTCTCCTATGTTGGCTAATTTTCTTAGCACAGTATTTAATAGCAAGTATAACTCTGGCAGATAATATTAATTTTGGAACAAAATGTTCTTTAAACCGAACTACAAGCTTAATAAAATTCAAAGTAAATTTAAATGATCAACAGTTATTGAAATTTGTTACAGCTTATCGAGCTTAATATAAAATTTTCAATTTTTTGAAGAGCCCTCTTTAATCTTGAGAATTTTTGCAGCATAGCATTTATGATAATACTCTTAGAAGGTATTACTATGCCATTTTTATACCCTGTACCTATAGGTACAAAGGGTATACTACATTTGTGTAATGTATGTAACGAACAGAAGAAGGCGTGGCAGTCCCCAAGTATTTTATACCAAAATGCTTATCATAAGCTCGGGTAGTGAGCCATGTCCGTCTGTTTTTATTTACGGAACTTATAGATATAAAAAAATTCAATTGGAAAGATCTTAGAAAGAATATGCAGGAATACATTTTTTTTGAGAAAAAATCTACAG
Source organism: Chymomyza costata (assembly GCA_018150985.1). Taxonomy (NCBI): domain Eukaryota; kingdom Metazoa; phylum Arthropoda; class Insecta; order Diptera; family Drosophilidae; genus Chymomyza; species Chymomyza costata. The sequence goes on along the minus strand of JAECWU010000127.1, from coordinate 21,751,668 downwards.
GGTGTTACACTGTCGACTGTATCACATTTATTCATTAGTTTTTTTAGAATTTGTTTTTAAGTGTTCTTCAAGTTTCTTTAAAAGTTTAAGCCATAATTCATAAACAACTCTCATAACTTTTTTTAAAAGCTGCAAAAAGCTTTAAAACTCTGTTGGCATCTTAATCATTATTGCCCATAACTTCAAAAGTTTTCATACGATCTGGATAATGATTTTTGAGGCATAGTATATATAGATACATATATCTTTAAGGTGGTATACTGTGCCACATGATATCTTTGCAGAGCAAAATGTTGTTGCCATAACTCACAGCCAACTCTTCTAAATCAAATATAAAATTCATGTACGTTTTATAACGCTGCGCATTTAAAGATTTCAATATAAAAGATATCGCCGGATGACAGGTGTCGTAAAAAAGTTCTGCTCGGTTTTTTACAGAATAACAAAATAAGGAGCTCGGAGATCAGACTTAATAATAAAAATTAATAAAATTTTGTGGGTTCGCTAAATCTGACAGACCCCAAAATCCAAGTGTTTTGTTTTCAGCCGTACCAAGAGAACTGGAGTTCTGAGCTCAGACCATGTTTAATAAAAGTTTTTGGGTTCGCTAAATCCGAATTGGTTGCTTAAAAGACACCCAAATTCCAGTGTGTTGATGTCACCTTAGAAACGAGATATTATGTAGGTAACTTTAAAATCCTGACTTGGGGTTTTTTAGCGTCTCGGAAAAAAAACATTGTTGAAAACCATAAATCGAAAAAAAATTATATATAATATATATATAATATATAAATAAAATTGAGATTAGCTGAGAACTTTGGAACGTGTCGTTGTTTTTGTTCTCGGCTCAAAATCCATATGATTAGCCCTGTCACATGAACCCTTTTTTTTCGTAAGCCTGTGTAATAGTACCTATATATATTTTTTTTATAAGTTTAGTCCGTAGTTCACAAATATCGCTTCTAACATTTTCAAAAATTTGAGTTTTCTAAAGCTAAGCTTCGAACGTTATGTTTTTACAAGTTAAGGCTGTAACTCACAAACATCACCATCAACTTTTTCAAAAATTTAAGTTTTCGATCACTTCAAACCGCTCTCTAAACACTTAAGCTGAGCTTCGAACGTAATTTTTTTATAAGTTTAGGCCGTAGCTCACAAACATCACTTCCAATTTTTTCGAAAATTTAAGTTTTCGACCACTTCAAACCTCTCTCTAAAGATAAACACTAAAGCTAAGCCTAGCCGGCACTGTAAACAATTTACGCGCAATATTTTTTTTATTACTAATACTTAAGTTTAAATTTTGCAGCTTACCTAATTTTTGTTTAGAGTTTTCTTTAAGCGAAATTTTCGCTCAAAATTTATGCCAAAAGTTTTCAACTTGGGCCACTGTGCGTACCGTTATGAATTAAAATGTAACGGCACTGCCAACTGTTGTCAAACTGCTGAGCCTGTTGGTCGGGGACAACAGGCGGGAGGAGAGCACAACTGAGCACAATTAAAGTTTTGTTTATTATGCGTCTCACTTTATATAATTTATGTAAATAATTTAAATATTTTACACAGCACTTGAGCTACGTTGCTTGTTGTTGTGAATTGTCGTTGTTGTTGTTATTGTGGCTTGTATATTAGTTAAATTGTTCAAAGAAGCAGGCGGCGCCATTTGCACGTGGCGCTGTACGCGGCAGCGGCCATGTTTTTGCCCAACGGGGCGCGGGCTGTTAAATAGGCTGGGGGGTTTGGGTTCACACTTGTCACACAATTAGGCACAGTAAAAAAAAAACATTAGTAAATAGCACAAAAATGGAACTAGAAAAAAACAAACAACAAAGCACATAACGCGCTTTATGGCAAAAGTACGCGTTATATTTCGTAACGAACTTGCGCAGCGCAACCGAACGCCTTGAAGTTAAATGAGTTTATGATTGTGATTGCAAAAGGATGCGGCTGCTGGAGCCTGCAACTTTGTGTAGACTTTTTTGGCAGTTATCGAAATATTATTCAAACGATGTTGTTGCGCGCACGGAACTAGTTCCGGCAGCAGCTGTTTGGCAGGCGCTAAAACGATAGCTGCGCGTTATCGATAGACAATCGACAAACAACTTGCAAACTACGTGGCTGCTGTTTGCAACAAACTCCACATTAAAAATTTAATATTTAAACAAAAGCGTTAACAAAATGCTGCAAACGTCGCAGAAAATATTATTAACTATATGTGGGCTATTGTTGCTGCTGCGCTGCGGTCAGTGCTTTATAGTCAGCGTGGATGCGCATAATGAGGAGTGCTTCTTTGAGAACGTTGAAGGCGGCACCAAATTTGGTAAGCAGCATTTTTTTTTCTCTCGTTTGCCTCTGGCTTTGTTAGTTTAATGAAAAACTTGCAATAATGCTTTGCAGGCGTTACATTTGAGGTGATTGAAGGCGGCTTCTTGGATGTGGATATAAAAATTACCGGCCCGGATCAGCATGTTATGCATGAGAGCGAAAAGGAGTCGTCGGGCAAGTACACATTTGTGGCGCCTGCCAAGGGCATCTATACGGTTTGCTTTAACAATGAGCGCAGCAGCATGACACCCAAGCTGGTCATGTTCTCCATAGATGTGGGCGATGCGCCACAGCGTGCGCCCGGCGCTCCGGGCGAGGATGAAGTGGGTCATACCAAGCTGGAGGATATGATACGTGAGCTGTCCGGCACGCTGACCAGCGTCAAACACGAACAGGAGTACATGCATGTAAGTTTGCTGGCTACGTCAACTGCTTTAAATTTGTTTAAAACTTTTTTGTATAAACTTTGGCAGGTGCGCGACAAAATTCATCGCTCTGTTAACGAGAGCACCAACTCACGCGTCGTCTTGTGGTCCACGTTTGAAGCTCTGGTTCTGGTGCTCATGACCGTGGGTCAGGTCTACTATCTGAAGCGTTTCTTTGAGGTCAAACGTGTTGTGTAAATTGTAGCTGCACTTGTTGCATTCTCAGCCTAATTTAAATAATTAATTAAAGATGTTTTTTTTTTTGTAATAAAATTTTAAATTTAATGCTAAGCTTTAATGTTGGTGCGTTTTGTAATTCGCTGCGGCACAGTGGCTGTCAAACTGTATTTGTGGCTCAGCACAGTGGCGTAGTTGTGTAGCTGGCGATTGGGGGCTTGTGAACTGACATCGTGGCTTAGAACTTGTATGTTATACAGGTTGTGCCCAAAGCAGCCCATCAATAAAACAAACTTAATGCTAATCCTGAAATCTATTCCAACTCAATTTGCAACAAACCATCGAGATGCATGATATGCCTTTCAAACAAATTTCAATTTAGGCAACAAAGAACCCAACTTGGAGTTTTTAAAGATATTTCGTAAAGAAAAGCCTTGCTGAGATTGCTGGCAAACCCACAACTATTCCTAAAAACATATTGTAAGCAAGCCGTTCCTTATGAACTGTTCGCCTCTATGAAACCTCTTTTTGCATTTTGTTGTAAAATGTTTTATTTTTCTTTCTTAGGCACATGATATGGATACGTAACCAAACGGTCCAATTTTTACTCTCACCATTACTTACATTACCTTAATTGTATGCTCAATTCGTTAACAGAACTGCTCCTGCTGCCTCATTTCCAAAACATTTTGACCAATGCAACGAGTCGACTGTACTGGTGTTAGCCAAAAATTTGGCATAATCACAATCAGCAAACGTCCAATGGCGCTAATGAAAAACAACACCTTCTTGGATAAACATGGTCAGTGACTACACAGATCTTGACAAAAAACAACTTTATAATACAGGACAAGCTGGAAAGAGCACAATATGGCTTCGTGGGTTGGATTAACTGCATCGGTTGGATGGTATAAAAAAAGGCCAACAAATTGCCAAGGTTACATTTTTGATATGGTCGTGTGTTTCAGCCAGTGGTGGGCAGTCTCTCAGTCTCTCACTTTGCATAACACGCGTGGATAGGGCACAAGATTCTGCCGCAGCGTAGTCGGCACACACACAGTGTAAGTGTGAAAATTTTCTCTCTCTTTTGAGCTTGATTGTCGATCTTGCGCTCTTGCTTACTGCGCTGCTTACTGATACAAAGATATGTTTGGAGTATGACGCACATGGCAGAAACTGTTGGGTCTTACTGGAAACGATGCGTTCCTAAGGCTTAGTGCCTAGGCTTATTCCAAAAACGTCGAAGAAGAATTTCGCATGCAATCGTAGCCAAAACAATGACAAGACCAGAGCTGGGCAAAAAGAGAGCGATCTGTCGTAAGTGCACGAACAAAAAGTGCTCGTTTGGGCTGTGGGCTGCCCAGCTCTGGACAAGACTGCCACAGACGCACAAGCGATGCTCAGTATATGTCAAGTTTGTCGAAAAATCCAACGTAAGTATTGGAATCAATGATGGGCAATAGTCAAGGCGAGATCGTTGCAGAAGCTTAATTTATATTTCACACTCGATCGCAGCAAGGAAATGCACAAAAGTTGGTCATTTTGGACAAATTCACCAGAAAAGCGTGGCCTAAGACGATGCCAAAAGCAACTCCTTGCTAAAGTTTTTAGAGAAACACATTTTTCCTTAGCTTTGGCGTGGAAGAAATTGTGAACGTAAAGGTAACGCCGTCAATCATTGTAGGACCAGCAATTATGCTACATAATCCAATGTGGTTGAAGCCATCTGTCTTCTATGTACTATGCGCTGGGATTGCAAAGTTGTCGGATATATAGTCTACTCAGCGAAGCTCTCTCCAGACAGCATTGGCGCGTCCACGCTTTTTGATGTTTGGAAATGAATCATATTGGGGCGCTGATTAAAACTTGGCGCGTCAGTTGAGTGCGATGAACGATGTGGAAATGCAGCACCTGTCAGACCATGTTATGGCGACAAATCCTGGAGCACCTGCACCTCGCATATAAAAAAGCGCCGCGGCACGCCAACCTAAGATCCAAGCAAATGAAATACATTTCTTATAAATATTTCTTAAAGCAAAGAGGAAACACTTACCCACTCCGCAGGTCTTCACTTTAAGCGATCAAAATTAAAAGTATTAGTGCCAAGTTTTGTCGCAAGCTGATTAAGGGAATCCATAGGAAACAGACTCTACGAGTTGGAGTCACTATAAAGGACTACTGTGTTAAGACATTGTCCATGCAAATGAGTAGAGGTGGCAGTGAAACGCACCTCAAGCTGCCAGAAAATGGTTGCCCGGCCAGCAGCGTTTAAACCATCAAACATCTTAACGCAAGTTATAGACGACTGTCCAAGTTGATCAAACTAAGGCAGCACAATATTCACTACTGTTTATATGTTGTAACTCTAGCCGGGAGTAGTTTGCGTGAAACAGCGGTGCCATTCTAGTCCTGCTCCATTTTATGCCAAAACCAAATGAGTTACAAAAAAAGGAAAGAAAAAACGTAGACAAAGGTCTTGTATAGCCAATACTTACAGCCTAACCAAACCCACTTCGCGTCCTTTCATTCTTTTGAATACGGCAACAATCCTTTCCAACATACTTTCCATTTTGCTCATTGGTTTGAAGGATCCTCAAGTTTTCTTCATCTAACTACGACACTGGCCATTGCTATTCATGACACAATTGCTCCAAAACTGTATAAATTTGTAACAGCGGATACTTGAATTTTTTTCGGCATCTGGCAGCACCAGTTAAATTGAATTTAAATGTAAAGCTTTTGAATTTTAATTGTACTACTTAAATGTATAGCTGGCGTTATTGGTAAACCTCTTTACACATTAAATTTATTTTGTAGCTTTGCTTTAAAATGGCTGAGTCACAGCTGCACATACTTGTTGTAAGTGCCAACTGCTCTCAAACTGTAAATGTTGCGTGTCTCTGCTAAGCGCTGCCAACAGCTGTTGTAGGCAGTCTTTCTGGCAACACTGCCGCGTCAACAATTATAAACATTAACTATTAATGATTAATATATTACTAAATATGTATTATTTTAAATGTCTTTATGTTTTTTCTGTGCCAGTTCATTATGCTTCAATTGCCTACGTGCACAACTGTTTCCAAACTATTGTAGTTGCACGCGCTATTACCAACTGCTGCACACAGCTGTTGCAGTCAGTCTTTCTGGCAACGCTGCTGTGTTTTATTATTTTAAGCCATGAACGCTTAGTTTCTGCAATATTTTATATTAATTTAATAGCTTACAAGTGTTTTAGTTTATAATCAGACAGCCGCTTTGTAGACATCCCAAGCGCTCCCATGCAACGCAACTACAGAATTATAAACACACACAGCAGGCGAGCAGCAGGAGCAGCAGCTTCAAGTTATGCATAAATTACTCCGTGGCGTCGGGGTTGCAGGTCGTCATCATGCCGCCGCCGTCGCCACACTTCCCGGCACAGTACGCATCGTTGTGTCGTCCAGCAACGTGCCACTAACAGATCAGAGGCGCCTGTTCAGCAGCAGCCTTAGTGGCCATACGGATGCCGCTGGTGAGCAGGTGTTGCGTAAGCGCAAATTCAAGCCGCATCAACAAGCTGCCGAGCTAAGCGAGAAGCTGCCCGGACAGGCGCGTGTTGTCATCTGTGGTGGTGGCATTACTGGCGCCTCGGTAGCCTATCATCTGGGTCTGCAGGGCTGGGGTAAAGAGACGTTGCTTATTGAACAGGATCGTGTAGGCGGTGAGCTGCCCTGGAGCGCTTGCGGCTTGGCGGGCCGCTTTGAGCCCAGCTATACAGAACTGAAGCTGGCCGAGTACTCCATTGATTTGATTAAATCGCTGACCGAGCGTGGTTTGCCCACGGGCTGGCGTCAAGTGGGCAGCTTAAATCTGGCGCGTAATTTCGATCGCATGACTTCCTTTAATCGCATGAAGTCACAGGCTGTGGCCTGGGGCATGAACTGTGAGATATTAACGCCCGAACAATGTCTGCAGCGCTGTCCGCTTATCTCGCTCGAAGGCATTGAGGGCGGTCTTTGGATACCCGAGGATGGCGTCTGTGATCCGCAGCTGGTTTGTCATGCCTATTTGCAGGAAGCCAAGCGTATGGGCGTGCGCGTTGTCGAGCATTGTGCAGTGCAGAAAATACACAGCGAACATGGCAAAGTGTCCAGCGTGGAAAGCACGGCGGGCACTGTCAACTGCGAGTATTTTGTCAACTGCAGCGGTTTCTGGGCACGCGAGGTAGGCACGCTGTCTAAGCCTGTGGTTAAGGTGCCGCTTAAGGCCGTGGAGCATCATTATCTGCACACCAAGCCCATACCACAACTAGATCCAAATACGCCCTTTGTGCGCGACTTTGATGGACGCATTTTCTTTCGCGAATGCGAGGGTCATGTGCTGGCTGGCGGTTTCGAGCGTGAGGCAAAAATGGTTTATGAGGATGGCGTTATACCCTTGTCGCAGCAGGCGCGCGAGCATCCGCCCGATTGGGATCATTTTCATGAGCTGCTCGATGCTTTGCTGCAGCGTGTGCCTGCCTTTAAAGAGGCCAGTTTGGATCGGCTGACCAACTCTTTGCAGGTCTTCTCACCTGACTGCAAGTGGATATTGGGCGAGACGCCTGAGATACAAAATTATTATGTGGCCGCAGGCAATAAAACCATGGGCGTATCTGCCTCAGGTGGCATTGGACGTGTGCTTACCGATCTCATTACCAAAAACAACACGTATTTGGATTTGCATATATTGGATATCAGCCGTTTCTTGGGTCTGCATAACAATCGCAAGTTCTTAAGGGATCGCTGCAAGGAGGCGCCGGGTAAACACTTTGAAATCAACTATCCGTTTGATGAGTTTCAGACGGGACGCAATTTGCGCATGTCGCCCATTTATCCGCAGCTTAAAGAGATGGGCGGTGTCTTTGGTCAGTCCATGGGCTATGAGCGACCCAACTATTTTGATCAGAACGACAGGTTTGGTAAGTTCAGCTAGCCATCTCTTTCTTGGTCTACAGTTTAATTTAAAATACAATTTCGCTTGCAGATGAGTTTGGTCTGCCGCGTTTTCGCATAGCTGAGACCAAGACTTTTGGCAAACCACCCTGGTTCGATCATGTGGCTGCTGAATATCGTGCCTGTCGCGAGCGCATTGGCATTGCTGATTACAGTTCCTTTACCAAATACGATCTCTGGTCGAAGGGCAATGAAGTTGTAGAATTGCTACAATATTTGTGCTCCAATGATGTAGATGTAGCTGTAGGTTCTATTATCCATACAGGCATGCAGAATGCCAACGGCGGCTATGAGAATGACTGCTCTCTGGCACGTCTCTCTGAGCGACAGTGAGTGCATACTTTAAGCCATCATAACTTGTGTGTGCACTAAATTTTATTCTTTGGTTTCTGGCAGTTATATGATGATTGCACCTACTATACAGCAAACCCGCTCCATGTGCTGGATACGCAAACATATGCCCGCCCATTTGCGCGCCAAGGTTAATGTGGCTGATGTGACCTCCATGTATACGGCTATTTGTATATTGGGTCCATATACGCGTGTGCTGCTTTCGGAGCTAACTGATACGGATCTCTCGGCCAAGAGTTTTCCTTTCTTCACCTATAAAGTAAGCAGTGTTCAGGAATATGTTTGAGCTAGTGCAAGGTGTCTCCCGAAAGTACTCCAAATGAACTTGCCAGCTGAGGCTGATAACAACGTGACCAAATGCTTCTTGAAAAAAATGTACTTCAAAAGATTTTGATAGCTGCAAATCATGGCTTGAGACAATTACAGTCCTGCCACGGATCAGAAAACTTTGTCACATTGATTTGGTTTCATCAACACTTCAGACCACTTTCGTTAAACGAGGAATTCAACGAAGCAGCTCTAATAGGGATTTGAACCACTCACCATTTGGGGACTTCCCAAAACAACTGCCTTGAAGTATCTCATGCCACTTCGGCATGCTCGCTTATAATGAAAATATGTTTATCAAGATGTGGTCGGTCTTCCCCTGCGGAAGGCAACGTGAACTTACATTTATGTTACGCAATAGAGGAAACTACCTTGATGGTAGTCACGTCAAAAAGCACACCAAAGTCCGACCAGGAACATGTTCATATTGACTTTACTCACCTCATTTACAAAGTTATGATTGTTGCGTCATAACGATGTTCCAAGTGTTCCGATCAGCAATAATGAATGTTACGTTGAAGTTCTGAAGAGATTGTGTGAACCGGAAAAAAGACAGTGGTGTATTTGTTGGAAATGCGGACGGACTACTTTAGCATAGTTGGTGTAATCTTGTACACAAGTTTGTCCGCCTTCTTACAGTGTAATAGCAGCTGCTCGTGGATACGAAGGAGAATATAGAGTGCATTCTTAAAGCGGGAAGCAGCAATACGACTATTGTCTATTCCGAAGAATAAGAGTAAGAATTCGTCTTAAAAGGTACGACGTCAACGAGCTTGAAGAGAACTGAACTGGATATATAAAACTGATTTGAAAAACTGTAGCGATGGGTACAAGTTGGTCAAGCAAATGAAGCTCCTTTAATAGAGTGTTGAAAGCCGTCTGGAAAAAAGCTCTTATACTTTTGGGACACAGCTTGCACAGATCAGTTAGCCTTATCCATGTATTGCATCAAGATGCGTGCACGTGAGCAGTTACCCACATCACCAGAGGAATAAGAGTAGACTTTAGATTGCTTTAACTATAATTAATTTCGTTTTTGTTTTCTTATCCTGTCAACAGGAGCTGGACGTGGGTCTGGCTGATGGCATACGTGTGCTGAACATAACCCATACCGGCGAACTGGGCTATGTGCTCTATATACCCAACGAATATGCGCTGCATGTCTATTCGCGTTTGTACCAGGCTGGCCAGAAGTACAATATACAACATGCAGGTGAGTTGGTAAACTTGTCAACTATATACATATGTGGCTTATAATATAATCCTAAAGGTTACTACGCCACGCGTGCCTTGCGCATAGAGAAATTCTATGCTTTTTGGGGACAGGATTTGGATACGTTTACCACGCCGCTGGAATGTGGTCGCAGCTGGCGTGTTAAGTTTAATGTAAGCTGTGGAATCCTTGACTGCAATATTTTTTAATTTAATTGCCTAAACCCATTGCAGAAACCCATTGACTTTATAGGTCGCAGCGCTTTGCTTAAACAGCGCGAGGAGGGCGTTAAACGCATGTATGTGCAGCTGCTGCTCAATAATCATGATCACGAGGTGGACATGTGGTGCTGGGGCGGTGAGCCCATCTATCGGGACGGCGTCTATGTGGGCATGACCACCACTACGGGCTATGGCTATACGTTTGAGAAGCAGGTGTGCTTGGGCTTTGTGCGTAACTTTGATGCGCAGGGACAGGAGCTGCCTGTAACCAATGACTACGTGCTCTCTGGCCTGTATGAGGTGGAGGTGGCAGGTGTGCGTTTTGAGGCCAAGGTTAATTTGCATTCGCCCAATTTGCCCACCAAGTTTCCGGATCGTGAACGTGAGGCGTATCATGCAACACGTGATAGACCTGATCAGGCGGATTTGTTGACTTTTGGTTCGAATCTAACATCGCAGCACTGAAAGGCGCTACTGGAAACCAAACGCACAAAAGTTAAAAATTGTTAAAAAGTTGTTGGTTCTTTTTTTTTTGTATTTGTATATTAGTTGTGAGTCTCAAATGCAGAGCGATATTATTTTATGGCATTATTATACATACTATATAGCACTATAAGCCAACTCCTATATATTAGGCCCAACTCAGTGCATGCTTGAAAATGTTTCTATTAGTTTATGTGTAAAAAATTAATACATATTTAATTTAAATTTAAAACTGTTGAAAGCAAGTTATATAATTGCATTGTTGAATTTGCTCAAAAAGTGCGTCTAGAAATAGAATCAGATTCAAGTCAATTAGAAGCCAATATGCCTAAACATAATAATTGTATAGAAAAAATTTACATGCTACATTTTTTACAAAAAATTTAATATGCTAAAACTAAAAAGATTTGTTAATGTGCAATTTTTGACATAATATATTAAAATCTTAACTAGTTTTGTAAGTTCTATGCACTTTGTTATATAATCACTTACACACACACACCTGCACTTGCACTTATATGCTACATAATATTAAACATTTAATAAGGCTGCTCAAAAAGTTGCTTATATTTACTAAAAGTTAAACAAAAATTATTGCATTTTGAAAGTTACTAAAATAAGGACTGAAAATTAATTTATTTTATATATTTTAAGTTTTAGTTAAAATTTTTTTTTTATTTATGCGTTTAGTTGAAATATAAACAACAAATTGATTTGTAAATTTTTAATTTGAACTACTAAACTGTTTTTTGCACTTTTTGCAGCAACCTTAAGTTTAAAAAAAAAATAATAATATTTCTTTGTTGTGGTTTTTGTAATTACTAAAATACTTTTTATATAAAGAACGAAAAATTTGCAAACACCAAAATATTTATACAATATTTATATACAAAATAAAATTTATATACACTTATTATATACATATATAGTAAATGTGCTTATATACACTGCAGACTGTTTTGTCTTAACTCTCTTAAAACTTGCAACAGCTGTTTAAATATAAATGAGTATATGAGAACATGTTGTGCCATGAGTCACAATTAAGATACGTTTGCTGAACTACTCCAAAGCTGTTTTACTCTTGGCTAGAGCTATTGCTTACTTAACCAATCTTCAAGTAAGCTGGCTCCTGCCAGAATTCTCAAAATAAATCACTTTACTTTGTTTTCGTGAGAAGAGAGTTGTTATGGAAATTCCGAGACGTTTAACAGCATTGTTGTTTGTTTATAGGACTTACAAGAGAGTCCTCAACAAATATGGTGACACTAGCTTCAATACTATTGTAACTTCAAGAAATACGTTAACAGCAGTTCTTCAATTTTTTTCTTATGGCATAGTACTTTTAGTTTCTCAATAAGCTTCAGGTAATAAACAAATAAATCTCGGATTGGCCTTTGGATGGTCGTAGCAGAATGTCAGCTCTTGGAGCTTATGTCATAGTTTGTCTTCGGTTGGACATTGAAATTAAATGCGCTTGTAGCAATCCAAATTTTTTTGACCGAACTTTCCGGATTGCATTTACAGCCAATGAGCCAGTTTGCTTATATTATTCAACCCAAAGAGATATCGCTTTGGTAGGACAAAGTAAACTTTGTCGCTAGTTTGCCACAAATTGGACATGAGCTAGCTCTGGAGCATCTTACAGAGCCATCGCTCCTGAGACAAAGATTCATTGTGGATAGGGCTTTATAAGTAGGCATATGTGTTTATGAATCTGTTCAACCTGACTGACTTATCCACGCACAGCCTAAACGGTAAGAGCTGGAGGTGTGAAGGTGAAGCGTAGGTGAGCATGATGTTGGGAATTTCCGCCTAAAAGTGAAGGAAATGGTGCACAGTTTATATAGGGAACACTTTTTATACCCTGTACCGTATCGTACAAAGGGTATATTAAGTTTGTGCAAGCCGAAAACGTATGTAACATACAGAAGGAGACGTCGGAGACCCCCCAAAGTTACCTAAAGTATGATCAGGGTGACTAGAGAAGTCGATATACCCATGTCCGTCTGTCTGTATGAACACCTAGATATCAGAGATGGTAAGAGCTAGAGTGACCAAGTTTTCAGATTAGATGCGTTGATATGTCAGGGGAGACAGGTTTATTTTTTATTTTTTCGGTTTCGGGGTTATATTATATAGCTCCCATAGAGGTGTTTCAGAGAACCTCGAAAAAAAAAAAAAGTTTTAGATGGATAATTCGTTTGTTTATGAAGATATCATAACCAAATTTGCCACTCGGTCTTAAGCAATATGTCGGACTTAATTGCAATGTGGTGGTGCAGGGTATCCCAAAGTAGTCTTCGCCCGACTTAAACGTACGCCATCTTTTTTCATCTAATCGAATTACAAATTGGCACATTTTAAAAAACGTGAATTTTAGATTTTGCTCGCAAGTGGCCGTAATAGTGGTTCAAAGTTTGTATATGCGGACTTTGGATGCAAGTGGCGGAAATAATAAGACTGCACTGCGACCCTTAGGATCTAATGCGCTCCCTTCTAGTGTTGGTTATGGCGGGTCAATGATTGTATATGCGAAATTTTTAAATATTTCGACGCTAGTAAAGGTTATAATAATAATCGAAAAATTTTTTTCGGATGCGTTTTTGGATGCTTCCAAATCCGAATTTTTTGCTGTCGCCATCTACTCATATTTTCCGGGCTCATTGTTAGCACAGCTTTACACTAGTGCTAGAAGTAACATCGATGTTATATCGATGCATCGATGTTTTTTTTTTTCCGATCATCGATATTTTTATTTCGATTTTCGATTATCGACCAAATCCCATTTCGGACAAAATATGGGCAATCAACGGCATCCATGTCGCAGACACTTTTCGCTTTTTTAGAAAAACTCAAATCCCAAAAGATCCGAAATAGTAGGGTTGACTCAATTTTGGCACTTCTACAATATTCGAATGTCGAAAACTTGCATTCAAGCATGCGCCCGTTGAATTACTGGAAGGTAATACTTTTTAAAGTTTAGCAAGGCTGGCAATCTTGTGATCGAAGTTCGCTTGAATCAAAACACGTTGACATGATTTTATTTAATGACCATAATAAAGGGATCTCAAATTAGTTTAAAGATTATGAGACTGCAATTCTAGCCGGAACAGAACATTTTTTTGTTATAACTACCAGGCTCAAAAAAAAAAAAAGTGGTGTAAACTTTACATTTGACAGAGGCACCATAAGGGGATCCATTATGGATTTTGAGCAGCTGAATCCGAAGTCAAAAAAACCCCGATCCAAGGGTTCTTAGGTAATATTCAAATTATCCAGTTTTATGGGATTTTTTGGTGGGTATCCATAACCCATGTGTGAAGTAGTTTTTTGGACTTCGGATTCGCTGCTCAAAATCCATAATGGATCCATAATGGCCTGTATTATCTTTTGCTTTCGTTGTTATTTAGAGTTTCTTTGTTGGCCAACATCGATGTTTCTCCAGCACTACTTTACACCTTTCGAGGGAACTTGTTCACAACTATGTTATTCCTATTACAAGGGAAATTTTTGTGTATGCAAGACATGGACCATATAAAAATTGGGTTTGAGTTGTGCATGCTATATTTTTGGGTAGATTCAGAAAAAAAAAAAATAATAACAAATATTTAGGAATCATCCAGAAACTACGTGGCACTGATTTTCGTCAAAATAGAAACCACATAAAAAGTTCGTTTTGGTGAAATTGCCCAAACATTTGGTTAACATTTTTTTTTTTTATTTCAATATTTTATTCGGATTCGATTTTCGAAGCACGGCCGTAAAGTGGGAAAACTGCCACCCTTCAAAACTATCTACTACCTCTAGAGCTCCACAGCTAGTCCAATTTCAGAGCTTTATTGTCTGGGATGTTTCTAGTCTGGTAACATCGTGCATCAGGTTTCTATAACTGCCAAATAGAGATGCTTTTTTTCTGGCAAGAGCGTAACACTTTCTAAGTATTTGTTTTGAAGATTCCTCCCTAATCTCACAGAACCTATAGTTAGAACACATATATAATGCCCATCTTGCTTAGTTGCTATAGTTTCCCGTAAGCAATTTAGTTCGTATGCTAAAGGAATTCTTTCCCAGTTGCTAGATTTTCTTGAACCTATTCAATTTACAGAAACCTTGGACTGTCGTAAGCCAGACGTGTTAATCCAGCTTAAATTTCCAATGGAGCGCTCCTCTTCTCGTAGTAGCTGTTTACAGCATCGCTTCTCGCTTGTTTATCAGCTACTTCGTTCCCGACGATGTTTTATGTTCTGAGAACCATCTAAGGGAAATTTTATGCCATTGTCCTAGATGGCATAGTTTAACTCTAGTTTCCTGAAGCAAGTGGCGGTTATGACGGTTTTTTGAAAAATTTATAGTAGCTTAAAGTTTATAGCTGCAGATTTTGGCAAATGTAAACCCTCAGTGCCGGTTATGACGGATCAAAGTGTCTAAAATCCGTTTAGATTTTGGAAAGTTTCGTCTTCAAGTTTATAAGTGCAGCTTTGGGAAAATTTACGTTTTGTTCGAAAACGTAGTGCCAGATAGATCGAATTTCCCCTGAAATAGCGATTTATGGTTAAATTAGGCTAATGGAAAATATCATGGATTTTGGGATATTGCTCCAGTTGGCGGCAATAGTGGGTTAAAATTTGGAAAGTGTCGTACCCAAGCTTGTAACTGCGGATTTAGGAAAATTTATGTTTTATTCAAAAACGTAGAGAGAGCTAGATAGATAGAATTTTCCATGAAATACCAATTCATGGTTAAGTGGACAATAAAAAGGGATTTTGGAAAATTTCATGGATTTTGGGATATGTCTCCAGTTGGCGGCAATAGTGGGCTAATATTTGGAGTTTCGTATCCAAGTTTGTAAGCGCGGATTTGAGAAAATTTACGTTTTATTCGAACACATAGAGCTAGATAGATAGAATTTCCCATGAAATACCAGTTTATGCTGAAGTGGGCAATAAAAAGGGATTTAGGAAAATTCCATGGATTTTGGATTTTGTTTCCAGTTGGCGGCAATAGGTTAGGGTTAGGAGAGCTAGATGCATAAAATTTCACAGAAGCAGCAATTTATGGTGAAAGTGAGCTTTAAAATTGGATTTTGGAAAATTCAGCGGATTTTGGATTCAAGTTCCCAAAGTCAAAATTTATATTTGCAGATTTTGCATAATTTTTTTTTGGACTTTGGCAACGGCTAGGACGCGAAGCTTAAGGTGCAAGGTGTAGGTATCGATACTAACTGCGGTATTGGTAATAGAAAAAAGTGTAAAAAAAAATTTCGAAAAATTTCAGAATTTATTTTTTTTTCGTGTTGAATTTACCTTTAAATTTTGACTTTTACACTTTATATAATCAGACTAACCAGCTGCGTAACAGTTCGAACATAGTTGTTGAAGACCCTGCATAGGCATATTTTGATGTATGTACATATGTATAATATATATACAACACACATGTACACATGTACAATACATATATGCAAATTTGCTGATTGCTGGCTAAGTCAACCACAAGGTGAAATACGGTAGAAAACCACACAAAAATAAATGGCATAAATTACAAAATCAAGAAAAAAAAAAATAACTTGATGCAGCCGCGGTACCGCCAAGTCCCAGTTGAAAATTGATAATTTCCTTTGTGGAGCGCTCCCTTGGCTTTGGAGTGGAGTGGTGCCTCGATGTGGTCCTGAGCGCTGTGGCGCCGCCGAGTGCGGCGTTGCCACTTGAATTTTTGATTTAACAAATTCTCATATGTAAAAATGCAGCAGTAGTTTGGTAAAGAGGGTTTGCTGAGACAGATGTACGAGGGTAGGCTGAAAAGTTATTGGCACAGGAAAGAAAACTTGTTAGCAGCCATTTTGAATATTTTGTTTTGAAGAATTTGAGTCCAACAAGTGAGCCCAGCTTTGCCAGCCTATGCTGTTTTTGGTGGGAGTTGAAAAGGTACAACTTTCACAAACATTAATTATCGAATATTTCAAACCGATAAGACCAAGTGAGACGTAATTTAAGAGCAGACTTTCAAACATTTTTATAAGCAGCTTTCAGGACTGCTGAGGGAATCACTAGATCAGAAATAGTTGAAGAAGTTCTCGAAATAGTCGTAGACGATAGACGAGCCATACTTTTGAAATAACTGAGGCTAAGAGACATCTTAAGCAAACTAGTGGAAAGTATGGGGTGTTTTTTTAAGCGCGTCCGGAGCTCAAACTTAACACAATTCCCACACTTTTAGGCTTTTAAAGAGTATATCATACTTATATCGACAAAAACCCCAAAAATAAAAACATTGTAAAGGAATTTTGGATGATACTTTATCGCTAAAAGATGGACGTGGAAAGTGGGGTGAAACTAAAAGCCGATAGAAAACATCAGAAACCAAGGAACAACTGAAGCAGTGGAATATTTAAGAGGCGTCGACATCGAAGAATAGAAGATGATACAGATATTTGAGGTGGCCACGGATAGCTTGTAGCAATTACTTTGAATGAGTTGATTAGTACAATAACTGGAAGGAAAAAGGAGAAGACAACGAAAAATAAATTATTCCTACACACCAAAGTGTCGGCCAACAAGAACTCCGCTCAAAGTTATACATATTAATTTGACTAGGAGTTCGCAATACTTTCCAAAACTAGCCTCGTGTTACATACTTATATCTTTTTCCTAAGTTAAGAAAATTTCCCATTTTAAGGATTTTACAAAATTTTACCTTTAGAAAGTCTCAAAAACTTCGAAGGACCACCGCTTGATCAAGGGAATCGCTTCTAAAAGAGAGCTGAAATAAAATGTAAAATAAGCTCCAGGTCTCGAGGAAGCTGGTACATTCAATTTTTTTGCTGATCCCAAAGGAAAGAGAAAGGAACCAGAGTAGAGTCTTTTAGAACCTGGTAACAGCACATACAGCATGCTATCATATAGAAACCTTTAAAAGTATGAAGGTATCTAAGAGCCTCTAAAAATGTTAAAGCGCATCTTCCTCAATTAAATTGTGCTCAAAGAAGAGGTTAAGTAAAGTATGTTTTTATTGCCGCCAAGCCGCTTACTTTTTAGCCTACCCTCGTAAGCGGGAAAATTCAAATGTGGCCAAAAACGCAGAACAAGCTGCTGAGACGAGTAACAAATCAAGCAAACAAGCTGGTCCAAACTTTGCCGAACAACAACAACAACAACAACAACTTCAGTAAGAACAGTCATAACAACAACAGCAAGGAATAGAGTAACCCGGCAATGGACAAGCGTGGGCAGCATGGTAACTTGGCTAACTTGGCCAAGTTGGCCAACTTGGCAACTTGCAACTGGCAACTGGCAACATGGCAACAATAATAATGTCACGTTTATCGTGTGCAGCTAATTACTAACAAAAAGATAGTTTGTAATCCGTAATCCTACACAGAGCAGCCCAAAAGTTTACCAAGCGTGGCCAAAAGTGCCTTTAGGACAACAGACACAGCAGCTACAACAACAACAAACAGTAGCCGTTTACCGCTTGTTATAGTTGTAGTTAAGGGCGAAGACAGAGGGGTAGTAACTGGGGTTGTTGTAAACCCCCCTTGAAGTATACGAGTTATTTACAAATTTTGGCTATATGCTATGAAACACCTTTGTTTTTTTTACTAGATTATCAAAAAATCTGCAGACCCTCTAAAATTTTTTTCGGTATACGCCACTGGCTTTAGCCACTGCTGTTTGCAAAAGTTTTCAGTTGGGAGCACATTTAGATATTCTCTGCCGAAATTTCGAAACAAAAATATCTACATAGGTATATATATATATACTATATGTATGTACAGCTCAAAAACTTGGTAAAAACATTTTTTGTAAAAATCTTTGCACAGAGTTTTGGGGCATTAGCACACGCCTGAATATTCTTGGCTAAACAGCACAGGCCCACAAGGACTGGCTTAAATCTTGGCCAAATTCAACAAAAGACGGCAAAAGTTTCTGGTCCTACTCTCTTGGTTGGACTACTAGCTGCAGATGTTTATAAAGTAAATTTCTTGTTGAATTGGAAATTATACTGAAAATAAAGCTAAGCCGTTCCGCGAATTGTTGTTTCTGGATATGCTCCTTTGTTGTTCTAACCAAAATTCTTAGAGATTAAAGATTAAAGAGGAGGGACTTAATATAAGGTAAAGTAGAGACTGCTCAGAACTGGTAACAGAATCTCAAAGGTCCTATTATTTAGAACCTTTAGGAAAAGAGAAGATCTTTTTCTAATCTTATAATGGGATTGGCGTTGATGACTCCTCGTCGATCTGTTCTGTGGACTTAATGGACGTCTTAATTTTAACGAATCAACATGATCTGGATGTAAGTTAGAGTTCCTCATTTACCAGTCAGATCAGGTAATACAGAGTAGCCCTAATGATATATGAGCCAGGTTCGTAGCTCAGACAATGTTTACTATATGTTTTTGGCGTTGCCTAATCCTAGTCCAACATCCAAGAAAACCCAGCGCGTCAGGGTTCTTAGTAGAAAAATAAATCTCTCTAAGAGCTTGGGCTGCCAAATTTACCCAAAGATGCAGGATACTAAGAAAAGTTTTGCCAAAAGAAATGGACAAGGTTAGGTTAGGCTAGGGCGGCACCTGTGACTTGGCGTCCTAACTCACTTAGCGCAAAAATAGGCCCTTTGTGATACCACAGTGGTGGAGCTTTCTCCACCCTTCCCCTCTTAAGAGGTCCACTATATGCAGTAAAGCCACAGCCATCCGTTGGCCTGAATAAACCTCGAAAGGCCTTTTCGACTCTGTTCTGAGAGCTGAGATAAGTCATTTAGAAAGTATGACATGAGGGAGCGAAACCTTGTCAAACACAGTCCAGGGCAGTGACAGAAGAGCAGTGACCAGCCAGTGTCCGGTAATGGCTCGGAAAAATGGACAATAAGACGTCGATCAAGTGTTCCCGAGAAAAGCCTACAGAAGCTAGCGAACCAGTAAGCAGCGTCGCTCCTAGCTTAGGTATTCTCCAATGCTTAAATGCACCAGCCGCAATAGTCAATCTTCTAGCTAGGAAGAGAGGACTAAGAAGGTGATTCATACGCACACTAAATCCCATAGGCACCACCATATGGCACAGAGCCGCGGGGGTCTATACACGAGGCTTTGCAGCATTTAAGCAACTCCCGAATGGAGGAAATGTCAACATGGGTTTCACCACCGACTCTCTTTATTCCCTGTGGCACTTTACCAAAAATATCGAACATCAATCTCAAAGCCGGATACCGTTGCGAAATGCCCAAGGACAATGGTGCAAGACTTTTACGAGCAGTCGCTTACATATGCTCACTCTACTAAATAGTGCCGTCTCAGACGAAGTAGCTAGCTCAAAGAAAATCCTATTGACTCCGCTGCATTCCATCACCCCTCAGGCCTGTTCGTTTGTAGGATGTTGGACGAGCACTTTTTAATGCAAGTAAAAGGTTGCAATGTTTCCCCACCAATTGAAGACCGACAGGATCAACATGATCCCCCAGCATGAGAAACCGTAGCATGATGTGCAATCGCACCGACCAATCAGTCTCCTTCCCTCAGTAACGGGAGGAAAGACGGATTGGTTCCAAGCTTGCTGAGAGTATATACCGGGAAGAATCGATCCGGTATCACCGATTCAGGTTAGCTTGAGAAACTGAAGCATAATGTGTAATCGTACCAATCTCCTTCCCCCATATTGAAAAGACTGATTGCTTCTAGGCCCGTTGAGAGTAAAGATCGTGGAAAATCGATCCCGCTGGACCATCTGGTAATCCTATGTGTTACGGACCCGGTATAACCGCCAAAGATAAAGAAAACGCTGCCTATGAGCATTAACAGCCTTCAGCGTTATGTCCAGATACGGGAGCACCATCGTCAATCAGCATTGCCAAAGCTGGCGTACCTCCGGAAAGTATCTATGCAACCACGCCAATATACATGGCTGGGTTAAGAAGCAATATGGGTATTACCTCGCATAAGATACTTCTTGTCGCTTACGCTGAGCATGAATGCATTCTATACCTAGATTATTGTGAGTACGAAGCCGCATTTGGTATTTGGGAGAAGCCTAACTACTTTGAAAATTGAGCCAGACGTTGGAACGTCAGCAAATCTATTAACCATTTTTATCAATGATGAACCAAAGCCAGCGAAACATCTCGGCATTACTCTGGACCAGCGTCCTACATATCGTAAGCACTTCGCCAGAAGCGCTGCTTTAAGAGGTATCGCCTCCATTGGCTGCTTAACGAACGGAGCAAACTCTCTGTCTGCAAATATAGGGAGTCCAAATCTCAAATTAGATTTCCGAGCTTCTACAGTCTCAAAGATCTACGTCAGGTGCGGATCTAGCATTCGGTTTTAGGGGGGGTTCTTCACTTCGAAGTGTAAAAGAGTTGGTCCAGACCCGAAAATCCCCCCGTGGATCCGCCATTGATCCAGATGTTCATATAGACAGATGGACAGGCAGGCGGACGGATATATTTGTATTAATTTCTTTTTTCGCGCTGTTGTTTTACTACTCCAACGAAATTCTCCAGCATCGTTCATATACAGCGTGCTTCCCAACCCAATCCGCTTCCATTTCTTGTACCGTGTAGTATGTCATAGTCGTTGCTTGCTTTTAGAAAACACTTTCCTCCCGTTTCTTTTGTCGTCTATATGCCAAAAAATGATTTCCTTTGTAGTGCTGATTTTTTCATCTAACTACTCTAGAGTAGGGGTATGGATCATTCATTATTTTTCGAACAAAATGCTCAGCGGGTGTTGGGCTTGGGTCACACCTATGCAAATCCTCAAATCCTTAAATCCTGCAACAACAGCAATATTCATTAGGTTAATTTTGCATGCGACAAACAACAAAAACAACAATAACAACAACGACAACAATTTAATTTCAAGAAGCCATAAAAATGAAATAAAATTTGAAATTGTTTCATAGAAACATTACGTTATATAAACTCATCGGGTTGGGGTTGCTTTTATTTGGTTGAGCCTGAATGTGCGTGTGTGTGGGTTGTGTGGGTGGGTAGAGCAATGATTACGATTATGACCATGGTTGGATTACTTCTGGTTTTGGCTGCGCAAAGTGACAGCCGCAATTCCGACTACGCGACGCTGCCAATGACACTGTTGCCCCCAATCCCTGGCCTGGCCAAAACTTCGCTGTTCCTGTCTACAGCAGCCGCATCCTGTTGACGCCTGCTGTAAAGACTGCCGCGCTCTGGTTGGCTTTTTGGCTGTCAGTCTTGAAACTTTTTTATAGACTTTTATTTTTTTTTTTTTTTTGACTATTCATTGACAATGGGGCGGCTGGCAAATACCCTACCCCCGCCGCCGCTTTGTGCCGCACTAGATTACAACCCTCTCGCGCATAAATCACAGTGACAAACTCGGCGGCATGCAAAACGTGCCGCAGCCCGGTCCGTGAACCCGTCGCAACCGCGACCGCGTATTAAAATGTTTCCTATTCAAAATAGCTTGACTTTGTCACTACCATGAACGCGTTTTGTTTGTTGATGTTGTTGTTGTTTTTTTTGGTTATAGGATTGGGTTGACTCATTTGGGTGTGGGATTGGGATTGGGGTGCGCATCATTTGGTTGTTGTTGTTTGGTGGGCGGCAAAGTGACAACACCCCGTGGACTATACTGCAATTTGTTTTAAGTGCGCAACGACGTTTCACACATTAAAAAAAAACCTAAAAAAAAATAAATACAAATTTAATGCGCTAAATTAAATATTATAAAGAATTATCTTATGATAACTTAAGTTACAGGGTTTCGAAAGTTGAAGTGGATTTCGGAATATTTTAGAGATTTAAAAAGAGATTTATTTACTCCAACTATATCCATATAAATAGCTTAGCACAATTCCTGAGGCATTCATTTATTTATTTAGTTTGTTATTAAGTTAGTTAAAAAAAATATTTTGAGTTCTTTTTTTTTGCTGTCTTAAATATTCTAATAAGCTTAGTCTAAACATTTTAGTACAAATTTTAGTTTTATTTCAGCAGGAAAGGCTACAGTTCTAAGCTCTTTGTCTTTTAATTGTTTACAGATCCTACAATTATAAATATAATGCTATATTTTATTTTTAAGTTTTGTTCTGTCAATATTGGATTATAACTTTGTGTACATACTTATCGGTTGATAACCATTAAACAAATATATGAAATCAAAAAACTAATTTTGTTTAATTTTGCAAAATTTTTTTAAATTTTTTTTAATTTTTTAAAATTTTTATGATTTGCAGTTTTCTTATTTTGAAATCGCCAATCCAGTCTGTTGAGCTGCAGATAATTTTGATGGGTCACGATGGGTCACGACGGGTCACGACGGGTCACGACGGGTCACGACGGGTCACGACGGGTCACGACGGGTCAAGACGGGTTGCTCATCAGCAGGAATAAATTTAATGAAATTAATAAAAAAAACGCCAAGTATAAAATATTTTTGTTTTATCTATAAAATTTTAAGTTAGAATTAATTGTTAATTACAAAGAAGATCAGAGCTAGGAAAAAAGATGCCGTCAGACTAAAAACTATTAGCCAGATGATGTTCCTTCGAAATCTTCTCATGGCGATAGGTTTGAAATTTTTTTATTTTTTAAATTTAATTTTGCGAAATTTTTAAAAATATTTATACATACATATATTTATTATTTGCAGATTTCTTATTTTCAAATCGCCAATCCAGGTGAGCTGGAGATAACTTAGACGGGTACTCACGACTGAGTACACATCAGCAGAAAATACATGAAATTAAATGAATAAAAAACGATAAACATTTAATATTTTAAGCAAAAATTTATTCTTAATTACAAAGAAGTTCAGAGCCAGTGCAACAAATGTCTTCAGACTGAAAAAATTATTGATAAATGACGTTCCTTCGAAATGTCCTCATGGCCATAGGTTTTTAATAATTTTTTTAAAATTTTGTATTTTTAAAAAATTTAATTTTGCGAAACTTTCAAAAATATGTACATATATTTTTATGATTTGCATTTTTCTTATTTTTTAATATTATGCAAAATTTTAAATGGCAACTAAAAGTATGCTACAGTTTTTATACCCTCTACCAGAGGTAGAAACCTATCTTAAGGAACTAAGTATATGTGCATTAATATTTTTATTGGTTTTTTTTTCGCGGTTATATTCGTAATCCTACGCTTGGTATGCTGAAGTCTGCTATTGTAACCATTTTCCAACAACAACTTACACTAAAAATAAATGAGCATTTATGCCCGACCTAGACCCTTGCTACGAAATGTAGTGCATTTTTGCCCAAAGGAGTGTTGCAAAAAGCGCCAATATTTGCAAAAGTGCACTTAATTGTATACCCTGAATCAAAGGTATAAAGTATAAAGTTTGTGCAAATATGTGTAACCGGCAGATGATGGCAGCTTCGGCCCTGCTGGCCAGGCTGTTCATCAAAGAACACCTTGGGTTAGCGCTTGCTTAGGAGCCATGGGGCAATAAAGGAATAAAAGTTGAATTAAAGGTAATTTGGCACCTGGTTCACGCCTTACCACGACCCTGTATAGTAGCTAGAATATATTAATTAATATTAATCAGAATTCTAAATGAGCGACTGTGTTACCATCGCTGTAGAGGATTTTGGAGGCGATGAGGACGATAGTAATGGCCTAAGCTTATCTCGTTGGAAATACGTACAATTCAAAAAGATTATAGGCCTAGTCTAGCTTTACAGCAAACATGATCTTCTTATATGACGCTTACGGCCACCACATTCTTTGCAGCAGCACAAATGTTCAAAAACAAGGTGAGTAACTACTATTAGAGTTTATCTCTAGACTAGATCTAGAAATATGCAACATCGTAATCACTCCGACATTCGTAAATACAATCAGGGAAGAAATTCTGCACCCAACCCTAGTAAACCTCTAATTTAAAGCAAGCTTTGGGAAATGGCAGGTTTTAACAAAATAATCCATTTCGTATCAGGAGATCAGAAGGTTCAAGTCATAGAGTTACAAAACCCTCAGTACTGAGATAGGCTACAAAACACATCGATGGTTGGAGTTATGTCAGAATCCCAATGTGCTGGTTTTTTTTGGACCTCAGTGACTAGAACCTTATGATCCTATGATACGATCAACTGCTATCGGTTGGCTGGGTTGGCAGTCCGGCGTGGCGATGGCTGTCACCATCATATGCTTATCGATGTTAAGCTAATACTAGATACATTGTAGTTGACTTAATACTAGAATTTATAAGCGTTACATTTGAAATATACTCATGCTTCGTATGCTATTGTGGCGAGGCCAGGTAGCCTCGTTACAAAGAAACTATCAAATTTTCCACGAGGAGCTGGATTTAAAATTGACACAAATCAACAATATTGACTTGAAGGTAATGGTATTTATATAAAAACGGCGGCGCTCTAATTTCCGCAGGATTCCAAAAGGTGATCAAAAGCTGACCTACGCTACCACGGGGGGTTTTCGGGTCCGGACCCACTCAAAAGTTGGAAAAATGGGTTGAAAGTCTTTTGCGAGCTCTGATATATGTTCACTTCAAAGTGAAGACCCCCCGCCTGACCCTCCACAGGACCGTCCACTAGGGTTATAAGAAGGTGCGGATCCAGAATTTGGTTAGGGGTGTCCGGACCCGTAACCCCCCGAGGACACGCCACTGTTTATAAGACGAAATATTCGTGGAACTTGGATTTTTTAATAAATGCCTTGATTGACTTGATTTTGAATGCAATCCTTGGTGTAGTCGAAGGTCGGAAGTAAGTAAGCGGCAGAACTTATATCACGAGCGGCACAGTCGGGGTTCCCTTGGAGCCTGATAGCCCAAAGAATGGTGATGAATGCAAGTGAGTTTTTTTATTTCTTGGAAACGAAAGGAAAGACTTTTAGTTGTATGGAGAAAGTGATCCAACAACATTCATTTGGTTTGAGATATTGACCACGGAGATGTTGATGGCAAGAGCCGTCAGTATAAAGGATAGAGTTTATAATAATACCAAAGTTACCGAATCTCTGGTAAGCTCATAAAAATTGCAAATTTCCACGAAGCACGTTGTAGGCCTTAAACAATTGTGCGAGACTTATGCAAACACTACAGTTTTTTGTCTTACTTCGCTTAATTATCTATGCAGAGTAGCGTTCCAGCTGGAAAACTCTCACATTGACTGCTGACATATGCTAGCGAGCAATCAAGACTCTTCCAGCTGGTCCGTCCACTAATAACTTCTTCACACAGCAGACTCAGACGTGCGTGCCAATTCAAGTGGAGCAGCCCAACCCAGTTGTAATGTCCTCGTAGAAGTACACACCATCCCCCTTGTCAGAGCCATACTGCCCAGTGCAAGTGAAAACTTGTCGCTTTATTGACAGACAATCAACCACTTAAAAATCCGTACGGCCGCTAAGCAATGTAAACTGAGTATCAAAGCCGGATTCATATTATACCAAACAATGGTAGATAATATCGTATATACTATATCACAGCTTTTCATTATGAGTGGCATTTAAAGAGCCCAACCCCGCAGGCAAATAAACACTACCCCCGCCATTAAAATCTGCTCCCAGGGGTTGCTGGCTGTCCATGCTGGGCTTAAATTTTTTTTTTTTGTTGGTTGTTTGGTGATTTCATTTCGTAAATTAAATTAGATGCTTAATATGCAGGAAGCGTATCATTTGTTTTGCGGCTAGAAAATCAACGTGGAAAATTAGGCAAACAAACATTAGGAAAAGCGAGCAGGAAAATAAAGAAAGCCAAAGGCGAACTGGCTGGCAGATCTGCCGCCAGGGCCCCAGGCTAAGCCTCTAATGAGGGGCATTAGTGGGTGGCCGAAAAAGATTTGAAATCATTATCCCGTCAAAACTAATCTTTTGCTTCATGTATTTGTTTTTGTTAATTTTATGTAAACAATCGATACAATGAGTCAACTACAAATATTCGATAGCATTTTGTATTGGTCAGTGGTTTGGCTAAAATAAATATTGTCTTTGGTATTGGCAATACCAATGCGATGGTCATTGCATTTTAAGTGTAGCTACCCCCCTCAAAAAAAAAGGAAACATTAAGCACAATGTCCAATCAAATGGAGTAGCTTTGAATTTGGCTTTAAGTGCGACTATACAAATATGAATTTGAAAAGCTGCTTGGTAGATATTGTGCTTGTAAAGCTGGCCAATACGTACGTAGATCAGATTTTTCTACAACAGATAGACTTAGAGCTCATCGTAATCTTCCAATAAGAAGACTGCTGAAATGTTTCGCTTAAGCTAAGCTCTCCGAAGATAGTCCGATTACGAATACATCCTGCAAAATATGACATCACATTTATATTGCCTTTGCGAATTCGTACAAAGGCTAAAGTAAATTGAAAGGACTCCCTCCCTCTAGACGTTCATATAAATAGAAGAACAAAGCTGCATCGCTACGGAGCTGAAGAAGGAAAAGTAGACTATGGAAGACTTAGTACGGGATGGAAGTCCCACCGCAGAACTGATATAATGTAGAGCTCAGCAAAGTACCCAGCAGTGGTGGACTAACAGGGGGTTTTCGGGTCCGGACCCCCTCCCAAACATGGAAAACATGGGTTGACAGCTCTGATATATATACACTAAGCAGTGTAAACCGCCACATGATCAAATCCTAAATCCGCGCCTGGTACCCACGTATTACTGCATTGAGAAACGACTTTCAATATATGATAAAGTCTTCATTGGTCATACCAAGCGTCAGCTTAATGGAACTTCAAAACAGAAACAGCTTTGGTAAATCTTGTGGTTACTGAAAGCAATGTTTTGCAAGTTTTCCTAAAGTAGTGAGACTTGGTGGGAAGATCCATATAGTAGCTGTGGATTCCCTACTGATATGTCAATGACTTCATCAACAAAGACGTCAGTATGAATCGAAGCTACTACTACTACAGACCGCGATTGGCAGCATTCATCACTCGTAGGAACGAAGGTAACATAAAGTCTTCCAGCTTCCAGGTTTTCAACAACAAAAGAAGGTATCATCCCGAGCAGTCTAAAATTTGTTATTATTTATTTGCCTCTTAATATACAACTAAGTGCTAGTGATGTCACTGTGATTAGCCGTTTAAGAAATTGTGTTCGCCAAATAAAGCTGTTCTACACAAATATTATATTGCGCTCCATACTTGCACACAAAGCAGTTGAATCCTTGCATGAAGAAATCATATAGTCTCAGACACAAAAGATGCGCTCAAGATTGTTGCCCATCAGTGGGAACGTTTAAAGGCCCTTGGCTCTCGATAGGATTATTTTAGCGAAAACTTGCGGAAACCCATGCGGGTGATTAAGATAAACAGGGAGGCCTACTCATCATTGGAGTACATGGGCACACAAGCTGCATTCGACTTTGCGCGCTGTAAAGCTACATCCAAATGATTTTTTCGTTGTTCCTCCATGGGCTTAGCCAGCATCCACATGTTTGTGTTCAGGTTTCAGATAAAAGATTTCGCACAAAACTATAGTGGCTTTCCCTCGTTGATTAAGTATTTGGAACGAGGGGGGCAACTGCATTGACACGCAACACTCAAAGCAATGGGGGCGGAGGGTCAACCATACACCAAATCATTTTCAGGAGATATAAGCTTAAAAATCATTTTGTTTAATTAAATGCTGAAGTATGGGTAGTCCGATGCAGTTGCTACTGGAGTGCTTGAACTTTGATCCTTTATGTCTAGACACCGATATCAACACTTCTTCTCTTTCATTCCTTTAGCTCCTTGAGGAGCATAGGGCCTCTGTAAAACATCTAAATCGTATCCGGTTTTGTGCCAATTGCTCTACTTCCCTCCAGGAACGTCCTGATTCTTCAGCTTCTTTCAAAACAGTTCGACGCCATGTTGTTCTGGGTCTCGCTCTTCTTCGGTTGCCCTGCGGGTTCCAATCAAGCGCCTGACGACACACTTCATGTGGTGGCTTTCGCAAAGTATGCCCAATCCATCCCCATTTGCGACTGGTAATTATGTAGAATATCGGCTTCATATTGCATCGCTGCATCAGATTAGAGTTGCTGATCGTGTTTGGCCACCAGATTTTCAGAATGCGACGGAGACCACTTGCAACAAAGGCTTGTATCTTGCTAAGAATAGCTTCTGTTGTTAGCCAAGACTCACTTCCATAAAGTAAAATGGATAGCACATTGAATTTGTATGTCTGGATTTTCGTGTTTGTTGATAAAAAATTTGAATTCCAGATCTTTCGGAGTTGCGCGAAAGCAGCTGTGGTGGTATGTCTGGTAGGAGAAATATATCAACACTAAAAAGTCTAAAAACAATGAAGCTGTCGGGAAAGACCTAAAAGTACGAATTCGAATTCGAAGTGGTTCTACTTTTTTGGATCAAAAAATGTTATGTTCTAAACCTAGGCGCTTAGCGGAACTATTTACACCATTTCAAGTATTTAATTTTGTTACCAGCTTTTTAAACATTTTCAAGACTTTTTTTCATGCGTCTCTAACGTCTGCTTAAGCATTTTTGAAACCGTTTTTAAAGCTAGGGTCAATGGAGTAACCCCACCAGCAGCTCGAAACGGCCACAATTTAGTGTCACCCTTGCTCAAAGGCAAGCTCAATTTGCAATTTGATCTTATCCGACAGCAAACTAAATACGTACATTGACCCAAGGATGAGACTCGGGTCAGCTCGAGGGGATTTCCCGCATAAAAACTAAACACGCAGCAATCAATCGATTAAAAAGTTGCACAGTTTTTGTATTTTTTTTTTTTCCTTTTTTTTCAAAACTGTGATTGCTGGCACGCACATGAGCACATGACCCCCGCCCCTTTTGGACACGCACACCTACAAAACCCCAGGAATGACGCCCCGGAGACAACCCGCAGTCTTAAGTTGCTTTGCTTTCTATTTTAAAATATTTTTTTTTTCTTTCTTTTCTTACCGTATAATGCGTCGCTTATCTCGATATTATTTTGCCATAAAAGAAAGGACCAGTAGCAGCAGTGGAAGCAACTGCACACGGACAGGGACATGGACGGGATACGGACAGGGACACGGACACGGACACATGTCATTTGTTATGTGTTGGCGGACGTGGTTGGGTGGCACTTGTAAGCGGCATGCAAAATGTTGTAAAGTAGCCAAATTGTAGTCACACAGCGGGAGAGCATAAATTGTCCAAAGAAAAAAAATTTCAAATAAAAATCTGAAAAAAGTTGAAATTTCCAATGCCAAAGATGAGATACTCTTATGCCGTCGGTCTGTATGAATAGCCGGATCTCGGGCACAATGAGAGCTAGAAGCACTAAATATAACGAACACCAGCGGCGCATCCACGGGGGTGGTTTTTGGGTCGGAAAAA
Organism: Chymomyza costata; assembly: GCA_018150985.1. NCBI lineage: Eukaryota > Metazoa > Arthropoda > Insecta > Diptera > Drosophilidae > Chymomyza > Chymomyza costata. The sequence continues at coordinate 21,721,888 of JAECWU010000127.1, read as the reverse complement.
TGAGCTGACAGTTTCTTTGCGACCTCTGATATATATACACCCGAATAAGATATATTCAAGAACTTGAAGCAATGGTACAACAAAATGTGATCCGATTCATAAAAAGTCAACGCATAAGATGACTAGGCCACCTTAGTAGAATGCCTAAAAGCAGATCAGTCAGCAAAGCATTTCACAGACAGCCGATTGGAAGAAGACGTGGACGTCCAAAGAAAAGGTGGCTAGATGTAGTGAAAAATGATCTTCGTTCTCTTGGTGTCTTGAACTGGAGGAATGCAGCGGTCGATCGACGAACATCAAGAGGAATAGTTGCGGAAGCTATGGTCTGCCCAAGACTGTAAGGCTAGTGGTGATGATGATGATGATATATATACACTTCGAAGTAAAAAAACGTCGTCAAGATCAAATCTTGACCAATACCACAAAATTATATCGATATCCAAAACTTAATCCTACTTCCTACTTTTAGCTCTAGCAATGGAAAGTATTCTGAAAATCGTATCATAATTAAATAGACTTCGATTCCCTAGTAGATATGTACTTTACGTAAACCAAATACCTATAGTGTTAAGAGTGTTCTAGCTAGATCGTGGAGAGAAGATAAATAGGGAGAAAGAAAGAGCTAGGAATTTAAACAAGCGTTGTGTACGCCCGTACGCAGGCTAAGAAGTTTGTACAGTCACGCATGCTCCTACTAGGAACTTGTGGTACATAGAACAGGATGAGTTGAAAACTTTAAATGATAGCTATAATCAATAAGATTGGGACACCGATCAAGGACTCGCAGAAAAGTAGACTTGACCACTCGTTACCAATAACCGATCATATAAACAGTTCTACCATATTAATTAACAAAAGATTAGGAAAGACTAAGTAAACGTTCCAATTTAAAAAAAAGGCGGGCTGGCGCTCGGTGCAGGTCCGTCAGTAACGAAGTTGCTTCTGTAAACTAAGCCTTAATGGGCGAGAGTTGCATTTGGAAAACTGGCAAGCAGAGAACCAGATTACAAAGCTGAAGCTCAATAGCAGAAGAGGGTGATGGATCGCAGCACAGAAGATAAGTAGTATCGCAAATTTAGAAATTGTAAAAATCGTTTTAAAATTTGTAAAAAGTTCGACAGAAAATTCAAAGTAAATTAAATTTTTCTTACATTACGTGACGTCATTACGCTCTATTCCTCAGCTGTACCATCAACAAAGTTTAAAGTTTATAAAAAAGTGTTGCCAAATGCCTTAAACATAAAATCTGTCAGCGAAAACTTTTCTTAAGGCGTAATCCAAGAACTCCAAAACTTAATTTAGCATTGTTAAGCTACACGCAATAGTCAGCATACACTTAACAAGAGTATCCCAACAAAAAAAAAATAAGTTGCTAGCAACAAAAGGAGCAAAAGTTTTCACATATAGTATGAAAGCAACAGTAAGATGACATCGTTGGATTCTGTATGGTTGGTAAGTTGGTTGGTTGGTCGTTTGGTTGGATGCTCCGGTCGTGGAATGGACTGTAACGAATGCTGCGGGTTGCGGGTTGTTGGTTTCCGCGACCACCACCAACGAGAGGATTACACGACATCAACATGGACAGGAGACAAGATGTGTGAGAGCTGGGTGGTATGCTTGATATGGACAGCAGTGTCAGCGGCAGGGGGTTGACTCGCTTTTGCCACGCGCGTTTCAAATCCCTTTAGTTACAGTGTTTCAAAATTAAATATTTACATTTGGGTGCGGGTGCGTCCAGCTCTGCAAGAGACTAACATAGAAGCGGTATTGCTGTCACTTGTTTGTACAGTGGACACTGCGCAGCAGCGGCGTAGTAGCCCCCTTTAAATTGGTTTATCGTTACTCGGATAAAAATGCAGCTGCTGATGCGCGCTTATATTGGAAACTCAAAATTCCAGAACATCTTGAACTATCATGACTAGGTTTGTCTTTATAAGCGATCTTTAGAAGGCTTAAGTTTTGCAGTAGAGCAGCTTAGACCACCAAATGCAGCTTCAGAAACAACGCCTAAAATTTTTTTTAAGTTTCTAACATGCAAGCAGGCTTAGCAAAAGCTTTCAAAATTTTTCTCTACATAAGTTCACAAACTTTGAATTTTTTTCATTTGACGACGAAACTTCCAGCAGTACAAATGGCTTTCAACATATGGAAGATTTTTACATTATTTTTGAGAAAAATACGACAACGGAATGAGGCACTTACAAACAGTGTTGAACAGGTAAATTATATTATTTTTTTTTTTTGCGTTTTTAACTTTTTTTTTTTTTTTTAAAGGACACTATAGACGAACCTGCACACTCAAACGAACCGAACGAGCACATTAACCAGGTCGATCATGAGGAACTCGACGAACAGGATGACCATGAGGAAAACGACGAACACGATGACCATGAGGAATACGACGACCATGAGGAACAAGACGACCATGAGGCCCACGACGAACACGACGACCATGAGGAACACGACGACCATGATTACCATGACGAACACGACGGAAACGACGAACAAGATAGCCACGACGAAAACGACGAACACGACGAACACGACGACCACGACGGACAAGACAACCTAGACAACCAAGACGAACAAGACAACCAAGACAGACACAACGGACTAAACAATGCGGCAATACAAGGCAAACGCAAAAGACAAACGGATGATGAAGACCCGATTCATCAAAATAAAAGAATCAAGCACTCCATAGAAAAAGACACGGACACGGACTCTCAAGACGCGGATTCTAGTCACGATGAATCGGGCCACGACACTGCCAGTGATGACGAGGGCAGTGGTGGTCATGCTGTGGAAGAAACATGAAGAACGGAAGACTCTTAACATTATTTTCATTTTTACGCCTCAAGGTAAAAAAAAAGACCTAAACTAGTGTTCTAAAATAAACGCTTTCATATTTTTTTTTTAGGTTATGTCAGGACCTTATCGCCATTTCAAGATTTGGTCACCTTATTGCAATTCTTTTAGAAAATTAAAAAATCGCAAACATTGTTGAGCGCGTAACGAAATTACAAAAAAAGATGAAATAGTTGTGACGTTTGAATCCAAGCTATATTGGTAGCAAAAAAAACGTTTTGCTAATATTTTATTTTTACATTACATTCATTGTTCATGACAAATTTTTTTTTTTAAACTTATGCCATTTTTTTGTTTTTTAATTGATATTTTTGAAAACCCACGCGTGGTGCACTTGCTTTTGGTCCATAGATTAAGAGGAAAAAAAAAATATTTTTATATTTCAGAACAATGGCGATGTCAAAACGCTGCAGCCTCTGCGAAAACTAGTCGTATCATCGTAGCTCACTACAGGCGCCATATTGTTTTTTATTTCTTTATTCAAAATCTGTAGGTATAATATCGTTACCACAGGAGCACTTCATAACAAATTTGAAAACCCATATTCCAACCAGAGATGAATGGAATGTTGGTGCACTGGGCCCAGCTGGCTCAGTTAAGATCTTCACGGACGGTTCCAAGTTAGACGACCGTGTCGGCGGAGGCGTCTACATTGAGAAACTCGATGTAAGATTATCGTTTCGACTTCCGGATCGCTGCAGTGTTTTTTAGGCTGAGGTCACTGCAAGCCGGGAGGCTCTTATAGCAATAAAAAACTTACCCATTGGTAACAGAAATATCTGCATTTATTCGGATAGCCAGGCGGCCATTAAGTCTCTTGCCTCCTCGGTGAATAACTGTCGCTCGTCTCCGGAGGAGCTAGCAGAACAGTTTTCTAGCACCTCATATGGGTCCCGGGACACAGGTATATTGAGGGAAATTGCATTGCGGACGAACTGGCAAGAGAAGGAACTACCAGCATCCTCCTTCAGGATAAGGAGCTTCTGGGTATTCCTATAAAGACCCATTTCGCTCACTCTGCAAACGAAATGTGTAATCGAATTTCCCACACGTGCAGGATCTCACGGCAAACTTGGCCGGTGTACTGCAGGAACAGAACCAAGGAACTTTGCTGTCTAAGCAGAGCCCAGTGCTCGAAAGTAATTCGAGCAATCACCGGACACTGGCTGGTGGGAGCTCATGCATCAAGGCTTAACGCACCTCATCATGATTTCTGCAGTAGTTGTGATGATGAGGAAGAAGAGTTGGAGACGGTGGAGCACCTATTTTGTCACTGCTCGGGACTATGTAGAACAAGGTTCCGCTTTCTCAAGTCACACTTCCTAAATGACTTATCCCAGCTCTCAGAAAAGAGTCCGAAATGCCTTTCGAGGTTTATTGAGGCCACCGGATGGCTGTGAAGTAGAGTATCTGGAGGACCTCTTTAGTGTGGTAGGTTGGAGTAAAGCCCAGCTGCGGTATCACAACGGGCCAATTTTTATGTGGCCTAAGTGAGTTACCTATTCGGGTTTTAAACATAAAATAAAGTTGCTTTGAAAAAAAATCGAAAAATTACCATGCTCCTTACTGGTTAACATCCCTTAAGCGCCCCGTTCAAAGCCGCCACTGCGCTATCAAGCTTAAGAGTTTTGTTTTTTTTTTGTTTTGACAATTTCTTTATATGATGATTTCCGTATGTGTACTGGAATTGAGTGGTGCAGGACATGTACATATGTATATACATGCCCATATGGCAGTGTGAGTGCATGCGTGTGTGTGTGTGTGCTTCACTTGATTCCTAACTGATTTTATCTCATCTGGCTTGCGTTTATTTAGTAATTTGTTTGTCTCTCTATTTGGTTACGGTTTATGGTTGACATTTATTTTATGACCGTGAAAAATATATCACTGACAAAAACCTCGGATGGGCGTAGGGCGGGGAGGTTCAGTGCTCTCTAACCACAAATCTAACCACCAATCACTCCCCCCCCTATGTGTCACAAGCAGATAAAGTCTATCTCTTTTGCGCACAGCTAAAATTTGTTAAACTATTGTGCACTATGTTCAGCTGACAGGTGCTGCACACACACACAGATACTCCATACACACACACACACACACCGATACACACTGTTAGCACTTAAGCCAATTTTGATAGCATTTTATTTATTGCAAACGCTTTACGCATTTGTTGCGCCGCTTTTTCCATGAAAATTGCATTTTCATTTTGATTTTCATTTGGGGATTTTCATTTTCATTTTCGTATCGTACTACCAATTATTTATGGTGTGAAACAATTCTGACACTATTTTATGCCATATATGCTTTTGATATATTGATTAAATCAATGTCAAATATGGCATGACTAGCTTGGATGAGTCACCGGTGGTTGTAGACAAACCAGGGCTGGATTAAGGCATGTTCCTGGGGCTATAGCAGTTAGGCATCGAACAAATGACGTTTTTAGCTTAAGCAGCATTTAGGAACGCCGATTCTTTTTTTTTTTTACTTTAAGAAAGGCTTTTTCGTATTTTTTATATAGTGCTATAAAAGTTTTGGTATATAACACTTAGATAAAAAGAAGTCATCATCATTATCCAGCCATAATTCAGCTTTGGCTTTACGAACAATATCTCTCCAATTGTCTCTATCCTATGCAGCTTCCTCCCAGTTAATTATAATTATTATTATCCAATTGGTAGCTCCAATTAATGTTAGGGCTTCAGTCACTTGATCTCGCCAACGTATCCGAGGCCGTCCTCTCCTTCGTTGTCCGCCAACTACCGCGTCGAATACCTTACGAGCTGGTGTTTCCTCCTCCATAGTGAAGGGGGAGAGTTTACAAGGCAAAGTGTCTGATTACATGCAACTTGGTGAATGCCAGCATGATCCTTGTTCGTGCTCTCTTCAAGTCGACGCTCTACCTCCTCGTGGTTGCCCCTGGGTTGCCACCTAACAACTGGCAGCAAACTTTAGCGCGCGGCGGGTTTTCCTAAGCCTCTAAATTTGGTTTTGGCGTAGGACTTGAGATACACCCATGGAAAAATATTTCTTCAATGAAAGGTGCAAGAGGAGCTTTGGAACGGATTCCTACCAGTTTAGGACGTTTAATTTTAGCAAATCATCTTCTTCCATCTGGCAGATTAGTGCATGTTTTGTTCAGAATTGGGTTTCGCGTTCTCGCAACATGTCCGGCCCACCTAAGTCTTTATGACTTGACATAGGCAGTTAGACTTGTGTCGTTGAATATCTTCCGTAGCTCTTAGTTGGTGCGAACGCGGTAATTGTTAGGATCCATCCTTGTCGAACCAAGAATTCTTCGTTAAAATTTTCTCCCAGTACTCTCTAGGAGGTCTATGTCTGATTTCGTCAGAGTCCACGTCTCACATACGTACGTTAGTATCGGTCGGATCATTGTTTTATATATGGGCATTTCCCAGGTTGCGTACGTTACATTCGTACGCATATTTTTTAATATCATCGGCGCTGTGAATGAGATATATCCATACAACTTTCAGCAAAAAAAAGTCTTTGAGAGTTTTTTCAAATGATGTTTAAACCTTTACTTAACTATTTTTAGAAAAAAAATTATTCGTGTCTAAAGTGCCGTTGCGTACGTTACAAAAAACGGAAGTAGTTTTGGAGGTTAACGTGCATTTGTGCCATTTTCAGCGAATTTTTCGTAGTAACCAAAAAAATCAAATTACGAAAAAGAACGAAGAATAATTGAGAATTTTAAATTGTGTCAGTTGAAGAATATATGTGTTCAGGTTCATCCAAAATTGCAAAATTCATCGTTGCGCACGTTACGTTGTGTACGTTACATTTTTTTCCTGCTATAAAACAAAGATGGAGTACGTTTTAGTCGTTCGGAGATGACTTTAAGATAGCGTGCTCAATCACATTGCAATCAAATCCGGTTCATTGCTTAATTACTCAAAAAAAAATTTAGATTGCCAACTTGGTTACGATATCTTTATAAACAAAATCAAAAAAATAAATTTTGCACCAAAAACGTTTTTTTTTACTTATCATTCTTATTGCAACTATATGATATAGTCTAGCGATTTTGGTAAAATTTGGTACAGTGCTTATGCACTGCAAAAAACTACCAAACGCCAAATTTGGTGACGATAACTTCATAAACAAATGAAATACATTGAATTTTGCATCAAAAATATTTATTTTACCGTTCGTTACTAAGCACTTAGGGTTTTTGGCCACTTTTTTGGCTTAAACCTTAAAATATTGAGATAATTGCACCAAATTTGGTACTTATGCATATTTTGAGCCCTTAAGACGATCTACCAAGTTTCGCCCGGTTCGGCCCAATATTTCTTATAGCTGCCATATAGTCGATCCGTCTGATTTGGACGAAATTTTTTGGTTTTTTAGCTATTGAGTTGAAAATCGATTTGTACACATATTTTGAGCTCTTTAGAAGACTTGCAAAATTGGCTTTTGCTTGGATCACTCTATTGTAAAGGTGTTATAAAATCGATCAAGCTGCCTTGGACCTAGTAATTTTTTTTCTGCTATGGTATGATGGTAAAACTAAAAACTTTTTACGGATTTTTCGTTTGTTTATTAAGATATCGTGTCCAAATTTGGCATTCGCAAGTTTTTTTTAGTTCCCAAGCACTGTACCAAATTTGTTCAAAATCGGTTGACTATATCATATAGCTTCCATAGGACTGATCGGTCAAAAAAACGTGTTTAGTGCAAAATTCGTCTTTTTTTTGTTTGTTTATGAAGATACCGCAACCAAATTTGGCAATAAAACATTTTTTTTTTTGTATTTAAGCAATAAACCGAATTTGATTGCAATATGATAGTACATGCTATCTCAAATTCTTCGGACCGCAATTTAACGTAGGACTTTTTTTTGAGAAATTTCATGCCGTTGCGTACGTTACATACTTTATGATACATATTTTTTTTAAACTGATGTACAAACACATACTTTTTTTTTATTTTCTTAAACTGCACAACAAACTTGCTTTACGAAGCTAGTTCGATAAAAAAAAAAATAAAAATCCAAGCAGCTAAATTGAAAAAACCTTGTTTTCCGTTGCGTACGTTACATGACGTATGCCTAACTTTACTTAACAATATTTATTTTTTTGAATATTTATTAAAAGCTTTTTTTTTATTTATTAATAAATAATTAGATTGATTTTATGTTCCAATCAAAATAGGTCACATATTTTGATTTTTTTTGCCATTTTATAATTATCTAAAAAATGTATTTTTTTGGAACAAAAACAAAATTTTTAGGTTATCGTAGGTGATTACCTACTATTCAGAAATACATCACCGAAAATCTTAACTCTTTATATATTTTCGAGGTTGAGTATATAGCCGATTATTCCATTAACAAATATATACAGTTTTTACAACTTTAAAGTTGTGCCCCTTGGTAACGATTTTCTGGGAAATGCCCATATACGGAGCTTTAGGGTTCTGTTGAGAAGACGTGACTTGAGGAACGTTGAAAGCGTAAAAAATATCGAGTTCGCAGATTTAATTCTTTGAAAAGGAGTAAACACCATAAACTATATAATACTTCAATTAGGACAATAAAAAATATCGATTTAGCCATCTCCGTCTAAAACCAATAGATTAAAATAATGGATCTTATTCTTCACTTGTATACATTTTTTTTGATTTTGACTTAAGTTAAGCACACAATTTTGAGTATTATTTAATTTTTTTAAAAATCATTTGAGAACTTTGCAGTTTATATACAGGCATCCTAACAATTTGGAAATTCGAGCAGCTTAAGGTTGATTTTTTAAAATCGCAAGTTAAATATGCATGGAAATAGACCATTTCCAAAAGTTTTGAAACTCAACGTAGTTCTACTATTTTTAACTAACTATGCTTTTAGCGATTTTGGAAAAATCGCTTGCAAACCTCGGGGAATACATTTATTTAAAAAATTACCGCCATTTTTGTCACTTGATATATTTTTGATATTTGCTTTTAACTCTAGACCTGTCTTTCTTATATAAAAAAAAATAAAATAAAAAAAAAAAAAAATTAAATTTAAAATTTATCTGGGGCAATCAGTGCCACTTGAACAGGTCTAGAAAAAAACATCCATGAATAGTAATCGATTTTTGCAAAATCGCTTGAAAACTTCGGGAATAACATTTAGGTGAAAAAGTCATACTTCTCACCAATTTTGACATTCGATACATTATTACTACATATATCTTATACTAATACTTTTGAAGTATACTTTTTGAAAAATCTCTTGAAAACTTCGGGAAAAACATTTAGGGGAAATATTAAAACTATCGCCAAGTCTAGCGCTCAATATATTGATACATATGTACTAGTGCTGAAGAAAACATCGATGATCGAAGTTTAAAATCTCTATATATCGATATGTTTCTCCAGCACTACTAAACAGCCATTTGATGTGTTGGAGAAACATCTCTGTTGGCCAACATCGATATATAGATATTTTAAACTTCGATCATCGATGTTTTTCTTCAGCACTAATATGTCCTATTTCTTATAAAACCTTTTTCTAGGCGTACAAATCAATTTTTGAAAAATCGCTTAAGAACTTCGGAAAAAAAATATATGTATAAAAATGTAAATATAACCGCCCATTTTGGCACTCGCTACATTTTTAAAATTTTCTATTATCGATTGGGAGGTACGAGAAATCGAAGAAAATGTTCAAATTTCCGGCCAATTCATTTCTACTATTTCTTATTAAACCTCTATCTATGCGAACTAATACATTTTTAAAAATCGCTTAAGAACTTTGGGAAAAACATTTGGATGATACATTAAAAATAACCGCCAAGTTTGGCAGCAGAAAAATTTGTAATATTTTTTACTACCCAACCATGAATATTAATCGATTTTTAAAAATCGGTCGTACATACGTCCTCAATTGTCGTAATTAACACAAAATTTCATATTTGACTAGTACTTTATTGTAGTAACATCTATTTATCTATCGATTTTAGAAATATCGGTGAAAAATGTTGTTATGTATAAACAAAAATATATTAATTATTATCAATATTAAAACGTTGGCGAAAATTTAAAAATTACTAACAATTTGGAAACTTATTACAGTTCTTTTATAATTTCCTTTATCCATCTATTTATGGGTACTCACCGATTTTTGGTTAATCGATTGGAAATTCAATTATATGAGTTAAGCATTATTTACATTTTCTATCATTCTGTCTATCGGTTGAGAGTTACGCGTCTTAAAAGTCAAAATAATCACAAAATTTGGCATCCGACTAGTACTTCATTTTTAAGTAACGTGAATCTATCGATTTTTAAAATATCGGCGTAGAATTTTGTGAGTTAAGTAGTTACGCGAAAACATCGAAATTGCAAAATCAGCAATTTGGAAGCAAGGCGAAAATTTACTTTTTCTCATTATTTACACATTTATGGGCACTTACCGATTTTTCAAAAATCGGTTAAAAAATTTTGGGGAATACTGCCGAGTTTTGCATTCGATATATGTTCATCATTTTCTATTGCCCATTCATCTGTAAATACTAATCGGTTTTTAAAATATTATCCAAATTACCAAAAATTTTGACATTCAACTCAGTACTTCATTTTCCAGTAACAACCAGCAAGGCTAAGTTCCACTATTTCTTTTTATTTCTTATTATCTAGCCATTTATGGGCACTTACCGATTTTTCAAAAATCGGTTGAAAATTTTGGGAAATACTGACGAGTTTTGCAATCGATATATTTTTAATATTTCAATATTACCCATTCAACTGTATATACCAATCGATTTTTTAAAAATCGTCCAAATTACCACAAATTTCGACATTCAACTCTGTAAATCATTTTCTAGTAACATTCAGCAAGGCAAAGCTCTAAAATTTCTCATAATCTATTCATTTATGGGCACTTACAGATTTTTGCAAAATCGGTTGAGAATTTCGGGAAAAACCGCCCTCTTTTCTATTGCCCATTCATCTCTAGTTACTAATAGATTTTTTAAAAATCATGCAAATTGTCTAAAAATTTTGACATTCGACTAAGTACTTCATTTTCTCATAACATCCAATAAGATAGAGTTCTTTAATTTCTCATTATCTATCCAATTATGTGCACTTACCGATTTTTGAAAAATCGGTTGAGAATTTTCGGAAATACTACCGAGTTTTGCATTCGATATATTTTAAATATAATGAATGGGTTATGATTCATTCATCTGTTAATACTAATCGATGTTTTTAAAAATCGCGTAAATTATCAAAAAAATTTGACATTCGGCTCAGTACTTCATTTTCTAGTAACATTCAGCAAGGCAAAGTTCTAATATTTCTCATAGTGTATTCATTTACAGAATTTTGCAAAATCGGTGTAGAAAGTAAAAGGCAAAGTTCTAATATTTCTCATTATCTATCCATTTATGTGCACTTACCGATTTTTTGAAAAATCATTTGAGAGTTTCGTGAAATGTCGCCGAGTTTTGCAATCGATATATTTTTAATTCAACTGTATATACCAATCGATTTTTTAAAAATCGTCCAAATTATCACAAATTTTGACATTCAACGCAGTATTTCATTTTCGATATCGATTTTTGAACTATCGCTGTAGAAATTTGTGAGTTACGTATAGCGAAAACTATGGAAATTCTTACCAATAGTGCTGGAGAAAACATCGATGATCGAAGTTTAAAATCTCTATATATCGATGTTGGCCAACAGAGATGTTTCTCCAGCACTTCTGCACTCATCTAATGGGTGTTTAGTAAACGATTAAACGATTTTTGTAAATGTCGGAAGTTCGAACACCCAAATCAAATGTCAAAATTATTCTTTTTGTTATGTAATTTCTATTATACATACAGTTTAGCACATTCAACATTTTTGTTTAATTCTCTGAAACGCTAATAACTTTATCAATATTCAATCGATTTTATTGAAAAATATCTCAATTGCTTGTATATAATTGCATCCCTACTTGAAAAATGTTGGAACCGAGTGTAATTAAAAAATAGTAGTTAGTTGAAGTGCGTTCGCAAAGTGAATATAATTGAACGAAGTAATGAAAATAATAATCGATAATTGAAGGCTCCGTTTTGAGCTAAATGTCATCATATAGCTGCGATAACTTTAAGTCGGAAAAGTCGGACTTATATTGGTAAACTTGTTTTTTAATTATGTCTGAACTTTAAGTTTCAGACAGAAATGTTGTCTATGAGATTTAGGCTTAAAATTTTGTTTAACTGTAGGTATATATTATTATGTTTATTTATAATAATTAATGGGTTAACTAATAGTCTTAATTGAAAGCACTACATTTAACGATTTTTTGCTTCAATTTTTCGATTTTATTTAAATATATCTTATCTAACTAGTCACACTGTATAAAGCACCCTTTAGTTCTACAGTGAAGCCTATCAGTTGTTGCTAGTATCAATTAAGTTATCAAATTGTCTGACTGCTTGGTCGGCTGCATACAAAACTATTGGCCTATAAACTAATCCCATAATTGTACAAAAGTAATTATCCCTATGCTTATGCCTATTGTGCACCCTACCAAGCCATCCAACTAACCGAGATGATGATGCACGCACACACACACACACGCACATAGTTGCTTAGTTCTTTAGTTGTGCACCAGGCGCATTTCCCTTCTTTCAGTGCGTGATTTTTCCAGCTAGCTGGCGCACTATGCGGCTCATGTTATACGGTTCGTTGCATGCCGCTTGCAAGGAAGTTCCAGGACATGCCGACTAAAGGACCGACAAAGCGACAGACCAACAGTTGTACAAATATGTAGAACGCTTTGTTTTTCAAAAAAGAAAAAAAAAAAAGAAACACAGCGAAAACAAAAACAACAACTACAATAATGCTAGGAACAAAAAACGAAAGAAAAAGAGAAGAAATTTAAAATCAAGCTGTTGATAGCAATCACACACTTGAGGTAACTGAAGTGATGATGAATGATGGATGGCTGACTGCCGGACGAACTGACGTAGGGACGGACTGCCGGATTGACTGACTGCGGTACTCTGCCTAGGATGTATGCATCAGTAGCAGCGCCATCATATAGCTGACTGTTTCCGGCAGCTCAAAACCAAACCAAGCCAAGCCGCGGTGCTCCGCGATTTGCGTTTTTTTTTTTGCCTCTGTTTCTTTCTCTGCGCAAAATAGTTGAAAGAGTATATGTGGCATATGTGCAAAAATGTCTGCACTCGTAGATTAAGTTTTATAGCTAAGGAAAGTCGCACAGAAAAACAAAATTTACTCACGATGATACAAACTAATTATAATACTCTTTGGGAACAAAAAGAAAAATTTTCAACTGCGCCAGGATTGTCGTTAAAGTTCTAGACTAGAGACCCAAAATTTGGCATACAGCCTTATTTGAGAGTAAACAAAGAAATTTGTATTTCCGAATGGATTAGCGGGGTGAATAGGGAGTCCAACTACCCAAACATAGGGAGAGATCCACTACGTAAGAAAAGGTGCTTTCACTATCTACGGCTACGGTGGTCCCACTAGCCATGTTTCAGACAGATCCTTTACCGATAGAAACAGGCGCTTAGTTAGTTACTGTCCTAGATAAGGGTCCTAGTTATAGCAAAGGGCCCACCCACGGTTATTTGGGTCCCATAAACGAAGGAAATAGGGCTTCACCACAGTACGAAAGGAAGGACCCACTATTCACGAATAGGTGGTGCCATGAGTATAGAGAGTCTCACTACCCAAACATAGGCAGGAACCTACTACACTCGAATAGGTAGTTTGAATACCTCAATGCGGGTGTACCACTGCCCATAAATAGACGGACCCCACTACTTACAAAGGAGGCGCACCACTACCCACGGTCAGTTGGTTCCTATAAACCTAAGCAAAGGGTTTTCAGTACCCAAGCATAGGCAGAGACCCACTGCTCTCGGATACTGGGGTCCCATTAACCATAGACAGGTGGGTCCCACTACACACGAATAGGCCGCTCACTAGCCATGCCTACGGATATCCCACTACCCATGGATAGACGACTCCCAATATACAGCGAAAAAGGTTCCTCACTACCCACTGTTAGTTGGGTCGTATAAACCAAGGAAATGGGGTTTAACTACGCAAACACAGGGAGAGACCCACTACGCATGAATAGGTGGCCTCACTAGGACCCACTACCTACAGAAACAGGCGCCCCACTACACACAGTTTGTTAGGTTCCATAAACCAAGGTTTCTCAGTACCCAATCATAGGGACGGAGACACTACCCATGAATAGGGGGTCTCAGTACCCAAGCACAGGAGGGAAGCCAGTACTCCCGGATACAGTGACCCCATTAACCATGGACAGGCGGTTCCCAATATACACGAATAGAGGCGTCCCATTATACGAGTAAGGTATACCACATCCCAAGATTAGGGAGGTCTAACTATCCAAGCATAGGGAGGGTCTTATTACCCAAGAAGAGAGAGTCCCCTTTACACGTACATGAGTGCGTATACCTTTGGTGCCACTATGAATAACTCTTAACTTTTGTTGGCCACAAAATTGTCTAACGAAAACACAATATCAGCATATCAACCAGAAGCGACAAACTTGATCAACCTACAAATAATTCGCAGCTTTTTCTTAAGTTTGGCGTCTCTAAAGAAACCAAGAAAGAAGATTAAAAAAAATATATATCGAGCAATTACTGCGCTTGGAAGATATAGATAGCCAACACCGGGCTTTTCCCTTGACAGGCCTATCGTACTTGTATGTTGTCGTAACACCTTCCAACGAATTTCTTAAGTTCAAGCTTTTGTTGTCTTAAATCTCTCTTTGTTGATTCAACTTTTGCTTGGCATAACCCTTTCCATATCTTCTATTCAAAGTAAAATAGTTTTTATAATTAGCTCTCTTTCAAAAGATCTCTCGACTTCTGCGTTTGAAACTATCATCATCTCCACCTGCATCTTCAGCTTCCCTAAGTAAAATTGAAATGTGAGTCATCTTATCTGACCTCTTTGATTCTCCTCGACCAATTCCGAAATGTGAGTTACCCATTTGGTCAAAGGTGCTCTTTTGGCTTTTTTCTATATTATGATTAGTTCATAGAGGAGTTAGCTTAGAAGAAGGTCAACGTTATTACCATCTGCTAGCTCGGAAGACTCAAGTGCTTAGCGTAGTAGTTTTGTCGGCCTACTTATTCGTATCACCTTCTTGAAGCATAGAAGAAAGTGTATTCATGTTGAGGAATTTGGTTTCCTAGTGTGTTCATCTCTAGAAAGAGGAAAGCGTCAAGAGTTCTTACTGCTGAAATGTATAACAAACCTAGTTGAAGAATTTTCAAATCCTTAAAGTGTAACCCCAATGCGGTCTTCGCAAACTATACTCTTTTGACTTGTTTTTTTTTTCTCTCTTTAGTTTAGCCATTTTTTTTGCTCCCGCTTTTCAGAACGTTTTGTTTTTTTATTGTTTAGTTTTTGGGTTGACATCCTGAAGTGCTGTGCCGGCTTTGTTGTTGCTGAGTACTTGGTCTGTTTGTTGATTTGTTTGTTAAGCGTGCACTAATTGAGTTTAAGATTTGGACCCGCAGATGTTCATAGAGATAAGTGAGTGAGTGAGTGCCCTTTAGGCGGTAAGGGAAACAACATTGGCTGACCCATTTTATGCTTGCTGGGTGTGAATCCTTAGTTCTTGTCTTAGTTTTAAAACCCAATTTAAGCGACTGCCAATTAGCGGACACACAATGAAATCATTTCTCACACAAAAGAAATTAATTGCCTTAAAGCAAAAACTTCCCGACGCCCCTGATCGATGATCAAAGTAGCAGCAGCAGCAGCAGTAATAATAAGCACACATATAACTAGATAGGGCACAAGATCGCCAAGAAGCCAGTGGAGCAACCAATCGAAGCAAGAGCCGTATACTTTCTAAAGCAATTATCGAATACCAACGTCAGAGTCAGTGACGACAGAGACGTTGACGGCGTTGGTAAGAGTCAGAGCGAGCCAGAGAGAGAGAGAGGGAGCAGGCTTGGAACTCTGGCGTCACCATGGGCTGCTTGTAGTTTCATGACGCCAACAACGCCTCATCGTGTTTGGTTAGCCGCCGTCAGAGCCGCCACCGACGCCACACGATGGCAATGCCTGCGGTTGCCAGTTGTTGGGTAATACACCAGTTACCATGGTGGCCCATCCAGCCAGCCGGCTTTAATGGGCATACACTGTCTCAAGCCGCTTTGTTTTTTTTTTTTTCGTATATACTATATATATATTTTTTCTTTTTTGCAGCCTCAATGCTCGTCGTGATCGTGTTTTGAAAATATTTCTACGCATGCCCAGTTCCAAGTCCAGGCACAGGCGCAGGCCCATACCCAGGCCCCACTACCGCAGACCCAGGCTAAAGTGCAAGTCCAGGCCCCAAATTGGCCTTGAGGCAATGATTGGCTGCTGTTGCCACGGACACAGCCATGCCTTGGACCTGCTGGATCTGGAACCTGGCTCTTTGCCTTGCACCTCGTTTCATTTCGCACTGCTCGCGCGCACATGGAGCTCCTCCGCTGCCGGGAACTCCTCATTGTAGCTGTCGTCGCTTGTTAACGCGCACGCGTGTCTGTCTCTTCCTCTCTTTCTCGCTCTCTCTCTCTTTCTCTCTCACTCGCTTTTTGTGTTACCCGCCCTCTCTGTCTCTGCATCACCGTCTGGCTTTCTCTCTTGCAGTGTGTGAGAGCAGGCGTTGATGGCGATGGCGCTGAAGCTGGCGCGCATGCGTAGTAACCACAAAATCTCATTGCCAGTCAATGTTGTAAGGTGGTTGTTGTTGTTGTTGTTGTTGTTGCTGGCAACGGTTACGACTGTGTGTGGACCTCCCGCAGATAATTGCCCATCATCTCATCAAGTTCCGCCCTGCTATTTAAGCACCAACAGCAAGAGCAACAACAAAAACAACAACAAGCCATTGAAACCCACAAAACAAGACACCAAAATGATGAACGCAACCACGCAAAGTAGCTGTTGCAAGTTGTTGTTGATGTTGCACGAGGGCAGGCTGAAAAATAAGTTGGAATTAGCAAACATATTACTACAAGAATAGAGGAGCTCAACTACAGCGTGATTTTTTTAGAGGTTCACAAGTTTGAAAAATAAGTCGGAATTGGCAAACATATATCTACAAGAAGAGAGGAGCTCAAATACAGCGTGATTTTTTTAGAGGTTCACAAGTTTGAGTTGGCAACACTGCTTTAACTGACAACCCATTTTCGAGCTGATAGTTGCTTTTTGTTGAGTTTGGTACGACATTTTATTATGGATAGACTTACACCAGAGCAACGCTTGCAAATTGTTGCAATTTTTACTCAAAATAATGATTCCGTTCGTCATACTTATTCAAAATTCAAAATATTTTTCTCCGATGAAGCCCATTTTTGGTTGAATGGGTACGTAAATATGTAGAATTGTCGCATTTGGAGTGAGGATAATACCCAAGCTTTTGTCGAAACACCATTACTTGCACAGAAAATTACTGTCACTTGTCTATGTTGATAAACCAGAGACAATTGAACAGCTGGAAATCAAAATTCGAAGATTTATTGGCGAAATATGGCCGCAAATGCTGCGGAAAGTTTGTGAAAATTGTTGTTCCAAAATGTGCCTTGTACGCGCCAGCCGTAGCGGCCACATGGCCGAAATATCATAAAATTTTCTATCAAATAAAGCCCGTTTCATTGATATTAAAAATATATTTCTTTGTTTTATTATGATTTAAGCTTGTGTAACTCTAAAAAAAAACACCCTGTAAAACTCAGACTGGATCGCCATGGCAACTGCTTGGTTGATCATGTATACCTTCAGTATACTGACTAGATTACTTATTGGACACTGCTGGCTCCAGAATCTGAGTATGATAGGCATCACAGATTCTAACACACTTACAGATCTTGCTGCAATGCATTTTTATAAGGTGACGCAACGAAGCGCGTGAGTTTGGCTGCTCAGAAAACTGATTCAACTTTGGAATGGTTGCCATTTGAAATAGTAGAGCAACTTTGATGAGACTTTACACTTGGTCGAGCTAATTGTATTCTATAATTTATATTGGACAATTTAATTTTAAATGTAGCCCTTGATCCTTACCCCCTTGCCAAAAATTTTTGTTTTGCCTTGAGAATGGTCCACTCTGCATTGCTCGAAGAGAATAGTTGCCCCTGACCTGTTTTTTCAAAGAAAGAGATGTCTATTTCCCTTGGCAGCAAACAACTATCTATAGATGTGGCTCGTTTTGAAATTTTAGACGTTTTTAATCATTTTTATGTATATGGGCCTTAGAAGGCAAAATCCTCTCAGAGTTCTAGAACTATCACAAGAAATTCGAAGTAACAGTTTTCATTCTGCTAATAATTCTGCCTTTTTCAAAATAATCCGAATCATGACATACGCCTCCAGAAAACGCGTCACCTTGTTGGCTGGTAGATCCATGTTGACTTCCTTCCTTGTCGATTGTTTAAAAGAAATCCATTGCGTAGACTTTTTCACGGTGTGTTGTAATAAATTCAAGACTTATCCGCTCTCTTGATGAGCTTTGTTTTTAAATGGCGGCACCCAGCTGGCAGACAGCTTCCTTATATTCATGGTCCCCACAAATTTTCCGCTCTTTCTTTCTTTCCTTCAAGATCATTTATCCTTGACAGTCTAACGCCGCTATGTTTCATCCAGCCCTCGCAACTTGACTTGGCACATGGCTGACCATGGCTGGCAGCTGCCTGGTCAGTTTGTAAACTTATTTATGCTTTGCCAAAAGTCCTGCTCCAAACTAGTAAAACATATACCTACCCTGGTGGCGCTAGTAGTATGTGCCACCAAGCGCAGTGGCAGCCAGAGCAAAGAGTTACTGCCAAATAGCCCATCAATAGCACCACCGACGATGCCAACGTTGGAGTTACGAGCTACGAGCAACGACGATCCAGGGAAACGTTAATCGAGTCATATCGATTTTTGTATGCCTCATGTCTGGGATGTTTTACTTTGAAGTTAGTGATGAGCGCGTGATGGCAGCGTTTACCCAAATAACAGAGCATTTTAAAACCGAATTTTGCAATTTTTCATTTTTTTTGGGTAAATAGTAATGGAGTTGGGGTTGCATTAATCTGAAATATATTTGATTTGAGATTTTTTTTTTAAAAGTCTATTTGAGGCGCACCACTGATGTATCTTTACAATGTAAAGTGAGTTAAATTTTTTGTTTAAAAGATTAAAGTACTAATCTAAAAATTGAATTAATTTTATGGCTAAAAACTTATTTCTGTCCACTGTACAATAACCTAATATCAAAATTCCTAAAATACGCATCTTCGTGACTGCTTTAGTGTATGTCGTGTCACGCAGCCAGCACTAAGTGGAATATTAACTCAGTCAGCAAACCAAATGAACGTACGGTCAACCCACTTAGTCCCTGATCTCATCAGCGTTACTTGCTGTTTACTTGAGGCTTGGCTCGCTGATCATCAGCTGAGACGACCACGACCAAGAAGATGCTGAGGATGTGGATGTGGATGACTACGTTGACGACTACGTACGCTGCTCGTTGCTTCGATTTTGCTTATTCCAAGCGCTCTTAACTAAATTGAATACAATTGCAGCAGGCAATAGTCATATGCCTTGCCAAGCTTAAATAACTGTGAGATAATGAATGAGTGTTTGGAATATTGAGGAGGCTCTGGCGTCGCTGTCGTCGCTGACGCCGCAGCCAGAACTGTATCTGTATCTGACTATGGCGGCGGATTTGATAGGCAGTAGGTATGGTTACAATGGTTACGTAGGTTACTTTTGTTGTTACAATGGCGTCTGGCGGCGTCTGGATTGTGGTTGCATTCAACTAATATCTCAATTCGGTGGCGCTGCAGGCGCCAATGCTGCTTGCATTCACAAAATCTGCAATGGCATTTCGCATACGTATGGGGGCCAGTGGACTCTAATGGCTTCCTTGTACGTGCTGTCAGTCTCAATCTTAACCTCAGCGCCATACCCTTGCTGCCTTTGCCAGCATAGTTTATATATTAGTTTACCATGTGCTACTTTTGCCAGCGAGTGGTAAATAAACCAAACCAGTGTCTTGTGTTTGGTTCTTCCAAATGTGCACTGCTAAAAAACTGCTTGAATTTTGTTGACAAAATAAGACAAAATGGCTCAAAAAAATTTTAAGTAAGCATTTTTTCAATTTATTATTATTAATGGGTATAAAGATGTACTGCGACCCAAGCGGATCTATTGTACCCCCTTCACGGCTTATAGCTCTCCCAGAAGCCCAATGGCCTGCATATAATCCAGTATATTGATTTGACTTAGGGTAACAACGATCTCCGGTGAGAGAACGTACATGCCCAGAAGTTTCTTCCTCCATGCTACAGAAGCGACATAGTCCACTATCTGCAATCCCAATTTTATTTTAGTGGCTGCGGAGCCTCAAGTCAAGAGGCCCGTCAGGATCCTCACGGTATTTTTCCCGTGAGTTATCATGAGTTTGAACCTCTTGCGGTTGTAGTTAGAGAGGAGGGTTTCTGACTGCTTGAGTCCTGGTGTCTGTGCCCAGTGAAGCAGCCGTTTATTTTCCTCCTCCATTCTTAGCAGTTTCCGTACCACGTGGTTATCCCTTATCGCTGCTTGACTATCAGACACGATGGAGGTATCCTTGTCGTGATAGTTCTTTTGCAGGTTGAACTCTGCACACCTTCAATAGCACAGACTTCAGCTTGGAAAATGCTGGTCTGCCTAGTGATTCGTATTACTTTGCCTGGGTCCGACTACCCCAAGGCCACCCCCTTCATCGGTGAGGGATCCGTCTGTGTACCACTTTATTGTTTCAATGGAGAGATGTTCAGGCCTCTTTCGTGCTGAGTTTGATATCCAAGTTCTGATTGAACTTGTACTCAGCCAGCATTTTATCCCTTGGTTGCAGAAGCATAGGTATCTCCTTTGCTAAGTCTGCAGCATCTTTCTTGGTGAGGCTGAAGTCAACTCCTTCCCTCCCAATTCTTATTAATGTGGCTTTCCGCTGCATATCGACAGCTATATGAAGCGGTGTAACATCCATTAATATTTCTAGGGCCGCAGTAGGACAGTTGCGCATTGCTCCTGTCATACATATGCAGGCCATTCTTTGTAGCTTCTGCAATTTTGTCTTGGTCGTGCTAAGGCGCGCCCTGCTGCCCCAGGCTATTGCCCCATACGTTAGCATGGGTCTGACAACCATAAGGTAGAGCCATCTTATTATTCGTGGTGATGTACTCCACGATTTCCCGGCAATGCTTCTACACGTAAAAAGAGCCCTTGAGCACTTATTTATCGTGTTGTCTACATGGGTTTTGAAGTTAAGCTTGGAGTCAAAGGTGACTCCAAGATACTTGACTTCATTACTCGCTTCTATGCTGCATCCTGATAGGGTTATACTCCTCATCCTTCCAAGTTTATATCTCCTTGTGAAGGGTACTATGACTGTCTTGGCAGGATTGGTTTCCTTGAGACCTAGTTGGATAATGTCGCAGAGTGTATCCTCATACTTGCCTCTGGCTATACTGACGATGTCGTCAGCATAGCCTTGACATAGTATGCCTCTGTCCGCTAGTCTCTCCAGTAGCTCATCTGCTAGTAGGCTCCATAAGAGGGGTGATAGTACACCACCCTGAGGGCAGCCTCTTGTTGTCAATACTGTGGTGGATTGCCCACCAATAGTTGCCTAGACGCCAGCAGTGAGTTTATCCATCTGCTGGTGGTTGCGTCTAGGCCCCTTCTGCCCAGTGATGCTTTGAAGAGGTCGCTGTTCTAGCAATGTGCTTCTAACTCTGAAGTCTACCAGTTTTTCCAACGTTTTCAGCAAAAACGAAGTTCAGCTGATAGGTCTATATGACTTTGGATTTGTGATGTCTTTCTTTTTTTTTATAATAAATATAGAATGAAAATTTCAAATTAAGAAAAGCTTAAATTCAATAGTCTTGTTTAAAAATCAATTCCTTCAAGCATGTTTTAAATAAGGACATCTTTGTAATGCAAACCAATTTTTTGAAATCGTCATTATGGTACTTATTTCTCTGTTTAGTGTGGCCGCTAGATGGAGCAAGCAAGCTGATGTCGCTTGATGGCGCAAGCCAGCTTCTGCATATCTATCTTTACAAGGATTAATATAAATATCAGCTTAACGTTATTCAAATTTAATGTACATTTTAAATGTTTAACAAAATTGAAAAATATATGGCAAACTTTTTTATTACTTTATTTATTATAAAAATATTGCTTAAAGCAAGCTTAACATAGACAAAAGCAAAGGTTAGATATAGTATCTATTCAAATATGATATGAACATATTTAAAAACTAATATTAGTGTTTAAGTCGAATATTTACCTTGAAATAATCATCCGTGCTCCGGAAAACGAAGAAACGAAACCGAAAAACTTTATTCTATCTAATTTAAAGTTGGCCAAAGAATATTTAAAAAATTATTGCAGTATAAAATTGGGTTGTCTTTAAACCTATTTTGCCGATTCCTTTTAATTCCTCTTCAAACAGAACATTCGGTTTCAAACCACATGAAAAATTCGATTTGGTGATATTGGGAGCACCAAATATTCGGTTTCAAAACGAATCCGAATGAGATGTATGTATTCGTTTTTCGGAGCACTTTTCATTCGATAAGGATAACCTTAATTATAATGACTTAATTTTAGAAGATTAACTTTTGTATAAAATTTATTGATACTGATTTATGAATTAAGCCACAAATTTTTCCAAGTGTAGCTCTAGTTGTTATTTTTTAAATCCTGCGGCTAGTGACTTACTTGTAGTTCCGTCAATTCAACACCCTTTCTGGACAACTAGCGCCCTTGCTCGCTCTGTGACTAGTACATGTGAGTGTGTGTGTGTGGCATTAATTGAATGTAAACATGCAGCATGTCCTGTCCAGCATTCAAAGCATGTTATAGAGCAGCATCATAACAAGCAAGTTGGAGCAGTCAGAAGCCAAGTTAAGTCATCAGGCAATGGCAAAGATAAGCCAACTACAACAAGCTACTTGGCAACCCTCTAGCGCATTGTCATCCAGGTGGGCGTCACATTTTTTTATTCCTAACTATGATGTGCATGTGAGAGTGTGTGTGTGTAGAACGCCCCCAAACCAAATCAAGCTCAAGCGCTTGTCAAACTTTGAGGCACGTCATGCTGCCATCAGCGAGAGTATCTGTGTGAATATATGCATATATGTGTGTGCGTGTAAGTACCTGTATGTGTCAGTGTGTGTGTCGTTGTTAAGTCTTCCACTTGATTTTTTGTTTCTACTCGGCACTTTTTTCCCCGTAATAGGCACACTTGGCAACTTGGGTGACGATGACGATGACAATGATGCGGATGCGGATGATGGTGACGCTGGAAGATAAGCTGCTGAGCCAGCCAGAAAATTTGCACTGACACGCTGCTTTATACGTTCTGAGCATAGCACTTGACCTGCTTTTTTCTATGTAGAATGCTGCTTTTTTTTTTATATACTATTTTTTTTTGTATGTTTTTTGATGGCGCTTGGAGTTTTTACTAGCTGCTGCTGCTACGTGACGCAATTGCCACGGCATGTGGCACAAGCACAAAGCTAATTGCTGCAGCATCTCGAGGCAATTTTGGGCTAAAGGCAAAAAGCAATTGACAAAACACACACATGGACACACAGTTACAACACACATGCACAACTTTAGGTCGAAAAAAAAAACTATGTTTAATAAACTGCAGCAGTTTGAGAACAATAATAGTTTGAGAGTCACTGCAACTATAAAGCATAAAAGACAATGATGATGATAATTACGCATACGCAGCTAATTAAGTCTTAAATGGGCGCAATTAATCAAACACAAAAAAAAATGGACAGTCAATTTTTAAATTACAAATTGAGATTAAAGTTCTTTAACAATTTATATTTAAAAAATTAAAAATAAAGTTTGAATTCAGTGCAGCGCAACGTAACATGTTTAAATACTCTCTTGAAAAGGCAGTGACAAAAGAAAACTAATTTTTGTTCTCTTAATTGAATTAAAAATTAAAATTATATTAAAAATTAAAATTATATTAAAAATATTATAATTAAAGCATACTCTGTGATTGCGCGAGTAATTAAACACTTGCAAACGCCTACTTTAAATATCGTGTGAAGCAAGCCAAGCTCAAGTGTTTCAGGATTCTCACATCCAAAATATCCCCATTGTCTACAACAAAAAAAATATAGGCCGAAATCAACACAAGCTTCATTTTTAATGTCCGACCATGGTATATTATCGGCTCCCTTAGATATAGCCAACGAATTTGCAAAAACAAGGTCTAAATACTCTATGGATGAAAATTTTGATGAAAAATACATCTCGCTTAATAATAAATTTTGAATCAGCCATATTCTTGCAACAGTTTATCTGGCTCATCCAGATGCATCGAAGCCGATTTCACAATGGTGGAACTTGAAGTTGCTCTGCAAAATGCCAAAGGGAAAACTCCTGGAAGTGACCGTATAACATATACTATGTTAAGTAATATTCCCTATTCTGTCAGGTACAAACTTCTTAACATCTACAACAATATATTTGAAAAGGGCAACTATCCTCAAGCCAAACAAGCCCTCATCTGAACTCAGCAGCTTCCGCCCCATTTCCCTTTTGTCTTGCCTGGGCAAGATTGTTGAAAAAATCCTAGCCACCAGGCTGATGTGGTTCATCTTCAAAAACAAGCTTATCAGCGACAACCAAGCTGATTCTAAAACTAAATATAGTACTATGGACACATTGTTGCATCTGCAACATTTCGTATTGGATGCTATTTCAACTAGGAATCACGTGACCATTTTGACTACTGATTTCGAAAAAGCTTTTGATCGTGTTAGTGTACATACTGTCCTTCAACAACTTCTGTCTTGGGGAGTGGGTCCTAAAGTCTTCAACTTGGTGAAAACTTTTATGATCCGCTGATCATTCAGAGTCAGGTTTAATAATAAACTCTCCAACTACCACAGTATGTACAATGGTATTCCACAAGGATCGCCGTTATCAGTGGTACTATTTATTATTGCTTTCGAGCAAATTAACAAAATTGTACTTAAATTAAATTATTCATGTATACAGACGACGTCTTAATAGTTAGTAAACTCAAAGATACCCAAGAATTGCATACTATCCTTTGCAAAATATTAGTTGAAATTAAGTCATGGGGTCAGTCCTCAGGGGCAACTTTATCATCGGCAAAATGTAAAACTCTTCATATTTGTAAAAAACACACTTGCACATATAATGGTCTCTGCTTTCACAATTTAAATATAGAACAAGTACGCTTCCTTAAGATATTAGGTGTTTTTTTCGAATCAAACTTTTCCTTCAGACAACATTGCAACCACCTAAAATTAAGTTTACACAAGAAGCTAAATATAATAAAATATCTCAGCTGCAAATACTCTTTTATCAATGTTAACACTCTTATAAATGTTACGAGAGCCCTTATATTGTCAAATATCCAGTATGGGCTTCCCATTTTTGGGTGGAGCGCTAAGTGCAATATTAAGCTATTTACGGCAGCGTACCATACTGAAGTTTGTCGAAATATCAACGCTTTTCCAACATCTCCAACAAGATGCATCTTGGCAGAGGCATGTTTGCCTTCGGTGGAGTCTTTAATAAAAGAAAGCACTGCAAAACTAATTCCGAAACTGCTGTGTACACCTTCAAATAGAGTTCCGCAAAATCACGCAAAATAGAAATTTTCGAATTCTATCCACGCTCCGTCGATGTTCGGCACTATGCAAGGTACTTAACATCATTCCACCTTTAGACTGCAGCACACCTAAACAGCCACCCTGGCTCCTGCGCCCTGCATCCTTAATCACCACATTGCAGAAGTATCCAAAAAACTCCACTCCTGGCGAAGTCTATAGAAGGGCTTTTGCAAATAAGTCATCCAACCTCCGGCTTAATAGTTGGAGATGGAACAAAAAATGACAATGTTACTGCTTTTGCCGTCATAGACAAATGTGGATTGAGAATATCAGCTGGCTGGCAGCCTGACTACTGCTCTGTATTCACAGCAGAAGCAACAGCCATTCTTCATGCAGTTCGATTTGCCCAACATCAAAAAGGAAATTTCGTCATTTGCACAGACAGCCTATCCTCGATTGAAGCAGTTAAAAATATCACCAACCGAAATCCAGCTATCAACTTTATAAGAGATGCATGCATTAAATCTCCAGTTAAAATCAAAATTTTTTGGGTACCCAGCCACATAGGGATGAGGCCGCTAAACTTGCCTCGCAGTCACCATTATGCACCTTTATTTCCTGTTGCGCAAAAGATTATCTAAACCAAATAAAATCTCACCTGAAGGACCAACAAACGGTAGAGTGGAACTCGTTCCAACACAACTACAAGGCCTTCAACCCTATACGAGAGAAGATCCACTTTCCAACTGATTGCTGCCGTTCAAAGATTAGCGCATTTTCGCGGCTACGTATCGGACACTGCCATAAAACTCACGCCCATCTACTCTCTGGGGATCAACGCCCAACATGCCAACACTGTGGGCAGGTCTTAACTGTAGTCCACCTGCTTGATATCTGCCCGGGATTTGACAATATAAGGCAATCTCTTTTCCGAAATAAAGTACCATCTTCATTACTTGCAATTGTAAACAAAATTAATATCGAGGCTATATTTAATTTTCTTAAGATCTGTAAAATAGACAAGGAAATCTAGCAACTGCGTACGATAGGTTCTAAGGTCTAGTTACTAGTTACCCTAATGTTTATTAGTTATAGTATTGTTATTGTATTATAATTAATATTTAAATAAATAAATAAAAATAAATATTTAAAAAAAATTTTTTTTTTAGTGTCTTTATTTCATGCAACTTCAAAAAAAACTACAAATTTTAATTTCATTTTTTTTATTAAAAAATTTATTTGATATTTTTATATTTAAAATTATACTTGATAGCCAACCTGTTTTTCCAATACAGACGCATAACTCTGTCAAGATGCATGTCTTTTGACATCTGCACCACCCACAAAGAAAAAAAAAAAACAAATACAAAGCCTTAGCGCTAATAAAACATAGCAATAAATATAATTTAAAAAAAAAAAAATTATAAATTGCCAAAATGCAATGCAAAAAATTAATAAAAAAAAAATAAAAGGCCAAGCAAAAAAAATATATATATAAAATAATAAGTAAAAATATGCGGACAGTTTAGGCGCAGACCACCGCCTAGATTTTTTTATGTTTAGTTTGTTGTTGTTGTTGTTGCCTTTGTTTGATTTACTGTTGTTGCCTATGCGGCAGAGGCGACAGCGGCAAGTGCCGACAACAGTGGCGGGGTACAAAGGCTTTTGCGATGGAGGGGTTGAGCGTATATGCAGAAAAGAAATTAGCAAGATTGCCATTTCCAAAATCTTTATGTATAACTCTATAGGCTTAGGTACTATTTACTAAATCTTAGGAAGCACCTAAGACCTAAGTACCCGCAACAGTTTTATACTCTTAACTATCAAAACTTTCAATGCGCTCTTTTCTTTTCACTTTGAACGAACTTATAGCCAAAAATGATAGGCTCGATACTATATGGGAATACCAGACCTAAGTTCCCGCCACAGTTTTTTACTTTTGGCTATAAAGTCTTATTCGGTAGCGAGTTAAAACTTAAGACGCTCTCTTCTTTAGGTTCGGTTTCACCGGTTGACCCCTGGGAGAAGTCACATATAGACTAGATCAGTGGTGGGCAAAACTCACACAAGCAAACATTTCTTTGTGTGAGTAAACAGCGCAGTAAGCAAAAGCGTACGAGAGAGAAAGAACCGCAATCAAGCAAAAACGAGAGAGAGACTTCACACACTTGGACCGTGCATGAGCCGACTGCGCTGCGGCAGATTTTGGTGCCCTATCCTCGCGAGTTATGTAAACTGAGAGGCTGCCCATCGCTGAACTAGATAGTCCTTAGTGGCAATCTCTTCTTTGCTCTTTGGAAGAACTTTAAGCAAAAAATTTCCATATTTATGTCTCTTCTCCTAAAAGATCGGTTAAAAAAGTTTTTACAAAGACTATTTGTAAATAAACTATTGGCAGTTTGATTAGTATCGAGTTTTTTGTTTTCGTTTTTGGAATATCCCCACGAAGCCTCTGACGCTTAGGAAATTAAAGGAACTACAACATATACTAGGCGCTCCATCCAATGGAACCTTCGAGAACACCTTGAAGATCTTGAATACGCCGACGACCTATGTTTGATCTCCTCTAGGCACGCTGATAACAAAGAAGACTGATGACTGCAGTCTAACAAAGAGAAAAGCATACATTTTTATTTTTTATTTACTTAAAAAAAAAATTAAGTAAAAACTGCTATTTTTCAGAAATAAAAACGAAAATGATGAAAAATAGTTAAATATCTTATTTTATTTAAAAATCGCAAAATAACTTATTTTTTAATATTGGTGAATTTTTATTTAAAAATAATAATAATAATAAAAAAATAAAATAATAATGGTGAGTTTTTATTTTAAAAATTGATAGTAAGTGTTTTCTTTTTAATGTATATCAAAAACATTTAGTTAAAGCTCCTGTTTTTTAACTAAAAATTCAAATTATGAAATATACAATAGTTAAATATCAATTTTTGTTTTAAAATCGCAAAATAACTTTTCTTTTTTAATATTGCTCAAATTTTATTTAAACAAAATGTTGGTGAAATTATATTAAAAAAATTGATAATAAAAGCTAAATATATATAAAAAAAATGAAGTTAAGACTCACTTTTGCTACAAATGAAAATTATGATATATAGTTAAATATAAATTTCTATTTAAAAAGCGCAAAATTACTCTTATTTTTCAATATTGATCATTTTTAATTCTAAAAAATTTTTGGTGAATTTTTACTTTAAAAATTTATGTATTTTTAATATATTATATATAAAACAAAAATATGGAAAAACACCTATTTTTTTACATATTATAAAAATTGGGATATATAGTTATATATCAATTTTTAATACACTTTTTTTTTAATTAAAAAAAAATTTTTTTTTTTTTAAATTTGGCTAATTTTTATTTTAAAATATTATTGGTTTAATTTTTTTTGAAAATTTTTATTTATCAAATTGATAATATGAATTTTTATGCCATATTTATTTTATAAATTTAAAATAAAGTTATTGCGTAATTTTTATTTAAAAAATTTAAACTCTCCAAAAATGACAGAGTTGCCAACTTAATCCCTATCGACTGGACGCCACTGGACGACATGAACATACACAAACAATTGTGTACGCTTTATATGCGAAAGGTATGAAGCCTGACGCCAATTGGCCTGCGCTGGCCTACACAATAGCTCACACAAACCCAGCTTCGAAATATATGTGTGTGTGTGTGTGTGAGCATGTGTCTCTGTGTGTGTTGTTTGGAGCAAATGTTTTGTATAGACGCCGCCGCCGCTGCCGCCAATATGTGTGCTGCTGGTGGCGCCTCAAGTAGCCGCAGTCGTCGCTCAGCCACAGAGCCCACAGAGCAAGGAATCGCATTCGGCACGGGCGCGCGCATACCTTAAGTCCAGGCGACGCGACGTCAGAGGCAGCGGCTGCTGCGGCGGCAACGGCGACGGCGGCATCGAGCTGTGATCAAACGGCGGCGGCTGCGGCTGCTTCAATGCCAACCCAACAACAAACAAACAAGCAAACAAACAAACTCAGTTAAAACAAAAGCGCGTTGGCAGCCACAGCGCCAAAGCAAAGACAACAACAATAACAACAACAAACAGTCCCAAGTCAAAGCGCAGGCAATCCTTAAGTCGTGTTCTTTTCATGTCCTTTTGCATTTAAGTGTGCACTCGTTCGATTTTTTGGATTGGATCGTCTTTATATTGAGACAACGTTGGTCTCTGGCTACCTCTTTGACGCCGTAGCCCCCTGTTGTCGGCTGCTGCTGCTGCTGTTGCCCTTGTGTTGATGCCACAACTTGGCGTCGTCTTGGTTAGCCTCATCTTCTGCAAGTTATTCAAGTGGCGCCAGTCGAAAATTTTTTTCCACAACAACAACAACAGCAGCAACAAAAAGCTGCAAGTAACAACAAAGTTTTTGGGCTCCCTTGGACACAACAATGAATGGCAGCTCATACGTGTGTGCACCAAGCTCAATGTGTGTGTATTTAGCATGTGTGTGCGTGTGTGTGCTGGGGCATTGCAATGCGCCCAAAGCCCTATGGGCCCTACACAGTGGCTCTCAAACCGTGCGCCGCTAATTTGTCAGCTTAGCAACCAACAAACAACAACAAACAAAGCTTTCTCCAAACTTTAACGCTTACGTCTACACTGAGAGTGAAAAGTTTCTGTTCACTAAGTTATGAGATTTAGTTGCTTTATTGGGCTGTCTATAAAATATAGTTAAAATTTGGTTTTTTAAACTAATTAAAAAATAACTTTATACTTTTTTTTAAAAGCGTATTCAAAAAAAAAAACTTCCTTTTTACTGTTTAAATTTTCAATCTCTCTTGGGATTACAAGCAAGTGTTTTTTCTTATAAAAGTAGCGGCAAGTAGAGTGAATTTGGAAGAATTTTTGTCAGTTGGATTGATCTACGAGCAAAAAATGCCAAATTCGTGATATTCGATTTTTTTTTGGGTGAATCCGCAAGTGTTCAAAAATGATGAAAGCCGCGCTAAAATTTTATCATTAACAATTTATTTTTGTTAAAAAAATTTTGAATAATAACACAGACCAACATGGTTTAGTTGTTGGAAAGCTATAGGTCATTTTCGAAGTAATTTGGAATAGAATCCGAATCCGGGGCCAGAACTGGCCTATCACGTCAGGATTTTGAGATACAATGATTTACCCAATAAAAAACAAAAATGGCGTAGGCTGAAGTGGGGCGCATACGATTTTTGGATACCCTGGTATATCGCTTAAGAACTCCAAAAGATTTTTTTTGGTTTACCAAATTTGGTTATGATATCTATCTTCTTAAACAAACGAAACACAACGAATTTTGCACCGAAAAGATTTTTTGACCGGTCCCCCATAGTACCGGCTGTATGATATAGTCAACCGATTTTAATCAAATCTGATATACTGCGTGGGAACTCTACAAAACTTCCGAATGCCAAATTTGGTTTTGATATCTTTATAAACAAGCGAATTATCCATCTTAAACTTTCGTTATTTTTCGAGGTTTTCTGAAGCACCCCTTTGGCAACAATATAATATAGCCCCGATACAAAAAAAAAAATAAAATATTCTTGTTTCCGGTAAGATATTAAGAAATCTAATCTGAAATCTCGAAGATCTAGGCGTTCATACAGACAGACAGACGGAGCTGGGGAGCTTTAGATAACTTTAGGGGGTATCCGATGTCTCCTTCTGTACGTTACATACATGGCATTTTATTGACGAATTTTTCTTAAATCGATGAAACCAAACACTGTTTCCATTGAAAAAAAACATTTTTCTTAAGTCAATGGTACCAAAGACTGTTTCTAACGAAAAAAGACATTGTTTTCTGAACTTAGTATTATTCAAGTTCCAAAAAAGTTGCGATGTTTTTAGATCAGAGGATTTAGCGGTTAGTTCTGTAATAATATGCCTAGCTACTAGTGTTTTAGTTGCACAAACTCACTTCTTGTTCTTCTTCTTTTTCTTCTTCTTAGCTCTACAGTCTTTGGTGGACCACAGCTTCCGCAACAATCTCTCATCATTGTCCCTCTCTACAACGACATCTCTCCAGTGTCGCACGCCTATTTTTCTGAGATCGGCTTCTACATCATCTAGCCATCGTTTCTTTGGACGTCCTCTTCTTCTTCCTCCAATCGGTTGCAATACAAAGGCCTTTCGAGCTATTCTTTCCGTGGACATTCTTAGCACATGACCCAGCCACCTTATTCTCTGCACAAACTCACATTGTGTATAAAAGTCAAGCACTGTAAAAACGGTTTTCATTTAAAATCAACAGCCTACAGATGGCCCACCCTATTCTCAAATCAAGCAATTAAGCAGCTAGTTCCAGCAGTAAAACAATTTCCATAGTAAAAGACGTACAACACACGCAAAAGTTTTCCCAAACTTACACCTGCTGGATCGATAGTTAGTTTTGGTATACGTCAACTTTTGAACGGCAGTGTGCAACTTGGGAAAAACTTTGCCAAAAGTTAGCACATAATATACGCATATAGTGAAAAGTGAAAAGTCAGCGACAGACGCCAGATTAGTTGACAATTCTCTGTTAGTTTGCCACTTGAAATCTCTATCTCTGCGATTGTTGCCTCTCCGCATCGTGCCATCACTTCTTGGTGCGTTTGTGTGTCTGTGTCGGATGTTTCAATTCGCAAGTTGCGCTTCCTTCCGATCACGTGGCACAGCGCCAGGCCAAACGCCGCCAAATGCAGCCGTTGCTTCCGCTCAGCCGATAACTTCCGTCCTGCCGCCGACTGGTGTCAGCATCAGAATGTTGCCAGCACACCCCTAACCCCCTAGCCTAGCACAGTGCTAACCCCCAGCCCGCTCCGTTCAACCAAACCAGCTACTCAACAACCCCGCGTGACAATTACTCATGAATACATTTTGCGCCTGATAAAAATGCGAAAACTGCCCGAACCGAGCGACGTTTGCGTTTTATTTATGGTTTTATTTGTGGCAAACACAAAAGGACCTTACACAGTGCGCGCTAATAGTAAGCGGAGACAGTCAGTGTCGTACCACATGCCACAGTTACTACTCTTATGTATGGCAGTTGGAGTGCCTGCCATAACCATAAAGTCAATTTATTTATTAAGTTTTTATCGCAAAAACCAAAAGAATATTGTTGTAAGCATTTGCTGATTTTCCATTTGAATAAATGAATGAATGCGGCAGAGATTACTTAAGTTCTATTCTCTCCCAGCACTAGATATAATCTCTAATGTGTCATCAGACGCATAAAGCACTTGGCTAACCAAAATAGGGTCAATAAAATTGACCAACTTTCTTCCAGTTGTAAATATGCCACCTTTAAAAATTTGCTCAATTTTTATGACCCAACTTGATAAATTAGAAATTAATTTATGGCTTATGGCTGGAAGATGTCAACTAGAACTCAGCTGAGCACAAAAAGATAATTAAGGGCATGTGTGTTTTTTTTCTGAGCACACTTGGTATATTTTTAAACAATTAAAAAAGTTATAAAATATATATTTCTTTGTAGAGAAATTGGAGTCAACAACCCTGACTGGTACACAGCAATAGAGCATCTAGAAAACTACGTGGTACTATGAAAACATGACTTCCTTCTAGTGTAGAAGTTATGGAAATTTAAAGATGAGATAATAAACTTTGAATGATACCTTTCAATTTTCTTCGTGACTGTGATCTCGAACTAGGCTTATTTTTGCTCTAGCACTTCTAATGTTTAAGTTATAGCCATTTATGATGATTCATTTGTTTTATACGTTTTCGTTTTTGCGTGCTCATAATTTCACATTGGGAAACATTGCTGCCACAGTATCGCACTTTTCAATTACTTCATATCGTTTACATTTTAGTTTGATTAAATAATTGCTACTATTGTTTTATTTAGTATTTGAAATAAATTGAAACAATAATATTAGCTTTTATTGAAATTAATCACGATTTAGCTATTTTCCTAACAAGGAAAATTATTTTCTTGCAACACGTCAACCCTGTCGCAAATATCGGATATGTCAATATGAGTGTATGTAAGCTATCATATGCACGGCCGTAAAGTGAAAACTCGGGCCCGGGAGGTTGAATGTACCGGCCCCTCTATAACAGCTTTAAGGCTAATACGCAGTTCGAAAAATTTCGCGCGGAATGACAAAACTACATAAAAAATCCCATTTGGGACTTTTTTTTATATGTAGTTTTGTCATTCCGCGCGAAATTTTTCGAGCTGCGTATACCCCTTTAGCTTGTAGGTTAGTTTATATGGTTAAACAGAAAAAATCGCGTGGAAAAAAATTATCCATCCAGAAAAAAAATTCCGAAAATTTAATTACGACAGTAGTAACATTGGGTCTCTGAGAAAACTTCCGGCCCGGGAGGAATACCCCCATTTTCCCACCTCTCTTTTCGGTCCTGATCAAATGCCCAAAATTCGTTTTCGGTTGTGCTTGCAATTGAATCAGAAAATTAAAAGAATTTAATGATACGAACATATTTAAAAACTAATATTGGTGTTTCAATCGAATATTTAACTTGAAATAATCAGACGTGCTCCGGAAATCGAAAAAACGAAACCGAACAATTTTATTCGGATTCGTTTTTACGTTTTCCGGAAAAATTATATTACCCTTTTTGTTTTCGATAAATTCGTATATTTCCCATATTTTTCCGATAAATTCTGCTGTTCTGTTGGCGCAAGATTATTTTTGTTTGATATAAAACAGCTGACATGGTTGCCGCAGCTCTGCACCTGTTTACATTTCATTTTCATTAAAATATTGCTTGTTCTTTATTATTCTAACTTTTAAATAAAATTGCACAAAAATATTACTTTAGCAACAATTTTTATTGAAATTAAATATGAATTAGCTATTTTTTTTACATGAGAAATTTTCTTTGTGTAACGCGGCAGCCCTGTCACACCAATCAGTCATGTGTTCGTGTATGATACGTGCACATACCCAAATACAAAAAAAATTCGTTTTGTATTGAGTCAGAATGAATATCTTACTTGAAACCGACATTAAAAGCATCTAAGAATATCAAAGAAAAAATTAAAAAATTAGTTCAGTTTAAAAAATATTGAAATTTTCAAACATATTCTGTCCATTCGTTTTGATTTCACTTGCAAAAATGCAATCGGATTGAAACCACCTAAAAAAAATCGTTTTGTTAAAATTGTTAGCAACGAACATTTCAACTTCAAATGTTTCCGAATTTTTTATTCGTTATAGTAAACAAGAAGATCTTCTCAAAGTTACTATTGTCTTAAGCGTCTTCTCGGCTGGCGTCTTCCTCCGCTTCCCTGTATTGGCATTATGGATTCTATTTTCAATTTGTATATAGTTCGGATTCGGCTATAAATTGTAGGTCCCTGTTCTATGGAACAGTTATTAATAGAGATGCCCATGCCCCGCCCAGGAGCGACTGACAAAAATTGTCAGTCAGGCAATTATTATTATTATATAATCGGGTATGTTCGTCTGAAGAAGTCACAGAACGCCCCACAAGCTGTTTGCTAGTCGTTACTAAAGGGTCATCAATCTTGAGGTTTTTTTTTTTAAATGCAAAAAAACATAAAAATTACAAATTAATCGGATAGTCTTTATTATCAATGGAAAGAACCATGCTTGCCATTTACTTTTTAAAGATAATCCCTTTCAAATGTTGGCGGCAACTGCGCCGTAGCTCGTCCAGGCGGAAGTTCCAATCTTCGATGAGCATAATCGGCGGTAACTCGCGAATAACACGGATAATGCTTCAATCATAGCTTGCTAATCCACAAACACTTTAGACTTCACGTAGCCCCAAAGGAAAAAGTCTAACGTTGTGATATCACACGATCTTTGTGGCCAACTCACCGTTCCGGAGCGTAAAATTAATTTTTCACCGAATTGGTTGCATAAAATGGCCTAAGCGCGCAAAAAACATTCTTTACAGAACGCGAATTTTCGTAATATAATTGTACGATTTGTTAACTTTGTTCGTGTGTGAGTCTTTCCATGATGAAATGGAAATGAAAACTGAATAAAAAACACATGGCAACTTGACAGTACTCATGCGTGATTTATCAAAAAAACCCAATTAAAAAAAAACCTCAAGATTGATGACCCTTTAGAAAATTCCGAGCAACTACTTCATGGACCAACAAGAGGACTTTTTAAATTACATCATTACATAGTAACGCCTCTGATGCCGTAACTGTTATATTACATAAGTGAGTTAGACTGGTATCTAAGGTTATCTAAGGGTTTTGAAAACATCACCCACCCAAGGTGATGATGAATAATTATTTATTACGCAGATACCAAGGAGAATTATTTTGACTTAAGGTCCTAGTCTGCATGAAACTGAGATTTTGTAAATTTTCCAAATTTTACCGGAGATGGGATAGAAAAAAAAAGCTGCGAGTTCCGGTCTGGCTCTGAGGAGGTATGGAACGGGAGGGAATGTTTAAGTTTTCAGTTTTAGATTTGCAGTACAGTTTCTATTCTTGGTCGGGGATACTTTTTTTTAAATAAAAATCATTTGGATATAGATACTAGATAAAGATTTTCTAAAGTACTACATTGCGATCTTCTGGGATGAAATTTATATTATCAAACGAAAGATTTTTTTATTTACCGCATTTTAAAAGATATGATACTTGGAAATTATTTTGGTTTGTGGCAGAAAAAATTAAATTAGATCTGCTTCCACACATTAGAAGTCCAAATCTCAAGTTTGGTTAACTTAAGAGCTGAAGAGTTCTTCAAGATCTAGGCGTTCATACAGACAGACCGATAAGTCTAAGTCAATATTTGTTGTCCCATTGACCACCTTGTAGATAAATTTGGGCGATTGCTGCTTCTCTATTTTAAAAACATTTGCACAAACTTAATATTCCCATTACCTTTAGGTATAGGATAAACAAAGCAAGCCACGCAAATAAATGCTCCATAAGACATATAGCCGTGGGCGTCCATGTCAAGTTTCAGAAATAGATTTGTACTTAATGACTGTAGAATTTGCCATACTAAGATTCCACCGGCAATTAGATCTGCCAAAAAATTCTTCTAGAGCAGATTTTCAGGTCAGCTCAAATGGGTTTCCGGCCAAGTCTTAGCTATTGCCTTCAGCAATTGCTTAATCATTCATCGTTTTACAAACGTGAGTCATCAATGGACATGATCATGATCGCGTTAGATCAAATTACAAAGATATTACAAAATCTAACCCGCAGCATGCAAGAAATTAAGAAATCCGAAACCACAAACTGCAACAATACAACAAATAAAGTAAAGTATTAACTATAGAAAAAAAATTAGATGATGCTGGTTATAATGCGTTATAATTATAATAAGCTTATAAAGGGTCATAAATCTTGAGGTTTTTTTTTTTTTAAATGCAAAAAAACACAAAAATTGCAAATGAATCGGAAAATCTTTACTATCAATAGAAATATCTTATCAAGCTGCCCTCGTATTATTTATTAGCATTATAACATAATGCTATAGTAAAGCAAATGAAAACATATCTGCTTTTACACACAACATTTCTTCATGGAATTTAAATTTCTGGCACGCTTTGGAAAAGACCCTTGCATCATAATATTTTTGATTTAATTTAATATAAGCAGCCAAGTTGGCCAACTAGAACTAATTTTGTGGATGTTCTGGTTCCAAATAGTTAAATTTTATTATAATGCCTTTATTTGTCCGAGTGCAAGTTAAATCAACAGCCTTAGTCATAAGCAACCCCTTGTCAGATGTCCCCAGCCCTACCCTGACCATACATTGCCTGCTTAATGATACGGAAATCAAATGCCAACGCCAATGCCAAATTGCAACGCTTTTCCGCCAGTTTGGTCAAGACGTAGTCCAGTAGTTAGACCCTTAATAGTTTTGGCTGGGAAATTTCCAAAATATACCCCTCAACTGGCATTTGCTTTAATTAACAGGCATTAAGTGCAGTTAGCGCCGACTGCGACGCCTACGCATGAAGCAGAGCAAAAGCAGAGAGAGAAGTGTGCGCAAGCGTAACTCAAGCGAAAGTAATGCTAGGTTCACACTGCGGCACACTGTGACACAACTGAGTGTCACTAGAGTACATAACTTTTTATTTTAATGTAAACTCAAGTAATATTTATATGGTGTCACAATTCGTAATATGACAATAGCTGGCACATTTTTATTTTATTTATGTCACAGGCAGCAACAATAACAACTAATAAGCTTTAATCCATATAGAACTAAAAACGTATTGTATAGTTATTATTACTAGTGGCCAGAACGTTGGCTTGACTGCTTTTAGCAGTTAAATATAGACTAAGTGAGCTTGACATTGATTTTGATATTTCATTTATAAATTTTGTCCAGAAAGTAATTTTGATTAAGCTGTGCCAGCAGTTCATGATGTATTCAAGTATCATGATAGTGATTCGATATGGGCTTATTAGATTATGAAAGTTAAAAACTTAAAAAAAAAAAAAAGCAGTCACTGTTTCAAAATGTGAACTAAAAAAAACTGTTCTCAATCAAATTTGCTGTTACTTATAGGATATCCCAAGTGGGATTTTTTTTTTTATATGAAGTTTTGTCATTCCGCGCGAAATTTTAGCGTTCTGCGTATAGGCCTTTAAGGAATTTTTTTTAGAGACTTACAACTCCATTTAAGCCTAGAAAAGTGGTTCACTCTTCTATATTTGAATTTTTTATAGAAAGTAGTCAGTCAGCACTCCTATTTTTCTGAGATCGTCTTCTACATCATCCAGCCAACGTTTCTTTGGACGTCCTCTTCTTCTTCCTCCAATCGGTTGCAATACAAAGGCCTTTCGAGCTATTCTATTCGTGGACATTCTTAGCACATGACCCAGCCACCTTATTCCTTGTGCCTTAACAAATCTGTTAACTGCCATATATTTTTCGCCATATTTTTTCAGGCATATGTGAGTACTGGTCTTATTAGTGTTTTGTACAATCTGAATTTTTGACTGCCTGAGAGAATCTTTCATCGGAATAGCTTTAGATTTGCGTAGTATGCTTTTTTCGCGGCCCGTATTCTTTCCTTAATTGCTACTGTCGAGTCTTTTATAGCAGATAGTACTATGCCCAGGTATTTGAATTCTACTACTTAGTCGCGTAGTCACTCTAGATTGCTAGAGTCAGTATTAGAGCTGGATCGAACCATATATTTTGTCTTATCAGTGTTAATTTTAAGCCCCGCCGCTTTGGAGTTTCGAATGCATTTGCCAGTTCAGACTTGCTTTTGGCCCTTATTAGTACAGCATTGGCAAATGCACATATCGGAAAGTTTTTTTTTGTTATAGATAGTGCCATTTGGTTTGATTTGCGCGACTATTGCATGTAAAACTAAATTGAAGTTTGATCCAAATTGGTCCACTATTTCATGTAGCTACCATAAAAAATGTGAGCCCGCTCTCTTTTGAGAGAGACACGAATAACGGAACTGCGCTTGCGTGACCTTCTTATTGTTGGATCATGGCTATAAACTGTAGCTTCCTGTTCTCTTCGAACAGTCATTAATAGAGATTTCCCCATG
Source organism: Chymomyza costata (assembly GCA_018150985.1). NCBI lineage: Eukaryota > Metazoa > Arthropoda > Insecta > Diptera > Drosophilidae > Chymomyza > Chymomyza costata. Next base: position 21,682,843 of record JAECWU010000127.1, on the reverse strand, counting down.
CTACGCCCAGGGGCAACTGACAAAACAATCAGTCGGGGGCATTATATACAAGCTTGCTACTACGCACAAAAAATGCTTAAGCCCGTTGCGAATTACAAGCAACATAGGCAAAATTATTTAAATCAGATACATCTGATTTTAATAGATATTTAAATGCGAGACGTAGGCATCAGCAGCTTTCTGAAGTGGTTCATCTTTAATATTCGTTGTACTAAGTATTGGAATTTGAGTCTTTTTTTTTAGCATTTTTATAAGGTTTAAGTTAAAATGTGTCGCAAATATTTCAAAACCTACCACCTTTCAATTAAAAGTTGATATTGTTTCAACAAATTTTGGTCATTTGACGTATGCATAAAATAAACTTAAAATAAAATATAAAGTTTACGATATAAGCAATATCATTACAAAAAAAATGTTAGCATTTCATATGGCTACAATTACTTTTTTAAAAGCTGCCGTCATAACTAAGAGTTGATATTGTTTTAACAACTTTTGGCCAGTCCCTACGTGTCTTTGACGTATGCCTAGCATAAACTTGAAATAAAATATAAACTTATTGGTATATGCAATATCATTAAAAAAAAATCAGAATAAAAATAAATATGCTTCTAATGCTGCACAAACGTGCTATTAGGCACCAAAAGTGTTTAAACCGGTTGTGAATTATAAGCATATAGGCAAAAATACTTAAATAAGCCTGTAGTCGGCAGTTATACTTAAATTTTTTTTGGATTTCAATATCGTGCCAAGTTTTTGGTGCTAATAAAATAGGGCTAACCAAATGAACCAGTCAAACTAGATTGCTGTATCAACCTCGCACAGCCTTAAGCTACCTTGTTTAGATTGCAATTTGTATGCTTCTTGTAAAACTCTTACCAATTGGCAGCCTGAAGACCTATGTTGCTCTGGCTACACAACTTAGCTTTAACTTCTACTTTATAATTATATAAATGACTAAAATAAAATCTTACTAATTGGAGAATATTCAATAAATAAGTATTTGAGTATTTTTCACCAACTTGTTCATTGCTTAAATTCTGCCAGCATCTAAGCACAAGGATGTATCTCCATAATAACAATAGTGTTTATACCAAATGCAGCCACTACATGTCGTTGTGACAAACTTTGGCGCAATAGTCACAGTGTGGAGCAGTGTAAACGCAGCATTATACATAAAATATTAGAAGAAGCAGAAGAACTGAGGGCTTCAACTTACAGCTGGAATTAAATACTGAACGGGTGCATGTCCAAGCATTTTTTGTATATGTAAATTAACTTAAATAGCCTAGAAATTAATTAGCAGCGATTGAGATTGTTTGATAATGACAACAAGCAACAACAACAACAACAACTACAACAAGACACGCATGTGCATTGAAAGGCAACAAAAAGTCGTAAAACGCTGCAGAATCGAGCTGCATCGAGAAGTTTGACTGTCGACCACCGACTGTTCCAACTGTTTCGTCTCACTCGGAGCTCTCGCGGATCACTCGGACTACACGGACTACACGGACAGAGCGGTTTGTTCCGCTGCTTAACCCTTTTTTGGCGCTTGCCATTACCGCGGCGGCTGCCGTCGCTGCGGCGACAGTAATAATGATGCGTTTATCCAAAACGAGCATCAGATAAGCGCCAGCCGCAGCCGATCGACAAGTTTGATAAGACGCGTCGTATGCGCAGTCGCTGTTAGCAGTGACGCAGGCGCAGGCGCGCTCACTGATAAGCAAGGCGTGTGCGTATCTGTATGTGTTTGTAGCGGTGTGCGTATTCTGTAGCGGTGTATGTGTGTGTGTGCGAGCGTACGTGTGCACATCATTCAAATGCCAATTAAAGGCGCCGGCGCATACACAGAGCCTGAGAACTGGCCAAGTTAAAGTTACGAGGGTAGGTTGAAAGGTAAGCACTCTGGGTTATGTTCCAAACTAAACAAAGAGAGAGAAGTCAATACATTTAATCGGCCACCTCCAATCTTGGATCTTAACAGAAAATGAAAGTTGAATTTACATCAGCCAATTAAATAAAAAAAAAACGATGCCTGAATTGATCAAGATCGCGAGAAGAGACAATTTTTTAAGAAAAAAGGCGTTGAAAGGATATTTTACAGTAAATATACAAAAAATTGGTAAAATCAATTCCTGAACTTTTGCAAAAGGTCTGTGACGTCAAAGGTGGGTTTACTTTTTATTATTCTTTTTATTTAATCAAAAGTTAGAGGTTTTTCTCTTCATCTGGCAAACTATTTTGTATTATCAAAAAACTTTTGTCCACTAACATTTATAAAAAATCATTCTAATTTTCTAAGCTATAATATTAACAATAATAAACTTATGCGTTTTGAGGAGCTTAATTTATCATTGTCCTATGTATATTATTATTTGTAATGGGTGGATCTATTGTACCCCCTACACGGCTTAGAGCTCTCCCAAAAGTCCAATTGCCTGCATGTGCTCCAGTATTTTGTTTGGATTTATGGTGACAATGCTCTCTGGTATGATAACGTACATGCCTAGAAGCTTGCTTCTTTTGTTGACGAGTGCTATGCATTCAGATAGTAGATGCACTGAGATTTCTTCCTCCATACTACAGAAGCGACAAAGCCCACTATCCGCTATGGCAATTTTATTTAAGTGGCTGCGGAGTCTACAGTGTCCCGTCAGGATCCGAGAGTTTTCATGAGTTTGAACCTTTTACGGATGTAGTTGGAAAGGAGGGTTTTTGACTGCTTAAGTCCTGGTATCTGTGCCCAGTAAAGCAGCCTTTTGTTTTCTTCCTCTTTCTTCAGTAGTTACCTTACCACGTGGTTGCCAATCCCACAGTATGCTTCAGGTCCGATTCACGGTGTTGCTGCACCTGTCCTTGCTAGTTTGTCTGCTAGCTCACTTCCAGGAATATTGTTGTGTCCTGGCACCCATCTGATTGTGAGCTTGTTTCTGGCACCTAAATTGTCAAGTGCAGTTCTCACTTTTTTGACCACCCTTGAAGTGATCTTGGCCTTGCTGATTGCTTTTATAGCTGCTTGACTGTCAGACAGGATGGAGATTTCCTTGTCGTGGTAGTTCCTTTGCAGACTGAATTCTGCACACCTTCCAATAGCACAGACTTCAGCTTAAAAAATGCTGGTGTGTCTGCCTAGTGACTCATGATATTTAGTCCTGGGTCCTACTACCCCCAGGCCACTTCCTTCATCAGTGAGGGATCCATCCGTATACCACTTTATTGTCTGTGGTTTCATTGGGTGAACTACCGAAAGAGTTGTCCAGGCTATATAAATCAATTTTTTTTACTTATGTCAAAATACTTTTGTCCACTTTTGTAATTACAATCATTATTTATGTTTGAAGAACTAAAATCAAAATACCCAAAAATAATTAATTTTATAAATTATCTTTATCTCCCGTCAAAAAGCAGTGGAAAAGAAATTGGCTTAAAAAGTTAATTAAAACGTTAGCTACATTACTTTTTGGTCCACCCTCGGTTAGGTATGTGTGCAAAGTATCGAGCTGTGAGTATGACGGTTGGCGAGAGGAGCGTACAAGTATACTGAAAAGCAATCAGCTGTCATTTGGAGGCAAACAAAGTGGACATGCTTGCATTTCATTTCACATGCACACACACACACACACATACACACACTCATGTGTGTGTGTCTACAAGTGCAACAAGTTGTGCGGCTAAAGCTTTAATCTAAGTACCCTACTAATCGGAATTGGGCTTTTCATCTCATTTTTTGAACGATTTCAATAACTCTTACATTTTTCAAAAAAGTTCATATATTATGTAATATTGTTTTAAACCATCATACACAGAGAGGAAAATTAGTAATGAAGTAAGAGCTGCTTGACTATGGAATACACTGCATCCATTACTCGACCTTTTTCCATTCTTACTTTCACTTGAAATTAATGAATTTGATTTTTTCTAATTTGATGAAATCAATCAATTCGCATCCAAGGCCCTATTAGCCCTAGCACTTCGGAGTTCTGAGCTAAGTTTCAAAATACTGTTGATTATACATATATTTCTATAATTCACAATGGCACCAAAAAAGAAACGAAAATAAGTTCCAAATTTTGTCGCAAGAGATAACAACATAAAAAAATAAATGTTGGACGGAGAAAAAAAACTTTTTTTTTCTATTTTAATAGAGAGATCAGCATCTAAGTGCACACCCAAAAAATGACCAAACTCGAAGTATGCCTACTACCTCATCACATAGTCCCATCTCAAAATGCAGCGCATATTACAAGTCGGCTGAGCTGCAACACTTAGTTGATCTCTGGATTCTGGCTAGCTTTGTGTGAGCCCCCAACTCAAAAGCGGCGCTTAAATTCGCAACGTCAACGGCGCCGTTCATGTTCCAGACTCAGCTAAAACCAGGCCGAACGACTATGCCGTAGAAACCATTCATCGATCAAGTTGCAACTGCAGCGGCAATCGTTTGGCTCAGATCTTTCATTTAAATACGTTATATGTGATATGTTTGTATATGTATGTGTTGGAGTACCCCGCTCCGTTTCTGTGTGGAATCAACATTTGGTTGTCGCAGCAGCCGCTTGTCAGTGTCGCCAAAAAAGCAAAACGTCGTCTTCATCGAGCGATGCCAAACGATGCCAGTCCAAGCTCATTGTCATTGTCTGGACTGAATGTACCTCTCTCTACCGAACTGGTCTACCCTCTTGTATTTCAACCTTTCTCTCACTCAGTCGATTGTTTCTCGCCGGGATTTTGTCTTTGATCGACGACTGTTGTTCAACGAGCTGCCGGCTACCGATACCGTTTCCTCACATTTGTGCAAAACTGTTGGCCCAAAACAACAAAATGATGCGACATTTCTTAACCCTTTACCCCTTTAACAAACTGATGGTCTTTGCGGTGCCTCGCTTGCCCCTAGTTAGCGCAATTGATTTGCAATGCCATGGTGCATTGATTTTGATCTGCCACGACAGGCGCGCCAGCCGGTCCGCTTCGTCTTCTACCCCCTTCATCCTTCATCCGCTCTATCCCGCTTGCACACACTGGCATCTGCTTCTTACTCGTTTTGGCCAAATCAGCGCCAGACGCAAATTTTATTGACAGCATCAGTTGGCAGTGAGCAGTTCTGGATCATTGAATCATTTGGCACTCGTGTGAACGCAAAACTTGAGCAACTCTCTTATTCGTTTGCTTTAATTCGAATGCATTCATAATCGAATAACGAGTGTTTTTGTGTTGACTAAATTGCAAATTTGTTTTTATCAAGCTTTGCAGAAGATCGATTGTATTTGATGAAATATTCTGGTTCAGCGATTAGTTTTGTTGGGGTTTTAATAATGAATGGATTAGATTTATTTGTTGTGTGAGAGGTCTGATCGAGGAATGTCTTCTAACACTTGCACACTGTTAACGGCTCGATCCCACTCGTGAAATATTCTGGGTACGTGAAATTTCGTAAATTCGAGTATCTCAAAAATTTTAGTTTTTAGCCAATTTGGATATGGCTCTCAAACAGGCGCTGATACAGAATTTGCTCATAGGGGCGGGTTTTCAATTAGAAGTGTATATAGCAGAGCTCGCAAAAAACTGTCAGCCCTTTTTTCCAACTTTTGGGGGGTCCGGACACGAAAAACCCCCAGTGGATCCGCGACAACTTTCAATACTTTCGCGCTGCGGTGCACAGGGCTACCACGTAGTCCCACCGCCTCTACTGCTCAGATCTGGCATCGCCGTACTTTCCTCCGCTTAAGCTGAAGCTCAAGAGAAACCGATACAGTTCCGTAGAAGACGTCCAAGGAACTGTGACGGCATCTCTGAAGGGAATTTCCGAAAGCGAGTTCCAGAAGGCGTATTCGCAGTGAGAATCGCATTATACGCGTAGGTGCTACCAAGAATTTCTGTTGATTACTTCAATACAAACTTGTAAATTAATTCAGTTCTACTACTTTTGGAGGGTGCGAACCCGAAACTCCCCCCGTGAATGCGCTACTGCTCTCAATAAAGTCTTAGCTTCTAAAATGTATTAGGCGCTGCAGTGTACAGGGTTGCCACGTAGCCCCACTGCCTCTACAGTCCAGAAATGGCAGCGCCGTGCTTTTACCTCTTTCCTCCGCTTAAGCTGAAGCTCAAGAGAAACCGATACAGTTCCGTAGAAGACGTCCAAGAAACTGTGACAGCATCTCTGAAGGGAAATCCCGAAAGCGAGTTCCAGAAGGCGTACTCGCAGTGGGAATCGCATTATACGCGTAGGTGCTACAAAGAATTTCTGTCGATTACTTCAATACAAACTTGTAAATTAGTTCAGTTCTACTACTTTTGGGGGGTGCGAACCCGAAACTCCCCCCATGAAACCGCTACTGCTCTCAATAAAGTCTTAGCTTCTAAAATGTATTCCGCACTGCAGTGCACAGGGTTGCCAAGTAGCCCCACCGCCTCTACAGTCCAGATATGGCAACGCCGTGCCTTTTCCCCTTTCCACGGCTTAAGCTGAACCTCAAGAAAAACCGATACAGCTTCGTAGAAGACGTCCAAGGAACTTTGACGGCATTTCTGGAGGGAATCCCGGAAAGCGAGTTGCAGAAGGCGTACGCGTAGTAGTTATCGCATTATACGCATTGCTTCCGAGGACGAGGGTGCTACTAAGAATTTCTACCGATTAGTTTTATAAAAATTTAAAATTAATTCAAAAATTTAGATTTTACCCCTTGGTTGCATTCTAGAAAAACCCATGAGTATAAGTTCTTAATTTTCCTTCCTTCATATTTCAAAAAGAAATTTCTACAAAATTGGAGCATCTTTATAAATACTTTTATTGGCGCCGCAAAGCAAATTTTTCATCTAATATTTTGTCGTCTAGCTCGATGCAACAAAAGAAACATTGAACATTTTTTTGGTCAAAAATTTAACAAAATTTACCGCCTCGTTTCACTTGCATTGAGGCATCAATGACCGACTACAAAGCGCCTCATGGATCACATATGTATGTTTTGTGCATGCTACATGCCCCACTGCTCCTCCGCTCCTATTCCGACTGCTGCTAATTGCGGCAATTAAGCGAACTAAAAATCTAACGACAAATATTTAAAAAATTCAACTCGTTGCTGACTCAGCAATCACATAAGTTCCCAGCTAGCAGGGAACGATTATTGGTCAACCTGGCTGTAGCTAGCTACCTGTGCCCGAGTCACGCCCCGCCGCCGGTACGCCCTTTGTTGTACGGAATTTGGCGTTAAATGCTCTGCGCCCAGTTGCGTTTGGGCTTTTGAAGTTAAATAGTGCCGAGTGCCGAATTCCGAATACCGAGCTCTTTGGCACAAACAAATGACATGCAACAAAACCAACAACTTGAACAAAATACCTTACCGAAAAAATAAAAACTAAGGGTAGTAGTGATTTTCGTTGCAACGAAGTTTTAATACACTTTTTGGCAAGTCGAAAGAAAAACGTCTTGGAGGTAGTTGTGGATTACGTTTAATTTTTAGGTTTTATCAACTAGTGTAATAAGTAACTCTTGGAAAACATAGGTATAGTAATAATCAGTGGCGGATCCACGGAGGTGGCTTTCGGGTCCGTAACCCCCCAAACGTTGGAAAAATGGTTTTAAAGTCAATTGCGAGTTCTGATATATATACACTTCGAAGTGAAGAACCCCCCAAGACCAAATCCTAGATCAGCACCTGGTAATAATACTGTTCCTACGCATAACATCTGCAAACGCAAGTTGGACGGAGAATGTTAATACTGAACCTTCAAGCCCATTATATATAGACTATATAGATATACAACCACCCCGTTTGTTCCACTTTGCGACCCCGAAAAGGAAAGATATGTATTTTAACATTATTTCTACCAAGATGTGTAGAAATAGTATTAAATAAGCTTCAAAAATGTCGCATAAAACAACTACTACCAAATACCCAAAATAAAAACTTTTATGCCTTGAATTGGAAATTTTTCCACAAAAACTTTTCTTAACAAGAACAAAGCATTTCATATGACACTTGCAAGCCGCTTGTTGTTGTTGCTCACATTGTTAGTCTGGCACTTCTGCATTTCTGCATCGTTGTTCGAGTTGCTAACGTCACACTTTTGCATTTTCGCCCGACAAGGTGAAGACACCTATTATATTTCTTAATTTGTTTATGTAAAAGCAACAATCAATTGAACATATAAGATAACAAAATTTAAAAAAAAAAAATTTGTTTTTAAATCATAATCCTCTTGTATTTTTGTTAAAAACTTTTGTTTCAACATCCAAGTGTATATGCAAAAGCAATTAAATATTAAATTCATAGCAAGTCGAAAAATAAAATCAAATTACAACCAGTTTTGTTTATACACGATTTTGAAATAATACGGTGTAGGAAAAATTTTTTTACACATTTTCATTCCATTTAGTAACGTATAGCTTTTTGATTCAAATTTTAGATTTGTTTATAAAACTAGTTAGCCAATTCCGTTTTCTTATTTATTTTCAAAGCAGCTTAAGGACTTACTTCACTTCTTTTTTTTTAGGGGTTTTCCTGGAACGAATCTACCGTGTAGAAACAGAATAAGATGTATTTTAAAGTAAAGAGTTGGACCATAGGCTCTAGAGCCGTGAGATTCAATAATTTATCAAAATTCAAACATAAATTTGAAAAAATTCCCGAATATAACTTGGTTCCACATAGTAAAAGTATACAAAAAAGTAATCATCTTATGAATGGTATAGTCCGATTTTAGGTGACCGTCACCCTGTAGAGACATCTTGATTTAGAAGTATATGCATCAAATAAGGTACATTAAGGCATTATGGTTTTGAGTAAAAAGCGATACCCTTCACAAACAAAATTTTAATTTCAACAAAAATATCATCTTAACAATGATATCTATATATATAATAGAAAGTTATATTAGTTACACCATTTATAACTCAAGAACGGCTGGATCGATTTTGATGACCTATGATTGGCTGGATTCACATAAAAAGAATTAAACCACGAAATTCTCTTTAGACTTAAATTGAAAATCTTCATCTGCGTGACTATTATGCTCATCTATTGGTAAAATTTCAGTTCTTTAGAATTTATAGTCTCTGAGATCCATATTTTAAACAAATTATTCGTAAGGACTAACATATTAGACAAACTATTTCAAAAATGGTTGAAATATAGTATAGAGGCAGGTGGAGTGAATTCGGAAAAATTTTTGCGTAGATTTTTTGGAATAGCCAAAAATTTTTCAAAATTGATAGTTGTGTTCAGGGCATTAGCTCCATTGTGTCAAAATTTCAGATCGGTACTAAAATTATTTGTCAGGTAGATTGATCTCTGAACAAAAAATGCCAAATTCGTGATTTTCGATTTTTTTGAGGTGAGTCCGGAAGAGTCCAAAATAATAAAAAAATGGTTGAATAATGCATTTAAATGGATGATTGTGGAAAAAAAAAAGTGAGATGGCCTGAAAAAATTGTTTTTTAAAAAAAGAGCGAAATCGTCTGAAAGAGCACTCCTTTTGTCGATTTTCACTGCCTTCAGCTCTTCCAACAAATCATCAGAGCTTGGAACAGGCTTACGGGGATTTGTTTCAATTTTTTTGTATGTTTTCGGCATTTTGACACAAAAACAATTGAAATCCGTGCTGAAATTATATTCAAAATAATTATTTAGCTCATGAAATGAGTCGAATTCCGGATTCACCCCAAATCAAGCTACCGGATTCACCCCAAATCAACTTTTTCAAAACGGAGTAGCGTCATTCTGGTGGCTTGCAAAAATCGAAACGAATCCTTAAGCATTTATGAACTATAGAGTCTAAAGAATATTATGGATAAACTATAATAACATTTGATTTTACTCGAGAAAATGTTGAAATTTTAGCGACACAAAAACTTTAAATAAAAAAGTATTAAAAAAGTATACTGAACAGAAAAACACGTGTACTCGAGCGGGAGTATTATCAAAAACTATGGTCGGTAATGACGTTTATTTGAAAATTGGCTTTATACTTAAATGTCAACTCAGAAACACGTTAGGATGCGTTTCTGGATTCACCACACTTCCGAGCTCACTTCCGAGTTCACTTCACTTGCCTCTATACAGATATAGAAAAATGTGTGTACTTTCTATTTTAAGATGAGCTGATATACTACTGTATCTAAAAAGATAAGTAAAATATATAGTAAAAAAAATATTGTTTGCAAATTATTTGAGTCGATGTAATCTAATAGTTATCTATTCTCTCAGAAAGGACTCTTCAACTTTTAACTCCCTCTCCATTAGGTGCTTTTCGTGATTTTAGTTATTTTTTTTGTTAGTCTTTTTTCGAAGTCTTCTGCAATTGCACTGAATTTGCGAACTACTAATTCGTTTGTCTTAATGCTTCGGAACTAGTTCTTTTCAAATTTTGCTGCGTACAAATCACAAAAAGAAATACATACAAATAATTAGATGAAAAATTATAAGAAGTTCTAAAAAAATGTGCTGGAGTTCTGGTGAAGGGGTTTGCAATATACTTTCAACGAGCTTTAAACATTGCGCCTAATGAAATTGTCAACAGACCCATTTAGAGAGTATCTAAAACAGAAAAAAAAAATCAGACAACGGCGGCAAGTTGACAAGAGACAAGACAAAAAACAGAAAAAAAAAAAAATAACCTTTGGAGCTTGATAGACGCCGTTTGATTGTCGTGGCGCTACAAAGATTCTACACAAAAACCAAGAGTGAACAAGAATAAGTGAGGGAGGGAAGGCAGGGAGTAAAGTTGAGCTGTGCTGTAGTGAGCGTCTCCTGGAGTAAAACTCCTACGCCTGTTCTGTGCCTTTTGGTCGTCTCCTCTTATCTGATGCGGCACATCGGGGCAGGAAATTTGCGCCGCTTTGATATGATCGTCGTCGCCAGCCACCGATGATTTTTGATGGAACAATATTTTTGCTTGTCTGCGGCTTGTTCTGGTTTTTGTACTCGTTGTTGTTGTTGTTGTTGCTGTGGCATGTCAAGCGCCAATTGGAGCTGTAGCTACATGCTGCAAGCAACCCGCACAGCCGCTACCCCAGTCCAGAGTCTCTCACTAGCTGTCCATAGCTGGAGGAGCTTCCTGCTGGTGGTGATGACGCCGCGTTGACAAGGCGATGACAGATTTCTGCGAATTTTTCGCATTAGGCTTTGAACTTGCGCAGATTTTTGTGTTGTGTTTGTTTTGTATTTTTTGTTGGTTTGGTTGGTGCTTTGGTGGCGTTGGTGGCGTCGCTTGGGCAGCCCATTGACGGCGCTACTGTATGCAGTGAAGCGAACAGTTTGCTGACGGCACGGAACGACCGCAAAGTGTGTCGCCGGCATGAACGGAATCGACCCAGCCCAAGAGGGCCAGAGAGAGAGAGAGCGAGAACCATACCGCACCATCAGCGCGCTACCCTTTGATGCTTTGATGCTGGCCCATAACGGTTTTAGAGATGCGCCTCGATTTCCATGGAATTGCTAATAGAATCACAGACCAAGCCAAACCAGACCATGGCCAGGCCCAGACCATTTGACTTTATCAAAGAGTCGACTTTGTCTAAACATTTGCTTTTATTTTATGCCTTAACCCGTAGACATAGCCATTATATCAAGCTGGCGGCCCTGGATTGCCACCTGATGACGCGACACGTAACTCGTTTGAATACGCGCCTTTTGGCGGCGCCTGTGGGAAAATTGTTCCCTATTAATTTTAAACTCTGTCCACAATGCATTAACTTTGGCTTCAACTCACTCAGCTTGGCTTGTCCAGTCTCTTTGACAAGTCAGCGTAAAATGTGGCCACATTACAACAGAGCCGGCAATTGATGGAGTACGACAAGGATGAACGGTTCACCAATGGCACTAAGCCAGGCCAAGCCAAAGAGTTTTATGCTTAAATAAACTGAGGTGGTTTTTTATTTTTAAAGCTGTTTAATCATGGGATAGTTTCTTTGGGCAAAATACAACAGAATTTTAAAAACTGGAATGCAAATCGTGTCGTGAAAATTGGCCGTAGCTTGAGAGAGAATGGCTTTGTCTGGTAATGTAAGCAAATTTTGGATTTTGCAAAATAATTTACACTAGAAAGAGAAGAAAATGTGCTGGACTAAAGGGGATATGGGATGGACGTGGATTTGGGATAATCGCGACTTGCCTTCAGGTTCATACTTTAACCTGTTCAGTTGAATCTACATAGGTGGCAGAAGATTCGAAGTCAAAGCGCAATATGTCCCATCATCGGCTAGATTAATGTGATTTTGAGGCTCCCGCAGGGTTGCTTTGTAGCCCCGTTCCATCACCAGAGTGTGAATTGTTGGTCCTCTAACAAAAGTCAAGAACTTGCCTTCAGCTTCATACTTTAACCTGTTCCGTTGAACCTAGGTGGTTTGGATAGATCAATGAGAGGTGGAGGATCCGCAGCGATGTGTACCGGCTCCATTTATCTCGAACCTGGTCACGGCGGATATTCCCATCGCTAAGCAGCTAACTCAGGTTGTGGGAAGTCAAAAAATCATCAGTTGGGGATTTCCCAATTTTCTATACTACAGCATGTGAGTATAAAGATGGGATTTAGGAATACCTTCACCTGTTTGAAATCTAAGCACGCAGGTGGAGCATTGCCTTGAACCTATCCAAGTGTCGGGAAGTGCTTTATGTACATGCTAAGGAAACAGAAGTCACCCGCTGTATGGCTGTCCAACCATTCTCTCATGCTGCAAAAAGACGGCAATAACTTGATGGCGTATTCCAAAAATTTGGTGGCTCCTTAAAAAACGCATCACATTCCCACAATGCTGTAAGAGAAGGCACGACATCTTGATCTGGGGTATGGCGACTCGCGCGAATCTATTACGTATTCAGAAGTTTCAAAATAAAACCTTGCGCCTTATCACTGGGTGCGAATGTTAAGTAAGAAATACTACCTTGCACCATGACCACAACAAGGAGCTACGCTCACCAGATCTGGTCGGGTATGGCGGCTTGCGTGAATCGATTACATATTCAGACGTTTCAAAATAAGACCTTGTAACTTACATGTATCACCATGACCTTAGAAAGAAGACAGTTGACCTGCAAATTAATAAGCAATCAAGCCGCTAGTGTAACTAGGCTCCATCCCAGATAAACATCCTCCAATCCAGAGGCTGAGGAGAAGATGCCACAAGCAATCAACTCACCAAAAAAACCATCAAAAGCAAGACAACGCATGTAGACCGACTTAGAAGATGGTCAGAACTGGCCATATCTCAAGGTTACTCCCTATAACCACTCATACCTCGACCCATCCAGCTGCTTGAACTGGATTAGACAGTTTTGTTACTTTTGTCTTATAAGCTCATTCCACAGACAGCAGTTTGATTGAAAAAGTATTGTGGAGCACTATATATATTCACTATCATTCTTTTGCCAAACACCAATCTAACAAATCTGCACGAGCTGTCCTGGCAGTCCTTCCAAGATTAACTTATATTGACTACTCTACGCCCTGGCTGAGTCAACTAGCTCTTATCTGCAAAATTTAGATAAGCTCCCGCCACAGCGCGCACATCACACAGATTTGAGATTGCGCCAGCCCTGATAGTGCAGCCAAGTGTAGCCCAGGGCTGCGCAACCACAGCGACATTTGTGGCTAATGGCGGGCACGACGGCCAGCCGATAAACGCATGATAAGATCTGGGGCTAGCTGATTGATCAGAGCGCACAAAAAAAAAAAGAAATTCGTGCTGCTGCTGCAACTGTTGCAGCTCGTTAGGCAATGTAGCAAGTTGCAAGTTTGGAACGGGGTTGCGCAACTCGGGGTCAGCGCCCATTGTTGGCTGCAACACTGTCAAAATATTTGCGCCGCAAACGCGAATTCATTTTTGCCAGCCCTTGCAACCCTGACAAATTGTATTAGTTGTTGTTCTCAAGTGCACGCAATGCCACATTTAACTGGAAGAGATCTTGCGCTCTGTCGTTGCATGTCGTCTATGGGGCAACTGGCAAATGACAAAAGATGCCGCATTGGTTGAGGGGGTGCAGACGGCGGCAACCATTGAGATTTAATTGCAAAACGGCAGTTGAGCAATAAAATTTATGACCTACAAATAATAGGTCTTGTACGTGGATCGGGGCAGCGGACGCTGAACGCACTCAATGGGCTTTGGGCAGCTACTGTCGAGATGTTGACGAGGTTGACAATGTGCGGCAATTACGCGTAAAGTGGCAGGCGGTGTGGTGTATGGACAGTGGGGGTGAGGCATAGTTGACTTGTTAACCAAATCGATTGGCCAGCAACTTGACAACTAGCGCCACCTGCCGTTGCGAAAAACAAACAACAAAAAACAAACACAAAGATCTAGATAAACCTAAGAGTTTGTGCACAAAAGCCGCACAAACAAACTCAAAACTCAAATCCCATATATCGATTACGAGTTAAAACTATTTACAGCTGCAAAGAACCCAAAACTTAAGTGAGGCTTAGCTCTGGCTGCGTCTACTGCTCCGGTTCTTTGTCTTTGGTCTCTACTTGTTGGGGGAGTGAGTTGCAGCCATCAATAGAGCTATTGAGTGCTAGCTAACTACCTGAATGAGTGGCAGCAGTTTAAACTGCAGCTCTGGCCTGAACGTCGTCGCTCTTAATAGCCCTAAATATTGCCATTGTTAGACCTAAGTACTATTACAGCTCTCATATGCCCAAAAACTCTCCCCCGCTCAGAGTTGTTATTTCATTTGTGTTTTGGCTTTGTTTAGTTTTATTGTAATCGATATTTTTGCAATGCAACAATTGAAATCAATGAAATCGAGAACATTTATCCAGCATTGTATGTACTTGGGAAAAATAGACGACAACGCAAAATTAAAAAAAAAAAAAGAAAACTAAAATCTCATATAAAATAAAATTGAGGGCTTGCAGCAATTAAATCTACTTGACTGCATCATAGAAACCCCCGGTTCGGACAGCTGCGGACGCGGTATAGAGCGGAAAAAACAGCCCCGCAGCCATTTGATGCACCACTGCGGGTTAACTTGAAGATGCCTGAGCAGGCACACTGCCTGGATCTAGCCAAAATTGTTGACAAGTGTGGTATGAGTAAAACTAGAGATGTTGGGGTTTTTATTTTCTACACAGGAATATTATTTCTGTTTGCTTGAACCAACAAATTAGCGAGTCAGGAGTTTGGAACAGTTTAAAATTTTTAAGTTCTATGTTGGGATAAAATATGGGATAGGATATTGGTTTTTTTTTTCAATTAGAACTGCAATTTTTGAAAAAAACTTTCTTTTAGCTATGAATCAATCTGTATCACTACTTTTTTGTTCTTTAAGGCCCATACGCAGCATGCAAAAATTCCGCACGAAATGTCAAAACTTCATACAAAAAAATTCCCCTTTTTTGAGATTTTGGGATTTTTTTTTTTTATGAAGTTTTGACATTTCGTGCGAAATTTTTGCATGCTGCGTATGGGCCTTTAAGGGGTAATACCAGTGTGAACATGGTTTTGTGAGGTAAGTTTCCCCTTTTTTTTTTAAAGAAACTGTTTCCAAATAGCTGACGATATTATGCATATTTTGAGCTACAAAAATTAATTTTTTCAAAGTAACAAAAAAACAAATGGCGACTTTAGAGAGCTATGAGCGGCTGCAGCTTTTTGACGTCGCCATTGTGCTGAAACATAAAGAAATTTTGTTCCTTTTAACCTTTGGACCAAACCACGTAGGGGTTTTCAAAAATATCAATTTTGAAAAAATGCCTTAAGCTTGAAATATAAATAAAAATTTCGTCAAAAAAAATAATGAAAAATGAGTTATGAAATAAAGTTTTTATTATTTTGACGTAACGTTCGTTGCTCACAAGAAAATTATATAATATAGATTGTGTCAAAATTTCAAATCGTTCGGATAACAATTGACTGAGTTATTCGTAAAGCCATTCGAAAAAAAGTGGGTTGAGAAAAACGCGCTTTAAGGCCCATACGCAGCATGCAAACATTCCGCACGAAATGTCAAAACTTCATATAAAAAAAAAAATTGCCTTTTTGGGATATTTTGGTCCGAAAATTCCTCACGAAATGTCAAAACTTCATATAAAAAAAATTCCTTTTTGGGGAATTTCGCACGAAATGTCAAAACTTCATATAAACAAAAAAATTCCTTTTTTGGGATATTTTTTTTTTATATGAAGTTTTGACATTTCGTGCGAAATTCCCCAAAAAGGAATTTTGTCAAATGTCAAAACTTCATATAAACAAAAAAATTCCTTTTTTGGGATATTTTTTTTTTATATGAAGTTTTGACATTTTGAGCGGAATTTCTGCATGCTGCGTATGGGCCTTTAAGTTTTAAAACTGGGCTGACCACGCGGCGGAGAAATTTTTTTTTTTTTTAATTACTTTGGGACTTCATTTCTAAAATAATTGTCAACCAATTTAGCTAAAAAAAAATCAATTTTCTGATGATTATACATTTGTGTTTTTTGGCTTGCGTCATCCAGAAAGAAACCAGTGTTGTCCCATTAAACTAATAAAGGGTCATCAATCTTGAGGTTTTTTTTTTATATGCAAAAAAACAAAAAAATTTTAAATGAATCGGAAAATCTTTATTATGAATAGAAAGAACCACTCTTGCCATTCACTTTTAAAAGTTATTCCCTTTCGAATGTTGGCCGCAACTGCGCCGTAGCTCGTCCTAATCGGCGGTATCTCGCGAATAACACGGATAATGCTTCAATTGTAGCTGGCTTATCCACAAACACTTTAGACTTCACGTAGCCCCAAAGGAAAAAGTCTAACGTTGTGATATCACACGATCTTGGTGGCCAATTCACCGTTCCGGAGCGTGAAATTAATTGTTCACCGAATTGGTTCCATAAAATGGCCTAAGCGCGCAAAAAACATTCTTTACAGAACGCGCATTTTCGTAATATAATTGTACGATTTGTAAACGTTGTTCGGGTGTAAGTCTTTCCATGACGAAATGACAATGAAAACTGAATAAAAAACACATGGCAACTTGACATTACTCACGCGTGATTTTCAAAAAAACCCTATTGAGAAAAAAACCTCGAGATTGATGACCCTTTACTAAAATGCTTAGTCATGTCTGTATGTAGTTTGGTAGACAAGTTTTGTCCGAATTTATTGGATATTACACCTTCACAAATATTTTCCGCTCACAATAAGGGGATTATTGAATTCCGTTTCTTTTTAAACGCCGAAATTGTAATTCTAGGGTCTAGGTGTTTTTGCACCTTGCAATCGGATTCAGCGACCCCAAGAACATATATTTATGGGGTTTTCGGGAGCTTATCTCTGAGCACTTGGGTATTGCGAATTTTTGGACCTTAATCTAAACTAAGAAGCAGAACAGACTTGTATATACTTGTTTGCTGGCTATAGGGAAGCAAGCGCTATCGCGACCTAAAAACCCCATCACGTCAGAGCTCTGATATGACCTCAAAAAGTGGTATTTGGGAGGTTATCTATATCTCATGGCTCTGACGCATCGGACAGGGATTAACAATCCGAAAAATATATAAAGCCAAAATATTTATGCAAATTGTAGGGTTAATCTCGGAACTCTTGAGAAACAAAACAGACTTGGGTTTGCTACACTATAACTTAAAAAGTTTACAAACATTCTTGATCATTTTTAAATCACACATTGCGCAAAGTTCTACCAAGTCTTACGAACTGCTTGTTTCTTGTGCCTACTTCGTACGTACTCCATGAATCTGACACTCTGATATTAAGCAATTACCAAGCAGTTGCCGTAATGATATACTAGCGCAGTCTTTCTTTAGTCTTCCGTAATACATCTTGTGCACGGTCGATTGCACAGTTTACCCAATATTTTGTCAAGCAACAATGCAGACCTTACACATTAATTTTCCACGAACTAAGCCTGGAGCTCGAGTTGGGACAGGTCCAGGCCTTCTCAAAACAATACTAATTATATACAATAATAATAATGAAAAAAATATATACCGAGCTGCTTGCAACAAATCGCAAAAGCGTAAAAATATGTGACAATTTTTGTCCACGCACAAGACAAGTTGACAATGTTGGACTTGGATGGTTGGATGACGATGGTCATGGTGGTATGTACTATGTGCGGCTGACCGCTGCAGTTGACGCCCACACATTGCGTTTTTGGAAGGGGACTTTACATAATGGACTGGCATGGAGCGTTTTGTTTTCCATGTGAACATGAGACAATGCAATTGCTGCGCAAAAAAAAACCAAGCAGCACCCACTCATAGACGACTCCCAGAATTCAGCGCACTGTGCGGCGCTTCTCCGCAAGACACAACATGTCAGTGCATGTCAACATTTTGTCACAGTGTGCGAAAGATCATAAGAGGGGGTGTGTGTGTAAGTGGCAGGTAGAGGGCGTGTTGGTGGTGCAACCGTGTGTCCAGTTACGCTTGGTCTGACTAGGTGAAAGTACCCAGCAGCGAGTTGGAGGTGGCACGGCTAGCGGCTCGCGAACAGTTTTTTTTTTTTTTGTCCAGCTCTTCTGGGTGGGCGCGCGATCGTCAAATGTGTGGTGTGTCTGTGTGGGAGTAAACGAGATGGACTCTACACATTTTGCATAATTGGTGGACAGGCCAGGCCATGACAACAACAACAGCAACAATGCGACAACATCATGTAAGCTGCTGTGGTCTTTCATTTTCTCAGGCCAGCAATCAAAACACAAAAAAAAAAGTACAAAAACCAACAACAAAATTTGTTGCCTCGAACTGAGACTCGGAGTCAGAGTCAGAGCCCAGTCGCAGTCGCAGTCAACGTCGTCGCCGCCGCCATCATCAACAACATCGTGCATTTACAATTTTCTGCGAATTTCTTGAAATCTGAACGACGTACAGCCGCCAGAGTAACCGCACAGTCAAAGTGCTGCAAGTCGCAAGTTGCAAGCTGCACAGTCGAGCCCGTACTCACTTAAAGTTTACCATTACCCCCGTGCATCCCAGCAATGTTCATAATGTTTCCACTGTTGTTGTTGTTTTTTCTCTCGAATTTATTCAACGAAACTGCCCCGAACGCTACGCCCGCCATCATCGCTTCGCAATTATAATTAAGTTTAATTGAGTGATTGACGTTTTTAGAGAGTGCGCGGTCACCCACAAATCCAACAGCGGAAGAGATTATGAAATCAACAACTACAGCAACTATGTACAACAACTACTACAATAATCTCAACAAGTCAAAATATTGAAAGACAACAACTACAACAACAACAATGGCCGCCTGTTAAGAGTGCCAACAAATATTCTTCTTCTTCTGCAACACAACAAAAAAAAATTCGTTGCTGTTGTTTTTCATACGCCCCGTTGGCCGCGTGGGTGGCCCCAGACCAGTTGAGACTTTTGGCGGCTACTGTAGCTTGGGGTACAATGAATCAATCGTTGGATAAATTGACTGGGACTTTGCAACGATCAACGAATTGCCTAAGCTTAGCCGCAGGCCATATGCGACCAACTTGAATGATTGAATGAATGACTGACTGACTGACTAACTGACCGACTCAGCTGAGCTGATTGATGCAACAGAGAGAGCGGCAATAAAAGCTACAGCAACAACAACAATAGCAGCCACAACAATAACAGCAACCACACACAGGTTGACATTTTTTGTTTTTTTTGTATGCTATATGCAGCCGACACTCGCCAAACCCCTGCCCCTCTCGTTAGCTATATGTACGCTGTAATCATAGCATTAAGATTATAGGGTTTCCATTTTTGTAACATCTAAAGATAAAGGCGCGAGTATAATATTATAGTTCAAAGTTCATATTTTTGACTGCATTGCTTTACTTAAGCCTAAGAAACTTAGAATTTGTCTATAAAATTGAAGTTAAAATGGTTTTCTTTTCATCTGTATATAAAAGCTGAAAAATATAGATATGATCTGAGAAAATGTTGATGGCCTCTAAAACTTATTTAATCTGTAATAATTGGGAATTTGTGATTTAATACATTTTATTAGAAACTTAACAAATTTAAGGCAGTCTGGCAAATCTGCCCATAGCGCATCTGGCAACTTTCACTGAATTCTCAAAATGGTTCAGCAAGGAAAGAGTTAGGAGATAAGGAATGCCCACCAACTTTGACTTCTAAGTTCAAAAACCCTTCCACCTCTCCCTTTAGTGATTTCTTTTCATGTTCCAAAAACGCAAAATGCCTGAGTAAGGTTCTCGCTAAATAGAGAAAAATGCTTCCCAGTCTTATTGAGACTTTTGCCAATACAGAAAACGATAGGGTTGAGCACCTTAGGGTTTACTTGAACCGAAGTCTTAAATGGTTTGTTGGAACTCAATCAATTCTGTTATAAACGTATTATAAGATAAAATATTTTTTTTTTTTTCATATCCTAGGGTCGATTGTAAATATCTTTAAAAATCTCATCTTTATATGCATTAGGTCGAAAATTCCCAATTTTTCAACTTTGATTGATTTTAGTTTTCTAAGTCTGCACTGGGGTTTTGACTTATCTATCCCGCGCAGGGAGGAATAGAGTCACAATCATATCACCTCCTAGAGTACCGACGGATCCAAACTAAATGGTAGGGTCGGCAGCGGCATATTCTCGGACAAGCTCAACTGGAGGGTTTCCATCAGACTACCAGACCACTGCAGCGTATTTCGAGCTGAAGTCTTTGCCATCTACTACGCAGCGAAAATGCTTCAGAAGGGTGGAAACTTTGCAACTAGCACTACTATCTTCTCGGATAGTCAAGCTGCAATCAAATCCCTCACTGGCTTCAACGCCAACTCTAAGCTTGTGCACGTTAGCCAACTCGCCCCAAACCAGTAGTCCCTGCTCTCTAGGGTACACCTTGACATAGGGACATACCTGGAAACTGTGTAGCGGATGAACTGGCCAAACAAGGCACCTCTCTGTCCGTCGTCTATAACTGCATAGACATCGGCACATTCCTCGCCACAGTCAAACTGGCCATCAAACAGAAATTTTTGGCAAGTGCCCACACGGTTTGGTCCAATGGGGATTCCTGTCGCACCTCAAGACTTACCTGGCCAAACATGGACGGCAACAAAACCCGAAAGTTGCTCACATAAAATCGCAAATCCCTATCGACCACTGTGTCTATTCTAACAGGACACTGCCTTATGGGCAGGTATGCCGAAAAAATGCGCACCCCCTTCAACGACTTCTGCCGGGGCTGCGGGTCCGAAGAGGAGGAGGAAACCGTTTTAAACCTTATGTGTCAGTGCCCCTCCCTATTAAGGACCCTAGGGTCCCCTTTTCTGAACGGCCTTACCGACCTCTTCAATCTCTGTCCCATGGGTATTGCCAGGTTCATTGAACTTTCGGGCTGGTTCAGCAATATTATAGTTACAGTTGAATAGTCGTGCCTGTTCCTTTTCAGAGCTGACCGTGTGCTGACCATGAATGCCTGTATACGCAGTTACAAAGACAGACCTGGTCAGCTCTCGAACAGCGTCACCTGTGGCATCACAAAGGGCCTTATTGTGCCTAAGTGCATCTGGGCTGTTCCAAGCCAGGTAACCACTTTAACCTAACTTAACCTAAGGGCCATCAAAATTGCGGAAATTTCCTCTATATACCTAAATTATCATATTTAGATAGAAAGTAAAGTATTTTAACATGAGTTTTAAAGAAAAAATATGTGTCTTGAGTTTAAATACACACACAAAAAGCGCTACTATGACGCCTCTTGGGATCGCCATATCCAATTTAATGTGACGCCACATAGCCCATAACCAATGGACGTTCAAGACGCTTCCAACAAGACTTCGTTTGTGAAATTATGATAAGCGGCTTAGAGGCCGGGAGCGAACAGACGAACATGCATACGTAAATATATGCAAACATATGTACATATATGTAGGTCACACACGTATAACCTCCTCCTTGCGCATAGTTCGGTAAAAAAGCATGTAATACCCTAATTGTTTTCTTCTGGACATAGACGAACGGGTCGGGTTCACATCTATAAAATTGGGATGTGCCTTTGTTCATTAGGGCTACATGAATATACTAACCAAAATTGGTGATTCTAAGTAATTTTTTACCATAATTCGTATAGACAAAGGTTGATGCAGCTTATAGGCAAACGGGGGTGAAATGTTCCGATTTTGTTCATTTTTTAAACCCAGATACGATCACGACAAGTCGTTCAGTTAAAATTCAGATCAAAATATGAAACGATGTAGGTAAAAACTGCGAATGTCTACTACAGTGAAACGGGGGAAGATATAGACGTAATCGAATAAATTTCACCTGGTCAGGAACTATACGCACCATCAGGTAAGGTTTTGTGTCTCTAGCTTTTATAGTCTCTGAAATCTGGGTGTTCATACAGATGGACTGACGGACGGTCGGACATGGCTCAATCGCTATTCGAGGTAAGAATTTTGGTATAAAGGAAGAGACCACAATGCCACGCCTTCTTCTGTCTATAGGTGCTCGTCTAGGCATTGATTTGGTCACTCAAGATGGTTTACATTATACTCATGCGACCATGCTAAGTAGTAGTATGAGGGCATATTAATGGAATTTCAACACAGCTGGACGAATAAAGGACTATCATTTGAAAAATCGCAGCTGGAGTGTTGGACCCTAAATAATGGCTTATGCTTTAAAGAATTTATAACTGACATAACCAGAACTAACATATTCAGGACATGCGCCGGAATGGTCAAGGCTGCTGGAAGGCAGTGGCCTGCGACCTCCTCCATTTTAAGCTAGACCTCCACTAGAACGGCCATATTAAATATTTTCATTATATTTGAAGAGCCATCCCAAAAGCTACAACTAAATTTTGGCAACTAATGCCGCCTAAAATCATCTTGGGCAAACTGTTTCCCATCATTTTGACTAAACATCAACTTTACTAAAAACGCTCATGAACAAAAAATTTCCAAAAATAATTTTCCACGAATATTTTCGAAAAATTTGCCAATATTATTATTTTTTGCTTTCTCGTGCCTGGATCGTGAAACAAAACGTGATTAGCGTGTCCATAAAAATAATCTGTTATTTTATGCTCATCACGCGTCCAATTCAAAAACAACGTAAAAAAATTTGTTAACTAGTTCGAGAGGGGCATGGTAAAGTGGTGGCCGGTGTAGAAAGCACTCAACAGTTTATCTACCTACCCGAGAGATAGCATGCGCCCCCTTTTTTTTAGGGCTTTCAACACCAGCTCCGTCCAGTCCGTCCGAATGAGCGATCGTTGATTAGATGATGATGACAGCGACGCTACCGCTGCTGCTGCTGACGTCAACGTTGGCTTCGATTTTTTTGTATTGCCAGCGGATGCTGTTACGGGAATCGTTGAGCGAACCCCAACGTCAGCCGCCTGGGTCTTGGGTGTTGGCTCTGCGTGCGTGCATTTTATTACACGCGGATGTGATGGGTCGTCTTCTATTGAAACGTTTGGCGATGTGAGACAGACAGACGGATGGACAGTCTGTCAGCTGAACAGTTGTATAATTTGGACATTTGGTTGTTAGGCATGAATGGCTTGTTAAATAGACCCCCAAAAGACGAGATGCGAAGTGTTTTTTTTTTGTTTTTGTAGAACAAATAAGATTTTTGTGTTGTTAATGCGTACAGTTTGACAAGCATTGTTTGGTTTTGATGTGCACTGAGAGAAAATGCGTGTGGAAGGGCATTAGTAGAATTAGAAGCAACATAACATAACATCATAGAGCTACAATGTCTTGCTTACGAAAATTCAGATACTTTTCGTTTTTGCGTTTTTTTATTTAAAATACATTTTTTTAAGTGTATCAAAAGTTCCAAGGTAGGTTGGTAGGTAGGAGTGGTTGCCTTACGACACGCCTAGGTCTTTAAAAGGCCCGTTGTGATGCCACTTGGGATAATCTCTACTCCGCTGGATCCTCTCTGAACCATTCTTTCGCTTAGTGCTGAAGAAAACATCGATGTTTTATCGATGCATCGATGTATCGAAGCTTAAAATCTCTATATATTGATGTTGGCCAACAAAGAAGTTTCTCCAGCACTACTAAACACCCATTTGATGAGTGCCGAAGAGCTGGAGAAACATCTCTGGTGGCCAACATCGATATATAGAGTTTTAAGCTTCGATACATCGATGCATCGATATAACATCGATGTTTTCTCCAGCACTACTGTCGCTTTAATAAACGAATAAATCTTATTTATTCTGATTTCTGCGAATTCAGTAACGTTTCCAATAAGTTCGGAACCCAGTGTATTCAGTCCTCTTCTGCATAGTACCATGCATCCACACAGGATATGCTCCACTGTTTCCTTCTCTTCTACTTTCTGACAGCTTCTGCAGTAGTCAAAATTAGGCACCCCCAAACTGTTAGCGTGCCTACCTATAAGACACTGTCCAGCAAGAACCCCCATCGTTGCTCTTATGTCGAGTCTGTTGAGACTCGCGGATCCTGAACGCGAACAGACAAAACACCTGCTTGGAGGTGCAGATAGGGATTCTATCAGCAAGCTAGGGTAGGAGGGCTAGCAACCTACCTAACTGAAACATTTCTTGCTACCGTATCGTCAAGACGCCCTATGCTCCAAATAGGAGTTAAAGGAACATATCTATATATTTTCTAATCCAAGCAAATCCGCGCGTGCTGCCTTATTAGCCCAACGCATTTTCTCGCAGTGTGTGTTTTATGTTGCCCCATATCATAATAAACCTGTTCGTTTAAGCTTGTTAAGGGGCAACGGCAACAGCCACATCATCATCGTCGCCCGCCGTCATAATCAAAAAAAAAAAAAAAAAACACGCCAACAAAAAAAAAATATGCCCAAAAAAAAAATATATAAAGTTAAAAAAAAAACTTTGGTTCATAAGCGGGCGGGCCTCAACTTTGTTTTACGTTCGACCCTGGAGCGTGTTGTGTGGCTTGGTACGGGGTCCAGTATGGTCTGCTCTGCCTTGCCTGTCCACAACTACTTGATCTTGTTGCTGTTGTTGTTGTTGTTGTGGTTGTCGTTAAAGTCGTTATTATTATTTGTGGCTCTTTAAGTGGCTCATTCGCTAACTGCACGACGATGACGACGCTGGAGACGACGCTTAAGACAACGCTGGCGATATTCGTGTTCTGGAGCTGTAGAGATCTCTAACTGCTGCCTGTTGCTGGTGCTGGGTTAGGCCTCTTGCCAGCCATATGATGCGCTGTTATCAGGGACGGATTTAGAAAAATGTTTCACTACCAGTATGACTGCTAACTGAAACTTATGAACATGTTTGAAATTTCAAGAAACTCGAATATTTCGAGTTAGGCCTTTACTTTTATTAGAGGTGAACTTGGAAAAAAATTTCAGTGAGCATCCAATTTGTGAGCAAAAATTTAGGTTTAGGCTTCGGTTGTCCTGGCGACAGGTATAATTTACCGTACAAATTTCATTGCCAGTATGATTTCAACTTCAAGACTTTGAAAATTTGTAAGAAACTTAGATAGGCCTTATCTGTCATGCAATGTCCCATTTTCAGCAGCGCCTCTACAAATAAGAAGAGCTCTATAGGACCAAATATAGTTTTCATTGTAATTGCAGACTAAACATATTACGAATTTGTCAGAAATTCACTTACTTTGCCTGTAGCCCAAGAACCCGCGCTTTGAATCCGCTCCTGTCTGGTTTGGCAATGGCGCTAGCGTTGCCGCTGACGCAGACAGCGACGGTGGTCCAGTTTGCGCTCTCGTGAATTGATTCATAAAATATTATATCATTTTCTCGTTGTTGTTGTTGCTTTTGTTTTCGGGTGGTTCTGTGCCGTTGTTGTTGTTGTTGTCGTTGCAGGCAGCTCGTTGTGGCTTTGTAATTAGCGTTCATGTTTACCCAAATAATTTCACTTGATGGCGGCTCGTTGAAGAAGTTATTATATTGAGCTGGCCCCCTTCACCACCTTCCATCACTACACTCTCTGTAGGCATCCCAACTTGCTCCGCAAATTAGCAGCAGTGTGAGGTCCAAAAACAAGCGCTACAACAACCAAATATTTTTCCAACTCAAACCATAACGGAAGGAAGTGCGCAAGAGCAGCAGAGCAGCTTGCGGACCAGTTTTTGGGGTTCATCAAATTGCATAAATCAGCGGGAATTGATGTTCTGTTCGGAGTCTTCAAATTTTTCTACTGCCTGCGCTTTTAATTGACATAGACCACCCGGTCTCTCTTACAAAAGGGAAAGCGTGGCATTAATGATCTTTCAGCGAGCTGTAACTAAATGGGCCATGATCAATTATGGTAACGGAAGCCTTAAAACCGTTAATATGCGATCATAAATGTAGGCTCTAACCAATTTTTTAAAACTCATATGATTTGCTTGTAATGGCTTAAAGAGGCTAAGTAAGCAGAAAAACGTTACTAATAAGTTTTTTAAGAATCGTGTATAAGTTCAAGATCCCAATTGAGAGTAAGAGAATTTAATTTAATTTTTTTTTATTTCTAAAGATTGTGGGGCATCAACCCCCACTTCAATATAGTCTACTGTATTTCTGCTTTAGATTCTAAGCCCTTATGGTCCTGTCTGCTGCAATATCTTAGTCTTCCTTAGAGTTCTATCTTTGTACAACTTGCGCCCTGTTTCATCTAGTAGATCATCTGAGGTTAGAAGTTGGACATAGCACAGGAGAGTCCTTAGCGTAAGTGGCTTAAAGAAGCTGCCACCTCGTGAGCACTTCTGCGAGCGCTTTAGGTTATCATGAACGCAGTGTGCGTTGTGCATAAGAAAGTATCCGGGACACTGCCTTGAGCTGCCTCAGTAGTAGTCGGGTGTTCTTTGAATAGTTTGACTTTTACGGAGTTTTGGAATTAGCGGTTCGGCAGTCAGGGTTGCACCATGCAGCATCTGTTTTCCTGAAGGTCCCGCTTAAGCCTAGAAAAGCAGAAGCAGTCTGATGGTAAAATTTCTGAACTTTAGGAGGGGTGGAGCAATTTAGCAACCCTATACTTTTTGTTTACTACTCAGGACTCTTGGCACAAAACTTGGCGCACATCTCTCGCATGGCCAGATCTTCGGTAATGATTTTTCAAACGCTACCGTATGAAATCCTTAACTTATCCAAGGTCAGAGTTCAGGAGCACCTTTACTTTGGCCACACTTGCACCAATGCTTGAAGTTGATGGGCAACCCTGGTCGTCTTCGACAAGCTTCCGACGCTTCTGGAACACAACATTGTTGAGGGGCTGATGAAAGCATTCCCTTTGGCTTC
The DNA here is from genome assembly GCA_018150985.1 of Chymomyza costata. Classification (NCBI taxonomy): domain Eukaryota; kingdom Metazoa; phylum Arthropoda; class Insecta; order Diptera; family Drosophilidae; genus Chymomyza; species Chymomyza costata. Next base: position 21,655,707 of record JAECWU010000127.1, on the reverse strand, counting down.
CTTAAACATTCCTAGTGCTTCCGTCGCGGTTTTCTCCAGTTTAACACAGAGTTTAATGGCGTAGCGCACCTCGAGATTTTTCTGCATCTTGAACAACGACATTTCTTAACAAACGTTCACGGAAATGGATGGTCTCTGCTTACCCGCAGGCAATTAAAAAAAATAGGGAACTCTTCGGAAGACTCATCACTACCACCCCAGTTGGTCTAACCGGTCTCCACAGCTCCGTTCGAGCTACAGAAATACAGTCCTACTATTTTTGATATCCTACCCTGTTTCGACCTTCTTTCGTAGATTCATTAAATCCAAATCCTAGCCTGTTAAGACTTCGTTCCGTGGATCCATCGCTTGCAAAGCCTGCGGTAAAATCCACATTTATTATGATCTAAAATAAACTGAAAAACTTACTTTTGGAGTTTGGTCGTAGCTCTTATCTAGTTCTAACGAAGAATTTAAGCAGACCTAGGTCGCTGGTTTTCGATTTTGAGTGTGAAGTTTTGTAACAATATTTCGTCTTAAGCTCAGCTGATCAAGAACTCTGTCTTTTTTACGGCCAAGATTCCAGCCATTCTGAAGCGCCATGGTGATTCAGTTAAGCAACGAATGTAGGTATTGTTTCATTTCATATCTCTCTCATTTTAGGACGCTCTCAAAGCAATGCAAACAGCCCAACGGCGTCACCTTCTTATAGTCAGATCATTGGCAAAACAAACGCACTAGGTGGAGGCTTGTAGGGATAATTGTGGTGAAGCTCGTGTCATAACCATTTAATATCACAACATCTAAAAACCTATTTCGAGAACTTGAGAGTTTGAGAGACTACTTTTTTTTTGTTGAAAAATTATCCTTTGTTCATACAGTCACGGACTCGTTACGATGAATTCTTTGATATGACTACGGTATGTGATTATATAGGAAACTGTAACAACTACGTCTCTGGTCAAAACCAATCTCATAAAAACCAATAGTGTGAGCAATAAGCATTTTATTTTAAGTGAAGAAATTTTTGGCTATCAAAAATTGTTGAAATCAGTAACATCCAATGCAAAGTTTTTACGAGTTTGCTTAAACTTAACAAATCCAGATGTTCATGATTGCTATTAAATAGTAGATAGTGTAAACATTGCTGCCACACAAATATTGTGAAAAAGTTGTATAGCATTGCTTTACCAATATAGCTTAGTAACTTAACTTAGCTTTTCCATTAGCTAAATGCTCTTGATGTGTTTGGACAACAGGAAACCCGCGACAGTTGACAAAACAGTGAGGCAGCTCCATTCATTAGAAGATCATCAGATCAAGCAAAATTCAGCGACTGTTTGACTCCTCCGCACTAACTTACCTGACAGCAGTTGAACGACCCTAGTTATCCTGCTTATAAGCATGTCCTTACGTACAGCTCAAGTTACACAAAAAAAAAAGGAAAAGAAAAAACTAATGCCAATAAAGTTTTGAAAAACTTTGCTTCGGTCGGCTGCGTTTCTCTGATCTTTATGCTTGTCTTGAAGACCTGAAGCAGTTGCCGACATTTGTCGTCGGCGTCGTCGTCGTCATCTTTCGTCGCCGACATCTACAGCTACGCTCTTGCTCTCTCTCTGTGTCTCTTTGTGCCGCTGGCTCTCCTGCTGTCTGACAGCCCCAGTTAGTTCGATCAAACGTGCCGCATATCCTGTGCTTGAGTTTCATTCATTCGCATTCATTGAGCAAATCTTGTAAGCTTATATGGGGCTCAGAGATCTTTTTCGCCGGTTTTTTTTTTGTTTCTTGAATTAAAATTGAATTTTTTTTATTGCTAATAATTGGGTAAGCTCAGACGCTTAATTAAGTTGTAGGCAGCTGCCGTTGCAGAGCCTTGTGTTAATCTTTGCTTCTAGGCCACTAGCTGTCTATGCTAATTGGCAGTGCTTTCTTGGTACTGCTCAGCTAAAGCTTCTCAACTAAAGTTCTAAATCTTACGTACTTAAAGCTTAAGGCTATTGTTGTGCTGGCTTTGCTTCCTTGCCAATGCATTGACCTCCTTCACGCACACACACACACACACACACACAAACACATACATTTACATAGCACCAGCTAATAATGGCCGTGCTATGTGTGCAAATCAACCCTTTAAGTCAGACCCAGTCCCAGTCCCAAATCCAAGTTCTATGCACACCCTCGTACTCAACACAGCCTCGCCCACTCTCTAAACGTGGTCTTGTGATTTCCTGCAAAAAGTGCCTGGCCTGCCTCTAAGTGGCCTAATTAGCAACCGTGCGGCGATCAACACCACTCTTCATCCTCGTCCGTTCCTCCTGCCATTTCTTTGCTGTATATATGTGTGTGTACTGCACTAAGTGCAACACATACACGTGTATATATACCATATACACTTATATATTTATATGTTGCACGTAAGCACTATGCATAAGTATTTTGCATATTATTTCACGCCATTGTAACGCTTTCAACGCGAGCAATAGCAACAAAAAAACTAAACAAAAAAGCGAATCCAGTTTCCAAGTTTCGAAGCTTAAATGCTCTGTTTAAGGTTTAATTATTACCAGAAAAATGACTCCTAACCGATACTGCTGACCTTAAACGTAACCAAAACTTATCAAAAAACTCAAATCAATTAAATGCGTGAACCCAAACTTGCAGCTGGGAAATTATGGAGCATTTTGATGTTGGGCGACTGTAAAAATAAAAAGTTTTTCCAATTGTCATGTTACCAATGAAATTGCATCACAAGCAAGTTGGAGCTCGAGTACAATGCACGGGGGGTTTTTAGGTCCAGCCCCCCAAAAAGTTGGAAAAATGGGTTGCAAGTCTTCTGCAAGCTCTGATATACATACACTTCGAAGTGAAGAACTCCGCCAAGATCAAATCCTAGATGCGCACCTGGTGCAATCCTTTGGAAGTTAGTCCAACAGCCAGAGAGAGATTGTTGCTAAGTGAAGAAAATATAGCCGAATTCGGTGCTGAATCTTGAAAGGATTAAAAGAGTAAGCTGATGCAAGCATTGAAGACAGACGACCATAGACAAAGCCATGAATTGACTATTGACCATGAATAATTGGTCGCTGGACAAATTGTTTAAAGATTCGGTTAATGGTCAAAAAGCACTATGTGATATTATGGAATGAGAATGGAATGACATGTATCTATAACACAAGTTTACACGAAAAAGGAAACTTCGTAATAAAGTGTTTTTAGGGTAATTTTGGTTCGAGAAGCACGAAAATGACATTCGGAACCGTTTTCGAGATTTTTTCGATAAAAATGTTATTGGCCACTTTTTCAGTTATTCGTCAATAGCTCGTGAACAAAATATTGTTTCGACATGAAAGACAATTAGATCGAAAGGTATTGATATGCTTTTGACGGTGATTATTGAAATTACAGGCAACCAATGTCGAACAAAGTTTAATTTTCGACCATTTTTGAAAATTACAAATTTGGGCTTTGATTTTAATGAACGAGAAAATTTTTTTTTTCAAAATTATGTTAAGCTTTAAGCTGAAGGAGAGTTTAAAATTTAAAGATCTTAGACTATAAATTCAAAATATGGCCAGAAGAATTTCGATATTTTCTACCGAGTTAAATATTACACTCAAATTTAATTTCCTTTTGCTAATATTTGGTCACACTGTTTATAAAAAATACAAAAAAAACGAACCTGAAACTGAAAACTCCTTAACTTGCTAAACGGCTAGAAAATAAAAACCAAACAAAACAAAACTGTGGAAAAAATTTTTCGAATTTAAAAATTAAAGTTTTCTCAAACTTTATTTATAAAATTTTTATAATTAAAAAAAAATGCAACGATTTATGGATGGAAAAGTGTGGCCAAGCATTGTTTTATATTTTTGTACTAAAAAAAAATTGGTATCCTCAAGCAAAAGAATATTTAAAAACTAGGGCTGTACGATAAGACAGTGAATTTTTTTAATTTCAAGCGCGGTAACCCTAATCTATTAAGACTATTATTATACTATTTAAGTTCCTTCTTATCTTAAATTTTTCATGTAACTATATGGGAAACTTCGAGAGGTTGCAGTCAGTTCAACTGAGTTGGTGTGCTCGCTATCACCTTCGGCGATCTTAATAAAAAACCGAATTTGTTTTTGCGCCGATTAGACAGTGTATAAACCAAGTATCTATTACAACACATCAGAGACCAAGGAATAGCCAAAGCAAAAATGTAAAGAGACAGGATTTAACGAGTCCGAAGCTAAAAAGAGTTTAGGAGAAATAATCTTTTACGAAAACTTGTTTTTCTTATCAAACTGGAGAGATTCGGAAGGTATTAAGCATATGGAAAGACATAGCGCTTAATGTGTCCAAATCTAAATAGAGATTAACAGCAAAAAATATCTCTTTAAAAAGTCACTTTTTTATACAACTTGAAGGATGCAAAGTTTATTAAAATAATGGAAAGGAATAAGACACAATGAATTTGAAGCTAAGAAGATATTAGAAGAGAAAAGGAAACTTCTCTGAAAAACTATTTTTTTTGTATCAGACTGAAAGAATTCAGAAGTCATTAAAATAATTAAAGGAGACCACACTAAGCAAAAAAGAATAAATAAAATTGCAGCAAAAAATATCTTCTAAACCAAAATCCACTTTTTGTCAAACTGCCCTCGCATTGCAGCTTGTAAACTATTTCGTATCCCCTTTGTCAACACTTGACCAAGTTTCGTGTCTATAGAAGAAACTGGAACAACTCTGGCTCTTGCAAAAAAAATATTCAAGCTTATATGCTTTTGGTGAGAGTATATTCAATGCAACAACAACAAGCTACCAACAATGAGGCGGCTGAGTGGCATAAAAAGCTGTCGCCATCGTCGCCGTCGTCGTTGTTGTTGTTGTTCCTGTTGTTTGCCGCCCGTCAGCAAATGGTAAAAAATCCAATCCAAAGCGGCAAAGGCCAAGCCTGGGCTTGGCGTTGCTGACAGCACTTTGGGCGGTAAAATTTACTCTCTACACATAAGCACACACACACACAGATAGGTATATGCATGTGCCAAGTGCATTAGTATTAGTTGCAATGGCGTCGACAGCGTCATCCTCCATAGTTTACGGCTCTGCCTGCTGCGGCTGCTTTTCAATTTGATTTTATATGGCGCGTTGCACACAGCCTGTGTGTGTGCGTTAGTGTGACCATGCATGTGTGCGAGTGTATGTCAGTGTGACCATGTGTATGCTTGAGTGTGTTGCCGGCGTGGCATGGCTTCCGTTTGGTGCCATGATTTGTTGCCGTGTTTGTTTTTTCGCTTTTTTGCAAGGTGTTTCACATGTGTCGCTCTGTGCTGCCTTCCATGTACTAATCCCCCTCAGCATACCCCACAGCACACCCTCCCAATCTCAAGTTTATTTCTATATTTTTTTTTTGTGGGTATTTAAGCTGCAGCTGAGGCAATTGTTATATGCTCTATCCCCGAGCGATACTCAACCTACACTTGCATATCAATCAAGGCTTGACTTTTGCAATTCACATCAAAGCTTTAGCTGGAATCCGATATTTTGCATCTGGAGCAGCTCTTGGTTATCATTGGCAGCATATGTTTGAGTTGGGCGTCAACCAGGGCTGACAAGTCGGATGTGACTTTCAAATAAACGTTTGAGTCTTTTGAATTTCAGTTATAAAAATAAGCTTGTATATAGATATTAAGTATCATAAACTTTTGAGGGAAATAAAAAATTAATAACTATGCCAAAAACTTGAACTTCAGAAATCCAAACTGTCAGCAAACATTGAAAATATTTTAAAAAGCTACCAAATGCTAAATAAAGTTTGATAAAAAGAAAAAATATTGGCAAAAACTTAATAAGTTTTGATTTTTAATTTGCTTTACAAGAAGAAAGTTTTCTCGTATATGGAAAATTTTGAGTACTCTTTTAATCAGCTCGTCAGGTGAACATGACTGCTTAGCTGCATTTCCAGCTTAAGGCATATACGCAGAATGAAAAATTTCGCGCGGAATAATTAAAAAAAAAATTATTTTAATTCTATAAAGCTTTTATGGTACACAGAAAGTAAAGAAAAATGTTTGCTAATTTATTAGTTTATTAAGTTCAAATTTATTGACAGAAAATAAAAAAAACTTGTGTAACCAAAAAAATTTCCTTAATTATTACTAATTTCAGCGCTATAATAGCCAAGTAAGTTTAGTTTTGTAAGCTTCTCTATCTCTTATAATAATAATAATAATTTCAATTTAAAAATAAAATGTTTCATAAAAATCCCAGAACTAGTGTGAACTAGTGAACTAATGAACCCAAAATCTGTGCCCTATTTTCTAATCTGAATAAAATATTTAAAAATACCTTGAGGGAAATAGGATTTATATGCATAGCATTGAATATTAAATAAATGTTTATACATATGTATGTATCTCTATTATACACTTACAATTTGAACTCATAACTTTAAAAAATGTTTCTGTTTCAGTTAAAAACATTTTTTTATCTAAAATATCTAAAAGTAAACCAAATTGTTAAATTTAAACTTATCTCCAAAACATAATATTTTCACAACAATTTCAGACGAATAAAAATTTCAGCTAAGTTGGCAGCCCTGAATCCTACCAAGCTTTCCACAGCATATCCCAGACAAACTTGGTTTTCTTTTAAGAGGCTACAAGCTTATTCTATTAGCATGTGCTGGTTCTTTTTTTATTTTCTTTATAGGGAAATGGAGTTGAAGCCAGCTCAGCATATTTTTTCTTTTTACTTTACATACCCTGCATCCCGTTTGTATATATCTATATGTATATGTTTGTATATATATTTTTTTGCCTCTCCTTTTTTATGTACAGTTTTGGTTTGGCGTTAAGTGGTCGCCACATAACAAAAACATTGTTTGCCACAGTGTGTTTGTGTGTGTGCGTGTGTATCCGTGTGTATGTGTATGTGTTGTGTTATGTTGCATGCAGTTTTTGAGCCAACGTTAACACGGTCCCTGACAGACTGTCAAGTGTGTGTGTTAACTTATACCTGGGTGGAGCTCGCTTGTGGAGCTTCTGTTAACGCTGTCAACTGGCAGCCAGTCAGCCATTTTCTTTTTTAGAAGCAGCCATTGTAAATTAATATAAAAAGAAACAAAAAGATTTTAAGGCGTTTCTGCAAAGCACTTTCCACGCTTTCCATCGATTAAGCCACACACAGTATTGTTTGGCCATTTTATTTGAACTTAACTCTTTGAAGATGAATCCGGCTTTAATGTGTTTCTTTCATCTTAGAAAAATATCGAAAAAAAATAAAAATAGTCGGACAAAGTTTAGATCAGTTATGGATCCACGTTGAGTTTTCTGGTCCAGACTGCCCCAAAAGTTGGAAAAATGCTTTGACAGTTTTTTGCGACCTCTGATATATAGAGGCCAGTGGGGTGAATTCGGAGTTGGTGTGAATCCGAAAACGCATCCTCACGTATATCTGAGTTGACATTTGACTATGACATCAATTTTTTAATAAACGTCATGACTGACGTTGGGATATCCCATTTGGTATTTTTTTTTTTATATGAAGTTTTGTCATTCCGTGCGAAATTTTTCATTCTGCGTATACGCCTTAAAGCAGAAATCATCTTTTCTTTGCAGTTGAAGAAAAAATTCCAGATGTTCTGATTTACTAGTGCTATAATTATTTTAATTTAGTATATAGAACAATTTCATATGACTTAAATACTAGTTCTTATTACTTAGCTATTTTAATATGCTGAACCATTTGTGGTTAGTTCTTACAAAGTGCAAGTCATTATAACTAAGTAGATAAAAGGCAGCTTTTCGTAGTCATGTGTTCAAATAAATGAATAAATTTTTCATTTACAAACTTTGCACAGTGGGCGGAAATATCGATTTGTTGACATCAATTTCTTTTGTCAATAAGAGGTATAGTTATTTTTCACAAATTTGCGCAAGCAAAAGAAGATGTCGCCCAAGGACCCCAAAAATAACATCTATATAGGCAGAAGAACAAATGAACTTAAAAAAGACATATCGGTAGTTTTGTGCTTCTGTCTGTTGGAATGTCTAGCTCATCATTATAATTGGATCATAAATTCGAAAGATAAAGATATAAGAGCAGACGTAAGAACAGCTGTATAGGTAGAGTGTCTTGGGACTAAGGTTTGATCTCAATCGAGGCCATTTGAATTTTACTCTTAATTTGTTTTTGTTATTTCTGAGACGTGCTTAGGCTTTTTTTACGCACATACGTATATGCTGGTGGTGTCTTCTGCTTCTTGCTATCCTCTTCTCCCAGTGCAGAATAGCGCCTCGCTGATGATATAGGTTATCTCAAAGTCAAAGTCTTGAAGTTGATTTTATATTCTTTGTAAACTCTCTAAAATGCATATGCGTTCAGTTCTATAGACTAAATACTCTTAGTTACAGCATTTTTATCTTAGAAGAATTGAGAAGAATTGAGTACCCATCTCAGAACAGGTAAGAGTACATCAAGGATGTTATCTTGGAGATCTTCAAGTCAGGGCATTTCGTCTGCTAAAGGCGGAAAAAGATCTTTGAAGAACATTCTTCCCAACCTTCATAGGGAAGACTGAGGTTGACGAGATTCCTCGCTATCAATCTTTGCTAGTGACGTTAAATACGTTTATTATAAAAAACCTACTGGTTTGTAATTCAACGGTCTGCAGCCCTAGATCTTGACAAAAGTTTGAGTTCCTCAGTGACAACCAGGGTTCTATGATGCAGGAACTGCATGCGTGATCAACCAGATCGAGCAGTAATAACCCAGATTAGTTGGCCGTATCTCCACTATTTTATTGTATAAAGCACGCTTGTGGCTCAGGGAGTCCAGGCTTTTAGGGCTCCAACACCTTTTAATTTAATTTATTTGTTTTAATATTAATTATAAAACAATAACAATGATATAACTAATAAAACAGTAGGGCAACGAATAACTAGACCCTAGACCAATTTTATTTGATTTTTAAAAAATAACTTCTACATAAAAAGGTTTAAAAAATATAATTAAGCTTATTTTATTTTCTTTCCAATTATATACTGTTCATTAACCCTCTAATGCCCATTTTGAAAATATTTGTTTAACAATGGTCGAATCATTTTTTCGAGGCTATTTTTTGGCTCCTAAGTTCAATATTGACCTTTAAAATTGTGTAGAATTGTTCGTTTACCTTTGAGGTTTGAGAAAAAGGTAAGAAAGATGAAAAATGTCCTTAAGGCCTTAAGTCAAAAATAAGTCGCTTATGAAATTAAAAGGAGCGAGTTTAAAAAAAAAAGAAAAGGATTTCGTGTACTTGGGCACCAGTATTAACGACACAAAAAATGACGTCAGCATGGAAATACGTTGACGGATTAATCTTGCTAACCAGTGTTACTTTGGGCTAAGTAAGGAACTCAAGAGTAAAGCCCTCTCTCGGCATACGAAAATAACCCTCTACAAATCCCTCATCATACCCGTGCTTCTCTACGGCGCTGAAGCATGTACATTGTCTTCATTTTAGGGGCTTTCGAGAGAAAAATCCTACGTCGCGACGTACGTTTGCTTTCCCCAGAAAGCAAAATTCTTAAAAAAATTTAACTTGCTCTCCTACTATCTTAACGCCCTGCGGATGCGCTAATCAGTGTAATTAGCAATTCAAAGTTGTTAGGGTGACTATTGAAAGTTCCTTTCTATCTTTTCGTGCTTTGCAGGGCACTCAAGTAATCCAGTTCTTAACCCATTACAATAGTTAAGCTTGGCATTTAGTTTTTAAGTTTTGGTACAGTTGTGCTTGCCACAGCTATGTGCTACAGGCTGCCAGCTGTTGGCTCAATTAGTAGCACAGTACCATACCCATTGGAACACGCCTCTCTGCTCAGTGCCCCTACTGCCCCATGCTCAAGTGCGTTCTTGCTAGCAAACTGTCGCAATGGCGAATCAAAGCAAAGTGTGCAAGTGCATGCCATTTTAGCTCACAGCACACACTTTGTGTGTGAATGACATGATGGAGGGGTCTGCCACAACAACAACAACAACAACTGGAAGACAACACCAACATATGCACAAAAGCCAACTGTGAGACGACACATAGAGACAGACACATTGAAGGCGGCTTTGTCAACGCGCTGCATTCTGGCAGACCGCCAGTTAGACAGACAGACAGACGGAGCTTAGTTGTGTTAGTCCGTGAGGGAGTCATAGAGCAGTTCCAATGCAATTCGCCATGTTGCAGGGGTGGAGCTGCTTGTACTACAGTCTGAGGGGCTTATGTCTATGGCGGCTGCTACTGCTGCAACTGTCATGCAAATTACTGTCAAGCATGCTCATCTAAATTAGCAGCAATCAGAAGCAAGCTACACTGAGAGAAAATCAATTAACGAACAACAAAAATGTGCCTGCATTCTTTGAAGTTTATTTTTGCATAAATGATCGTTATTCAAAAAGTTCTTTCTTCTTCTCCCGAACCAAAAAAGAGGTAAACAATCGTTTCAGACTCGCTTATGCTCCTCCTGAGGTGTGGGTATGCGATCTCAGCATTCGTCTGCAGGCATTCCGATCCTGGATCATGTCATCGCTGAGAGCCATTCGTTGCTGATGTTTTTGCATTATGGATATTCGTTAGTTATGGACTTTCCTTTTACACCGGCGGTTGTCTCCAGACCCGGTAACCAATCGCATACACTGATCTTTGGAGGATCTTTAAGATGTTAAAAATGTGCCGCAGGCTTAATGTGATGGTAAGTATGCCTGCATCTGACTAGTTCTCTTTTAGGGGCCTCTTACGCCAGGTAGAGAATACCGTGGTGCTAAATTGTTGGGCAGGGCTGTTTAACCCTAATGCAACTTCTAAGTCCAATGCTTTATGAAATTATTTTTATATTTTTTTCAGTATTGTCTCCTCTTTTCTTTAAATCATCGTTGTTTTCATTAGCTATACATTATTTTTTTAAATTTCAAAATTGTATTAAAAAGTTGCAGTCACATTTTGGTTCACTATTTCATATACATAGCTACCATACAAAATTGAACCAGTTCTTTGAGCAGCCAAGCTAACGCACTTCTTTGCGTCACCTTGTAAAATGCGACATATAATTTTTAATAGAAAACAAAATTTTCTTTTGTCAAATTTCTATAGACTATTAAAAACGAGCTTAAGTTAACTTTAGAGCGTACACCACAATGTGGGGGAGATGTATTTAAAAAACTTAATCTTGTATATTTTTTAAAATAAATAAAATAAATCTTACTTCAAAATCGTAAAAGACACCGCACTAGTTTTCTGCAAGTGTATAACTAGATTTGAGATACAGATATTCAGTGCGGCTTAAGTTGGTTTCGACTAGTCGTCAACCTTTACGACTACTACGATGACTTTGATGGTGGCATATGCATAATTATTTTTTTATTATTATTTTCTATGCGTCGCCCTCGTCATCGTCATCATAGTCGTTGTTGTGGTTGTTAATATTATTGTTGTTATTATTGTTTTTGTGGTTGTCGTCTGGCACAGATTGCAACTCCAGCGCCTACCAAACTGCGAGGGCCGCTGCTGTGCAACGCAATGTGCCGTAAAAATAATTATGACTGCAACTGCACAGCCCACACATAGGCCTACATCAGTTGCCTTCATTTCTATTTCTCTCCCTTGCCCCCACCTGCCACTGCAACGCCCTGTTTTACTTAACCTGCCCCTAACTTATTCATTCCCTGACTCGGTAGCAAGTTAATTCCACACCCAGCGTCAACTTTTGTGTTGTTTTTGTATTTGTTGCGCTTTGATTGCAACGCTTTCTGCGCCTGTGACGACAAAAACAAACACACACCCCAAGACCCCCACTCGACGATTCTGGCAGTGCATGCCACGCCTACTTAACAGAATGTTTGCATGCACTGTTTGATTTCGGGAGAGGGGCAGCGCCAACTGCAACTGCTTTAAGAGACTGCAGCAGAGGGATTTGACACTTACACGCGTTTCGTGTGTGAGCACTTCAAAAGAAACTAGTACTACCTTTTTGAATTGTTTTTAAAAAAATGTATTGCATAAGACTTGGTTAGTTTTCTAAGAGCAGCTTTAGGAATAATGGTTTTATCTTAGGCATGGAGAAACTGAAGACCCATTGTAAGACCTACAAACTCGAACTTTGGCACAAGAAATTTACCACAATAAATTGGTTTTCCAATAAAATATGTCCAGACTTTGGCAACTTTGAATTCTACAAAAGTAAAGATCTTATCATTTCAAGATTACACATGCCTACAAATACCGGAGTATTACAGTTGTTGGAACGCTATGGCTCATTTCCGAAGTAATTTGCTGCGTAGTATTCGAATCCAGAATTGGCCTATCAACTCAGGATTTTGAGATATTTGAGATAATTTATCAAAAAAACGGCGTTTTTTTCAAATATCTCAAAATCTTGACGTAATGGGCAAATTCTGACCTCGAATTCGGATTCTACGCGATTTTAAATTAAAGGGTAAGAGTGGTACTAAATTATGTAACTGGAGTGACAGACCACAAAAATTATTTGCACCCTGTACATAACCTCAAAAGTAGGAAAAAAACACAGTTTTTTGCGTAAATAACCTCAAATATCTCAAAATCCTGACGTGATAGGCCAATTCTGGCCCCGCATTCGGATTCTACGCAGCAAATTAATTCGGAAATGGCCCATAGCTTTTCAACAACTAAAATATGTTGGTCTGTGTTATTGATGAAATGATGCTTTCTAAAATGGATCCAAAATTTTGATAAGCAAAAAATCATCTTTATTTCTACATACACAGTTTCGACCAACTTTTTTGTCGCCTTTTTTTTAATTTTAAATTCTCGTGAAAAGCTTTGGTCAAAATTAATAGGTTACTCTAAAACTATGTTTCTTCATTAATGAGCATTGAATCCAATTACTGCATTTGGGAAGAGAACGATTCAAAATGCGGAGGAACTGAAACCAAGTTGCAGTTCCCAAATCCCCAACAAGAAGCCCCCAAGATAGTGTAATTCACTTTTATAGTGGGTCTTATTTTTCTAGAACAAGTGAAGAGCCAATTTCAGGAAACCATTGCTGGCGACTGTTGCAAGAAAAATAATGTAAAATATCATCTCTTCAAGCAAGTACTGCCAGCTAAGAAAGAAAGATATGCTTTTTTTTAATAAACAGCTCCTGGAAGTTCAGGATATACTACATAAACGATAGTCTAACGATGCTGACAGAACTCATATCTTCAGATGTTATCTGTCAGTTAAGAATACCAAATATGCTTCTAGGGAAAAAATCAATCAAAGGATCTACCAGGTTAAGCAACATAAAACTGCAGATCGATTTATTACCAAATTTATAATTTTAACGCCTTACGCCATTATTTCAAAAAATACAATAAGTCTCTTTTTTTTTAATTTAATTTTAAGGGGTATACGCAGTTCAAAAAATTTCGCGCGGAATTTTACGAACTGCGTATAGGCCTTTAAATAAAAAAAAAAAATTTTTTTTTTCAATTTATTTCACGGATTTCATTTATAATATTTACAGTGTGCGTGAATTCTATTATAGTAACTTTTAGAGTTCAGGTTCTAATTACCTCGTCCACTTAATTATAATAATATATAACTGCTATTAATTTACAATGGTACGATAATAATATAAAAGATTCTTTAAAGCTGCTTATTTTTTTAATTATACTCACGCAATTAGCCAGCCGTCAACGCTTGAAAATTATGATGATTTTTTCGCATACGAGGCGTATGAGCGGCCACGCATTAAGTGATGGGCGACTAAGCGATGCAACCTCGAGCGACGTATAAAATTGATTTTTGTGCGTCGCTCAGCAACATAATGCATATATCCCATTTGGGATTTTTATTTTTATATAAAATTTTGTCATTCCCATTTGGGATTTTTATTTTTATATGAAGTTTTGTCATTCCGTGCGAAATTTTTCGAACTGCGTATAGGCCTTAAGATACAAAAAATTGATGACATTTTCGCGTGCCTTGACACAAATTTGCACTTAAAAGCTTCTTGTTTTAAAAGTTTACTCGATGAACCTAAGCTTGTCTAATTGTTTTTGTTAAATCGCACGATCTAGGCGGCCAATTGACCGACCCCAAGCAATAAAGTGTTCATTGAACTCGCCTCTCAATTGGGCCATTGTTTTGAGTGCTGTGTGGCATGTAGCACCGTCTTGTGGAAACCACACGTCAGCCAATTCCAGCTCTTCCATTTTGGGCAAAAAAAAGTTTGTAATCATCGCACGGTAGCGCTCGTCATTCACAGTAATGTTTTTGCCTTCGTCGTCTTAGAAAAAGTACGGTTCAATGATGCCACCGGCCCATAATCCACACCAAACAGTGACTTTTTGGTGATGCATTGGCAGTTCTTGCAATGCTTCTGGCTGCTCTTCACACCAAATACGGCAATTTTGCTTGTTCACGTATCCATTCAACCAGAAATGAGCTTCGTCGCTGAACACAATTTTCCGATAAAAAAGTGGAACTTCATCCAACTTTGCCAGTGGCCTTTCAAGTTAGCCGTTGTGGTAGGTCGTGTGGCTTCAATTCTCAATTTTAAGGATTTACACCCAAATCCTTCCGCAAAATTTTCCACATAGTAGAGTAACAGAGGCCCAATTGCTGCGAACGGCGCCGATTCGATAATTCACGGTCAGCAACAACACTGGAGAATACAGCTGCGATATTTTTCTCTGTCCGCACTCTACGTATGCGTGTAGGTGGTTTAATGTCCAATAATGTAAATTTTGTCACAACATTCCTCTGAAGGTCGCCCAAACTGACCATAATATGAAATGCACTCCACACGATGCACTTTCTTAACCGAGCATGACTTTTGATAATAAAATTCCATAATCTGCAAGCGTTGTGTGTTTGTAAGTCGATTCATGTTTAAATTATAGACCAAACTGAACATGTTCGTGTCTTACGAACAGCTGAGCTGACAAAAACAGTGTTGCCAAAAAAAAAAGTTGCTAAAAATCACCAACAGTTGGCCCACCCTATCTTTACGAACAAGTATACTATAAGAAGGCATTTTTAGTAGCAAATAGCTCAAGCGACGCGTTGTGAAGTCGCTCGATACATGGCTACATTCAGCAAAGCAATCGCTCACGACTATCGCTCGAGAGAGCGTCGCTTAGGCGTTTATCGTTAAGTGCGCTCAAATTATTTTGGCATCACTGGACTCAACTTTTTAAAGACCATTTTACGCGTAATCCTTGTTCGTGTTACCAAGGTAAGTAAATGAAAAAATGGTTCCATTATACTGAACATTGGCCTCCACACTTCTTAACCAATTTTAAAATATCGTAGCTGCAGGCATCTGCTTGACTGGAATCTCTATGGATGCCATGGATGAATAGTTGCTAACCTAACTTAATGTCATCAAATACTGTTTTATAATCGATGATAAAAAATTTTTGGATGCTTTCCGGGAGTAATATGTGTAGTGTGAAGATTTGGTCTGTCAGAACGACAGACTGCACTGATCAGTTGATTCGTGTTTAGCTTTAGTCTTTGACATAACCGGCTCAATAGTTTCTTCTATGGCATGAGTTTGCCCACCATAGTTCCCTGAACTCCACCTTTATCAGAAAAAATAATGCGCAATTATTTAAGAGGAGCGCATTTTGCAGTGGTCCTAATAACCAAAAGAATGTTGACTTTTTGTTGAAATAATCAGCCCACACCACAAGAAACTATGCGACTATTACAACTTTTTTTTTTCCTTCTTGTAGAGTTTCTGACCCCAGTGCTGTAATATCAAGAGTATTGATTTGCGTGCTTCAGAAGACCAGGATAAAAGCTTTAAAAGGCACATACTTAAATATGCTCTCTACTGCTGCAAAATTCTTGCTAACATTGTTTGGAATAATTTTGGTATACCAACGAGAGCTAATTAAATATTTTCTCATGTGTGTGTGTGTGTGTGCCGATTGGAAGCTCTTTAGAACGCCTGCAAGTATGCAATAGCTAACAAAGACATGGGCTAATCATTAGCATAATATCGAGAAAGCCAAAGCCACAACCCACAAAAAATAAGCATGCAGAAGCTTACAATCTCTAAGAGCGTCATTAACGTCGTCACATTGTTTCCTATGTATAGCTCTATATATACATATACATGAGTACGTTTGGCTGTGTGTGCGTTTGGGTGGTTAAAAGGCTTTGCATTAACACCACCCAGGCAGCAGAGACCAGGAATCAGCAGCACCAGTACCACCAGTCAACACCCTTGAGTGCAACCAACCAAATGTCAAACGTTAAATTTTTTGTACTCTTTTTTTTTTGCATTTCATTTTGGTTTTTTTTTTTTTTTTTAATGGGATTTGGCTAAATGAGAGCTAATAATACCAGGGCTGATGACGAGCTGGAAAATATTTCCGGGTGACGCTGAGCACGTTGACGATGACGATGACGACGACGTTGATGATGACGTTGCAAGTGAAATGTGTAAAATTTAACATGCCATTTGATGTCGTTGGCTGACTGCTCGACAGGATGAGTTGCAAAGGCTAAGGCTGACTCTGGCTGCCATGATTATTATTAGCACATTAGAGAACGGCTCACAGGAACACATGAAGTAGCCTAAAGCGCAAAGTGCCCAGCCACTCAAGCAACACACTCGACAGCAGCTCGAGCTGCCTCACTGGCTGACTGCAGCACAGACTGGTTGAGTTGGTAGGATATGTTATGGTATGGTGCTGGGTACTGGGTACTGGAACCAGTGGTAACAGTGGGTTTTTGCTGCATTTTACGGGGGAGCTCTTAAATGGCTATATATGTAAACGGGGTGCTGCTGCTGCTTGTTCAGCTTTTGGTGACATTTTGGGTGTTGTTGTTTAGCAAGGCGGAAGCAGCAACGGAACTTGCATATGTAAGCAACGAGCACAACAACAACAACAATGACGACGACAATGACGAGTAGGGCAATGTGCGTACCCAGGTCAACCCCATAACCCTAGGGCCTGATATGAGTGGGCAAAGGGCCAGTTAACAACAACAGCGACGACAATTGTCGCGTCTAGAGGCACTTACGCTAAATTGCATCTCACTTGCGTATGTGTGTGTGTATGTGGAGGGAGGGTGGAGTGGTGGAGTGCACTGCATATAAGGCTGAAGGAGCATAAACTGTATGCGGAATGCTACCTGGTCATGTCAAATTGCTAGACTGCTCCAATTTTACAAAAACAAAAAAAAAATCGAACAGGGCATTCTCTGGCTCTGAGACTCTAGTTCTAGCTCTGGCACTGGCACCGGTCGATCAGGTCATGCGACATGACCACAAACACGACAACATGCCCACGACCAGAACTCATTGCCCATGCCAATAAGCAGTACACTGAGAAAAAAAATACACAATGCTCGTCACGATTTGGTGAGAAAATTCAAGCATGTAATGGTTTCGGCAAACTTTGTCCTGGAGGTGCGGGTTCTGACAAGGTTTTTTTGATATTCAAAGTTTCAAGAAACTATAAGTAATGTAGTAGAGGCAAGCGGGGTGAATTCGAAAGAATTTTTCTGAAGATTTTGTGGAGTGAGTTTTTTTTCAAAATTGAAAGTTTCGTTGTTCAGGGCATTGAATAAGCTACATTGTGTCAAAATTTCAGATCGTTACGAAGATTTTTTGTCAGGTAGATTGATCTCCGAGCAAAAATTGCCAAATTCGTAATTTTCGATATTTTTGGGGTGAATCCGAAAGTGTCCAAAAATGATAAAAACCGCCACAAAATTTCATTGCAAACATTTTATTTCTTTATTTTTGATAAAAAAAAAGGTTGAATAATACATGGAAATGAATGCATGTGGAATAAAAGAAATTTTTGCCTAGTGAAATGGCCTGAAGAAATCCTTTTTAAAAAAACAAGAGGCAATCGTCTGAAAGAGCACTGCTTTTGTCGGTTTTCACTGCCTTTAGCATTTCCAACAAATCATCAGAGCTTGGAACCGGTTTTCGGGGATTTGTTTTTCTTTTTTGTAAGTTCTCGGTACTTTGGCACAAAAACAGTTGAAATCCATGCTGAAATTATATTCAAAATAATTATTTGGCTCATTTCGACACTTCCGGATTCACCGCACATAAACTTTTTCGAAACGGAGATGCGTCATTCTAGTGGCTTTCAAAAATCGAAACGAATCCTTAAGCAATTTTGAAGTATAGAGTCTAAATAATACTATGGATATAAAGGGTTATCAATCTTGAGGTTTTTTCAATAGGGTTTTTCGGATAAATCACGCGTGAGTACTGTCAAGTTGCCATGTTTATTCATTTTTCATTGCCATTTCATCATGGAAAAACTTACCCCCGAACAACGTTTACAAATCGTACGGGGAACAATTAATTTCACGCTCCGGACCGTTGAATCGTGTGATATTAGACCGTTAGACATTTTCTTTTGGGGCTACGTGAAGTCTAAAGTGTTTGGGGATAAGCCAGCTACGATTGAAGCATTAGAGTCCAACATTATCCGTATTATTCGCGAGATACCGCCGATTATGCACAAAGGCGTGATCGAAAATTGGAACCTCCGAAGCTCCGGCCAACATTTGAAAAGGATTATCTTTAAAAAGTGAATAGCAAGAATGGTTCTTTCTATTGATAATAAAGATTTTTCGATTCATTTGAAATTTGCTTGTTTTTTGGCATTTAAAAAAAAAAAAAAAAAACTCAAGATTGATGACCCTTTAATTACATTTGATTTTACTCGAGGAAATGTTGAAATTTTAGAGACACAAAAACTTAACTAAAACCTTCAAGGTAGACATTTTTTTTTAGAAAAATTATACTGCACCGAAAAACACGTGTACTCGTGTCGAAGTACTATCAAAAACTAGCGTCGATCATGACGTTTATTTGAAAATTGCTTTTATACTCAAATGTCAACTCAGAAATCTGTCAGAGTGCGTTTCCGGATTCACCCCACATCCGAATTCATCCTACTTGCCTCTTTATGAGTACAGTACAGGCCAAAAATATGGACACCCCTACAAAAATTGCATTTTTTGTACTTTGTCATCATGTTACATCATAAAATGATATTGTTTTTTATTTTTTTTGTTTTTGATAAAAATACAAATTTAATTTAAAATCATTTGTTTACTGTCACTTCTCATTATCGTCATACTTCGAAATTGTCAAAATATTGAAGGTTTCAAAGAGTGGTGTTCAGTAAACGTGGCAAAGATACTTAAAACTGGCAGTAACTAGAAGCAACCTGGACGCGGCTGGCTGAGATTAACATCGAAAACAGATAACAGCCACATATTAATGATCTGCAAGATAGACCAATCCTAATGCGCCGCCGAAATCAATCAGAATTATGCGCCGAATTTCTTTGAATATGGTCAAAAGGAGATTGCGATAAAAAGGAATAATCGGGCGGATTTAAAAAAAAGACGCCTAATCGTTCGTCAAACAGCTGAGCAGCTCAAATCCGAATTTATAGCTTCAAACTAGTGCTGGAGAAAACATCAATGATCGAAGTTTAAAATCTCTATATATCGATGTTGGCCAACAGAGGTGTTTCTCCAGCACTACTAAACACCCATTTGATGAGTGCAGAATTGCTGGAGAAACATCTCTGTTGGCCAACATCGATATATAGAGATTTTAAACTTCGATCATCGATGTTTTCTCCAGCACTACTTAAACAGTGACGGATCCACTGGGGTTTTCGGTTCCGCATAAAATGATTTGTTTTCGTTAAAACGCTTTTTTTGTAGGTGTATCTATACTTTTGGCCTGTACTGTATATATGAGTCTGAACTTATAAAGTGAGCTTTAAAAAATATTGGTTTTTCTCTACGCTGAATTTTGCGGGTTATATACTCCTCGTCAGTTGGGTAGAACACTCTTTACACTCACTTTTTAGTTGCTCATAATATTCCTATATTGCTCTTACAAGCCGGAGTTCTAAATTTTTGTAGCAGAAAGATATCTTTAGGTAAGCTCAAATCTGAATTCTAAAAAAGGTATTTTTTTTTTTTGTCGTTAAAATGTCCAATCATTTTCTCTCAGTGTATTTACATACAGATACATGTGTATTTCTATTTGTATCTCTTTCACTATGTTAGCTGCTATGTAGTATGTTACCT
The DNA here is from genome assembly GCA_018150985.1 of Chymomyza costata. Classification (NCBI taxonomy): domain Eukaryota; kingdom Metazoa; phylum Arthropoda; class Insecta; order Diptera; family Drosophilidae; genus Chymomyza; species Chymomyza costata. Next base: position 21,635,654 of record JAECWU010000127.1, on the reverse strand, counting down.
ATGACGTGGTCAGGTCAAAACAGCTCAACGCGCATCTCATAATTATCTCCTCGCTTCGTTGCCATTCTGAAGACTCACGGAGACAATTTAATAATCATAAAAAGCAAAAAACAAAAACAAAAGCAACAGAAATAAAATAATAAACAAAAAAATTACCTCCATTGAGGGACCGAACCGTCAGCTTGTTGCATGTCTTTGCCATCAATCCGCAACACGCTACGGTTACGGTTACACGGATACGCCTACGGTTACGACAGTGGCAGTGGTAACGGTAATGGAAACAGGCAACGCCAATTTAACCAATTGCATTGGTATTGGGCCTATTGATGGTACTACCTGTAACAAGTTAGACAGCAGCTTGTGACGACACAACGCATGCATAGGAGCGAGCCAAGGGTAGAACAGCTGACTCTAAAGGGAATCTAAGGATATGTCAATATACTTGAGAAACTACAAAATACAAGAATTTTAACTTGCATTGGAAAAAATAAAACAATTTGTTCGAATATCAAATCTCTAAGTAGGCTTGCCAGAGAAGTGTATGAAAAAAATTGCTAATTTTTACTTGTCGATAATTCAATAAAATACACAGGACTACAAATACCTGGGTCATGTCAGTTGTTGGAAAGCTAAGAGTAGAGTCCGAATCCGGATTCAGAATTGGCCCATCACGTCAGGATCTTGAGATATTAGAGGTTATGCACCCGAAAAACGGCGTTTTTTCAAATATCTCAAAATCCTGACGTGATGGGTCAATTCTGTCCCCGGATTCGGACTCTACGCAGCAAATTACTTCGGAAATGACAACATGCCATGTTGGTCTGTGTTATCAGTATTTTGCAAAAAATAAAATATTTGGCTAGTACCTTTATTACATATTTAAAATGCTCAAAATCGAAAAGGTCGTCCTAAAAAGTGACCCGTTTCACTTATACCTACCAAAATAAGTAATAATATAATAATCCATTAAGTCCTTGTAGTGTTAAGTTGTTCCAAGTTCTGCTTTAAGATTTTTTATTTTTTCAACTCCTTTTTCTCTTTATCAGTAAAAATTCGATAACTTACAAGTTAAATAATTTAAGTGTCAAGCCTGTTAATTAAAAATTAAGCTAGTTCTAAGAAATTAAAGCACTTTGAAAATGCAACTTACATAATGTTAGCCTTTGGGATACAAGGTTTCCAAAAAAAAAATAGCAGAAACAAAAACAATATTCAATTCCTAACTGAAATGAAACGTTTTGTTGTTGTAAATAATGTGCAATTTGTTGTTGTTGTAATTATTGTTGCTTTAAAATATTTGTTAGTTTATTTCATGCAACTTTTACCATAATTGCAGACCTCAGAGACAGACACACACAACCAGCTACTCATAGATACAAACCGAGGCACACACAGATACACACAGTTGCACGCATTATGACATCGAGAAGCGACAAGCGAAACGCAACTGGGCATAATTACAACAATTTGTTGGCTAGTGTTTGACAACAACAACTGTAACAACAACAAATGCTTTTTATTGTCATGCTTGAATGATGTAACTGGAAAAGACCCATAGACTAAGCCAAGAAGATACAGCCGAGGAGAAAGAAGGAGCAGCAGATACTACGACAGCGGGCAGCGCTTCGTTTAACTTTGCCATGGCCCAACCAAAGAGACCAACAATTTACACAATTTGTCATTATAATTTTTTTTTTTCATAATACACTTTGAGGGTTTATATTACTTTTGGGACTGCTATATGTAACATATAGTAGAAGACATAAAAAGATACTTTTGTATCTACTAGATAAGCTGGACAAATTTGAGTCATAGCTTCATTTTTTATGCTACAGTTTTGTAAAATGCTTGTAATAGGCAATGGGAATACCAAAATGGTTGTTTTAAGCTTGGCCAAGATTGGACCATGGGCGCCTGAATGAACATCTTGTTCACAGAGAGCATAAGAGCTAGAGTTTAGAATTATCTATAAGCAGTTGAAGTTTGTCGATTTTTGTCGATAACTTGCTGCACAGAAGCATATAAGCCAGCATATTTGGAAAATTTATAGCTTAAATTTAATTTGGATGAAGGATAAGAAAGATATTAACAAAAATATATGTATTTAGTTGCAACAATGTTTCACAATATACTTTGTCTATCAAATTTTGTATAAAGATTCATGTGAGCCAAATCAACAACAAAACGTTGACTTTTTTAATAAACATTCAATTAACAACTTACACCTATATACCAGTTGCTTTGCGTAAACCTATAAAAAATGAGGAAAACTCATTTTATGACGTCAATAGGAATATTAGCATTTTGAAATAGCTGAAATTTAGAGACTTTTGAGGTAAGTTGAGTTAAAAATTATATGATAGCTGATGATGACCTTGTTTTTGCCTTTTTTTTTGGTACCAGGGTACTATTTATTTTGGAGCAAAAAAAAAAAATTAATAAAAATGTATCTCTTAAAAACAAAGATTGTTTACAACCATAGGAAAAATGTTTTTATTGTAATTTGTAACCAGCTATATAGTACCTAAATTATAGAATCAAGTAGTCTGTTTGTTGTATAAGTACTCCTAACAATTTTCCTGGGCCTCAAAAACCTCCCTCTGACTTACTTCAGTTCAATAATAATCCGCAATTTGGACATTTTTTTAAAAATTTAAATAATTTTATTATTATTATTTTCATGACTCACACAAAAAAAATATTGGCAAAACCAAACAGTTAAGAAAAAAAAAAAAAAATAAAACATTTATATATACACTCCCCGAAATTCAATTAAGAATTCAATTAAGGACAGTTACCGATGAATGGGCTCAAATCCCAATTTCAGATTTTCAGGAGGTGGATCCTTGGACGCCAGCCCGTATTTTCGATGTTATAAATAAGTCGAGAGCCTGGACTAACTATTTACTTTGTGTTTTTGCCTTCTTTTTTTACAAAACATTTAATTTTTGATCCTTTTTGAAAGTGTTCTTAATTGAATTTCGCAGTATAAATTTAATTTTTTAATGCTTTTTGAAGTTTCAAGCGCTTTTTTTGGTTATTTAGGATAAGTTTTTAGTTCATTCGGAATAATTTAACGCTAAAAATATTATTTGAGTCACAAATGCTGTTTATATAAGTTAAAACTTAATATTTTTAAATAAACACAGGTGTTCTTAATTGAATTTCGGAGAGTGTATATTTATTAGCCTGAAGGCCTACGTTGTTCTGTCTACAAAACGAACATTCATATCAAGTTTGACCTTATTATCTTTCAATTCCGAAGAGTTATGCTTATCCCCCTCGGGTATTGTCACCTTAACGCGGTGAGGAGGCCTAGTGATTGCGATGATTTCTCGAGCGATGCCGGCGGTAGTGTAGCTACTGGTAGGACCAACCTTGCCGCTAAGGTTAAGAAGGAGTAATGAAGCCAAGCGCAATCTACAACTTTTTCGGTGTCTGTTAGGTGCGGCTGGAGCGAGCGTCTGTTCTTGAATCAAGCGGCTCGCTATATAATTGTGTTTCTTTATTTGCGGTCCTTGCACCCATCAAGCATCGACCACATGCAAATCAAATGTTGTTTAGGCATGGAAATAGGCCTGAATGGAAATATGTCTCCATGGTGTAACCAGGAGAGTCCTGGAAATCCCCCCTGCTCAAGTAGCGGCCAGCACATTGGATATGGAGGTGCTAAATTCACGCCAAAACATTGTCGAGGTGAACGAAGCCTCTACAAGAGAGATAAACTACGACAACTCAAACAGTTATCACGACAACAACAATAATAACAACTTGAGGCCCTATGCTCCACAAGGAGAAGAGGACTACAGTAAGTAAGTAAGTATGCTTATTTGTCATTTTTCAAGCTACTGTTTACTATGGCGAACGAGAGAGGCATAACTTCCACAATTCTCGTAGTTACTTACTTTTTATTTTTTGTTTTTCATAGTGAATTAACACGCATAAGATTACATTTAAACATTTTTTTTAAATTTTGAAAAAAAGCTAAAAAATGTGTTAAAAAAATTTTCTTTGAACTATAATTTTTTTCAAATCGTAAATTGTATTGTATGTAAAAAAACGGCAGCTGAAGCGCATCGAGAGCTCCAAAAAGTCTACGGAGATGCTGCTCCAAGCGAAACAACGTGCCGTGATTGGTTCCGTCGCTTCAAAGACGGTGATTTCGATGTTGACGACCGTCCACGTAAAGGAAGACCCAAAACCTTCGAAGACGCTGAATTGGAGGCATTGCTCGACGAGGATTCGTGCCAAACGCAAGAAGAGCTTGCTTCAGCATTAGGAGTTACCCGCCAAGCCATTTCCAAGCGATTGCATGCGTTGGGAATGATTCAAAAGCCAGGAACTTGGGTTCCTTATGATTTGAAACCAAGGGACGTTGAGCGTCGTTTTTTCGCCTGTGAACAACTGCTCCAGCGACAAAGAAGGAAGAGTTTTCTTCATCGCATCGTGACGGGTGATGAAAAATGGATTCATTACAGCAAACCAAAGAGGAAAAAATCTTGGGGACAACCCGGTCATGCTTCCACGTCACTGGCTCGGCTGCGAAGGTTATGCTGTGCATTTGGTGGGACCAGGTCGGTGTTGTTTATTATGAGCTGTTGAAACAAGGCGAAACCATCACTGGGGAACGGTATCGAACTCAATGGATGCGATTGAGCCCAGCACTGCGAGAAAAACGGCCACAATACGAGCAGAGGCACGAAAAAGTGATTTTACTGCATGACAACGCTCGGCCTCACATTGCCAATCCTGTTAAAACCTACTTGGGAACGCTCAAATGGGAAGTCCTACCGCCTCCACCCGCTGTATTCCCCAGATATTGCGCCGTCCGATTATTACTGGTTCCGCTCGATGGCACTTTGTCTGGCTGATCAGCAGTTCCACTCATATGAAGATATCGCAAAACGTGTGGATTCGTGGATAGCCTCAAAAGACGAACACTTCTACCGTCGTGGTGTTCGAACTCTACCAGAAAGATGGGAAAAAGTTGTAGCTAGCGATAGGCAATACTTTGAATGAGTCATCGGTAACCATTTTTTTTACAATAAAGTTACATTTTCATAAAAAAAAAACAAGGAGAACTTAGTTGCGCACCTAATACTATTCTTTTTTAGCTCTATAAAATTTATGTAAAATTTATCAAAATCGAAGTGGTCGACCCAAAAATTGCACCGCTTCATTTATTTTCGCCCATATGCTCTGACTCACATCCTACTCCATAGCCATAAGACACTTCTCGCCAGTTGCTAACGAAATAACATATCAGAAGATGGTAACAGAACATTGCCAAATTTCTGGCAACAAAATCGTAAACAATTTCAACACAGCCGGTTTCAAAAATTTTTCAAAAACCTCTCCCTTCAGTAGAAGTGTTTTAGCCTGGCACAAGACAGCCATGACAGCCCAAAAACCAGCAATACATCTCTTAAAATTTCCTATTTTCAAAGATATTTGGGTTTTTTCTTTGAAGAAACTCCTTTAGTACTTACACAAATCTTGCAAATATCTTGCTTACACTTTTTCATACCTACTAGGGAATAAATGGGTGTCTAAGTAAAATCGGACCAAATTATATAAATGTTTTTAAACTTGAAGCAATGGCTAGGTGAAAAGAAATTTTTTCCATCGTCATACTGCGAAATTAGAGCCTATTTTAGAAGCTTTTATAAATGCTACTTTTTGGAATCACAAAAAAAAAATGAAAGGGATTACAAAAAAAAGGTATTGCCCAGAACTTTACATGTGCTAGGGCTACCCAAATGATTTTTGAGCAGCTGACTTCCAGTAAGAGGTCCAAAAAACCACAACAGCCCAGCAAAAATTCCCGCAAAAACTTGTCGCTGTTTACAAACCTTTTCACATGAAATGTCGCGCAAATAATTGTCTGAAACCCATGTATGTACCTACATATATGTAAATATAGTAAATATAAGCTGTGTTAGTGTATTTAAGCTTCGTCATCATAACCAACTTACCATTCTCACTTCTTTCAACTCTTTTATGTTTGTCAATTTTCTTTTTATTTTTATTTTTTTTTTGCTGCTGCAATTGACGTCGAGATTGTCACGCACATTGCAGCCAAGGTGGGAAAATGGAAATTCAGTCGCATTTGCAGCGTACAGTTGCTGCCAACTGCAATCAAGTCATGCAGTCATTCAGTCATTCAGACATCCAGTGCTACAGTCATTTCATCATGCAGTCAGTACTTTTTAGTCATTTAGTCATTCAGCCATTCAGCCAGGCGAAATCCTCGTCACACTTCATTTCAACGCTCAACGCTTGTTGCGCGTCAAAATTAATTGCCACGCCGTGGCAAGAGCAAGGCCAACATCATTATGGCCAGCTTTGGCATCATTATGATGTTTGCCTCGTCTTGCTTGCCGCCTGTGTAGCGCCAAAATTTAATGCAAAGTTTAACAAATACAACGGCGCCCCAAACGCAAAACCCCCCGCCCAGCAGCCCCAAAAGCAAACACATGCAACATTCAGCGCAGTTGCAACTCAACTCCAACTAATTAGGTGAACCAGGGTCTGATTGAGGGACTGAGGCAGCTACTGAGGCGCAGGCGCGGCACAGCTCCAGTTGAAGCCCTGGCGCCAGTCAGAGGATATGCGCGCCACATGCCTCATTATCAACAATTGCACATTGTGGCACATAGCTGCACATTTCTTTGCAACCGCGCAGCAATTTAACAGTTGTATTTTTTTTTTTTCGCTCATTTTTGGGCTGCTAAAAGCGGCAGCTGCTTTTTTTTTTCTTATTCTTATTTTTTTTTTCTTTATATATACATATGCGGCCATTTTGTTTAGACGCTTATGCTAAGGCAGTTGGAGAGAGGAAGGTAGCGCAAAAAAGAGTGCGATTTGTGGCACTTGGTAAATTTCAAAGACAATTTCTTTAAGATGAGTTGCAAAGGTTTTCTAAAATTTGAAAGCATAAAAAATTTCTTTTGTGATAAATATATTTTTAAAAAAGAACTATGTACTTTAAACAATTATGAAAGTTAGTTATTAACTTACAATCTAACAAATTTGTTTTTTTTTTTTTAATTTGTATCTTTACAATTTTTTGAGCAAGTCCTCATGTTTTTTTTTTTCAAGTTTTGCTTAGAGTATTTTTACAAGCCCAAAGTTGAAAAATATTGCTCTCAATAGCAAATATGGCTTTCAAGTTAAAAGTATCTCTTTCTCAATAATACATCGCTTAACAAACATTTGTAGTCAAAAAAAAAAAAAACTATCTGGGGAACATACATAATGTATACTAAAGCAATACTTATTAGTATATTATTTATTCATTTTTATAGGTACTGTTAGTAAAAAAGGTATAAATAATAATAAGCTGAAGAAATTTTTTTTTTATATCAATGCGAGTATTTGTAAATAATTCACATAACTAAAGTGATGAAAAAATATGTTGCGTACTTAATCAGACTCAAGCATATAAAAGAATAATCAGCTTATTTATTTAATATAATAAATCTAAAAGAAATCGAAAGCTATCTTAATTTTGGTTGAATATTAGCAAATGGGATTAAGCTCTATCATTATATAACCTTGTAACATATATATTGTTTTTTTATGAACGTGCATAAAATAAGTTTGCATAATGTATAGTAATATTTTGATTTCTTCATGAAACAAACCTTTTTATTTATACAAAAATATGATGCAAAGAGCATCTATCATAATGTCTGTGCACCAATGCGATTGTTGAGCTTCTAAATATGATTAGTTAGCTTTTTGACTTTAATTTTTCTTTAAAACTTGCAGTGTCTATTAAACTATATACTAGTGCAACCAGAAATTGATATATGACAATTCATATAAGATTTATGGCACATTGTTCAAACCAGTATGTATACAATATTAAAAAAAAAAAAGTCCTTATTTTAGAGCTCGTTTTCCAACACAAATATGCCCCAAAAAAGTGCTATCAAAAAAGTGTTCAACTGCTTAAAGCTTTCCAAAACCATATATTTCCCTTTACTCTGGCATTTTGAACCACTGTAACAACTTCCACATGCCGCATTTCGAGCGTGACTTTTCGCGCCAAAATTATTTGCAAAGCATTAACTTTTAGCCCGTTCCAAAATATACAACTTGGACAAGAAAAGGCAAACAGCGTTTAAGCACTGTGCTCAAAGGACATGCGGAATTTTAAATGTCGTTTACTTGAAAGTAGCTGTAAAGGAAAAGCTATGAAAACTGCTACTATTTGTTAGCACCCAGCAAATACAACAAATACAACAAATAAACTACGAAAATAATAAAAACGAAGCCAAATAAAAGCAAAACCTTTGCCTAGTGTGACAAAAATATCTTTTAGGCCATCTCGCTTGCACGCACACAAGCACACGCACACAGCTTACGCTTAAACTCCGCCCAAAAACGATCGTGGCATAAGCATGTATATGTGTGTGTTTTGAGCAGTTCATGGTAGAATAAACAAGGTATGCTATTCCCGAAAAATTTTCGCAACTCAAACCTTATTTTAGTTTCGTTGATATTTTTCACGAGAAAGGTTGTTTCCGCGCATAGTTTTTCAGCATTTACCGTAATTTTGTGCAGCGGTAAAAAATAAGCCACTCTAGTTGCAACCAGCAGCACAAAAAAAAAATTTTTAATATGCTTGCCTACGCACAACAACAGCAATGGGGGTGGTTTCGCTCTCTCACTTTTTTGCTCAGACTAAAAATAAGGTTTCAGTGCAGTGAATAGCATACCTTGTTTATTCTACCATGGAGCAGTTGACAAATTTGCCGGCCAGCCAAACTGAAATTCACCACAGCAGCTAAAAGCGCTCAATGCAGACACACACATATGCACAAGCACTCACTTCGCCTGCCTTGAGCCTACAATATGTGCGAACAGCGCAGCACGCTACCCACGCTCACTGCGTCGCCGCAGACGCAAACTTGCTCTCGCTCACACTCAAACCCGCCACGCAAACGGGCCGCTGTAAAATGGTCGTCGCTCGGTGGGCGTAAACAACGTCAAACAGCAAGCAGCCTTTGCCATCTCGCTTGCACGCCGTCGGCACTGCCACTGCTGCGCAGCGTTGCGCGCGCTCTCCCTCTCACTCACGCGCGCGCTCTCTCGCGTTTTTCTTTGACTAACAGCACTCTCCGCGCTGTAAACGAATTTACATATTTTTCGTCGCATACTTTATTCATTACGTTCTGGCGCTATTCGGCTCAGTGCTCGCCCCAGCGCCAACAAGGAAAGTGTCATAAGGCATTCACAAAAGCATTTCGTTTCAGGCTCCACTCCGCTCGCTGTGCGCTACTCCGCTGTTGCCTAAGTGCTGCGCCAGCTCTGTCTGCTACTCACGCTTTTATTGCGCTGCGCCGCCAGCGTCGTGCGTCGCCGTCGCTGTCGCCAACAATTTCTGCCATGTTGTTTGGTTTTGCTTTTTACTGTTTGTTTATTTGTTTTTCTTGTTTTTATCATTAATGACACCATTTCTTTTTTTTTTTTTTGCATCTTTTTTTTTTTGCCACCCTCTGGCGCTGCTTTCGCCTATCACACGACGCCCCAGCAGGCCCCTATCCATGTATTGAATTAAGCGTATCTTGTATCTTGCGCTATGTGCGTGATTTGTCTATTTTATCTGCTACATGCTAAATATATAAGCACTGTGGCAAAGTACTACGTCGAACAAATTGTGTATTTCAATTGTGCAGAACTTGAGTTTTATAGAATCAATTCTAGAACTTTACGTAGCTTTTTGGGAAGTAGTTACAAAATATTTAAGCTACTGCCCATAAATGTGCAATAGTGAACAGGTCACAGGAACAGGATCACTGCTCTAGTATCGAAAATACCAAGAATAAGAAATCTAAAGAATTGCATTATAAAGGCCCAACAAATGCTGCGCAAGAAATGTAAATATAAATATGGGATTTTCTAGACAATAACTAAATATGGTGCATACAAATGGAAGTTAAGCCTTTCAGGACCGAATGAAAATGGGAGAACTAAAAAAAATATTTGAGCTTAAAATTATGGTAATATAATCACAGAACAAATTTTAAGATCCTGGGTATTCTAGTATGACCCCAAAGAAATCTTGCCTATAGATAAATTTACATCAATAGAGTTAATAAAAAAATAAATGTAGCTGATGGGCTGATCTTTTCTGTTAGCTTATGTAAAGGCCTATACGCAGTTCGAAATATTTCGCGCGGAATGACAAAACTTCATATAAAAAAAAAGTCCCAAATGGGATATCCCAAATGGGATTTTTTTTTTATTTGAAGTCCCAAATGGGATATCCCAAATGGGATTTTTTTTTTATATGAAGTTTTGTCATTCCGCGCGAAATGCGAAACTGCGTAGCCCCTTAAGGTGAATGTGAAAAATTAAACCGATTTCTATTTAATTAAGGAGAAACAAATGGAAGAAGAAAATATAGTTAAAGATATTAATCCCATCAAAAAATATAGTTAAAGATATTAATCCCATCAAAAATAAAATAATCACGAGTTAGTTTTTGGTGATAAGAGCTAACTTTTTGGAATTTTTTTGAAGATGCTCGAAAAGGCAAACCAGTGGAACTTATTATGCAATCCTGGTCTTCGAAAGGATTTTTAAAAAATATGAATAGTAGTAGCCTTAACATGCATAGTTAGAACATATTCTTATTTTTTCTTATTTTAAATGTATTTTTCTTTTTCAATCTGTCAGCTGAGACAATCAGCAAGTAGTACATATAACTATGTATCTACTACAAAAAGTACAGAATTGATTGTGCTCCAGTGATAATAATTAGGCGCAATCAGATGAGGATTATGATCTGAGAACTATCGGGACACGAAAGCTATGGAATGTTTATATAGCATGTCCTTTGAACACCGAAGCGATTTTTAGGAATAAGGCCCATACGCAGCATGCAAAAATTCCGCACGAAATGTCAAAACTTCATATATATAAAAAAAAAATCCCTTTTTTGGGATTTTTGCATGCTGCAGTATAAATAAAGTGTTTGAGTCGTTTAAGTTTAGCAAACTTTGCATAGATTTGAAAGCAATATTGTAAGAGTATGTTAATAAAATTAAATATGAACAAAGATAAAAAATCGAGAGCATAAATAGTAGAAATACATTCAAGTGCAGACATGTGCTAAGAATCAGCATTTTAGATCCCCCAAACGTTAATCTTCGCGCTTTCATATCTTCATATATTAGTTTCTTTTAGATAAAAACCTCAAAAGTTTGATAGAAACCAGAATATAGTGAGCAACGATATCGGGAACAATCCCCATTATGTACTTCTTAATTGTATATTGTCGCCAACATATTTTTGAATGCCTGCATTTGCGAAACTTTCTGGTCAGATATTTCTTACCGAATATCTCTTTAGACCAAATTTTAAACTTATAATAATCAATCAATGTGCAAAAACACATTTTCTTGCTGACTAGAAGCTTTTTATTTTAAAATCATACACTGATAAAAAAAAAACGGCCTGTTTTCAAGATTTTTGGTTTCGAAAATATGACAAACTTTTTTATGTCAGTTTAATAATGCTGCTCTTGATTTAAGACTCTTATTTCTTAATTCAAGAATTTTAGTCTTATTTCAAGATTTTTTGATTTTTTTTTAAGATATTTTTTTTGTCTCATTTTAAGAATGCAAAAATCTTGATTTAAGATTTTATTTTTTTTATCAGTGTAGTTTTTCGTCATCTATATAAAATTATTTTGCAGTTAAAAGCCGAAGGCCCAGCAGTCAGCGCTTCACTCTCCTGTATTAGTTTTAAATTTACTTAAAGCCTATACCTACTATAATAAATAAAAATAAAATAAATAAATTTTTCAGTTGAAGACCTTAGTTCTTAAATTGAGTAGAAATTAAAAAAATAAAAATATATGTATGAAACTTAATAACTATTTTATAAGATCTTTCTGAAGCTATCCCGAAAGCTGCTGACCAACTTTTTTTCAAATAAAACTTACTTGATTTGGATTGCATGCTTATGTACTTTGGAATACTTGCTACTAAATATTGCTTTAACAACCAACTTACTCTTTTTTATCCTTAGTCTAACATGAAAACATAATTAAATAATAAGATAACTATGCATTATACATGTATCTATGTATGCAGCAAGAAGTATCAAAAGTATCTGAAACTAATAAAAAACTCGCTGCTCGAAATTCTAAAAATAAAACTTAAAAACTTTCTAAGACTTAAGCTTTTGATCAATCAAGCGAATTGAAACTAAAATCAAATCTTATTATTATTATATTTTGTTAATTTATTTATAAAGTAGAAATTATTTCCAAAGCCAAAGTATTTCTAGTCAGTGCAACACAAACTTGCAGGCTGCAAAATTCTTTATTTTTTAACATAAATAAACATAATCTTTGCATTGTTGAAAGCTATTTAAGTCTTAATTCTTAAAACAAATTGAATACCTAATTGTTTGCACATATTTAGTGCACAACAAATGCTAAACAAAGCTATGTACTATCTAAACTTATGTAATCAACTATGCGCCTTGTTTTAACGCTAGACATACATATGAAACTTTTAAAGCGGCTGACATTTTTGCTAAGTGCTCCTATGGGACCCAAAAAAAAAAAAGCCAGCTCTGCACGTCCAGTTGAAGTCGCGTTTTTTTTTTTTATATTTTTTGACTGTCGTTGCCGACAATTTTTGCTGCTCTTTCGCTGTATGTCCCTGCCGTGGGCTTCAACTGTCGCTGAATGAGCAAAGGACGAAGATGCTGTCTAAAAAGGACATGAATTACGGGCGCAAAGCGACAGAGAACAGCGAGAGCGAGCAATGAAAAATGTCTTGATTGACTGCCAGACGCAGGCACGGCAAGGATGTACATGTATGTGTGTGTGTGTGCATTATCCTGTAGCCGGCCGCATACAACCCATACATAAACAGCGCCCGCCCAAAACCGGTTTTGAGTGAAACTCACCAAGGCACTCAGTCGTGACGCCATTGCCTAATTAACTCAGCAAACAGCGGCCGCAGCGCTAACAGCGCAGTCAGCGTCTGCACAGCGTCGCTGCTGTGGTGAGTTACTGCTGTAAAGCGAGCGCAGGCAAACACAAACCCACCAAGCGGCGCTGTCATTTGTTGAGCGCATGCAGCGCGCGTACAAGCTGCTATGAGAGCGCTTTGTTCAGCGCCGGCAAAATGTTAGGATCACTTTTGTTTTTTGCTTTGACTTTCGTTGAAAAAAAAAGCTTTTTGCTGTCATTTAATTTTGGTTTAGCTAAAGCTAAGGCGCTGTGCGCCTAAGCCGCCGCCATCTTGAATGTGTTTTTTTGTTTGTTTTTGTGCATGTGGGTGAGACAGACAACTGTCAAGCGAAGCCAGCGGCAAAAAAACAACAACAAAACAGTGTTAAAATGCTTGTCAAACATTGTAAAGCCGCTGTCGCCGTCGCTGTCGCTAAAGCAAGCTAAGCTTGGCTAAGCTTTTGCAGCATAAATGCCGCCTTTACACTCTGTGTGTGTGTGTGTGTGTGTGTTTTGTATGTAAAGCGCAGTTGGCGTCGCTGCTGCAGCCGCTGCCAGCTACTTTGTTGCTGATTGCAAACATCGATCAGCCAGCCGCCCCGCAAACTGCTACTGACTTTTGCCTGATTTTTGTCGCGCTAAAAGCGCCTGCCGTCTGCTGCCGACGCTAACGCCAACGCTGACTGCGCCTGGCTTCGTGTCGGCGACAGCGCCAACGATTTCGACTTTGACTTGTCGTCTTAACCTGGCCGGCTGTTCTGCTCTGCTCTGCCGCCAGTTGGCAGTGCTTTGGCTTTGACACGTTTGAGTCGGCCACGTTCCATGTCCAGGTTCACGTCTATGTCGTTCTTACCGTCGCGTCTTTAAAAACTGAACAAAAAATAAAAATAAAAACAAAAAACGCGTCGCGTTTAATCTTTGATTTGTATCTGTGCAAAAAATAACAAGATAGTATTGTGGGAATTTTAGATTGCATCTTGTTGATTTTTTTTTTTACTGTGCCCAACAAGTTTTGTAGCAAAAGCCGTGCATAAAATATTGTACATAACAGCGAATATACATAAATGTCTATTTATTGTCATAAATAATGTGCAAAATTTATGCCTAACAGTTTAATACTAACAACAACAAAAAAAAAAACCACATAAAACCCTAAAACTAAAAATCAAAACAAACTACTTTAAAGGTTTGCTAAAAAACAAAACAGCTTTTGCAGTGGGTCAACATTATCGTCTATCGATTATCTGATCTATGCTGCACTGCTGTTAACTGAAATTTTTTGCGTGCGCCTTTGTTAACTGCTTTTTCGGCTGCAAACGGATTATCATGCCAAAACTCTCGTGAGTTTTAAATGGTTTAATTGTTGGGCAGAACATTGAATTGCTGAAATATCTGCAAATTCAATGTGCTGCAGATTTTCTCTCAAACCCTTAATTACATGCAGCTTAACAAATTAACTTGATTATATATTGAGTTTCAAAAACAAAAAAAATGGTTTTGTTTTTTCGAAACAACTTGTAAAATCTGCATTTAAGCAGGCTCAGCAGCTGCTGCATTGTAAGTTTAACTTACAGATAGTTTAGGAGCTTAGAGCTATCAGCTACATTTTAGATAGCTTAACATGTTTCCCATGGCAACTTTTAGATAATTATAAAAAGTAAATCGAGCTATAAATTGGTTAATGCATTTTAAAGTAATTGCTTGGGTGATTAATAGTGGTTTAAAAAAAAAAAAAAACAAAAACTATCTTTAAGATACTTTTCAAACTTTAGCTAGCTTTCACATATGTTTGAACTAAAATTAAAGTTTTTGCTTAGAGTAACTCTTAATAGTTTAGAAAAAGATAAAATAGGAGTATACAAAGCAATTCTTGATAGATTCAAAGAACTTAGCCAGGAATAAAAGATTTTGCTTTAGGCCTATACGCAGAATGAAAAATTTCGCACGGAATAACAAAAGTTCATATAAAAAAAAATTCCAAATGGATTATCCCAAATGGGATTTTTTTTTTATATGAAGTTTTGTCATTGCGTGCGAAATGTTTTTTCATTCAAAAAAAACAGCAAATGGTGCCTTAAGAAAAAAAAGTATCTTTAAGATACTTTTCAAACTTTAGCTAACTTTCACATATGTTTGAACTAAAATTAAAGTCTTTGCTCAACAAGCAACTCTAAATAGATTAGAAAAAGTTAAAATAGGAGTATACAAAGCAATTCTTGATAGATTCAAAGAACTTAGCCAGGAACAAAAGTTTTTGCTTTCCGTGCGAAATTTTACATTCTGCGTATAGGCCTTTAAACTTTAAAATGACTGAAATTTAATTAATAGCGGCCTTTTTAAAAAATTTTAATAGTGCGTTAAGAAAAAAAAATGTATCTTTAAGATACTTTTCAAATTTTAGCTCACTTGCAGACATGTTGAGATTAAAATTAAAATCTTTGCTGAGAGTAACTCTAAATAGATTAGAAAAATATAAAATAAGAGTACTATATACTCTTGATAGTTTATATGCACTTAGCCAGGAATAAGAGTTTTGGCTTAAGCTTTCAAGTGACTGAAACTTTGAGGTATTGCCTAGAGCGGCATTTTAAATCGTGTTCTCTAGATACAAGAGATAAGCATGTTTGAATAAAACTGCAGCAGCTTGATGTAACAATCGCCTAATTCGTGATCATCTGGTTTTGGTTTAGATAGGGGTTTCCGGCACAACATTAAGCTGACTAAAAATGTTTATTAGAGTATTTAGTACTAAAATTAGTTGACGAAATAAGTTGCTTGAACCCAAAAATATCCAACATTAAGTCCCAATAATATATTCTTCTGTGGCGCTACGTTTCTTTTTGGAACTCTTGGAAATTTATACTTATAATACAGGTATTCATCTGCTTTTAATAAATTATTAGATTTTAACAAGAGCAGCATATGTTCGTAGCAGAATCCTATGTGAAACTTCTTGAAAAAATTTATGATCAACGTCGCTGCAAAACTAATGCTGCTTTCATTTAATTTTTAAAATATTTTATTTTTGCTAAAATATCTCTCTTGTATTGATATAAAGATTCACATTGGGAATTTTGAATTGACAAAAAGTTTAGCTTTTTGTTGTTACTGCCATTTTGTTTCTTGAAAATTTTTAGATTATGACAATTACATTTTGATCAGTTGGCCTTATATTGAGAATTCTATAAGTACATATAAAAAATTATTGTACAAGACTTCACTGTCGGCTGGCTAGTATTCAGTAAGCCGAATTTCTAGGTAAATTTTAGAATTGACTCAATTTATGTCCAGTTCAATAGTACCTTAAATTTTTTTGAGATTCACAAAAGTTGTACGAAATTCAAAACCAGCAATAACATATCTCTATATAATTAGATTTTTTTCATACTATTGTAATTTCTAATGGAACTATCTCATTATCTGTTAGCCAAGTGATATTCTCTTGCCCACAAGTGCAATATAAATATACATTTTAAATGAAGAAAGTTCATAAATTTGTATTATTTAAAAAAATAGCAAAACTTCCAAGTTCCTTTTTTTCTAATCGTTCGAGCTTCGAGAGCCATAAATAAAACTGCATGAACATTTTTTTTTTAATTTTTAAATTTACGTTCGAACTAGAATTTTTTTTGAAAAATTTGCAGATAAATTTCATATGAATGAATAGTGACCAAACCGTAAATTTGATAAAAATATTTTTCAAGTATAAGCGATGGATAATTCAATTGTCTACAGTTTCGTAAAAAAATGATCAAAATCAGTTTAGTACAAGCAGAGATATTTGCTGTTAAGTAGAGATATTTTTTTTTTTAATTTCGAAAAATGTTTTTTTTTTTTAATTTGTCGAAGTCCGTACCACGAAAAAAATTATCAAAATCAGTTTAGTATAAGCACAGATATTTGCTGTTAAGTAGAGATATTTTTTTTTTTAATTTCGAAAAGTGTTTTTTTTTCGAAATTTCTTAAAGTCCGTACCATGAAAAAAATTATCAAAATCAGTTTAGTATAAGGGCCTATACGCAGCTCGAAATATTTCGCGCGGAATGACGAAATATCATATAAAAATAAAATCCCATTTGGGGATATATGCGAAATATTTCGAACTGCGTAGACCCCTTAAGCAGAGAAATTTGCTGTTAAGTAGAGACACTTTTTTTTGGCGAATTTTGAAAAATGTGTTTTTCGAAACATCTTGAAAAAAAAATTTTCATTTTCGGTTTTTTAATATGGATACGACTAACATGTTGAGAATACATTTTGCTGTAAACTAGTGTAATTATTGTTTTATAATTAAGCTATTCCAGAACCTTTTCTTAGAAGCTCAAATCTGCTCTACTTCAAGATTATTACTCAAAATTATTAAATAAATCTAGAAGATGTGGTATGCCCAGAAATTGAAAGAATTTTTTTCGTACAAGCCAACATGGGTTTTTTCAGCGATGTTCATATATTTTTTTTTCTCAATCGATTTTTTTTATAATTTTCGTTTGCTTTAAAGTTGACAAAATCAAGAGAAAGAGGGGCCACCAAAAAAAACAAACTGAAAGCTTTTTACACTGAAAAAAAAGTCCACATTTTCGAACTCAAGAATTTGCGATATCAAATTTACTGATTTTTGAGAAAAAAGTTCTTATATCAAGAAAGTTATGCGAGAATGTTCAAGGAAGTGCTTTCAAGAATCTTCTAACAGATTGCTGAGATTAGTGTGCACAGATTTTTATCATTTTTGAGATTAAAGTTCTTATATCAAGAGCGTTATGAGAGAATCTTCAAAGAAAAAGTGCTTGCCAGAAACTTGTAAGCGATTGCTCAGATTGAGGGCAAACCTTTTTCTTTTCTTACACGTAAATACGTTTCAGAAAAAACAGTGTAAAAAAGACATGAAGTAAGTTTCTCAGCTGCTATAAAAATTAATTAAAAAGGGGATATTCCTAACTAAATTTCTAGATGCGGAAGCTTTGTGATGATGATTCCTAACTGAATTTCTAAAAGATTAGGTTAATAAAAATATTTTTCTTTACAAATTCAATCGCATACCTTTTTTTTGACCGTGTTACTTCAGAACTATTTAAAATAAAGCCTGTAAATACAATTTAGTGTATTTTATACGCAAACTAAAGAAAATAGAGCACCAAAAATTCTCATCAATTCTTTAATGAAAAAATTTTGTTTTGTGCAAATTTGAACTTAAGTTAAAACGGCTCTTTTGTACTTCGAGAAACAAGCGCATCAGACCTCGACTGCTTTTGTCGTCCTGTTCATTTTGGTACATGGCTATTACACCTAAAACTAATTAACACACTGCTTTGATATAAAATGTGCCACCAAAAAAGCCACAAGTTGTTGTTTTGTGTATGGGCCGCCTACCAAAATTGGTAACTGCTACTCATGCACATCAAGTGTAAAATCCCATTCAAAATAATTCATATTGACAACAATGACGTCGTCATCATGACAATGATGTCGACAATGATGATAATGACGACGACATTGCTTATCATCACATTGTTTACATGTGACAAGGCGATAATTTGTTGATTATGCCGCGTCCATTATCAATTCATTTTCATGGCGTTGCCAGTCTGTTGGCGGGGTGCACTGAAGCATGCATGTGGAGGCATATACAATGTATTACATGCTCGCATATATACATAAAACCAATATCTGTGTATGCCATACAACAAATAGACGGGGCAAAAGCTTTGTCAAGATCAGAGTTTGGGCACGCTCTAGCAATATTTATGTATAGCGGGTGTTAGCAGCGTATGTATGTAGTAAATAGCGTCAAGTTACATATATACGGCCAAGAGGTGTAAATAACATTTGTAAATAAATATGCAACTATTTGTTTTAGAACATGTTTGTATGCAGTTAGCAGTTGGCAAGGCTTGCAAATGCATAGGCCGCATTTATTAAGTCAACTTGCATTTAGCGCAATTTAAACAGACATATTTATATATACAGATACACATATGCACATACATATGTGCATATAGGCATGACTGGCAGCCATTGCGAACTGTCGTCTGTCTGTCTGTCTGTGTGTGTGTCTGTCTGTCTGCTTGTCGGTGTATTATTTACATTTGTCAAATCAAATTTGACAGCTGCGGATAAAATAATACTTAGGCTTTTACCCAAAGACCCAGACCCAGACCAAGTTATACAACTCCAGTCGGTCCGACTTGGTTGGCAGACATGAGGCATGAAGTGTTTTGCATAGTTTTCAATTGCAGTTTAGACAAGTTTATAAGCGTGGTAAGAACTTAACTGGCTTTGCTGTAGGCGTTTTATATGCCACATGTTGGCTAACAACATTGAACCTAACTAATCTAACTAGTATTTAAATGTATTTTCTTTAAGCCAACGTATGAAGATAGATAAACTATCACTTGGCATTAATGGTGAAATGTGAAAACTATAAAGCATATTGACAGGCCCCACGTTAGGCGCTTATCTATTGCTTGTAATTGAAAGCTTGCAGCTTCATTAGTTTTGACGACTTTGTTAGTGTTTGCTTAAGCCCCAAGTTGGGCGCTGCTAAGCACAGCAGTTTGTATATGCTATATACCTACCTCATTGTATTTCGTTTAAATTTAGTAATTAATAATGATAGGCTAAGAGCAGACACGTTAAGATTTATTAAGCAGCTAGTTAAGCTTTTGTGCGTGTATATATCTAATAGGTATATATTTTATCCAACAAATTGCTGCAAGGAACATAGGGCTGATAAGCGTATTCTGCACATATATATATTTTTTTTAATAATTAGCAACTACTTAAATATTTTCTAAACTCTGTTGACATTCCTCATGGTTTACGCTCGTTAACATATCTGCCCCGAATCGGGCGCTTAAAGTCACAGCTGGCTGGCCAGCTTACACGTTTGCTAGACACTTTTTGCAAACTACAAGTTCTAAAATAAGACAATAATAGTAGAGCTTGCTGACAGAGCCCATGTTGAGCGCTGACCTTAAAAACAATTAAATATTAAGCATTTCACACGCTCTAAGCTAGCTACCAAGGCCCAAAAAAAAAAAAAACAATTCAAATTTTGCAAGCTAAAAAAAGCAGAGCTTAGTAATACAATAACGTTTAGTTAGAACCTTAAATTAGAGCAGACTACATCTCAAACTTGTTTTTGGCATATTTCTGCCAATATGCACATAAAGTAATATCTATGTGCGCCCCACATTGGGCGCTGGCGTAACCACAAACAGGCCAATTATAAGCATCAAACTTAAGCTAAGCTCATATGTATGGTTTAAATGGCAATCCCATTGCACCCTAGTCCAAAAACGTTCCTGCTCAAACCAAGAAAGAGTGTAGTATCAATAGCCGAAGCATTTAAAATGCCAAGACTTATTAAGGCTTAAACGGGGCATTTGAAGTGGCGCAAGCGCTGAGCCAGGACCAAGTGCTTAGTAGTAACAGTCCAGAGCGTGTTGCAAAGTGAAGGGAAAGTGGCAGATTGCATTATTTTGGCATTGAAATTATTGTAAGCCGTTAAGCGAATAAGGTCTGGAGTGAGCAGAAACTTGCTATAAAATTCTGAATGTATGTATATTTATGTGAGAGTGTGTGCCACGTTCCATTGTTGTTATTGCTGTTGTTGTTATTACCGGCGGAAGAATAAAATTGCCGTTGGATGGATGCTTTTTACGCTTGCCAGGACAAGGAGCGAAGAGCTCTACACTTAACGTATCGGGGTTGAAAATTGACGACGCACCATATACAGACATTTAACTAAAATATAAACAGACAGACGCCGAGACGGACAGTCAGTACGGGAGTCAGCTCAGTACAGAGCATTTTTGTATCTATCTATCTATCGACTGACTAACGCGCCAGCTGACGCCTTGACGGACAGACATCCTCGCAGCAGCAGAGACAACAGAGATACGCAGATACTACTTGCCCGACTGACTGACATGAACTTCAGCTTCAGCTCAGCTCAGTTCAGTTTAACTCAGTTTTATTTACAGCACACGCAATTTTGTATCTATAGAATTGTTGTTGTTATTGTTGTTTGCTTGGTGGTTGCCGTTGCTGTTCCCTGCCCTGTGGGTTGGTCATGTGGGCGTCCAGGGTCTGTATGCCCTGTGGGTTGACTGTGTGGGCTTGCTAACTGAACTGACTGACTGACTGTCTGACTGACTGACTGACTGACTTGCTTGCTGATTTTCAACGTGTTGTAATCCCATTTGCAGGATTGCGGATTCAGGAATCAATTACGAATTTAATTTATAACAGCGTGCCCGTAAAGCAAGTACGACATTTAGACAGTGAGCACCAAGAGAGGGAGAGACTCTGCGCCTGAGCGAGTGAGTGAGTCGAGGCAAGTGTATTGATTTTGTTGCTTAAGTGTTTCGAGCGACTCGACTCGACTCACATACGTACCTCCTCACCTCCACTGCTTGCCCAATTCAATAACAACATTTCACCCACTTTAGTTTTGCCTGAATTTCACGCACTTGTTCTGGCCCTACCCAAAAAAAAAAAAAAAACACAGCCCACCATGTCTGACAATGTCAGCTGCTTGGTTCCTTCCGAACTCAACTTTCAATTCCACTCCGACATCAATTCAGGCAAAATTCTTTTTCTACAAGTTTCAGCGAGTTTCTTACACATTGCTCGAATGATTTGGCTACAAAGTTGTGCGTCTTGGCTGCTGCGTCTCAAGCAAGCCTTCCTCCCTGCTTTAGAAACCCGCCTCTTGCAGCACACTTCAGTTGCATAATATATACAAGGAATTCATTTTTTTTTTTTCTTTTCTAAAAATTTCTTATTTTTTCACGCTATTTGTTTGTTTGTCTGCGCTCAAGCAAAGAAAATAAAATGCTCCTAAGTGCAGATATACAATATAGTATTAAAGTACTTATATATATGTATAGGAACATAAAAGAGAGTAAGGCGAAAGAAAACACTTGACAGTTTGCTTTTGGTTTAATTGCTATGCAAATCGAGTGGATTCCAAGTAAGCAGCTTAGCAGGGGCAGCTAAGGCACGCCTTGCAAGCATTTTTCTTATTTGTATCTCAAGCGTTACTAAAAAATTACTGTTGAGCATTTAAAAGTTTAAATCCCATAAAGTCTTGGACTATAAGTTAAAGTAATTTCTGCAGCTATTTTATAGCGCAAAAAACAGCAAACTGGAAGTAGCTTAAGTCTTTAAGTAAAAGTGAAGACAGCTTTGGGATCAAGGTGTATTTGGAGTGTAAAATTAAAGCCACTTTTCCAGCATTCTTTCGTTCAAGTTGTTTGTACACTGCTTCTAGTGTCTAAAATCGACAACTCTATAAAAAAACAACCATAAAGTACGAAATTGATGGTATCCTACAGTCGAAAGCTTTCTCTACAAAACCGACGCAGCTGTATAAGGTTCTTTTCTCAGCTTTATCTTTAAAAATCGCCTTCCTGACAAAATGGGAAATACGAGAGCAATTTGATAAATCTTTTAGAATATATAAAAAACTTTTTTTTTCAAGCAAATAAGCGTTTTCTTTTATCAGCATAGTCTTAATTTAGCTCAACACATTTAGTCCAACAATTCTCCCATTTTTGTATCCCTCCCAATAATAGCTTTTCTTAAGGCTCTCAAAGCGTTTTTTCAAAGCTGATGACGTCTTCATTCTACCCAATTCTCTTACCGCCCAGCCATTTCGTAAGGTTTGAAAATAGAAAAGAGTCGCTAGAGACCAGATCTGGAGTATATGATGAATGTGACTGCAATTGGTTGACCAATTCAAGCAATTTTGCTAGTATATCTCTAAAATTTTTTATGGTACCAATAGCTTTATCGTATCCAAATATTCATCTCAAGTGATTATGTACCCGCTTAGTTAAGATGTCTACAGCCAAAGGCAACTCCCGCACTCTGATTCTCCGATAGTACCATATCTCTCCAGAGATGATTTTCGTAGACGATTTTAGCCTTACGACCAATCCGACAATCTGAACTTTTGTCGTCACTTTTGCTGATAGGACCACAAGGGAACTCACTTAACCACTTCTAGGCATTGAAATTGATGCTGCAGACTTCCCAGAGAATTAATCAAGCCTTTTTTAGAGCCATATATGCTCCACTTTCTAGAACGCAGCTAATGAATGACTCTTATTATCAACGATGTTTGTGCCAGAAAGATTTAAATTTTAGGAATCTTGGTAAACAAATACTTTAAAATAAACAAATATGCTGTTTTCCTGAAATCTTGTCTAGTGAAGGTGCTTCAAAACTATTTCTACCATTTAGGGACTTCATTTAGATTGAAATACAAAAACCACCCAAAAATTTTGGAACAAAACAAGTCTTCAAAGTGTCCAATTATGAATATTTCTAGAAACTGTCTGGGCTAAAAACAAACAATAATAAACATCCAGAGACAAAATAATTCTTTAAAATCGTTAGAACCGTTTAGGTGGACTTCAGTGAGTTCCAAAAACAAATAAACATCCCGAGATCTAGTGGAAAAAGTCTTCAAAATGTCTTATTATCGGATTGTCAAGGAAACTGTTTGGGTACAAATCAAAAATAATAAATATCTAGGGATCCAGCGACAAAATAAGTCTGTAAAATCATTTCTATAGTCTTCAGTGAGATCAAAAAATAAAAAACATCCAGCGATCCGGGGACAAAAAAATGCTTAAAATTCGTTACAATCGTTTAGGTGAACTTCAGTGAGCTTCAAAAACAAAAAACCATCCAGGCATCTATGTAGTGGAAAAAGTCTTCAAAATGTCTAATTATCTGATTATCGTGGAAACTATTTGGGCTAAAAACAAAAAATAATAACCATCTTGAAATCCAGCGACCAAAATAATTTTTCAAAATCGTTCCAACCGTTTTAGTGAGATCCAGGGATCTAGTGGAAAAAGTCTTCAAAATGTCGAATTATCCGATTGATCTGGAAACTGTTTGAGCTCAAATCTAAAATCATAAATATCTAGGGATCCAGCGACAAAATAATTCTTTAAAATAATTTGTATAGTCTAGGGGGTTTTCAGCGAGCTCCAAAAACAACAAACCATCCAGGCAAATGTCCAAATATCTGATTTTTCTTAAAAATTTTGGAAATTGCTTTAAGAGTCTAGGGATTCAAGGACAAAATAATTCTCCAAAGTCGTTTTAATCGGGTTGACCTCAGTGAGATTGAAAACAAAAAACTCTCCAGGGATCCAATCAGGCTCGACGAGAAAGGGGGAAAGGGGGGGATTAACCCAGGGCCAGAAGTTTTCTCAGGAGCCTGGTGTAATTACTGTCGTACTTACAGAACACAATGATTCAAGCTAAAGGTGTAATAAAGGGGCCGGTACATTTTCTCCCCCAGGCCCGGATTTTCTCTATACGGCCCTGGACCCACTAAAAAAAAAGTCATCAAAACATTCGAATTTCTGGAAACCGTTCGGACAATCCAGTAATCCAGGGACACGTAATCTTTAAAATCAGTTCTGCGTTTTAAGGGGGAGCACACTTGGGCACACAAATATGAAAATAGACGGAATAAGGATAAGGTATCGGGTGCACTAGCTGTCCATGTTGTCACAGAGCGAAGTCTTTGGAGAAAGGTTCCAAGTTAGAGCGACATATGGTCAATAATTAAATATTAATTATAGAAAATTGTGATAGTTTCTGATATGAAAAGTATTTCAAAAAAAGGCTTTCGAAAGGATGCTTTCTTGTTGGCAAAGCTCATAGAGTACCAGGTCTTAGCTTTCTAAGCCTCTCCATACAAGTTGAAGCAATAAGTTGCTATGATAGTTCTGCCTCAAACTTAAATCAACTAACCAAAGCTAGTAAGCAAACTTTCAACTAAAGCCTGCTTCTTTAACGCCAATTAGTTTTTTATAATTAATAAATAAAGCTTATTACTAAAGCTTTAACTTAAGTTCGTTCATTTAAAGTGTATCTTAAAAGCAAGTTTTACTGCGTATCTGCCCCCCTATAACAACTTACATTTCCAAGCTGCTCTTTTATTTTTATTCTGCATAGTTTTTCTATTTTCACACACACACGTACAAATATGGGCAGGGGCAACCCTGGGAGCAACCCTGGCAGCTGTCAGGACCCACTGTTGGTGTCTGACTCATATATATTGTGCCTGGTAGTTGATACTTGGCTGGAAAGCCTCTCTAAGCGAGCGCAACTTTTTATGACAGCATCACTTGCCACTTTCAATACACAATATTACTTACACACACAGATACAAACACACACAGATACACACGCACACACACAGCTATATACTATTGCATACAGGAGCAAAGCAATTGGGGGCGCAGACTAAAGAAAATTACAAGTGCGACCAGTCAGACGCCTGCCAAAGGACCCAAGCTGCCATTGTCTGTGCAGTGAGACGCGTCTGTAAGACTTTCCAGCTCCCGCTCTCTTGCACTCTCTCACAAACACACACACACACACTCTCTCTTTGCTCTGACGCTGACTTTTATATTAATGAGCATGTTTTTATTTATAAGTGTTTTTCTTTTCTTTACTCAATTTTTTCCTCTTTTTTTTGCTTTCTTCTGCTGCTGCTTCTTCATTTCTTTAACGCTTTTCTTTGCCTTGCATTGTTTGCAAGTTCTTTTTGTTGTTGTTATTTACATTCATGCGCCCAGTTTGACATTTACTTACTGGCAGCAGTGTACGTCCTTTCGTCCATTCGTCCGACTATTATGGTTCGCTCGATTTCATTTGATTGGATGTCGGAGCGCGTCTTTTGCTTTTAGTTTGCTGCTTAACATTTTCTTTTGCTTCTTTTTCTTCTATATTTGCTTTTATTCCTAGTCACTTAGTTGATTGCTGGCCAATGCACATAGGAAGTGGGGTTCATCAGGAGTGTCAGACCCAGACTTATGCAACACCCAGTGGCATAAATTTATGAAAGCGCTGGCTTCACAAACGTCACCTTTTACATGCAGCTTTACGTCATCTCTAGATATCTCTCGGCTGGTTTGCCCTTAAGGTTTCTGTCGCTTATATTATTATATAAAGTTTTAATTGCGAAAATGCTTCCATGACCGAAACATTTCTAAATAATTTCAAATAATAAAAATAACAACACCCAGAGTTTTCTGAGCTTTAAACGTTCAAAGTTTGCATTCCTTATTGGATGCACTACGCCTCCATGCAAAAGTATAACCAACAACACTGAGCTAACAAAGTTCAAAGGGTTGGGGTTGCAACGCCGATTATGAATCTAGGACTGAGTTTTGGGTGGTGTTGATGATGAGGGTGTTGCTGGACTCCTACTTGGTAGACTTGGCCACGCACCGTTTGCCAGTGTTTACAATCGCACCTCGAGTGTTGACCTGAAGATGTTGTTGTTGTTGTTGTTGTTGTTGTTGTTGTTGGTTTTGTGCTCTTGTTGTTTTTGTTTGCCGAACAGAGTTGCCAAGTTGCCTGTACACTCTTACACGCCAAGTCTTTGTATATTGTACTTACTTTGTGCGGCCATAATTGCTGATGTTGATGCGTCTAGGCGCCTTTTTATTGCAACCAGCTTAGTCTCGGTGGCAGATGCAAGGTAAACAAACTTGCCACACACGCACACACATACAGTCACAAACACCGCCAAACAGCCGCAGGTTTTGTAATGAGCCAGACGGCCTTTGGTCAGTTTGTTTGGTTTGTTGGCCAAGTTAGTTGCCCGATTTCTGGCTCAATTGCATTATTTTTGGCTTGGCTTTTTTGCATAAAAGTTTTCTCTTTGCTGCATCATAAAATTTCTGCCAGGTGTCATGTTTTCATTTACACTTAATTTCAGTTGTTGTTGTTGTTGGTTTTTAGTTTTATGTTGCAGCTGCAACTTGATGATGAGCTTATTTTTTGGCCATAATAGCGCTCAAAAAGTTTTTGTATAATGTCTGAGCTTGGCACAAATGTGTTATAATGAAAGCATTGCTTTACAGAAAACTTTGAGTTCTAATCTTTACTTTTAACAATTAATTTACTAGCCAAAATTTGATGAAAGTTGTTGGCAAACTATTTTGAACCAAAGCATCCGTATATGAAAACTATTTTTGCCCAAACATTTTCAAAAGCTTCTCAGTTAAAACATAAATCGGAATTTTGCAAAATTCTGAGAAGTATTATATTTTTTAGTGTTGTCTAATGTATTAAAAAACTTAGTGTTGTAATTTATTTATTAATAAGTAAAATTTCGAGCAAAAACTTTCGTATCAAGCTAGTTTTGGTGGATCATGCATTTTAGGGCATGATTGCGTAGTATTTTTCTAATTTTAAAGCTTTAGCAGAATTAACAGAATAATATTTTTTTTTTTTTTAAGTAGTCCCTACCTTCATTGCTTATGTTCTCTACAGTCACTCTTCTGTCTCAACTTCCATTGATACATTTTCGGCCAAGTTTTGTATCTACTACATCAAAGTCTTACACCTTGATTTCTTGACTTAGTAAGTTACTACGTTGCTTCAATTCTAACTTGGAAATTAGTCCTAAGATTAAGTTTTAAAATCTTCTGGTACCAGAAGCTATGTACTAACTTACAAAGTGAGCAATTAAATAACGCCACACCTGGCAAACTTTTGTTGCACACCCCGCTGGCATATATCTGCTTAGATTGCATCGCAATCTTAAACTGCAAACTCAGTTTTAGTGACATCTGTCAGATATTTTTATAATACCCCCCACAGTCAGGACCCAGTTGAGTCTACAAGATGACGATGACTGCCATTTGCTATGTTCTTGGCATGTGCCGTTTTTGACGTTTGCCTATTGGCAAGCGTAGGCGACATCACGGCGTCACACAGATACACACGCACATAGACACAGCTACAAAGATACGAAAACTCAGTGTAGACAAGGCTTGAGACAGAGACAACGTCCGTGTATGTATGTTGGTAGTTACATTTGTCAGGCAGCACATGGCAAAGCCAACGACATCCACATCGAGTGAGTGTGTATGTATGTGTGTATCTACTATGTATGTGGCAAGTGTTGGTGTTGGTGTGAATTTTGTATACTTAGGCCACTCCTTTGCAACGCCATGCCAAAGCACTGACAACGACAACAACAACAAGTACAAGCCAGCGACTTCTCTTTATGTGTCTTGGCCAATCGCTTGTGCAAACATATATATATATATATATGTATGCATACATATATTTACATATATATATATACTTAATGTATATGTACCGTGCTTTGTAGCTGACGCCATTTCCTTGCCTTTGCTTTTAGCTTTTCACTTAAAAAGTGTCGACTACACTTGAAGAAATTTATTGCTTTTTGTGCACAGATGAACTTTTGAAGGATGCTGCCAGACGCAGCTGCATGGAAGCTGGCTGTTGTATATAGACGTTCATATCTTTAACTTAGTTTTTTAAATAAACATAATTACCAGGTTGTGTCTCGTTGTAGAGTATTCCTCTCAGCGCTGCTGCTTTGCGCCCGCTGAATTAGAATTGATTGGAAGCAGAAATTCTCTGCTTCATATTCTTAGTGACGTCATTGTTCCTCAAGACAAATTTAGTTGCATTTTAAGAATCTGAACCGCACATTACTCTGCTTTAAGAAACATGAAGTCCTGACTTCTTGACTTTCTTTCAGAAAGCATTAAATTGAGCAGTCTCTTTTTCAGGTTTTTTTATTTTTTTATTTCATTAGAATTCAGTTATATTTGCTAACTTTCCCTGTACTTTGATTTACTATGCAGCTTCTGAGCCTCTTAAACACAAATTTTGAACTAAGCAGCTTTTAAGCAACTTCGGCTGAAATTTTGTCCAAGGAACCATGCAGCTTTTGAGGCTCTTTGACTGCAAAAATGCAGCTAGAACTAAAAAGCTTTTCAGCCTTTTAGAAGTTCTTTGTCTAGTATAGAGAGCACTTTCTTTATTCTCTATATCTATAGTGTATTAAGCGCACACTTTCTTTTCGCTCAGTGTAGTTTTTCACACAAAAAGTGTTGGCCATACAGCTACCCAGCCAGATATTTGAAGAGTGGCAGCGCCCCTCTCTGTCGCGTCTCTGGCAACGCTCACACTTTTAAACGCATTATTCATATTTCTTGCTAGGAGTTGAAGCTCGACTGTCTTTGCCTTTGTTGCTGTTGCTGTTGTTGTTGTGTTGTGTTTTTGCTGCGCATCGTCGCCCGCAATAGCCGCCATTTATCTTGCCACATTGTTGTTGTTGCCGTCCGCTGCAGTTTCGCTTGCGGCTCAACGCATTTGCAGCGCAGTCGCGAGGCAAAACGCTTTTGTGTGTTTAATTGCTTGTGAAGTTCTTTTCAATGGAAAAAACAAAAACAAAAAACAAAAAACGGGCAAATTGTTCGACGCGCAATAAAAGCGCCCCAGCTTCAAAGCGTCTACTTAAGCTGACCAGCCCACAAAAAAAAAAAAAAACCAACAGCACTATATATATTTAGAATATCTGAATTTGGAGTTGCGAAGATTTCTGCAAGCTTATCTTTATATCTTATGCAACTGTTTGGTATCTAAGCCAGAATTTTCATTGGGAACGAAAATTTTTAATGGATAAAAAATAAAATTGATAAGCATAAGTTCTGCAAGTGTACTAAAAATGCTATATGTATACACTCAAAAAAATAAAGCGATCTTAATTTAAGTTCGAATATGCTTAAAACAAGTTTGTTTCACTCTAGAATTTATAAGAATTTTTTTTTCGTTATATTACTTATACTAACAAAGAAATGCGCTCAATTTCAGCATTCTTCTTATTCTTCTTCTTCTTCTTTGTTCAATTTCAGCATTAATTCATATCACCATTCTTATAATACGATATCTATCTACGATATGCTCTTTGAGGACATTTAGTTAGTTAATGTCCCAATCAGGGGACACTGGCGGCGCCCAAAATTAAAAATAGTAGTCAAAAATGGATTCCTCGACCCCAAAAACCCCAAATACACATTTGGCTAGAGAAAAAATAGCGTTTTTTGGCCATTTCAATGCAATGTCAAGTCGATTTTTGAATATTTCGAAAAAAAAACCTATTTTGAAAAAGTGGGCGACACGAAATTCATTTTAAACCCATAGTTTCTTGGGCAAAATTGCTTAGAACGACGCAAAGAATCAAAATCCCTGTGAGCCTTTTAACCGAAAAAAATTGACCCACCCATATATACCTATATATCGGCGAAAATAATTGAAACGTGCCACTTTTTTCCTCGACCTCTTCGATTATGATGATCTTTACATATATGGTAGTGTTACAAGCCAATAGTAACAACGTCAAATTTTATTGCGAAATTCCGATTATTTAACGAGTTATCGATAACTTAAGATTGGAATTTTCATTTTTAGACTTTTCTTTGACAAACCATATCTCCTAAACAAATAAAGATATTGAAACAATTTTTTCAATGATAGATAAAATAAAATTTTTTTTTGAGACTAAGACTTTTCTTTGACAAGCCATATTTCCTAAACAAATAAAGATATTGAAACAAATTTTTTCAAATGATAGATAAAATGAATTTTAAAATTAAAAAAAAACAAATTATTAAAAAAATTTGAAAAAAAATCTAAAAATAAATACAAAATTTTTTTTTTAATATTCTTTTTTTTAAGACTAAGACTTTTCTTTGACAAGCCATATCTCCTAAACCAAAAAAGATATTGAAACAATTTTTTCTCAATGATAGATAAAATGAATTTTAAAATTTCTTTAAAAATTTGAAAAAAAAATCAAAAAATAAATACCAATTTTTTTTAATATTTTATCTATCAAAAAAAAACAAATAAAAAAGTTTTTAAATTTGAGTCGCCAAAGCAAAAGATTTATTCATTTTTAGAATATAAATAAAAATATATATTTACAAAAATAAAAATTAATAAATTTAATCTCAAATTTTGAGACTTTACTAATTAGGGGTACACGCAGTTCGATAAATTTAATGACAAAACTTCGCATAAAAAAAAATCCCATTTGGGATTTTTCGAACTGCGTATAGGCCTTAAGCCTTAAAACTCCGAAATTCTGCTGAAATATAAGGTATCAGCTATTGACGTTATTTTTTGCCTTGGCAACTTTAATTTAAACTTTTAAATAAATATTTATTTACTAGTAGGCCAGAAATCTCAGAAATTCTGCTGAAAAAAGGTAACTCTGAACTAGAAGATAATCCTTGGCCACCACATCCGGAGTATTTGTGTTAGGCAGCGGTTTATAAACACCTGAAGTTTACCTGCCAAGACTCCACTCATTAACCAGGTTCCGCAGCCATAGAGTAATACGCACTGCACAAAAAAATATAGCCTTTTATTTTTTTAAGTTCAATGCTGGGTTTAACAAATAAAGTAAATATAGTTAACTAAAATAATTTAGGATTGCAAAGAATTAATTAAGCTAAAACCCATAAAAAAATTGTTTACATATGAAAACTTAAAAAATAAATACTTTAGCACAAAAAAGAAAACTTTTTGGCGTTCAATACTGAAGCAAGAATGTATGTAATATTAAAGGGTGCTTTTTTTAGAGTTAAACATGTTTAAATCATAATCAAACAAAGAAATATATTTTTAATATCTTTGAAACGG
This sequence comes from Chymomyza costata, assembly GCA_018150985.1. Lineage (NCBI taxonomy): Eukaryota > Metazoa > Arthropoda > Insecta > Diptera > Drosophilidae > Chymomyza > Chymomyza costata. The sequence goes on along the minus strand of JAECWU010000127.1, from coordinate 21,604,159 downwards.
GCTTTATTGGATAGAAAATTGTATGATAATGTTTAAATATGATTTCGGCCATGTGGCGTACAAGGCGCAATATGTAACACCAATTTTCACAAACTTTCTGCAGCATTTGCAGCCGTATTTCGCCAATAACTCTTAGAATGTTGATTTCCAGCTTTTCAATTGTCTCTGGTTTATCAAGGTAGACAAGTGACAGTAATTTTCTTTGGATGTTATGGTGTTTCGACAAAAACTTGCGGATTATACTCACTCCAAATGCAATAACTCTGCTTATTTACGTGCCCATTCAACCAAAGCTAGGCTTCATTGGAGAACAAAATTTTGAATAAGTTTGACAAAGCATTAATTTGATAAAAAATTTCAACTATTTGCAAGCGTTGCTCTGGTGTAAGTCTATACATAATGAAACGTCGAACCAAACTCAACAAAAAGCAACTATCAGCTGTTAAATGGGTTGTCAGATAAAGCAGTGTTGCCAGCTCAAAGTTGTGAACCTCTTAAAAAAACACGCTGTATATAAGTCTAAACTTTCAAATATATGCAAATTCAAATCTTAACTAATTTTTAGATAAATAATTTGCTTAGTTAAGAGTTAGAAAACAATGAACTACATGGACAGTTTAATCGTTGTAGCATGTATATTGATGCTTAAATATTTACAAAAGTTTTGGCTAAAAAACTTTCAACTTTTTCCTATACTCAATAAACCACAATTCAACACGTTAAAATTATTTTGGCACTCAAAAAAAGAAACAGCAAACATTTAAAATAAGAATTTAAACTTTATAAAGCCATTGACACTTGGCCAAAAAAGTTTTGTGACATTTTATCACGCTCATAAGTAAGTCTGACAATTGAGGCAAATCTTGCTAAATAAGAGTCAGATGGGCATAAAACTTGCATAATTTCATTTGCAATATAAGCCTCAGTGTGTGTGTGTGTGAGTATCTATGTGCAAAACTGTAGCATACTTTGCAGCGCATAACATGGCGTATGTGAGTTTGTGCATGCATGTGCCAGACGCGTGTGTGTGTGTATATTTTTTGAGTGCTAAAAATGTATGAAATGCACTTTGTTTTTCACACATTGCCCTAACTGATTAACTTTTTGCACAAGCGTCGATGTGCGTGTAAGTGTGAGCCAAAAAAAAGCCAAACAGCTAAAAGCCGACAACAACCACAATGGAGCCATGCGTGGGCAATGCACAGTTATATAAACACACAGTTGTACATATATATATGTATGTAGACTATATATATATATAGCAGATACAAACGCTGACAACAAGTGCAAACAGAGGGTTAAGGCAAATGGCGGCAGCAGCAAGTGTTATGTTTGTCTGTGCAGCTGTATGTGTGTGTGTGTGTGTGTTATAGACAGGCGTAAAGTTAATTAAACAATAAATACATATAAACACACAAACACATGCACAACTGTAGAGCGCGCGCGAGAGAGAGAGTGAGAGCGCGCGCGAGAGTCAAACACAGACAGCGCGTTAAAAATGGCGAAAACTACGACTACACTTGGCATGGCGTGAAATGCAACACAAACACATACGCACACATATATAAAGCCAGACAATGTTGCAACGTGCATATATGCTTTGTTGTTGTTATTATTGTTTTTGTTGTTGTCTGTAATTGGCTGTAATTGAGCAATTGCAAGCGCGCTTTCAACGCCAGTACTCAAGCAATATAAGCACTTGCGCTCAAAAGTATGCTATGAACATTGTTAGCTAGACATAGCTCGGAGGCGCTCTCTCTCTCTCTATGTATGTGTGGGTGTGTGTGTGTGTGTGACAATTCTGCTTGCAATTAACTTTTACAGCTAGTTAGTTAGGGCTAGAGCGAGAGAAAGCGTGCAAAGCACGACTATAAATCAATTGCAGTACTAGTTAGCTAACAAAATGGCGGCGCTGTAGCTGCAGCTCAACTTAATTTAAGAATTTTATAACAATATATAGCATTAAAGCATATAGAACTAAAATATTTTTCAAACAAAAAAATCATAATACGTGTTAGTAATGCCTGAACTTTTGCTTTTGGCAAATATTGCGGCTTGCCAAAAGCTGTAACTTTTTAATCCATTAAAGCTTAAGGATGTGCAAATTATTTTGATCTATGAAGTTTCGCACTTTCACTTAAATTTAATTAAAGCAAAATGATAAATGTATGTGCAAATATTGTACAAACCGCATTGACGATTTTTAAACATTGAGCAATGTAATTAATATTTATTTTGTAATACGATATGCATGTTTTTAAGCAAATAATGAAAACTAATTATGTAAATATTGAATTTCTAAAACTATTGCAGACAAAACTTATCTCTAATTAATTTATTTTATTTAATTTTTGTTCATGGTTATATAATTTTTGATTTGCACTTTTAGTCAAAAATTTAAATTTTGAGCTCATTTCTATTTTAACAACTACAGAAAAAGGAGGCGTATTTTATTTAGTTTCGTATTTGCGCAATAAATGATTATTTATTTCTGATGATTTTTCGTTTTCTCTTCTTTCCTTAAACTAGGAATAAAGTGCACTCCATGGTAGCTTTAAGACTAAAGAACACTTCTTAAAATAATTTTTTTAACCAGGCCAACATTAGTTCTATGAAAACCTGCAACTAGGGTATCCATATGAAATGTTAGCAAATGAGAAGGAAACCTATTTGGAAATAAAAAGTTTCATAATATTTTGTGTAAAATATTTGAAAGAATATGAACGTAGCATATCCTTTTCATTTCCGCCCTATGCTCCTCCTAAGGGTCGCCCTCGTAAATGCAAAACTAAGCTCTACAGTAGTCTAGGAATACATACATATATATATATATATATATATATATATATCATCAACTTTATATATATATATATATTAGGGCGGGTCAATTTGTATGGGGCCGAAAAAACCTTATGGGGCTCACTCGGATTTTGATTCTTTGGGTAATTCTAAGCAAATTTGCCCAAGAAACTATGGGTCTACAATGAATTTCGAGTCGCCCACTTTTTCAAAATAGGTTTTTTTCGAAATATTCAAAAATAGACTTAGACATTGTATTGAAAAGGGCAAAAAACACAATTTTTTCTCTAGCCAAATGTGAATTTGGGGGTTTTTGGGGTCGAGGAATTCATTTTTGACATCTATTTTTAATTTTGGGCACCGCCAGAGGGCGCTTTAGTGTATTTTTTTTAGTTTTTCCGTTTTTATACCCTGTACAGTATGTTACAAAGGGTATATTAAGTTTGTGCCAGCCGAAAATGTATGTAACATACAGAGGGAGACATCAGAGACTCACCAAAGTTACCCAAAGTATGATCAGGGTGACTAGAGAAGTCGATATACCCATGTCCGCCTGTCCGTCTGTCTGTATAAACGCCTAAATCTCAGAGATGGTAAGAGCTAGAGCAGCCAAACTTTCAGATTAGATCCGTTATTATCCTACGGGAGACAAGTTTATTTTATTTTTTTGAAACCGGGGTTTTATTATGTAGCTCCCATAGGGGTGTTTCAGAGGACCTCGAAGTTTTAGAGTTATAATTCGTTTGTTTATGAAGACATCGTAACCAAATTTGGCACTAGGAAGTTTTTTATAGCTCCCAATCATTGTATCAAATTTGATCAAAATCGGTGGACTATATCATATAGCCCCCATAGGACCGATCAGTCAAAAAAAATTTGTTGGTGCAAAATTCGACTGATTTCTGTCTGTTTTTGAAAAAAAAAAAATCTTTTGGAGGTCTTAAGCAATATATTGGACTTAATTGCAATGTGGTGGTATAGTCGTCTATGCCCGACTTTAACGTACGCCATCTTTTTTTTTAAATTTGACAAAATGTTGCGAAAATCGTCGAATATTTAATTTTTTCATAACGCAATCTAAAACTTAAAATTTTCCAAAATATTCACCGTTGAAAAATGGAAGGGGGCGTACTTTTTGACGACGTACATAAATAATAATCCATTTAAAGAAGAAATATTTCCCTCTAGTAATAAGGAAAAACGAGTATTAGAAACGAATCCAGATAATTAGGGGTTTAAATTTAATTATGATATCTTTATAAAGAAACAAAACAACGAGTTTCGTAAAAAATACGTTTTTTTGACCGATCGGCCCTATGGGAGCTATATGATATAGTCAATCGATTTTGATCTAATTTGGTAGAGTTCTTAGAAACTCTACAAAATTTCTGAACGCCAACTTTGGTTACGATATCATCATAAACAAACGAAACAAAACGAATTTTGCACAAAAACACATTTTTTGGACCGATCGGTCCTATGGGAGGTATATGATATAGTACATCGATTTTCATTAAATTTGTTACAGTGCTTGAGAACTATGAAAATGTGAAGTATTCGTCGTTTTTTGCAACATTTTCTCAATTTTTCAAAAAAAAACGGAAAAGAAATCAAAAAGATACACTAAAGCGCCCTCTGGCGGTGCCCAAAATTAAAAATAGATATCAAAAATGAATTCCTCGACCCCAAAAACCCCCAAATTCACATTTGGCTAGAGAAAAAATTGTGTTTTTTGCCCTTTTCAATACAATGTCTAAGTCGATTTTTGAATATTTTGATAAAAACCTATTTTGAAAAAGTGGGCGACTCGAAATTCATTTTAGACCCATAGTTTCTTGGGCAAATTTGCTAAGAATTACCCAAAGAATCAAAATCCGAGTGAGCCCTTACACCGAAAAAAATTGACCCACCCTAATATATATATATATATATATATATCCTTTCCATTAAGCTCAAGAATAACAAACATTTCTAACGCTTATACTACTGTGACCAAAAAATAAGGTGACATTGCATTTATTTTGAAAAATCATTATTTTTTCGTCCAAAACAAGTTCATCGCCTTCAAAGTAATCCCCCTGATACAATGCCAACGCATTTTCCAATCTTCGAAACAGTTGTTCAAATCGATTTCCGGCATGGCCTTCAGCACTCTCTTCTTGAATCTCCTCTATTGACTCAAAACGGTGTCTCCGGAGCGGTCTTTTGAGTTTGTTTCATAGCCAGAAGTCGCACGGTGCCATATCAGGTGAATACGATGGTTGTGCAACGATATGGGTTGAGTTTCTGGCCAAATAGTCACGAAGAATCAATGCAGTCGGAGGCATTGCATTGTCATGGTGCAAAAACCATGAGTTTTCTCGCCACAATTCCGGCCTCTTTTGTCAAATAGCTTGACGCAAACGACGCAGACCGCTCAAATAATATGCCTTGTTGACTGTTTGACTCAGAGGAAGGAACTCATAATGCACAAAACTACGATAATCGAAGAAAACAGTCAACAGGAGCTTGATTTTTGAGCGACTTTGGCGGGGTTTTTTTTTGGTCTTGCCTCATAAAAAAACTTTGGCACGATATTCGCTCGATTGATTGGTCGTTTCGGGGTCATAAGCATAGGTCCAAGTCTCATCTTCAGTTTTTGTGCATTTTGTCTTGTCAATGTAGTCAGATAGCATTGTTTCACACACTTCAACGCGACGTCTTTTTTTCAAAAACTTCAATTTAGACATTGTGAAAATCGAAAGCCTAGCAAAAGTTTTGGTACAAGACGAGTGCACAGAACAGCTTCAAATAATATCGGGTGTTAAACAAGGAGATGCTCTGTCGCGCAAATCAATCCAAATAGCACTAACTATAACAAAAACTTTCCGATTTGTGCATTAGACGATGCTGTACTTATAATGGCCAAAAGCAAGTCTGAACTGGTAAATGCATTCAAAAATCTGGAACGAAACTCCAAAGCGGTGGAGCTAAAAATGAACACTGATAAGACAAAATATATGGTTCGATCCAGCTCTAATACTGACGCTAGCAATCTAATCATTGGCGACTACGTTTTTGAGAGCGTAGAAAAAACAAATACCTGGGCATAATGCTATCTGCTATAAAAGACTCGACAGTAGCAACTAAGAAAAGAATACAGGCCGCGAACAAAGCTAAAGCTATTCCGATGAAAGATTCTCTCAGGCAGTCATAAATTCAGATTGTACAAAACACTAATAAGACCAGTACTCACATATGCCTGCAAACTCTGGGTCTTGAAGAACTCAGATGCAGCTCAACTGTTGTGCTTCGAGAGAAAAATATGGCGAAAAATATATATGGCACTGTCAAACTAGCGGATGGCACATACCGGAAAAGATACAATCATGAACTAGAGTCGCTAGCAGAATATGTAACAGTGAACAGATTTGTTAAGGCACAGAGAATAAGTTGGCTGGGTCATGCGCTAAGAATGTCCACGAAAAGAATAGCTCGAAAGGCCTTTGTATTGCAACCGATTGGAGGAAGAAGAAGAGTACGTCCAAAGAAACGTTGGCTGGATGATGTAGAAGCCGATCTCAGAAAAATAGGAATCCGCCACTGGAGAGATGTCATTGTAGAGAGGGACAAATGGAGAGAGATTGTTGCGGAAGCTTTGGTCTACCAAAGACTGTAAAGCTAAGAAGAAGAAGAAAATCGAAAAAATTCACTTTTAGCAGCTCACAAAAACGAAGCGTTCTCAAACACTAATGAATATTTTTTGACGTTTAACTTGGCATGGATGACAAAGAAAGTCCTATCAAACTGAAAAACAATTTCTTCAAATCCAATTTTTGCGCGCGCAGTGTCACCTAACTTTTTGGACACAGTAGTATTATGGCAAAAAAATTAAGCTCTAAGCAAAAAGCGTTAAATAAGTTTTGCCAGCACGTTGTGCAGTGGAAACCTTAAAACTTTTCCCCAAAGTTAGCCATTGATAATCTTTAGTCACTCAACGCCCTTAAGTATGTTATAGCTAAATAATATTATAAATGTCCAATTTACCTACTCTAGTTTTTATCAGTTGCTCGACTGTGTTGTGCCACAAAAGTATAATTGGATTAGAGCAAACGAATGCCAAAAAATAGTTGCCAACTGAGCACACAGTCAGCATACAAATACATAGGCATATAAACTAATTGTATGTATCTGTGTATATAGACATTTGCTTATGTTTGGCATTTGGCCTTTTTGTCATTTGTAGTTAGACGTAACTGGCATTTTGCTTTGGGTTTTTAAACAATTGCCTTAATGTAAGCACATGTGAATATATATATATATATATATGTGTATGTTCATTTATGTGCATATATGCTACTTTTATACATATGTCGCAAAACATATGCAATATATATAGACAACAATCACACAGAAGGATTTATAGACATGTCATGTCGCTCTAGTTCCATATAAAGTACAGTAGTTACTCGCTTAAGAAGACAGATATGTAACTTATTTTTTTAAGTTGTTCTTTTTTTTACTGCAGCATTTTTTTGTTGAGTGACTTAGAAGAATTATGAGTGTACTATTTAATTTTTGTTTCTGAAAAATTTTTTTTTTAAAAAATCAAATTTTTTTGTTTAAAAAAAAAAAGCTTGTTTAAAAAAATTAAGCTTGGATTATACAAATTTCTTGCTTAAAGTCACTTAATATAGAAGATATTTTTCAAACTTCGAGACTCAAATTTATTTTTTAGCATAGCCAGACCCAAGGAGGCTTAGGAATTTATCCAAAGCGCCTTGAGCTCTCTCAAGATTTGAAGAAATTATAAATAAATAATAATAATGTAAAAATTGAAAAAAATGTTTAGCTGGATATTTAATTAATTTAATTTTATTCTTTTTATTTTTGGTAGTATGTATAATGTGTGAGAACTTCAAACTTAATAAATTAAGAATTACAGGCTTAGCCTCTTCTGCTAAGACTACGTTATATACAAACTAAGTTTCTTTATTTATTTAATAGTAACAATAGTAAGCTTAAAATTAAAGGTAACTTGGTTCAAGCCCTGGAGTCTTAGGCCTTCGGCTAAGTATTATTATATTTTTAAACTAGAATTGTACTTCGGGTGCTTTAGTGAAACAATATAATTTTTTAAAATTTGACTTGCTTTAAAAAATATCGAACTTGTGAGCAACTACTCTACTTAGCTTTTTATTAGTATATAAAATTCATTAGCCACTTTGCACACATGTCTCTAATCATAAATACATAAATACATAAAACTTATATTATACAGAAGCATATATGTATGTTAACATCTTTTATTGTTTTTTTTTTTTTTGTTGCCACTGAAAAAATTTAATACTATGCAAATTTTATTGATTAGACCCTCTGGAATTTTGCAGGAAAAAACAAAAAAGGCTATATGCAAAACATACAAACTTATGCAAGCACATAAGACATTTGTGCCAATTTTTAAAAGTCCTTCACTAATGATATATAGTTCAGTTAAAAACAACTTTAATTCTTGGCTTAATATTTGTTGACTTGCAGGCTTTAAAAATATAGCCAATCCGAACAAATTCTCTTGCTCTTTTAAAGCAAATATTTTTGTATATAATGTATCTAAAACTTGAAAATATAATATAATTGAAAAATTTATTAACATCGTAATCGGTGTTGTATGAAGGGCTCAATATTTACAGCGTTGTACAGAACAATGATATATCTATTTTCATTAAAATTGTTTCCTTTTTTGCGAAATATGTTTTTTTAAGTGTAAGTTTGTCGACGTGTTATGTAAATTCTCATAAAGTTTTTTTTAGCTTGACCCTTACTGATGAAAAGTAACTTTTAAGACACGATCAGCATTTGAGCATTGCCCATATAGCATACAACATTTTTGTTCAATTTTTGCAATGAGAACTACAAGGCTGCTGCAATTACCTTAAAAAATCAAAAGTCCAGCTTACAGGTCTTATAGTCAACTAGTTCATTATTCATTAAATTCAAAGTTTTTCACGCAGCATAGCATTAGACTGCAGGGCAAACATTTTCGATAATAAATGTCCATTTCTTGGAAAGGTCTTTGGCATAAATCTAAAATCTCTCACTAGCACTCGCTTTTTTTTAGCAAAGAACCCTTAAGCCCAACTACTTGTAAAAAATTTCATATATTAATCTAAGAATTTTCCATACTACTTCTTATATATGCGCTTAGTTTATCCAGGGCTACAAAAATGCTTAATTTCCGAGATGATCGCAGCACAGACAGTCGAGTTACGTGAGAACACTAAGGTGTGTTAAGAGCAAACAGTGCACAAGTGTTAACCCATTCGTCGTCACCTTTTTTTGCCAAACATATTTAGATAATTTAACGCGCTGCTAGTAAATTTTCACAACACAGCTAAACAACATACACGTAAAGAACACACAGACAGTCAACTAAACCATGTTAAACAAATAAACATGCCGCTAAACAAACTGACACACACACACACATACACAAACTCACACAGTTATACTGCAGACAGCGGCGTCAGCGGCAGCAGCAGCAGCAGCCCCATAAAAGCAGCCAGTCAAATAAACGCCGCCAAAAAACATCAAAACCAAAAAAAAAACAAAAAAAAGTTTTTCTTTGGCTGTGTTGATAATTATGAGGCAGCCAACACGACGATAAACTCCAAGTGCTGCATGTGTGCGTGTATATCTGTGGGTGTCGAGATTTACATCAGCGTATCTGTGTGTGCATTTGGCTGTATATGTGTGCACATAAACTTTTAATTAGCTACAAAGCGCCAACAAAAAATCAGTTAAAATATCTGTGCGCCGTTGGGAACACTGGCGCCATTCACAGACAGCTACAGCTGCTGTGTGTGTGTGTGAGTAAGGAAGCCAGTCAGAGAGCAAGAGAGCATGTAAGTTTTGCGCTCTCTGTGTGCTGCCGCTGCGTGTGGTGTAAACAGAGCATCAAGTGCAAGAGTCGCAAACACACCACAGCAGCGATGCTCACACACATACACATAGGCACAGCACTAATCAATATATAGCAAAGTCTAAGGCGCCAGGCTCAACGGCCGGAAGAGCGTGTAAAGCTTCTGGAAAGCATAAAAAAAAAAACTCTGTAAATGCCGAGCGGCATTTTGGTTGGTTGTTTTTAACACCTTTATGCCGAAAACAACAAAAAAAAAAGTGAGAATGAAAGTGTGAAAGAAAAGTAGCTAAGCTGAGCTGGGCTTAAGGCTACTGCTATTTGTAGCAGACATTTTTTGCAGCAGTAAAAGTAGTAGATTCTTTTTTTTTGTTAAAAAGTAGTTAAAAAGCGGCATATACTATTTGTGCTTTCAAATGTTTGCTGTCTTGCTGTACCTGTTTACATAACGAATGCCGGCTTTTTAGTTTTATGCCTTTGTTATTAAAATTTTTTGCGCTTAAATTAGAAAAAATCTTAAAGATTTCTTGATACGAGAATTTGTATGTTTGAGTTTAAGAAAATAGCAAAGAAAAGCTAAGCTTAAGGGAGAAAAAAATTAAAACTTGGTAGATATTGTTTGTAAATAAAACTTAAAGTGTTTTTAATTTTTGTGGCAAGCAATATGAAGTTATTAAAAATCTGCTACTAATTTGTGGTTGCTACTTTTTTTTTGTGGCAAAATGTAGTTAAGTAAAATTTGGTTCATACTATATATTTAATAAAACGTTTGCGCAGCAGATTAATTTTTAAATAGTTTATTTTGAAAAAATTACGTTCTAAAGTGTAAAACGATTGGGAGCGGAACATTCTTAAATCAAAAATATGCGTTTTTAGCTTTCTTTGCTGTATTTTTGATACAGACTGCTCTCGATATTTTTTTAATTAGTCGAGATATTTTTATATATTTAAATATTTGATTAAAAAATTTAAAAACCAAAAATGATTCCCATAAAAGGTGAAAAAAAATTTTCCCCAAAAGCGAAAAAAAATGTTTATCCTTGTTAATTGTTGTAGCTACCAAATTTAAGGTGAGAAAAAGAATAGTTCACTTTTTGTTGATATTCCAGAATTTTCAAATATTGAGTAATTTTAATAAAACTTTATTATAAAAACTAAATGCAACATAGTCTTAAAAAATTGCGCACTAGAACTCTTAATGTTCCGAGGCATTAAATAATCTTAAATTATGCTCCCTAAAACTCTTATTGTTCCGAAGCAATAACAAACTTGAGTTAGAGGGTCAACATTGCCTTTTTAGACCACGTCTTTTTTGCGGCTGCCCTTGTTCTTGGTACAGATTTTTGCATGAATAGTCCTTGAACAGAAACCCAACCATACTATAGGTTCAAACACACGATTTTTGCAGTCATTATATTTGTATTTGCTTTAATTTAATTACCATTACAGCTTGTTTAGAACTGAAAAAAAATTAATGCCCTTTAATCCTTATTTAAAATAAAGTATTCTCTGTGTGCTAAAAGTGGTTTAGCATTAAATAGTTCTCTTTTTAAGGCTCTGTTAACTACTCTTTATTGCGCAGTTGCTTTTTTTTTGGCATTTGATACTACTATTTGGCACTACTATTTGCCAACAAATGCCTTTCACTTTATGCCGCGGCACACACACACGCACACACGCTTAGGACGCAGCATCCAATTGTCTTTTCTTCACCACGACGCAGACGTCGCGTCGTTCCTCGACGCTGCTGCTGTAATTTTTCACACCACACACAAACACATGCGAATGTTGTCACCTCTTACAACGGGCGCGCCATTTCACTCACTCTCTCACACACACACACACACACCAGAACGAGACTGGCTCAGTCGGGCAGCCGCAGCCGCCGCCATTGTCTGCTGCTACTGTGTGTGCGTGTGTGTGCGAGTGTATTTGTGGTTAAACTTGTCACACAAGCTGAGCTGCTGAGCTGTACATTGAACAGCAGCAATAGCAACAACAAGAACAACAGACAGCAAGTCAGCGTCGCCTGCTTGTGCGCTCTTTCACACTCGGGCTCTGGCCAGCCCGACGACGTTGCCGTCGTTGTCGTAGTCGTTGCCGTGCGGTCAAACGTGTTTGTGCCTGACTCCACCACCTACCACCCCCCACCCAACAATGCTGGTGTGTTTGTTCACACGTACACAACGTCACTGTGTGTGTGTGTGTGTGTGACTGTATGTGTTTGTTTTTAAGCTTTGCTTGGCTTTGCCCCGCGCACACTTGACACTTGTATTAGAAACAGACACACACAGATACAAACATACATACACATAGACACTTGCTGGTGTCGCTGTGTGTCGTCATCGGCGTCGCCGTCGTCGTCGTTGTCGTCGTAGTAGTGCTTGTCATCTTCTTCTTGCACACATGTTTGGCCCCATATAGCCAGCCAGCTCACACACATTCAATAAGCTACCGGCAGCTCCAAATATGTCGTATATCTCTGCATGTGTGTGTAAAAACGTGTGACAAAATACATTTTCGTTGCCGTTTTTGCTTTTTGGCGCCGCTGCTGCAAGCTTCTTTGTCTACATGTGTATGTGCTTATGTGTGTGACTTTTGCTTGAGCTTTGGCTGTATGTGTGTGTGTGTGTATGTTTCATTTGCACGCCTGGCCAGCCATCTCGCTCTCACGCATGCCACTTGCCTTGTTTGTGCAAACTTAGCGTCAAGTTTGTCACACGCGCTCACACTGGCACCTCTCTTCTTTTTTGTTATTTTTGTTGTAGCTTTTCTTGTTGTTTTTTTTTTTTTTTGTGTTACTCTTTTTGTGGCCATTTGTTGTTGCTGTTGCTCTTCTGCTTTTTCGCACTTGCGAATTGGGTGTTGCTTAGACGCGGCCACTGGCGCTACTTCGGCCTTCTACTCCCTCTTTCGTACACACACACTTATACACACTTTCTCTCTTTCCACAAACAAAACATAAATCTCTCCAACTTGTCCAAGACAGTTTTAGTTTCGTACTTTTCGCTTCTTTGCATTTTGACGCATAAAAGCTGCTAAAGCTTTAACGCCACGCCACAGCGGCTGACACGCGCTTAACTCCCGTCATGGGATATGGGATGAGTGTTCCAATGGGAATATGGGGTTTTGCAGATGTGTAGGGAATTTGTCAACGAATTGGTTGGCAGTGGCTCATGTTGTAGCATCAAGTTAATAGAATTTGCATAGTTGAGATTTTGCATTTATAACGATTTTTTGATTTTGTGCCTGTTTTGAATTGTAATTCCAAGCTGGAGTGACTTTATACTGCATTATTTGAGCCTAATCTTATAACTTGTCGAGGCCGAAAAAGCTCGGAATAGTTTAAAAAAAAATTTGGAGATTTCAATTTTTAATAAACTAAGCAATATAAGTACACTAATATGCGACTCATAAAACTTGGTTAGTATTTTATTTAGGCTCGAAAATTCTCTCTCAATATTAAACTTTAAATTTCAGAAACTATTACCAATTTTCAACGCATAACTGCTTAACTTATAAATTAACTACTAAAACAATTTTGTAAACTTTTCGTTAAAATAAATAGGAAAACTTATCATACATTCGTCCTAATTTTTTAGCTACACATGTCAATACATGTGTGGTGCACAAATGCTCAAAAAAAAGATATTGTATTTCAAAATAAAATTATATAAATCTAATAAAAAAAATAGATGGTAACCTTTTTTGAAACGAGTCCCCGTAATTTAAGCTCCAAGTATAAACACTTTGATTTTTTTTGTTAAAGAAAATGTCTAAAGTGTATCCCTTTGTCGGACAACGCTACATCGGCTGCAAATTTTGCATACACAATTTACTATTCTAGTTTGTGTCTTTGCTGATTTGCTTAATTTATTAAAAATTCTCCAAGTCCATTTAAAGCATACTTTTTAGATTTCTGTGGACTCCGTTTATCGCTCTTTATTTCATTTACTCTATTATAGAAGCTCTCTTATAAGCACATGTTTGTCCATACGGTAGCCACTCTGGCTCATACTCTTAGCGGCAACTGCTTCGTATTAAGCCAGCTCGCTGTAATCCCCACTGCGTCCAACCATGCAACTGGGGACAGCAAGCTTCTATCAAAAACATTTGACCATTGAAGCGCACTTTTCGCTTGCGCGTCATTTGTCAACTGGTGCTGCTTTTTCTAGTTTAGCCCTGTATTTTTTTTTTTTTTAAAGGGTGGGGGAGAGTAGGTTGTGCAAAACGAGAGCTGCTGCTGCTGTCAAAAAGATCCTATGGAGCACTTAGCAATTTTGAGGGTAGCACACACATACGCACACACACGCAAGTGTATATTACTCACACACACACACACACACACAGTCGTGATTTACTAGTTTGCTTTTTTATTTATACTTTTTGTTAGTAGTATTTTGCGCTGCTCACATTTTGAGCCATTTTTCTGCCGCGCTGCACTTTTGGTGTCAGCTGCCTTGTTACTTGTCACACTCCTTGGCCGTTGGTTGGTTTGCTTTTACGCTCTGCGCCTTGTCTATTGTTTGTACACACACAGCTACCAAAGCGCACACATAGATACACACACACATGAGCAAAGCGTCAACTCAACACTTTTGCCGTCGCGCCGTTGTCACTGCGCTGGCAGCGACGCGGCTGTTATTTGAGTTTTCGTTTTCTTATTGGAAACGAACAGCGACCGGTTCAGAGTCTTGCTCTCACTCCCACCTACAAACCCGACCAAAGCAACAATGCGACACAGCCAACCGACTCACTCGCACGACCCCAAAACGCCCAAGCAAACTCAACACAGCACGCTCAAAGTTTGAGCTCTCGCTCTCACTCGTTTTGTTGTCGACAGCGACGACAGCGTCGGTTTTTGACTTCGGCTGTTGTCAGTCGCTGTTGTTTTTGGGGGTGAAGCGATTGGCTCTGTACGCCTAACAGCACACAACTGGACTGCTAACAGCAGCAAGACACTGTTAACTAACAGCTGGCTGTGGGCTGTGAGTAGGTGCAAAAAGCACAGCACAGGCTAGCGTAAAATTCAACTCCTGCAAAGCATGTGCACACACTGTTTTAACAGTCTTTTACGCCGAACTGGTCTTGTCTCTGCCGCTGTATGTGTGTGTGTGTGCCATAACGTGCGCTGGCCAAACGACGTTTCTCGTTTCTCGTTCATTCGTCATTTTCGTTTCGCGTCGTCTGCGTCGTCGTCGTCCGTTTTACTGCGGCACAACAACAACAATAACAACAACAGCAAAATCCCAAGCTTTAGCCGTATCTCAAATTCAGCTTACTTGTTTTTATTTTTTTTTTTTTGTATCTGGTGCCTGCTCTGTTGTTGTTTAGACTACGGTTTAGCTTAAGCATACCTTATAAACGCATAACAAATACAAAACCCCACAAATACAATAAATATTTGCCTCAGCCGCGCCGCGTGTGTGTTGTTCTCGTGTAGTTCCGGCCGCCGTGGCCCAAGCGTCAATTTGCCGCCGCAAAAACAACAAAACAAAACGTAGCGAAAATTAAGTTCAAAACAAAAGCGCACAGCAAAAAAATTGAAAGTAAAGCAAAAATAAAAAACCAGCAATATGTCCAAACGAATTTGTTAAATACCTAAAGTGTAACAATTTTTTTTTTAGCAAGAATATTTTTTTTGATAAGCGGCACGAAAGCTGCAACAATCAATATATTGTGGAACAACATAAGAAATTATATACCCAAAAAATTACAAAAAATTATAGCTAAAATATACAAAGAAAAGCACGTGTGTGTGCGTGCGAGTGTGTGTCTGTGTAAAAGCTCCTAAAGTACCTGTGCGCTGCAGCAACAAAAACAACAACAACACTCAAAAAGCATTAAACAACATACCAAGTTGTATTTGTTTATGTGCAGCAAACAACAACAATAACAACAAAAATTGTAACAACAAAAAATTAGAAATTTCCTGCGTGGTGCAATTGTTAAACAAATTGTAATGTAATGAGATACGACGTTCAGGAGCTGCTACTTCATCAGTCTGCTGAGGATCCATTCGCCAGGTTCGCAAATGGGATGGCATATCATCCATTTCTGCAACTATCGCAAAGACCCACTGACTTCAGCGTTTCCTCGCTGTTGACGGCGGGCAGCAACAACAATAGCGGCAACACCAACAACAACAACAACAACACTAACAACAGCAACAACAACAACGGCAACAGCAATCATAGCAACAACAGCAATAGCGGCACAGGATCAGTAGCTAGTGTAGCAGCAGCAGCGGCGGCGGCAGCAGCAGCAGCCGCAGCCGCACTTGGCTCCCCCACAAGTGCAGCAGCCGCAGGCGCAGACTACGCCGCCGCATTTCATCAGCAGCAACAGCAGCTGCTCAGCGGCCAAAGCTCGCCGCTGGGCGGACAACAGCCGCCGCCGCAGCTGTCGCCTTCAGGCAACAGCCACAACCACAACAACAACAACAATCACAGCCAGCAGAACAACAACAACAGCAGAGGCGGCAATAACAACAACAACAACAACCATAAGCCACATTTAACCACCGAAGGAGCAACGACAACAACGTCACCATCGCCGCAGCAGCAGCAGCGGCCACCATCTCATCCGCAAACCACCCAGCTGGGCGGCGTTGGTACAACCGCTGTTGCAACGCCAACTGTGCCACATCCCGCGCATCATTCACCAAGCATAGCTGCTGCACCACCGCCACCGCCGCCTGCTGGACTGCCACCACCTCCGCCGCATTTGCCACCGCAACAACCGCCGCCGTATTTTCCCGCCGCTGCGCTTGCTGCCTTGGCCGGCAGTCCGGCTGGCCCACATCCGGGCCTGTATCCAGCTGGCTTGCGTTTTCCACCGCATCCGGCACATCCGCACGCGCATCATCTGGGCACTCCCTATACCACCGCCGAGGACGTGGTGCTCGCTTCGGCTGTGGCACATCAATTGCATCCGGCAATGCGACCATTGCGCGCACTACAACCCGAGGATGATGGCGTCGTTGATGATCCCAAGGTGACGCTCGAGGGCAAGGATTTATGGGAAAAATTTCACAAGCTGGGCACAGAGATGGTCATCACCAAAAGTGGCAGGTGAGTGCAAAACCCAGAATAAGTGATCGTGCTAGGATAACAAGTTTTTGCCGCCGGCTTACATATAGCAGCTAACGCACGTCTCTTAAAAAAAGTTCAAAATTATGTTCCAAACAACGAACTCTGCTAGGGTTTCCCCGCAGCCCATACACCAAGCCTGCATCAGCTGCGCCAGCTACTTGTGCACGTGTAACGTCTCAAGTCCTAAGGCACAGACAGTAAAATATATATTAGGTAGCAAGACCATGTGCACCAGGGGGTACGGCATGGTAATGTGACACAGTGGAGCGTCTACGGCCCAGGCCTTGAAATGTTGAAAAGTAGGTGAAAAACGCATTTCGCATTTGGCCAGCCAGCAACTTAAGGCACAAACGCCTCCGCAGCACACACACACACACTTGTACGCGCAATCAAGGCGTGTCATCACCCATCAGACCCCTTGACAATGGGCACATTGGTGGCAACCCTGGCAAGGCTGACGCTGCTGACATTCAAGTTGCGTTGGCGCGTGAAAATGCGTTTTAAGCTTTACACCTACTTTGGAATAAAAAAAAAAAAAAGAATCCCCAAAAGAAACTGCGTTGGAATGGTGTAATGCATCCAAAAGATTATGCTAGGGTTTTTCATAGGGCGTCAACACAAGATCACTGCAAGGAGTGTTGCTTTATGATGAATGTGGAGCGTTTGTTGGGCTACAAGAGCTTGTAGGATTGCTCAGCTGGTTGGGATAGACTTTTTTCAATGTATTACTATGACTTGGTGGCAGTTGTAGGAAGTGTGGGGATTCTCAGGCAACAATGCTTGAGGTGATACATCTTGCTTAGGTTTTAGGCACCTGGCAGATACTCGAAAATATTTTGTACGTCTATCAAATTAAAGTCTTATCGATCGTAAAATTTGGTGCTTGCGTTCAAAACCACAAATATCCTTAGGCTATTCAAGACTTGCCAATCCAATTCCTCTTTAAAGTACTGGTTGATAATTTTAAAATGTTTTGGAAATAATTCCTTATATTACTTTTCCTTTTATTTTTTATCAAATTTTTGATTCTGAAAAAGCTGGAGAGTTCGAATTTTTAAATTTTCAGTAACTTTTTTTAAGAAATTTTTTTTTTAACGAAATCTTTTGGAAGTAAAATACTTTTGATTTGATATTTACCTCAAGAGATTTAATTTTTTTTTTAATTAATTTGTCATTTATCCCTTTTCTTCATTTTTTGAATTTGTTCAATAACTTTTTTTTACAAAATTTTCGCTTCAACCGAATCTTTTCAAAGTTAAATGCTTTTTATATGATATTTTCTTAGAGATTTTATTTTATTGTTTTTTTTTTTTTAATTAACATGCCATTTATTCCACTTTTTTCAATTTTGAATTCTTATCAAGTTTTTGATTTTTTCAATAACTTTTTTTTACGAGTTTTTTTTAAAGAAATTGTAAGTACAGTTTCAAAAGACTCTTTTTAAAGCCAAATATTTTTAAGAGATGTTATTTAAAAATTTTTCTAAATTTTCCAATTTGCAAGAGAACTTAGCGTAAAATATTTTATTTTAAAGGGGTCTACGCAGTTCGAAATATTTCGCGCGGCATGACCAAACTTCATATACAAAAAAATCCCAAATGGAATATCCCATATAGGCCCTAAAGCTCGATTCAAGTAACAAGTATTATGTTTAAAGTTTATTTAATATATAAGCATTCCTGCGTTATTTGCTTTTTAAAACTTTTTTTTTAAATATTTATAATATAATATTTCTAGAAACTATGAAAAATATTCTTTCAAAAAAAATGATCGTAGTATTTTATTTTGAAATAACTAAGGGGCAATAATAAAAGAACTTTCCTAGGCCTTGGAAGCAATCGTCTAGAAACTCCAAATAGTCAAGAAATTTATTGTTTCTTTATTTATTTTTTATATATTATGAGAAGGCACTATAAACTCAGTAAGGTCTTCGTATTGTATATCATTAACTTAAAGACACTTGTATTTTAAAGGACATAGGGTTTTGGCTTGAAGCATATAGGTAAGCTCATTTTTTTTCAGCAGAAAAAAAGTTTGCATAAACATTTGTAAGATAGCTTGTATTGAAATTTATTTGAACTTCCGAGTTTTTTGATAGCTCTCGAGAAATATTGTTTTCTATATGCTCTTTATTTCTGTACTAAGCATTTTATCATATTGTTAAATTTACATCAAATTCTACAATTCTTTAATTGAAATGTTTTGAATTCTTAGCCAATTGTTAAGATCTATCTACTATTTTCACAGCTGGCTTTTTATCTAAAAAGTTATGCTTACTTCGAGCACTATCCTCCAACTCGATGACAGTCAACAACTGCCGCAAATCTCTTCAAGAGCTGGCACAGCAGTTTGTTATTAGCCTCATTTGGGTGCCAGGACACCAAAGTATAACAGGCCGAGAAATAGCAGATGACTTGGTCAGACAGCGCACGACCTCTACCCTCCTACCGCACAAGTAGGATATTCGTATGCCAATGGCCACTTTTAAACTACAAATAAGGGAAAAAATTTAGCTCTCTCGCACAAAGGCTGTGGCATAATACAGCCCACTGCACAATCAGTCAACAAATATGGCCTAAAATTGACCCAAAGCAATCCATAAGGCTCTGTGAACTCAAATGGTCGCAGTGTTCGGCAGTTGTCAGAGCGATCACTAGACACAGGCTTGTCGGGACACATGCGACCAGAATGAATCTGCCGAGTCCTGACTTTTGCAGAAGCTGCAAAGACGAAGAAGAAAAAGTTGAATCAGTTGAGCACTTCTTCTGTGCCTGTGAGGCTCTCAGTAGACGTAGGAATAAACACCTGGGAAATTACTTTCTTCATAACCTAGCGGCGCTAGCACATATATGTATGTCCGAGGAGTATCGCAAGTTACATTGCAGCAACGAGATGTGAATCCCTTTAGCATTACTAGCTCAGGAGCAGTGCTAAAGAGAGAATCGCGGTGTCACAACGGGCCGGTCCAGGCCTATGTGTGCTGGTTTTTCAAGACAGCAGCCGCCCTTACCTTACCTTACTTATGCTTAAAAATAAAGGCTATAGTAGCTCAAGGTTCTTAAAATTTTTTGTTTTTGTAGAGATTCCAAATTCCTTTAGAACATTTAAAACAAACCACACTTAGCGCTGGGCATAAAGTGTTGCCCTATTTGTCTAAGCTCCGCTAATATCTGTGAATAAAGTGTTGCCTTATTTGTTTTAAGCAAACAGCATCTTGAAAATTTTTCTTATGCAGACATAAACAATTTCTTTAGAATATTTATACAAACTACAGAAATATATGGAAATAAAGTGTTGCCCTATTTTATTTTTTTAAGAAACTTGGCACAATAGCTGTAGGGCGAAAATTTAAAAAAATTTTTTTCAAAAACTAATAAGCGTCTTGCATATATTAAGTTTGAAAGTTACCATAGTCCTCAGAATTTATTTTGAAACTTTTATAAAATAGCATAGAAGATTGTATAAGGCAAGGAATTAAGCTTAAAATATTAATTGTAAAATTTTTTTTTTTTTTTTTTGAACTTTTATATAGTAGCATTGAAGCTTGTAGAAGGCAAGGCATTAAATTCAAAATACTAATTAGCTTATTTTCGCTTAGAAATAAAATATTATATTTTTTTTTGATTTTAAAATTTTTAGAAAATAGCATAGAAGCTTGTATAAGGCAAGGCATTAAGCTCAAAATATAAATTATCTTATTTTATTATATTTTAAAATAATATATTTTAATGTATTATTTTTAATGTATTAGTTTTAAGTTTACTTAAAGCTTTATATTTATTTATTTTATAACTTTTAGAGAACAGCATTGAAGCCTGTATATGGCAAGGCATAAGCTTAAAATATTGTCTTATTTTTCATAGAAGTAAATTATAAAATTTTTATTGATTTTAAAACTTTTATTAAAAAGCATAGAAGCTTGTATAAGTCAAGGCATTAGCTTAAAATATTAATTAGCTTATTTTTATATAGCAATATTTAAAAAATATTCTTTTTTTTTGATTTCATGCAGTAAAACAAGCACATATGAGCCATTTGAAAACTAGAACTCAGATAAAGAATTTTTCATATATAAAAAACTAAGATTTTTATTTTTTTCTTAATTTAATTATACTTTTTCGAAGTTATGAGAACAAAATTTGCTTTTAAATCAAGCCAATCGTTGCCATTGTACCTGCTTGGTTAAAGAAAATGAATCGCTTTCCGACTTTATATTTTCCGAATATATATTCGACATTTTTTTGTTGCTATTTTTAATAAAACAAAACATATAAACTTAATTATTTTTGCATATTAAGCTGTCTCTGCAAATTTGGTTTGAAAAAATAAATACCTGGTAGCATCAAGCACCGCACAAAGACTTCTGTAGAAGTTGTGGAGATGAGTAGGAGCTGGAGACGGTGGAGCACTTATTCTGTCACTGCCCTGGGCTGTGCAAGACAAGGCTCCGATTCCTAAATTCATACTTCTTTAACGATCTATCCCAGCTCTCAGAAAAGAGTCCAAAAAGCCTCTCGAGTTTTATTAAAGCCGCCGGATGGACGTGATTTTTAGAACATATAGGGGACCTCCTGAGTGGGGGATGGGTGGTGTAAGGTCCATCCAGCGGTATCACAACTGGCCAATTAAGTTGGGACGTTAGGTCCCGACTGCTGCCCCTAATCTAACCTAGCATCAAGCATATATGGGCTGCATATTTTTAAGCCCGAACTTAAAAGTAACTTAGACAAGGTATCTTCTCTATTCAAAAAATTAATATTCTTAATTTTTTGTTCATGCAAAAATTCAAAATACTTGTTTTCTTATGCACTAAAAGTAAATCTCAATTGCGCCAAATGCTCAAACCAAGCATTTTAATAAAAATTGCCGCAACCTTGTAACCATCAACCATTGTAAATAAAAATAAAAAAATTTTAAGCCGTGCTTCGGAAAACAAAAAAACCAAACCGAAACATTTTATGCGAATTCGCAGTTTTTTTGTCCATATTTTCCTTTTTATTTGGTTAAATTCGTATATTTTCCTTATTTTTAGGATAAATTCTGCTAAGTTGGCATAAATATAATCTAAGAATATCAAAGTATAAAAAAAAAATGGTTTTTTGCCGTTTTGTTTTAACTCCTCTTGCAACCAAAACATTCGGTTTTATATCACATGAAAAATTCGGTTTGGTGAAATTGAGCGCAACAAACATTCGTTTTCAAAACGTTTCCGCATAAAATATTCGAATTCATTGATGTTTTTTAACTCAGCGCATAAATATTATGAAAATTGTCTTAATTTTGTTTTAAATAACAAGCAAAAAATTTTAAGATGCTATTGAACCTCCCTCATTACTATCCAACAAAATATTTACATTTACAAGCTAATATTCACATGATTGATAAACTTATATCTCGTGCAAAAAGAAAATTTTATCTAAAAATCAGTGCAAATCAAGACCTTTAAATAGTGTTCAGTAAATTTATACACCTTTTTTTTTTTTTTCTTCTTTACCAAGGTTTTGTATTCACTTTTCTTGACTATATAACGATAAAAATATTTATGTAAAAATATATATTCCAGTTGAAAAGATAAATTATCTAACTCTGTAAATCCAAGCAAAATTTATAAGTTATATAAATAAAGCAAAAAACTAACTAATTAAAAATATATCTAAGTATATAGCATTTTCCAAAAAGTCTGAAGACCTACGTTGCTCTGGCTACAAAACTTTTATAACTTAGAATAAGGTTAGCTTGAAGCGGCCGCTGGCTTAAACCAGCACACTTAGGCCTAGACGGGAACGTTGTATTAAACTTAGAGTTAACTTCTACTTTATTATTATATAAATAAATAATTTGCTAAAGTTTTTACATCCTTTGTAAGTTCATTCTTAGAGTACTGACTCTATCAAATGGGCTTAGACATCAAAATAAATGTTTTAAAGAAATTTCCTTCAACCTTTCAATCTTCAAAACAAGATATATATACATTTTTATATTAGTACATAGGTAAATCCTATGCTAGATCATTGTGAGTATGTCCTCAATGTATATAAAATTTACAATCTTGCTAAAAATGATCCAGTTCTTTAAGCCGCTTCACGTTATTACTCAGTGTCCAAATTCGACAGAATTTTTACGTTTTCAAAGTAACTTGCAATTACTTTTTGAGAAAGCAAATCCTTAGCAGCATAAGTTGGATGCTTTCCTGTCTCTAATGAGTATGTCCTCAATGTATATAAAATTTACAATCTTGCTAAAAATGATCCAGTTCTTTAAGCCACTTCTTCACGTTATTACTCAGTGCCCAAATTCGACAGAATTTTTACGTTTTTAAAGTAATTCCCAAAAAAGTTTCGAGAAAGCAAAGCCTTGGCAGTAGTGCTGTAGAAAACATCAATGTTATATCGATGCATCGATGTATCGAAGTTTAAAATATGTTTATCTCGATGTTGGCCAACAGAGATGTTTCTCCAGCACTACTAAACACCCATTTGATGAGTGCAGAAACATCTCTGTTGGCCAACATCGATATATAGATATTTTAAACTTCGATACATCGATGTTTTCTCTAGCACTACTTAGCAGTATTAGTTGGATGCTTTTCAGTTTCTAAAGATTTTTAGACGCTTACTGAACATACAGTACATTATATATTTTATATAAAATACTGAAATCACTTATGGTATTTTTTTTTGTAAATCTTGAAATTAGAATTTAAAGAATTTATTAACAATTACTTAGTCTTTCCAAAGAGCAGATAACGAGAGTTATTAAAGGCTTAAAGTTTCCAAGTTATTTATGAATACAATTATTTAACTAATATTTTTAGTAAGCTAAAAATTGTTGCTCAGCCCAAACACTTGACTATAATATGTAACTGCTAATGGCATTTATTTGAAAATACTCTCGTTATATATCAATAAATACATAACTTTGTTAACTTTTGTTTAAATTCCTTGGTTTTATTTGCATAGTATATCCATATACGTAACGCACGTATTTATTTATTATATTTATTTAATTTGTTTCCAAACCATTTGCCGCTGCACGTTCCCCCAATGCGACAAATTTCTTGTTATTTTTTGCGCCATTGCAACCTTCAACTTGTTTCGTACCCAAACTTTTGACTTTGGCTAACAAAAATTATATTTAAAAACAACAAAAACAAAAAAAACTAAACAAATATTTGCAAATAGTTTTGTAAAAAAACTAAAACAAACGCAATGAAAAGTTTGTGGCGCGAGTTCCAAGTTCCGAGAGCTGACGTCTGCGGCGCGTCTGGCACGGCGCAGCTTGGTTTTTTTCTTTCTTCCAATTTGTACTATATACCAATGTATGTAGCTTGTACATATATACAAGCTACATAGCTGCGCAATTTTATACTAGTTTTATTATTATTTGTTCGCACTTGGCCACAGTTGAAAGTGCAATAGCAACAGCTTCAAAAAGTTTTGCCTTGGTTTTTTTTTTTTTTTTAACTAAGCCCTGGCCATAGGCAGCTGCTAGCCCTGTTACTGCATTTAATTTGTGCCTAAATATGCGTGGTAACCCACAAAGTGGCGCCGTAATCTCAGCAAACGCAGCAAAAACGCGTACAAAACGCGCACAAAACGCTAGCAGCTAAAATTTGGTATTTTTTTTTGTAGATTTTTGTTTTTACATTTCCGGCTAACAAAATTCCAGCACTGTGCAAAAGTTGCAAACAAATGAATTTCAATGCAGCTCCAATACGCCCCTTTACACACACACACACACACACACACACACATGTACACATTAAAGCCCGGCCGTAATGCAAAGCGCGCGTGCAAATGAGTTTAGTATAACACTTATAACAGCTTTGGGCTGCCGACTGACAAGCTGCTACACAGCGCTCCCCCTTGGTCAGCAAATACATATGTATTGCCCCCCCAACAGCTGCACAGATACCCTTGCTCTAAACTCTTTGGCTGACTGCACTGAATGGATGCGAAAGTGTTGCGCCTGGCATGCAATTGTTGTAACAAAGTAGTTGTAAAAACAACAACAACTACGCTAACTTTGTACATAATGTATATACAACTTGAAGCTACTATTTGGTCATGCACCTGCCCCTGGCCCAGCGTCGTCTAGCTGCCCCTCATTGAGTGAGTGGCTTGTAAAAGTTTTTTAAGTACTTGGCTGCCAACTGTGGCTGCTTCTAGGGCTGCAGTTACGTTTTCCTAGCCCTATGGCCCAAAGTGTTCACATATGAAAATCAAACTTTTTTTTTTTTTGTTGTTTTTAGATACTCTTTCCATAAGCGTGCTTTAAGTTATTGCATCTAAAGCATATACTATACATAAAGTATGTTGGAATTTTTTCAGATTTTCCAAAAGTTCTAAGCAAATTTGGCAACTCAGAGAGATTAAGACGCATTGAAATGCATTTTAATGAATTTTAAATTTGAAACACCCTTTTAGATATTATGGGGAAGCCTCAGTTTGGCCGCCTGTTCTTCAATAGCCCAGAAGCCAGTGATGACTGCCACCAGTCTAGAGATGTCTTTGCTGTTACTGTTTATCAGCGATGTTGTTTGTTTGAGGTTGTATTTTGACCATATGGATCTACTAGTCCTGCATGTTACAAGACTATTCCATCTACGATACCCTATCTGCAGGTATTTTGTGTTGACCACGTTAAGTGGTGTGAACGCCGGTTCCGCAAGAGCCTCACTCATGGCAGATCTATTTCTTGCCAGTTCGTCGGCTTTTTCGTTTTTCTCTATATTCCGGTGTCACGGGACCCAGATTAGAGTAACGTTATGCCTTTCGCTTACGGTGGAGAGGCTCTTTCTGCATTTTTGAGGTTGTGATGGCTGAATGCAGGGCCTGAATCGCAGACTGGCTTATCCCACAGAATAGCGATGCTGTTTTTGAATGTGTTGTCAGCGATTAGTATCCTACATGCCTCCTCAATAGCAAATACTTCCGCCTGGAAGACGCTGGATAAATTGGGGAGGCGCACTGACATTTTTTTACGCATAGTTATATAATAAGTTATATAAAGTCATTCAAAACAAATACGAAATTAGGCTTAGAAATATTTTTTTTCACCCAACAAGAAAATTAAATATGAAATTTATCAAGTTTTAAGGCCTATACGCAGTTCGAAAAATTTCGCGCGGAATGACAAAACTTCATATAAAAAAAAAAAGTTTTGACAAAACTTCATATAAAAAAAAAAAGTTTTGTCATTCCGCGCGAAAAATTTTCGAACTGCGTATACCACTTTAGCGCAAACTTAAATACCAAATGAAACAAAAATTTTTTGCTTAGAAAACATTATTTCTAACCACTTCTAATTAGCTTAAGTTTAAAATTAAACCAACGCCATATTTTTAAATATTAAGATGCAAAGTATCTATTTTTTTATAAAAAATTTGTACTCAAGCAGCTTTTTTTTTAATACATTTTTATAATTTTTGAAAGATAACCAATTCATTTATATATATAGAGGCAAGTGGGCTGAATACGCAAGAATGTCTTCGTAGATTCTTTCGAGTGACAAAAAATTTGTTTTTTTTTTTTTTTCAAAATTGAAAGTTGTTTCGTTTAGTGCATTAAATTAGCTCCATTGTGTAAAAATTTCAGATCGATACGATGATTTTTTGTCAAATAGAGCAAAAAATGCCAAATTCGTGATTTTCGATTTTTTTGGGGTGAATCCGGAAGTGTCCAAAAAGGATAAAAACCGTAAAAAGATTTCATAGCAAACATTTTATTTCTTTATTTTTGATAAAAAAAAAAGGTTGAATAATGCATGCAAATTTATGATTGTAGAAAAAAAATATTGGTTGTCTAGGAATATGGCATGAAAAAATGTTTTTTAAAAAAAATGAAGGGAAATCGTCTGAAAAAACACTCCTTTTGTCGCTTTTCGCTGCCATCAGCATTTCCAACAAATCATCAGAACTTGGAACCGGCTTACGGGGATCGACTTTCTCGAAACGAATAATTCATATTTGACAATTGGGCCTATATGATAAAGTTAACAAGTATCTTATTATATTTTGGAATAGCTTGATGATACAGCGCTATTTCCCACTTTTCAAGAACTATTAAATCTCAAAACTCACCTCAAAAATTGATCTTATATAGGATTTTCCAACAAGAGGTGTTATTTTGAATCACCCGGTATTTCGGTAGCTGTCACTTTTGAAGCTTTTATTCTTTGACTTTTGACAAGTAGAAACTACGCCATTACTAAAAATGAAACGATACACGCTTCAACAACGCATTGATATTATTAAAATTCACTACAAAAATGGTGAAAATCTTCCATCGAAAAATCATCTCGACTGATAAGGCCCATTTCCAGCTCGGTGGCTACGTCAACAAGCAAAATTGTCGCATCTGGAACTCGGAAAACCCAATCCATCCTCAACGTGTGACTGTTTGGTGCGGTTTATGTTCCGGCGGGGTCATTGGACCTATCGAGGACATAGGGCAGCCACTTTGCGATTTGGTTATGGAAAATTTCATTAAAAGGATATGGTCCTGTAGGCGTGGTCGTGGTAGCCATTTGGCTGATTTTGTTTTTCATTATTAACGGCATACCTTCCTCTTTATTATGAAATAAACATCCGATCATTTATCTCAAAAAATGGCATTTTTCTTTGAATACCAAAATAACACCTCTTATTGGAAAACCCTATATTCTGAATTCTCTATTTTCTTGCATATATATACGATTGACGTAAAGTTGACTTATTTGCACAAATCGCCCGTTTGCATATGCTGCTTAAATGAAAAAATCGCCTAATTGCAAAAATCAGCTTTATCCAATAAAAAAAAAAACTTCAAATTTTTATATTTATTAGCTTTTAACTCTCTTATTCGCATATAATCTACTGCTTATGCTGCTTGCCCATTTTGTCTTTAGGCATTGCCATTTACTACGTTTCTAAAAAGGGCAAGCATTGCCAGCGTTAAATTTTATTCACGCTTAGCATTTCAAATCATAATTAGTTTTGTTGCGTATCTTTTCATAATCACGCTTTGTATATGCATCAAAAAACCCAGCCAACTCGTAGAGTATCGAAACTTTGACTATATTATGCCAGCTTTTCATAGCGAGTATTTTTGTTTTTGTTGTTAGTATTTTTGTACTTGTTCACGCTATGCGATGGTTGCTTCTGCGATTGCATGCAAAAGATATAGGGTACCAACGAGGGTCGCAACCAGAGCCGGGAAACGTCATAGCCAGGTCGACAAGTGGCCGCCATTGGTAGTGCGATAAAAAAAAAACTGCTTATACTTGTTAGTATGTATGCTTGTTGTTGTGTTTGTAGGTGTTGTTGGTATCATTATTGTTGTTCCATCATCATCAATGTCAAAGTTATTGTTTTGTTATTGCCAACATTGTTGTTAGATAATCCCCTCAGATTGTCAGCTTCATATACTATGTACTCGTTTGTTTTTACAAGTGTATTTTTTTATTCTTAAGTGAACATACATACATAAGTATGTAAGCCACTCATAGTTCCAATGCATTCGAATGCTAATTTTCCAATCATCTCTTTGACAAACGATAATATGTTTTGAAGTGTTCCTAAGAGGCGTAACAAGTGCAGCTTAAAACAATATTGTGTATTACCAGTTTAAGAATAGTTTTATTATTTACTCTTCAAGCTCGTTATTTTCAGCTTTGGGTAGCTACATATTGCCAATTATAGTTTTATCAATATTTTTTTAAACAAGTTCCATTGCGATAGCTTAAAAATTAAAGAAGTTGGTATAATAGCTATGATATATATATATATATATATATATATATAGATAGTTGTAGCATCTGGTTGATCTTGACAAATGCGTCTATAAGAATTAAGAGAAGAGTCTGTGCCAAGTAGAATTCTAGGCAAAAAATGTATGTACTTTGTGCATATAGTCACGAGTAGTGCTGGAGAAAACATCGATGATCGAAGTTTAAAATCTCTATATATCGATGTTGGCCAACAGAGATGTTTCTCCAGCACTTTTGCACTCATCAAATGGGTGTTTAAGTAGTGCTGTAGAAACATCTCTGTTGGCCAACATCGATATATAGAGATTTTAAGCCTCGATCATCGATGTTTTCTTCAGCACTATTCACGAGAAGATTCAAGACATTACTATGTTTTTTTGGTAATATTTTTTGAGGTCATAAATAAGCTTTGATTGAAGGGGTGAACGTGTCTTGGAGTTCGAATGCAGCGACCCCGAAAATTTGCATAAACATGATCAGATTTTTTACAAATTTTTTCGAAAGAAAAGGCAACACCTGTATCTTGAAGATCTTAAAAATAGGCAGTATGCTTAGGCAGCTGAAATACATATAATGTAAATGTTAAATATCTGAGCTGAAACTATCTATAAAACATGATACAACAATCTTCTATATAGCTTAGATTGCCTTTTTCAAAACTATCTTGTTTTTACCAAAACAGCTTTATAAGCATTTGATAAAGTTTCCAGAAACTATACTTCATTTTCTATTTATAATAAATTTATTTAATGCTTCCCCCCCAGGTGTCAACCGGTGCAAGCTAACCTATTTAATGCTTATCAAAGTGATGAAGGGTCACCTCTAATATGCCCCACATCCTACAGCCTATTCTCCACACTTAAACTGAGGCTGGATTTTAATTGATTTTTCACTTTCAAGAAGTTCTGCTACATTTTTTTCATCATAGTTCGTTTCTTCTTCCAAACCCTTGTTTACCTCTTTACGGACTCGCTTAGGCTCCTCCTGCGGGTATACGATCTCAGCATTCGTCTGCTGGCATTCCGATCTGGATCATGTCATCGCTGAGGCCCATAGTTCGTTTACAGTTTCCAATTTCTTCTAAATTTTATTTGTTTATAATTACCAGCCGGCTCTTTATCCTGGCAAATGCACTTCATGATGCAGTGAGCAGATTTTACAAAATGCCGCCAAGAAATGCCAAAAACTGGTTCAATTTTTATATGGCAGCTATATAAATTAGTGCATAAATTTTGTTCAAACTTTACGCAAATGTTGCGCCTGATATAAAATACAACTGACATAAACTTGGTCGCCATATTGTAGAACATTCAAAATTCTAACATATATTTATGCATTTTTAAGCATTTTTTATTAGTGCGAAGTTTCAACAAAATTGGCTTACTATTTCATATAGCTACCATACAAAAGTTGAACCAGCTTTGTGTTTAGGCATTTCTTTGCAACACCTGCAGAGAGACACAAATAACGAACCTATGCATTGCGTAACCTTCTAATAGTTGCATCAATATTGTCTTTGAGAGCAGCGCTTTCGGCTTTTAGATAGTTGTTCCCTTTTGTTGTAAAACTGCAAAGATGCTTTATATAACTTCGCTGACTGACTATTTTATCAGTCGGCCCTAGGTGAAGCATGGAGATCTCCATTAATAACTGGGACCTACAGTCTATAGCCGAACGGCTCTCTTTTTCAGAGAGCCACCAATAACAAGCCTACACATTGCGTCACCTTCTAATTGTTGGATCAAGCTTCAGCACGAAAAGACTTGACCCTGTGTTCTTCTAAATTTTGTACGTTGAATCGTTAATAGTGCGCAATTTGCCGTCTATTCTTCAAATTATTAACGTCTCTCAAAAAAAACTTCATCAACTCATTGCAACACCTTTTGTTCAGGATTTATCGAGTCTTACTGATTTTGATGCAAAATTTTTTTGGCATAATGCTGCTTTAGTGCAAAGAGAGCTGACGTAGCACCTACAGTGGCATTTACTTAGAGTATACAGTAGTGCTGGATAAACATCGATGATCGAAGTTTAAAATCTCTATACATCGATGTTGGCCAACAGAGATGTTTTTCCAGCACTACTAAACACCCATTTGATGAGTGCAAAAGTGCTGGAGAAACATCTCTGTTTACAGAGTAGTCTAGTGGAGACTGATGTGTTGGAAGAAACAGACTCCTTGATCATTTCTTTCAGGCGAGCTTATTAGCATCATTTATTTGATTTTAATTTGCAAGAGACGCAGATGCCTTAGTACTAACAGGGACTCAGCGGAAAGTCGACTTTTCGAACTTTCGACTCTTTCACGAAGACGCTAGAGATTTTATAATGCTAGAACAGGATTTAAGAATCAAAGCACACACTTTGCTCAAAATATGCAGCTGTGTCGATCCTATGTTGACTATTGCTTAAAACTAAGAGAACTGCTTTATAAGCTATTAACCCATCACCATAGATATGCTCAACAGGCTTGATTATCTGGTAGAATAACCTTTTCTATAACTTATCTCTTCCTGTTCTTGGAACATCTCGCAACTACGAATTCAAAGACCATCAATGAAACACATTTTTATATAGAACTTAAAATAGTTTTTACGACACAAGTCCAAAAATCAAAGTTTCCACACAAACCGACAGTTTCCTTTAATGCCTAGTTACACACAGTCGTCGCTTCCAAAGAGTTTTAGATATATGTTGCATGTTGTACCATATTTGCAACTTTATTACAATTTGGCTGGCTGCAAATCCAATTAGACGCGGGCCCTTTGCTAGGGGCCTCAGAGGCCTCTCAATTCAAGCAAAGCCCGTCCATGTCTATTAGAAAGTCGAACGAGAAAAATGTCGCTGGCAATTAAATTGCCAAAGCAAATTGTGTGAAATCTTGTGTAGATTTTGCAAGCAGTGTCAGTTTGTTGTGCTTGTTGTTGTTGTTGTTGTGGTGGTGGCTCCGGCTATTATAGACACATCTCCGGTTGTTGCTGTTGTGACTTATCAATTAATTGAAATTGCTGTCTAAGCGCAAATAAATAAAGCAATAGCGTTTCTAGAGCCCTCTGGCCTGGGGCCTAGGGGTGTACGTAGTCCAAACGCGCACGGATCGCCACTTGACGACACTTTGGCGCGTGAAAAAATCCCAACACATGCCTCATAAAAACCAGCCAACAATAATAATAATAAAAATATAACACGACAGACTATAAAATAAAACATAAGCATAGAGTATAGGGTCTTGACTTTACGACTTTCCGACTTCCCGACTGCTCAAGAGATGGCTCGATGTTTCGATTAATGTTGTGCGTGTTTTTGCATTGAAGCTGTACGTACAATGTGGCACATTTGGCGGATAATTAAGCTGCTCAAGCCAACATTGGGTAGAGGCAAGCGACAAAACGCTGCAACATATGCAGGCGCAACTGCCCCACTGCCAAGGTGCTGCCCTAATTGATAGCGCTCTAAAGTATGCATGCGTTAATTTGTCAAAGGCAGTTCCTAGACGCCCCGAGCAACTGCGCAAGTAAAAATATTTAATGACAGACCCATGGCACAGCAACGACCCCAAAAAACAAAAAAAAAAAAGTAAGAAAAAAAAAGTTTCAGCCACCCCAAGGCGCTACCTGCTGTCAAAGTTCACTTGTTTAATTTTCATAAATAAAAAAGCTCTAATATCGCTACAAACTATAGCCGCCTGGTCTTAACGTTTTGGGTAAATTTTCAGCTGACGTTACTGCTAAGACTACGAAGCAATCAAAGTGCAACCCCAGCCCGTAACCCCAACTTAGCCACACACACACACACACTACTTGTTGGCAACCCCTCCAGCACACAAATGACTGCCTCCCACGCTCAATTAAATGGGCGTGTAGTTTTTCATTTTTTTCTTGCCTGCTGTTACTTTTTCTACACGCCAAAGTCATTAGACTTAAAATGTATAAAACTTTTTAGCATATAGGTATACGCATGGCGGCATGCTCTCTAAACACTCTCGAAAAAATCTTAAAATATTTACTTGAGGTTTTGTGTCTAAAACTCAATGCCCTTACAAACATACGTTCCAAAACCAATTTTGTGTATTTAGCGCTTATGGTCTCTGATTTAAAGGTGTTCATACGCACGCACATTAACATACACTTTAACCTCGTTTGTTAACTACCAAACGTTTTTCATAATTTCTATACATTTTCAAACGCTGCAATTTGTTGTACTATTTTTTTTTTTAATATCATTAGATCCAGCCTTGGATGCACTGTCTATACTTCATATTATCGATGTGCTAAGTTGACAAATTGGTTGGGTGCCAACTATCCTTGGCTTGAAGGCAACCCTGCAAATTAAAAGTAATTTGCTACTAGCTGCAAGTGCTGGCATTTCTGCAGACTTGTACGCTAAATTTTTGCCCATTAAATATGTATAATAATTGTTGTTGTTGTTGTTGTTAAAGTTGCCGGACTGTCAACAACAGCTTTGGGCCCCACGTTGGGCGCACGGCAACTGGCGCGCTGCATTTTTGCAGTTTGATAATTTGTGCGTAATTTGCTATTGAATATTTTAAGTTTAAGTGGCTCTAATGAAATTTTATTGCACAGCACTAAGCTGTTAAGTACAGGAAGCACTGTAGTAGCAATATTTTTTATGTAATTGCTGCAGGACTTGGTTACTGCTAGAAAATTGCATTTTTGCATAGGCATAGTATGACATACTAGAGTGAAAGAATTTTCCCCTTAAGTACAGATAATGACAGCTCTGAATTAATTTTAAAGCCCTAATTAATAGCCCAGAAAATAAGTTGACTATTAAAACGCCCTGTAATTGCCTCAAACTGAAACTTAATTTTTAAAGTTTTTACTATTTAAAGATAATCTCTTCAACACTATACGCTCGTAAATTAGTATTAACCAAGCTGCTAATTGTTGCCCTTTTGTGTGAACCAAGTTCATTTTTGGGCCATATTTGTTAAGACAGACGCCAACTCTTTAGTATGCATGATGAGACGCATTGGGACAGGTGCTGAAGTGGCAAATGAATTGGGTGTAACTCTTGTCTGTCTTGAAAAACTAGAAACGACACCCAAAACAAGTGGAGCCCAGTGAAATTTCTAGACACGCTTCCGCAGGAACCGCAATAAACAGCAACTAATAACGCATTATAATAAAAATGACATAAAATTTTAACAAGAAAATAAAAAGAATAAACAAAAACTTGGCAGACAAAGTCGTCATTGAGGTTTTCAATCGACGCCTAGGCACAGTGGTACAAATGTGCTATCTAGCTGGCATTTATTTTTCAAAACGTAACTTTTGCAATAAAATTTAAATTTTAAGACTTTTATTTTTTTCAGAGAGTAATTTTGTAAAGAAATTAGAGCAAGTAAAAGTATTAAATCATTTTAATTTTAAAATTTAATATTAAGAATTTATTTTTTTCAAGACTTTGCGTAGGACAAGTTAAAACCCAATTTGTATTTAATTTAGAATTTAAGAAGAAATAATTTCTAATTTATTTATTTTATTTTATTCAATACTTCATTTTTTTTTTAATTGCTTATTTGCAAGTATGGGAGACTGGGGCAAAATGCGCAACTAGGGAAATATTCAAACTGGATTACCAGTAATCGCTGGAGTCTTGAAATTTTTTCAATACATGGCTTTGCTGGAGAGCTCTAAATGTCGGTAAGCCACATATGTGGGCTATGTGGGCGAAGATCCCCTCAGCCCTTTGGCTGCCCCAAAAATGCAATAATATCAAAACTTGCGCATTTTGCCCCACTCTCCCCTACTCAAAAATGTATTGATTTTTATAAACTGCATGTATCAAAGTTATGTATTGTTGTCAATCCTGGCTCAATACTTAATTAAGTTAAAAAAAAAAATTAAAAATAACTATAACGCATTTTGATTTTTAATCACTCTCTGTACAAAATTTTAAAAAAATGCCCCCAAAAATGGGTTTCTACGTTTTCTTAAACTTTGAGGTGGGCATACATATTTTGGAAAAAATTGTCTAACCTTAACACTAAGCAGTTTTAGAGTTGATTTCAGCAGCTACAAAAAAAATTTTGAACTTAAAAATAATAAATAAATTACAATTTTTTAAAAAGTACTAAGTATTACTCTAAAGTTTTACTTCTAGAACTTGTCTCAAAGGCAGCCTTAGTTTATATTTGCCGCCAACTGTTATTAGAAATTTTAAACGCATACAATATGCATTTTGACCACTGTGCGACGTCAACGCTGCCGTCAGCGTCGTCTTCAGCGCTGCTATCTTAGTGCTTGTTGTTTTTGTTGTTGATAATTTAAATTGCATTTACGCCCACTTAAATTAAATGAAAATTAATTTGACGAAAACTTGAAGCGCTGCTTGCAGCTCATTAAGTGGTCAACACATTTGACGCTTCCGTTGACGCTGCCGTCGACGTTGGCATCGCTGCCAACGCAACGCCCACAAGAGCCGGAAGTCAAGCTTAAACGCTTAACGGCTTAATAGGCCAGTTAGTTAAAAATTTGTTGGTCAAACAAAGCGCGTACCCCAACAAACCCAATCTCCAGCTCGTAATTAAATTTAAATGCAAATGAAAAATTAAAATTAACCATCTCTAAAAATGGTAACAAAATGCCGCTAAGTAGCTAACTCTGGCCAACTAGCAACTGAATGGCTGACTAATCAAAAATTCCAACCTTGCAACATGCTGCTGCTGCAGGCGCTGCTGCCACTGCTGCTGCTGCCTGTTTACACGCTCCGTTTGTCTAATGAGTTTGGTTTGGTTGCGAGCTGCAGCAACTCTTTATCAGTTGCAAGTGGGTTCCATTTGATAAGCGGAACGCGGTCACTTTGTAAGTGAGTTATCTAAAGCGCGCTTTAATTGTTATGGTTCTGGTTCTGGTTCGTACTGCGCTTTGTGGCAGCTGAGCTCTGGAACTGTTGGCACTCTTGAGAGTCAGCAGAAGAACACGGCTTAGTTGTCTTTAATGTCTAATGAAGTTGTTGCATTTAAATTTTATGTGCAGCTGGTACAAGGTTTTATTTTTTTTGATAGATTGTCTTTGCTTGACTGGGCTGGGTAGTCTCTTTGGGTTCTATTTTTTTTTTTTAAATTTGGAGCATAAGTGAGTTAAGCATTGTTCTGTAATCTTTGAAAATGCCTAGATGTCTAGAAAACTCTGTAGCTCACTTGTTTTCTGGATAGATTTCCCACGCTTTTTGGACAGATTTTTTGAAAAAACAAAAAAAAAAAAAACCCAATTCTTCTAAGTGTTTTGCAGGACACAACTTGAAGTACATCTCTTTAGTGGAAAATTTTTAAGTTTTCAAAAATCTGCAAGCTGGCAATTTTCTCAAAAATTCTTTGGCTAGAAATATTTTTCATAGATTCTCAAACGCTTACAAATTTTCAATTAAAAGCGAGATGATGACGAAAAATCGCAAAATTTTTCGAATTTGGTCAGGCTAAGTCTTTCGGCAGCCTATTTGAACTTTGAAATTGTTGCAAAGGTGCCTTTTCGGGAAACGGTTTCTTAAAATTTTCTATTTGCCTGAAATCACTACGAAGACACGTCTGCTGGAAAATTATTTTATAGATTTCTCATGCTTTCGAAAATAATTAAACAACATTAATTTTTATTGAAATCTAGATGATATCAAAAAAATCCCAACAATTACCTTGGGATCATCCATAAACTATGTGACGCTCCAGTGGGTGGGGTGGGGGTCTGGCGAAGCGTCACGATCATATGGAAAATCTGCAAAAATATTCCGTCACTGTGGGGGAGGGGGGGCTCTATTTCGACGAAAATTAGCGTCGCGTAGTTTATGGATGATTCCCTGCTTGGGCTACCAAGAATTGAAGACTCCTCCAGGCTAAGACAAGCACTCAAATTTTTTGTGAGCAAGTTTACCCTAGGGCTCTTAGGATACTAGTTAGTAGTTTAGAATCGGAGAAAAGATATTTTAAACCAACTTGTAGAATCAAACGAGCAAAGCTCCCCAGTCCGCCAAACAGGCCAGGCTCTAATGGTAATGCTCTTCCGCGTGCTTCAAGAGTGATTTCTAGTTGGATTTTTAAAGATATTTATAAATCTATAAAAACAAGACTATGCTTATATAAGTTAACCCCAAAAGCAAACTTTTTGTAAAACTGATAGAAACGAGTTCTAGTTGAAACTTTCGATTTTAGCCTCTAAATGATCAGGCATAGAGCCATAGGACAGTTTGGTTCGGAAACAGCGAACAAGCACAAGAATTGAATATTAAACGCATATTGTATAAAATTTTTGAAGTATGTATGAAATGCATAAGACGAAGGTCCAAAAAATATATATATACAGCAACACAAAAAAAAAAAAAAAAAAAAAAAAAAAAAAAATATGACGATGATGATGGGCAAAAAAGACAACACAACGTTGAGGACGAGAAACGCCGCCTGCTTATAATGAAGAACATGAGTCCGGTTCGCAAGAACCCCAAAAACAACACAAAACAAACAAACACACATACTGGCAAACAAAAAGGAAGAGGCCCAAGCAAAAAAATGCAGGAAGATGGGGGCAAAATAAACAAAAACAACAAGAACAACACGTAGAGTAGAAGAAAAAAAAGCTGCCGAAAGACAGCGGCAGGGGTACAAGCAATGCAAGCTGTAGCGGGGGGCAGCTTGTACAATGGGGGCGCAGCGTCTTTTTGGCGCCAGAAAAATAACGACAATGCCCACGACGAATGAGCTGAGAGGAAAAGAGCGGGCATGCGAGAGAGCGAACAATGCAGGACAAAAATATAGTACGTGTAGTTAAGGAAAAGCAGGAGGCGCTTTAGACTTACGCTCTCTTTGCAGCTACGTCATAAGTTTGCAAATTTTTGCGCATAGCTTTTAATATTAAATAATAGCAATGAATAATTTATAGTTTATTTTAGTTAATATTTTAAAAGTACTTTTTTGTACTTATTTTATTCAGTGACCCATAAAATAAATAAAATAAAATGGAATTTTATACACAGCTGCTTTTATGTACATTGTGTGTCCTAAAACGTGCTCAAGGCAACTGTATGTCAAAAAAAAATTTAATTTTAATCATATTTTGTTTAGATCATAATTCAAATATGACTGCCATCGATGACAGCTAGGCAAACAGAAACAAACAGATAAAAAAAAAAAAATTAAGAAAACTTACTCTTTACCATTTCTCACTTTCGTTAAAATTAAGTAAAAATTTATTTGCTGAAGTGCGCAACAACAACTTATACAAGACCCTTGGCTATATCTGGCATATCTGCACACAATAGTGTTGTAAAACGCGCCAATATCATGCAAGTGGTTTTTCACTTCAACCTAAGGCTAGCTGCATCATAAATGTCAAACTGTGACGTCACTAGCTTAATGCTTCTTTGCTGTAATGCTGCCTTGCTTGCTGCAGCAACAAGCCAGCGAGCGCTTAAGAAAGCTAACAGAGAAAGTGTTGCAGCGTGCTAAGAGAGTGCGCGCAAGAGAGTAAAGCCAGAGTGCCGCGCCTGATCAACTGTCGACAACATTGACAACGTTGTTGTTGTTGTCGTTGCCGCACTAAAAGAAATGTCAAAAACAATGAGAACGGTCGAATGAATTTGACAAACATTTCCTAGATGTGCGCTGGCAGATCAAAGAGAGCGACGGCGGCGGCGGCGGCGACAATCTGCTAGCTGTCTGCCTGCTGCATGCTGCTTGTCTGCTCTGCTTTAGAAGCGCCGCGTCGCTGTTGCCGTCGAGTTGTCTTTGTCTCTTTGCACAAACACGCTAAAAAGCTTGCTCTCTTTCTGAAATTAGCCAAATTAGCACGCACATAGACAGACAGACAGACAGACAGACAGACAGACAGACACACAGACAGACACACACACATACACTCACCCTCTCTTGCGCTTTGTACGTTGATCCTCGGCGTCTGCTCCTTTTGTCTCGTGGCATATTCACGCGTTGAGCGCAAACTTGGCTTAGCTTTTAGCATTAGTTTACACTTGATTAGAACGCTAATTGGCTCAAAAGGATGTCATCCAGATCTTGCTTGTTCGTTCGCTGGATCTTGTGCTTATTGTGTTGTTGTTGTTGCTGTTACGTTTTATCTTTTTTCTTTCATCGTTGTCTCTTGCCGCAGCGTTTATTTGGTGCGGATCAATTTTATTCATTGAGCTGGGAAATTTTCGTGGAAATGCAAACTACACAAAACTTGACGCCGCTGTCGCAAGAGATCAGTGTAAAAGCTAAAAGTTGGTCTGACTTGCTTAGAAAATCAGATGTGATCACAAAAAAAAAAGTTAAGTTTTATTCATGATCAAAGAAATTATTGAGTTAATAGTACGTTATGGAGCTGGTATTCTGGCAGCATCTACATATCTAAATCTAGTCTAGAACAGACGGTTTTCTTTATTTCTAGCTCTTACATGAGAACTCTCTTCATGAGCACTTTGTGTATTACAGTCGGTTGAGAAAATAATATTTCAGTATAAAATTTGCATGCCGATTTGTTCAAGGCTATCCTTGTTTTCTCACTACCATTGAGCTAGAGAATTCGCGGCTTACCTTCTTTTCTTTAAATCACAAAAAGATCATAAGCATTTGCCCAAAAATCGCTATCTATTAGCACACATGAGCTATTTATTCAAGGCTATCCTTATTTTCTCACTACCATTGAGCTAGAGAATTCGCGGCTTACCATCTTTTCTTCAAACCCCAAAAGTAACATAAGTATTTGCCCAAAAATCTCTATTAATTCAAGACACCGCCGTTTGGTTTCGGCTATAAACTGTTGGTCCCAGTTCTCTTTGAAAAGTTATTAATAGTGATTCCCATGCTCCACCTAGGAGCGACTGACAAAATAGTCAAGTCACTTAATTATATATGTATGTTTGCCCAAGTCTTAAGCCGATTTAATTGAAAAAAGAAATTTCATCCATGTGGTTCGAATTAGTGCTGGATGAGTGCAGAAGTGCTA
The DNA here is from genome assembly GCA_018150985.1 of Chymomyza costata. Taxonomy (NCBI): domain Eukaryota; kingdom Metazoa; phylum Arthropoda; class Insecta; order Diptera; family Drosophilidae; genus Chymomyza; species Chymomyza costata. Next base: position 21,564,671 of record JAECWU010000127.1, on the reverse strand, counting down.
CAGAAACATCTCTGTTGGCCAACATCGATATATAGAGATTTTAAACTTCGATCACCGATGTTTTCTCCAGCACTAGTTGGAATCCTTTCTCTCACCTCTCCAGTTCATACCGTCTGGGCTGTGCATTGTCTATATATAGTTCAACCTTTGTCCCCCGAAATCAGAGCAAATAGGAACTTCCTAATCGCCCTTATTCATTTTCTAATCTCTCTCTTAAACTCTCAAAGCTTTTCAAATTAATTTTAACTGCTTTTCTGGACTGGGAATAACCATCCGTTAAAGGCTTGCCTCCCGGACTTTCGCATTTCCCTTTTTATCAGAAAGTTGAAGAGGTCTCAAAAGTTTTAAAGAGTTCCTTTCCTAGCTTGACAAAGGCGCATATAGCTTCAAATCATTCTGCAAAGTTTCAAGTTTTTAGGGTTTTCGAACTCAGACAATGGGTCTGGTATGTGAAATGGCATTCGTTGTTCATATTTATGATTTCATTAATCTGCTCAATGCTGGACTTGTCAGGTCTAAAGGCAATTTGAAAGCGCCGCTTCTTTAGTCTGGTAAAAGAGACCTGATCCAAGGTCTGAAGCTTCGTACCTAGCTTCCCCGCAACTATCTCAGTTTCCTACAAATTGTATGTCATCTTTATACACGCTGTGAAGACAATTTAGATCTCCTCACCAACAATTTGTTTTCTGCGTCGGATGCAGGATCCTAGGGATGGTAGCAGAATGCTGTTGAAAAGTGCAAGTTCCCAGCCATTGTACAGGCTGTTCTCTTCTCAGCAAAATTGTATGCTCTCTATTGAGCGTTCGCTGCACTTACCCAACTCAACTGCATAGAGAGTATATCTAATTTAGGAACACATTCTTCTGGCACCACGTGCTTGAGTTCCACCAAACTCTACTCATTGTATGTGAGTTCTTTTTACTTTCGTTTTTTATTCAAAAATGCAGGCAAGTATTTCAATAACGTCTCGACTTCAGGTACGGAGTATATCATATTATGTAGATATATATGGTATAATAAACGAACGACTCATAAAGTTATTTGCAAATGGTGCCACTTATTAATTTTGATTTCAGCACTGTGTGCGTATGTGTGTATCTGTGTGTGTTTGTTTGCACGTGTATTTGTGTAACTGTGTATCTGTGTGTTTGCATTTGTTTTTGTTCTTTATGGGTTTTTGTTTTTGCTTGTTGGATGCTACTCTCGCATTGTTTGTCAATGTTTTGCGTTCCCGCTGCCTCTGCTGCTTTACTGCTGCGTTCCTTTGCCGCTGCTGCTTCGTTGTTTTGTTGTTGTGCTCTGCAAGGTTTGCTGCTGCTGCTGCTGCTGCTGCTGCCTCTGCGTCAAGCTCATTATCAACAACAACAACATCATAATCATGTTGATGATCATTGTGGCCGTTGTCACACCAAAAACGCTTTATGAATTTTAAGTGGCAAAAATTGACGGGTTCTCTTTGGCTGGGCTTTGCTTTTATTATTTTTTATTTTATATTTGTCGCTTGTACTTACATATTTAATATTTTTTCTTATGTATTTTGTATATGTACATTCATATGTATATTTATAGAAATGTTCGTATATAATATTATATGAGCTGAGCATTTTTGGTGCGTTTTAAGTGCGCTGCGTGTTTTGTTTGCCTGATGCGTTTTTACGTTTTTTGTAACAAATTTATGTTGCTTTGCTTTATTTTATTTTATTGTATTTTATGCATATTAAAATTAATTTTTCTGGGAAATAAAAATCAAATTTATGTAGCACCTTCTAAATAGAAAAAAAACGAATACAAACGATATTTGGTTGTTGCTGCTTGCCTGGAAATTAACACGAAAAGCAAAAGAGCATAAAAAAAGAGTAACAGAAAAACGATAAAAGTAATTACACACGCACATTGAGAGCAAGCATTAAGTGCCAGCAGCGCACAGTGGGCGAAATTAGCAATCTGTCACGTATTAATTGCAATGTGCTGTGATTCAATTTTTTGTGTTAGGTTGCAAAAAAATTAAAAAATTCGACATTTTTTTATAATAGATTGCCTTTTTATATCTGCTCTTTGGAGTTAAATAAAAAAAAGTAAACTTTTTATTTTTAATTTAATTAAAATTTTCAACCGCTTTTTATCTTAATGGCAATATATTGAAATATTTTTTGTATGACCTCTGCTATCTACGCATTATGTTTGGCTTGAAAAAAAGAATGTGTGACCCCTGTGAGCAACAAAGTTTCTTCCGCTTATTATTATTTCAAGGCAAGTTACTTTCAATAATGTTAAATCAATATTTAAGTCAAAATACATATTTGTTTAAAATAGTTTCATCTAAACATATTTAGACAGAAAAAAATTGATTTGAGCTGTTTTTATTTTTTTTTTTTTGATTGGTTGATTGTTTATTAGTGTAGTTCTATAAAAAGCGTATATTCAACAAACAAAATAATTATTATCTAAAAGTATCAGTACGCACTGCTTCTTCAAAGACTTCTCAAGTGTTTTCAAAAATGATTTCAGCTGCTTTCACACATAAGGAGTCGGAATTTAAAGTTTGCCTATCCTAGCTCCTAAGATCTCCAAAACTTCGACGTTCAAACAGTTACGAATATCTATACATTAATTTTTTTTCTCCCTTAACCAAATTAGAGGTAACATTGGGGGATCTCCAGCGTCAGCTTTTCTGTATCAAATTCATTGGCACAATTTAATAAACAGCTATCATTAGGTACAGGGTATGATTATTATATTAAAGAAAAATAATTTTATTATACAAGCTCTGTTAGAGAACTACAATATAAATCGTTTATAATTTTCGTGCCGTACACTGGTTAAACAAATACATTCCTGGAAAGGCATGCTTTACAAACCCAAAGTCGTAATATTTACCAATAAGCAGTTTTTATGTGGAAGTTCTTCCATTTCGTTGGTGCTACACTATTTCCAAAATAGATTTCAGATTATGGAATTCTTCTTCTCCCAAACCCTTGTTTACTTCTTTTCGGACTTGCTTATGCTCCTCCTGAGGTGTGCGTATGCGATCTGCAGGCATTCCGATACTGGATCATGTCATCGCTAAGACCCATTCGTTGCTAATGTTCTTGCATTTGAAAATGGTGAGGTTTTTGGCACTTGTGTATGGATATTCGTTAGTTATGGACTTTCCTTTTACACCGGCGGTTGTCTCCAGACCCGGTAACCAATCGCATACACTGATCTTTGGAATGTGTTATGCTAATTTTTTTTTTCAAAAATTTCTGTTTCACATCTATTTTGATAAACATCGAATTCACGAAAACTTTAAAATAGTAGCAGATTAGCCCATCAAGAATCGATACCCTTTAAGATCAACCAATTTTTGTAACCCACGAATGGGTTAAAGTAAATTCATTGTAAACTTACAAATATTCAAGTTATTGCAATTTTCTTCGAAAAATTTCAATTTGCTCTAGTTTCGAATGTTTGAAATTCTGAACAAATGTAGTTTTAGTACTCCGCGTTTTGTTTTACATATATACATAGATTTTTATATTTGTATTATCAACTCTACAAAGTTTGTATGAATTCACACAACTTTCCACTTCCTATCAGTAAAAGAAGTCTACATGCAAACCCAGCGCACCACAATAAATTGTTAACTATTCACACCTAAGTTCTAAACGTAAAAATTTCAATAATTTAGATTTAAATTTTCCAAAATAACACTCAATTAGCCGAAGCAGAGTTTCTAATTTAAGTTAAACATATCTAGTGCTTGTGGCTAAAACAATAATATGAATAATATGCAATCGTAAAAAAAACGAAAAAAAAAACGTATATAAACCGACGCTTAATGGTGTTGGCCAACTGCAAAAACACACACACACACATACATACATACATACACGTGGTGTTTGGACATGGTTGGTCTGGCAGCCTGGCTGCAACTCTTCGGCTGCGGCTCTCGTGTGGCGCTCGGCTACAAACTATGCAAAAATGTGCAAAAGTGTGTGCAAGTGGGTTGCTGCAGCTTGGCAGTGTGAACATGCCAGAGAGTGTGAGAGAGCGCTGCTGCCCGTAGGTGTCAATGACGTGCGCTATCAGTTTTCATTCATGCAGCTGCTGCCGTCGCTGACGCCTTTGTTGCCAACATGCTGCTAACTAACTTTACTTGCTCTCTTTTATTTTGCCATTAACGGCGTTGCCAACTACTTAGCAGCTACTCGTATAGTGCGAACTATGTACTTAGTGAGTGTAAGTGAGAGAGTGTGTTAGCAGTTGCAGAGGTGCAAAGAGGCAGCAGCATAACTGTTTACTACGTATGCTTTTCATTATGCATATGTAGCTGTGTGCATGTGTTTGACGCTCTCTGCATGCCGCTCTCTGCATGTGTGTGTGTGTTTGTGTGAGCTTGTGCACTCAATTAACGGCAAACAAAAGTGCTGTGTGCAGATGTATTAGTGTGGGGGTGGTTGGGTGCAACGTTGCATTATAACGTGCTCGCTCTTTGTTTAACAACAGCAGCAACAACTAAAAAAGCAACCAAAGCAGCGCTGCAGCAGCGAAGCACAAAAAAAAAAAAGACTGCAAGCAAAAAGGGCAGCAGCAGCCGCATATGCTGCAAAATGCAGCTCTGAAAGTTTTTTATTATACTCTTTATGGCTGTTACTCACAAAGGGGTTATGTTAAGTTTTGAGATGCAAAGCCGACAGATTGAAGAGTATTCGAACTGAAGAAGTTGGATAACGTTTCCATGTTTCTATGGCCTACCAAAAATATGAGCTATCAAAGTTTCCAAAACAGACATACATTTCACAGAGACAGTATCTCTCAGTAGAAATAAGATGACATCTAAGACCTTCAGAGGCAGTTGCTTTGCCCTGACCTTGTGTGCGTCAGCCTCCCAAACTCATATTGTGAGTAAAATTTGGCACCACTTCGAATCTTTTTTTTTTATAAGCTGTATGCGCAAAGACATTAACACCAAAGATACTTCCAACTGCTTGTACTGTGCATGCTAGTGTATAACGCCGTCGGTGCTGCTCAACTTGAGCTGATCCCATTTTTATTATTTTTTTGTATATGTTTGTTGCTGTATATGTGTATTTGTTGCGTGTATATATGTTTGTATCTGCTTCGTGTTAATTGAGTGTAAAGTTGAGCTTTTGTTGTTGCTGCTGCTGTTGATTTTAATTGTTAAGCAAGAAAGGCGCGAAATATGTTTTTACCTGCAAACGCCCCCTTAGTCAACAACTTGTGCCAATTTGGCTTTTAATTAAGCGCCAAAAGCTTAACAACAACAACAACAGCAAGTGCAACAAATTCAACAGCTGCAATAACAACACAAACAACAGCAACAAACACTGCAGCTTGACAGGCGTTGGCTTGCGTGCAAGTGGCAAGAGCAGCAAGTGTTGATTTCATTAAAGCAATTGCAACAACAACAACTGACAATAAATAAAACCAAAGCACAGCGACAAAGTCAAAGTCAGTCACAGTCATAGTCACTGAGACGCAAGCAAGTTTGCTTCCCAAACAAAAGCAACAAAACAGCAACAAAGTGTGGCACAGTTGGCTGCCGCAGCTTACGCGGCAGCAACAACAACAACCACTGCCGTCGCTCCGCACTCTCTGCGCTCTCTCTCATACACTGCCTGCCACAACTCAGTTTGTAACTCTCTATTGAATTTTTGCAGTGCCTGCATCTTGTTACTTTATATACACTTACCAAATTGGGTTATAAGCACTTTGGTGTGCATATTATTTGGCAGGCTAGGAATAATACAGCAGCGTGAGAGGAACAAGCGTGTTCCGCCAAAATATTTTTGTTTGAGTCAGAAAACTGTTCTTACGCAGATCTTTTTTTCCCTCGAAACCTGCCTTCTATGAACTACTTGAATATATAAGATATAAGCTTAACATTACAAAAAATAAATACTTAAATCGTTTTAATCATAACTAAATAGAAATATAATAAATTCAATAACAATAATAATAAAAATTAAGTCATATTTGTAGAACTTTAAACCATATCACTCTTTTATCTTAAGATATAAGTTTCATTAAACTGAAAAATTAAAATTAATTCTTTAAAATCACTACAAAATAAAAATAAAAGATTAAGTAAATTAAATTAAATTGAATTGAAATAAAAATAATAAACACATAAAATCATAGCAAAATAAAAATAAAATAAATACTTTGTTATCACAAAAAATTTCAGCAATTTCTTTTTTTGGGATATAGAGTTTTTGTGGATTATATATATGTATGTATAAGCATTATCCAACTTAAAAGTAAAAAAATTCCTAAAAATTATAAATTAAAAATAAATTCAACTTCATCATAAATGAAAAATACATTAATTTTATTTTAACAAATTAAATCTAGTTTTTAATACTGAACTTAATATTAATTTAACAATCACTAGCTACTGGAGCCTTCGACTCTAAAATTAAAATAAATTCTTTTGAAACCACAATAAATTTCATATTTTTTTTTTTTTGGGAAATAAGTTTTTAGGGATGTTAGTGTATAATACCAATAGCGTAGTATAGGCACAAAATACTCAAAAAGTTTTCAAAAGTTGGTTCGAAACTCTCTAGCTGAGAGCTTGCTCCGAAGGCAGCATTGTGATTGATTTATGTAGCCAAAAAAATAAAAACATGCACGTTTAAGAGTATTTGGTACTCTTCAAGCTTGCACTTTCTGTAATCGTTAGAGACTCAACGCTTGCAGTTTGTGTTATCAAAGAAAACTCTTTAAGCTTGCACTCTCTGTTATCGTTAAAGTCTCTTTCTCACACTTCTTCTTCTCCCAAACCCTTGTTTACCTCTTTTCGGACTCGCTTATGCTCCTCCTGAGGTGTGGGTATGCGATCTCAGCATTCGTCTGCAGGCATTCCGATCCTGGATCATGTCATCGCTGAGAACCATTCTCTTTAAGCTTACACTCTCTGTTGCCAATATAGTCTCTTCAAGCTTGCATTTTATGTTATCGATAGAAACTGATCAAGATTGCACTTTCTCTTATCGATAGAGTCTCTTCAAGATATCCATATGATTTTGCAAACTATATCAAAATTTGGTAACTAAGTAACCTTTTGCTAGTAGAGCAGCTAGCAAATAACATCCTATAATGTACTCTGATTATTGACACTCTTACAGGGATGCATGTATTTGCTAAGCCCTCTAAAAAGCGCTCTATATACCACGTTTGAAGTTTACTTTTTTGTGTGAAGAAATAATTTTAGGCTGTTCTCGGCTTTTACTTACTGGTCTTAAACTTTATATTCTAAGTCATGAATAGAGTAGATAAACATTACATTAGCTGTATTTGACCTTAAGTGACTTTCATTTGCATCATTTAATTGAACTTTGAGTTCCTAAGTGCTCTCACAAATATAAGCGTAGCTCTCTTCGAAGGAATACATAAAATTGTTCTCATTTTTGTTGCTCTTACTCACTTAAATGTTCTTTTTTTTTGTTTAATTACTCGCTCAATGTCAGTTTTTTCAAGATTTTACTGTACAGTAAGTGTTTAGCATTTGCTGTACATAGCATGGGTCAATACAGCCATAAATATAACACTCACTCAAACGAGTGAATGATTCAGTTGACGTTTTGAGTGCATTCATGCAAACAGTCTCAACACGCTCAGTACACTTATGTAATCTCACTTTTATGTCTGTGTACTGCTGTTTCGTTGCGCTTTTTTGCAGAGTATTTAAAATTCGTTGGCTTTGTCAGTTCTTGCTCATCTTTTGCTATTTTTTTTTGCAATACGATTTGTTCTTTTTTTTTTTTGGTATGATCGTGTGTCTGCATTTAATTGTTGTGCGCTTTCAGATCAAGTCTCACCCACACGCCCCCCTCCCGAAAGCGCTGCCCCCCCCCGCCCCCTCAAGAAACACGCTTCCTAGTGCTCTAGTGCCGCTTCGTTGTCACTTTGAGTTAACAACTCGATTACATGCTACCGCGCTGCCGCTGCTGCTGTCTCTGCTGGCGTCGCTGCTGCCTGCGGCAAGCAAGTGCAATTTTTGAATTATTAATGAATCTCAGTCACAATACAGCAGCGGCGTTGACGTTGGCAGCGCAGTCAACGTTAAGCGTGTGTTAATAAAAAACAATTAATATTAAGTGTATGTTTAGTGTTGACGGTGTTGTTGTTCCTGTTGTTGTTGTTCCTGTTGTTGTTGTGTTGTGTTGTTGTTGCTGTTGGCACTCGTACTCGTTGATTATTTGTACTATTAACGCGTTGTCAGCAACAGCCAGAACTCGTTATTGTGGCGCTCTGTGGGTCCCAGGTGCGCATCTGTGTGTGTTTGTGCTTGCGTGTAATTGCTTTTAGTTGGCCATAATTTGTCAATAGCTATTTTGTAGTGAGCCTGCAGCGCATACTTACTGCTATAGAGGAAGCAAAGCAGCACGTTCAATAGCAACAACAACAACAACAAAGATGACAACGGCAGCGATATAACAAGCACAGCGGAAGTGTGCACCGCAATCAGATGCAGATACAGATACAGATATAGATACAAAGATACACAGCTGCACACACACACACGTTTGGGGAGCAAAGGTGAGCTTGTGTATGCATGCGTACATCATCTTTTGCTAAACGCCACACACTGGTTTAAATTTGCACTAGTTAGTCGCTGATGGTGTAATCGCTAGTTACAAGTTGGCGCTCGTTAGTGTTAGCCACTTATTAACTGTTTTATTTTTTTTTTCCATTTTTTTCCCATATGTACAAATTGTTGCCTCTGGGCAATAATCAATGTCTAAATTGAATATCGGCTTGGTTTTCACTTTAACTTGCTTGCTTGTTTATACTTTTATTTCAATAAATGCTCAATTTAGTGAATTCAATGCAGAAGCTGCAGCTTACTTGCACTCGTTACATGTTGCTTGCACTCGCTGTTAATAAGTGCAACAACATTGTCAAATTAAGTTTATAAAAAATATACATATTATATAATATAGACAAATTTCAGGGTTTATTTGTAGTGGCCGTGAAGCGACACGCTGCTCGTTGTTTGCACTCGTTGCATTATGTTTTCAGTGGCTGTTGATGCTTGTAGCTAGTCGTGCTAACAAAATATGTTTTTTTTTTTAAAGTTACTAGGAATAGTGTTGAATTAGCAGGCACTCGCTACTTTTTGTTTTTCTCGTTACTTGTTGTTTGCATACGCTGTTTGTGTATGTATGCAGCTACTTGAATATGATGTTACCTTTTTACAAAGTGTTGAATCAACGGAAACATTTTGAGCTACTCGCTAGTTTTATTATATCTTATCAGCTTTTCATCGCAGCAACTGGTATTTATTTTTCTTAAAAACTCTAACGTGTGACACTGCACTTCATTTTCACTCGTCACATTTTCTGCTTACAACTTTAACTATTTACAGGAATTGTAGCTTTCTTATTTGTCAATACTACTGTTTACTGATGCTTACTCGCTACACTTTGGGTCTTACTATTGTCTTGTTTTAGCTTTAATTTAATTAAATGATTCGTTGCTAGAGCTCGCTGCTTAAAAGTGCAGCGTTATTTGCGTAAGCTTACGTTTTTGTGTTCGTTGACCAGCCAGCTCACTCGCTACTTGAAACTTCATTAACGTACAGTTGCGCCTCGCTGCTTCTAAGCTTAACATTCTTACTTTTGTTTTGTTGCTGTGCAAAAGCCAGCTTGCTCGCTGCTCGCTGTAGCTTAAATTACCTACGTGCTCGCTACTAGCACTTGCTGCTTAAAAGTGCAGCGTTATTTACGTAAGCTTACGTTTTTGCGTTCTTTGACCAGCCAGCTCACTCGCTACTTGTTGAAACTTCATAAACGTACAGTTGCGCAACGAGCACTCGCTGCTTCTAAGTTTAACATTCTTACTTTTGTTTTGTTGCTATACAAAGGCCAACTTACTCGCTACTCGTTATAGCTTAAATAACCTACGGGCTCGCTACTAGCACTTGCTGCTTAAAAGTGCTGCGTTATTTGTTACTTTTGTTTTTTTTGACTGACCAGGCAGCTTACTCGCTACTCGTTGAGACTTCATAAACGTACAGTTGCACCACGAGCACTCGTTGCTTCTCAGTTTAACATTCTTACTTTTGTTTTGTTGCTATACAAAGGCCAACTTACTCGCTACTCGTTGTAGCTTAAATAACCTACGTGGTCGCTACTAGCACTCGCTGTTTTAAGTACTGTGTTATTTGCATAAATTGACTTTTGTTTTTTTGACTGACCAGGCAGCTTACCCGCTACTCGTTGGAACTTCATAAGCGTACAGTTGCGCTGCCAGCACTCGCTCCTATTAAGTTTATAGTTTTATCTTTTGTTTTGTTGCTGTACAAAAGGCTGCTTACTCGCTACTCGTTGTAGCTTAAATAACCTGCTGTCTCGCTACTGGCACTCGCTGCTCACTATGCGCTTATCTTCCTGAGAACTAAACTCCTAAATAGCTTTAACCTGAAAATCGACTGCACTTGTCGCTACTCGCTGCGTATCACTCGTTAGTTTTTCCCTATAGCCCATTACTAGCGTAAGCTTCTTAGTTCCTCTATAAGCCGTATATTGTATCCTACCACCTTACTCTTTTACCCATCTTCAGCCATTGTGCTATCTGTCATACCCAAATCGCTGTTCATTGTCTGCTTCTAGATGTCCATCCACTCGTCACTTTTGCGCTTGCTAATTAAATGCTTTGAAATGCGTACAGGAAATTAAGAAACTCACACAAATCCACTATATATGTATGTATATACAATAGGGATTTAGCACAATTAATAAATTGTCTAAGCCGTATAAGACGTAGAGAGTCGAACCCTCTTCCGCTCACGCTGGCTTTTGGACCAACGTGTTCTGAAACTGCGGCGCCTAAATGTTCCAATCCAACTCAAATACTCAAACAAACTACTGTACGACCCAACAACAACAACAACAAAGATACACAAGAGTAAAAACAAGCCGCTTTTGGAATTGTTGGTTCAAGCGCTACTCAATGTCCTTTAGCGCTTTGTTCTTTTGGCCAAAGACAATAACAACAACAGCAACAAAAACAACAACAACGAGACTACGCTTTGTTGGTTTTTTGAGCTGGTCAGCTGTCCCAGTGCCTGTGCCAGTTCCAGTGCTCTGAGCCTGTTTCTTTATAAGATCGTTCGTTTTGTTGCAGCGCAACCCTCATAAGCAACCCTGTATCTGTATCTGTATCCGTATCTGTCTGTGTGTGAGTGTGTACATATTGTATCTGTGTATGTTTGTTTTTGCTGCCGCTGCCTCTGCCTCCGCCGGTGATCATTCAATAATGGCCCTGGAGCGCCAGGTAAACCACATCATCTTGTCTTGTCTCCGGCAGCCGCTGCTGCTGCTTCTGCCTTGTCTTTCATCTGCTGCTGCTGCTGCTTCTTCTTCAGCTTTACTTGTTTGTTTTATATGCCAAACATTTATCCATTCAAGCGTCCAGGCCAAAGCCATCATCCATCAGCTGCAAAACAAGCAGCAAACGAAAATCCCAAACTTTTGGCGCAACAAAGTTGCCATACTCTCCAATAAAATAATATAGCATTCAGAAGCTAGAAGCTTGTGTTGGGATACGGGTTCGCAAGAATCATTTTTATAATTTATAAGAAAAACGAGCATATTAATAGTAGCTGGAGTAGTGGTTGCATCACCTAGGAACTGCAGCTTCAGCATTAAGTTGGTAGCTCGGAGGAGAAGGAGACTAGTTGGTTGAAGTTCCAAATCCCTGGAGGCTCGCCACAAGCAGTGATCCATAGGGCTTTGTTCTAAAAATTTAGGTAATGGTGTTGGCAACACCAAGGTTTTTCAAGCCTCTAGATAGTGGTTGTGGCGACACCAAGCATAATAGTATTTGTAGTGGCAACACCAAGAGGCTTCAAGAATTTATATGGAGGCACTGGCAACCATAGGCATTTGGTTGACAACCCCAAAGGGAAAGTGATACTGTCAACTCCTTGGCGCTACACCTTCAGCATTCAAATAGAGCTAGCGGCAACCCCAAGAGGCGTCAGCCATCAATTCAGTATATTGTCGCAGTGGCAACACCAAGGGCCTTTACCTTAGGTATTCAGGTGGCAACTCCAAAAAGGCAAGCATCGTATTAGTTGTACTGTCAACTCCTTGGGGCTACACCTTAAGCATTCAAATAATGGCTTCAGGCATCTATTCAATAGCTGTAGCAACGCTATGATTCTTGCCACCAAGCAAATTAGTAGTAGCAGTGGCAACATCAAGCGTTTTTATTTAGTCGCAGTGGCAACACCATATGCCTTGAACCTACCCATAGTGATAGTGCTAACATCAAGGGGCTTCACCCCAAGTATTTGTACAATGTTTATGGTAACATCAAGGGGTTTCACCTTAAGCCGCTTTGTAGTAGCTGTAGTGATAACTCCAAGTATCTTCGTCCCAAGCGTCTATATAAGGGTAAATGCAAAAACAAGGGGCTACACCTCCTTCACCTTGTTCACTACCTGTTTGCATTCTTCTTTTAAAAGTTCAAATGCTCGCTACGCAGTGCCTCTGCCTTCTACGCTCTCGTTTCTCTCATTTTTCGATCTTTGCCTGTGTTCACTGACATTGCGTTTCGTATCTGCAATTCATTATCAAGAGCCGCCGGGCTTTAAGCTTTCAGCGCGTTCTGTTTTTCCTTTTTTTTTGAAACCTTCTCATTATCAATGTAATCAGCTGTTAGGACTATAAGCTTTTTAGCTTCTACTCCTACGACTAGTTCGGGACACATACTGCCTTTCCTAAGTTATGCATTGGTCAATCGTTCAACTGTCGATCTGTTTGATTAGCAACTTCGATCGGGCATCGTTTGTTCAGTCTCGTTCGGACTCATTCTAGAGCTGCCTCTGTCTTGTTGCACGTTGATGAAAAGTAAACATACCACAAATTCGACAGTGGAACACATGTTTGGCGCGTTAAATGCTCGAGCGTGTTATTTATAACGTTTTTTATGCGCTGTACCAAGCTCGAGTTGGCTTCAAGTCTTGGGTTCTGGGCACTCTGGTATGGAACAGGGCCCGGTTAGGCATTGGCAATGCCCAGACACCTTTTCGGGCCGGACGCTTTTTAGTGTGAGGCTGTCTTGGCCAAGGCAACAACTTGTTGTTTTTGTTGTTGTTCTTGTTAAAACGCGTGTACGCTGTGCCTTTGTTGTTGTTGTTTGGTCAACACCTTTTGTAGACTTTGGCTTTGGGCAAGAAAGTCCCACCAAAGGCACGAAAACGGCAGCAGTTGTAAGTTTTTTGTTGCAACGTTGTTGTTGTTGCTGTTGTTGTGTGTGTTGTAGTTATTCAGTGGCAACCACAAAAAAGAGAAAAAAAAAAACCAACAAGATACTATGCGTGTGCGCCTGCGCATCAGAGCGTTCTCGGTAGCCGTTTCGTCCTTTATGACAGTCAGTCCTTTGGCCCCTGACAACATGTTCCAACAAGTCCTTGAGCACAACTGTTTCCGACAGACAAACACGCAAAGCCAACTGTTTCCAAGCCCCTATGTGTCGCTAGTAAATGCTATTATGCAATAAAACTAAACATATGCCTAATAAAAAAATAATAATAATAATATTTGGCACGTCATATTTTTTTTGGGAGACTTAAAGGTACAAATGAACTGGTTTTTTTTTTAATTTTTTAAAGAACTCTTTTGGGAAAGAAGCTGTTCAATTTTTTGGACAAGAATCTTAATTTTTTTTTTTCATTTAATAGCTGAATCAGCTACTTTGTAAATATAAAAAATTTTCAGGAAGCAAATAGTTTGACTTTTACATCAGACTAGTTTTTTTGAAATTTTTTTTAAATAAAAAAAAAAAGGAAATCTTACAATTTGTAGTAAAAAGCTTTTAAAGACGCAAGCAAAAAAAAATATTTAAACGACTTTTTTTTTTTAAATTGTTAGTCAGCATTAAAAAATTTTATTTTAATAAATTGTTTCTAAAGAAATTATTTTTTAGCTTCAAAATAAAAAGAGCAAATTAAACATCGAAAAGTAATTTAAGAAAAATTGAGTCTATCTTCTAATTAAAAAACTTACATAATTGGCTTAGAATTTAAAAAACTTAATTAAAAAAAAAATATTAAATTTTAAAGTAAAACTAAAAAACATGTACAAATTGCTTTAAATAAAAATATTAACTGAAACGCGATTTTTTTTTTTTAATTTTCAAATCTAAAAAAAAATAAAAATTTCTTTAAACTGGAAATCCCTCGAAAATAGAGAAATCGTTTTATTTTTGAGAAACAGCTTAGCCGCATATTTTCTTTAAACTTTAAAAGTAAAATCTAAAAATTATTCTAAAATCTTGGTAGTTTTACGAAGACAAAAGTAAACCCAACCGTACTCCAAATTTCAGTAATTAAAATCTTCACTCAAGCGATTTCCCTTTTTTTCGATTTTAAAGACAGTTGCTTGCTTTCGATCTTGCTAAAAGAGCTCTTGTACCTCTATTGATATTACGAGTCTCTTAATAATCTTTTAAAAAATAAAATTTTGAGTTCAGCCAGAATTTTGTTAGTTCGAAGTTAAAGTGTAGTCCAATTTGATAAGTCAAAAACTCGCTTTCGATTTTTCTTGAAGAACTTTCTAGTATTAAATTTCAACTGCAGAACCTCTGCTTTAAATACTTAAAAAAATTGCTTTTGAAATCAACCAAAATTTCGTTAGATCTATAAATCCTACATATTAAAATAATACTCCAAAGCTCTCTTTCGATTTTTCCTAAAGAGCTCTTATTTTTTTGCTTTAAAAATATAATAAATAAAATTTTTGAAATCCAGCAGAATTTCAGCAGATCTTCAAGTCAGACATCTTTGGCCAATTTGGGGCAACATTTTTGTGTGCCGCACCTGTTGCTTTCGCTGTTGGCCAAGTTTTGAGCCTCATTGAAGTTTATTAGTAGTCCGTATGAAGTTATGAAGCTGAAAAATATCGTATTATTTTTATTTATTTTTTTTGTGTGTGTTGTTTTTGTTCTCTTATCAGCGTCAGAGTTTCTGCGAATCGTGTTGATTTGATTTATTTAAACAAAAGTTGTTGGCCAACAAGTTGGACATGGGACGTTGGACGACGGTTTCAATACGCAGATTTATCGTTACCTGATCATAAATAAAAATTACTTGTATATGGCAGGAACATGCGTTGGTCGTCGTAGTTCGCTTCGTTTCGATTTGGCCAGGTTTTGGTATTGCCTTGAGTGGAGTTGGACTTGGTTGGTTGGTTGGTTGTCTTTGAGTGCACCACCCATGAATGTGGCTTGAATGAATGAATGCTGCGTTTGCGACAAACTACACTGAGAAAAATTGTATATGAAATGCTTATATAGGTATTCATAGCGCAAGCGTGTGCTAAATGGAAAATAAAGTTTCAAATTTGAAAAACTAATAGGATAACCAAGCATGCTTATAAAAAAAGCTACACCAGACATCTCTCTTTTTTTTTATTAAAAATTCTAAAATTTACGCAAATGATTACCATTGAGCTCAAAAATGTATCTGTCAGTACAACAAATGATAATTATTCCGGAATTCACTTGTAAGTGATATCAAATGGCTGTTGACGTGAAATTTGTTTGACTATCGATCGACTTATCGATTTTCGGCCTAGTGTGACCAGCGCATGCTCGTGGTTCTACAAATACGAATGATTTTTTGTAGTTGAGATCTATCTTTTTTGTGCTAGTGCTCATTTTTGCTCAGTGTAACGTACTGGCACACGGGTAGGTCTGTTACAAGACTGTGAAATTGTTGTTTGGATACTTTTTAAGCGTTACAAGCTTGTCGCTGTGTGTGGGACATTAGAATTGTTGCAGGCCACATCCTGAGATACTGCAGCAGTTCATCAGTGGCTCACTCTCTCTCTCTCTCTCTCTCTCTTGGCGTTGCTGTCTCTGTTGGCCATGTTAACAACATTTAAACGCAGCTCGTTTAGAATCTGATTGTTTGTCTCTGGCCTAGGCTCGTTATTTGCCTTGTTGACTTTGAGGATTTATGAGTGTCTGACGTGTGTGATGACTGTTATTAGCCTCGGCCACGTTCGCATCCAGGTTCAAACTCGTTGATCGCTTTAAACGGATGTGCAACATCATAATGATGTTTGTTGCGACTTGTGTCTTGGACTGCAAGCTGGGGCTGGCACTGCGACTGCGACTGGGCCTGACGATCTTCAGTGTATGGCTTTTGGTAAGCAAACAAAAAGCGTTAATAGCACGAATGTGCACTGCCAGCCATAATTTAGACATTAAACGTGGGCTGGTCTTTTCCAGTGGGTGAATTGTAGTTGTACACTACAGCGTCCATCAGTAAAAAACAAAAACAAGAAGAAAAAAAAAAAGTAGTTAAAATGCTGCAGCTTATTAATTGAATTTCATGCTGCCATTAACTAGGGTAAGCAGCTATCTATCTCTACGCCTGCTCAAGTGTATCTTTATCTTTTGCTTTAAGCTCACTTAAGCGCTAAATGCGCATAAATTACTTACACTTAGGCAAGCAAACATTGACAGGCCGCCAACACGAAGTGGCTAAAAGCAACCCTGTGCACTCAAACCAAAACCCCTAAAAGACGCCGCGCCCCCACCCCGCACACAAGCTGCCGCCAACGAGCTGCAAACATTTGACGCACAATTTAATTAAAAATAAGACAACCCGAAAACAGGTCAACGCCCATAGTGGGCGTTGCCAACAGCCCGCAAACTCTTATCACAGTAGATTGCGCAAAAAAAAGCAAGAAATATTAAAAAAAAAAAAAAAAACAAAAAACTTGAGTGTTTTCTTTAGTTGTGGCTATAAATATTTTAACAGCAGCCAAAACGTTGTGTATCTAGTAGCTTCTTGGCTTGTGTATCTAACAGATACTTTTTGCACGCTGCCCTGGCATGCGCAGAAACCGCAAAAACAAAAAAAATCAAGCAGCGCAAACAAACTAGTTGACAATCAAAGCATCTTGTGCTGTTAGGCGTATCTTTAAGATACTTTTAATATATCTATATATATTTTGTTTTAACGCGCACTTCAAGGTGTTTAATATTTGGACTTTGAGTGATTAGCTTTTATAGCTCAAAAATTCACTACAGCAGCATGGGTTCGGATACTTAGTTACTTAAAAGCATTGCGTTTGGTTAAGGCAGCTTTTGATAAGATGAGACTTATGTTTGAATATTGGACACACTTTTATAGTCAGGCTGCTTCAAAATATTTTTTTCTTAAAAAACGCTTTATATAAGGTTTTCATTGTAACCAATTGAATTGAATTTCGATTTTTGGAGAGTAAAAATAGTGACAGGGATATTTTCAAAATTAACTAAGCCGCTGAGTTGGAAGACAAACGAGTCACAGAGCTAAATCTTAAAATATTTTTATACCATGTATCTGTAGAGCAGCAGACATCATAGACCTCCCAAAAGTTATCTCCAATATGCTTAGGAGACCAAAAGAAATTTATGTAAACATAGCCGGCCGTTCGAAAATCTAGTTCGAGCCAAATTCCTATTAATTCTGTTTTCAATTTCGATTGCAGTTTTGTAGCGAATTTTGATTCTGATTTGTTTAAATAACTATTGTACGTCCCAAAGTTTTCTTTGGTTAACAAATTCGAGTCGAATATTTTCAAAATTTTGTAAAAAATTTTTTTTTTTTGTATTTATGTTTGAAGTGGACTGTTTGAAATTCAAGCTGGAAATCTGTTAAAACTGTTTTAAATTTCGATTGCAATATTGAGATCTACCAAATTCGAAATTGAATCGAAATCGATTCGAAATCTATGAATTGAATAAGGCTCTGTCAACTCCAGTTCTATATTTCGATTGCAATATTGAGATCTACCAAATTCGAAATTGAATCGAAAATCTGTGAATTGAACTAGTTTCTGTCAACTCCAGTTCCAAATTTCGATTGCAGTATTGAGATCTACCAAATTCGAAATTGAATCGAAATCGAATCAAAAATCTATGAATTGAATTAGGCTCTGTCGACTCCAGTTCTAAATTTCGATTTCAATATTGAGATCTACCAGATACGAAATCGAATCGAAAATCTATGAATTGAATCAGGTGCTATCAATTCTACTTCTAAAGTTCGTTTGCAATATTAACAGGCATGTTCTAGATTTCGATTCCGACAAAAATTGTCGGAATCGAAATGAAAGGTGTTCTAGATTTCGATTCCGACAAGACTCGACTCGTTTTGAAAAGTTTGGCTCGCAGCTGTCGAAATGAAAAGTATTTTGCTTTGTTTACTTAAATAAACGCATTAATGCCACTAAAATTAATTTTGTATTATTTTTTAATGCTTTAAGAAAATTTAGATCTGCGCACTTGAACGAATCGAGGTTAATTTTCATTATACATTTTTATTAAAAAAAATGTCTATTATAATTGTGTGTACATGCAAAACCGAAACGAGTGGAATGAAAGTAAGGTGTTCTGGATTTAGACAAAATAGAACTTCGAAAAGATATGTGTTGTCGTGTTGCACAAGTAAATTCGAAGATAATTTTATTAATGGATGGCTTAAAATATATATATATAAAATAAATTGTACAAAATTTGTAAATAAATAAAAAATATTTCTCGCTCAGAAAAATGTTGGCAAAAAGAAAAATAAGTTATTTAGTTAGTTGTTCGAAAACTTGTGGCAACTCTACAATGTGAACTTATCGATATCACACAGCTGTTCAATACAAAAGGTTATCGATAGCACTCGAAATGAAAACGATTCGAAATCGATTCGAACTCAGTCGAAATCTAGAACACGTCGGAATGCACTCGTTATGACTTTTCAAAACGAGTCGAAATCTAGAACAGGCCTGTAAGATCTACTAAATTCGAAATCAAATCGAAAGTCTATGAATTAAATCAGGTGCTATCAATTCTACTTCTAAAGTTCGTTTGCAATATTAAGATCTACCGAAATCGAATCGAAAGTCTATGAATTGAATCAGGTTTTCTCAATTCCAGTTGGTTGATATAACTTTAGAAACCGTACGCCTTACGTACGTAAGAGATTACCAAATTCGAAATTTTGATTCGTGGCTGAAATCAAAAAATTTTTTTTTGGGCATCCATTTTGTTCAAAATTTGGATTGTAATACATATTCAGTTTATTAGCGAATTTTGATGCCAACTGTTTGTATTGATTTTTTATGCCCTTAAAACTACCAAATAAATACGAACCGAAAATCTATCAATTCTGTTCTCAATTTCGATTGAAGTATACCGAATATACGGAAGACCTGTGTTACTTCTAATTCCACCTGATTGTTGGCTAGGCTATAACTCTTCTCCAACTTACCAGTCTCCAGCCTCTAGATCTATGCATTTATATATGTATATATATCGACAGATATAGTTAGCTAATGCCTAACTTTTCGTACATACCAAGTTCTTTAAAAGAGAGCTACAAAAATCAAACAAAATGTTTCCGAGCAGCATAAACAAATAAGAGTTTGCCAATTTAATTTAATTTTGCGCGTATTCATAAAATTGAAAACAATAAAGAGAAGAACAACAACAAAAACAGTACAAAAAAAAAAAAAAAAACAAACAATAGTAATAGCACTGAAAAGCGCTAATAAAAAACAAAAGTTGAAAATAAAAACGACAAACAAACACAAAAAAGAAAAACAAAAAATGTTAATAAAGCAGCAACAATAAAAATCAAAGTGCTGCTAAATTGTTGCTGCTGATTATTGTGCGAAAAATCACACAAGTCAGTGACTGCATATTAAATAAGTGCGTGCAAAGGACGGCTAGAGTGTGAGCCCATGGAGAGAGGGAAGGGAGTGGAAGGCAGCAAAAGAGTCAGTTAAAAAAAAAAATTATTAATAAATTGCTGTAAATAAAACGGCAGCAATTGCATGCAAAACGCTGTCAAAAGAGTTGGGCCGACAGCAAACAAAAAACAAAAAAAAAAAGGTAATAGTAATAATAATAATAAATAATAAAAAAAATATGCTGGCAAATCAAAATCAAAATTAACAACTACAAAAGAAACCTAAACGCAATACGTTGCTTGCATGCAAACAAGGCGGCAAACAAAAGAGCGTAAACAAAGTCAGAGAGAGAGGGTTTAAGTATGCAGAGGTGCTCAGCCCACGCACAGTGGTTGCAGTTATGAGCAAAAATAAAAACACAAAATCAAAGAACAAAATCTAACTTCATAAATAGTTATTACTGATCACTGCTCATTATCAACATATTTTCTGACAGTGCTTACTAAAAAATTATTACCAGGCCAAAGAAGAGTCTTAAAAACTAAACTTTATGTGTACATTAAATTCACAGCTGACGATAAATAAACTGTCGCATAGAAGAAGCTCGATCAGCTACAAAGTAAAAAGCAAAACCAATTATTTATGCTTCAATTAATTCATATTTAATAATAAATGCAAACTACACTATATACTTCTTGGGTGTGCTGTAGTTGTTGTTGGCGTTAAAGTTCAAAGCCGCGAGCAAAACATTAAGGCGCTACTTTTTGCATTCGTATGGCACCTTTGTATAAAACCAGTCACATTACGCTCACAAAGAAATTACTTATCATTATTGACTGTTCCGATCGTAAAAAATAAATGTACACTGGATAGTATTGCCAACATTTCTTGATAGATTCTTATATATCTAAGCACTTCAAACCAAATTTGTTTTTAATTCAATTCAACTTTTTTACTTCTTTATTTACTATTACAACACGTGAAATCCTTATATTTTGTGTAAATTGCTGCAAATTCGACCTAGTAATTGAGTTTGGCTATAAAATGCTTATTTGACATCGGATCAACTCGAGCATCGAATATAGACCGACAGACAACTGGCATGCTAACATTTTGGTTATTTTTTATGCTCTACACGAACACACTAATATAAGCTCGCTCAGTATTGCTGTTTTTGAGCAACAGTGGAAGGTCGGGTTTTTGCCCACACTGTCCGGTTTGCCTTACCTTATCCTACAATAAATAAAGTATTGCAGGTTTTTTTTGCTTGGACTATGTGCAACATCAGCTGTTGACAGTTCTCAATTATTAACTTGGTAAATTTGTCGGGCTACATAATTCAAAAATGCTCTGAAAGCTTTAAAATATAATAGTTTTGTCCATGTTCGACTTTTTTCAATTTTCATACCTTAATACAATTTCTTAAGGAACACCAAGCACGGTCAAGAAAAAATTCTTTACACAATTTCATTGGATGCAGCACGATTAAAAAAGTTATTTGATTGAAATTTTAAAGAAAAATATTTTAAGTACCCGAATCTTTTATTTTATTAAATTTAGCTAGCGAACTCCCCTTTCTAATGTTCATAGCATTTTAAGAATGGGCTTTATGTCTTTTCTTACACGTTTTTTTCTAGAACGTATTTACCATGTAAAAACAGAATTAGGTGTACTTCTTAATTATTAGCTTGAAGGCCTATGTTGCTCTAGCTACAAACCTCTTATAATTTCAAACTAATTTCTAATTTACAATTAGGCAAATAGCTAAGCTCTGTAAAAAAAAAATTTTTTGTAAAATACTTAAAACGATCGCCAAGTAAAACAAAATTGAATTGCAAAATTGATCTGACTTGTAATTAGCCGTTAAGTTCATGCGATTAAACATCTTTAGACATTTTTATTTTGAGCTCAAGCTTATGCTATCTAACGTTGTTAGACTTCTCCTTTCAAGGCAATGCTAAGATTACTTAACGCTTGAAGCTCCTTTTGAATAAAGCAAAATAAGTACATTTAATTCTGTTTTTACACGCTTGATGCGTTCCAGAATAAACCGTGTAATAAAAGTCATTAAGTAAATCCTTAAGCTGCTATGAAAATAAATTAGTAAAGGGAATTTCCTAACTAAATTTCCAAAAGATTAGGTTAATACAAATATTTTTCTTTCGAATGAAATTGTAAAAACAGAACTGGGTGTACAGACAAAACAATTCTTTAAAAATTGCCCAAAAAAAAAATGCCGCTCCACCATTTACAATGTTCACATTTATGTGCTTTAAAACCCTATATTAATATTACTGATATTTTTTTAAATGTAAACATTACACAGCTTGTTTAATTACGCGTTTTAAATTTTTTAACTTAAACGTGGGTACTTTACGCCTACCATCTCGCTTGTTTATGCAAAAATTATGCTCGATATCTTTACTCTGGCAGTAATTTTGAACACTGTCTTCATAAAAACGCAACCACTGTGCAACGGCGTGATAAGTGTAGTGAGAGAGCAGAGCAGCCGCCAACTTGAAGTTGAAGTTGAAGCTAAACAGCAACATAAAAAACAAAAAGAAATATTAAAAAGGGCCATAAAAATTAAGCAACAAAGCAGAGCGCACAAAATGCCAGCACACTCTCACTTGCTCACACACACACACACACACATGCACTCTCACATATGACAAGCGCAAAAATAACAACAACAGAAATAAAAATAAAAAAAAGAGCTTAATGCGGGGGTGCTCGCTAACTCGCTCACTCTCACACTTGTATATTTTTTGGCACAAATGGACGGCAGGCAACAGAGATAGCAAGCACATATGCTTTGCGCTGCTCTGACCCTTAGCAGCTAGCTAGCTCTGTTGCGGTGGGGTAGAGCAGGCTGCGCAATTTGCCGACAGCGTCGCGCATGTGTGTGCGTGCGTCTGTGTATGCACATCACACATATGTGCGCTCGCTTTGTTTGTCTGTGTCAATTGACCGAAAATGATGGCGGGCCGAGACGATGACGACGACAAAAAATGGCGCACATGTGCTGCGTGTGTGTGTGTTTTTGACAGCAGCCGCAATTATGAGCAATTATGAATAACAAAAATATATATGTATATAAAAAAAAAGAAAGAAATAAAATAATAAACGCTACAACAACTACAATAAAGCAAACAAAAGCGGCCGCCATTTGAAGCATTTTGCATTGGTTTTGCTTTTATGCTTATTGTCCAATTGCAGTGCAGTGCCAAAGCATACACACGTACAAAAACTCATGCATATTGTATATACATGCTAATGTGCTTAGTACATACTAGTTTCTTAAACTGTCAATCAGTTTGTAGCTTTGTAGTTATGCAAATATGCAAGACTGCTATAGGGTGCCGCTTTGAGTGACATATAGAATACAAACTTATGCTATAAAAAAGTTTTATAGTGCGCGGCAATGTCTTTAGATTTTTGTGCACTAAAAAATTAATAAAAAAGCATAAAAAATAGACAGTTTTAATGGCTTGGTTATAAATAATCTTATATATAAGTAATAAAAGAACCTAAGCGCTGTTCCGCTGCTCACTTTCAAAAAAAAATTTTTGTTTTTAAAAAACTAGCCGCGGTTGCATTTAACATTTGAACAGCAACTATTTATAAAAATTAAACAAAACAGGCCAAAGTAATTTATTTTATTATTCTAATTACAAATAATAAAACTTCAATTAGCTAGCAATTAAAGTCATGGCGCAAAAACTGAACTGCGACCCTTAAAAACTGCTCATATGAACAGGTTCAGCTACAGAAACTGCTATAGGCAGATTTTATATATATGCATACTTAAAAGTAGGTATTTTATTATTATGTCTGAAGTATTGTTAGTTGTTTTAATAATTTAGTTGCACTTTTTGCTTGTAAAATGTTGAAAATATTTTTAATACAAGCTCAAAGTTCGTAACTAGTTTGTTTGGTCAACAGCTTTTGAAACTTAAATATATAAATTTAGTTTTTAATATGCTCAAAGATAATTTTTAAAACTTCATAATTGTTACCAAAATTTTACATAGCTAAAGCCGCTTAGTAAACTATTTGTAATTACATTAGTAAAACACACGACTAAGTAATTGTATAATGTATTTATATAATAAGACAGCTTATAATGTATATATTAGTAAATCGCTTAACAATTTCACAACACGATTAAGTCATATAAGCTGTCGCTTAACTGACTTGCTTTTCGAAATATATTTCAAATCCAAATTGAGCCATTCATAGTACACTGTCAGCTGTCAGTTGGGAGCTCAACAAATGCCACATAAATCAACACCCAACTCAATTTTAAATTCAAAATCCCAACTCACTGTGAAATAACACAAAATCTTCAGCTTGGTGTTCGTGTTATCTGTGAGATAAGTGCATTTCAATTCATAACAATTAAGTCGAGCAAGAAGAAAAACAATTCAAAACGTTTCAAGTTTCGACCTCTCTTAATCGCAAACAGACCGTAAAGTAGTATATTTTGTAAAAAATAAAACAAGTGCCAAAGGGGTCAAAATTTTTGTTGTTTAGAATTTGAGCTTATCATAGCATTGATGTCGCATTGAGTTATGTATGAGTTATGTTTGAACTTGCCTCTAGAGTTTGTGGCATGTTGCATGGCGCTGTTGACAGCTGAAGTGGGATGTTTTCAAAATACAGCGGCTGATAAGGCAAGCGTTGGCTGTGCGTTACACTACTCCGAAAAAGCATAGTGGACTAGGGGAAGGGAGTAGAACAAATACAATGCGAGTAGCTTAAGATTTGAAAAAATTGAGTCATTTTATCTTCTAGAGGTTTCGAAAGATTTTGGCACGCTTTTAAAATTAGCAAATAAAAATTTATAACTAACTTGCTTAAAATTAAGTTCGAATTTGAATTTCGAACTCAATATGCTCTACTACAATTTAGGTTCAAACATATTTTTTGATTATTCGTAATTTTTGCATTTGATATAAAGAGAGAATCTTAGACTCTTTGAAAGTCGCAATTTTTTTGCTTGATTTTCGACTCAAATCTTAATTTCGAACTTGGAAATTTTGAACTTGGTATGCTCTTCTAGACTAAACTGAGTTTCTTGATTTTCGGTTCGAATTGGAATTTCGAACTTGGTATGCTCTGTTTAGGCGCGAATTTCGAACTTGGCATGCTCTTTGGCGTTATAATGAGTTGCTTGATTTTCGGCTCGAATTGGAATTTTGAGCTTGTTATGTTCTTTTCAGAGGTAAATTTAGTTTCGAATTTGAATTTCGAACTTGGTATGCTGTCCAAAACTATTTTGAGTTGCTTGATTTTTGGCTCGAATTGGCATATTGGGCTTGTTTTGCGCATTTCAGACGTGAATTTAGTTTCGAATTTCGAACTTGGTATGCTCTTTTGCACTATACTGAGTTGCTTGCTCAGCTCGAATTGAAGTTTCGAACTTATTATGTTTTTTTACAATATACCAAGTTGTTTGAATTTAGGCTCGAGTTGCATTTTCGAGTTTGGTATGCTTAAGACTAAATTGCTTGATTTTCGGCTCGAATAGGAATAGGAACAAGTTAATTGAATTTAGGCTCGAATTCGAATTTCGAGCTTGGTTTGCTGTTTGGTGTTATACGGTTTGCTTGATTTGTGGTTTTAATTGGAATTTCGAACTTGTTATGTTTTTTTAAAATACACCAAGTTGTTTGAATTTAGGCTTGAATTGCATTTTCGAGTTTGGTTTGCTTTAGACTAAATTGCTTGATTTTCGGCTCGAATATGAATTTCGAACTTATTGCGCTCTTTTACAATTTAACAAGTTAATTGAATTCAGGCTCGAATTAGAATTTCGGGCTTGGTTTGCTCTTTGGCGTTATACTGAGTTGCTTGATTTTTGTTTCGAATTGGAATTTTAAGCTTGCTACGTTCTTTTAAGGCGTGAATTTAAACTCGAATTAAAATTTCGAGCTTGATTTTTGTTTCGAGTTGGAACTTTGAGCTTGATATGCACTTTAACAATATACCAAGTTGTTTGTATTTAGGTTCGATTTCGAATTCGAGCATGGTATGCTTTTTTGCTTCAGATTGAGTTGCTTGATTTTCGATTCGAACTGGAATTTCGAACTGAGTATGCTCTTTTACAATATACTAAGTTGCCTGCATATATGCTCTTTTACTTTACATATAAATTTTGAGCTTTGTATGCGCTGCTGCTATATGCTGAGTTAGTTCATGATGCAACTATTAGAAGGTTATGCAATCTGCAGTTTCATTCGTTATGTCTCTCTGAAAAAGGCAGCACTGGTTAAATTTTTGTGGAGTAGCTATTTGAAACAATGGCCCAATTTTTTTCGAACTACATAAGATTTCTGGCTGAACATCATATAAAATAGTCATCTCTGGTTTAGAAGGAGGTTACCGCCTGTCACAGAAGAAATTTTGTACCGTAAATTCAAATGGCTAGGTCACACGTTGAGAAAACCTTCTACGAATATGGCGCAGATAATTTTCGGATTTTGATCCCCAAGGCTGTCGGGGATCAGGTCGCCCGCGAACTACTTGGAAAAGACAAGTCATCTCAGAATTAAGAAAATGCGAAAAGAGTTGGAGTGAAGCAAAGCAACTAGCGTCAGAAAGAGTTCAATGGAACTTGTTTGTATCAGCCCTATGTAGCTCGTAGGAATGGCTTAAATATACATTTACATTAGAACTCTTAGATGCATGTTAGAAAATTTTGTTTATATTTTAAAATGTGGCCAACAAATTTATGTCTGTTGCATTTGGTCTTAGACTAAACATTTGTTAAAAGTTTGAGCCAAATTGTTCCACTAGTTCATATAACTATCATACAAAATTGAACCAGTTTTTTGCGCAGTCAGCTTGGTATGCTCTTTTTAGGCATGAATTTTGATTCAAATTCGAGTTCGAACTTTGAGCTTGGTATGCTCTTTTGCTTTATACTGATTGAGCCCCCTCTTCTTCTTCTTATTCTAATGTCCTGTTAATTTTTTAGCATCATGCGCTCTTCAGGGTTAACCTTGGGACACATCATTGATTTTGTTTATATGGATATAATGTGACGTCATAGTCACTTTCGGTAGCGTTGAGAAAAGACTAAAGTTTATAAAATCGAAGCATCAGCTGCAACGGCACTGCATTGAAATAAATTTAAAATAGAGTTTTAGAAGTATTTAAGATTTGACAATTTTAAAAATATTTACCTAGCTGTAGCATATTTTGTATATTGGGTTTTAAGAGATCTATTGTTTTTGTCACAACTGCAGCAGAAGTCCGTGATAATTTCTTATTATTTCGGTAACTATTGCTTGAGGTTTTTATCCCGATTCTTCTGCGCTTCAGCTTTTAAGTTTTCCAGACACTTTTGTAAATCCTTTACCAAATCACTTTTTGTTGGTTTCGGTCCATTGACGTTTTTCTGAGCAATAGTTTTATTTGAATCGGCTTGTTTTTTGAACATGCCACATTTCTTACAAATGTAGGATTTGTTCTTGTTTGTTGCTTGTTTTGGTTCAGCAATCGACTTCTGGTCGTTATTCGATTCCATAGCTATATATATATTTTTTTTGCTTGTTTTAACGCCGCTTTATTATCCTCTTGAAACTTTAAGTTACGCTCTTCGATTTTGTAAAACTTAGTTCTGTGTGGTCAGCAGGACAAATTAAATTATTAATTTTCGCCTCGAATTCGAATTTCGAACTGGTTTTTTTAATTTTCAGTCCAAACTCGAATTTCAAACATGACTCATTAAATGTAGCTTCTTAATTCAGTCTATTTATTATAGAATATTTCTTAACCCTCGTACTCTCACATGGGTCTAGCCTGACCCATTTCACACACTTCTAATTTAGATGCCTTTAAGGTACCCTCAAGAAATTTTATTGGCGTTCGTTGCATGCATTGAAAAGTGGTTAAAAGTCCTCAAAAGAGATACAAGGGTTAATATTGCATTCGAAAAGAAATTAAAAGAGTTTAAAGAATTACTGCTCGAACTCGATTTTCGAATGCATATTGACAATACAATCATTTCTGCTCGCATATAAATTTCGTTAGAAGAGTATATGAAATTCGTTGCCTTAGCTCAACATAGCGCATTTCAGCTTATTTCACGCATTTTCCCTAATTAAGCGGCTTAATTGTAATGTTTTAAGAAGAACATTGCATATGATTTATTTATTGAAATTTATTTATGATCCCAGCTGAGGCCACATAATCTATTGATAAACTTTAGGCAGCATTTTTAGTACCAGCATAGAGCTGCTTAAAAATACCAAAAAAAAAAAAACAAAAAAAAAAACTAAAGAAATACCACAAAATTCCCACACTGCCATGGCGCTAAGCAGTAAGCACTTAATCCGCTGTCCAGCCAGAGTCTAAGCGCCACACATAGCTGACCAAGTTGTTGTTGTTGTAGTAGTGCTCGATTCCTGGTTAGTGCCGCAGGTTCGAGCCAGGCTCGTTGTTTAATGACATGGCCATTCATTTTGAGCCAAAAGCGAGAGTTTCACCAAGTGGGCGTTACCACTAACTGACAGCTACAGACGAGGATGAGTCGTTTGAGGACGTTAAGGACGTTGAATACGTTGTCGGGGCTGTTTTGGGGCAGTTGTTATGCCTTCATAAATTGTTTTATTATTATATAGACTTGAAATATATATGTATACCATATATATATATATATATATATATACGTGTGTGCCTGTCAGTTTATTGGTTTAACTAATTTGGCTGCGTCCTTTTGTGGATATTGTTAACTGGCCGTTGTTTTTGGTCCGTAGCCCTCATAGCTCGACCGCTGTGGTAATTAGCGTTTATGATGCAGCTGCTGCTCTTAACCAGCGAGTAGAGTCTGCATTTGGCAGCTACTATGCGGTTGGTCGTCTTGTTTTTTTTTTTTCTTCTCCTTTTTAACTTTTATGCTGGCTTGTTAAGGAATTTGTCAAATAAATTTTGCACAAAGCAATATACAAATGCATTTTTTTTTTCTTACATTATTTGCATGTAATTGCAATTCAATAAAATTCAAATTAAATGCACAGCTGTTGCAGTGCAGCGCAAACAAGTAGTTTGTTTTCTCACTCAAAGTTATGCACCCCTTGTACAATAAACATTTATACATAAATATCTTATCGATATTTATCGAAATGCAATGCCTGTGCAATGTGTTGACAAACTTCGCCCAAGATTAATATCCCCCAAAAAACACAACAAAAAAAATGCTCACGAAAAACTTGACAACAATTTTGTTGTCACAAAAAAGAGAACTGTCAACAGCCAGTTTGCCAGTCTGTCAGTCTTATAGTGTGTTCCCCGCATCGCAGTGTCTTCCCGTGCCCAACATGTTCCTGCTGGCTGTTGCAGGTGCTACTTTAATCCTCGCGTTTGTTGACAAAACGTCGACATTGTCAGCGACTGCTGCATTTTGCAAGCGCTTTGTCCTTAAGTCCCCGCTCTCTCTCGCTCTCTTTGTCTCGCTGTGACGAGCCTAATGTTCACCTCTGATCTTTAGCTTGTTTGTTTTTGAACCTGGACTGCCGTTTGATTGACTATCAGATAATGCATTGACGCTTCTATGGCAGCCTGATGCACAGGTGCGTTAATAGACGCCGTTTAGATCTACGTCGGCGCCGTTTTATTGATCACCTTGCTTTTGACGAAACCCTGCGTGTTAACCAACATCAACTGCTGCGTCACCTGTCGTGATTGTGACTTGTTTGCTCAATTCCTCAAGTGATAGATCAACTTCAAATATAATATTGGATTTCTTGAGTTTTATTTAGTTCGGTTTTGCAGTTCTTTATTTTAGAGCAAAGCAACAATCTACCTCTCTGGGTTTTTCCCATTTCTGCCGTAGAATGCTGAGCACTAAAAAAAAGTTAAACTAAAAATTTGCGATTTGTTAGCCATTATTGGACTAACTATTGTAGTACTTGAGCTGTTCCCTATTTCTTGACGAATTCGGCCAAAACGCAGCACAGCACAAAACTTTTGTAACCAGCTTGGATTTGCGAATCTTACTAAGTTGCCAGATCGTTCGGTAATGCTGCATAGATGTGCAGTGACTACCCAAGTTTTACTAAAAATCGACTTATTTCGCAATTTTTGAAAAAAATTAAATGAAAAGAATTATTTTGTACTTGTTTTAGTTGCAAACGCGCATAGTAGTGTAAAAATAAAAATTAGAAAATTATGTAAAAACATAAACATAAAAAAAAATTTTTCTAAAAAAATAGAAACAAACAAATTCGAAAAAATTAAAATAAAAATTAATTATTAAAAATTTTTATTTACAAAAATCGACTTATTTTGCAATTTTAGAAAAAAGTTAAATGCAAATAATTTTTTTTTTTACTTGTTTTATTTGCAAAAGCTTTTAAGTGTAAAAAAAGTAAAAAAATTTTTAAAAAATTTATAAATCAAATAAAAAAAAATAATAATAAATAAAAATTCGAGTCGAAGACCCCAATGGTTAGTGCTCGTTAAATTAATATTAAGTTCCTCATTAAATACAAAATTTAATTTGTTAAAATTACATATAAAATATTAAATAAAAAATAAAAATAAATATTAAAATAATTTAAAAAATTTAGTAGCTCTTTTTTTTACAAAATCGACAAATTTTGCAGTTTTAGAAATAATAAATATAAAAATTCGAGCCGAAAGCCCCAGTAGCTAGTGTTCGTCAAATTAATATTTAGTTTCTTATTAAATACAAGATTTAATTTGTTAAAATTAAAAATAAAAAATTTAAAAAAAAATAATTTTAAAAATTTAGTAAAACTTTTTTTTTTATAAAAATCGACATATTTCGCGATTTTAGAATAAATTCAAGTGGAAATAATTTTTTTTTCATTTTCTATTCAAAATTAAATCATAAATAATTTGTTAAATATAAAACGATTTGAAAAGGTTCGCGTTAAAAAAAAAATATGGCGTACGTTAAAATCGGGCGCAGACGATTTTGGGATACCCTGTACCACCACATTGCAATTAAGTCCGACATTTTGCTTAAGATCATCAAAAGATATTTTATTCGGCATTCTTAATGCCAAATTTGGTTACAATATCTTCACAAACAAACGAAACGCAACCAATTTTGTATAATACAATAATCGTTATTTTGACCGATTGGTCCTATGGGAGCTATATGATAGAGTCAACCAATTTTGGGTACTCTAAAAACTTCCGAGTGCCAAATTTGGTTATGATATCTTCATTAACAAACGAATTATCTATCTAAAACTTTTGTTTTTTTTTCGAGGTCCGCTGAAACACCCCTATGGAAGCTATATAATGTAACCCCTTATTGGAAAAATAAAATAAACTTGTTTCCCCTGACATAATTACGCATCTAATCTGAAAACTTGGTCGCTCTAGCTCTTTTCATCTCTGAGATCGAGGCGTTCATACAGACAGACGGACATGGGTATATCGACTTCTCTTGTCACCCTGATACTTTAGGTAACTTTGGGGGGTCTCCGACGTCTCCTTCTGTATGTTACATAGATTTTAGGCTTGCACAAACTTAATATACCCTTTTTTTCAGGCCTAACTTTTGCTATATCAACGAATTATAAAAGAATTAGGTAAAAACAAAAGTTGCTGAATATTGGTATCGAAAACCAAACTTAGCCATAATTTTTTCAATATAAATAAACAACTGAAAATTTAATCGTCAGCAAATTTTAACTAATTAGTCCAAGGTAGTGCTGGAGAAAACATCGATAATCGAAGTTTAAAATGTCAATATATCGAGGTTCGCCAACAGAGATGTTTCTCCAGCAATTCTGCACTCATCAAATGGGTGTTTGGCCAACATCGATATATAGATATTTTAAACGTCGATCATCGATGTTTTCTCCAGCACTAGTCCAAGGGAATACTATTTTCAACCGCGTTTTTAAGATCGAAAAAAGAGTTAAAATTATATTCAATCTACAGTATCCATTAAAGCCATTTTAAATTTAATTTCCAGCTAGTTTCTTCGCAGTACCAATAAAGCGCAGTACATTTGGTTTTATATAGTGGGGCAGCTTTAATCCTTTTATTTAGGCCATAAAGTTTAGTTTTAAAATTTTATTACATATCATACAAATTCTATGTCCTAGTAAATATTTAAGCAAAGTTGGTACTGCAGCTGACGGTAGACAATTAGTGCCGCCTTTGCATATCATTTTTTTTGTTTAAACCAGCTCTAAGGCCAAGTCTAGTTTGCCAAACTTGTTTCAATAATCCTATCGCCAAATACTTTAACTCAATTCCCGAAACAATTCGAAATTTCTGCTTATACTCAAAATTAAGATGGAGTATCCTTTGGCAAGCGAAAGAGTTCCTTAATAACTACCCCAGCGTACTCTCTACTTTGTCGTTACGTAGCAGCCCCTAAATTTGTGCGCCGTAACACATAATGGATGGGATCATTGCACGGAACAGCTTGTACTTTGTATTAATAGGGACCTCCTTCAAACTTCAACAACTTCCAATTACGATTTATCGCCACTTTTGCATCTTTTAGCACTGCACTTAAGTGAAACTTTAATTTTACAATGTAGTTGATTCATAAAAGAGAGTTCAAAATTTTCAGCACGTCTTGACGACAACGTAATTGTTTTTCTTCTTCAGTAGATATTGCTTAAAGGAAGAAAACTATAAAATATTGGAGCTTCTGCGAATCACTGAACAGTTGAGAGTTTTTACTAATCGAGCAGTATTTAATTTTATAGCTATACTGCTTAAGTTAAGGTTAAGCTTCGTTTTGGATTGGGGCTAGGACAACAATGAACTAAGCTTTTGAATTAGGTAACATTTAGATTAGTTAGGCTGTGAGCAGCCGTAGACCGTGTGGTACATTGTGACGTCACTAAGAGAAGAAGCAAGTTAACATAGCTGTGAAAAGAGAGCAGCTGTTATTGTTACATGGGCTAGCTGGTGAGCGCTCTCATAGACCTCTACAGCGCTCTATATACTATATACCAGTTCCTCGAATAAAGACTACTTCTAAGTAGTGCTGGACACTTGGATCTGCCTTTGCTCTTCGTTCCTCTCTTCTCTGGCCACTCTAAGCCAACTATCAGTTTCACTTAAGCTGCATTAGCTTACATCCAAGTGCTTCAAGGATTAGTGGAAACTACTCTTATAATCATCATACAATAAATCCATTAGATTTTCAACGTTTTGGGCTATTTATCTGCTTTATCAAATCACGCTCTCTTCAATGGCTTGTCAATTGTTTGTTGTTGTGGTTGTTGTCAGTTGGTTCCCAGTCAGTTACAACTCAATCGAGAAACATTTCATGGGCATTGCCTCTGGACGGGGCAGCTAATTGATTAGCCATTAACCCTAATAAAGCGCAAGAAACAGCAGCGCAGAGTAAAAACTGATGGTTAAGGGTACGCAAGGGAGAATGGGAATGGGAATGGGTCAAAAACTGAGCAAATGCGACAATTTGTGTGTTTGTAGTTACAAATACATACATATACAAAGAGAAAGATATAGGTATGGCTACGGGTATATACACGTATGTAGTACAAGGCAGCGCCGGCTTAATTAGGCTTAATTATGGGCCTGTTACAGGATCGGGGCCAAGTCCAAAACGACAAGTAGCCCAAGAAACACTTTCAAGCCACATTAACAGCTTGTTGTTGGAATTTTGGGAATTGCAATAAACACAAATAAACAAGAGTTAAAGAGGAAGCACAAAGTGTGCTGCAGGGAAAGAGGGAAATTAAATTAGTTGAACCAAATAATGTATGTCACGTGTGTGTGCCAGTGTGTGCGAGTGTGTGTGTGTAAAACAAACAAACAGACCAAGAGCCAAAAGGTGCAAGTTTTACACATAACGATTTGCACTGAAACTACATGCAACTCCTTTCGTAGCAGTACTGGGCCAGATGATCATGATAATGCTGATGTTGATAATGATGATTCAACACAAACGAGAGCAAATCGTTTTGTTGTCGAGCAAGGCGCAGACTCTGCGCCCCCAGTCCCATGCCCGTTGCCCAACTCCCATCCATACAGCCATCCATCCAGCCATCCATCCATCTGACCATGCTGCTTAGCGTCTGCTTCTGCGCACGAGCAGTGCACCACCAGAGAGCGAGGCGCAGACCACGAACAGGGCGAACGATTTTGCGCGTGTGGTGGGCCGATTTGTTTTGTGACCGAGCCCGTTTCTGGGCCTGAGTCTGGGCCTTGACTGACTGGGTACTGTGTACTGGCTCTGGCTTATTGCTTGGGGCAATGGCGCGACTGCCGCGACTCTGCTGCCTCGACGCTGCCATAACAAGCTGCCAACAACTGGCGCCAAGTGCTCAATAATGTTAACGAGCTATTCAGTTAAGACAACAAAAAAAAAAAAAATTCAACAGGCCCCAAAAAATACAAAAACAAAAACGAAGCCAAGCTACAGACCTGGCTGACTGCGCCTGCCTGGAAATAAAAAATAATTTGCAGTCAAAGAAAAAAAAAAAAGAAAAAGACGCTCTGCAGCGCAAAAGGCTGTGAATATGTAGCATCAGTTCTGTGGCACTTGCTGCGGGCGTCCAGGGCTAAATAGAAACATCCCAGGCCGGGGACCAGACAAGAGACATGACCAGCTCGTACGTAGTTTTATGCGGCGTCAGTCAGTCAGTCATTTCGTCAGTTAGTCAGTTGCTGGCTTGGCAGACATCAGTCAGCTTGTTAGGCCTCGGCTCTTGTTATACACTGTAGACCCCAAATGGATAATGGAGTTTATTGCATGGGTGCAAATTTATGTTATACGGGCGAATTGGAGTTTGTTGTGTCCTAGCATGTGCTTGGAGTTAAGCAGCTTGTATTTAAGGCTAACTAAGCGCAGTAAAGTATTAAACGAACTCTTTAATATTTTGAAACTTAAATGAATATTATGTTCATAAGGAATTTCTAAGTCTAGGCCCATTTATGCTACCTTTTAGCTAACAATGCCTAAATTTAAACATTTTTTTATGGTCTCATCAACTTAAAGTTATTTTCTGCACTTTTTTTACAAAAAAAAATTTAGTCCTAATTTTTCGGAGTAATTTGTAAATGTTGCATTAAAAATTTTCAAAAACCCAAAATGAGCATTTTGTGTTTAGAAAAAATGTTCATTTCATATAAATACAATTTCGGAGTAATTTGTGCTTTTAAAAATAAGAACTGAAATGAACCAAAGTTATTTTGAATTTTTTTTGGTAACATATGCATTAAGATAAATATACTTGGAATCTTTATTTTTATTGTTAAATTATAACAATCTCGATATATGTACTATGATAAATGACCAAGAGATACTTTTGCATTAGAAAATTTGTCTTTCTTTCGCATATATTTCGGTATGGTTTGTAGGAGAATTTTTAAAAATTGATGTTCAATGTTTATTTTATTCTGCATTGTATTACAATTTCTAAGTAATTCATAAATTATGCTCTGCCAAAAATTAAAATAACCAGGAGAACTTTTTGCATTTGAAAAATGTCTTTAAGCTTAATTATTCGAGAGTAACTTCTGAAATGTGCTTTAAAAAAAATCCTAACCAAGATTATTTTTTATGATAAATACAATTTCGAAGTATTTCGTAATTATACATTTAGATGACCAAGAGCGCATTTGGTATTTAAATTTTAATTATTTTTTTCATGGAACAAAAAATTTCGGAGTAATTTGAAAATTGTGTTTACAAAAAAATGGTCAAGAGCGCAATTTATGTTTACTTATTTTTTCCCTTGGCATGTTTAATTTCGGAAATATTAAAAAAGTTCTTATACGGTCTCAAATACGGTCTGTAGAATAAGTTAGGAGTTGACAAAATAGCTATTTTTTCTACCTGGCAGAAAAAAAGGGGATATAAGATATGCTAGTAGATTTAAATAGTGTGCATAAAGATGCGTTAAAAATTATTGATATTCATACCTGTTCTGGGTGTAAACTCTGATTGCGACTTAAAAACGCTGTATATGTCGATAAATATACTTTCCCAAGCTCCACTGTAGTTATTTCGGGAATAAGTTATTTATGATAGTTCAGGACCTAGACAGCTGCTTGGTTACTGTAACTTTATGACATTTAGGAGTTGCTGCTAAATAATCCATACTCCACAGTAGTTATTTCGGAAATAAGTTATTTATGATGTTTCTGAACATAGTCTGGAAGTAGGCCCTCAGCTGCTTGGTTCCTGTAACTTAATAAAATTTAGTTGTTGCTGCTAAATAACGCAAATTCCACAGTAGTTATTTCGGAAATAAGTTATTTAAGATGGTTCTGGACATAGACAGCCCCTGCTTGGTTCCTCTAAGTTTATGAAATTTAGGAGTTGCTGAAAAATATGCAATAACTCTCTTGGGATGTATGCTTATTGGCTTGCAGGACTTTGTAGGACTCAAAGGACAATCAAAAAAGCTAGTTGCCTAACGTAGTCCTCATTACGTCACTCCGACTCCTAAACAGAGTATCGTGTAGTTGACTTCAATTCCACCGCTTGTTTTTGTGTGGCGCTTTTGTTGGTTTTTATCAAAATGCAGGCACGGACTCAGGCACAGGCGCTGGCGCACACAGCTGATGAGGATGATGTGGATAATGGTGATGATGATGATGATGATGTTGATGTTGACGATGACAACGATGATGATGATGACGATCTGTGAACATGAACAAGACGTTCGTTAAATTTGATTCATGAGGCGCAGTCGCTGTTGTCGTTTGCGTCGCCGTCAGCGTCAGCGTCGCAGTCGCAGCGATTGAGTGATTGCTACTTAAAGTTATAATTTTCATATTTGTGTGCGTGTGTACGTGCTGCAACCGCTCTCTCACTCCCGCGCACACTTGCCCACTACACCAAAGTGTATCTGTGTGTGCCTCACTACAGCTGTGGCCCTTTTTGGGTGGGTAGAGCTGATCAGAGTCAGAGCCAGAGCCACCAACACGCTTACTGCAGCACGGATCTTCGGGACCATGGCGCACGTTTGTGTGTGTTCTCCGCTGGCCATGCAATTTTCAAGTTTGCACATTGCCACCAACATGGTTCGGGCTGGGATGGTTTGGTATGACTATGGGGCTACGACTCTGGCTAAGACTAATCAACGAAACGTAGCAAGCCGTAGCAGACTGGGCCAGAGCGTAGCGTTGATCTTGGCCAATTTGAATTTAGCTGCGCGAACAACTCAAGTCACAGGCGAATCGGGTAGAAACAATTTGCGGCTTGGCGCCACTTGATAACCTGGCTAACTGGCTCTGGCTCTGACTCTGACTGCGCTTGTTTGGCTGTATTTCAGTTTGGTTGGGTTTGTTTGTTTTACTGTGCACTGATAATGATTATGATGATGATTGTGGTTTGGGTTTCGCTTAGGCCACGTACTGCTGGTGGCCTGAGAACCGTTTCAGCGTTTAGGCTTTATGCCGCACTGATTAATGTTTTATTTGATTACACGAAAAATGGCTTAAACCAACTTGGTAACCGCTCTTGCCCTCCATAAACTTATTTATGCATGTTTATATCTTTGCAGACAAATGTTTCCGCAAATGAAATTTCGTGTTTCGGGTCTGGATGCCAAGGCTAAATACATATTGCTACTGGATATTGTGGCGGCGGACGATTATCGTTATAAATTTCATAATAGGTAAGTTTCTTTAACTTAACTTTATATATATTGTAGTATACCTATTATGTGGCATATATAAATTTGTTTTCTTTTAACATTTACAGCCGCTGGATGGTCGCTGGTAAAGCGGATCCTGAAATGCCAAAACGCATGTATATACATCCAGATTCGCCCACAACGGGTGAGCAATGGATGCAAAAAGTTGTTTCATTTCACAAATTAAAATTGACCAACAATATTAGTGATAAACATGGATTTGTAAGTACTGTACGTCTTCTTTGTTTACCGCATTAGTTATTTAAGCAGATATCTTTGCAAAAAAGTATCTAAAGTGCATACACAAAACTTACTATCAATTATTATTTATTTGGCCAAATGATTCTTTTTTCTTTTTGTACCCAAATGGCTGAAAGTAACAAAACTTGCAAGGTAATCAAGCTGTTTAAATCGAAAAGGTTTGTAAGCCGAATTTATTGTGTAGAGAATTGATTTCCAAAAATCCCTTTTTAGTTGTTAAGTAATTCGAAGTTCAAACGAAAAAAGTTTTTGGATTTTAGAACAACATAAGAGCTAGTTAATTTTGTTTTCCTCGTAGATAGAGTCACTGTCATTTTATAAAATTATTTACCATATTCTCAAGCAATTTGAAATATTTTCCATGTAGAACCCATTTTTTATCATGGGAAAAAAACTTTTTTCGGAGTAATTCGGAGTGCTCTGCATTTTTGCTCATTATGACAATATAGATATTTAACTTTCGGAGTGATTAGGAGTGTGTTTATATAAGTGTACACTTGTGTATAGCTCTGCATTTTTGCTTATTATGGCAAAATAGATATGTTACTTTTTTCGGAGTAATTCAGAGTGCGTTTATTTGAGTGCACAGTTGCATAAACTAGATGTTTAACTTATTTCGGAGTAATTCGGAGTGCGTTTTTTTAGTGTACAGTTTCGTATAGTTATGAATTTTTGCTTATTATGGCAACGTTTAACTTTTTCGGAGTAATGCGAAGAGCATTTCTCTCTTGGAAGAGAGATTTAAATATGAAGTCATTCAGTTTGTCTATTTTATTTTAGTGACTTAGCAGAAAGTCACATCTTAAAGTTTTTCGGAGTGATTCAGACCGCCTAAGCGTCATCGAAGCAGCGAACCAAGCTAAATATAAAGTCGATATCAATTATAGCTTCAGATTTTTTAAGCTACTTTTCAGTATCTCCAACTTATATTCTTAGTCAGTTTAGGTTAAGGCTTTCGGCTAGCATTTCCCAACACTTGCAACAGCTCTAGCTGATTCCCACATTTGCTGCAGCTGCAAACTTCAAAGCCAAATCTAACACTACAGAGTATCTTAACAGCAACTCTATATATCAAAAGAGGCGCCCTCCCCACATCCGACACTCGCTGCCCAGGCGATTTGCAACTGTCCAGATAGTGGCTACTGCAGTGTCCATACTCAATGGAGTTGAGCTGGATGTCTGGATGGGGCGTCTTGGTGGACCCTTGCTTATCAAGGCAAATTTGCGTTACATCCGCATGTTGAGGTTGCCATTGAGATTGTTGTCGTTGTTGTTGTTGTCCGTGTTTTTGTAGTTGTTGTCGTTGTTGAAGTTGACTGGCAATGTGCCGCACTTTGAAGTATTTCAATGAAGCGCCGCGCTTATCTTAAACTTCTCACACGCATAGAGCAGGCGGCTGCTGCTGGCACGGCTAAGCAGCAATGCGGCGCACGAGGGCTGTCCAAGCAGTTGCTGCTGCAAAGGCAAGCCATTTGCAGTGTGATCTTAGCCTGACGAAGGGCTACCTCTCTGCCAGGAAGAAGGATATTAAAAAAAAAAAAAAATATTGAGCCTAGCCCTTCCACTCTGACAAAATAATCCTCGTGCAGATCCGTGAACGGGCTCTAGTTTAGGTTGTTCATCAGCCTCCGTGTTGCCATGGGTAGCTATTTCTTCGCCGTTTAGCTTAATCTCTTAAGCTACTACATGAAGACTTCTTTGTACTTCCATCGAATGCATTGTTTGCCGCCAACCCACCCACCATTTATACGCAATTTAAGCAACTTTAAAGACCACCCTCGCATTTACCATATGACATAGAACGCTGACGTTGACTTTTCTTTCATTCAGCACAAGAAATTGCGAATCTGTACGAGTGGGCGCGCTGACCAAGAGCAAATTGCCAACTATCAACGTCGCTGCGTCGGTTCTTTTAAATTTTGCCGTGTCCAAGGCCGGCCGGGGAGACTTGGCTTCTGCCGCTGCAGCCGCCTTTGATGTATGCCGGCGATGATCGCGTAAATTTCATCAACTGCATCACAAATTTTCATTTTATTGATCACCGCCGGCGCGTACCATGGCGCAAGCTCGTTGAGCAGACTGTCTGGTTGGTCCGCCGCTTGGCTGCCACCCGTTGCGCTTTTTGACTATGTGGCAAGGCGGCAACGTTGCAGGCGATGGCGATGATGGCGTTGGCTATGGCCATGTCGTCGCCGGCGGGCGCCATGCAGTTTTGTCATGTTGTCTCTTTCTATGCTTATTTTGCATGCCCAGAGTCATAAATCGCGCGCGCGGTGCACAAGAGAGAATGCGAATCCAAAGGGGCGCTCTTTCTCTCTCTTGTTACCTTCAAAGAGAGTGGTGTGTGCGAGTGTGTGCGTGGGTCTGCACTAAGTAGACTGTGTTGGCCATTAATTTTACTTAGTTCAAACGCCAGATGCCGCCACTGAGGACAAGCACGCTGCGTGTGTTCTTCCAGCTATACATGGTCTGTGTGTGTCAAACTTTGGTTTTTGTTTATTTATTAATTTATTTATTAACTTAAAAACAGAAAAATATATAAAAAAAAAATCTTGGTAGGGTGTCCTCAATAAAGACGTTACCCAAGGCAATGCCAAAAATTCATAAAAATTTAATACACACCCATAGTTGGGGTTTGTTAGGCAGCTGGACTGAAGTTGACCTCACCCCGAGACCGTGCGGTCTTTTAGAATGCCTATTTAGAAACCAGAAAAAGAGGAAAAAAAATAATGGAGCGGGGGGTAGTGAGGAGTGAAAGAATTGTCGTTGGGTGGTATGTCAAGTTTTTGAAGAAAGATTTTCACTGGTAGTAGGTGTGTGTAGGGCAGAAAAATACCATATGTAGAATGCGTTCTATTTCCTTCTTATCTCTGCAGCTACGACAGAAGTCGTGATGGGGAACGCGCATCTTCTCAGCCATTATGTCTATGTAGCAGTGCCTTTTTACGACTCCTGTCGGGACATAGCTCAATCGATAGCTGGCTAGGGTAGAGGTTTAAAAAGGTTTCACCGTCGGGACGATGCTAAGCAGTGGAATTGTGTAAATCGATAATAACTCGTTTGGGGATTGTTTCGATAAAAGTTAGACCCCGTTTTATTCATAAAGCACACATAAGTTCATGTACCGAAACATGAGCTGTTAATACAAAAAATGCAGTCGTAGTCACGTCTTCCCGTGATTCGGGAAGATTACAAATTTTGGCCGTTGGTTAACTATTAAGAATGCTCTTATTCACTAGGAATAATTGAAGAATTCATCGATGGATGTGATAACTTCATATTTTGAGCATGCTGGGCTACTTAAGTCAGGCAATTGATATAAAGAAAGTACGCTTTTGTTTGCTAGCACTTATTACAGAATACATCCATGGATTGACTACTACGCTCCGCTCTGCCAGTATTTTACGGGACATACCAAAGCCATGGACAAGGTCCTTGAGTC
Organism: Chymomyza costata; assembly: GCA_018150985.1. Taxonomy (NCBI): domain Eukaryota; kingdom Metazoa; phylum Arthropoda; class Insecta; order Diptera; family Drosophilidae; genus Chymomyza; species Chymomyza costata. The sequence continues at coordinate 21,523,653 of JAECWU010000127.1, read as the reverse complement.
ATGAACTGTGTGCCCAAAAGGTACAAAAAAAAAACAACGTATTTTCAATGCGTAACCACAAAACGTCTGACGGCAGGCGGTGGTGGCATTAGGGCGTGGCATGAGCCCAACAGCTGTTGTTGCTCTCATCGCCTTGCGGTCACCTCCTGTCTGACCGGGCCACACTTGGTCTGCACTCCATGATTATAGGCTGGTCAATGTTTCGAGTGTATCTGCATGCTACTCTAGCTGGCATCTATAATTTAACACTTTTTTGTGGTTTGCCCCACCCCCCTCGGCTTTGAACTCTGCCACCGAAGCATTGCTACTGACTGACTGCGTGTCAAAACAACCCAAAAGTCGTGCTTATATCTTATGCCGTCGTTGTAGTTGTTGTATTTTGTAATACATAATTGTATGTCTTTCACATGTTTACAGCTTATAACAAGGACAAAAAAATAAATAACCAAAGTATCAAACTTAAGTTTAGAGTGTCGGAGTGACGTAGTTAAAGTTTTTGCTTTAGATCAAGAAGTAGCCTAAAATTTTTTGTGTGTCCTTTACTTGACAGACCACAAATTTCAACTCGTAATCGGAACGAAATTCGGAACAGACACTTAAGACAAACTTCAACTCAAATTCAATAATCCATTTGATCCTACCACAAAACCAAACTGAAAACTATTTCGAAAAATCAAAATCGGAATCAAATCCTATATGGACTTTACTGCAAATAACTTTGCTTAGGACAAACCTCAATTTAAAGTCCTATATACGCCCTTTGTAATTTTCTAAAAACTATCTAAAACTTTCTATTCCACTATACATTGAAATGCACTTAGCAAATTGTGAAGCGACTAAAAACGCGCGCGTTTTTAAACGCCCTTTTTTGTGAGAGTAAGAATGAGCGTGTGTGTCCGTGTGTCCAAGTGTGTGTGAGTATAAAAGAGTGTGCGTGCTAGTCGGCCATATTGGTAGCACAACCCTAAGCGAAACAGTAGGGGTAGCTGCTGGCCTGCACATTAGGGTGAGTTAGTTGAGAGCTTGCACAAAGCTATAGAGCTGCGTGCGAGCAGGATGCCGCTAAATGGTCAAACTATAAGTGCAAGCGAGAGGCAAGCATAAGGTGTCGTTAATTATGCGTCGTATGCGTTTAATTGCACAAACTGTTCGACATATTTATCATCTGGCTAGATAGCGCTGGCTAGCTAAGCTAAAATTCTTTACCAATTAGCAGCTAAAGAGCCACGGGGGGAGACACTTCAGGCCAGGGGGGTCATTTCAGATGCGCTCAGGCGCAATTTTCAAGTGTCGTCTACTGGTCCGTGCGTTGTCAAGTGTACGACGATGACGACGTTGTTGAGAATGTCGAGAATGACGTTGACAGTCAGACGCAACGACTGCCATTAGTTGTATCATAGTTCAAAGCATAGTTGTTGGTTGGGGTAGACAACCCAACCACCCAACTCTGCCAACTTCCAACTTATTTGCTCTGATTTTGCTTTGGCCATTCAGCCGTGCTTTACGCTTTAACCAAGTGCTGGACGTTTTCCACCCCGCACGCTGCACTAACCCACTCTGAAGCAGACGAAGCGTTAAAATTTTGTCACAGCCAAGTTGATAAAGTAGCGTAGAGTTCCATTTCCGGATGCCATAGTGAGACTTTAAACGCAAATCAAATTAATTGAAGCTCACATGTCCTGCCACATTCACGAACGCTGGCTATACCAGCCTTTTTGGGACAGTCTGCCGTTTGCGCTTGGACGATCCCTTGTCGTAGTCATTCTCTTGTGGGTTTCTTGAAACAATTCGCTTAGAAAATCAAAGGCGGCCGCATTGCACACGTGTGTAATGTTCGTGTATCTGTGTTGTTTGTCTCTGGATATGGCCAATTTGTTTAATATAGTCGAGCAGGTAGTCGCACTTTTACATACTAGTCCTTGTGTCCTAGGTGCTGTGCCAGCACAACTTAAAAGGCTTTTTTGAAGTTTCTATTGCTTATGAGGGTAAGTATAGACACTTTAATAGCTCGGCTTCGTACATAAATAAATAATTTTTTTATAATATCGCAATAATTCGTGGTTATTTATTATGGACGCGCTATGAAGTAGAAGAACTGCTAGCCTAGACACTTTAGTAACTTAAAGTCAAGAAAGTGCCTTTGCTCACGGATTTGATGAGAAGTCCAGCTTGAGTTAAGCTCTTAACCAAGAGTGTAATCCAAAGCTTCATTGACGATTGTTAATCTACATCTGTATCAAAGAATTCTAGACGGTTTTGTCTGAAGTTTGGAGTCTTAAAGCGCATTTTCAGGACATATTTATCTTGGGTGCATTTTTGCATCGATAGGTTTTCCGACCTTGACAAAAGTTTGTTAGCTTAAAGCGCTCTATCTACCATACCAAAAAATTTGTTAATGTTTTGAAATTCTGCCAAAACCTGCAGCTTGCGGCTTTTAAAACTTAGCCGGGCTTAATCCCATTAAATGTAGCCAGTATGCTTTCGAACCAAATAACCCATAAGCTGTTTAAGGCACTCGTACAACTCACTTTTCAGCAGCTAACGATTTAAGTACAACTTGTACTATCACCTCTATAAGAACATAAAAAATTCCAACCCTTGCGACTTGTATGCGTTGCCATTACTAACGCCCTAAGCCACATATGATATTAATGAGGATCCTGGGTTCCTGTTTTGTCGCTGCTGATGATATTAAATTTTGATATGCCAGCCGCAAATGTTCAACTTCTATGTTTAGCTGTGTGTATGAGTGTGTGTGTGTGTATCTGTGTGTGTGCGCCCATAAATGTCTGATTTCTTATCTAATACCTAATGCCATCAATTGCGACGCGGCTGCTGCCTCTGTCGCTATCGTTGCCTATATCATGACGCTGTGACGTAGCCTCAGCCTGCGGTTTCCCTTTGGGTCAGGCACACGCACAACCTTATACACACACACACACACACACACCCAACAGTCGTTGCTGTTGACGTTGCCGTCGCCGTCGCAGTCAGCGTCGTCGCTTATTCAAGTGTAGTGCAAAGGGTATCATCTGCAATAAATAAACGTCCGAGCAGCGGACTATCAGTTGCGATCAACTTTGCGTTGAGTAGATTCGAACGACGAAAAACGGCTGCTGTAGCCGCGTATCCTTGTATCTTTGTATCCTTGGGATACGCCTAAAAACCGCATGCTTCTCTTTATGTTTTGTGCGAGTTTCTTGCTCTCGCTCTTCTGCGTGCCTAAACTTGAGCGCTGCTGAGAGCGGGTTAGCAGGCAGCCGGCAAACTATTTAGATTTGACTGTCTGGCAGCTGTTGGCATTTTTTTTGGTAATACATAGGTAAGTACTTATGTACATATATGCGTATATAATATAATGCTTGCCATTAATCAAGTTTCAAGTGAAAAAATGATGACTTCTATAGCTCTAAGTCGCTCCAATACACTAAGCTGCAGAGGCTTTCTAAGTCTTCATTCTGAATACAGATGGAATTGGAAGCGACTAAGAACAAAAACATTGAAACGGAACGGAATAAAAAAATATCTGTTCCATTTCGGTATTGCATTTTATCAGCTGTTCCCAAATCTTACTCCAAAATACCGCTGCTGATACAGACTGGTTAACAAAACTTTGGAACGGAACGGAAAAAAGATACCTTTTCTATATCGGTATTGCATTTTATCTGCTGTTGAAAACTCTTATTTCTAAATATCGCTGCTGATACAGATGGAATTGGGAGTGATTAAAAAAACCTTGCAACGGAAGGGAATAAAAAAATATCGGTTCCATTTCGGTATTTCATTTTCTCTGCTGTTCCCAGCTCTTATTCCAAAATTCCGCTGCCACGCTTTATGCCCCTTTCTACTATTTTTCTAATTTATTAGCCCTCCATTCATCAGTTCTCTACCTCTACTCACGCTAGCTGGACAGGCTTATCAACTGTCCACTCATTTGTAAGTGTAAACTTCAATTGCGTACAGCTTTGTGGCGCGCAGATAAAACGCCACAAATCTTATGCCTCAAGTGACTGCGCCCAAAAGCCTACTATACATATATTTGTTTATATGCATATATATATAATAATAGTATATAGGCATATCAGATGTAGCCAGTTAGCTAGGAATTAGCATATTGCTGACGCTTGGCATTCACGTGACCAGAGGCACTTAGCTCAGGCGACGGAGCGACCTTACTAGCTGCTGGCCAGACCTGCCCACTTGTCGTGTTTTGTAGCTCGCTTCTGGCCAAATGTGTCAACGTCAAAAACGCCAAAAAAAAAAAAAAGAAAAAAAAACTTGAAAAATTTGTTGGTGCTAAAACTTGAACATTTAGTTTTTGCGCTTGATTTTGGCTATTAAGAGCATTTTTTTTTTTTTTTTTTTTTTGGGCAACAGCTCCTGGGCCAGGGAGCACGACGCTTATACAGCTGGGGCGTTGAAACTAATTAACATATTTAATGTTTTTGGCACGTTCTTTGCCGTGCCACAGCAGGGCTAGCCCAGCGCTGGCGCCAAACTCAAGTGTCCAATGTAGGGCCATGACACAGCCAGCCGTCAGCCATCAGGCATTAAACAACAAACCATCCGACCATCTAAATAGTGTACCCAGTGGCAACGTGCCTCATTGTAGTGTCGCCAACCGCGTCGACATTGTGCTATATATTAGGCTAGTTAAAATCTAATAAAAACCTGAGCATGCCTCATAAATTTCAATGCTAAACCCACCCAGTTCCAACTTGCTGCCTCTAACCGAGTTAGACTGCCTCTAAACGAGGGTTAGATGCAGCATTTAGCTGTTGTTCACATCCAGCTCTAAGCAGCTTGGTATGTAGTAGGCCTAATGGCAAACGCGCTTTTATGTTAAATTAAACCGAGTCAGCTGAGCGCTGCGCTGCTCGAGGGGTTGAGTTACCACCCGAGTTACCTACCCAGTCCAGAGGGTTGGCTACATTTTTGACTTAATTTCGTGTTTAGTATGTCGCGGCGACAACTCTACGGCCATCAGACGCCTATACAAGGTGGCAAGTACGTTGTCGCAAAGGTGCGACAAAATATCACAAATAAAAATACCTTTTATGTTTTGGAATTTTTTAATATTCAAATGAAGTTGAGCTCCTGGAACTGAAACTGGACTGTAGTGGAGTGAAGTGGTGTGGAGTGGAATGGAGTGGAGTGGAGTGACTGCCTGCCATACAATTGGATGGATGGCGTTGGCAAAGTTTCATAAAATTTTGCTTGGTATTTGGTGCAGTGGTGTATGTATGGATGTATGTGTTGCGTTGCTTGTCAAGAGCTTCTCAGACGCATTGCAGGGACAGACGAATGACAGACGGCAGACGATAAAGCCAGCTGGATTGAGTTAACTTCAAGCAGCAGGAACAAATTTTTTACTTAAAACTGAAAATGTCTATTATAAGCTTAAAGTTAAAGCAAAAAAAAAAAAAATACTAAAATTTGGGAGCAAGCAGCTAGACGGGTAGTTGGAGGAGATTTAAAGTAAAAATTGGAAAAATGGAGTAAAGCAAACGGGTGAAGATTTTAAGGGGCTTCACTGAGACGGAAGAGCTGTTGTGTCCAATTCACTTAAAAGAAAATTTCCAACAAATTGCGAAAAATTGAAGAGAAACTCAAAAGTTGCTGGCGCGCTCGGATTTTGTTAGATTATCAAGAAAAAACTTACTATAGACTGTAGCCATTGGGTTGAGGTAAAAGGAAGCAGCACGCCTTGAACTGGTATCAAGAAAAAAAAACTTTTTTGAATTTCAGAACAATTTATGACTGATATAGACAGAGACTCAGATGTTATAAGCTGAATCAGAAATCACGTGGAATATCTAATAAAAAGAAGAGTTTTGGAAAAACCAGTCTGCCTGTATGAACAGATTTTTCTCGAAAATCATGAGCGCTAGAAAAATCTAATAATAATTTTAAAGTTCATAAAAAACCGCAAAAAAACTTAGAAATAAAAAAAAAATAATTAAATTTTTCGTAAGATTTGAATTTAAGAAATTATTCAGAAATAGAAGAAAAAAAAAGGATAACATCTATAGTAGAAGAAAAAATAAGCAGCGGCCAAAGCACTTGAAATAGAATAGAATAGAATTATTTCAAAATTAATAACGATAATCTTAAAAAATACCAGCTGGACAAAATTTTAGTGCGATAGATGTAGCGTATATAGCGTATCTGGCTAATCACCGAATCAAACGAAAAAAACACGATTACTGAAACCAATATAAGAGAGGCTCTTGTTAAGACCCAAAGTCTCAAGAGGTTCTTGTAGAGGACCTAAGCTGCCAAGAGGCTCTTGTAGAGACCCAACGTCCAAAGAAGCTTTTGTAAAGGCCCAAAATTTCCAAGAGGCTCTTGTAGGGGACCTAAGCTCCCAGGAGGCTCTTGTAGAGGATCTAAGTCCAAAGAAGCTCTTGTAGAGTCCCCAAAGTTTCCAAGAGACTCTTGTAGAGGACCTAAGCTCCCAAGTGGCTCTTGTAGAGAACCTAAGTCCAAAGAAGCTCTTGTAGAGGCCTAAAGTTTCCAAGAGGCTCTTGTAGAGGACCTAAGCTCACATAGGGCTCTTGTAGAGGCCCAAAGCTCCCAAGAGGCTCTTGTAGAGGACCTAAGCTCACAAGAGGCTCTTGTAGAAGCCCAAAGCTCCCAAGAGGCTCTTGTAGAGATCCAAAGTTTCCAAGAGGCTCTTGTAGAGGACCTAAGCTCCCAAGAGGCTCTTGTAGAGGACCTAAGCTCACAAGAGGCTCTTGTAGAGGCCCAAAGCTCCCAAGAGGCTCTTGTAGAGGCCCAAAGCTCCCAAGAGGAGTAACAAAGGGGGGGAAAATATAGCGTACATAGGGACAAGGAGTAACCATATCACTGTTTGCCAGCTGTGCGTTTGTCTGAACGCGTATAACACGAAAACCATGAGCGCTAGGTAAAAAAAAATGTTTTTTTAGCTCTGCCAAAAAATCGCATAAGGTTTTAGTGGCAAAAATGCCTGAGGTTTATATATTGACTGATGTCTATACGCCAGATATACATACGTTAAAAAATTAAATTATAAACATTTTTTTTTTAAAAATGCTACTCCAGTGAATTTTATTAAGATATTCCATTGCTTACAATTTTAGAAAATTTCCACATTAGTTTTCTTTGTTTTTACTTTTACTGAAACAGCTTCTTGCAGATTCTACTTTCTGCTTTAAAATGTGCGCCAATCTAAGTACTTGAGAAAATTTGTTCCCAAGTGCAACCAGTTTTCTTGCTATCCTATAATTAAGGCACACAAATCAATCAGTCGTTAGGCCAAAGCGAAACCCTTTTACTTTTAGCTGTGCACTATGAGTACGTAGCTCAATTCCATTGATGAAAATCCTCTATAGACGGTGCTCTATGAGTGCTGATTAGTGTCGCAAAAACAAGATTAAACGCCCCTTTTAGTTGCAGACAAAAGCAGGATCAGCAACAGGATCGCAGCAGCATTGCGGCAAGATGTCTATCTTTATAGGGCTTAGCCTAAGACAGTGTGTGTGTGTGTGTGTGTGTGCTGCATGCTGTGGTTAATGTTTTTAAGGTTGCCTCAAAGATGCTTGACTTGCTGCTATTGCTAAACAAAAGAGAGCTAAGCCCAAGATGTTGACAAAAAGACGTGCAAATGCTTTTGCAAAGTAATTTACGATCAATGTCTAACAACATAATTAACAAGTATATAATGAAAAAAGAAAAAGAAGCGGAATTTCAAACAAAGGGCGTGTATATTGCGCATACGCAATGTTTGACAGACAGTTGAACGTACGCAAACGCTGCGGTTGTCTCCTGCGGTGCACAAGTAACGCCCGCCTCTAAGAGCCGGCCAAAACAAAATGCCTAGCAAATAGAGCGAGCTGATGAAGCTGCTGCTGCTGATGATGATGATGATGATAATGACGTTGCTGACGACAGCTGAAGACAAATTTATTATGAGCACAGTTTCCGATGCGCATTGTCCTGCTGCGGCGTGCACACATGCTGCGTGCCTGCCACACAGTCAAGCCCCAGCCCCAAGTATCTAAGTAGCGGCAGTGTATCTCTTAGATACACACGCACGCAAAAAAAAAGGCAGCAAATCTAACGATTAAATTTTGTATTGTGTTTGTTTTTTTTTTTTGTTTTGTTTGCGTGCAAAATCCCAAAAAGAGCAAGCCGCAGCTGCGCCACAAAAAAGAGAAAAGAATAGCTAAGCTGCTCCAGACAAAGCACACCGCCCCCACATGCTGTCCCATAATAAGCACAATATCATCTTGTCGCAGTTTTTCATCAGCCTTATAATAGTAGTAGTGCCTTCTACTACTGCCCCAGCTGTCACAGCGCACTCATTTTCCATTTTCCATTACCACATTTGTTTTTTGTTGTTGTTGTTGTTCCCCCATTTCCATTAGTACAAAAGCAAATAGACAAGCTTGACTTGTATTTCGTCACTTGCCACACTCTGCTGCCTCTCTGCGGCTGCCACCTCTGCTGCTGCTGCTGCTGACGTAGCTCTCAGATGCGTCTTGCATTGAAACGGAAGTGCAATATTTGCTGCCAGCAAACCAAGTCGCTGCTGCTGCCGACGTTAACGCTGACGTTGGCGTTGGCGTCAGCAGTCAGCATACCAAAAGTAAATGCAAATACCATTTTCTAAAACTAGAAAGATTTTTTTCTCTTGCTTTGATTTCTTCAAAAATACTCTTAGCTTTGGCTATATGACTGATATAGGCTTAAAAGAGAACGACTAATTAATAATATACAAAGCAAAAAACTAATTCCTATAGAATGTAGTTAATCGAAGTATTCAAAAAAAGAAGCTTAAATTTTTTGCATCAAAAAGTTTTTTTCACATCCATCCTGCGCGTCATAATTTATTTTTTTCTTCCATATGGCCACTAGATGGCGCCAGCAAGTTCACAAGTAGTCTATATGTCTGATAAAAGCTTAAAAGAGAGCGACTTAGAAATAATATAATTAGTTGTAAATTTGAAATATAAAAGAAAAGCGAGTTATAAGCAATATTATATCTGTTATCCATATGTTTCAGTAAACCAAAGTATTCAAAGAACAAGCCTGAACATTTTAAATGCTTTCTTTTGTCAAAGCATTTGTTAACATCATTCTGCCCAACATCATTTATTTTTTGTTTAGTGTGGCCAGTAGATGGCGCCAGTAAGTTCACAATTAGGCTATATATATTTAATATAAGCATAAACTAGAGGGACTTATAAATAATATAAATAGTTCGTTAGGTTAAAAATAAACCAGTAAACCATAGAATTTAAAGAACAAGGCGTAACATACGTAATGCTCTCTTTTGTATCAACAATTTTTTTCATAGACCTGCCCGTCATCATTTATTTTTTCGCTTAGTGCGGCCACTGGATGGCGCTAACAAGTGCACAATAAGGCTATATGCCTGATTTAAGCTTCCAAGAGATGACTTATTGAAAGCATATCAATTTCAGACTTTTAATTATTTAGCATTAAAGAAAAGGCTACTTCTAATTCTCATATGATCCACTCCGATTCAAAAAACAACGTGCTTAAAAACTTTTAAAACTCTCTTTTTTATCACAAAGGTTTCGTTGTCGTCACAGTCATTATTTTTTGTCGCTTTTATTTAGCCGCTAGATAGCGCCAGCAAGTTATTAGCCTATAAGCCTGGTACAAGCTTCATAGACAGCGACTTATTAAAAGCGAATTTTTAGCGAAACTACTAAATCTATATAAATCTACATCCCATATGATGTTGAAAAAAACAACAACATTTTAAAACTCACTATTATATAAAAACTTGTTTAACGTTCTCGTTTTCGTCATCGTCGTCACTTATTTTTCGCTTTAATTTGGCCGCTAGCTGGCGCCAGCAAGTTAACAACTATCGCATACACCTGATAAAAGCCTAAAAGGCAAAAAGTTTTTTTAGCGGCATCTTCGTCTTCAGTGTCATCATTTTTTGCGCTTAAGTTTGGCCGCTAGATGCCGCCAACAACTTGTTATCCTTAACACATAATTAAAAACTATATGCAATATATTTAAATTAGGCAAGAAATATCTGCATAGTAAGCCATTGAGTAGGAATGGGTATCGCGTACTCGAATATCGATAAACCAAAGTAAGAATATCGATATTCCAATATATCGATACACTATCGCTCATCCCTACTACCTACACCAAAGCTTCAAAGTTCCAAAGCAGTAGGCTGTGTATTTTCACTCATTACTTCTACTATATTTAAATATATTCTTTTCTTTGTAAAAATGATTTTGACACGTAGACTACAACATGAGTTTTCCGAAATTATTGCAACAAAATCGGAAACATTTCAAAACATTACGGCTTCCGAAAATCTAACCAAATGGACGATTTTATTGGTGCCCAAGGAAGAGCCCTATAATGAAGGCGCTTTTAACGTGGAGCTCAATTTTCCCAATAAGTATCCCTTCATACCGCCAAAGGTCGTTTTTAAGACAAAAATCTACCATCCCAATATTGATGAAATGGGGCAGGTTTGTTTGGGTTTATTAAGCTCCGAAAACTGGAAGCCCTCATCACGTGCACGGGATGTATTACAAGCCTTGAATAATGTTTTGAAGAATCCGGAGCCACATCATGCCTTGCGTTCCGATTTGGGCAAGCAGTTTTTTATGGAACGTGAGCAGTTTATGGCAGCAGCTGCGCAGTTTACCAAGGAGCATGCTGAGACGTTGCTGACTTAAGTTGGATTAGCAGTTGCTGCCTTTATGTTGTTGTATTTATACTTTAGTTCCAATTAAATGAGATGATGGCTGGCATTTTGTATTAGCAAGTACAAATAGTTCTGGCAGAAACATATTTCCGAGTTGGTTTTTTTTTTTTTTTTGGTGCTAGAGATGGGCTTGGGAGAAGCATTGGAAAGCGTGCAGAATGGAGAGACTGCTGGCTACCAAATGGTTTTTTTTTCTTATCGTAAGTAGTGGTGCAGCTTGGAGCTATGTGTGGAAGGCCAAAGGTTGGGTGAGGTTAGGTAAGACTATATATGTATACTCTTAGAGTAGACATACAAGCGGAACAGGAATGCTGTGTGAGGGACGGCAAGAAAAGGGATTTTAAAACGGTCGGGGTTGCTTATATTGCCAAACCAGTAGCGGATACTCGTGGGGCTTTTGGGTCCGGACCCAAAAAATGGGATGAAAGTCTATTGCGAGCTCTGATATACATATATACACTTCGAAGTGAAGAACCCCCCAAAATCCTAGATCCGCACCTATGTCAAACTAATGCCGGTTTCCATAATGCAACACTGCGATTAGAGTTGGTAAACATTGAAAGTAGCAAGGCTCACAGAAGTAACAAAGAAAATCAATATTGTTGTTTTCTGGAATACTGGAACAACAACGAACTGATATTTTGGGCGATTATTTTGAGAAAGTTATTTTTATACCTTGTACTTTATGGTACAAAGGCTATATTAAGTTTTTGCAAGCCGAAAATGTATGTCACATACGAAAGGAGTCATCGGAGAGCCTCCAAAGTTACCTGAACAGAGTGACTCGAAAAGTCGTTATATACATATCTCTCGGTTCTTCTGTAGGTTAGGTTAGGTTAGGGCGGCAGTTGGGACCAACGTCCCAACTCACATAGGCCAGAATAGGCCCGTTGTGATACCGCTACGGTAGACTATTCACCGCTCTTCCCCACTCAAGAGGTCCGCTGTACCAGATGAGTCCGCCATCCAGCGGCCTGGATGAACCTTAAAAGTCATTTTGGACTCTGTTCAGAGAGCTGAGATAAGTCATCAAGAAAGTATGACTTTAGAAAACGGAATCTTGTCCTAAACAGACCAGGCAGTGGCAGAAAAGGTGTTCAACTGTTTCTAGCACCTCCTCATCGCCACAGCTTCTACAGAAATCATGGTGGGGAGCATTTGGTCTGGATGCATGTATCCCCACCAGCCAATGTCCCGTGATAGCACGAATGACAGTCGAGCAATGGGCTCTGTTCAGACAGCAAAGTTCCTTAGTTCTTTTACTGCTGTACGTTGGCCTGGTTTGCCGTGAGATTCTGCACGTGTTCGATGCCCGATTCCACGTTTGGTTTGCATAGAGAGCGAAGTAATTTCGTATTCTCACTTTGCAGCTGGCCATGGGTATACCCAGGCTCTCCTTGTTCTGAAAGAGGATGCTGGTAGTTCCTTGTCTAGCCAGTTCATCCGCAATACAGTTGCCCTCGATATCCCTATGTCCTAGGACCCATGTGAGGTGGATTGAAAACTGCTCAGCTATCTCCTCCAGAGACAAGCAGCAGTTGTTCACTGACTTCATACACGATGTCAACGAAGCGAGGGACTTAATAGCCGCCTGGCTGTCCGTATGTATGAACGCCGTGATTTAAGAGATGACAAGAGCTGGAGCAACCCAAATTTATTATGTCACGCGAAACAAGCTTATTATTATTTTTTTTTTTTTTGAATTGGGCTTGCATTATATAGCTCCCATATGGGTATTGCAGAGCACTTTGAAGTTTATATAAGACATTGTAACCAACTTTAGAAATTATATCTTTTTTGAATAACCACAGCAATATATCGAAATTGATATGTTTATCATATCAGGATATATTAAAGTTGTCCGTGTAATGTATAACGAATTTTTTATATGACGAACCAAAATTCTGGACTCTGGCGTACTCAGTATAGGGAAGTTCGACTTTATCAACTATGTATATGTCGGAGCGCATTAAGGGGTAACATCTGTGGAGCATGGTTTTTTAAGGTAATTTTTACCTTTTTTCAAAGAAACTTTATATCATATTCAAAATCAAAATAACTGACTATATTAAACATATTTTGAGTTACAAAATTTAATTTTTCCAAAGTACTATAAACAAAATGGCGCCTAGAGAGCTTCGAGTACATGACTAATTTTCGAAAAGGCCTTCACGGCTGCAGCTTTTTGACGTCGCCATTGATCTGAAACATATATAAGTTCCTATAAGTCCTACAAGGACTAGAGGACCGTAATCTGATCTGAAACATAAAGAAATTTTTTTCCTCTTAATCTTAATATAGACCATAAGCAAGTGCATCACATAGGCGTTTTTAAATACATCAATTTAAAAAAAAAATTGTTTTCGTCCAAAACAATCATGAAAAATGAAAGTTTTTGTTATTTTGACTAAAATTGTGTCAAAATTTCAAATTGACCGAGTTGCTCGTGAAGTCATGCGAAAAAAAGTGATTTCGAGAAAAACGCGCTTAAAGTTTTAAAACGGAAACGACCGCGCGGCGGGTTGCCATGCGCTCGACGCTTATAAGTGGGAAAATTTTTATTTCACTTTGGTACATCATTTCTAAAATAATTGTCTATCAATTAAGGTTTAAAAAAAATCGGTTTTCTGCAGATTCTAAACAGCTGTTAAAATTTCCCTTACCGCAAGCGTCTCTACTTAACACTTTAGTGCTGCAAAGAGCATTAAAAATTCGTTGCAGCAAATTTTGTTTTTTGTTTTTTTGTTTGTTGTTCGATGTTGTTTTTGCAGCGTGTTGTAGTTGTTGGTTATGGCAAATATGCCAAGCGCCACTTGTCATCTTGTTGTTGGTCTACGTTGTCTTCTTTGTTGTTGTTGTTGTTGTTGGCCTTCGTTGTTGCTGTTGTTGTGTGTCTGGGGCAGCGCCGTTATCGCTGACTACTTAAGTCTTAGGTGACAGTTAAACACCTTAAATATGCTACCACATTTTTCATCTGTTGTCGTTGTTGCTGTTTTCCAACGTGTCTTACCAAAGCGTTGGCTGGCTAATTGTCATGTAGTAGCTTCAGCTTCAGCTCTATCTTTATCCAGTACCGTCATAGACTCTTAGCTCAATCTTTTTGTTTTTTTCTTCTGTCTTTCAATTTGATCTGTCTCGAGTCTTTTGCTTGCTTTATGAATTTGAATTTTGATTACATTTACATTTACTTAATAGAAACAACAACTAAAAAAAAAAACAACTACAACAACAATGCCTAGTCTACAGCTCCATTCATTGTTGCCCATTGTTGTTTTGTTTGTCTCGGGCTACTATTTGGCTTAGAGATTCAGAGACGTGTACCAAGTCTAATGCCTGCCTTATGCAAACATTCCTACTACATACGGTATTGTTTTGTCTTTAAGATTCCAATTGAGTTTCGTTCTCTTACTGGAACAGCTGCCTGGATTTTTTTTTCCAAATCTCTTAGGTCTTTGTTTTTTTTGTGTCTGGCGCTTAACCGATTGAAAGTTCTCAGCTGGTAGCAGCTACTTCATATGCTTTAAAATGATTAAAAGTTGTTATCAATTAAGATCTTCAAATTGATAGACTTTCGAAGATGCTCAATAATTAGCTTGAATTAAGATTTTTTGGCATAACTTTAAATTTAATGTTGAACAAATTTTAATTAAATAATCATATTTAACGAGTTGTTTTTATAGCTTTAATGGATTTGAAAGCATTTCTAATGCAATTTGACGTTATTAATTAACTTAATATTCATTTCATTAACTTTTTAATAACAAAAAAAAAAAAAATATTGATAATAAATTTTATTATAAATTAACAAAAGAAATTATTATAGGAATATATTATATTATAGGAATTTAATTGCGAATTTTTTTACGCAAAGCCTGCGTTTAATATTTTGTGTTTTAGTACTTTTAGTAGTGCAGCCTATTCTTCAAATGGGATTCGGGATATGCCTTTATAATGTATATATTATATAAATATATATAATCTAAAGTCTACATGTTTGCAGTTTTTTAAATCGGTCTTTATTTCTCGCACTTTTTATCAGGATTTCATTATTTGGTAAGATTTGGTTAGATCTTTTGCCTACAAAAGCTCAGCGGCTGGAGCGGACTTAAGTTCATAGGCTGGGCGTCAAAAGTTTTGGCACATTTTTAAATTTTAAACAAAAATCATTTATGTACATCTTTTCAAAAAATTACTAAAAATTCGTGTGAATACACCTTCTTCCCGACACCACTTACGGTGAGCATTAGGGTGGGTCAAATTTTTTTTTCGCGGCGCCCTTAATTGTATTCTACGGACAATTTGAAGCAACTTAGCCGAAGAAACCATAGGTCTATTTTGAATTTCGAGACAGCGGATTTTTAAAAATAGGTTTTTTCGCTATGTAACATTTTAGTTCAACATTTGGATTTTTAAACCAAAACTTGTCATCTTTTTATGTATGTGTATATGGGGGCTTTGGGGATCAAGGAATTCATTTTTGATGTTTATTTTTGCCTATGAGTGCCGCCAGAGGGCGTTTCATGCATATTTTGAAATTTTTTCGCTTTTTCGAGAAGAATTACGAATTTCTTGGGAAAATTGAGAAATATGTTCAGCGTTGCTAAAAATCGACCAAAAGAACAAAGCATATTTTTTTCGGCTCCATACAAATTGAACCACCCTAGTGAGCATGCTTCCTGCTTCATTTTAAATCAATATTTAACTTGCATCTTGCTGCTGTATATAACCCCTTAAAGTAACTAAAAATTTCCCTCGACGATTTTTCATCATTTCACTCTAACCACAAGCTAGGTAAGAAACCTGCTGCAAATCGTACACTTCATTTGCGAATTCGTTTAGGCAACTCGAGAAAAATTCTTTAAAAAATTGGAAACTTATTTCTAAACGCCACTGCACTGATTACGTCATTGTAAACCTTTTTTTTTTTGTTTAAATACGTGTAAATTAGAAATCAGGCTACGAGGTTTGTTCAAAAAGTATCGCGAATTTTGAATTTTCGATGTTCGATTTTCGATCTTTTTGTAGCGTTATTTTGGTACTCATGACCCTCACTTATATTGACGATTTCGGCCATTTTGAATGTTCACTCAGTTTTTGACAGCTATGGTGCGTGGACGTGCTTTAGCTTGTCTTAGCTTACTTTTTGAACAAACCTCGTATATACAAAATTCCAAGGTAACAGTCCCCAGAAATAAAATTTTTAAAGCACTGCTCTGTTTTCGCTTTAGCCCCAATCCAAGTAGTTTCAGAAAATATGGTGGTCAAAACTTTTGAGGAAAATTCCTTAAAAATACCAAGAAGCACAATAGGTCCAACAAAAAAAATAAACTTTCGGTTGCAGAGTTCAAATAATGCCCTCTAAATGTTTTTAAGAACGCTGACTCCTAAACCGATCTCAATAAATCCCAGCATGCCTAAAAAATCACATAAAACGAGTTATTTTAGTGTTTATCGCAGAACCCTCACGAGCTGGTATTTGTTCTACCTTAGATTCAGATGCAGTGAACCCCAAAAAATATAAAAAAAACCTCGTCGGTCATTATGTTAAAAGCAGCTATACCCAAAAAATAAACGATTTTCGGATTCAGAGGGCACACCATGCTTTTTACAAATTTTTGGGTTCGCCGAGTCCGAGCCACAAAAACACCAATATCCCCATGACTTAACTACAAAAAATCGCACAAAAATATGGTACCCAAGAAATCTGACGCGCTGGGATTTTTCGAACTCGGTTCGAGAGAACCCATTAATTTAAATTCCTAACAAGCAGAAAGTGGATTGAATTTTGAGCGTCTTGGATAAAAGAAATTGTTAAAATTTTCGATATAAATAGAAGAAAGATAAGAAAATAATTGCCAAAGGTTCCACAGCATAACCCCGAACCGCAACAGAAATTTTTAAACTAGCTGAGATGGTCTCGAAAAATTCTTATATCAATTCAATTTTGATTAAAGGCCCATACGCAGTTGGAAAAATTTCACGCGGATTGACAAAACTTCATTTAAAAAAAATCCCATTTGGGATATCCCATTTGGGATATCCCATTTGATATGAAGTTTTGTCATTTCGCGTGAAATTTTTCAAACTGCGTATGGGCCTCAAAGAAAAAAAAGTCCTACCAGATATAAAATAGTTTTCAAGGTAAATCCGATTAAGGTTGTATAGGGGTTCTTGTTATGCTGCGGGCTGTCTTTATTGGTCTTACTAAGCGCCACTTGAAAGAAGTTAAATATTTTGCTTTTTTTATGAAGTTTAAACAAATTTCACCTTTAGGTTTTTTTTTTTTTTTTTGAAAAAGTGCAGCGGAAATTTGTTTAGCCTGCATTTAAATGCATGCTGCAGCTACTGTCTGGTCTGGTCTGGTCTGCTCTGCTCTGCTCTGGTCTTATCTAAGGCCGCCTTTATTCGTCCAGCCGTACGTCTGTCCCATAATGTTTGCTCTGTGGAACTCTGTAGCTAAGTAAACAACTTAAGACAGCGGCAAACTGCAGACTTTTAGACATATAGACATTGCCGGCAGCCCAGTGAAAGTTTTGGTGCTTAACCCTCCAATGCCGGCTTATAGTCTTAACCATATAGCTTGTTATGGCTAATACAGTCTGACATTTTTATTGACTGACAAATGTCAAATGCGTTGCCTGTGCTGCCATTTATTATTGGCACTGTCAACTTGCTGCTAGCCACGTTACTAGCAGTTAGACAGACAAAGTCAGTCAAAGGCAGCAACTTGGCCTAAACCAGGCTAGGCGCATTAGTTGTTGCTTGTTCACGGTTTTAGTTGGCTAAAAGCACGCAACTTGTGTGTCATTTCATTAGGCAAAATTGTATACCCTTTGTGTGGGTCTAGACGACTGTGGTAGCAGTATAGTTACAGTATAGTGGAAATGTTAAAACTCGAAAACGATTTGTTTATTAGGCTCACATAAGTCTATTTAGCAGGTGACAGTGCCCTAACTCTTTGTGTGGAATCCATGCAGGTAAAAAAAGTCTATATAGCAACTTTTCTGACTCTAGCTGATTAACAAGAAATTTATTATTATAAGAAATGTGTTAAAAAAAAAGTCGTATAGCGTTAGTTGAACATTTTTAGATTTTCTGTAAATCTCCAAAATGTTTTAATATTAAAAAAAAGCGCAAACAGTCTGCCTGTTGCAGACAATGAGACAAACTTCATGTACGCTGCTCATACTCTATATAAAACGCGTACAAAAACGCGCACAAAACGCGTTATTATAGTTGGGCCTGCCATGCGGTTGTTGCTGTTATTATGGTTGGGCGCTAATGAGAGTGCATGTGCATATGTACATATGTGTGTATATATAAACATATAGACGCGCCATAAATGACATGATTTTTGCGTGTCAAAAATGCGCAACAATCTGACGCCTTTAGCTGTCGACCAGACCAACCCAACGTTAGACAAAGTTGTTGAAATGTTTATTACAATGTATGTGTATAACAAAAATAACAACAACAACAACAATATAATTGTATATAGAAGTAACAACAACACTAATAACAATAGCCTCAACAACAATAAATATATAATATTATGGCCTAAACTGCCTTCTTATAGCCTAATAATTGCATTTAGTATAATGCGCGTTTTGCCAGCGTTTTGTGCGCGTTTTCCTAAGCCGCACAATAATAAAACTTAATTAAACTATGGCAATAATAAAAAAAAAAATAACAACAAAAGCAATAACAATAAGCACAAAAAACTATTAGCGTCTAGTTAATTAAATTAATTAGCGCTGTCAGTGGCCAACGACGCTGACGTCGACGCAGGCAGCAACTTTTTTTTACACTTTTCTATAGATACTTCAAGCTACTGTTAATTACTAAGCATCTTCAATAACGGTCGCTGTGCATTTATAACTGTCAATAGTTTTTAATTATGGGTTTAGATTAAATGTTTTATGTCAGTTATTAAGGGCGCGTTATAAACAACCCTTTAGAGTTATAGATAGGTATATTGGTTAAAAATGGTCATATGCAATTTTTGTTGGTTTTTTTAAGAACATTATTTTAGAGGTAAACGCAGTTCGAAAAATTTCGCGCGGAATGACAAAACTTCATAAAAAAACAAAGTTCCATTTGGGATATCCCATTTGGGATTTTGTTTTATATATAGTTTTGTCATTCCGCGCGAAATTTTTCGAACTGCGTATAGGCCTTAAGTCGCAAAAAAATGATTTGCTTTGCTTAGTGATCGTAATTTAGTTTAAAATTTAGAATTTTCTGCGTTAAATTGTGAGAAACTTGGTATATAAACACTGTTATATACTTAAAAACAAGTTAAGTATAGTAGACGCGTCTTCTGTATGATTTTTCATGCACAAGCTTTTGAAGTTTTCCAGTGCTTTACAAAGATCTGCCTTTATTATCGCCTTCATTACTTTTTTGTGCACTTTAAAGCTTTAATTCCGATTAAAATACTTACACCAAAGCCTAACGTAGAATTAGAATCTTCGACAGCTTTTGATCATCGCGAAACTGTCACCCGCATCATAAAGACGACTAACAATAATTTTTATTTTGTTAAAGATGTATAGATAAAGAAATGTCTTTATTATCATATCCATTTGAAATCAGCGATTAAAAATATTTTCTTATAAACTTTAAAAGCATTGTAAACCAGTTTCAGTTATATAAATTTTAGTAATTAAATTTTTTATCAGTTAAATTTAATTTATGCTCTTTACTTGTTTTAGCCATATTTGAGATCCTATTATATAACATAAGTTAAGGCTAATTGGCTTTTTCTGAGAAATTATTTTTTTTTCAAAATGTACGCTAAGCTATTCTAAGCCCAAACAAACTTTTTTAGTACAAGCTTACTCAACAAATTATATCCCAAAATGTCCCTGCTGTGTCTCAGCTTAAAAATTCACGCTCTACATTTAAGTAAAAGATTAAATATTAATAATTTTGATATTAACATGTTGTTGATAATTTTGCCACAAATTTTGTTTGGCACATTTGGCAGCTCTTGACGCAGCATTGCCAACCTTACTGAAAACCAAAGCAATTTCGTGCAATGGAAAATCTCTGTTGTGGAAACAGCAGATTTCGAATTTTGCGCGTTTTTTGTTCTTTTTTGGATTCTAATTATCAGGAAAATTCGCTTTCTGGCATAGCGAAGCATAACTCCATGAAAATGCCTGTTACACAGACAAAAGAACAAAAACAAAAAGAGAGCGCTCTTAAAATCTGCTTCCTCTTGCTAATCCAATTCATGCCACACACTGAATCTTTCGCTCTCTCTCTCTCTCTCTCTCTATTGCAGCGTCTGAACCAAAAAAAAAAAAGCAGCGCGTTGAAAAATACGCTGGCAGTTAATCATTTTCCGTGTGTGTCTGTGTGTGTGTGTGCATTTATGTGGGCCTTTGTGTGTGCATCTCTGCATGTCTGTGTGTGTATGTGTGTGTGTATCTGTGTGAGTTTCCATTGTTGTTTTGCTAGATTTGTTTATGTAAAATGCGTTTAGGCAACGATTACATGCCACGCTGCGCACACAATGAAAAATTAGCTCGCCCAACAACAACCACAATAACTACTACACAGCGAGAAATAACCCAGATAGTTGGATAGTAAAAAAAAAGTGTTAACCAAAATGGAACAACTGCGCAGTTTGGTGAAGCTTTTTATTTTATATTGAGCAGAATGATGCTATGTTAAAGGAAGTTATGGAATCGACGCCATTTTGAAAATAATACTGAGAGCGTTTTTTTGCATTATGTTATTCTTTAAGCAAAAATAGTGTAGATGCTAAGGGCCCATACGCAGCATACAAAAATTCCGCACGAAATGTCAAAACATCATATAAAAAAAAAAAATTCATTTTTTTGGGATATTTCGTGCGTATTTTCGTATTTTTTTTATGCTGCTTATGGGCCTTAAGGCAAGAAATAAAAAAGATTATTAATTCATACTTTTTTTGTGGATACAGAGAAGAAATCAGGGCCGTTTTGAGAAAGTTGGGCCCGCTGGCGATAGGGGCGCTAAGCGCAAGAATTTCCAATTTGCAGCTTTGACAACAGATACACCTAATCCTGTTTTAGCATGGTAGATGCGCTGCAGAAAAAACTGTGTAGAAAAAGACACAAAGTAAATAGTACTTGAGAAAAGCAAATAAATAAGAATTCCCAAACTAAATTTTTAAAAGACATCACAATTTCTATCATATAGCTTTTTTTATCGTGCTAAATCGAATAAAATAGTGAAAAAAAAAAATTTACAAAAAGTGAGCCAGAATTGGTTGTATTTATAATCTTTTCATGAAAATGAGCTAATTCAAAATAATGCAATGTTTAGCAATTATGGAAGACCTTTATGTTTTGTCAAAACTTCATATAAAAAAAAATATCCCAAAAAAGGGAATTTTGTTTTTTACCATACGCAGCATGCAAAAATTCCGCACCAAATGCCAAAACTTCATATAAAAAAAAATTCCCTTTTTTGGGATATTTGTTTTTATATGAAGTTTTGACATTTCGTGCGGAACTTTTGCATGCTGCGTATGGGCCTTTAAAGAAAAAAATTGTTTAGAAAACTTCGATCTCGGTGGAAGCAACAGCTCAACTACTCAAGCTCAAAAGCCTGCATACCTTCAATTTGAAACTATGGCAAGATAGGGCATATAGTTTAGAAAAACTAAAAAATATAATCATTATTATCTTACCCTCTTTTCAAATCGCTTTATTTTGTTATTTTGCAACACTGAACTTTTTTTTAAGCTAAATTTAGTTTTTTCAAAGGCAGATTCGGAAAGAAATTTAATAGACAGAAGTGGAAGTGCTATCTTCACTTTGTCGTATGGATGTCGATTCCAATTCCGTTTAGTTTTTTTACATTCTATTGTAGATAACAATAGTTTAACGATAAACTACATTATAAAATCGAAAGCCCATACAAAGGAAAGTCCATTTAGCTACTATATCTGTTCGACCACGAAAAACGTAAGGCTCTTCTGCTATGGTTTTTTACTTCTAGTAGTATGCTGTACAGAATGTAAAGACTGTGCTGTCTGCAAGCGTTCAACTTGTTTTTTTCAGACTCCCGACAACAGCTTCCACTTAAATAGTAGCCACTAGCTTTTTTCTCACAGTGTATAAATGAAAATGTTTTAGACCTAGCGCCAAGCACTTGGCTGCTTCATACTCGTAGCTTATTATGCATCCAATCGCATGCCAAGCCATGTTGTTGATGCCTCATGAATTGAGGCACATTGCACATGCAACACACAGCGAGTGCTCGTCATAATTACCAAAATATTAATGAATTATTTGGAAAGAAAAAAAACAAAAAAAAACAACAACCTAACCAACCAAACGGGGCATACAAAATTAGGCATTTAATTGTCTCGCGCGCCGGTGGCGTTTTGGTCATGTCCATGTCAATGGCGATGATGTGCTTTGGATGGATATAGCCGTAGCTGCAAGTTAGCTGAATTTATTTGTTGGGCTTAAGCTAAAGGTGAAGGTGATGGTAAAGGTGCAGGCGGGCAGCTGACAGGCGTCACGTTGAAAACCAACAAAATTTAACTACCGACTGCATGCAAGCAGAAAGTGTTGGTAAGGGGGGCGGCAGCAACTGGCGCTACGTTAGTTGCGACATCAGCCCTGGCTTATGATGGTTTCAGGCCCTGGCGCCAGCGCGCTGTCGCGTCTGTCTGGAGTTACCAAAATGGGCGCAACTCCACAACGTGCCACAAATTAGTATGCGTCTGTGTCTGCAACTTCATTTTTTGATGATTTATTATATTGTATGAAAAATATGGCTGTTGTTGTTGGTTTGGTGGTGCTACAGGATAAGCCCAAAAACCGGACACAACATATTTCGAGGGTTGGCGTAATTTCTGGCACTCACTCGCTGCGCCTGCCTGCCTGCTTAACCCTTCTCTTTAATAGACATTTTTACACGCATCTCATTATCAAATGAAATTATATTTTTTATTATAGAAATTATTAATAATTTGCAACACGTAGCATATAAAGAGTTGGGGGTTGCTTTGTTTTCAAAGCAGTCAGGTGAAAAGGCGTTTTATTAGTTGATTTCCAATGAAATTTGTGTAATTATGAGTCGCAAGCAGTTGAAATTGATTTGAACATGCTCGTAAACTTTAAAGTTACGTTTTGATGGCAAGCAGATAAATATGCTAAGAGAAATGCTTTGATATGAATTTATAAGTGGGGGATTTTGGTTGGCACTAATTGAGTTTTGTGGCCATCTCTTAAAGCAAGCTATTTTCAGTAAATATATATTGAGAGCGAGAACTACGCGCTGCGGTTTTTGCGCAACCTGCTTTTGCTAGACCCTCTCAATATCAGCGCCACTTTACGCGCATCAACTCAACCCAGCCGCTTAGCAATATCTTTCTCTAATTGTTTACTGAACTACATACATGGTAAACTTTCCAAGTGAATTCCCTTGTTAAAATAAATGTTTATAATTTGTTATGCACTCATATTCAAAATACCAGATTTTAACTAGTCATTTAATTATTGGTTTCGCATAGGGCATTAAAAAATCGAACTATAATTGATTCTGAAAATCAATTTTTGCCAGTTGACAATATGGTGCACTTAAATTGCCTATTCCAAGCGCAATTTGAATAACTAATTTCAGATATAATTTTAAGAAGGCTGATATTGTTGTGGCACTATTATAGTTCAATTATAAGGCGGCAGTTGACTATTGTTTGTACTGCAGCATATGGAAATCCCCCAAGGATGCCAAAGGCAAATATCAACCCTCCCAAAAAAAATATTGAATATAGCAAATTGCAGTGTGGACAAAGTTTGCTCTGTTACATTTTATGGTAACAACACAATGACAAGTAACAAAACTTTTCTAATTACTTAATTTGATCAACAATTTGGAAAATATTCCAGAAGCTACAGTTGGTAGCTATCGTTGTATGTGTGTGCATGTGTGTGTGTCTGTGTAACTATCGGTTTAATGACAGCTTTCATTTATTGATGACGATTATAAAGCAATTTGTGCAAGTCAACATTTGTTGACCCACTCACCCAAAGCCCACTACGGCCTAGCAGCTAGTAGCTATCGGAGCTGTTGCAGTAATTAGCGCTGGTCAGCTTTATATGCAAGGGTTGGCTTTAATATTTCGGTTAGAGTTAGTACAAGTATGGTACAATTCGAGATATTTTAGAAAATTTGCAATATTTTTGAAATGTGCTAAATAAGCGCTTTTATTTGCTATGCAACACTGCAGCATTAAAACAATTTTTTTTTTTTCTTGTATTTATGACTTTATGACCACTTGATGCCGCCATATTAAAATTTCATATAAAGTTTCATAGCCTAAAACCAGCTTAAAATTAAGACGCTGGCAACAATACCTTATTTTTCAAATTTGGATAAGCGGCTTAGAAGTTACGCGCGAACAGACGCACACATGTACATAAAGATCAAAAATCTGGTAGATAAAATATCTTAGCACAATCTTGACTTTTTTCATTTCTCTCTGGACAGCTATTAATAGTACAGTAAACGAACGCTCAAAAATGACGTCTGATAAAAAAAAATAAATACTTAGCTGTTGAAACTTTCAGGTATTGTGCTAAGAAGCAGATTTCTTGGAAAACTCCAAAAACCATTTCCATTTTTGAAGTTCGAGCAGTCATTGTAATTCAACCAATTGCCCTACCAACTTGATTTAAGTTTCATTTTATTGATAATTGGCAACAATTTCGATCTAAAAAGCATGACTCTATAGAAAAAAGGATATCATGCAAAAGCCGCACGTGTTTCAAAACTTTGACGATCGATTTTGGGTTGAAAATTTGGCAAAAAAAAAGCTTTTGTAAGTTAACACTGAACAATTTTGCCCCAGGGTTCAATATAAAACTATTAACAAGCTAGTCAGTTTAATCTCTTATGATAGACTTTGAGTTGAAATATTTATAATTGTGTGTGCCAGAAATCTTGCGAGATTATAAATCTAAAGACAAGCTAGTCGCTCAAATCTAACATACTAGAAATCTAAGCACGATTTCTATGTAAAACTCTGTACAAGCTTGTTGGCCAAAACTCTTTTAGTAGATTTAGTCAATGCTATAAATTCAGCTGTAAGAGATTTAAAAAAATATGTATTTTTTTATCCAATAGACAAGGGCAACCCTCGCATTAGACTAGGCAATATATAGGTTACCGGGCAGCTTGAGCAATTAACCTTTTAGCTGCATGTGTGTTGTGTATTCTGCCTTGATATTCTAAATTGCAAAGCAATTAAAATGCATTCAAGGCGGTGACAATAACTGCAACAGCTGCAAAACAATAACGACAATTTTTTGATGAGAACTTGCTGTGTGAAAAGTTGCAGTTTGCGCCCTGAAGCAGGCAACACAATTGTGTGTGGCAAGTAATTGCTGAGGCGGCAAGGCTTAGCTTGCTTCCGCAACTAAAGCCTTTTGTTAGCTGTTTGCATGCGTTTGCTGTGCGTTTTTAAACGCGCCTACTTCAGCATGCTAATTACACACGCGCTGCGCGTTTCTTATGTGTTGCTGCCCTCGTTCACACATTTCCGCCATTGTGGCCTGCCCAGCCCTGACTGCAGCAGGCTCGCCATTGCACAGACGCTTTCGCTCTCTCTGTCGCTCTTTCTGTCACACGAGCATCGTCATCTTTATTTATATTTAATTTTATTTTTATTTTTTTTTTTGTGTGTTGGTTCTTCAAGTGTCTTTTGTCAACAGGCAGCCATGCCTCAACTCTCTCAACACACACACATACTGTCTACTCATCCTCAGCTTCAACACTTTTTCAACGCCTCTTGCTGCTTCTTTTTATTTATTTTACTTTACTGCTCTTTGTTTTTTTTTTTTTTTGCTGTTTTGCCGTTTTTGCTTTTGTCTTAATTTATTCTGCTCATTTGCGCGCTGCATTGCATGCAAATTTTCACTGGCGCTATCTCCTTCTCACACTGCTGCGCTCCCTTGTTGTCACTGTCATACAGTGCTTGTCTCTCTGCTGTCTGCTGTCTTTGTTCCGCCCGCGCAACTTGACACCACTTGGCGCTCCATATTGCCTAGTCTTTGTTGGTGTGGGCTAAGGGGAGCCTACTGCTGCCTGCTACACCTCTCTCTCACACTCGCTCTTGCTCTTCACACTTGTGTGCAGCCACTTGACAAACACCCAAAAGCTGCGGAGCAAGCAGCATAGAGCAACAAAAAAATTATAATAAAAAAAAAAAAACGCAGAACAAGGCAAAAATGCCAAACAACAACAACAATGTCAACAATTGACAGTCAATCAATAGCTCTCACTCTTACGCACTCGCATTATAACTAGGCTCGCCGCGGCGCGGCTCGGCTCGGCTCTCTCTGTTGGCTGCTCATTAGCCTCAGTCACTCATTTGGCGAAATAAAACACTTCCGTTTAATGAGTGGCATTCGCATTTCCGCTTATCCCGAAACTCCCAAACTCAGCAGCACTCAGTAGCGCACTCCTGCTCCGGCTCCTGCTCCTATGTGTTACCCACGTTACCGCCGGCACAGTTCAAGTGCGCTAATGTCTTTTGAGTGCTTCGCACTCTTCACTCACTCGTCAGCCTGGGCATATACAGCGCCAGTCACTCAGTCAGTCATTCAGTCATTATTAACGTATTATTATTATTCAGACATTCAATGAGCGTCACCAACTCTCTACAATTCCAACTCAATCTCGGCGGCGGCGTCATCCATTATGTTTATTGTCCTGATTGTCGCTCGTACTTATACATAAAATACCTTTTTTTTTTTTTTGTGCGCCATTAATTGGATTTCTTACTGAGGATTTCATTTAAAGCTGCATCTTGACTTAATAGGATTTTGCCTTTGCCCAAATGCGATTTAATTTTTTTCGAATTTGATTTTGTGTTTGGATATTTGCTTAGACAGCTTATTGAAATTGTGAGAAAGTGTGAAATGCGGAGCAAGCGAAAGTTTTGCAGGCGGAGTGAGTGAGATTAGACTAGTTGTTCATTTGTGTGACTTATGGCGGAGTTTAAGAACCGCCATGGATTTTGCTGCGGATTTTTAAAGTTTCTTAAATAGTTTTTTGTGGATGTAACAATATTCGTGACCTTTTAAGCCCGTCTGGAAATATGCTTTGGGGGATAGTGAGTACATCAAACATTAAGCTTTTGCAAAGTTATCCATGACTCTGAGAAGAAGCAGCGTATAATTATTGATAAATTGAAAATTTTGGATTTAACAAATATGACATATGTTAGAGATGAGCTGAAGAGACTGTCAAAAAGACATAAAGAAAGTTTTCATAGTCCTTCAAGTCAGAAAGTCTTCTAAAAGATATTTTATATTAGATCCATCTAAAACTGCTTGATAGATCTTTGCTATCACGTGCGATTCTTCTGTGCTTTAAAGAAGAATTCACAGTGTCAAGAGTGATTAACTATTATATAGATTGTAGATAGCTTCTAAGCCAGAAATTCTTATTCTTAATAAGACATGTAGAAAGTTTTCATAGGCGTGCAAGTCAGTAAGTCTTCTAGAAGATACTTTAACAGAACTAGAACTGCCTGAAAGATTTTCGCTACCAAAAGCGATTCTTCGGTACTTTATAGAAGATTTCACAGTGTCATGAGTGTGCCCTTTAGAATTTGTAAAATAATCATAGAAAAAATTGCGCTTGATTGTAGATAGTTTCTAAGACAGAAATTTTTAATTGAAGAATGTTCAAATTTCTTGCTTCTTGAAATCGTTTCACTTTTTTCTGAGTGTGTGTATGTCTACATAGGTAATTAGTGGGAGTCGGTCTGCGCTCTGGGTGCCTTAGAAGCTTTGCAGAACTTTAATCAAGCAAGAATAGACTTAAATGGATATTACGTTTTAATAAGGTCGCTCTAAACCAGAGCTGGGCAAAAAGAGAGCGGTCTGCAGTAAGTGCACGAACAAAAAGTGCCCGTTTGGGCTATGGCTGCCCAGCTCTGCTCTAAACTGGCTTGTAGGAGAAAAATCCATGATGGAGTTAGGGAAGTTCTTGAGGTTGGTAAGCTAGCGCTACTATTACTACTTTCATCATGAACTCCCAATGGAACATAGGGCGTGTCAAGTTGGTTGCGTTGGTTACATTCATCGGAGAAGCTTGGGGAAGGGGATTAGAGAAAACATTTTGGGTTCCCCTCGAGACATATTTCTGCTGTGGTTTGAATCCGTGCCATTCCATTTCAATTTGAGTGTTAAGTTCAATGATTGTTGATTTCAAAGACCGGTAAGAAAGAGCCGCCTCTAACCTGAGAACAGGCGCTCACCTAATGACAAACCAGCTGCCAGAGAGGCATTAGGATTTGATTGGAACCTTATCGGCATGGGTGGCCCAACCGGTAGCTTACTACCGCCGACATTGCCTGCAGAAAAGTTGATAAGCGATTTTTCTCAAGAGAGCGGAAAGTTGGGAATAAGAGGCTTGAGATGCCAAGTGGATACAGTATCTTATTAGTACTCAGTACTTCGCTTTACTTGCCCCTTCAACCTGGTCGCTAAAATGAACCCAAAGCTATGGGAAACGTCAAAGATCGCCTACTAGATGCCGCGTAACTCAATTCTATTTCAAAGAACTCAATCTAAAGCACAATAGGCATTATCTTTGTCAGATGAGAAGAGATTTGCAAAATTTGGTTGAAGTAAATACGGATTATGAGACATTTAAAAAAGTTCAGTGCTTAAAAGATTACGCATAAGATAGAAATTTCGTAGAATAGAAAAATATTTGTAGAATCAAAAATTAATAAAAGACTCTACGCCGGAGTAAAGTTCAGCTCCCAAAAGGGATGCTGTAACAATAAAAATCATGAGCTTATTGAGGGTTGTTTGCTATTTCTAAGCAGTCTATACACATAATTTTTGGCTAATGGCAAAAGACATCAACTGGCTCTGCTTGTACAAATTTGTTCAACTTGAAATCTTCTCAGGCCCAAAAACGATAAGCTTCATTAAGTGGCAATGGCTACCATTTGGTTGGTTTCATCTCATGTTTGGGCTATTGCGTGTGTTCCAGTTTTTGTCTGGCAGCCAACAAACATTTACCAACAATTTGTCAACCAGTTGGACTCGGTCGGTCACAAACCGTCAGAAGGGCTTGTTAGCTGCTTGTTGCTGTTGTTGTTGTTGTTGTTGCTGGTTTTGGTTGTTGGCCTGCAGCTAAGAACTACTCAAAAACATATTAATCATTGCATCGTCAACGGGAGGCAAAGGTAAAGCCAAATCCAAAGCCAAATGGTTTAATTGCCTGCTGCTGACCACGAACATCAGTGAAGCTGTTCACCCGGCTCTGGCACTGGAGCTGTGGCTCCAACTCGATTTTGAAGTTCGTCAATCAACACAACACAGTCTCACAGTGACTCAGTTATGGCCAATTATCGCAGACAAGCTGCACACAGATGATATATGTTTGCTTAGCGTAAAGTATCTTATGGATACACTCAGTATCTTTTTTGGTAGCCACAAGCGTGCTGTGCGCAATTTTCGTATATCAATAACTACTTAAATCTCATAAAGAAAAAATAAAAACAAAAACAAATAAATAAAAAAAAAAAAAAAAAATCAACAATGCTAATATGTGTAGGCCGCCCGCAGGCGTCTGTTGCGTTCTCGCTCGTTTTGTGTGTCTGCCTCTCTGTTTAACACACTTTATGTATATTATCAACTAATTTCAGTTCCCACGAAGATTTCCAAAATTAACATTTTGTTTTGTTTTTAATTTTTTTTTTGTCTGTGATCTTTTGGCAGTGCTCTCTCTCTCTCAATCTCGACGATTGCTTGTTACAGTTCCTGCGGCCATGTGGACATTCAAATGCTCTGCACCTGCTGCCCGCTCCCGCTCTGGCGCTGGCTCTGGCTCTCTCCATGCCATGTACACTCGGACACCACACACACACACACAAACCTAATAATTTTGTAATTAATGATGTGAGAATGAGCTGTGGACAGACCAGCAGCAATTTCAGCAGTCTCTTAACTTGACCTTTTTCTGTTTTTTTGGTTGTTTTGGTTTCTGTTTTTATTTTTTTTTTTTTGGTTGGGCAGCTTAGAGACCTGTCGACAGTAGGGTGCCCAATGGACCTACAGCATGCTCATCATCATCATCGGTATCATTATCATCATCATTAGATAGATTATATGTGCCCCCGTTGTTGTTTTTCTCATTTCTATACAAATGTCGCCATGGGCTGTGATTGCCTCTTCTTCTTCAGCTTATAGTTTATTGATTAATTGGACGCGACAAAGTCGTGCTTAGGCAACTCTGGTTTAAACTTGGCTTCTATAATTTGGGAGTATATTCAAACGGGTGTGTGTGGCGCAATTTGTCAAATGCCGTCAGGCAATCAAAGCTGAAGCTGCTCAATCTTATGTTAAATACACTCAAAAAAATTGTTGGTATCTAATCGAAAATGAGTTTTGGTTGCTTGAATTGCTGTCTTAAGCCAATGGAGCTCCAGCTGCCAGCGTAAGAACATTTTGGCCATCCATGGGTGGGTTGCATATTAAAGTGAATTTCAATTCAAGAGATTTAACTCGAAATAGCTGAAATTTTAATTAGAGATTTGAAACGAAGCATTTTTTGCGAAATTTAAAATGAAGCCAAAATAATACACTGAAAATTGATAATATGATAGTTCGTCCTTATCAGGTGCGTCTCTAGGATTTGGTCTTGGGGGAAATCTTCACATCGAAGTGTATAGCTCGCAAGACTTTCAACCCATTTTCCCAACTTTTAGGGGAGTCCGGAGCCGAAAAACCCTCCGTGGATCCGCCACTGGTTCTTAGTGGATTTTCGTTTGTAAAAGTCAAATTATTAGGCATGAACAAAACTCTTTAGATTTAGCATAAAACAGTTTGACATGTTAAAATCTTTGAAAGATATCTGTTTCCTGAATAGCTGAAAACGTCAGAACTATGATTTAGAATTGTATCCAAGTTCTGTCAGACACTCTTATACGCCCAACACAATATTCCTCTAAGCTACATCTTGGTTTGCTAGCTCAGTTTTTTTTTTTTTTGAGTGTACCTACTTTCCTTTAAATTTCAATTCAATTTTTTTTCTTGATCATAGCTCAAGCCCAGCTAACAACCAACATAGCAAATTGTCCAACTGGCGGCCATTGCCATTAGGCACAACTATGCCACCCGCTGCTCCGAGTTGCCACATTTCGAGCTTCCAGCTTTGCACGACGCGACACGCGATGACGTTAAGCAGGACAAAGTCGTCTTATAGTGCAGCTAACATCCACCATCATCATCATCATCCACCAAGTGTCCGTGGTAGTTGTAGTCACTAGTAGTAGGTGGAGACTCTGTCACTACTGTGTATGTTGTTTTGTGGCCAAGTGTTGCATGGCTTGTACCATTTGAGCCATTTTGTTGCTGCCGTACTCCTGCTGCTGACTGTTTGGCTTTTGGGCATAAGGTCAGCCCGCTGCTGGGCCGCCCACTGGCCGGATAACTGGCTAACTGGGTTTTGGCCAACCCGCTGCGACATTGGCTACAAATAATATCTTGTTGCTGCCTGTTTGTGTCGTGCAGGCGTGTTGTTAGTGTTGTCGCTGTTGCCAAAGTGCAGGACAACATGTGTACTCCATCACATGGTTGCCAAACAACTGCAACAACAAAAACAAATTTGCTTAACTTACCCTTTTGATTTGGCAAACCGCCCCCGTTGCTTGCCAGCTACATGATTGCCCCTCTGTTTCTACTTTGTATTATTTTGTTGTTGTTTTTTCCAATACAATTTCGATTTCTATCGACGAATTTCATTTGTGTTCTATTTACTGATAGCCATCTAAAATGTTGCCGCTGCCTTTGCTACCAATGCCACCGTCATTGCCAACATCTAAGCCAATTTGTATGCCAAGCAAGCCAAGTCTGGCTCTGGCTTTGTCGCTGCTAGCTGCTCTTGGGGTCTTGGTCTCGGTCCTGGTCCCAGTCCCGGTTGCGGTCTTGGTCTTGTTCGCTCTGTGTAGCTACCCTAAACGTTGGCAAACAAATTTTATGCAAGCAGGCGGTCGCTCGCCGGCTCCAAAATCGTCGTCCTCATGCTCATCATCTTGTTGAATATCATCATCATTATCTTATATATGAAACCGGTCGTTTGACTGTCGTCGCTTCCTTTTTGCGCGCGCACGAGTTTTCAGCAAAAATTTCTTATCTGCAGCTTCGTCGTCGTCGTCGGTGTCGTCGTCGCCGCCTTTATCCCTGTTGTCGTCTCCATCGTTGGCAGCCTTGTTGAACTGTTTGTTTCAAAAATTTTATGGCAGGCAGCAAAGACCGTCGTCGCAGCAGACCAGCTGCAGGGGCCCAAGACGGGGCACAGAGGAGCGCCAGCGACTGGCGTTAGCTGGCGACCTTCACGAAGACAACGTTGCAAGCTGCCAGCTTATAGAGCGTGCGGGGGGTTTGTGCGGACTATATGAAGTTCGACGCATTTGTCTTTGACTGCCCACTGGAGGGTCTTTTGCTGTGCCATAAAAATTCTGTCTGCCGCGCTGCTGCTCCTGCTGCTGCTGCTGCTCAGCTTCTGTCTCTGTTCTGCCGCCGGTTGCGGCTTGCTGCTTATTATTTTGGCAGCTCGAATTTGTTTGGCGCTGGCGTCATGACGTCGCTGCCGCCGCTGCCTTCGTCGCAGCCGCGTCGCGTCGCGTTGATTTCAAGTTAAGATTTGAATGTTGCAGCAAGACAATGCCACGACGTTGTTGCTTGCCTCTGCGATTGCCAATGTCTTTGTAGTTGTTGTCCTGTATTGTGGCGCTCAGTTTGCCCTGCTCGTGCGCTTTTGAATCGTTGATTTGGGTCGTCCATTTGGCGGAATGTCCGCTTGAAGCTCGTTTTTGAGCTCGTTTTCGGTGGCTGTTGCTGGCTGGTGGCCTCGTCGTCGGCATTGGCAACGTCATCCATTTAGTCGTCTGGGCTTTGAGCTCTTGGCTTTTTGTTGTTGTTGTTGTTTTTGGCCTGGCGCCTGCGGTATGCCTTTGTCGTCGTTGTTCTCGTTGTTGTCGCTGTTGTCTTGTTGTCGTCGCCGTCGTCGTCTTCGTCGTAGTCGTCGCTGGCTAGCCTATATGAGAAATGATCAGACATGAGAAACAAAAGATTTGCAAATGTCTTTTGCTTTTTGGACAACAAGCAGCCCAACGCCGACGCTGTTGCCATTGCCGAGTTGTTGCTGTTACCCTGGCGCTGTCATCGTCACCGTCGTCGTTGTTGTTGTTGTTGCACCCAAGTGGGGGCAGTGTGTGCCGCCCGTTTTTAACCGACAGGTGACGTGCCGCATGGCCAAGCCAGGCCATGTGCTTCTTGCGCTACCAAGCACACAGGCAGCCACTATTAAAGCGAAGCCAATTACATTCGAAATACAAGGCTGACAAGCAACGAGGAGCGCGCCAACTACTACATTGGAAGACACACATTCATCTTCAAGCAGCACCGCTGACAATTTTGGCGGCAACAACAACAACTTCGAAGACAACGACTACGACGCGGACTGAGGCGCCGGCCCAGCCGCCGCTGACTTGCAACCACAAACGAAATGTTTGTCCTCTTGTCCTCCTGGTGTAACAAGAGGTTTAAGCGCCGTTTTAAGCTTGTAGCCGCCACTGACTGGACTGGACTGCTTTGCATGAAGTGCGTGCCGCGCCAGCAGCTTACTAGCTCCATGCTCTCTGGCAGCTGTGTGTATCTGTATCTGAATCTGTATCTGTGTGTGAGTGTGTATGTTGCCGCTTACATGAGCACTACTTGTGACCAAATCGACGCCAATTGTATGTTTTGTTGTTGCGCGTGCGCATTTGACGCATTTGGCATACTATGCCAGGCTTTTTAATTAGGCACTTGAAAATACAAAGCAACCGACTTGTAATAAATTAAGTGGAAAGAGGCAAATAAACTAAAGCGCAGGGGTTCAAGGCATGGGCTGTGCTGGGAAAATGAAAATATAGCTTTTAGGTTGCGAAAGTCGCACAAGTCGATATGCGCCCCACGTTGGGCCCAAGCTGTGGTTAAGCTGTTGATTTTATTACTAGGCTATGTCTAGATGCAAAAATTTGATTTTGTAACAACTATTGCGGATAAGTAGTTTTATTTCGAAAAATCAAAAAGCTAGAGGATGGC
This sequence comes from Chymomyza costata, assembly GCA_018150985.1. Classification (NCBI taxonomy): domain Eukaryota; kingdom Metazoa; phylum Arthropoda; class Insecta; order Diptera; family Drosophilidae; genus Chymomyza; species Chymomyza costata. Next base: position 21,489,798 of record JAECWU010000127.1, on the reverse strand, counting down.
ACAATAGCTACTGATGGCCTCAACGCAGTAATTCGATTTTGCTAAGCGTTTGTCTTCTCTTCTCTGTGTTACTTAATTAATTATATAATGCATGCTTTAGCTAGTGCTTACAACTAAGCCGTACTTCATAGAATACAAAAATATGATTTATACAACTAAAGGTTGTTCATGTGCCCTTAATGATATATTCTTATCTTAGCTGCCTCTATGCAGCTACTTTTAGCGCATATCTCTAGACCCAACCCTGAAAATGCCGTGACACTTACTGCCTTGTGCTAAGAATATTGCCAACGCTGTGCGCCCCAGATTGGGCGCTACAAACAGCCGCTATCAGCCACATTTTTATCAACTTCATTTATTTTGAGACCACCGTTGCAGGCTCTTACTACTTCGTGTGTGTGGTCAATGACAGTAGGGGTAGCGCCACACACGCACACCCTTGAGCTGTGGTGTAGGACAAGCGTTGATGTTGTTGCACACGCAAAAACGCAATGTGGCACTTAAGCAGGCCACTTGGCTACTGCTTGCAGCACGCTACGCAAACGCAGCAGCCAATGTGAGCAACATCATCATCTGCGTCATCATCGTCATTGTCATCATTGTCATCATCGTAGTAACAACTCTCGTTCTTTTTTTTATCATTAAACGCATAAATGCGAATCTACAAAAGCGACTGCTGCAGCACAGAGTTGCAGCCTTGTGTGGAAATTTATTGCGCGTAAATTTTTATGCCTTGCCTCCAAGTTGGAATCGAGTCAGAGTCGCACTTGGCCACTTGGTGTGGTGCTGTGGCTGTGGCGGCTTTGGTGGCTGATAGTTCCCACCAAACGCGTCGGTAGCAGCGGCGCGTCGTTGCCACCACCAGCGTCATAGTAGTCATTGGCATCATTGGCCATTGGCGTCATCGAGGTAGCGCGATCAACGCTACCAAAGCGACCATCATCACATGAATCTGCCATTTTATTGCCAACCTCACTTTGGCGGCAAAGTTATTAACGCACATTTTTATGGTGGTGGCTGTGGCTGCTGCTTAGTATCAGATACAGATACAGTCTGGAGCAGCAGTCTCTGTCAACGTCACCACCGGCGTCGACTTGGTTGCTGCGTTATAAATTAATGCTTGTAGTTTTAATTTTTCAAGCGCGCTTTGACTTTCTTTTGACCACCAATAACAACAACAACAACACCAACAAAAAGAGCAAGTTCCAAAAACAACGAAAAACAAAAAAGTAAAAATATCAGTGACCAACGATCGTGGTCATTAGCATAGTTCAAACTGAGTGTTTTTTTTTTTTGGGTTGATTGCGTTGTGGGAGCACGGAAATTGTGGGTAGCCCTATATGGCTAGCTAGGCAGCCTGACATACATTTGGGATTTCCGTTGCATTGGAGAGCTCCAGCTCTCTAGCTACTGATTAGCTGCCAATTTAGACCGAAAGCCTACAACAAACATAGTACGACAACAATTTCCTCAATCAACGAAAAGCAATCAACAAACAAAACCAAAATATATTTATGCAATCTAAGCAAGTTAAATTAACATAATTTTACACTTAATTATAAACAGCCCATGCAAAGACAAAAAAAAATAGACACTAAACTGTCTTTGGAAGTGGAGCCCAACAATGGACACGGCCTGAAACAAGTGACTGAGAGACAGTTGGGAGCACCATATTATTGAGACAAAATATTTGAGTTAGTCAAACGTCATGTTCTTCGGAAGAATAAGGCAATGTACATTGAGTCTGCAGTGATCTCAATAAACCTTTAGGCTGTAACTAAGAACTGTCTGGAGATTAACTAATTATCGCTACTAAGCACCCATTTGATGAGTGCAGAAGTGCTGGAGAAACATCTCTGTTGGCCAACATCGATATATAGAGATTTTAAATTTCGATCATCGATGTTTTCTTCAGCACTACTTTGGATAGTTTCGGCTGTAAAAATGTTTACAGCTTTCATTGAAGCGTTTCTAATTTGTATCCCTTATATCAGTTACTCTTATCTCTGTCCGTTCCTTCATACGAAATTCAAATATATCCTTAGCAACGCATTTGTGACATATTTGGGAAATTTGTTTCTACCTAACGTTTTCATCGAATTTTTTCGCAAGATATCAGATCTGCTTATCACTGTCTATTCGTTCGTTTAAAAATCGCATATATATATAACAATATATTTATGTGTAAGTTACTTTCCTCTAGACAACAATTAAGCGTTATCATTAGACTTTAGGACTTGATAAAAATCGACCTTACTCTGTGCGACCGTCTGTGTGAAGATCTACATCAGTGCAGGACAAAACATATACAAACAAGCATTTCTTTATGTGAGTAAGCAGCGCAGTAAGCTACAGCTTATGAGAGCGCAAGAATCACAATCAAGCAAAAACGAGAGAAAGATTTGACGCACCCACACCGTGCATGAGCCGACTGCGCTGCAAAGGATGAAAATCTAAAAGGATATTGGCAAAAATTATAGATTTCCCTACAAACAATATTTCACATGGGCTCTTTATCCTTGGTTCATTAACAAGCTAGAACCATTAACTTTGGCATGCAGCCTCATGTGAGCGTAATAAACATATAAATGTGACTTTTTTACAAATCATCTGCCTATGCTCATGTATTTATCCCACCTACTCCGTAGCCCATTCTCCTTCAATAAGTGAGCGTCCTCAACGCCATCAGAGTAAAATTTGGGAAAAAGTGGATGCAAGGCCGGATGTATTTGAAAATATGGAAGAATAAGCTTTGCCCGATTGGCTGGCCTCATCAGCCCCAGTGAGAGATATAGGAAATGATGATGAGGCTGAATATATATAGCTTATGTAGTTGTCGATGTAACCTATAAAAGCTGAGCTTTTTTTACTCTAGGACATCTAGTTTGCAAGTTATAGCCATTTGAAGTTGGAAGAAGCTTTTTCCGATTGTTTTAAAACTGGTAGCTAAGGTAGCGATGCTATTAATGCGCAACCGAGTTTCCGAATTGTAGCCATTCAAAGTTAGCCTGCTTGTATTTAATTATTGCTAAAAACTTGCGTGGAAAACATCTATCTCTTGAAGAGAACCCACCAAAGATTTACTTAACCAGATCTTTAGGCTTTACTTCCACGTATTGCTTGAGCATTTTGGAAGTTATAGCCACAACTGATTCAGTTTACAGCCCAAAAATCAAACAAATGGAAAATCTGCTTCTGAAGAAGCTGCCGTCAACAAAACTCATGTAGACTCTGTTTGGAGCTTAAGGAAAGTGTATTTAACTTAGAATATCAAGACCCAGCTAGAAAATGGAGTATTCGTACGCTTTCAATGCAATCAAGACCCCACATAAGTTCCAATGGACCAGTGACAAATCTTATGTATTTCACGTCATCTTGAGCCAGCCAATTGAAGGCTAGACCGTGTCTAGGCATTGGTCAACACTTGTGGCAGTTGTGGCACTTGTGGCAGCTACAACTGCACTTGGTCAGCTCTAACGTTTGGCTGTTAATTAATTTTTATGTCCCACTCTAAGCTACGCTTTGCTTTTTTTTCTTTCCATTAATTAAGCAAAGAACTTAAATAGTTGTTGCCTTGTTTTGTGTTATTGTTGTTGCCCCACTAGTTGCCAACTTAGTGTGTGTGGCTGCAACGCCGCAGTCGCTGCCAGGTCACAGCGTGTGGCAGCTTTGTTGCCCCGCGGTGCCGCTGCCGCCGTTGCCATCGCCATGACTTGTTTTATATACCTACATATATGCCCACACACACAGCCTGTGGTGACAGCACATGGTGGACAAGAGATTGAGGCGGGAAACAAGATTTGATTCATTCATTAAAAAAATAGAAAAATAAAAACAAAAGACAAAGCGATACTAAAAACACTAAAAGACTAAATGATAGCCACCAAAATAGATGCGTTATCGAAATTTGAATATTAAACAAGTGTCGATTTGTTTTTGTTTCTTTTTTTGTTTTCTCATACGATCCCCGCAAACCTTGTGTAGCCCCATAACAAAACCTATTTTATGGGTCTTTGCTTTTACGGGTTGTTTTTGTTTTTTTTTTCGGGGTTCCGGATCTTAAACACGCTGCGCTGAATGATGTCTATGCAAAGCCACAGAATTTGAACTCAAAATTAAGTTATAAAATCAAAATTTTAATGGAAGTTCGCAAGTTGGTGCAACGCTTAGACCGATAAGATAGCATTATTTCGAATATATAATGAACTTCAAATGTGGCGGGCGGCAACATGAAATAAAAAAAAAAAAACAAATCAAATGTGGTACGAGAAGTTTTTGGTAGTTTTTTTTTTTTTGTTTTCTAGGCGCTTGATAAATCTATATATTATATTTGGGTCAGACTTAAGCCAGTAGGACTGCATAAATGTGGGCTCATTAGTATCCCTGGCGATCAGACTGCAGCCTGAGCAGATCAAGCTGCTCATTAATTGTTCTACAACTGACAGATTGACTGACTGACTGACTGAATGAATGAATGAATGAATGAGTGTCGGCTACTGTTTGCTTCTGGCTTTCACTGTCTTGTCTTTGGTTTTAGCTCCACTTTTAATTTCATTTACATAAAATCTTTTGTGTTTTGCTGATTTTTATTTACACTAAATTATCGGCAATTTATGCTCTACACAAAAACCTTTCACATTAGTTTTGTGTTTTTGTTTTTTTTTTCTTTTTTCTTTAACTTGTCTTGTCCATTCATAAAAATTGCGCATAATAAGTCGGGCTTGAACGGCCACGACTAATACCCAGTACTTACGACAGTGGAATGCCCTATAGCGAAAAAAGTTAGCATGTACATATATACGCCAAAGGGATAGCAGTGGGTTGCTGGTTTTTTTTTGACAAAAAGTCAATCTAGTTTTGTTTATTAGACACACATGAGACTACATAGCTCGTTTGCATATCAAACAATTTATATATATAGGGTGTTTTTTAGAGTAATGCTCTCAGCTGTGTTTTGTTCACCATTGCTTAACATTTTATATTGAATAAAAATACAATCCAACAATGTTGCCAAATAATGCAAAAGTATTGTCAAAGTGCCTGCTATTTGAAAAATATGTTCCAGCAAATACATCCAAAAATTTCCAAAATGAAACTAATTTCAACTTAATTTCTTTATTATTTTTGCCGCTGCTTAAAAAGTAACTATATATCAAAAGATGTGTCCTATTTTGAAAATTGATCCTCTATTATTATATATATATTCTTTGCCTAACTTTTTTACTATATTACGTAAGATACTGACATTTATAAGAACTACAGAGTTGCAAGCGAACTAGCATTTTCTGCTTAGCAGTAACGTTCGAAAAATTAGTTTATATTTAAAAAAAAAAAAACCATCTAAAAAACACCCTATAGTTGTTTTTCGAAGTAATTTTTTGTCAAATTTTCAGTCCGTACTTCTTTAAAAAGGAATTATGAAAGGCTTCAATTTAGTGGCTACAGGTGCAAAGCTCAATAATTATTATCATAAAAAGTTACCCTCTATCAACAATTAAATTTGTTATGCTTCTTATATTAAAGTAAAGTATGTAAGCTTCTTAAAATTATAATAAATAGAGTATAGCTGGCTTATGAGCCTTTTTGCTCGCAACGAGTTAAAATAAACAACTTTCTAAAAAAAAAACACCCTTTAGTTATTTTAAGAAGTTCTTTTTTTGTCACTTCTTAAAAATGAATTTAAGGCAGTCCTTAATTTAGTGGCATGCTCAAAGCTACAATAGTTACTATCACATAAAAGTGACCCTCTATCAACAATTTAATTGGTTATGCTTCTTATATTTTATTACATTATGTAAGCTCCTAAAAATTATAATAAGTGCAGTGTAGCAGTCTTTTCTGTTCGCAACAAGTTCAAATAAACAACTTTAACAAAAAAAAAAAAAAAAAAGCACCCTCTATTTGCATTAAAAAGTCGTTTTTTGTGAATTCTTCAATGTACTTTTTAGACGTTGCCTATTTTTTAAATATATGCATAGGAGGTCCAAGCATCCTTAAAGATTGATATTTTACAGCATGCCTAAGAATCCCGAAATTCTGCTGAGCGAAAAAGTATTGACTTTCGTTAAGGATTTGTTATGAGCGCATTTTTTCATAAGCTATTTGAAACTTCATGTTCATGTTCCAGAACTTTGTACATACAGTCGTACTTTCCAATATCGAGCAGCTCTACAACAAATCAATTCTTCGTTATAAGATGCTCGACTGTAACTTGACAATCTAAGTAAGTTGTACTAAAAGTGTGACCATACATTTTTTAATTTAAAGTTGTTTTTTCTTTTTTAATTTGAATGAGCGGCATCAGTTGATTACTTTTGTATATTGAATTGACCGTGAGTTCTTTTCGTATTACAAATGGACTTAGCTTTATGGGTTTAATTGTTCTCACTTTGGCTTATTGATTCGGAATTGCTTTTATACATGAGTATGACGTTAAATTTGCTATCTCTAGCTACACTTAGTTTAAGATTCGGCAAAGTTCTGATAACAACCTAACTTCTATGATTTTCAAGATCTTAGCATCTGCTTAAACAAACACCAGATACCCCTCCACGCCATATTTAAAGTGTATAGTCTGGTCATAAACTGGTCGGAGCAACTTACAGACACAGACCCATACTAGATGCAGTTGCAGCAACGTCTTTGTGGCGCATGCGTTGGCGTCGCTGCTGCTACTACAGGGGCCCACATTGCGTATGCTTAATTTATCGACACTTAATGTCAATGATGCGAGGCGGCTGAGCTGCCGCACTTCAATTAAACTGCAGCCTGTCAATTGCAACAGTGTGTGTGTGTGTGTATGCATATACATATAGTATGTATATTTTATACATATGCATATACTGACTGTCTTTGTGTTTGTGTGTGTCTGCATTATGCTTAACACTTGTCCATGTCGCCAAAGAACAGCCACAAACAGCGCACAGTAGCCGTGTGGGACTTTGGGACCACTTTTTGAACCCGCATCATATGCATGCGTGCAAATAAATTTGTCTTTTAGTAATTGCTGAGTGTTGACTATAAACAGGCTACAGCGAGTCAGAGGCAGCTCCAGAGTAGATCCGTCTGTCGGTTGGTCGATCTGTCGTTCTGCCATTGGTATCATCATTAACGTTTTAAGTTGAATTTCATTAAGCAGGCAGGCAGACCGTCAGACAGCCAGCCAGCAATCGGTAGCCGCCAGCTCAGGTCTCTGGCTGTCGGCACATTTTATAGTAACTTAAAAAAAAAATGCAACTCAAATCCATTGGAGCAACAAAATTTAAAAAAATCGTATGCGAGTGGCCAAAATGTGACAAAGCCAACGCCGACAACGACGCCAAAAAATACAAGAAAAAGATATTGGCTACAATGAGTATCGACGCAAATGCTGTGTAAATCGGCTATAAAGCAGCTAAAAGTTAGCTACCTTCGAAATTAGCAGCTTTATAAGAAAAAGCCTTCCAGAATTTATATAGACTAGCGTGTTTGCTGCTCCACATTTGGACTATGTGCTACCATAGCTCAGGGCTCAACACTAGGCTCACTTACTGAGGTTAACCAGCAAGTGCTACAAATCTCATGACGTCACAGTGTGCCCACCTACTAGAGTTAGCTAATGAAGTCGCTCATAACGATTGGGGAAAAGCAATTCTTTGAAGATCAAAAGGTCTAGCTAGGCGCTCCTTCAAAGCTGGTGTCTAATTAGAAGTTTCTTCTATACTAAGACTTCATGGTATATCGTTATTAGAGCATCGGTTAGCATGAGGCCTAAAAGCAGTGCTTTTAGAAAGAAGATAAAGTGATTACATCATAAATTTAAAGAGTATGACTTTGAGCATACGAATTTTGAAAAACTTGCTGAGAAAAAGGAATCAATTTTTGCAAGTTAAAATATGGTTTAAATTTTGAGATAATAAATGAGACTAGTTTACAATTTATCAAAAATTGTAGGTTCCTCAACATTTTTTCATTGCCTTAGTAAAATGGCATGCCAAAAGCCACAAATGCAATCAAAAAATTTTTCATGCAACGGATTTCGGGAAATTGCGAAAAAATGCATTTTTCGAAATTAGAAAAAAAGGTTCTCTACTTAAACTGATTGAGATAATTGCAGATAATTGAATTACCTACGGATTAATTTTTTCATGCGATGGATTTTGGGAAATTGCGAAAAAATCCATTTTCGAAATTAGAAAAAAAGTGTCTACTTAACAGCAAATATCTCTGGCTGCACTAAACTGATTGAGATAATTGTAGATAATTTAATTACATATGGATTAATTTTTTCATGGAACAAATTTCGGCAAATTGCGAAAAAATACATTTTTCGAAATTGGAAAATAAACTTGAATAAACCCATGGATTAATTTTTTCATGGAATGTATTTCGAGATATTGCGAAAAAATTTTCGAAATCAGAAAAAAACCCATTTTGAAGAAAAATTCTTTTTTGAAATTGTTTTCATACAGTTTTATTCATGGCTCGTAAAGTTCGATCGTTTGCCATAAAAAAAATGAGTGAATGTTTCTCAAAATCGGATTTTTTGTAAAAAAATACAAAAAGTCTATTTTTCTCAGCATCATGCGAAGTTAGATTTTTATACCCTAACCTTAAGGTACAAGGCGTATATTAATGTTATGCAAGCCGAAAATGTATGTAGCATAGAGAAGAAGACTTCGCAGACTCCTCAAAGTTACCTTAAGTATGATCAGGTTGGCTAGAGAAGTCGATATAACCATATCCGCTGTCTCTCTTTATGAACGCCTAGAGCAACTTAGCTCTCAGTTAAGATTCCTTATTATTCCTCGAGAGACAAGTTTATTTTATTTTTTGGATATCGGTGCTTAATATATATATGTATAGCCGCCAGAGGGCTGTTTCGGGGAACCCTGAAAAAAACCAAAGTTTAAATTTACGTTGCCCTTCAAGTACTAAGGGACTTCCCAAAGTGTGACGTCATGCGTGTATACATCAAAGCTGAATGAAGTATTTGCAAACATAGAAAGAGAGTTACCTTAAGTAAATCGCAAAAATTTTGCCGCATTTTATGCTACCCTACACGCTATTGAGTGTAGCGCATTGCTGTCTAGTCTACGGCCAACAAATTCACACCAACAACAGTGTATTTTTTTTTTGTATTAAATATACAACGTTATTTGACTAAATATACAACAAAAATAAGAAACGAAAAGAAAAAAAAAACAAAGCGTTGAAACTTCGGTGGACAATCGCTTAATGGCTCGCCTGCAAAACATGAAAAAATACTCAAGTGTTATCGATTAATGTCCAAGTCTAGCAGCTACCGAACGAGCGGCTAAAAAACTGAGAGAACCCCAAACTGAAGACCCAACAACAACAACAACTGCTGCTGCTGCTCATCCAAAACTCAGTGGCTAAATGGAAGACACTGAAGTTATTGTTGTTGTTGTTGTTGTTGCAGTTGTTGGTTCTTTATTATGATTATTCGCCTTTTTAATAAAGAAGAACAAAAGATGCCGACAAATATGGCAAAGCGACAACAACAAAGCAGTTGCTGATGAGGAAGAAGCAGCAGCAGCAGCAGCAGAAAGAGAGCACTCGACCGGTTGATTGCGGCATTTTGATGGTGCTAATGTCATCGAGCGTTGAACACCTTTATCTCTCAGTTTGTTGCATTGAAATGCACACGCATGCGCGGCCGCCAAGTTGCATGTTGCATGCGACACCAGCCTGGCCTCAAAGCAGCCCTTCCCTTCCCCCTCTTGCCGCTGCGCGCTTATCGCAAAATACAAAAAGCGAAAAAAAAAACGACTACAAAATGTAGAAGCAGCTAAATAATAATAGTCGTCATAGCGAAATAGTCGCAAGTAGTTTGGTCGTTGTTTGGAACTGGAACCGCTCTTGGAACCGCTCTTGGTGGTGGGTCGTCGCTCGCTGCCGCATTCAATTTATTAGCTGCAATAAAACGCAAATCATTAGCTTTATTCAAAGACCGAAGCAGTTTGCTTTCCGCCAACTCTCGCTTCGTGGCGGCTTTGGCGCTCTTAACTTGCCACCAACTTGTTGCCACCATGCGGCAAAAGTGTTGAAATCATTTGAAATATTTGTCATTTGCAGATAGGCTTGGACAGCGCTAATGGTGCTCGAGAGCTGTCACTGGCATTTTGAGTAGGCTATTGCAGTTGATGTCGCTACTCTAACGAGGCAGGCATATGCGCTACTGTGAAGAGTATGTATGTGACAGCAGCTGAACGATGTTATGTACTGCATTTTAATAAGCAATATGAGTTGATCAAGTGAAGGAAAATACTGCTCCTAGGTATAAAAAAATGTGGATCGTTTGGCTTACTCGAACCCTTCATATACATTTTTGCGAAATGAAAAGTTTTGTATGGATGAGTGGAACAAAAGAGAGGTTCGGATTTGCGACGTCAACGATATAGGAATTTGTTATTTTTGTTTTTGCTTATAAGGCTCACAATAATTTTCTTGACATTGTAGAAACTAGTTTACTTACGAGTGTATGCGACAATAGTACACTCTACACTTATTTTTCGAAAAAAAAATTTAGTATCGATAAAGTAAGAGCTACAAAAGAGAAACAGTTTGCAATGGCAACGCTGTGGGCATTTTTTTTAAAGAAAAAAGAGTAGTTTTTTTTTGCCTATTAGGCTCACATAAGTTTTCCTGACATTAGAGGAACTAGTTTAGTATGCAGCTAAGAAAAGCGTTCTTTGGCATAGCCATATTATTATTTTTGTCTAAAAATTGACAGAAAGTTTTTCTTAGAAAAATTTTGCTCCTAAATGTGATTTAGTTAATCAAAGCAAGAAAAAAATACATTGTGGTACGCTCTAGAAAAATGTTATTCAAGTGAAAATTTTAAAAAAGATTCAGAATAGCATACGACATGCTCTAAAAGCTATAATAGCTAACAAAACCAAAATAAACTTACATTTTTACTCTGAAACCTTTTTACTGAATTGATATTTTGAAGCAGATTCAGTATAAAATATTTTCCAAAAAATCTAAAAAAGGTATCTAACAGAACCCAAAGAAAAAGTCAAGTTTTTAAAAGGATTATGACTCTAGATATAAGAAGTGTTAATAAAAATATTTCGATGAAGTTTCTTGCTGATGGAATCAAACTTAACATACCAACTTAATTTGTAGTATAGCAGGCGCGGAGCTAGGATTTGGTCATAGAGGGGGGTTCGCAAAAAACTGTCAACTCGAAAACTTTCCTTCCCCCCGCGGATTCGCCACTATAATATAAAGTATTTACAATTCATTGCGCTGATCATAAATTCTGCTACATATTACCACCAACACGCTGCACCCTAATAAGTTCTAAAACCCAGCGTCATCTACTACATCAACTGACTCAGAGTTGGCACAACACCTTAGCTACATTTGATCATCTGAATTATAAGCTGTGACTCATTTGTTGCATGCTTCAACGAAGCGCAACGCAATGTTATATTGCTTATCGTATATCGAATATCGACATTGCAATTTTAAGCGAGTGTAGAAAATCATGTTCCAAGCGCTGCCAACAAAGCACAACTACGGGGGGTTGGAGGGTGGTAGCGCTAACCAAGCCTAAGCATTTTGATTTTGGCCAATCGACTGTGACCGACAAGAGGCGAACTAACAATTTGCATACACGATGTACCAGGGCAGCATCATTAGCTCGCAGTCGAACTGGAACTGGGAGCTGGTCGCTGGGAACTTGGACTGTGACTGCGATTTCTTGGTCTGGCCAGAAACGCCGCCCATTTTGTTAAGCAAATTTGCAATTGGTTGCCGTCGCAAAGACGCCAGCACAGACAGCCCAAAGAGCACTGGCCTGATATATTATTGTTGTGTCTTCGACAAAAAAAAGCGCAGCTACATACAACTCTGTTTTTGTTGTGTATCTCAATCTGTGCTGGGTTATGGCTGTTGTTGTTGTTGTTGTTGTTGTAGCTGGCTGCTGTTTCTTTTCGGGTTGTCATTAAAATGTAAATCCATTTAATTAACATTTTTTAAACATTCATTCGATACATATACATACAGTATATACATATGTATATATGCTATAGCGACCACCTAAAAAGATAAAATGCAAAAGAATTGTTATAAATTGTACATATATAAATTTTTGACAGTGTATTTAAATAAAATGTTTAAAAAATACCAAAAAAAAGTGCTGACTTTTACAGCGTGAGAGTTTTGACAGTGCACTAAAGTTACATATGCGAATACAACTCTGCGTACAGCTGACGCTTAGCAGCACTGCCTGTTGTTGTTGTGCCGCCTGGGTGGCGGTTAACCTTTTTTTTTTTTTTTGTCCAAAGGTTGTCATCAATATATTTCATTGCTATTGTTTTTGTATTTCTGCTTTTTTATTTTTTTCATTGGCATAAAGTTATGCATAATTTACAGATTAGTTTAAGCGAGACTCAGTCGCTGTGTGGTAGGTAAGGTCTACGAAGTTACGAGCCTGTGGCTGTATCTGAATCTGTTACTGAATCTGTGTCTACCTGCCAAACAGAGCCAACGTTGGCTTAATTAAGACATGTTTCGCTTTAACCCATGACTGCCGTTTAAATTGATTGCCATACGTGCGCTCAATATGCATATCGATTTAACTTTCAAAAGCAACTCTTAATACAGCGACGGCTTTGGTCAGCTTGGTGGCAACTCTACGACTAATTTTGATGACCCTGTCTATGAATATTGTACGGCGGCAGTACAATTATGCCCATAATTGTACAACAGGTAGCCAAAAATGGATTTCCTCTGGCATAATGCGCAGGGTGTGAGTTTTGTATGTATCTAACTTTCTTTTTATACACTGTAACATAGAGTAGAAGACGTTGGTAGAGTTTCTAGACATGTTCGTACGTCTGTTCGTCTAGAGCTTGTGCACTATTTGAGCTAAGATAACCAAACTTGAGTTTTTTAGTTCGTTTTGTTTTTCCTTGCGTCACGCAACCTGCCAATGCCAAACTTTAAAGCACTTTATTTTTTTTTTAGTTTCAAAGCGACAACTGTGAAAGAAAATCTTTCGACAAATAATAATCGAGCGCATCGCCTCAGTAGTAAGAGCTATATATAGAAGATATTTTAAAATGGCCTTATAGTGTGTCTCAAATTCGTCTGCGCTTAACATTAAAGTTTGTTAAAATTTTTAAAAAATTTTTTTTTAACAACAGATAGTTAGTCTATTAAGTTATAACAATTTAACAGAGTTAGCTGGACTTGGTTTGTTTGTTTAGTTAGTTAACGCTATGTTTTTAATGCAATCATTGATCAGTGTAACATGCAGAGCTGTTGCAACAAGTTGAGGGTTCACTCACTCAATGCAATTCGCTTCAATCCAATCACATAGCTGGCTAATTGTATTTGCCAGACAAGTTCGCGTTCAGAGTTGTTGGCAATCATTTGTGATCAGATCAAACAGTAACTGGCCAGAACTGGTCAAACCGTTAACAGCAACAACAACAATAACAACTACATACAACACTGGCATGCCAAATCAAAGTGTGAGTGATCATTCAATTAGGCACGCCAACAAGGCGACACAAACCACAACAAACAATACGAACACGAACGAACAACGATCAACGATCAATGATCAGTGCAACAATAAACGCGTCAACTAACTGAGAGACACCGTCGTCGAACGCGTCGTCAACGGCGCGCACTGGCAACGCCAAGGAGTAGCGCAGCGTTGCCATCATCAGTTAAATTATGTGATAATATGCCAACAATGAGTGTGCAACAGCAATGACAGCAACAACAACTTTGGCTAGCAATCAACACGCAAAAGTCGCAAAACAAACGTGTCGATTATTGTTTACCTCATCATCAGCACCACCGAGTGGGAGTTCCATAGTAAGCAGGAGGAGCAGTGCAGGAACCCAACTGAGCGTTACACATGACTGGCGTGAAAGATCGTTTGAGTGGCTGCACGTAGCAGCAACAACTACAGCAACAACAACAACAATCCAATACTAAAGTTGTCGTTGTTGCCCGTTTTGTGACAACGTCGAAAATTGACGCACCTTTTTTGGGTTTGAGTCCGCAGCTCAATCAGTCGCCGTCAATTGGCTTGGCACTACGTCAGTTTGGATCTGTCCAAAGACACAACAACAACAGCAACAGCAACAACAAAGCTCTCTATAGTATAGAGTGATTAAGTGTTGGCACCAAACAGCAGCATCAAGCACTAGCCATAAGAACAATCCGCAAGATACATTTTGCTCAGCTGCTTAGGAACGTGCGGCAATGTTGCATGCAGCACAATTTGACGTGTGTCTATAAGTTGTTGTATTAGTTGTTAGTTGTTGTTGTTGTTGCTAGCAATTGGAATGCTTTGGCTGATTAACACGGCTTAAAGCAATGATTTGCGGCTGCCGCCGCCCACCACAAAGTTAAGCTGAAAAAAACGCAACAAACGCTGTGAAAATATGTTAAAAACGCGCGCAAAACGCTAAAGAAACGCGAGGTTTAATGCAGTAAGAAGCTCAGAAATTGTTTGTGCAAAGTTAAGCCAGAAAGACTGCAAGATACGCTTTGTTTGAAAAAATTATATATAAACACACAGTTGAGGGGATTCAGAAGCAGAAAAATTATCAGTGGTGCCATATAAAACAATTTCTCTACAATTTCAATTCGTCGTGCCACAGACACCATTTTGAGAAGCTTTTAAATGCCACCATATAGCTTTCTATTTTTTTATTCTCATAAAATTATTAAGTAATATTAGTATGTGTGGTCAAAAAAAAAAAGAAGAGTTTCTGCTAGTGCTGGAGAAAATATCGATGATCGAAGTTTAAAATCTCTATTTATCGGTGTTGGCCAACAGAGATGTGCAGAAGTGCTGGAGAAACATCTCTGTTGGCCAACATCGATAAATAGAGATTTTAAACTTCGATCATCGATGTTATCTCCAGCACTAGTTTCTGCTTATGGGGAATTTGTCTATATTAAAAATTATATCGTGAGCTGATAAGTAACAATCTGTGTATTTTAGATTCTTTCTATAGAAATCACATGAGTCCAAAAAGCTTTTTTCTTTAAATTTTTACTATTATATTGAAATTGCCCGAATACTCGGACCAAACGTTGTGGAATTTTGTTAGCCTCCTACCTACATTTTTAGAATATTTGTCTGGGCTTTCCTATCACTATCAATATTAAATGCTTTACCAGAGAATTCATTTTTTAAGTATTCTTCTATAGTTTCAAAGATAGTAGATAGGTAGTTTTGCTGGCCCAGGGCCAGGGACAGCAGACTTTGCACTCACATCGTTACGTCACTGGAAAATGCTTTGATCTAAAAGAGCACCCTCCACCATCTATTGTATTATATACAGCATTTATTGGTTTTAACACAAAAATATTAAGAATTTGGTTTAATAGTTCATTAAGTTTTGAGATTTTGAAAACTTCTTTATTTTTAAACAAGTATGTCAAAATCTTGCTGAAACTTGCGGATTCTTCCTTTTTAAAGATTTGCTGCCTTTATTAAATTGCTCTGCTGCCTACAATTTTGAATCTAGTACCAAAATGATCTGTGTCCAAAATAGCCATACTTACTTACTTAGTGTAGTCCTCTTCTCCTTGTGGACCATAGGGCCTCTAAAATAGTCATAACTGGGTAAAAAAATTCAACGCTGCGGCTTTTGAGAGCATAGCTGAGTGGCGCCACCTTCTGGCAGCACTATATCATGCAATGTTTAGGCTGCCTGAAAACCGCTTGCAAAACGCACAGCAAACGCGCTAAAAATTATTTCACAAAAAAAAAAAAAAGCTGCTGCTTGACTCTATAATAAGTGGCATACCATATTTGATGCATAATTGCATTATCTCTTCAATCAATTCAATCACCAAATAAAATCACAACAACAACAGCAACAACAACACACGAACATGTTTAGTTGGCGCACATTGCAAGATCCGAACCGATCCGAGTAAAAGGCAGCAGCAGCAGCAGCAATCAGAGAGTTGCAATTCCAACTCCAATTCCGATTCCGAGTTAAGAGTCACAGTCAGAGTCGGAGTCGAGTCGAGTCCAACTGTCAGTTAGTCAGTCGAGTTGGTCGGTCTTCTGTCTTCAACTGGCTGTGGCTGCGTGTCTGCAACAACAACCACTGCAATTGGTTGTTGTGATTGTTGTTGTTGCTGCTGATTTGTTGCCCCATGTTGCTGGTTGGATGTGAGTGACGACTGCGTGGCGTCCGTGTAATCGCACTTCATGTCTAATTAGACTTGTTTATGCCCATTTGGAAAAATGAAAAGCCCCAACAAAAACAACAACAACAACGTGCACATTATTGTATGTGCTTGTATATGGCATATATGTACATACAAGCATTTTTTTTTTTTTATGGCTATCTTCACGGTTATATTCATTTAAATCGCAATTCAAACTCAGCAACTATACAACAACAACAACAACAAAAACAACGACAACAACTGAATGACATTTTAAATGACAATTTTGCGCCTTTTGCAATGCCGTTATCCGCTCACTCTCTCTCCCACAGTTGTTCTCTCCAAGTGAGACCAGACTGTCTTTACGACTTTTAGATACTCTTTAATAGAGATGATATCGTGATTCGCACGTGTGTGAAGGGAAATTTTTTAAACATCTTCCAAACTTTCCGCGGGTTCCGTATTTTTTTTTTATTGGTTTATTGAATTTTTTTTTTAATTTTTTTTCCAATTTTTGCAAATTTTTCAAGAGTGGCTTCAAACAATCTAGTGTTCTCGTGATACCCTCTAGCTGGTTTTCCAAAGGTTGCAGTGAGTTTTTCAACTACTCTGTACTAGTAATGGGAACGTGACGGAAATACGGCGTGAATCACGCTGCGGAAAGCTTTTTGAAAATTTGCAGAATGTTCGAAATTTTTCGCGGAACCCGATTTTGTTTTTATTATAATTTTTTTAAACAGTTTGCCTTAATTTTTTTAATTTTTAAATAATGGCTTCGAATAATCGAGGGATACCTTATAGCTGGTTTCTCTTTCAAAGAACTCTGTACTAGTGATTGGATCGGTAAAATTATCTACGTGTCCCGATTTTTTTTTTTATATAATTGTTTTTTAAAATGCCTTAATTTTTGAGCATTTTTAAGTTATTGCTTCGAATAATCAAGGGATACTCTATAGCAGGTTTCTCTTTCAAAGAACTCTGCACTAGATCGGGTCGGAAATGCCGGAAGGAAAAGTTTTTTTTTGTTGTATGAAATCCCGCGGGTCCTGAATATTTCGTTGATTTTATTATCACTTTTTTAAAACGAATTGCTTCATTTTTTTAGGGAATTCATAAAGAACAGCTTTTAATAATCGTGTGTTGTAGGGATACCATCTAGCTGGGTTCCCAAATTGCTGCGGTCAAGAAATTCAAAATTGCTGTCGTTTCCGAAATTTTTATGTTTTTTTTTCAACTTTATTTGAATTTGTTCTATACACATCGTTAACATATTTCAAATTTTAAAAGAAACTCTCTAAATATCAATCAAGCTCTTTGGGTATAAGTAATGCGTGCTGCAGACAGGAGAGATAGAATTAAATTTTCTTATCTGTTGTCATCCCTTTACCCGAGAGAAAAATTTTATTTTTTTTGCTTTTTATTATTATTTAAAAGATAACACTAGCTAATATTAGTTTTTAAATTTGAAAAAGACTTTTGTTTCAGCAAATTTTTGTCTTTGGTAGTAATTGTGACGTCATCTTGCCTGGTAGGTATTCGCAATTAGTAAGTCTTCAAGCAGAAGTTAGTTAGAGCGCCTGCTTTTCAGTCTTGTGCTCCCACAAGATGTTAAGATGTCTAGTTTTAAGTAAACATAATAATTTTGAAATAGGTCTGATATCAAGTTTCGAGTTTTTTTGAGGACAGATTTGGATGCAAACAGTGAATAACTAATGCAGAAGAATTGCAAGAATTTTATATATGAATTTACATGAGTCTACAAACCGATTTTGGATGTTCTTTTTAGGTTAGCTTCAAACCCAAACATATTTGCTGGATCTTTTTCAAATTTTGAGCTTTGAAGTTAAACTTTGGAAATATCGCTTTATTGTACTAGGGTGGTATGGGATTAAAGGACTAAAGCGTAGCACGCCATTTTGACAAATTGCATGCTTCAAAATCTTCTGCTTTTCGAGAAACAGGAAGCCTGAAGCATGCTTAAATCATGCTAATCCTCTCGCTGTGAGCAAACTTTATTGGATCTCAATCGTTTTTTTTTTGCTGCATCTACTTAGTATAACCCTTACCCTGCAGATTTAAAGAGTATTCAAAATTAATGTAATAATGCAAATTGTTTTATCAATAAATTCTAGACACATGAGAAAACGCATCAAACAAAACGTAATTATGATGATTATAATCGTGTTGTTGTAGTTGTTGCTTGAGTTGTTGCATTTGAATTTATGTGTCAATAAATTTAAAGCAAATTAGCAAATGACGTTTTAAGTAGACGAATACGACAGGCTCAAAGTCGTCCATTTTGTTGGCGATTTATGGTCTAAAAAGCCAACTTGCCACTCACACTTGGCTCAATGCATGATTGAATGAATGCATGATCGAGTGAACGAGTGAGTGAGTGAGTGAGTGACTGAATGAGTGTACTGACTGCATGATTGTTAATTTGATTTGATTTGATTACTGGTTTGGCCGTTTTCGGTTTAAGCCAATTGATTGATGAGCCTAATAATGAAGTGTTTGCCTTTTAAAGCCATCTTCAGTTGGGACAGTCAGTTAGTCAGCTGAGATAGCTATAAAGCGTCTAATAATTGTATATTAAACGATTTATATGGCCAAAGCTGGGAAACTTGAATTTTTAAGAGGATTTTTTTTATATAGCGAGTATATAAGGAAACGGAACAAACTTCAATTTTAAAAAATTTGAGCGGCGGAGAAGTTTAGTCTCTGGACAGAAATATAATATTACTAGCACTTTAATGAATCGTACAGAACTGTTTAGGCTTGCATATTTACTTTTTTAGACAAAAATGTTTAAATTTATTTATGTTGGCAAATATTGAAATAAAAAAACTATAACCAAATACCAATTAATGTTAATAAAAATAAAAACTATTACTTAATTAAAGTAAAAGGCAATGTCAAAAACAAAAACATTTTCAAGAGTTTTAATTAGGAAATAATTTGCGAGTTCACTTTGTCTGGCATAAATGCCTAAGGGCAAGAACGCACGAGTAAGGACGTGAGGCAAAATGGCACTGGTTACTTTTCATAACCGTTGATGCCAGTGGCGGATCCACGGGGGATTTTCGGGTTGGAAAAATGGGTTGAAAGTCATTTGCGAGCTCTGTATAGGCTTGTATATAAAAAGAAGAGTGATCAATTATCTAAAACGTAGAGCAGAAAATTTGATGGCATTTAAATTGAAAAGCAAACTGACAAAATGAAAATTCAAATATCCGCTGTGCATAAAGAAAGCGATTCCAAGCAGCAGTAGGCGGAGCCCCCTCGTCAACTAAAACAAAATACATTTTTGACATCCTTTCACTAAAGCTGCCTGGATTTTTGTAAAGGCCATAGCAACTCTCCCTATCATATGTAAAAACTTAGTCTTAAAACTTTGTCACCATTTTATTTTTGCACAAAAAATTAATACTGTATTAAATATGTTCACTCCGTAGTCAGAAAAAAACTCGCCTAGACATTAACAAGTCAATTGACGAAGTTCAGCTTAATTAGTCACACCTTAAGACTAAGTAGGAGGAGCGCTTAAAATAAACACACATACATATACATACAGTGAAAAAACACCATTGGTGGTCTTAGATATATGGACCGGAGTGCAGCTCAGCTGACAAAGAGGCGTGTAAATCAAGCGCAGCCATGTAGATACTTAAGATACAATACAAGACAAACAACAACAAAAAAAGATACAGCAAATAACTTAGTCTACAATGTGCTTGTTGTTGTTGTTGCAGCAAGTTGTTGTTGTTTTTGTTGTCGTCATTGAAGCCGTCAACGGCAACGCCATCAAAGCGCAAGAAATGTCTGCGGCCAGCCACAACGCCCAACAAGTTTGGTTTGTTGTTGTTGTTATTCGCTTTTTTTTCATTTTGGCTTTCTGCTTTGTGCAACAAAAAAACATGAACAAAATGGCGGCGAATGCAACATGCAACAACAACAGCAGCAGCTTGTGAGGTCTACACATGCAGGCGCTGAAAGACGCCAAGACTGCAGGCAACACTGCTAAGTAAGCTGCCTAGAGATAGAGTCTAACTTTGTTGCAACTGCAAGTTGTTGTTGTTGTCATCGCAGTCTACGTTTTAGTTGTTGTCGCTTTATCGAAATCGAGTTGAGCCGAGTCAAGTCGATTCGAGTCGCTGGCAAGTTATGGTAATTAAAAAGGTGTTCCTTTGCCAACTTGTTGAGTCTCCGAGTCTGTCTGTGAGGTCCGGCTTTTGGTCAGACAAATTCATATTTTATGACAAAAAAAAAAAAAAAAAAAAAACCAATTCAGACATTCTCTCCGTGCTTTTGGGTGGGTGGTCCTTTTAAGCAAACCCGCTACCCAGAGTTGCAACGTGTAAGTGAGCGGCGGCAGCGGCGTCGTCTACAAACCGTCAACAAAGTCGCTTGTTTTTGGCGTGACTTTTTTTTTTTTGTATATCTCTAGTTAGTTTTGTTATTTTTGCCTTGAACAGTAGTGCAGTGGTCGGGAATGCCTATTTTGTGGCAGAATAATAATAATACATACTTCTTTTTGGAAAGGGAAGGGATCTATTGTATATCGCTGTAGTTGGGAACTAGAACGTGAGCTGGTTCTAGTTGATCACCTACGATCACCGAAGAGCACTGCCGTTCCTCTAGCAAGAGTACTCGTGCATGTTTTTGGAGGAATCAACTTTACTCTTAAAGATCCTACTGCTTTAAGAATTCGTGATGCCCACTTTTTTTTTATTTTTTCTTCTTTGAAACTAAGGTTCATCCTTGATATGTAATCTACAGTGTTGATTTCAAAACTTTCGAAAGAAAACACAGCCCCTTTGCTGTCTCTGCTATGAAATAGAAAGAAAGATATATGGTTTATTTTTATCTATTTTTCTCAATACTAGCTTTTCAAAATCGATACTTCTGAATTTTTTTCGTTGGTGTTTTAGTTCTAAATGTGTGTACTCACGCTCAACGTTTTTCATGTTATTACAAATTGGTTACTTTGTCATGTTCTGCAGCTTAAATAGCTTGTAAATATATGGAAAATTTGTATGGCTTAAAGATGAGATGAGATGAAAAACTAATTAACAATCTTCTTACGATTTTAAGTCATACCCTGCAATTTTTTAGTAAGCGCTTTTAAGTTTAAACAACTTAGTGAAAAGATGATAAGATTGTCGAAAAATACTCAAATTTGAAAAGGTAGATTATGGAATCTTCTTTACTTACTGTAGACAGCATGAAGAAAGCAGATCAAATAATTCGTTGTATTAGAGCTCATTAAAGGGAAGTTCGCTTTTATTATAAGCTTTAGTTTTATCTAACTACATTTCACGAATTTATTTTAAAAAAACGTCTATACCGACCATTGTGCATTCATTGTAATTCGTGTTTATTACCGTGTCAAGTTTTGTCAAGTTACTGTGCCGCTCTAAATCTCAGTTACCCCCTTCATTTTTTTCGTTTTTTTTTGCAGCTTTCAATTGAGTTACTTAATACACAAAACACTCCATCTGTTTTTTATTTTTCTCTTAGACCATACTGAACTCAATGCATAAATATCAGCCGCGCTTTCATTTGGTGCGTGCCAACGATATCTTGAAGCTACCATATTCGACGTTTCGGACGTACGTGTTCAAGGAGACGGAGTTTATAGCCGTAACTGCATATCAAAATGAAAAGGTAAGTCTGCTACTTTAATTTTTACTTATTCAAGCGATTTTTCACATTTTCCCAACTTTATTTGCAGATAACTCAATTGAAAATTGATAATAATCCTTTTGCAAAGGGTTTTCGTGATACTGGTGCTGGAAAACGGGAAAAGAAGTGAGTATCACTAGTGTTTAGTTGGAACTTTAAAAATAACTAATACAATCAAATTGGGTAGATGAGTTTAAGAGCAGGAAGTTCGCGGCATATTAAGATTTT
Organism: Chymomyza costata; assembly: GCA_018150985.1. NCBI lineage: Eukaryota > Metazoa > Arthropoda > Insecta > Diptera > Drosophilidae > Chymomyza > Chymomyza costata. The sequence continues at coordinate 21,467,718 of JAECWU010000127.1, read as the reverse complement.
GCTAGAGTCAAAGTTGGTACTAACTAAAAACTTAAACCAATGCGTCAAGCTGGCAATATTTAGAACAGAAGCGCATTCAAAAACCCATTTTGTTTGCTTCCAAAACTGACTTACAGTTTGTGCAGATTATTGTGGGAATAGAAAGAACTTGTAATTGTGAACATGAACTCACAAATAGATGCTTATGACAATGTTTTCGGGGTAGTGACACTTGGAATCTGTTGTGTATACTTAATGTCAAGCACCTAGCCAGTTCAATTCTGGGATAGTCTTGAGTGGGTGAATTCGCGTACCGAAATTTGATGCCCGCCAAAAAGCAATGTTCCTCTTCTTGCTAAAGCGTCGCATCTAGTAAGTAGGTTTTAGGAGCCTTCATCTCAAGTTTCACAACACAAACAGGTGCTAGACTTAGGGCAGCCTAGCTAACTTCGTTTTCAGAGTGCTGTCGGGTTACGACCTGACGTAAGACGTCTCTCTCGGCATGTCTGCTTTTCAGAAGCCTTCTCCACTGCGTGATAGTAAGCTCACTATCTGGCCTAGCTACCTTTGATGTTCTTTTAATCTTAAACATCCAGTAAAAAAAAATTTAAGAATAACAGTCTAAGGAAGCTCTAGCCTATTTGTATGGAACTGACTAGTTAACTAGTCAGAGCTATACCGCAGTTCGTTTTTGGGTCCGGACTCCTCCAAAAGTTGGAAAAATGGGTTGCAAGTCTTTTGCGAGCTCTGATATATATACACTTCGAAGTGAAGACCCCAGAAAGTAAAAATAAGTAATCCACAGTCTTAAGGAGTTCTGACAAAATTGGGTGAAACTGACAAAGAGCTTACCCCGTTTGGAAACGAGCTAAAACGTCATTTGTCGGGATCTCTCTAGCTATTGGCTCAATCTTGGGGATATTGCTTTGAGCAGGATGAAACCAGCAGATGAAACTTTATTCCGTTTTTTGCCATAAAGCTATCTCATAGTTTTACCCTTACCCTATGCTGTTGGTTCCTGACTGAGCTAATATCGCTGTACCGTACTTCAATCTTTGTCTCTTACTAACTTGTCCAACTTTACTGACTTACATTTCCAATGCCTTCTATCCAAATTGTTTAATTCATTTCATTGCCCATATTTCGTTGAAACAATTCCTTTTGTTGCGACAAACTAATCAGCGCTTGAGTGGAAACTCTCTATATATAGACATATGACAATCAAATTGCAGCCATTTGTGTCAATCCGTCTTTGTATCTTTGCAACTATCGGCTACTGTATCTGTTTGGCTGTCGCCTGATTAGCCAAGGACATTAGTTGATTTTCTTTCAAATTTTTGTTGGATATCTAGCAAGAAACTAATTAGCCAGCAGCTTGTCAAATTGCAAAGTCACACAAAGCTAAGCGCCAATGAGTAAGTGCAGATGAAGCAAATCAGAGCAGGACAGCCAAGTTAATAGGATGTGCCAGATAATGAACATGATGGTGATGAAGATGATGTTGAAGTTGATGATGATGACGACGACGATGACTGGCACCTTTAGCGTGATGGGCTACCAAAATCAAATGTTGCGCCTTGTTGTTGCTGTTGTCTGTTTAGCTGCCATGTAATCCATATTGATGGATTGATTTCAATTTCCTGGGTGGGCTGTGCCTTCTTCTCCAGCAGCAACAACAACAACAGCAACAACATTTTGTTGGTCAAAATGCCTTGGCTTGACTTTTTAGCTGGGATTTTGTAATTGTTTTTTGAAGGATAACCAAAAGTTAAATACGGGCAAACAATGGGCGGTCCAGTGACGCGGGGAGTCAGTGCTTGAAGTGGTTCCGGTTTCCGGCCACAGCACTGTCTGGCCGCTGGCAGCATTTAAAACGCGCCAGAGAGCAGCACACTCTGTTTTTCTGGGGGTTGACAGAGTGCAGATGGATTGTTTTTTTGGGGGCGGCTGCGTCATGACTTAGCATAATGATGAATGACATTTAATAGTTGGTTGGTATGGACAGACGCATGGATGGACGAACTGTTGGACATGTTAAACGTTGCAAATCAATTTTCACTGTGCAACTGGCAACTGACAACGACAAACCAATGATGGCGGGTATGGGTTACCAAACAAGTCTATCAGAGGGAGACCTGCACGATACTATATCCCATGCATTGGCATTTTGCTTGATTGAACCAAAGCGAATTTACTTTGTATGTGTTTTTGTGAACTGACACAAACAATTTACTCAAGTCGTCCTATCGTTGTAAAACTGATTACTACATTGATTGGCATTAGCGTTTCGGCCAGGGATAGAGCTGTCGTGCTGTCAGCAGCATTGGCAATGCCAGTAAACCACAAAATTGAATTCCAATTTTTTTTTTTTCGGCCTCTCTTTTTTTTGCAATTTTGGGGTAAGTCAACCCCCGCATTAAAACTGCACGCAATTGTGTGCTTAAAATCACTGGCACATGCCCATATGGAAACGCAATGTCATTGATGTGACAGCGCCATGTCAGACAGACAAAAGCTCATTGCTGTGTGCGACACTCCTCTTCGTACCATTGTTTTATTGGCAGCCAAGGATGTTCTCCACGGCAGTGCGCCGGGAGTGGGAAGCATGCATGCAAAGTGATTCCAAGTTCTGTGGAAGATTCAACTAACTACTCAAAAATTTAAGTGTAGAAGTAGTTACACTAGTCCGTTAAGACTGTACAGCTCTCTCTTAGTTGTTGGTCCTTGTTAATGTTAAAGCATACTGTATCGATCACAATGGTCAAACGTGGGGCATTGAGGAGCTGCTCAGAGATGCAGTTGGAGTATCAGCTATACTAGCTGCTCAAAAATGCAATTGAAGAATCAGCTACACTAGTTAACTGTGACTGTGGGTCGTTGGTCGTGGGATTGTGTTAATTCCCTAAAACTTCAGCAATTCAAGCATCGAGTGCATCGATCATGACCAGAAAAAGTCAGAATGTTGAAATGCAGCGCGATAGACCCTTGTTCGAAGTTGACTTGTAAAAAATTAACTGCCCGACTATAGAAACAATCAATAATATGCTGTAGGCCTACCGGTCTACTAAAATCCCCTGGGGACATGCCATTAATGCCATGTGCTAAACAAGCTTTGCCCAAGGTTTGCGAATGGATTTAAAGCTTACCAAGTATCTCAAGGAGCTCGAAGTTGCTTAAAAGAAGATACGGGATGTTAGAAGAGAAGAAGAACCGTCGTATGGATACTTTTGCAGGCCTCTAGATCTTTCAATTGCATTGTCTGTAAAAGCATATGCATTAGGTGTAATTTTCTTGAAAGCATCTTCCAGTCATATAAAGGCAGCGAGTCTCTGATCATTTCAAATGAATAAAGATTATATCTAAGTATGGAGACGGGGGCATTCCCCCGAGACTAGGATTTTCTAACAGTAGACATTCAAAATTTTCGGGAAAAAGGAGTGCGCTTTGGGTCCGACGTTAATCACCAGCGGGCCCATATTTTTCTCTCGACGGCAGTAAACTTCTTAAAACCATTTTCCAATTTAATAGAGGTACCCAAGAACATTCCCAGTGCATAAGCTCAAATTTTAGTCCTTAGTTTAATTTGATTTTTGATTATACATTTGGGGTGGTCACTTAAATGATGAAAGCAGTCCAGACTTGTCAATTGAACCAATTAAGCAGAGTAAATCATCTTGGGTTTGATGATGTCACATTGGCGTTACACCAAGGCTTACCCCAAAAACCAGCCAATTATTGAGTGCCGTTCCAGAAATCCCAGCCCAACATCTATCCAACATGTTTCATTCAAATATTAATCCAAAAGCAATCAATGCAGCAGAAATGTTTTATTTGTGCAATGCCATAAAAGCTTTCTAACGAGAGATTTTTCATAAGTTTTCAAAAGAGAAACCCCTGGGATTATTTCCCATAGCTTTGCGGAGCTTGAAAGTATGCTATATGTATATATACAGCTTTAAACGAACAACCGCAGCAGCAGCTCAGATAAAGTCTTAACTCTTTTTTTTTTTTGGCTCTTTGACGCAAAAACAATGGCAAATAAAAACAAATAATTATGGCAATAAGCTGTCCGTAAATCCTGAGCAATTAGTGCGACTTAGTCAACTCTTTGGGAAAGTTTTTTATGGGCTTTCTTGTTGTGTTAACCCACGCTCAAAAATTAATTTGCTAGCAACAAGAAACATATTTAAGTAGTTCAAAAGTGTTGCCAGCTTAAGCAAAACAAAAACTCAAGCATTTATTTTGCGGTCGAAAATGTCAAAACGCTGTACCGCCCCTGCTTGGGCGCTTCATTAGCAGCAATAACAATAACAACTGCGACAACAATAAAACAAAATGTCATAGCGACCACGTTTTGGGTGTCGACCGGTTAATACACAAAATATAAATAAAATAATATATAACCCTTTCGGGGGTAAGGCGGCTTTAAAAGCCACCACGCAGCATGCAAGCGCCGCTAATTGGTGGCAACTCTGGCAGTGCGCAACTTCCGCCGGAATGATATTTATATTGCAAAACTGAAGCCATAATAGTAGCATGGGTTTTTTTTGCGCTCGCTAAAGTTGGAGATGGGCTCTGCAAATGCAAAAACCATAGAAGCTCTGTATATTGCCGCCGGCGTTTGGAAAGCAAACGAAACGAAACGGAAATCTAAAGTGAAAACGTTTTAACAGCATCAGGAGCAGCAGCGGCGGAGAACGCACAAAAACCAAATTGAAAGCAAATTTGCACTCCCTGCAGCCAGCGCCGCAAAAACAGCTTAACAAACCCGGCCAACCCTTAGCCAAATAACCGCAGGCGTTAGTTGACAATAGGCGCGCTTTTTGAACTGTTAATTTGCCAGCTAGCAGACGGTTTTTTATTCTCTGGCCAATTTGCCATCTATACATAGTACTCGTAGTACTCGTTGCATGTGCCAGAGAAGTTGTTTTTTATAGTAGCTTTGGGTCTGGGGGCGTGTATTGGCTGTTTAAGCCCAAAATTTAGTCGTAATTCAAAAATTACAGAGCAGCAGCGTTAGCTAGACCAACCCAACCCAACCCGATCTAACGTAGCCCAGCCCAACCCAATACAATACAACTCAATTGCAGCTAGAGACAAGAGCGCAGACAAGACAAGAAAATTTTGGGCTTGAAACTGCGGACAAGCTATCAAAGTACATTGCGCCTTGATGTATGCCATACTACGGGGCGTTTACACTGCCACAACAACAACAACAAGAGCAAAAGGCCAAAAGATAAACGTCTTAGTTGCCTCTACCTCTGCCTCATATGTGAGTGGCATTGAAGTTTACGGTTCACTTGTCCATACACAGTTACAGAGCCGTAAGCATACAATGCGGCCCCACATTGGGCGCCACAACTGCAGCGAAAGCATAAGAGTTAGGTAAAGACACTTCACCTTTTTTTTTAAGCCCTTTCGCGGAGTAGATCTAGCCTAGCATTATCTATTATGACGAATTTGGACGCTGTGTCCATTAGATTTCTATGCCGCTGAAAGTTTTTGTGCCGTGATCGTAAAAACCAGGGACCGTAACTCTTATAATATTTAAAATAAAAATCATGAAATAATTATTATTTTTTGATTTTTTTTCATTCAAATTGAAAAGTAACTCTTATTTTTTCATTTAAAAATAAAAATCACGAATAATAATTAAATTTCAATTTTTATTAAAAATCGGGAAATAACTCTCATTTTTCAATTTTTATAATAAAAATTAGAAATAAAAATTATTGGGCAATTTTTATTTTTAAAAAATTAAATAAGAGTTACTTTGCAATTTTTATAATAAAAATCAAAAGTAAAAGTTATGGCGTAATTTTTATTTTAAAAATTGAAAATAAAAATTGAATTTAAATATCTTTTGAACCAAGAAGCGCACAATAATGGTTTGCGCATTTATGTGTTGCACACTTCAAGACCTTTCTGTCGATGCCTTACATGTCCTTGAAGGATCAATACTAAGGATACCACATAAGAAAAATTACATTTTCATCATTTTTTCAACCAAAATAAGTATATGTGTACACTTCAATACCTTTTCAGAGATATCCTTACACGTCCTTGAAGGATTATTACTAAGGATATCTCAAAATAATTTTTATTTCTAATTTTTATTATAAAAATTAAAAAATGAGAGTTATTTCCCGATTTTTAATAAAAATTGATGTTTAATTATTATTCGTGATTTTTATTTTTATGTGAAAAAAATAAGAGTTAAAATTTGATTTTTTGATATAAATTAAAAATAAAAATGTATCCTTTTTTCGCAAGGTCCTTTCAAAAAAATTATATATTGCTGCATTGACTATTATATAAACCACTTTTTTCGCTTTGATTTTTTTCATCAGCATAACTCTTATTTGCGGTCCCTGGTAAAAACTCCAACTTAGAAAATTTACAAAATAGTATTGCAACTTGCAATCAAACCTTATACCATTGCAGTAGATCCTTTGATAATTCTAAGGTAACGAATTTAGTTATCTAGTAGTATTACATATTTATTTATGAACAACGAATTGAAACTAAAACGACAGTTTTTCGAAACATAAAAAACCGACTTGCGTCTGGCTAAACTAGCTTCACCTGCACTACCCTTGTGTGCCCCAAGTTGGGCGCTATTGGGAACCTCTTGCTGTGGCATATCCAAGGTAAGGCTCATGTGCGTGTTAGGTTTGATTTGGTAACTGCGCTCTGCCTGGCTGTTGGCTTTTGTTGTTAAGTGGGTGGGTCGGATACGCTGCCTGGATTAACACAAATTGATTTGCTATTAAATTAGGCGCACACACCCGTACACCAACATACAGGGAACAACAGACGTCAGGTGCATACGTAGTCGGAGGAGCGCAGAAATACGTGGAAAAACAGTTAAGTGTAAAAGAAGACGCCTGTGGCGCAATGTCAGAAACTGTGCATGTGGTTGGGAATGAGGCACTATGGGCTTTTTGGGCAGGGCATGTGGGTGCTGTGCTAATGATACACAGATACACATTAGCCCACACATGTGTGTGCCGAACAACTAAATTGCCCAATTTTGCACACGGGCCTTGCTTTGATGTGTGAACACAACAGCAACAAAAAACAAAAAGAAAAAATTAGAGCAAAAAAAAAAGTCCAGAACCATGCATTTGACGTGCGGCCGTTTGGCGGTTTGTCTGGGGTTTGGGCGGTTTAGGAGGGATTTGGCCCGGCTGGCGCACAGACACTAAATTACACTAACGTGTTTTGAATTATTTTTCAATTTCATTGTCGGGCTCGAAACACATACAACATTTACAGCGCGACAGAAGCAGCAAGTGGGGAATGCCAGTGAGACCAACACAAACAGGCGGCTGTTTCCGCTTGGCGTTTGTTACATTTCAATTAAGTTTCCGGCCAGCGCAATTTGGCTGCATAATTTTGGGCGCCCGCACCACAAAAATGCCGCCAGCGTCTTTTTATCATTTTGCACATACAATATATCATAGAATACAATCCACGAAAGCAAAAATATTTTGTCACGTTGGCATTTTATCCCAAAAGTCGTCGAACAAAAATATTTACACGCTTAGGCTGATGCGCAAAAATAAATTACCAAAAAAAGATATGCAGTTTGGTTAGGACGAGTAAATTTAGTCGTAGAAGCACTCAGATAAACCCATCATAAAGAAGTTGCTGCAGAGAGAACTTCATCCACTTACTAACCCCCTTTAGCTCAACTGACCATTGGATGTTCTAATTTGTGTCCTTGTCTCTCGTACAACTGTTGTTACAGGCAGGCGCTCATGTCTAATCGAGGGTCCGATTCGGACAAATTAAATCCGACGCATGTGAGCAGCTCCAGGGCGCCGCTGCATTTGGGGCATGCCGGCAGGCCGCCACATTTGCATCCGCATGCCGCTGCGCTACTTGACAATCAGCAGGATGATGAAGACAAGCTGCTAGATGTGGTGGGTCCACCGCAGAGTCCCTTGTTGCCTTTGAGCCATTCGCTGCAACAGATGCATGCGCATCAGCATTCGGGTGAGTACTCTCTCATAAATACACATCAAGACTCACACACACTCAAGCGTATGCATCACAAACATAACTAATGTATATAACTTGCTTGTCCGTTTGTTATTTAATTGCAGCACTCGCCGCTTGGTTCAATCATCTGGCCGGCGCCGGCGAACATGCGGCCGCCGCCAATGCGGAGGATGCTTTGCGTCGTCGCCTGCAAGCGGACGATATGGAACGCGATGGCAGCGATTCTAGCTGCTCGGAAAGCGTTGGCGGCAGCACTGGCGGTGCCTTTCGTCCCACCTCGACGGGCAGTCCCAAGGAGGGCGGCGCTGGTAGCGCGGGCACCAATGCCGCAGGCGGCCTAAACACCTCGGGCAGCTATCCCTCGCCGAACATCTCTGTGGGACCACCGATACACCCGTCGCCGCATCTGTTGCCTTACCTTTATCCACACGGACTCTATCCACCGCCGCATTTGGGTCTGCTGCATAATCCGGCAGCTGCTGCCGCTATGAATCCCGCCGGCCTTAATCCAGGGCTGCTTTTCAATGCACAACTGGCGCTGGCCGCACAGCATCCGGCGCTCTTTGGTCATGCCTATGCTGCGGCCGGCCATACGCCCGTCTCACCGCTGCAGGGCTTGAAGAGTCATCGCTTTTCGCCTTACAGCTTGCCCGGCAGTCTGGGCTCTGCCTTTGATGCCGTCACGCCTGGCTCACGTAACAGCGGCGGCAATGGCAACGCCGATGCAGCACCACCGGGCCTGCTCAGCGCTGGCCAATCGGGTCTGGAGAATGGACCACGCAGTCTAAGCTCCAGTCCGCGTCCGCGCGCCACCTCGCACTCACCACCGACACGGCCCATATCAATGTCACCGACTACGCCGCCCTCGCTGCTCAAGCGTCAGCCGCAACATTCACCCTCAGAGCTCAAGAGCATGGAGAAGATGGTCAATGGTCTGGAGGTGCAGCATAATGGCAGTGCCGCACTGCTAAACGATGAGCGACGCTCTACACCGCCGGCGCCACAGCAGCTGCATCATCCCACGGCGCATCATCAGCATGCGCATGCACATCCGCATGCGCTGGCTGCGGCCGCAGCGGCGGCTGCCGCAGCCGGACAGCAGCATCATCATGCAGCAGCCGCAACGGATCAGTGACAATTAATGGACGGTCGGTCAGACTGTGACGACGATGATGGCGGCGGGGGTGTCGGCATTGATATGGACGACGACGACGATGAACATGATCGCTCCTCTGTCATAGATCTGGACGTTGATGTCTGACCGCTTTAGCGCGCAACTCGCTGTTGGGTTGGCTGGCCGGACTTGCGTACGCCGGGCAGCTGATGACGCAGCCAACAGCTCCACTACGGAGGCTGGGCTGTGGGCTAAGATCTAGCGAATTGTTTTTTTATTCGAATTTAATTTGGGGAGCGCCAAAAAAAAAAGAAAGGGAACGAGGCAGTGCGGCTCCGTTGTAAATAATGCAATGCGTACTACACATAAATGTAGCATATAGTATATATGTATAGCTTCTAAACTATGCCTAGTTGAAGTGGCGCGGAGTGGTACGCTGCATGTTGTGGCTCAGCCATAAAAGATGAAGATACTTTTACTGTGTGTAATGTATTTTTTTTTTTTTTTTTGTATAAGCAAATGCTAGCTGTAGTTTTTGTTTTTGTGTGCAGCTGCAGAATGTGGCAAGAGCTGGAGTAAAAGAGAAAAGAAAGTAACGACTGCTTTTAAAAACGTTTGTAGTGTACAGGAAAGTAAGAGAGTGAAGAAAGAGAGAGAGAGAGAGAGAGCAGCGCTAACGATATATCGAAGTTTAGGTTTATCGTTATGTTTTGTGCGCAACTGTAGCTTATGCACACACACATAAACAATTACAAAAAACATATACACACACACACATACTTAGTTTCCTTTTCGCGCGTTGCGGTTGAAGTAAAAAAAAAAAAAAATAAAGCATATATATGAAAAAAAAAAACAAGAACAACAAATGTAGCTTATAAGTGGCATATAAACATTTATAGAAACGTATATTTATGGTATATACGATACACACACACACAGCCCAGACACACACACATACACACACTTGAAATTCTATTAAAATTAACAAGTTTTATATATGTATATGAACAATTAATAATATAAAAAAAAAACAAGCATTACAACTTGTAGCTCGAGGGCAAACAAATTTATATACATATATATATATATATATTGATATTGTACGTATAAAACAAATAGCAACATCAAAGATGGCGCCTAAATAAAATATATATAAATATATATATATATACACATATACATACAACTCTATATATATAGGCATATATATTGTACGATGTAATCTTAAATATAAACAAAAATACAAATTTTTTTTCTTAGTCATAGTGAAAAGTTTTTTTTTTTAGTAATCATAAAGCAAGTGAAATGAAGTAAGGCAGCAGCAAGAGCATTAACTATATTTAAACTAATTTATGTAGTTCTTAAGTAATGTATTGTAAATCCCTAAACAAGCTAAACCCCAGCCTAAACGATTCCTAAAACGAAACTTCTTTTCAAGATTGTTTAAACTTTTTTTTTTGAAAAGTGTTAGCGTATAGCTTATCTAGACAAAAAGACAACAAAAAAAAAAAAGAACTTGACTTCAATAATCTCTAGATTATGCGTAGTCCCCGTCTAAGAACAACAACAAAAACAGCAATCCTAATTTTAAACTAAAAAAAATGCTAACTAAAGCAGACTCTATTTAATTTTTATAATCATGCGTGTTTTTTTTTTCTAATATTTAAGTTCTAAAACCAAAGAACAAGACACTTTTTTTTTTGTTTGTTTGTACTTGTATAATTATTATGAATTTCCATAAACTTCAGATTCAAACACTGCAACACTATACATAGCTTATATACTTATGTAGTATTATTATACATAGTACCGCATCTGGCTACACATAGTGTTTTTTTTTTTTTTTCTTACCACATACTCTTTAGTAGCATAATAGCATTTTTTTTTTTTTTGTAACTAAGTAAATAAAACAAAATATATAAAAAAAAAAAAAGTAAATAAAATTCATGTTGAATTCAACGCATGTTCCTCGCATAAGTTTAGAGCAAAGCAAGTAAACTGCTTTAAGTTTGAAATGTGTAGAGATCCCCCCTCCCAAAACGTAAAAAAAAATAAAAATAAAATAAAAATTATTCAAGTACCCGCACATTTCGCTGCACACACACACACACACAGACACACCCCCACACACATAATTATATAAATTCCAGCCGAACAATTTGTTTTAATTATAAAAATATTTGCAAGAAAATTTTGTAGCAATTTGTTTTTCCTATAATCGGTTTCCTTCCTTTTTTTTCGTATTTGTTTGTTTCGCTGTTTTTTGAATGAATTATACGCAAAAGCAATATTAATTATAGTTAAAATTAAATTTAATACAAGTAATGCAAATGCAAACAAAAACACAACAAGCAAAAACAAAATCAACAAACAAATATATAAAAAAACAAAAACAAAAAAAAAAATACAAAAATATATATAAAAGATATATATATTATATATATTAATATAAAATTAATGAAGAAGCAACAACACCTCATGTCACTGCAATTATATTAAAATTAATTAAACAAAAACAAAAACAAAAGAAATTAAATAAAAATTATTACTTAAAAAAAAATATGACACAAAAGTTTTTCATTTAATTATTTTTGTAAAAATTTTTTTCCAGTTTTATTTGCATACAAAATAAAATGCACTTCAAATAATGGCTCAAGCAGTACATTGACTATATGGAAGGGAATTTTCCATATGGAACATATGAAACTTTTAAAAAGCTAGATATATGCTAAAAATCAGAGCAGTTCCAGAAAACTTGAAAAATATCTATTGAGTAGCTGCTAAGAGCTGTAAGAACCATTATATACAGCCGTGCTCCGGCTAACAAAAAGACCAAAACGTAGAATTCTATTCGGTTTCGTTTTTGCGTACTCCGTAAAAACGAATACTTTTGTTGATATTTCCCTTGTTGGCGCGAAATTTTTTTTATTTGATACAAAAAAACTGAAAATAATTGTCAGTAAGTATCTACTAGTGCTGGAGAAACATCGATGTTGGCCAGCATCGATGGTTTCAATATTTTTAACTTCGATACATCGATGTTTCTATACATCGAAGTACATGTGGCGGCTATTTTTTGAATGCTTAAATTAATTTAGATTGGGCCATCTGTTGGTTTGGTTATATAAGTATTTTCAAATAATAAAATGGAATTAACAAACAAACCAAGAGATAAATATATTTTCATGATATACATTTCAAAATTAATTACATTTCATAGAAAAATAAGCAAAGAAATAATAAATAACCATCCAATAAGTTATACAACGAAAATAAAAGAGAATACAGGATTCAGCTGCCCAAAGTCCATAAGGGGTGCCTCTGTCACATGTAAAGTTTACAACACTTTTTTTTTTGTGAGCCTGTGAGTTCTGTTCCAGCCAGAATTTAAGTCCCATAATCTTTAAACTAATTTGAGATCCCTTCATTATGGTTATTAAATAAAATCATATCAACGTTTTTTATTTTAAGCTAACTCCTCTTAGCGCTCACTAGGCTGCCAGCCTTGCTAAACTTTAAAAAGTATTACCTTCTAGTAATTCAACGGGCACATGCTTGAATCTAAGTTTTCGACATTAAAATATTTTCAAAGTGCCAAAATTGAGTAAACCCGACTAATTCGGATCTTTTGAAATTTGTTGGTTGCCCATATTTTGTCCGCAATGGGATTTGGTCGATAATCGAAAATCGAAATAAAAATACCGATGATCGGAAAAAAATAAAAAACATCGATTCATCGATATAACATCGATGTTACTTCCAGCACTAATATCTACCTTGAAAATAAAATCTAAGATTATTTAAAAAATTATTTCAGTACAAAGTAGGTGCTATATAAAACCCATCTTGTCGTTTCGTTTTAATTTCTCTTGCAATAAAACATTCGGTTTCAAACCACATGAAAAATTCGGTTTGGTGGAATTGGGAGCACCAAACATTCGGTTTCAAAATGAATCCGAATAAAATACGTACGGATACGTTTTCCGAAGCACGGCCTACAGTCTTGAAATAAATATAGTGAGCTACCAACCAGAATAATAATGCCATAAAAGTGCAAAACAGTCGTTTTGAAGTATTATCTAGCCAAAGGGGCTCAAGTTTCATAATTTTTGGCAATAAATTCCAAAGTTCCGAGCGCATTTCATAAATCTTCCATGGATGGGTAATACATGAAGAAAGGTATGTGGTTAGCTTTGACCTGCGATATACAAAAAATTGGGACTTGATTTTAAAAAACTGTTGCGGAGGACTGGGAGGTGGTACCCACACAAAGTAAACAGAACTTTCATATTGATAGGGGTAGCTATTACAGTGTGGGTGTAAAGTGCGAAGTTCGACTTCGAGGAACGGAATAAGATATCGACATGAAACATTAACTAACTTGATCTGCTTACAGATAATGAGCGTCTTCTGGTAAAAATTTGGTTTTTCTTAGCCGCAGAGATCCTTTGGTTAATAAGGGCGCACAGGCAGACATCGGATCGTCTTTCCAACCAGATTAAGAATATATGTATTTGAAGAAGTCTCCCACGCCTTCTTCCCCTCGTTAAATACATTTGCACGGCACACATACCAGTAATACAGGGTACACATATATCTTGGATGCCGCTGTATGATATTGGATGAATCGAGTCTTAATAAATAATCTCTAAAAAATTTGTATTAGGTATTTTAAAAAGGTCTTAAAGGTCTTAATGTATTCTAAAGCTAAGAGCAGTCCACAACAAATACTAATGCCATTTTGGCAGCAGAGCGTCTGTTTCCCCATGTCAGGGGCGACTTTTAACGAAAGATCTTTGGACCCATCACTCAGAGTAGCATAGAACAAAACAATAATGGAAACATGTCTCAACAGCCTGAACGCCTACGTTGCTCTGGCTACAAAATAATTAAATAAATGAAACATGTCTCCAAGGAGTACCCAAAAATTATTGGTGAATCCCCCTGCTACGGAAAGCAGCACAGAGAATTTTGAGGTGCTAATTGCACATTATAACAACTACTGACTATTGTTACCAATTGAGGCTATATGCTCCACTTAGGAGTCAAGAAAATAAGTGGTGGTAAACTATTGAAGCGACAAGAAAATTTTTTTTCGAAACGTATTATTCAGCTGTGCTACGGAAAACGAAAAAACCAAATCGTACAATTTTATTCGAATTCGTTTTTGCGTGCTCCGAAAAAAAGAATTTTTTCGTAGATATTTCCCTTTTTATTTAAGTTCGTATATTTCCTTTATTTGTTGTATTGGTGGGTAGTTATTTTTATTTGATAAAAAACAGCTGACATGGTTGCCGCAGCTTTGCACCTTTTTATTACTATAAGTTGTTTTCATTTCATTTTATATTGCTATTGCTAGCTATAAAATTACACAAAAATATTAACTTAGCAATAATATTTGTTGAAATCAAACACGACTTACTATTTTTTGTTACAAGGGAACCCTGTCACACCAATCAGTCATGTGTTCGTGTATGATATGTGTGCACATGCACGAACACAAAAAATTCATTTTGCTGCGCATGCTATTTTTTGGGTTAAGTCAGAAAAAAAAAATAATCACTAATAATTGCCAGTAAATGTGTAACTTGAGATAGGCATAAATATAATCTAAGAATATCAAAGAATATTTAAAAAATTATTTCTGTGTACTTTTTTAAACCTATTTTGCCGTTTCGCTTTAATTGCTCTTGCATCAAATCATTCGGTTTGAAACCAAATGAAAAATTCGTTTTGGTGAAATTGGGAGCACCAAAACGAATCCAATTAAAATGTTCGGATTCGTTTTCCGGAGCAAGCGCAATTATAATATTATAAACTTCTCTCAAGTTAGATTAGCTCGTTCTGACATTTGTGATACTCATTTTTTTTTTCATAAGAAGTAACCTGGCCAGAGGTAGTCCGTTCTTACGCAGAACCAAAATCTGCAAACTGTCTGGTACGAATAGATTCCAATTATCGTCTAGAAAGTTGCTAGTGGATTTTTTCGGCTACCTTAAATCGCTTTTTGCGCAGTCCTAGATTTCGACTTCGGTTTGGAGTGCTGCTCTCTCATTTTGATATTGTCCAAGTTTCCCTTTTACAACACTAAGAAACATCTTATCTTAAAAAGTTAAGGCAGCTGTTCCTTCTT
The DNA here is from genome assembly GCA_018150985.1 of Chymomyza costata. Taxonomy (NCBI): domain Eukaryota; kingdom Metazoa; phylum Arthropoda; class Insecta; order Diptera; family Drosophilidae; genus Chymomyza; species Chymomyza costata. The sequence continues at coordinate 21,452,485 of JAECWU010000127.1, read as the reverse complement.
TGTCATTTTCGTTAGAATCTAGCCAGAGAGAAATTTGATGTAAACACAAATTCTGTCAATGTCGCGTTATGTTCTCAGAGAGAATATATTGATGGACGAACAAATGTTCTCACGTTCTGATATTATGTGGACCCCTGTGATATACCAGATATCCCACATGGGATTTTCCGTGCGAAATTTTTCATTCTGCGTATGAGCCTTAAGCAATAACTTTTTTTACTAAATGAAGTCCGAAATCTAGTGCAAAAGGACAGATTTAATTTTTCTTCCGAAGAGCAATGGATTTATACTGACTCTAATTCGCCATGGTCGACAGTGATGATGACAGATGGATATATGGATATGGATAGATAAATATATTATAGTAGATAGATAGTGGGTTGGATAGGTACATAGAATTTAGTTCACAAAATTTATTGAAGCATATTCATATTCGTTTTACACTTTCAAAATTAAATTGGTTATGTCTTTGGTACAATTTTCTCAAAGTTTTGAAAGTACAATTATATTACGTCACATTGTTTTATATCGAATATTTATAATATTTTCATTTACTTAAAATAACAAACATTTTTTCTACGTTTTTCGGTTTATTAGGATGTAAACTTGAAGATTAAGCTTAGAAAAAATTCGTTGCATCTAATTTGGCTTTCAAGAAATCGTTTTAAATCTACGAATTCGTTTACGATTTGATTCCCATATCTCCCATATGGTACATAAAATAAACTTACCAACAAAAGAGTATTCAAAGTTTTGAAGTAAAAAATTTAAGTACATATTTGCAGTTATTTAACATATTTATTGTTGTTGCTGTTGCTATTCGACGGCAAATGAACAGCAATGGCAAAAACATATACAACAAATACACGCAACTATTGATACAAAGCAATATGTGCGGTTTTATGTGCACACAACACAGATATACATACATAGTATGTATAAATATGTATACTGCTCTATGCACCCGTGGACACTTAAATAGAACAGCTCTGCCATTTTTTTTTTAATAAAATATTTGCAATTAGCTGATTATTATAAATTGATAACTAATTAAACTTGCCAGGACCGCCGAAAGATATTTCGCGCCCAGCACTTAGCGCTTATGGATGCCTAAACAAAAATTCAAAAATTAAATCTATAAAATATTATGAAAAAGCTGACGTACTTAATCTATAAGAAAAGGTTTTGGAAATATTGCTCGAATTATAATGAATTATATTAAGTTTTACACTAATAAGAGATTTATTTTTAAATAATAACGAATACAGGGTAGGATCAAAGAGTAGTAGGAATTAATTTATTAAAATTTTTGTATTTTAGCAAATCAGTTTGTTGAGAAACAACAAGTATAATGCCTTTTGAAGTCGTTCTTCGGGATCCCCTTCAGAGTTGCCGTCACGGCCCTTTGCACTTCTTCTACGCAGCTGTAACGGTTAGCCTTGGAGTCCTGCTTGAGCAGAGTAAAAAGAAAGAATTCTGCTGGTGCTAAGTTTGGAGTGTAGGCGAAGGGAGACCCTCTGCTTATCCATAGACTCCGATCTTGCAGAAACTTACGAATCTTGGATCGCAAACACCTTCATTCGAAGGTTCACGAAAAAAAAATGTCAGTCTTTTCCGAGTGCGCCCTCCACCATCGCCATACAGAAATTCATGCCTACTTCTTTTTGATCCTAACCTGTAATTTGAATCATCTATGCATATTTGGGTTAGTTTCTCTAACATAATTATTCAGGTTGCACAGAAAAGATATAGTAAACATGGTCTGACCTTTGGTATATGTTTTTTTATAATTTTTCGGGTCGCTGAGCTTGAAACTGTTGTCAAAACAAAAACCCTTTTCTATAGGATCTTTAAAGGCAATTTCCAAACCTTCATGTGTTCGAGTTCAAAAATTGGTAGCCCTGTCAAAAATGAAGTTCACATCATTTATTTTTTGTGGCCTATGAAACTTTTTTACAAATAAAAAAAATAAGAGTTATTTTGCGATATCTAATTATAACACAAACCAACATGGTTTAGTTGTTGGAAAGCTATGGGTCAGTCTGAAGAATTTTGCTGCGTAGAATCCGAATCCGGGGCCAGAATTGGCCTATCACGTCAGGATTTTGGGATGTTTGAGGTTATTTACCCGAAATGACCCTTAGCTTTCCAACAACTGACATGACCCCGGTATTTGTAGGCCTGTGTAATTAATGTTTAAGTATTATCTCATAATTATTTTTTACAGCTCAATAAATAAGAGTTATTTCTTAATTTTAATGAAAAAAATCAAAAAATTATAATTATTTCATGATATCCGCTTTTTAAAACTTTTGGAGAACTTCGGCACCGGCTGGAGTCCCCATTTTATAAGATTTTATTTTTAATTCGTTCTTGAAAACAAACCAAAAGTATACCTGCGCTATTTAAGTGGCGAGGGGTGTATCTACGTTGGATGAATGCTGCAAGTAGATATTATTTGCACAAAAGAGCAACGCGAGAGAGGGGAAGAGAGAGTTGTCAATAAATGGCAAATGGCCAAAAGCCAACAACAACAACAATAGTGACAACAAATAAAAAGCATAAATAAAGCCCAGCAAATAACAAGTGTAATAATTAAGTCGTCACCATTTGTAACAAACAGATACAGATACAATTGCAGATGCAAATGCAGATACAGATACACTGGCTTTTACGTAAATAGCGCTATTAATACCAGCCGTACAAACAATTTTTAATATGAAATAATAAAATATATTAAAAAAAATATATATATATTATGTACATAATATAAATAACCCAGAGTCAACAAACAAACGCATTTGCTAATGGCCACAAAGCCATGCAAATGAACTCGAACTGCTCCCGGGTATCCAAAAAAAAAAAAAGGAAACAAATAATCAACTTAAACAGTTTCACATACAGATGCAGATACCATGAGTAATAAAATATATTAAGCCTTTTTTGAAATTGATTTAGGGGAACTCTTAGCCTCCATCGAGTGGCAGTTTTTTAAAATGACAGCGCACAATTATTTTTCATTTGAACAAATTAAAACGATTGTCATAAATGAAACTTTTCGAAAGTGCAGACCAAAAAAAAATCGAGATACCGCGAAACCCCTTGGGGGTTATCCGTAATTCGTTTTCTGAGTCAAAATCCAACACTCGAATACTTACACTGCAAAAAAAAAAAAAACAAAATGATCGTGAGATGTTACCAAAAAAAAAACATGTCAGTATCGAATTTATCGACAACATTTTATTTTTCGCAAAAAGTTGTTCGAATTCATCAAGAACTAACAACATTTTTTGACAGAAGATACTTACTCAGCTTTAACTCACGACTTGAGATTAAATGCTTTCCGTTTTTTATCCAATCAATAATGAAGATCTTTTTCATTATGGTTACAACTTTTTAAGCAAAGCTAGAAACTCGTCTTAATTTTTCTCAGTTTAGATAAGTTTGTTAATCTCTCGTGCAAGCAGTTGGCCAAAGAGTTAAGTATTAAACTGATTTTCTTTTTACTCGATACTAGCAAATTTGAAAAAAAAATTATGAAAAAATCATTAAAAAGAACTCTTGGATTTTCTGCGATATTTAAACAACAAAAAATATGCTCCATTATCGAAAACAAGTAAGAACTTAGCTCGTAATAAAGCTTAAAGTTCACATATATAGAAATCTTAAAGTGTTGCGGCTTTCAAATTGATTTTACAATTTTGCGTGTAGATTTTCAATTTTTCATTTATTAAGGGTATTCACGCTTGCTGTTAAGTCGAGGAATAGTTGCGCAAAAATCCAACAGGCTAAAGCTTGAATCCCTTTTGCTTAGTTTATGAGTTCAGCTGTGTAGTTTGTTCTTCTTCACTGTTTTTTTTAAATTGGTGCCTTTGGCATCCTTCCCGTTCTGGTATTAATAATATTGAATATGGACTACTCAGAACAGATCAGAAGGTTGCTGTAAGCGAGATTGGTATACGCAAATGGAATTGGATTGGGCATACTATCAGATGTTTCTGTAATATGTTGTTTTTTACCTGAGTGGGTTATTAGCCCGCTGCAGAACCTGTTTTTCGGCAAGGATGCCATGATTCGCCTTCTCACAATTAGCTAGCTCCCCAAAACGGTTGTTCAGGGGCTACCCAGAGGATACTTGACACCAGATTCGAAAGTTTGTGAGCTGCTTGAACCGTTCAACAAAAGAATCATTTCTGGCCACTCCCAAGTGAGTGGCGATCAGAAATTTTCCGCATTAGCATGCACTTTTGCGAACGACTCCATCCTCGACTAGTAACTTCTAGCGAAATAAAGGGGACATATATATATATATATACTATCAGACAGCCAAGAAATTTTATTTTTCGACAAGGTTTAACCTGGAACCCACAAGGAAGCAGACGGCCAGGTGCACCGGCTATGACCTGGAGAAGGACAATCGAAAATGAACCAGCACAAAAACGTTACACATGGAACGATGTACAGAAGTATGTAGAGAAGCACCAAATAGAGTGAGATTTAAAAGAGTCATTACGGCCCAATGTCCCACTAGGGGAAATGGAATCTAAGATAAAGAATATTGAATTCACTTTATTTAGTGCATTAAATGCACAAGACTTGTTCACGCTTATAATTGCATTAACTATAATTTTGATGGTAATTAACTTTCTTTACTTTTTTTTTAAAAGCGTCTATCAACGAGTATTAGGAAATCACAAAGTAGCTTAAAAAAATACCAAATGTATGTACAACGTATTTTGCAACACTTTTTTAGCAACTCAGCAGCTAAAAAGTAGAATAGGGTCTGCGCTGAGGATTCAAACTCAACCAAATGCATTTTACTGTTGCAAAAGTCCTAAACAAGCGTGAATACCCCATTAGAGATTTTTTTAACTTTTACGACTTTTTTAAATTACTAAAACTTACTTTTTCTGCTTAAACAAAGAGAAAAAATTTGGCGTACTTTAAAGGCGGGCGCGGACGACTTTGGGATACCCTTCACTACACAACACATTGCTTTTAAGTCCGGTATATTGCTTAAGAACTCCAAAATACATATGATTGCTTTTGGTGACGATATCTTTATAAACAACCAAAACACAACGAACTTTGTACAAACAATGATTTTTTGGGCCGATCGGACCTATGGCAGCTATGTGATACAGTCAACCGATTGTGACCAAATTTGGTACAATGCTTGGGAATTAAAGGGTCATCATTCTTGAGGTTTTCAATAGGTTTTTTTTATAAATCACGCATGAGTGCTGTCAAGTTGCCTTTTTTTTCTTCAGTTTTCATTGCCATTTCATCATGGAAAGACCGACCAAATCGTATAGTTATATTACGGAAATTCGCGTACTGTAAAGAATGTTTTTTGCGCGCTTAGGCCATTTTATGCAACCAATTCGGTGAACAATTAATTTCACGCTACGGACCGGTGAGTTGGCCACAAAGATCGTGTGATATCACAACGTTAGACTTTTTCCTTTGGGGCTACGTGAAGTCTAAAGTGTTTATGGATAAGCCAGCTACGATTGAAGCATTATCCGTGTTAACCGCGAGGTACCGCCGATTATGCTCGAACGCGTCATCGAAAATTGGAACCTCCGCATGGACGAGCTACGGAGTTGCGGCCGACATTTGAAAAGGATTATCTTTAAAAAGTGAATAGCAAGAATGGTTCTTTGCATTGATAATAAAGATTTTTCCGATTCATTCGAAATTTTTGTGTTTTGTTTGTATTTAAAAAGAAAACCTCAAGATTGATGACTCTTTATAAAAAACTCGGAATACCAATTTTGGTTACGATATCTTCATAAACAAACGAATTACACTATCTTACAGCAAAATGTATCCTCAACATGTTTTACTCGTTTCCGTAGTAAAATGGCACGCTAAATCCGAAAATGACCAAAAATTTTTTCATGGAACGGATTTCGAGATATTTCGAAAAAAAAACACTTTTCGAAATTAAAAAAAGAGTGTGTCTACTTAAAAGCAAATATCTCTGGTTGTACGAAACTAGATAATTGAATTATCTATCGATTATGCTTGGAACATATTTTTGTCAAATTTACAGTTTGGTCGTTATTTATCCATTCATATGAAATTTTTCGTAATTTTAAGCAAATTTTTGAATAAATTCTATTTTCAAAGTAAATTTAAAAATTTTAAAAAATTATTTCATACAGCTTTTTTCATGGCTCGTAAAGTTTAATCGATTACGAAGAAAATGAGTGGTTGTTTATCAAAAATAAAAATGCACGATTGATAAAATTTATGAAAATTTATTGATTTAAAATTTAACTGAGCATTAAATTGAATTTAAAAAATCAAGAAAAATTTTACTTTCCAGAGGAGTCAAAATTGTGGTTTTTTGTAATCGGTTTTTCTTGGTCGCCATATTAAAAATGAATTGTTATGGAAAATATTGAAAAAATATATCCAAAAATGGCAAAAATGGGATAAAATTCACTAAAAACAATTCAAATTAGTTTCAATAACAATTCCACACAATAAAAAAGTCATATAAATAACATAGCAATGAAAAACAATGAAAATAAATGTATGGCAACTTAGAAGCCAAAAAGTTTGGCATCCTACATTTTTGAAGCCATTTTGTAATGCACTGAAACAAATTTTTCTATTCACTTCATGTCCGAAACATTTTTGATTATGAAACTTCATTGAATTTCAGTTCAAGCACATACATTTACCTTGATTTTTCATTTTGATTTGATCAAAATAAAGTTTTTTAATTTCCGATTTCTTTAAAAACAAATTTTATATTTTGTCACACACACACACTGCGTTTTTGCATCTGTTCACATCAAAAACACATTAAAATTGTCTACGGCGCATTCGCCATCGATTACAGGTGGAATTTTTGTGTCTTCATTGCTGGAACATCAAAATCGACCAGGGTTGGCAACTTACAAGCCTATATGAAATCCTGTCAATCCTATTAGGAGCATTGGGCTGAAGAAAAATTGTATCTCGTTCGATTATTGTATGTATCCTTAAACATAGCTTGTGTGATATAATAATTAAAGTGTCGTTATCTGTGAAAGAGGTACACTATGTTGTCTTATGTATATCGACGCTCCAAATCTGAATCCGCTATAGAATTGACCCAACGGGTCTAGGTTCTACTCTAAACAATTTCATTGGAGTTGGAAAAAAATATCACAGAGCTCTGGTGTATTGGTTTTGTTACGGTGACACCTAAACCAGCATCCAAACTCGTGATATACCCCAATAGCTATAAAAATACCAATCGCTTTTGCAATTCCATTTGGCAGCTAAAAGTATGCAACGTTTTTTTTTTGTTGCCAAACAAATTGGCAATAATATTTTCGTTTAACTTTTCTAAGGCTAAAGCGATTTATCTAAGCCAAACAAAACACTGGCTGTTTGTTGACTTAAAAATTTTTTTACTAGATTCAAGTTCTTACCAGATAGCTTTACCTAACCGCTAAAAATGATACTATTATTTACAAAAGTGTTCTACATTTTCTGTACACTAAGCTCTGATGGTCTATGCCCGGCAAAGGTGTAACATTAAATTAAATAAAATTAAATGTTTTTAATCTCTATAGAGGGTGAACATGCTAGTCAAGTCAACATGCCCATCAAGTGCTGGCAGGTGGGGCACGACTTCAACTCAATTTGGATTAGCCGACACAACGACTATGAGGCAACTCTGTTTGGCAGCCATGGCGCGATAATCTTCACTGTTAAACCCTTACCTTGTGTTACGCTTCTGGTGCGTAGGGAGGGGTCTGAAGTGCGACTAAGCCAAGCGTTAAGCATGCCAATTTGGCCTAATAGAATTTGGCACGAATGCAAAACGCATTGAGGATTAGCGCAACGGGTGGCCATATCGAGACGATTAACATCGCGAGCTAATTTCTTGGCCTATCTCTAATTGAAAGTAGCGAGAAACCCAACCTAACCCCACCATACTACATAACACCCAAAAGACAGCAAACAGACATTGCCGCTGGTTCCGTCTGGAATTGTTGTTGGTTACACATGACTGCCTCTTGGCCATAAATTGTAACGCTTCAATAGTAAAGCGCAAAGAGTTTAAGTGCACTGTAACCCTTTTTTTTTGTTTTTGTTACAGACTTTCAATGCGTGCCCCTGCCCCACATTACAAGAGCGATCGACCGATCGACCGCAGCACCCACATGCCACATGCGTCTCATTCCCAGTTCCATTGCCATTGCCATTACTTATTGATAGGTTTGAGTGTTGTTTTCTATAGCTGTTCGGAATCAAAAGTCACATAAAATATGCAACATAAATTACGTTTTATTAATTGCTGGCACTGTTCCTGGAACTAGACATTGCCGTTGCCATTGCCACCAACAAGCCAGTAGACCAACAGCCGGGACCGGGCAGCACACATTGTGACAAAGGGTTAGATGATGGTGACAACAACGATGACGACAATGACAACGACAATAACTTTTAGGGTTAGCCCCCCACGCACGCATAATAATCTATTAAAGCATTTGACTTGAACGTTATTTGTGGTGCGAAGTAGATATATTTGCTCAAAGGAGCAAGCAATGTAGTGGTAGGCATGAAATACACTTACATTTTAGCTTGCACTTGTGAGAGCGACGCAGTGACGTCACGACGCGATCATGTCAACGTGTGTCAACGATGCTGCCGCCACTGATCCCTATATACTTGAGATAGTAAAAACTAAGAGAGGGTTTCCCCCCTTAATTTTAACAAGTATTTTAACCAAGTGAATTAATTTCACCATAGATTTTGGCGAACTTGGAGCTCGTGAAGCAACTTTCTACTTTTGCTTGGGTACTATAGCTGCTGAAATTATTATACCCATTATTATGCCCCTAGTCTCAAGGATACGTATGTAATATGCAGAATAAGAAATGGCGAAACATATAGGTATTAATTAGCTGAAAGTCACTTGGTGCCAGCTCTGTACTATACGGTGGGTTTTTCTTTTTAACTCATTTAAACTCTTGGAGCTTCTAACGCGTCATTAAAGACGTGTGCGGCCACACAACATCCTTCTCTCACTTCTGGTCAATCATTTGCTTTCATTTGATTAGTTTTTTACAGTAGAGATCCGAATTGAGTGTTTGGCTCGATGGGAACAGTTCTTAGTGGATGATTCCCCTCTAGTCCCACCAAACACACAGCAAAACCTACTTGGTCGTTATGCATCAATCGCCGGGTTCAGAGCTATGCTAACAAAGAGTAAGAGAAATATGAGAAGTAATGTGGAATTGGAAGCACGCAAAAACGAAAAGGAGCTCAATTTATACGTTATCGTTTTTCGAAACACGTCCGATTAGTTACTAGATAAAAATGCAAATTCACGTTAACCTTCAAACGTCCCGAAAGCAGTTCAATGTAAATATCATTTGAAAGTACGCCCAAAAAACTATTTCTACTGAAGGTTATATGAAAATATCTCGTTATATTTATTTGGCAGTGGAGGATCCACGGGAAGTTATCGGATTTTCGGATTGTTTGCTGAAAATAAAGAAAATTCATGTTGAACTCCAAATGTCCCCAAATAGTTAAATAAAAATTTAAATATCACTTGAAAGTACGCCCAAAGAACTGTTTTTACTGAAGGTTATATGAAAATATTTCGTTATATTTACAAGGCACGGGAGATCTGATACGGACCCCCGCAAAAGTTGGATACATGGGTTGACAGTCTTTTGCTAGCTCTGATATATATACACTTCGATGTGAAAAATCCCTCCTTTGACCAAATCCTGGATCCGAAACTGTTTATGGACGTACCAATATAGCAAACGGAGAAATGATGCGAAGCAACGCGAGTTGCTGTTAGGCTGCAGCTCAGCTTACATCCCCAGCCTCTCCTTCTCAAATTTCCAGCCTACACCTGCACGTGGTGGCCCTGCTTAACCTAGCAACCTTGACAAAGATTGGGTAACCAACCCCAGTGGGCGGCAAGGTAGGTAAACAAAGAAGGCCTGGAAGACCACTATACATAAATTAGCTCGGTGTACTGTGGTATATGGCGGTGGCGGAGGAACTTCAACCGAAGTCAACGGCAGCGTCAACGAATTCAGTTAGGTAATCTATTAAGCCATTGTTCCTCTAGGCCTCTCAGGCATATTCTAAGCCGGGGCTAGTTAGAACATGACGACATCAGAGTAGCATGGCGTTCAAGAGTTTGGCGGCGGATGAACCATATCGATATGAGCAACGGCGGCAACCACAGCCTTAGTCAGATTAGGATACTACCCAACATGCGCTTGGTCAACAAAGTGTTGGCAGTACCCACCAAGCTCCAGTTTATGCGCTTATAACCATTGCCTGGATTACTACCAAATGATAAATCGCCAACATGAATGAAAACGATATGGAAATACAGGTTTCAGGGGGTAACATAAGCAATCCCCCCGCTTCGGCGGCACGCACACCGGATCTAGAGGTGCAAAATTCATGCTTAACCGATCAGTCAACTGTAGCTGAAACCGAATTAACACATCCCAACCATCTTATGAGGCCCTATGCTCCACTGGGAGTTAAAGGAAATAATCATCATGAATTAAGCACCCTTACGCAATAACTAATCGTTCGAAAATATCTTTAAAGAGCATAATTCACTTTTTTAGAAAGATTTCGTTAACAAATTCGGCAATCAAAAGATTTTTAAAGCGTATTTCAAAGTCGGCGCGTACGACGTCATTTTTTTTTTTAAGTCTAAATTTATTTAATATAAAAAATGATGTTTAAGCAAGTACACACTATTTTTTAGAAAGCTTGGTTCTTTTTTCGTCAAGTTTCATTAGGCCTATGAAATTCGCACATAATTTTTGCTCATCCCACAAAAATATTGAACACTTCAATAGAGCTGTGAGTGGAAATGGCTGCATGTCAGTCAGCTAGAACTCAATCCATAAAGCTATTGTAAATACTAGGATATGTACTACTAACATATGCATATCACCCAACTCTTTATATACTACCATGTCTATCCATATTCCATATTCATGACCATTTTTAGCGCTTTATTGCCAAAACATTTATGAGAATGCGCGCAAAAAGTGCGTGTTGACAGTTCTTATGACTTCTAACCAACCTTAGGACATGCCCCACAAAATGTTCCACAAGGGGTTGTGACAAGTAAAATCCCCAGCCGTAGTCTATAATGATAGTAATAATAACAATAGTTGAACGGGGTTAGAGAAGTCACAGTCATAGTCAAAGGCACAACTTGCGGTAATTTAGTGCAATAACTTTGGGTTAAATAAATGAAATTGTTTTCATACTTTCGATTTTTAACCCTTGTAACCCCTGATAGACCGAAGGTTTATGCGTATGCTACTAGCGCATTGCGTGCGCGTCGGCTGTCTGAAGACCTCTTTAAGCTTGGGGGTTGGGGCATGCATTGGTGTCTCTCAACTGGGTGCTGAAGTTTGTTATGCATATTTTATTAGCGCATTTTGTGGATACGCACAGGAAGTTAACTTTTTACGTGCAACGTGCGACATTTTCAAGTTCCCAAGAGCAACCCTTTAATTTTATAGACGTGGGCGTTACTGCTGCCAGCTACTTGTTTCAGTTGTGTTTGTTGTTTTTGTTGTTTTTGTCGTTGTTGACATTTAAGGCTTAAGAGTTAAGCGCCTGCATGGCAGCAATTAAAATGCTCGGAGTTTTGTCAACGTGAACTGTCAAGCAGACAAAAAGACTTTGATTTGTTGCCAACAAATGAAACAGGCATACAACGTGGCCAAATGTTTGGATAATTATTAATAAATGGCAACCACCACAAGCTACAACCACATTCACTTGCACAATGTTGCTAAGCAGTTAAGTGGCCACCCAATCGGATCACTCATATGCCATTTAAGCCAACTTAACGATCTACTTTGTGGTTGTCCCACATCATCCATTCATACAGTTACTATAGATAGATATATAATACATACATACCCATGTACATATAGACGTATTATCAACGTGGTGGCCGAAACACCTGCAAAATTGGTACGTAAAAACTTGCAGTGGTCATAAAAATCCAAAAACAGCTAATAAAAATCAAAATTAACTTGGCTTTTAGCATAACGAAGTTTTTATGCTCTTAAAAACAACAAGAATACTTACTGAGGAAAAGTAATAAAAATATTTTTGGGAATATTTTGCTCTCCTCAAGCTGTGAAAGAAAGTTAATAACATGGGTTGGGCCTAGTCGGGTGACGTCACACTGAGCAAAGCACTTTGCAAGTAAGTGCCATCCTCAATTATTCAGCTGCTTCCTGAGTGTCCCGGTGGTAACTCAGTCGGTATCGTGAGGGAACTCTAGCCAAATTTGAAAATGTTCTTTAACCTTTTCAAGTTAGAGCAGTTGAGCAGAGGTCTTCATCGAATTTTTGGCGCACTTTTTCACACATTTTTTGGGCAATCTAAATATGCAGCAATAACACTAGTTTACAATTTAAAGGGTCATCGAGTGAACCTTCGTATAAAGGTTAGTTTTGGGTCGAAAAACACGATCGAGATTCGAGATTTTTTTGAAAAAATATGTTTTTGGACACTTTTTTTTAGTTGTACGTGAATATCTCGTGAAAAAAATGTTTTCCTGACAATTTTTTACACTTTCTAGACCGAACTTAAAATTTTATTTTTATTTTTTTTTTTTAGTTCTATAATGCAAATAATCAAAAATCCATATATTGATCGCCAATCCAGCCTGTTTAATTGGAGTTATCGGAAAAAGGGGCCACAACGATCCCAAGAAATGGTCAACAATACCAGGCATCTTTTGGTTGAGATTCAGATCATATTTTATCGAATCATATTTTCAAAACTTCTCTTTTGAAGCCTTTTTATTGGATTCTCGTAAGGGAGTCCTTTTGCCATCTATTAGCGACTAGTATGCTTATGTATCTGTAGGTCAACGGTTTCCAGGTTGAGGCCATGGTGCAATTTTTCATTTTTATTTTATTTATTTTATTAATTAATAAATTAAAAAATAATATACTTACGGTTTAAAGTACTAATGTTATTGATCCATGTCTTGGCGTCGAATTTCAATGGGAGTTTTTTGTTGGCTCTAGATGAAAGCAATTATAGATTAGAAGAAAATTACAATCAAAATATTTTACAAATCATCTGTCTATAAAAAAAAAAAAAATATTGCTACAAACTTAGGTTAAGGTTACATGATCTTCACATGGTGCTCATTATACAAAAAACATTGGGGGAATGAAGATGGGGGATATAATATTAAAAATTCTGCGATCTCTTTTTAACGTTTTTTTTTTTTTTGGCAGATTTTGAGGTACGGGTCAGTGCTTCCAGTGTATTTCCAGTATTTTTATTGACTTACAGGTCACTTACCTGTACTTACGAAAAAGCTTAGGAAGTTTTTCTCTCGGTCAATACATTAATCGCTATGTCAAGAACGAGCTCTAAGGTACATCTTACGGCCTATACGCAGTTCGAAAAATTTCGCGCGGAATGATAAAACTTCATATAAAAAAAAAAAATCCCATTTGGAATATCCATTTGGCTTTGTCATTCCGCGCGAAAATTTTCGAACTGCGTTTTCCCCCCTTACCCGAACTGAAATATTTTCTTTATGTGTTTTAAAATACATAAAAAGAAAGTTGGGGAGAGGTTATTTAAAGACGTCTTCCCCAGCCCTGCGCCCTACTGTTGACTGCTCTGGGCAGACGCTAAACTGCCTGCTAAATATTTTCGTGTGGGTAAGGTAAAAAATTAAACTAAACATCGTTCTTAGCTTGGAGCTTATTTTATCAGATTAAGTGAAAGCATAGAAATGTACAAAAATAAGTTTTTATAGCTATATAGTTTTATGGTTTTTATCTTTTATAAAGAAAAATAAAAATAATGCAACGGGCCAACAAAATTCTCTCGAAAAAAAGTAGTTCTTATATCAAAAAACTGAAAAATTAGATCGTAAGAATCAGCTGCAGCAAAGTTATATGCTAAAAATCAATGGACAAACATGGCTCAGCCAATTTCTTTTTATAAAGCTTGTTAAGTCCGAGTTGCTTTCCTCTACTTGTTAGACGCAGCAATGCTTTGCTCAAACTTAATACACCGCTTAGACTTTGGCTAAAGGGTATTCAAAAAAAAAAAAACTGCCTCTGTCAGCACCTTGGCTTAATGCGCTGCCAGCACGGCCTCTAATCAAGCTTAGCTGCAGCTACATTTAACAACTACTAGTAGTATATCCTGGTCTGCAGCTAAAACTGGAGTGGCCTGGGGCTGGAACTGGAACTGGAATTGGTAGTGGCGTGTCGTGCCATTTGTGCTTTGATCATTTTATAAGCGCAATTTCCTTTTTTTACGATTATCTTCTCATGCGCAACCGACTTTATCGACTTTATCGGGGCAAAAAAAAAAACATCAATACGTGGAAATTTGTTTTCAATTTTTGGTTACAATGCTCATAAAAACGACGGTTGGCGCGCACACCTGTAAAAAACAAAAAAAAGAAAAAAAGAAAAAAGCGTCATGCCCCGAAAAGGGTTAACACCGACAGAGGGTGAGCAGGCAAGGGGGGGAGTAGCAGCCATCAAAATGCAAATGCGCGACCATAAATAATGAGAGCGACAGACAAGCGGCCTAATAAAAACCACCCAGCGATTTAAAACCGCTGCCAAAATCGAACCGAACTCGCAGCGAAACGGTTCAATGGATGCAGTGACGTCGACGTGGACAGCGACGCCAACGCCAATGCCAACGCAGGCGTTGACAGTGATGGTAACGGCGTTAAAGGGTTGCCAATGCCTGTCGTCAACCACACCGCAGAACTGACTGAAAGCAGTGAGAGGGGGATGGGGCGGTGTAGGGAGTGCTGACTGCGCTTGTTTAAACGACGCGACAAATTAAAATTCCCTACATCCGGCAACGACGTAGACGACGACGACAACGACGACGACAACGACGACGACGAGGACAGAGTTGCCGCTGCTTGGGCGTAGGCGTTGCCTGACTGCTCTACAAGTTTAACCAAAAGTCATGCTCGATTAAATTGCTTTGTTTTGTGAAAGCCGCAGCAGCAGCAGCAGTGGCAGCATTGCCGGAAGTAGAGTTACCAAAAACCCAAACAGACCACAGCAGTGCCCCCAACAACACTCCAATACCAGATGAGATGATGCCACAGCAGTAGGCTGGCTGTAACGCTTCGAGTGCCAAAACAATGCATAGGTGCGGTCTATTCTATACCTACAAGTTCATACAAGCCCATGCAATATAATGATGTTGATTATAATGATGATGTTGTTGTTGTTTGGTGATAATGCCTTTCAACTGCCATACGAAAAAGCCCGCAACCAATCAATCTATCCATCTATGTATGGAACTCGCTTTGTTCTGGGCGCAAATTTGAAAATCAGTTAGCGGTCAATTTAGCGGCCAGCCACAAAGAGTCCAAAATAATGTGGTGTTTCGGTGTGGCATTGTGCGTGCATGCATATCGATCTCTGCCTGCCACCATGTTGCGCACTGCCACTAAATAGCTTCAGCTGCAAGTGCATCAACTTTTAGTTAGTTTGCCCTGCTTGGATGCCATGCAACCGAAAACGATGCGCCATTATCCAATTTTCCATATGCAAAGGCCAAACGGTTGACAATTTGTGGCTAATCTCATGGGGTATGACCCTACTGTGCATCACTACTACTGCGACTACTACTGCTACCATTCCATGTCACATGGCATGGCAATTTAGTCTGCATCGTCACTTTGATTGATTTCCATGTTGCTTCGCAAAGACCGCTGCAGCACTGCATATGTCTATCATCTCGAGGAGGGAAGGTTCCCAACAAATTTTCTAGCGTTTTGTGACTTTTTGGTTTAGGCCTCGCAATGGAATTCCTTTCGATGCATACTTTAAGCCGTTTAGAGGACGTCACTATATGCATAGGCTCAAATTCCATCATCTCGCTAGCTAACGCATTAAAAGGTCCTATAATCGTAACGCTAAGAAAAATTAATGTACCATGCCTTTACCCGGTTACGCTCGTCCAGATGCCTTCCCCTACACAAGTCTTCTATCTAAATCTGCTTATGGCTAGCATCTTGAGGGAGTTAACCTTCATCTGAAGGCTGAAGATGTTCAACAGTGCTATAGACTTGCCAAAACTTAAATTCCTATCGCTAACATTCCTTTTTTGACTTACAGCGCGATAGAAGACGGCTCAGTTTCACGCAAGTCTTCTATCTAAATCTTGCATTGCCAAGAAAGTCTGTAGCGCAGCTTATGGCTATCATCTTGTGGCAGTTTATATTCATCTGAAGGCTGAAGAAGTTCAACAGTGTTTTCGACTTGCCAGAACTTAAATTCTTATCGCTAAAACTCCTTCTCCGACTTACAGCCCGACAGAAGACGCCTCAGTTTCACGCAAGTCTTCTATCTAAATCTTGCATTGCCAAGAAAGTCTGTAGCGCTGCTTATGGCTATCAGCTTGTGGAAGTTTATGTTAATTTGAAGACTGATGATGTTCAACTGGTTTATAGACTTGCCAGAACTTAAATTCTTTCGCCAACACTGCTTTACCAAATTATAGCCTCATCTAAGGCGCCTCAGCTTCACGCAAGCATTCTTCGCTCTGCGCGTCATCTATCATCTCGTGGGAGTTAACACTCATCTGAAAACTGAACTGCATTTTCCACTTACTGGAACATTATTTTCTTTTGCTGCATGTCTTAAGCGATTCACAGCTTAGGTGACGTCACTTAAGCAAAACCTGCATCATCTCGATAGATACTACTGCACTTATTGCTAAACCAATCCTGATTTTAACGCACTGCACAATCAGTAATAAATTTTGACTCATTTCTTAAAATCCAAAAAAATTGTTTTTTTCGCTATATCTCAAAATCTGTTTTATAGTAAGATTTCTCGACTTTTATCTAAATATAAAAAAAAAAAAATTGCTCTAGGGAGTAACACTAGCAGGGTAGCATGGTTTTTGAAGCTAGTTTTTCGATTTCAAAAAAACTTTATTTTATTTTCAAAATCCATGTAGATGACGAAATTATACATATTTTGAGCTACAAATATAAGTTTTTCCAAAAGTAATAAAAAACAAAATGGCGCCTGTAGAGAGCTACGAGTAAATGACTAAATTTCCGAGAGGCCTCTACGGTTGCAGCTTCTTGACGTCGCCATCAATTTGAAACATAAAGAAATGTTTTTCCAATTTAATCTATGGAGCAAAAGCAAGTGCACCACATAGGGGTTTTTAAAAATATCAGTTTTAAAAAAATGCCATAAGTGTCAAAAAAACTATTTTTTTCAACAAAAAAAACATGAAAAATGGGTTTTCAAATTAAAAATTTGTATTATTTTTGTTCTATAAACAGGCCCGACCGCAAGGGATGTCATGCGCCCGACGTTTATAAGTGGAAAAAAAGTTTTTTTTTAATCACTTCGAGACAACACGAAAAATATACATATTTTCTGAAGATTCTATATTGGTGTTACCCCTTAAACTCTTATCTGGCATGCTGAAGAATTTTTAGCAAAATTTCTGGATTGCCACTCTATAATATATGAAAAAATCAATACCTCGTACTTTTCCCTACCATAGCGATATCTGTATGAATGTTTCCACATATAAGCTAGCATAAATTACTTAGGCCTTGTCTATAAAGACATCTTGTCTTGGTACAATGCTGTAACAAGCCATCAGCTGTCGGATTTTAAGTTTGGACCAACAATTGCTGACGACACCCAATAAACACCAACCAATTATATAGTTATATAGTTAACCGCTGACGGAATACCACAGACAAAGGCCAAACAGCAGCCCAACCCAGCTGAGAAGAAGCAGTGTTGTGTTGTCCAGCTTATCCAACAATATCCATGAGCCTGTCCAATGGTCAGACAGCGCGTAATTTCCCACAAAAGTATTTGAATGTCGTGTAAAGTGTTAAATTGTTTTAAATTTTTTATTCTCGCTGCTGTGGCTACTGTTTTGTTGCTTTGTGACTTGGGCACAGTACCAGTCTGAGTTCCAATCTCAGACAGCAACAACACAATGTTCTAAAGGTAATTTGAATAAAATATGCACAGCAACTTAAGGCACGGTTCCAGCAGTTGCAGGTACACTTACTTTGTTGGGTAAGGTGGAGATGATGGCCAGGTACCAAACCAAAGGCGCTCTGTAGGTTCAAAGCGTACCGCTTGTCCGGGTGTCGATTGGAATTTTAAACGGAGCAGCAGATAAAGTTCTCGATTGTAGTAGTTGCGATTTCTTTTGTTATTGTCAGCAGTTGGCACAAGCAGTTGGGTATTAAATGTGCTTCTGTGTTGTAGATGTGGCAGTGGCGGATGCGAGTAAGGAGTTAAAATTAAAAAAAAAAATATAAGAAATCTTAAAATTTGAAGTGTTTTTGGCAATGGCGATATTTCTGACAAGTTACTCATATACCCAAAACAACTATGTATATAACAATAAAGTCGGCCGTGCTCCGAAAATTTAATTCGGTTTCGTTTTGAAATCGAATATTTTGTGCTCTTAATTTCACCAAACTAAAATTAGCATGTGCTTGGAAACGAGGAATTTACACGAATCGGCAAAAACGAATCCGAATAAAATTGTTCGGTTTGGCTTTTCTTTTTCCGGAGCACGTTTGAGTACTTAATTTTTTTTCTTCTTACTTACTTATTTCATCGAAAAACA
This sequence comes from Chymomyza costata, assembly GCA_018150985.1. Taxonomy (NCBI): domain Eukaryota; kingdom Metazoa; phylum Arthropoda; class Insecta; order Diptera; family Drosophilidae; genus Chymomyza; species Chymomyza costata. The sequence goes on along the minus strand of JAECWU010000127.1, from coordinate 21,433,819 downwards.
TACTTTTTTTTTGTTAGAACCCAATTGTAATTGATTTAAGAGATTTCTGAAGGAAAGGAAGTCCACCTCGGCACATTTCTTATGTCAAAAAAACCAGCAAGTTGTAAACAAACTCCGAGTTCCTTAAGAGCAGTAAAATAGTCTTTAATAAGTCCTTAAAGACATTTTTGTCAAGGAAGGAAAACGTCTACTGGAAACAAATACCAATGAAACTTTCAGGGATCGTTAGGGATCTTGTTCGAAGTCTAAAACCGAGTTTTCGTATTTGTGGGAAGGGGGCGTGGCAACAAACTTATGATTTAAAGGTCGAAATTGTTTCCAATTAAATTATCTATCAAACAAGACTTAAATCAAGCTTGTTAGTTCAAGCATGATGCCTGTTTAATAATTTGCAAATATCTCAAAACAGGTAGGTTTTTTCGGACATTTTACCCATATATTTTGTTAAAGTAATTGAAATTATCTACAAAATAAGACCTCTAAAAACTTCTTAGTTCAAAGTTTGAGACTTGTTTTAAATTAATTTAATCTTGACTTCTTAATAACACTCTGAGAGGTCCCAGTGATGTACTCCGATCTGTTGGACAAGGCTAAGGAACTGTCCTATAGTTGCTGACCAGTCTTTTATAAAACCAAGAAGAACTCTCGATGCATAAAGCCACCATCACATTCAGGGTGGAGAAGCTGCTCATAGATTTCCTAGTCTCCTTTCTTATGAAGGTATTCATAAGTTAAAGTTAATTAATTATATAATTCTGAGTTTTTACTCCAACTAGTGACTAACACCATGAGTAGTACGACGAACTTTAGCTTTTAAACTTTGCGTAAGACTAACCTTTGATTGCAATCCATTCTTGCTCTTACACGTCGAGTGTCTGTATCGAACAACTGTTGGGTATTAAAAGATATAGATTGCGCATAGTTATTGATTTTGCCAAAATAGTGCCCAAACCGAGAAAGACCACGAACAACAACAACAAAGAGAACTACAGAAAAAAAAGAGCAAGCAAATGTCAACAATGAGAATGTCGAGAACGACAACGAAGAATTGGGCATAATAAATTGGCTACAACTGACGAATTGTGGCAAGAAGCAGTCAAGACAGACGACGGCGGAAGAGACGCAACCAAGAGCATGCAATGTTCACGGGATAAGGGACAGCGGCTGGGGAGACGCGCCCTGGGTACATTGGCGCAAAGAACTATGCGCACGATTGCACATTGGGCGCATTTGTTGGAGTTGCCACAGAAAAAGGGACCGAAAAAGCAAAAGAGAGCGAGAGATGGCTCGACATCGGCCTCGGGCTACGTCCAGTATTTAACACTCAATTTAATACGAAATTTATGGCCAGCGTCAGCGACGACATGCGACGCACTGTATGCTACCAACCCCTGCCCCCAGTGCGTCTTCGAGTTCGACTTCCTTTAGCGGCTTGGCATTGACTTGACTGCACACTTCATTGGCGTTATCGGCGGGGGGCGGATACGTCCGTATTTTGCACTACGTCTGCATAGAAAGCATAGCCTTAAGTTCCATGTATGCTCAAGTCAACATCAACTCAAACAAATTAAAGTCATTAGAGTTTATTTAATTTGCAGCAGCAGTGACCAACGATATCGATGCTGATCCCGCATAGAAATGACCCCCGGCAATGGTCAACAGTTTTAGAGGGGCAGGGGGACACTGCAATTGGCACTTTTTATTATGTTTCTACTCGTGTGTGACAAATTGTGACCCGTGCGGGGGTGTTCCATATGTGCATGCACTTTAATTGCTGGGGTTGAGCCCGAACCTTCGTCTGCTGCTACTTTCGAGTGTCAATTTCGTAAATTACAACGATTTACAAAAGGCCAAAGAAGCTGAGCCCATAGCGGTGTGAGTACAAGGGAAATGGACATCGAGCCCAGCATTTGGTGCATTGTTTGGCGTTTGTTTAGCGTACTGTCATATTAATAGTGAGTGCGCCGAGGGTTCAGCGAGGGGTTTCGCTTAGTGAGCAGGGTTGTCTTCCACTGTTGCGTCGGCCGTTTATGTCGTGTTGGTTGGGAGGGGGGTTGTCTCATGGCATGGGATTAAGCTATCAAGCTAATGCGTTTTCTATATTCGCAAAGCAATTTTCTAATGAAGTGGCTGCGGGTGCAGGGCACAGGGACATAACAACTTCTAGCTTCTGCTCCAGCGGTCAGACATTTACTTTATGTCCTGCTTGACAATCAATCAGCAAAGCCTTGTTAAAGTGATCCGCAAGCAGTGCACTCCAGTTTGACTAACTTGTTTGTTATTTATTTACAGATGCTACAAGTTTAAAAAGAATCTTTTTTGAAAAATTTACATGTTTTAGAAAATTTTACAGCGTCTTTTATTTTGAAATCTACCACAAAATTGAATTTTAATCCGAAGCGGATATGCCAGAATTTGCTTTAAAAAAATATGGAATATTTTTTGTATATACAGTCGAACTTTACAAAAACTTATTTTTCAACATAAAGGGTGTTTTTTTAGAGTTACACAAGCTTAAATCATAATTAAATAAAGAAATATATTTTTAATATTAATTAAACGGGCTTTATTGGATAACAAATTTTATGGCATTAATGTTTAAATATGATTTCGGCCATGTGGCCGCCACGGCTGGCGCGTAACACCAATTTTTCACAAACTTTCGGCAGCATTTGCGGCCGTATTTTGGCAATAACTCTTCAAATGTCGATTTCCAGGTGTTCAATTGTCTCTGGTTTATCGACGTAGACAAGTGACAGTAATTTTCTGTGGATGTAATGGTGTCTCGACAAAAGCTTGTTATCCATTATCCTCACTCCAAATGCGACAATTCTGCTTATTTACGTACCCATTCAACCAAAAATGGGCTTCATCGTGGAACAAAATTTTGAATAAGTTTGAAGAACGTATACATTATTTTGATAAAAAATCACAACATCCTCTGGTGGATCCTCTGGTGTAAGTCTATCCATAATGAAATGTCAAACCAAACTCAACAAAAAGCAACTATCAGCTGTTAAATGGATTGTCGGATATGGTAGTGTTGCCAACTCAAAGTTGTGAGCCTCTAAAAAAAACACGCTGTATTTCATACTGCTTCAATACTTCCCAATAATTTATAAGAATTTTTTTTGTTACTTACATTCTACTGCAGAAGTTGTCAGGCAGTGGAGCATCTCCTGTGTGGATGCATGGCACTATGCAGGAGAAGACTGAACACACTGGGCTCCGAAATTATTGAGAACGTTACTGAATTCGCAGGAATCAGGACAAATAGGATTAATTCGTTTATTAAATCGACAGGTTGGTTCAGAGAGGATCCAGGTGAGTAAAGAGATTATCCCAAGTGGCATCACAACGGGCCTTTTACAGGCCTAGGTGTGTCGTAAGGCAACCACTTCTACCTACCTACCTACCTAAGACTCCGTAAAGTGGTCAACCGGAGCAGGGCCCTGAGTGCTATGCGGCTACCGGATCTGTCTCCTGTTTTTGATTTTGAAGTTCTGGAAAAGTCTGATTGCTGCTAGGGTCATTGCTGGATTAATTTGGCTTCCGTAGTGGTCATGGAACGACTAAGTCACCGACCACAGTTTGCGGGCTTTCAACATGAGGCAGTACTGCAACGCAGAGCTGTCTCTGACTCTGGAGCAGCCTGCAAAGGTAGAATACATAAAAACAAGAATCGCACCTTCAAGGCGCATGTCCAAGCCAAGTTGTCCTTGCCGAACAAGCCAGGACACTGCTTGCCTTCCATACTCCATGCAGCTGAAGTTCGTTCGTAAATCAACAATTCATAGTGAGCTCAATCTGTTACCGAATGAAGTGCAGATGTCCTGCTGCTCTGGTTCGATAGAGAGAAGTTTTCGTGAGTTTAAAAACGGTTAGTTTGACGTAGAAAGTGTAGCAACCAGAATTGGAAATAGAAAAAGATGCATCCCAAATGCAAAACAAATAAAATTACTCAGTTCCAGCACTTGTAAGTGAACTTCAAACGAAGCAAGTAATTTATTACATCAAGTTGATCAACTGATCAAAACTAATCGTATATTTTGTTAGGGCGTTCACAATGCGCACATTAAGTGTAGCTACTCCCCCGCAGTCCCGAAATTGCTGTTCCATATCGATTGAATGAGCTAGAAGAAAAAGTAAACAGAGCTAGCTAATGGTAAACAGGGTAACCCTCGGCGTAGTCTTATCGCGTGATACGATCGCATAGCCGAATGTCGTCTAAATTTCGCGCGCAGCACAGGCGTCCGCTCGTTACGTACGATCGACCATTTGGAACCGATCAATTAGTTTAATACAACAACAACAACAACGAGGACGATATAGGTAAGTACAAAGATACAAGGGCCAAAGTCTAGGCAAATGTTGCATCCACATACGAGTGGTGCAACTGGCATTTGTGGTATTTGGTATTTGTGCATCGTTTGTACGTTCGTTCGATCGTTGAGCGGTTCAACGCACATGCGAAAGTGTTGGCCATAATGGGAAAATTACTTTACTTTGGTTAAATGCTTCGATGCTTCTTTGGTTCAATGGCTACTTGGATACTTGTTGCAATGCTTGGTTGCTTTTTTGCTGACCAGTCGTGTCAGAGTTCAAAGGCAGTGCGCCCAATCTTGGTGGCCGCACCTGACGGCTCTTTCACACGCCGCATTCTGGCTTTTAAAAGTCTCGTCTCGTCTCGCCTTTTTGATATTGTCTTGGCCGTCTGGTTTTATGGCCAAGACTACGTACAGTTCTTGCGGTTATGTCAGTTGTTGTGCCTATAATTTTTAGCACGAAATGTTTGCTACTTCTGTTGATATTTGGCACAATGCGATGCGAGCCAGTAAGCGTTTGTATTCAACTGTCAAAGTCTTTGAATTTTGGGCGTTTTAATCAGCAAATAACGAGGCCAAGTCTCAACTTCCATAAAAATGTATCCCTTGCACAGAAGTTAGCAGTTAGCAGTGAACACTATAACCGGTAACCTGTGACCAGTTGCCAGTCGCAAGTTCCCAGTAGAAGTAGTCGAGAGTGCTATGTTGTTCTTCTTGTTGTTGGCATTGAAATTGAATTGGAATTGCTTGGAATTTCTTGCAGTTGTTTGGTGTCAGTTTGATAAGTTGGTTTACCGCCAGCCAAAGACAAAATATTTTCGAGCTCAGAACAATGCGCTTAAGTGTTAAGCCAGGCCATGATCCAAGCGCAAAAAAAAAAAAAGCCAAAAAACGAGAAAACAAAAAAAAACTCGAAACAGCTGAGCGGCATTGGCAAGCGTTGTTTGCCAAAATATCTATTTCAAAACTGGGCTCAGTTTTCACAAAAACAAATTTTTGTTTTTTTTTTTCAAGTATTTAATAACTTTTCTAAGCCCGCAGCTACTTCACCAAATTCTGGTGGCTTTTGTTCTAACACAGCCCACAAACAACAAAAATCAGAAACTGGGGACGAGAATCAAAAACGCGCTGAATGAATTGGTACAACAGCTTCTTGTTCAACCCTAACCTCAAAAAAACCCGCAAAATTTTTTTCGAGACCGATTGTCCAGCGTTGTTTTTTTTTAATACATTTCTGGGATCGCTGCATCGGAACCGGAGTGCAAAAGATATTAGCACGTTTGGTTTCTGAGAGACACTACAAAATACCTCGTTCTTTAGGGTTTTGTTGAGGTTATGCCAGAATTCTAATGTGCTATGACTTTTTTAAGCTTGGAATCGGATTTAGCGTCTCCAAAAATACATAGAAGACATGGTCGCTGAATCCAAACCGTAGTTGAAGAAGATCCCAGCACGTCTAGTTTCTGAGAGACCCTACAAAATACCTCGTTCTATGGGGTTTTTTGAGGTTGTGTCAGAATTCTGATGTGCTGGGGTCTTTTCAACGACTCCAAAAATATATATAGTAGAAGCCATGGGTGACCACTAAGCCTGAAAATCGATGTTTTTTTAATAACCCGACAAACAACCTTATAAAGAATCTTTTTCGAGTCCTGATGTTCGACAAAATTTTTTTATATGTTTTTTGGGTCGCTAAATCCAACCTCGAGATCAAAAATATGCCAGCATGTCGGGCTTCCGACTAAGAAAGTCTAATCCAAAAAAAGAAGATTGCCGAACAAGAACTTTTGATTTTCTTTTTGGTGCTCTTAATATATATTTCAAATATCTATTGTACTTAGACCAAGGAACTTATAATAATAATATATAACACCCAGACAAAATCCCGGTATTAATCAATTAAAACAAACTTCACCCCCGTGACACAGCAAGGGATCTTATCTGAATGTTTTTGTTGCTGTAGTTGCTAGCATCTCTCAGATCAAGGCGTTGAGACAGACGGCCGGACATATCCAGGTTTGAGTCCCGTCGAACTACATCTAGTACTCTAAGGACTGTTCAGAAACTGTTGACTTGTCATAGACTTAATGCGATACTAGATTGACTTAATACAGGACACTATTCTCTCTTAGGCTTGAATAAACTTTGAATAAAAAAAGAGATTAAAAACTTTGTAGCTCGGATTAAACACTTAAACAGATAAATACATAAAGTCGATTGTTTTGATGCACTCAACAAACAACCAAACAAACAGATTGAACCCTTTGCCGGAGTATAATCACAAAACTCAACTGATTGAGCAAGTTCTCACTCTTTGGAACAATTAGCGATTGCTTAAAGGGGATTTGAAAAGTTTCACATGCCTGGGGCATAATGGGCGTTTTGGATGGGTGCCGAAAAAAGTCAAGAGCATTTTTATTGGTGTTGTCATTGCTGGCAATATATTTATGCCTTTGACTGAGTTTGGACTGAGTTGCGACTGCGTTGGGACTGAGTTGATCGAGCCAGACGCCAACCCGCTGTGATTTTATGAGCCGCAATTGCACAAAAACATTTCTATTGAGTCAGCATAAAAACAACAACAATATATAAAGTAAAGGAAGCTATTCCGTGCTTGGGGTGGTGCACTGACTGCTCCGACTGTTCCAAATGCAACCCTTACTGGGCTTATGATTACAGTGATTATGCCGCGCGTTGGCACTACCAAAGTGCGTGCAAAGACGTGCTCTGGTATGGATGAGGTGAGCTCTAGGTATAGCGTAGGACAGGGAAGTCGCGCTGTAACGTATCGTTTACGCTTAACAATAATAACAACTGATTTTCGGATGTATTATTACATTTCCCGTGGTGACTCTGCCGCAGTGCACCCAAATTATCACAGCTACCCCACACAGTTGGAGTTATGCTGCGCGTTATTTCATGCACGGGTCCAGCATCAGGCAAGGGGTAGTTATTGCGGTTTCCTTTCGTTGCCATAAGACGCAAAAACCGCAGGGTTTTTATTTTGACTGCTTCCTTTGGTAGCATCGTAACGCTTGCTTGGACTTCTGTTTTTGGAACGTAACTTGGCGCTGTTGTTGGTCTTGTGTAATGAAGTTAAGAACCGGGACAAAGGAGCATTGATTATACGCTGTCCAATCTCATGTGGCTTGTTAACAACAATTACCATTGAATTTTCGTCAGTTGGTGAGTACAGTGATTATGATTTGTTGGGGGAGTAGCATGATATAATAAAGCACACCTGCTGAGAGGTTGCGCTTTTTATACGTTGTATCGATTGGGTCAAGGATATGCTAGTTATTTGCGATTTATATAACAGACACAGGAAGATGTGAGGGCGCTCTTTAGCGATTGAGCCAAATTCGTGCGTTTGAACATCTAAACCCTAGAGCACATAAAATCAAGAGTCATGTCGACATACTGCCTCGATCAAGTTAGGGTATCCCCAGCGCTCCAACCGATTCATCTTTTCCCTTGCCTCAAAAGAGTTGCAACAACTTTATTGGCATAACGAGTGAAAAAACATAGTAATAGTACTTACTCGCTGGCAGCCACTGTTGATGCAACGAATTTGCATGACGCCCATGGGGCATGCCACGCATATGAAGCAGTGTGTAGTGCTGCGTGCCTGGCGCTGCGTTTGTTAGGGAGCACGTAAACCATTTGTTGTTTGCCCGTGCGCCCCTTCTGACCATTATGATGTAGCTGCTCTGGAACTGTTTCTCAACTCAATTGGTGGCATGGTAGTTGAGTTTTGTTGCATATCTGTGCGTCAGTGTGCTGTGTTAATGATGAGCGACCACGAAAAAGTTTGCCTCAATGTGTTGCCAAAATGTTGTGCCCCGTCTTCTTGCTGTTGTTCTTGCAACAACATATCCTGGCACTGTGGCACATGTGAGAGCAGCACACATAATATTATGCTGCTGCTGTGGGTGTGGCCGGCCACATTTCCGCTTGCAGTTGCCCAGAAGGATGCTACTCTGGTACTATAACGTCGAGACATTTTGAGCACTCGCCTAGCATATTAATGTGGTCGGTTGGTTGGCTGTCCTGACTGACCAACTGCCTGATGAAATGTTGTATGTCTGACTGACTAACTGACTGACTGCCTGGCATTCGGTTGGGGGGCGGTTCGGTTTGCATGGTTCCCATGCATCTAACGTGCGGCATGGACAACTCAACTAAAACGGACTCATCTTGACCACCGACAATGCCGTCGACGTCGCTACCTTTTAGTTCATTAGAGCGAATATCTACCACTGTTGCACGTAGCAAGTCCAGAGAGCTCTATTGCATCTAGTTTGTATTGGAATATGACAGCCGTGTGTCTGCCATCCTACGCATTTACGTGATTAATCAGCTGCTCACGTTGGCGCTGTCTGGGTGAGTATCTCGTTGTATGTGTCTATGGCATATGCCTGCAAGTCATGCAAAATCCAAACCTTGTAATTGTCCTTTAATGTTAACTGACAATGGCAATACCATTTCCACATTTGAAATCTTAAGCGAGTTACCACAAGAATGTCCTTGGTTTTTATGGAGACTAGGGTAAAGTAAAGTTAAACAGATAAAAAATTAACAAACAAAAGGATCGGATCTAAGAATCCCAGACGGTATTGTGCACTTCGAAGCAGGCGCTGTAGCCAAGAGGCTGTTGAATATGCTGGAACAGTTCCTATACTTCGATTGATAGCTGAAAAAAAAGTATCGGAAGATGCGACTCAAGGAGCAGGTAAAGGCATGGTGATTTCCCCGGGCCCGGAGTTTTCTCAGGTGCCCGTTGTAATTACTGTCGTACTGACAGAACTCAAAGATTGAAGCTAAAGGTGTAATAGAGTGGCCGATACATTTTCCCAACCGGGCCCGGATTTTGGCTCTACGGCCCTGAGTACAGGGCATAAAAAGTGGCTTCAAAATGGAATTACTAAAACTATGAGCCACTTCACTAGTCACCCTGAGCTTACTTTAGGGAGCTTCCAGCGACTCGTTCTGTATATTACAAATATAATGAATATATTTTAACAAATAACAAATATACAAAATTTAACACAATTTTTTTTAAATATTTAGCAGACTAATTCTTTTTCTTCTTTCTGTTTTTCCAATTGAGCTTTTCCTTTCAACTCTTGAAGAAACGCATCATTTCTTTTTATATGGTAGGCGAAATCGGGTCATTTAGTTTTAGGCATGAAGAATCCTGATTGAATGTTATCCTTATCTTACACAACAAAATCTTTTGATCCACCATTTAAGTTAACCCGTATTCATGTTCCAGATGATATACTAGATTCTAGACATTGAATAGAGTACCCTTTTGATGAACATATCAAAGAAGTAATTTGTTGTAAAGGCACTGCTTAAAAAAAGATTAATTCACACTACTTATATTTTAAAGACCGGTTGAATGCTATTTTTTCTTCATGATGAACACATTCCCCGAAATATTTGTTCAATTTATAGCATATTAACCAGTATTTAAGAAATAACGAACCTTTTCCAGTCCGATCAAATGCTATCTAGGCGCATAACACAGTTGAAATTTCTTCTCAAGACCCTTCCCAAAAAGATGATCCTTGCAAAATACTTATACTATCAAGTTCGATCGTATGCAATATTACTTTTTATGAAGCCACTAAGTATCGATTTAGTAACCAAAGCGATATAGTTAAAAAACGATATCGCATTGGAAAGTAGATGTATCCTTTTCGATTCCTTAAAGAACAATATAGTACGAAATCGAACTTGAAAATATGTGTATCACGCATGAATAGTTTTTTGGGAATTATCCTTTCATAAAACCGGACTGAAAGATAGTTTTTATTTAATAACTGGTAGACATGTTGAATATTAAAAAAAAACTTCAGTAGCATGTATCTAGCATGAAAAAAAATAGCTTTCTGTCGGGCCTTAAAATATTAGTTTCATGATTGAATCTTTTTTTAAGCAATGTCTGAACAACAAATTACAGCTTTGGTACGCTCCTTAAGCACTCTATTCTTCTAATTTATCTAAGCCGTCAGCGGCATGTGCCCAAAATGTACGGAGCTCAGCACTCTTTCCGGTTTTTTGCCATTCTCCAAGATCTTAAAATGTCTCATGCTACAATCTCGTTTCAGCTGTCCGAAAATATGAAACGGAAAGACATTTAACATGTTATTATAGTCTCCGTCAGAAATAGTCTTCCATAGTTTGCAAGCGGCATCCTTTTTTTCGTAAAGTCAAGACATGGCTACTAAAATTTCTCCTGACACGCTCTACGCGAGCGCCAGCGGTATTTTGAAGAACTCGCTTAAGAAAAAGCATGGTTTCTTGGAGACTGTGAAACTGCAAATCGCTTTGAAAAATTATGATCCGCAAAAGGACAAGCGTTACTTTGGCACTGTTAAGTTGAAGCATATTCCCAGCCCTAAGATGAAGGTATGCATTCTGAGTGACTAGCAGCATTGCGACAAAACCAAGGCTAATAATGTAGAGCACATGGACGCCGAAGCTTTGAAGAAGCTGAACAAGAACAAAAAACGGGTGAAGAAACTTGCCAAATCTTATGATATTTTCCACGCCTCTGAATCGCTGATTAAGCAAATCCCACGTCTTTTGGGACCCGGTCTTCACAAGGCTAGCACGCTGGTTTGCTTTCGCATCAGGATTACATGATGGCCAAGATCGAGGAAGTTAAATCTACCATCAAGTTCCAGATGAAGAAAGTTCTTTGGCTGTCTGTGGCTGTCGGTCATGTTGGAATGAGCTTGTGCACAATGTCAGCTTGTCGATCAATTTCATTGTCTCTCTGCTGAAGAAGAACTGGCAGAACGTGCGCTCTCTGCACATCAAGTCTTCAATGGGTCCACCATGAATTTTGTTCATTTGATAATAAGGGAGTATTTACATTTTGACAGTGTGAAAAAAATAGGATATCGGGTAGCTTGGGAGACTTGTATTTGGTGCTTACTGCGTTGTAGTTGGTATATATAATGAATCCGCGCAGGTGTTTCTGTTTATAAAAAATCTCATTATGTATGGGCTGCACTGTAATCTTCCTTGATCCGAGCCTTTAGTAGATTTATTAGGTATATTTGCTTAGTTCCGCTGCTTTCTTTGTTTCTTTCAGTTGAAAAATCTCCAAAAAGATACGTTTAGTTTTGCATTAATATTGGTTGAATCTTCTGGTAAGTATTTGTCGTAAGTCGTCATTTTTTCCCTCAAACGCAACTTCAGCAAATCCATTAAAGTTGGTTTTATTCACCAATACGATTTCCCGAAATTCACTTGTTTCCGTTTCGAAAATCTTGGTGTGGGCTGTACTGCTTTTATTCCTCATAAATAAGCTTTCAGATAATTCATCAAAGCTGCTTAGTTCCATTGCACTGGCGGATTTTTGGAAAATCTTCGCAAGAGCTGCACGATTGTTATCAATCTTAAATGAGCCGAAAGCGTATTCAAACAGCTCAAATGTATCCTTTTCTCGTATCTCTATGAGGGAAGCCTTTTGTTTCATAACTGCAGGTGAATCTTCCATCATAGCTATTCTTGACCAAGGAGAAGGTAGTATTCGATATTGTGATTTCGCTCTTATCTTCTTTAGGAAAGATGTGGAGTCGTCAGACAGTTGAGCCTTCCATTTTGTTACTGAAAAAAAACCAAGATTTTTGGAGCACTAAAAAATGGATTTCGATTGTATATTACTTACCCTTAGCTAATAAATAAATAAATTTGTAAATTTTTTCAAAATATTTGAATAACGAATGAACTATTTAGACACTGTCTGCAGGGAGCCCGACTTTGCACTGAAAAGTTAAAACACATGTTATTATTAGTCACAATACTAATTTTGAATGTTTATTACTTGCCTACTAAGTTCACTGAATTTTAATTTCTTTTAAAAAAATAGCATGCACAGCCAAAACGAATTTTTTTGTGTTCGTGCACACATATCATACACGAACACATGACGATAAGTTTGACAGATAAAACATCGATGATCGAAGTTTAGAATCTCTATATATCGATGTTGGCCAACAGAGATGTTTCTCATGCACTTCTGCACTCATCAAATGGGTATTAAGTAGTGCTGGAGAAACATCTCTGTTGGCCAACATAGATATATAGAGATTTTAAGATTCGATCATCGATGTTTTCTCCAGCACTATGTGACAGGGTTCCCGCGTTAAACAAAGAAAGTTTCCCTAATAACAAAAATAGCTCAGTCGTGTTAAATTCTAATAAGCAGTGTTACTAAGATCATATTTTTGTGTAATTTTGTTTAAAAGAGCTGCGGCAACCATGTCAGCTGTTTTGTATCCAACAAAAATAATTTCGCGCCAACACAACAGCAGAATTTATCGGAAAAATAAGGGAAATATACGAATTTTTTTGCAAATAAAAAAGTGCAATATCGATGAAAAATCAGTTTTCCGGAGCACGCAAAAACGAATCCGAATAAAACTGTTCGGTTTGGTTTTTCGTTTTCTGGAGCACGGCTGTATATTTCACTTGAATCTTATTATTTATATATTTATTTTTCAGACTGACTGACGGAGAGGCATGGCTATGTTGTCTCAGCTGTTCTTGTTGATTAAGAAAGTACATACTTTATGGAATCTGCCGCGTACCTTAAGTACAGTATATAAAAAAACCAATAAAGGTCCTAGGGCTACAAATATATACATACAGCCCTTCTGCTGGCTGATTGTGTTATTTAATAAAAACCGATTTCATTTAAAAAAAATGGTTGCTCTAACTTGAACATAGCATGGGGGTCTCACAAATCCACCCACCCCAAAAAAAAAATTTTTAAAAACGTAAAATTCGAACCTAGCTTAGAAGATGCCATGCATATAAAATTATAGTGAACCAAAAAATTTTTGGGTCCCACGATCAACACGTTTTGTAACTACCTAGCATTTTGAAATAATAATTTTGGAACTATGGAATATGTTTCCTGCAGCCATATTCGAGGTGTATCCTGTTCTCAATATATATAATATCTTTATGTATATATATGTATCTCTTTGTAAGCACTTGTCTCTGTGTGATTGGGTGAGTATGTGTGTATCCTGGGTATGCGTGTTTGGTTCTGGTTGGGTTTCTGGCGATGTCACCGCCGCTTTGCATGTCGAAGCTCATAGGAAACAACCAGAGAAAAAGAATACAAAAAAAAAATAACGAAAGAGTTGTGCTCCGAGGTCTGGGCGCTTGGGGTCTCTTGCGGGCTGGGGTAGAAAATTAACGGAATAATAAACAGGCGCTGCTAACGACACGCGGCTTGCTCGTCCTTGTTGGTAGCCATTGTTGTTGTTGTTGTTGCTGTCGTTGTCGACAGGCTCTTGCACGAATTGTCACGAATTAATTGTAATTCATGCGCCGCAATTATCACATGAAAAGCCAAATGGCAACCATAATAACAATGCCAACTGGAATGCCAACAACAACAACAGCAACTATGAAACCCCTGAAACCAGAAGTTGTTCCAAAGTTATGACAACGACCAACAGACCAACACAGAGCAAAGAAACACCCAATTCAAGTTTGAAGTTGCTGCTTCCACGCAATCCTCTAGCTAACTGGCAGTTACTCTCCACCCAGCAACCCAGCCGACAAAATCCAAACAGCCCCTCCAAAAAAACCATAGCAGATTGCAGTGCAGCACCCACGCTGGGCAGAAGCCATCAAATAGGGAGTCAACATGGTGCCAGGACAAGGCACCGCTGCCAACGATGACACGTAATGTTATAAAGACTCAACTGCTAAGTTTTCGAGGTCATACCCTAACAATTTGTTATGGCGGCAACGGCAACAACGATGCCACCAACTACAACAACAACAATAAGTGCGAGGTGAGGCTGAGAAGTAGGCGATCTAGCAAAGAAGGCAACACTTTTTATGATTGAAGCATTGATTGAACTTTAGTTTTCTACAGAGCCTTGTTTCTTCTTTTAGAGCGAAACGCAAAAAAAAATCAAATTTAAGATTCCCAGAAGAGGCACATGACCATATCATCTCTCCTTCGCAAACCGCTTTCTTGTATCTTGCAAAAAAAGAAACCTATCAAATTGTGTTAATTAATGGATATATGGAACATTAAATATAGGCAACCAATTTGTAACACAAATGTTAGATTGTGGAGCTTTGCGCATGGGTTCTTTCTAAAAATTAAAAAGAGCTCTCTTCTTTTTGGTATATCCCTCCCTTTTTCCCCTGAATCACCATCAAATGGATTCAATTGCGCCAAATATAATTTTCCGATTGTGGCCCTTGATCTATATGCATTATGATGCGAGCTACCCGACAGACCGTTGACGTCACCTTGTTGGCTAATAGACCATCCTTGACGTTCCTCTGTGCTCGCTTCTCTTCTCAAAATAAGCCTTTTGCATCCAATTGTTTCTTGTTCTCAGATTTGTTAAGCTTTGTGCATGGGATCTTTCTAAAAATTCAAACGCGCCCTTTTTCTTGGCATATTCCTCCCTTTATCCTCCAAATCACCATCAAATGGATTCAATTGCTCCGATTATTAATTTTTTCCGATTGTGGCACTGCCCTTGATCTATATGCATTATGATATGAGCCACCCGACAAACCGTTGACGTCACCTTGTTGGCTAATAGACCATCCTTGACGTTCCAACCATTTTTTGTTCTCTGATTTGTTAAGCTGGATTTGCAGTACGAAATGGAACAAAAAGTCTTTCTTCAAAATGACTTCTAAGATCTGATAGACAGCAGAATTCCTGGAAGAGATTTTGGATTTCTCTGTAACCGCTCTAGAATTACTTCAGTTTATTGTTTGCCTCGGGCGACAGAAAAACTTGTTATGGCTCTGAGCATCATGCTACAAAAAATTGGATCTATAAATATGTATAGCTAAGCTCGAAAAATACGAGTAACTCCAGAAGGCTTGACAAAAGTTACTTGATAAACTCAATAAGTCCGATTTAGAGTTTATGTCGTGGCTTGTTGTTATAAGGCGAAGTCTCTTACGATGAGATAGTCGTAGTAGCCGCATATATGGCTACCAATTAAATCATCGAAGTGCCAAAAGAAGAGATGGTTTCTGCACAGACTCAATTTGGTTCTTCTCAAGACGAACGGAGCATCCAATGGTTGTTTAACCTTATCTTTTAATAACACTATTCAACAAATTTAAAACAAAGTAATATTGGCGGGATAACACAAATCTTGGATTTTAGGTAAGCATAGTTAGTCCTCAAAGTATATTTACCCTTTTAGTTTTTATACTCTGAAGCAGGTGCGGACTTGGTCTTGGGGGGAGTTTTTGACTTCATAGTGAATACATATCAAAGTTCGCAAAAAACTGTCAACCCATTTTTCCAATTTTTGGGAAGGGGGGGCAACCACCGGTGGAACCACAATTACTCTGTAAGCATTGAGTCGAGGGTATATGTAACAAGCATTACAGGAATTTTATGTTCTAGTTAAATCACCTAGATCTCAGACCATAAGAGCTAGTGACACGAAATCCCATGAACGGACGTCGCGCCGACTGCTCCAAGCTGCTCTCTAACGCCCAGCACCAGAACATGCTCTCAGGCCGCAAGTTCCAAACAAAAAGCTTTCTCAGCTAATTCACCAACTTTTCAGTCGGCCCTCGCACAGTGGGGCAACAACAGCAAAAGCTGCGCTTATTTAGTGACACTGATGAGTGGGCGTGGCATTAGCAATGAGCGTTAAAGTGAGCAGCGGCAGTGTGGCAGCGAGGCATGACATTTATCAAAGTCTATGCCACTCCCCCCACCCACTTAATACCCATATCCACCATGCTTTCCTTAAAATCCGCTCCTCACCTTAGTCGCTACGTTTACTCAGTTTTAATCAGGCGGCAAAGCAAGGCTAAAGTTTTTCTTTTTAAGTTAGTTCCATGGTAGTATATTTATAAACTTTGGTTACCACTTTCCTTGGGCTTTTGGCCGGAAAATTATGTTGATTGGCGGCAATTTGTCATAACCCGAAATGAGTTTGTTGTCGTAACAAGCGCGGCGCGTTTAACGACGTTGCCCTCCTTCCTACCAAGTGGGTGGGGCAGCAGGGTACTGAGCAGTGGGCGTGGATCTTTGTGGCATGATTGGTCAGGGTGTGGCTGTGCAACCAAAAAAAAAAAACGAAAACAAAAATACATCGATAAAAACAAACAAATTAGCATTAAATGAAAAGATTAAGTGTTTTCTTGTTATTATATTTGTCGAGTTAAAGTTTGTTTTGTGGCAAGTTCTTTTCTTATGTTGCAGATACGGCACGAAGAACTTAAGCCAGCTGACGGCACGTGTCTCTTCAATTTTAAGGTTATGTAAATTACAAAATGGCGTAAGTTTGCCACTAATCGTATATGGCTGTCTTACACCTGCTGCCAAGGTTGCCAGACATTATGAAACAGTGGGCACTTTTGAGTAGCTGGAAAAGCTTCTTAAAAAAAATTATCGCTGGCATTACTGTTAAAAATAAACACAATCTTGGTAGTTTTAGGTTCCTACTGGAAAAAAATAAAAGTTTTTGAAGAAAAGGCTCCATTGAACGCAGAAATTTATGGCAGTACTCAATATGACCTCGGAGTCATAGTTAGCTCTAAAAAAGCAGCTTGATTCCTTTGAGTCTATATGAAAATTCTTGTAAATCCAATAAAAACTGTCCGCTTTTAAAGCTTGACAATCACGGAATCGACAATAAGTCTGGTTTAAAATACGAATATTCTAAAATGACCAAACAATACCTTCCAAACATAACATTCCAAAAAAATTTGAATACACATTTTTCAAAAATAGAAAATATTTCGTAAAAGAAATGGCAGAAAGGAGGGTAGTTTGATAAGGCAGTGACTGTATACACAGCCAAAAAAAGTCCGAATTTATTTTTGGTCATAAGATCGTGATCAAATAGGCACGAAAATAAAGAAAAGTTTTTTTAGCGGCTTACAAATTGCGTTTTCAAATTATGATTTTTTAAAATAAGACAGAAAAATATTATTTTAAGAGTGCTACTCCGAAGCAAAAACCACGAAAGAAACATCTTGAAACTATGCTGAAAAACAATATTTAAAATCATCTTTGAAAAATATTTTAGTTTTTTATTTTTAAAGCCAGCTCTTTTCATATCTAAAAGAAAGAACTCTGTTAGACCAGAAAATCTAAAGAAACAAATGTTGAAGATTACAAAAGGATTGAATAAAATCTTAAAATCATTTCAAGAATGAAAGAACTCTTTAACACAAAAAAATCTAAAGAAAAGATTGTTCAAGATTACAATAAGATTAAATAAAATCAAGTTATTATATCTAAAATGAAAGAACTCTTTTAGAGCAAAAAATCTAAAAAAAAAAATGTGTTCAAGATTACAATAAGATTGAATTAAAAATCTTAAATTCAATTCTTTTGGTTTATTTAAGGAAAAAAAAACTTTTTTAGAATGCAAGAAACCGAAAAACTTAAAAAAAGTTATAAAGGGTGCTTTTTTTAGAGTTACACATGTTTAAATCATAATAAAACAAATAAATATATTTTTAATATTAATGAAACGGGCTTTATTGAATACAAAATTTTATGACATTAATGTTTAAATATGATTACGGCCATGTGGCATACAAGGCACAATCTGGAACACCAATTTTCACAAACTTTTCGCAGCATTTGCGGCCATATTTCGCCAATAACGCTTCGAATGTTGATTTCCAGGTGTTGTTTATCTCTGGTCTCTGGTTTATCGACGTAGACAAGTGACAGTAATTTTCTGTGGATGTAATGGTGTTTCGATGAAAGCTTGTGGATTTTTCGCACTCCAATGCGATAATTCCGCTTATTTACGTACCCATTAAACCAAAAATGGGCTTCATCGGAGAACATAATTAAGAATTTTGAATAAGTTTGACGAACGGAACCATTATTTTGATAAAAAATTGCCACAATTTGCAAGCGTTGCTCTGGTGGTAAGTCTATCCATAGTGAAATTTTAAACCAAAGTCAACAAAAAGCAACTATCAGCTGTTAGATGAATTGTCAGATAAAGCAGTGTTGCCAACTCAAAATTGGGAGCCTCTAAAAATAGCACGCTGTATCTTAAAGATAGGAATATTCAAGATTTAATCAAGACTGGAAAAAAAGCAACACTTGTTTTTATATTGGTTATGGTAAAAGAAATCTAACAACAACTAAACTGGATTTTACTGATTTTTAAATTTTTTTATATTTTTTTAGTTTTGCCTTGATTTAAAAGAATGAAATTTAATAATGTCGAAAACCATAATTCAAAAATTTGTTTCTTTATAAAAGACTATTATGTTTTTTTTCTTTGGGATTCTAGGCTATAATATTAATAACCTGTAGCTATAGGTACAAAGGGTATACTAGATTTGTGCAATGTATGTAACGGACAGAAGAAGGCGTGGCAGACCCCAAGTCCTTTATACCAAAATGCTTAACATAGCCTCGGGTAGCGATTGAGCCATGTCCGTCTGTCCGTCCGTCTGTATGAACACCCAGATCTCGGAGACTATAAGAGCTAGAGATACGAAACTTAGCCAGCTGATGCGCATATTTCCTGAGATGAAGTTTGTTGAATCATGTCCATATCTTTCCCCTTTTCCCCGTAGCAGAGTTTCGCGGTTTTTAGGTACACCGTTCGATATTTCAATCTGAAACTTAACAGAGCAATGCGTTGGGGTTACATGCATATTTGTGTTAAAAATAAACAAAATCGGACAATTACAACAAAAGTTATAGTCTAAAATGTGCAACTTTCACCACCCCTTGCCGATAAACTGCGTCAATATTTGACTCTACGTAATTATAGTAACAAATGGACTAGAATCATCAATTTTGCTAAGCTGATTCATGTGGCGCTAATGAACAAATCCACATCCAAATTTTATCAATGCGGGCCCCCCACCCTTCGCAATCGATTTACCGTTTGTTCTCCCACACCCCTCAACATATCCCCTTAAAACTTACCCCATATACTTTAAATAACTTCTTTGACGTAAATTTAGATTTTTATCAAAATCAGTTAAAATTTGCGGAACTTATAGGTATAAATATGGTTTTGCAACAACAACAAAAAATTTCCAATTGGAAAGTTCTTAGAAGGAATATGCAGGAATAAAACTTTTTTCGAGAAAAAAGGTAAAGGGTATTACACTGTCGGGCACCGCCTCGACTGTATTACATTTTTTTTTTCTGGTTTTAAGTTACAATTTTATTATGATCTTGATTTAAACATTTTTTTTTAATCTTTATTTCATACAAGGTCTTATTTTAAGAATTTTTGGTCTGAGCATCAAAATTTTTAAAAACGTTTCCACGTTTTTGCAAATGTTTTATTCCTCTGAAATAAGAGGTTTTTTTGAATTTTTAAAAATGTTTCCACGTTTTTGCAAATTATTACTCCTTTCAAATAATGGGATTTTCCCAGGTCCTAAAAATGGATTTTGTTGCAGTAATGACCTCTGCAATAAATTGCTTAGGGCACAGGCAAATCTGGAGCGCCCAGGCAGCACAACAATTTGTAGCCCAATTCATTAAACATAAAAAAACAAGCCATAAAAATAATGATTAAAAAAAGTTTAGTCCAAATGTTGTGAACTTCATAAGTTGTTTTTTAATTGCAAACATTAATGTGTTATCCTATAAATTCAATTAAAAATTGTATTTTTAAATCATTCAACTTATTTAACAGATACCATAGAAAAGCCTGCTAAGCCATTTAAGCCATTTAACGCACAAAGGTTATCTTTTATTCGAGCTGTATCACATCTTTTAATACTCTGTATATTCTAAAGAGTATACTAAGACCGTGCAATTATATGAAACAGGTAAAGTCTCGCGTCCATGGAAAGTAGGTATATTTTCAGTATACCAAATCAATCTGCATGAAAACTAAGTCGGTAAGGACAAGCGCAGCTGCTGTGCTCTGGAAAACCAATCCGAAAAATTTATTTGGATTTAATTTGAAAACGAATATTTGATGCTCCCAATTTCACCAAACCGAATTTTTCTTGTGCTTTGAAACCGAATGTTTTGTTGCAAGAGGTTTAAAAAAATGTTAGTACGCTTTTTATACTGAAATAATTTTTTCAATATTCTTTGTTATTCTTAGATTTATTTTTTTATGCCAACCTAAAGTTATTTATTTATTAAAAAATTTTTTTAAATTAATTATTTAATTATTCAACAGCATTTTTTGTATATTCTGCGAAAAACTATTTTTTTTTTTGAATATTTAAGAACAATGCACTTTACCTTTTTTGTTTACTCAACTGAGCTAATAAGCCACAAAAATTTTCATAATTTTTTCTCTCATGGTTTGGCTGTAATTGACCCAAAACTATTGGCTATAGGTGTGTGGCAAGCTGATGACGAGCAGTGCATGAGCAAAAGCCATCCAATTTGTAAATAAGACTCATGTGAGCCTAATAAACCAAAAATTGTCGACTCAGCAACCTTTCACAGCAAACTAGCCTCAACAGCCTCACAGATTCATATTTACCTTTTTGTTTGGCAAAAATGAGCAGGGTATTATAATAGTTTCAACTTATGGAAAAGCAGCTTTAGTTGAAAATTTATGCAGCCGCACACTTGCGGTTCAACTTATGGTATATAAATTTTCGAGAGTGCTTGCCAACAAAAACAATAACAACAACAACAATAGAAACAGCAACAAAACAAAGCACAACACAACATAATTAATTTCAATTCACTAAACTACAACTACAACTAAAACAACAACAGCATCAACTTGCAACATGAACAAACCCCACGCTAAGCTTGCCTACTTTTGGGGCAACTACAATACTACTACATGTTATTTAGACAATATGTTCAATAAAACTTTGCAATCTGCACAAACACAAACGGACACGCACTCACACGCACTCAAGGGCGTAGACAGCTTTTTGTTTTAAGGGGTGAGTGAAGTACCATCTCTCTGGAATTTTGTATGTTAATATAGCTCCAAATGTTAAACGTATGTAGAGTTTAATCTTAACATTTAAAACAAATTGCTCCAGATGGCTAAGGTAAACTCCTATAATAGGCTAAGTTGGGGCAAACCCGACCTAACAATTAGTTTTGGCTATAAAATGCTTATTTAACATCGGAACAACTCGTCCGATATACCAAATAAAAGCTGACGCTTTACCGCAACTTTCTAGAATTCTTTACATCAATATTAATATTTGAGGCGTGCTACCCATCCTTCTGTATGGATCGGAAACCTGGCTGGTGTCAGATCGCATTGAAGGGGACTGCAGGTCTTCGTCAACAAATGCTTGCGGATCAAAAGCCGCATCTTTTGGCCAGCGACTATAACCAACGCAGACCTGCTGCAGCTTCCAAACTCTGATCCCATTAAAAGCTCCATTAAAAGGCGCAATTGGACTTGGATAGGGCATACCATGCGTAAAGACGACGACTGCTTAGCGAAGATGGCATTCCAGTGGAACCCACAGGGCTGCAGACTGAGAGGACGACCGCGTCATACATGGATCCGCACTATTCGCTCTGATGGTGGCAGCGCGAGCTAGAATCAAATTAGAGCTCTAGCAATTGACAGACACCGTTGGAGGGACTTCGTTTCCGCCCTATGCTCCTCCTAGGGGCGACTACTCGTAAACGCAAAACTAAGCTCTATAGTAGTCTAGGAATACATATAAGTATACATAATATTTGAGGTATAAGCATTTTTCATGAGTCAATTTTTGTAATTTTTAAAATTGGTGGGGTAAACCCGACCGTCTACTTTTATTTATTTATTTATTTTAAAGGCTATAACAAAGCACAACTGACCTTAAATTATAAGAAAAAGAATTAAACTAAATATTGAAAAAAATAGATATGAACTAATCCGCGTCACTAGCTAGGTGGGGGAACTTTTGACCAGAGACTAGGATTTACAATAACCAAGTGGAAAAGGAAGTTCAAATAAAAATTAAACTTTGAATTAGAACAAAAAAGTCAAAAGAGCACCGTAGACCAAATAGGTGCCTCATAATACAGGATTGGTCAAGGATGCTCGAAGAGGCAAGTCAAGATGACTTAAGATAGAAGACGTGATGAAAGTTATAGACCATTCGAAAGGCATTATAACTAGAGCATAAGACACGAAAAGGATATTGAAAGTCTCCTGTCAAGGGAGAGAAACAGTAAAATATGTAAAAAAATAGTTAAAAAAAAGTTGGGGTGTTTTTGAAGGTTACCTTGGCACCCATGGGAATGTTGCAAAATCTGTTAGCACGCTCTGTCTCTTGTAACAAAAAATAGTCTATCTGTGATATATTTGATTACTCTCCCCCCGGCTACGCTCCTGGACACATACACACTCATGTAGCAACTTTAAACATCTGCCCCAAAATGCAAAGCGTTGCTGCTAAACTTTATGGGCTTGACGCCGACGCTGACAGCGCCATTGCTGTTGTTGTTTTTGTAGCTTTTAGACTGCGTTAATAAAGTGGCCCCGTTTTAAGGGTGGGAGCGGGGTGACAAGAAGGGGCAGCTG
This sequence comes from Chymomyza costata, assembly GCA_018150985.1. NCBI lineage: Eukaryota > Metazoa > Arthropoda > Insecta > Diptera > Drosophilidae > Chymomyza > Chymomyza costata. The sequence goes on along the minus strand of JAECWU010000127.1, from coordinate 21,411,003 downwards.
GTGGCAGAGCAATGGCGTCCAACGGCAGCATCGCAACTGTAACTGACCCGCCAACATTGTGTAAAACGAAGATTTATGAGAGTTTGCCCCAAAAACTTGCTTGCCACAGCTGCCCCCTCCATACACACACGCATGTGTGGGGGATCCGAATCTACACATGTGTATGTGTGTGAAAGACTGTACGGCTTGGTGTAGACTGTACTTTGGCACGTGTATGCCTCATATGCTTTTGTGTGTATTTGCGTTAGTCTGGGTTTGTCTGCCCCAAAATTTGCATAAAAAGTATCGCCACAAATTTTGAAAGCACCGCGACATAAACACATACAAAGAACCACACAGCGAGAATGAGACGGAGAGAGAGTGAAGCGAGCCTGGACGGAAGCAAGTCGCTGGGAGAAAGAGTGAGCGCGTGTCGTAAAAGGGTTAGCGAGCGTTAGATGACGGCATCTGGTCTGCCCTTCATATGGTGTGGGCGTTACGAGTTTAGTTGATGGTCCAACCTTTTCTTAATTTGCTGTGAAACTATTGTCAACTAAGCGTAGCGGTGGCAACACGCTCAGTGCCACATACAGCTGTCCCAACTTAAAAAGCTTGAAATTGCAGAGCATCCGGCAATGGCAGATAATAAATGGCAACTCCGTGAACTGACTTTGTCCAAGGCGATTTTTGTGCATTCATGAAATTACTTTTTGCGGAAAGAAGTTTTGGGTTCAAGTACTTTAATATTAAACCTTAGAAAAGGGGCTGCTGCTGCATCCAATTTTTTAGTTCAAAAGATATTTTTACGCTAAAGTAAAAAAAAGGGTTATGTATTTGAACTGCATGTAGTTATGTATCTATGTACATCAGTTCCATATAATATCTATGCCGCTTATTATAACGTGACAAATGCGTTATCGTTTGAAGCGGCTTGATCTTCCAATGGTTATAAGCGATGTGACGTCACATTTAATTAAATATGACGCTTTAAAGAGAAGTTAAGTCATGAATACTAATAAATTTTTGTTTTTAATATATTGTCCTATGCAAAGCATAGGAAAGAACAAAACATCATCCAGAAAACGAATAAAATATTCGGATTCGTTTTAATTTCACATGTTTGGTGCTTTCAGCTGAATTTTTTATATGGTTTGAATACTACTGGCTTATTGTTATTATAGAATTCAAAGCGAATTGTCAAAATATAAATATAGACGTCAAGTGTATCCGAAAAAAACGTACTCCTCAAACCCATAAAGTTCGGATTTTTGGAAAACATCTGATAAAATATAAATCTTGCTGATTGGTGAACTTACAGAAGAAGCGAAGAACAAGGATTGGGAGAAATTTAGTTACATAAACACTTGTAAAGTATCTAGCTAGAATTATACAAAATGATGAACTATTAAACATTTTTGCATGCAACCTCTTCGGATACCTTAATTTCATCCTTAAGCCATGTAAGATCCCAAAAAGAATTAGCTTAGTCATGCCAACCTGAAGTTTCAAGCCTATTAGATAAACAATCCGATATTGATGGCTTTTTTATGAAAAATAACAAAGCTTTATAAAATAAACCAACATAAAGGTACCCTATAAATTTTCTATGTCATTTCTTGTTTTCAAGATGAGATATGTACCAGAGATTTGCAGGCACTATACTGTTTTGTGGCAATAATCATATTCTCATCAAAAGTAATGGCACTCTTAGGCTTATGGTGTGGCACCACACGCACTCTTAACCATAAGAGTGTGAGCAGTAATAGTGCACCATATACTATGTTGTTATGATTATAGTCTTGTTTACACTCATACACTGCAGACACTATTGTCAAATAGTGTCAAACATACTCTTTTAAATTTCAAGAAAAAAATTGACACTATTTTTGAGCAGTGAGTGAGAGCGGTGTGAGCAAAATGCTTATTGCGTGTCAGAATGAGAGCTGAGTAAAAAGAGAGCGGCCGAAAAATGAGAGTGTGTTAGTGAACTATATACAACACACGTGTAATATCATGGTACCACTGCTCTCTCGGTAGTCGTTGATGGTTTCTCTCACACTCGTTTTTTTATTGTGCTGTATATTAGAGTGTAAAGCGAACCATTTGTAGGTGAGTTTGACACCATTGGCACCATAGTGCTAAGAGTAGAAGAAGGCAAGAGTGCAATGCTCACTGCAGTATTTATGTATGGTGCCTTAGCGCACTCGAGTATGAACAGTACTCGGAAATATGTGGTGGTCGTATAATACACTGCCACTATTGCAGATCTCTGATATGTACATATTTTTTTTTCTCATTAAAAAGCAATGATAAATCCACACATGAAATTGCTTTGAATTCATTTTTTTAATCGCAAAAGTAGCGTCACTAAAACGAATGAAACTTGTGAACTAAATATTCGATTATCAACAAATTTTCACGGGTTTTCCTAAAAATATTTTTACTTTCGAAAAAAATTCGGGTACAGCGTGTGTGGCGTGTTCATCTATATGTCAGCCTACGGACTTTTCAGCCGATGTGTTATATTGCTTCCAGCAGTACCCAGTATTTCAGTATTTATAATATTTTAAAACTTATCAAAAGTTAAAAACTTATCTGCTAACAAACAAACCTATAGAAAAGCTAAAATGCGTTTCTTTTATCGTTCTGATCACCTACTTTCTTGGCTCATACTCAATTTCTTTCAAACGGTCACACTAAATTAGCTGCTCGCTCTCTTTGTAAGTGTATATAGAAACAAAATTTCTTTTATTGTGGAAAATAGTAGATAGGGTTAAGTTGCATAGCTCCTGCCCAAAACCAGCATACTCAGACATTGTGTTTAACAACATATTATGTAAAATACAGCAATTTTCATTGCCTGCAAGTGTATAATAGGCAAAATGGATGCCAATTATAGAAAACGAGGCTTCAATAGCAACTGCCAAATGCTGACAAATTTCCAATGGCATTTTAGCTATAAACGGCAATGTCCGCGCCTGGTTTTGGTTCGATTGTTGGGTGCTGGGTGTTGGCTGGCACTGGTAGCGATTCCTTTGGCCGGGCGCTGGTATGACACTTTAAAAGTCAACTGTCACGGCGACCATGTGACACTATGATGGCCATACAAGCGTCACAGCGTGCCTGCAATGAAATTCGGATATGAAAATTACAAAATTTCATGTGACACTTCATAAAGTGGTCCCTGCCACTGGCAGAGACAGCCAAAGTGGACAGTTTTTGGTTGCAATTTGCTAGCAGCTTAAATTACAAAATTGCTTCTCAAGCGGAATTGGGAATTTAGCATTTCACTGAAGCGACGCAATAATATCAAGAGCTTCAAAATGTCGGAATGAAACGACGGTAACCCATACCCGACTTGCATGTTAAGTACCTCTGCAGTACACAAGTTTTATGAATGAAAAAAAATCAGACTGACGCGACTGCGCCCCGTGCTGCTTCTTAATAACTATGAGTAGAGGAGCAGCATTGTTAGACATTTGGTAAGATCTTATCAAGCAGCTCTTGTAGTTGTTGCTGTGGTTGTTGTCGTCACCGCTGCTTTCACACCACACGTAGTGTGTCCATTAACTAGCATTACTAGAGAGTGAAGAACCAAAAGAGTCGCCTCGGGGTCGAAGACATGCCGCACGACAATAATGACAATGACGACAACGATTATCATGATGATGTTGATGATGATGACGATAAAGTCAAACGAAAACTGGAACGCTGGCACTGGATGTGATCATTCAGCAGCAGATCGTGACAACAAGTGCAATTGAGTCAATGAGCTGACTTTTTGGGTAAAAGTTTAGTTGAAGTACACACACATTTCACATGGTTAATTGGTTGTGCTGACATTTCCAGGAACAACCAGCCAGACAAGACACGTGTGTCAGAGGAAGTCAAGTTTAACAAAAAATAAATAAAGAGGGACTAATGTGCAACTTGGCTATGTTTCTGAGATCTAGATATTTGGAACTGTGCATATTGAACTTCACCCTTTTTCTTAAGCCATAGTATTAATGCTTCAATTAACATTCAAAAATCAGGTTGTGTGACACCAACTCTTGAGCAGCTCTATCAAGATGTTCTTAAGCACACATCTAGGCACAAGAAGCGCCTCACACATAAATACTACGCCTAGTTACACTTGCAAAAAGCGAGTGCACTCAACTCGTATGGCATCATTTTTCACACCTGTCGCGCCAAGAACTAAGAACCCAACCACAGATCCGGATATTTCTTTGTGGCAGCATGCCCAGCAAGTGGCTCTCGGCAGTCTTTGAAGCATTCCGAGTGGTTTGGAACTAGAGAGTAACCTCGGCTGCAGCATAGCAGCAGATTATCACAAAAAGGCGTAAAACAGGAAAAAGCATCCTTAAGATGAAAATTATATAAATGGCAGTTCTTTTATACTTAGCTACTGCCAGCTGCCCGTAGACCCACATCATCTAACCCCATATCACACACAGATTCGTCCGTTCGTCCGTCCCTCAGTCTGTCAGTCAGTCAGTCGACACATCAAAGCAAGTGCACAAATTAAGCTAAACAAAACCAAACAACAACACCAAGTGCCACCCATATATAGTATGTAGGTATATGTTCCAAGTATTTATATGATATTTATACACTGTAACCAAGTTATATTAGGTATGTACCTATGTATGTAACGTGCAGAAGCAGGCATAAGAGACCCTATATATAAAGTATATAGTTGTATAGTATAAAGTTGGGAACCTCGGCAGCTATGGCAGAAAATTACACCCTATCCCCGATGCGTTACTACGTTGACAGAGGGAATTTTGCTGTGGGGCAGTTGGGCACGGCTCAACATTCAACTAAATTTGAAGAAAGAAAAGTTCAGGGGGTTATGGGTCTTAATTCTTCTTACGACTTCCAGCCCTTTTCTAATCCCAAACGAGCTCTTCAGTATGCGATGGATGGAATTTTCGAACTTCCTCGCTTTACTTGCTTCAAACGATTTCGTTTATTTTCAGCTAAAATCCAACATTAGTTTGAGAACTAACGCTGGATTGGAGATGGTCATAGTTCCCAGAACGTTTCATTCTTAAACCTATGTATACGCGAATTTTTATACTTTTTTTTTAATTTTCATAATCGAATTCACGTGATTTTTGATTATCTGAAGTATAAATCTAAAATTTTTGTTTAAAACGCTGGATGGGGTTTGGGAGTGATTGCGATTGTCAGTCTGTCTATTCTTGCTCCCTATACAAGGTGTTCAGTAGAGTTTATTGAGTATTTGTTTGAATACCAAAGCTTGTTTGCAATTTTCAGGTTGTCGCTTTTCGATCTCTATTCGAGGTGCCTCCATTAGGTGACAAGATTTTTATAGTTCTCGCTGGATGGGGTTTGGAAGTGATTACGATGTCTATTCATGATCCCTAAATGTTCAGTAGAGTTTATTCAGTGTTTGTTTGAGAACTAAAGCTTGTTCACAATTTTCAGGTTGTCCCTTTCCGATCTCTATTCGAGGTGCCTCCATTAGGTGACAAGATTTTTATAGTTCTCGCTGGATGGGGCTTGGAAGTGATTACGATTGTCAGTTTTCAGGTTGTCCCTTTCCGATCTGTATTCGAGATGCCTCCAGTAGATAACGAGATTTTTATAATTTCTCGCTTTGACGCATTCGTTTAAATGCCTTCAATGACTTCAAAATTTTTTGAATACCAAAACATATATAAGATCTACACTGATAAAAAAAACGGTCAGATTTTAAGATTTATAGTCGTAAAATCGTTACCAAATGTTCACTAAAGTATTAAAAACTTTTTTTGTTCTCAGTTTAAGAATGCTATTCTTGATTTAAGACTTTTAATTCAAGAATTTTAATCTTACTTCAAGATTTTTTGGGCGTATTTAAAGATATTTTGGTCTCATTTTATTTATAAGAATGAAAGTGAAAAATTAAAATCTATTTTTATCAATGTAGAGCACCTTTGAACGATTGTTCTCAGTTCCAAAGGGATATCAGCATTTTCCGATTAGGAAATTTGCTATAAATTCTGTATTATGTTGGCTTTCAATCTGAAAAAACAAATTTTGCGCAGATACGTTCCATACTCGGTAGTTGACTTGTCGGGGTGTCCAGAACCGGCCTTATCGTCAACCTTTTGAAGGCCAAAATTCGAAATTGAATACAATGATATCCGGCAAATCTATGCAAAATCCGTGAAAAAACTGCGGTTTTGTGGAAAATAGAAAAATGACAAAAATATTTTTCGAGGTATAATCGCATCGACTATGTTCCTTGAAAGTATTCAACAGAGAGATGATGTTTTCCCATTAACATGGCTGCACTTCAATTCAGAAAATCTATTGACTAGAGTTAAAGCTTCAGAAAGCTACCGCAAGAAACTGAATCATTTGACATTTTTTTAGAAATTGTTGGAGGGTTGTTCATCTTCACAGATATGTTCCTCTTCACAATGAGGACTGCTCTTCAATTTTTCAAAACCCACAGTTATGAGTCCGCGAGGCACTAGGTGTTTCTTGTGTCTGGAAGCTCCCATATTAAAATCGTTCGCAAACCTAGAAGATTTCTTACTCTGCAGAGTTTCTTCAAACCATCCAGGCTATTGACCTAATAGATTTTTAATGATAGCAGATAGATTACTGTGTTCTATACATTCGGATTATTTTTAACTTCGTCTTGCAAGTACTTATAATAAGCTCCTCCTATCTCCGTAAGAGTATATACATTTCGTTGCATTTGACATCAGTTTCCCAGTCCTTTTCTTTTTTTGTTTGGGGCAGTCTTGCTGCCATTCAACGTTGTCGGCATTCTTTCAAAGCTTTTCTACTTAGCTTTCTTTGGCTTGGAAGTTTACTTCAAGTTGCAGCAACAACGCCGACTGGGGCAGATGAAGTTGCCCCACTTGAGGCATGCTTCGTTAGGCATGTGTGGGTGTGTGTCTGTGTCACTCTGGATATGTATACATATGTATGTGTTGGGGTATGGCAGCAAAAGGTATAACTTGAAAGTAGCTGTACTCTTTTTACGACTTTTCTTGTATATATTTATTATATATATATATTTGTGAGGGACACTTAGCAGCTTTGTGTTGCCAAGGCAGATAGACATGAACATAAAAAGGACACTTTTTATAAATTTTGTGCGATTTATTTTTTGGATTTACTAACAGGTACACAGAACCTAAATCCAAATATTCTGAAAGTTCGCAAATTAATAAAAAAAAGTAGCTGGACACTCCTTTTCAAGATCAATCAGTTTGAACCACTATATCATATAGTTGCCAAAATACCGTTATCAAACTCATGAGTCTTAGCTTTAGCTGAAGTCTACACTTTTTTGGAAAGTTTAACCGAAACTTGAATAGACCCGCTGGGCAAAAATAGAGTATATGAGCCTAAAACTTACTTAATACTCTCATATTCTATATTAAGGATATACCTAATCAGCCTGTAATAAATATTGTACTTTCTGGTTTATCGCAGAGTTTATGCGAATAAACGACCGACTTAGAGATACCCTGCAGCAACACAAGTCGAATTCAAAAGATAAATGCTTCCGAAAACTATTCATTGCCAAGTTCGCTTACAATGACCTCATAAACAAACAAACTATGCCTACTAGAAGATTTGTCCCAAGTTATCGATCCCTTGTGGGATATACGTTAAAGTAAACCGATTTTGATTAAATTTGGTCCATTGCTTGAATTCCAACGATATCTTCATAAAAATGAAAAATTAATTAATTACGTCCTAAAAACCTTTTTTTTTTATACCTAGCGATTTAATGGAGAGTATATGATATTCTAAACCGATTCAAATCAAATTTGTTATAGTGCTTGGGATGCTTCAAAAAACCTTTGTATGTCAAATTAGAACTAGGTTTTTTTACCCCGAAATTACCGATATCGAAAAATATGGCCTATTACTTGGTTTAGGTCAGGTGAGGATCCAGGATTTGGTCTTGGGGGGTGGGTGGTGGGTAGTGGGGGGATTCTTCACTTCGAAGTGTTTATATATCAGAGCTTGCAAAACGCTTTCAACCCATTATGCCAACTTTTTGTGGGGGGTTCCGACCCGAAACACCCCCCGTGGATCCGCCACTGGCTTAGGCCAATGTTTGATTGCTCTAGCAGGTATCACCTCTGTGTTCTAAGTGCTTATACGAATGGAGCGGCATTTTTAAATCGAGTTCATTAGTCTGACTGTGTGTTGAAAAATTTGGATTTGGGACCTGTGCAATATCTTAAATGCAATTGGTTATCTAAAATGGAAAAAAGAAAAACTCGTACATTTTAAAGATGTTTATTGCAAAAAAAAATTCTCCTAAAAACTTTAATTTTAGTTCAATTTAAAAAAAAAATTATTTTATTTTATTATTATAATTAGTTGTTAAATTTAAAAAAAATACATACAATCATAACATCTGCACAGAATAGGAAGCGTCGATGAAATCCATAGAACGATCCTGGATTAAGGCTCCACACAACTCAACTAAATGGTGCTTCATATGGACATGAAGCTTTCTGGCAGATGAGGAAGTTAAAGCGCATTCCCATCATCAGATTGCCTCGCCCCTCGGCTGTAACAATATCATCTAAACAAATAGGCATCCAGATATCTACTAAGTCAAAACCGACATTGACGAATGTGAAGAAAATAGTTGAGACACATTCACATTCATCGGGATCTGCTGAATTGCAACGTTCGTAAAGTGCTGAAGAAATTCGTTTGAAAAAGTATTATCCTATTAAAGATCAGTCAAGGTTTTTAAGCGATATAAATAACATAGCAATGGAAAAAAATGAAAATAGATGTGATAGACCAGCCAAAAAGTATGCCGTCTTACATTTTTATAGCCATTTTGTAATGCACTGAAAAAAATTGTTCTATTCACTGTCCGAAAACCATTTTTGATTATGAAAATTCATTGAATTTCAGTTCAAGCGCATACTTCACTTTTTGAGCGCAATCAAAAATAAAGTTTTTTTAATTTCCGATTTATTTTCTTCTTGCGTCTGTTCGCATCAAAAACACATTAAAATTGTCTGCGGCGCATTTGCCATCGAGATGACAGGTTGAATTTTTGTGTTTTCATTGGTGAAGCATCAAAATCGACTTACAAACCCTGTCATCTTACAAGCCTTTCCCCTATAAGTTATAATGGCCTTTGACATTAAGGCCCAGGGTATATAATTTAAGTTTGAAATTTGGATCTTGGAAACAGTGAGCTGTAACTATAAAATGTATTTGCTGGCATCTTATTGCTAAGAAATAATTTTGAATAAGAGCTTTGAAGCTTTTACACTTCCTCCCCTATAGATTGCAACATTATTTTACTTGGTTACAATGATAAACAAGCTAAAAACACCCAAATTGGTTTAAAGACTCACCTAATCAACGTAAAAACGTTGATAATTTGTTTTCCTAAAGATGTTCCCTAAACCATCCTAGTTAAAAACAAGTCAAGAATTTGTCGCCAATTATAACTTTTTTTGGAATAAGTGCTTTGAGGGTGCCGACCTGGATTGCGTTTAGAGTGTAAACGTAAACAACCTAGAGGGTTCAGAAGATTCGAAAAACTTTAAGTGCACATGCGCTTCCTTTGAACAAGTTTTATGTTTCTGCTCATCGCAATCGAATCAAGCACAACATGCCTGAAGTGATCGCATGATCGCAAACTGCAAAAGCTATCATACCAACCATCGGAACTTAAATATAAAATAAGATGTTGCGTCTCATACCGGATTGAACTCGAGCACACATCGCTTTGTGTGCTATTCGAAACTTTGCAGCTCTGCCTGAGTCAAAAACATGTAGGTGTTTATTCTTTTTATTTACCTTCTGCTCAAATATGAACGATACTGGGACTAAGGCTGCAACCATTGTAAATTTCATAAATTGGGCTACGAATCCTATCCGTTATCCGCAAGTGGAGTCAGATGACTCCAAAGTCAAAGTCGGGTTTCTCCAATGTTATGAAAATACGCTTGAGCCCGATTAACTTGCGTAAGGATCTGCTAAAGTGCAACGCCTGTAAAGCGCCTAAGAAATGTGTTTAAGAACGCAGTATCCTTTTCTATACATATTAGCTAAGGTTCTTATCAGGCACCATATAGCTGAAGGGATCGCATGATTGCAAACTGCAAAAGCAATCATACCAACTGCTTGAACTGATATAAAATGTTGCGTCTCATACCTGATCGAACTCGAGCACAGATCGGTTTGTGTGCTTATGGAACAAACTCAAACTTGTCGAGAGCGCATTCGACTGGGAGCGCATTTTCAGCAAACACGATTGAGCTGATACGTTTATACCAGTGATGTGCACCCATAGCCCGTGGGGGCCGAATGAAAATGAGTATATATATATATTCAGTGCAAATATACCAATGCATTTACAATTTTGGCCGCTCTCTTCTTGCACATCCCTGGTTTATACAGGTCTTTGAGTCAAAAACATGTAAGTGTTTATTTTTTTGTTTTAGAGTCTGCGTTAGTGAAATGAACCGCGAAATTTTTTTTTGTCATGTTAATAGGACTGGTAGAAGTACCTTTAAACAAGCCAACCTCCAGTATTTATTTGAATTTTTCTTTGTAGCCAAAAGTTGAACGAAGAGATTTTTATTCCGAAGGAATTTCTCTTGGGCAAAACTCAAACATTTTATTGTGTGAGTATGCAGCGCAGTAAGCAATTGTGCAAAAGAGCGCAAGATCGAAGATCATGCTCAAAGAAGAGAGAAAATTGTCACACTTACATCTGTGCATGCGACGAGAGCGCTGCGGCAGAATCTTGTGCCCTATCCACGCGTCTTATGTAAATTGAGAGACTGCTCACCACTGTCGTAGACCCAAGTCTCATCGCCAGTTATGATGTGCTGGATGTCTGTATTGCTTATTGGGATAATTTCTTTGGCGACAGTTTTGCTTTGCTCTTTCTGAAGAAAATTTATCAATTTATCAATTTATCACTTTCAGTCGCATGATAATTTTCAAAAACAATTTTCGAGGGAAACTTTTTGGGAAATTAACTATTTACTTTATTCGACGAACATCTAAAGAAACATCTAAACAACTGGACCGTGTTAAAGCGGACTCCTCAGAGCAACATTTTCAATATACAAAGCTGTTCAGCAAACTTTTGGTTACATAGCAAAATCCGAAAAACAAACCGGAGGTTGAGCTGTGTATATCATTGCCTAAAATAAACTTTATGAAAAAACGTGGGTGACGTGACGTGGGTAACTGTAACAGTGCTACCTACATCAAAAAAATATGTTCGCTTATATCGTCCGCGGTTCATTTTATTTACGCAGTCTTATTCATATTTTAAAAATGGAAACTCCCTCTGAATTCCCAGCCTGCATACCCCAAACATGTTGCCATAAGACTTGGTTGGGTCTACCACTGCCCGAAACCGCTCTGTTCGAACTCCTCTCCGAAACAACTTTTTTGTCCCATATTTCGGGCAACACAAATAATTTTAGTGCCAAATTCTATGCCAACATATTTTTCCATAAATATAAAAATGTTGAGAGATTGCTACGCTATTAACAAATACCATAACCTAACTTTTCAATAAAATTTGCCTTACTTTATTTATAGCAATTTATTTATAGAGCACCAGGACAATTTTTTGTCAGAGTATCTTGGGTTAAACAAATTCAGCTTAACATTTCTTTTCCAATATATGTTTGTGGCTTTCACAAAATTGTTGCAAACACTTAGGATGCACTTTGTGTGCCCAAAAATGGTTTTAAAATCAAAGATTTAAATATTTCAAAGATGTTGCATATTTCATTCGGCCTCAAAATATTTGCATATTTAGTTACTTAAATCTATCAAATGATTTGCTGTTAAAATTCCGACTGGCCGATTGAGTTGAGATACAAATAGTTTAGTAGCAAATACTAAGCTGCATGTGTGCAGTAAATTTTTGTCCAAGTTTTGTCATGGAAACCGTTGAGCTGCATTTTGTATTGATAACAAACAGATTGCTTATGCGAGGGCGGGCTAAAAAGTAAATGGCTAAGTTTTTTGTTAGCATTTTTTAACAGCTGGTTACAGTCAAAAGTTCAGTCAACTGGTTCACTCTGTTTAGTTTTGATATATCGTCCTTCCATTTATTTTTGAACACATATTTAGTATAACAAATGTTCATCATTATAAGGCAATCAACCTTGAGTAGTTCTGTCCGACTTAGAAAAGTAACTACTCTGACAAATTATTGACACTTGAGTGGAATTAAGATACAATCATGAACTATAATCGCTAGCAGGACACGAAACAATTATCAGATTGATTAAGGCACAGCGAATAAGGTGGCTGGGTCCTGTGCTAAGAATGTCCACGGAAAGAATAGCTCGAAAGGCCTTTTTATTGCAACCGATTGGAGGAAGAAGATGACGATGTAGAAGCCAATCTCAGAAAAATAGGCGTCAGACACTGGAGAGATGTCGTTGTAGAGAGGGACAAATGGAGAGAGATCTTTGCGGAAGCTATGGTCCACCAAAGACTGTAAAGCTAAGAAGAAGAAGAAGAGAGGAATTTTTCAGACTTTGATCTATTGCAAAATTCCAGTAAACTCAGAAGAGTCGCAGCAGTAGAGTTCGACACAAATGAAGGCAAAGATGATTACCACAAAAAAACCGTGTAATACTTAAAAATATTGTTGGGTTAATCTAATACTTCCTATCACTACACGCTAGTAATCATATTCAAAGCAAAATAAGTTTTTTTAAGAGTCGAGACAGAAGAAGGCACACCCAATTTATCGATTACCTTAAGCAAGACAGTGGAAAAATATTATTCCGAACTATGGAACCAATGAAATGCTAATTTAAAGCAATCTAGGAGACTCTGCCTCCTGCATACTTCGCAAGCCAGCCCACATGGAATGGTTACAGTCGGTACAACCCAACTCCACTAAACCCTGTTCTTTCCTTTTTATATATATAGAGCTCACCCGTTTTCGAGATTCAAGAATTTTAAAACATATGTTATATAAGTCTGCATCGCGATTTTGCTGACCATACGTTTTTGTCTTGGGGCTGCTTCATTGTTAGTTATAACTTCCGAAGTTCCCAAGCGACTTAAAAAAAAACCCCGTCTTAGTTGGATGCATTCTGTAAATGGGAAGCAAGAAGATGTACAAGGCATGACCTACCCTCGCTTGCAACACCCCATCCCACCCATTCTTTCATTTCCTTCTTTTAAGTTTCTCTTAGCAAAACATCAGCATATTTACCATATGGGGACCATAAGGTTCGGTAAAATCTGGCCCTGAGTTGAGCTGCCTAAATATGTCTTCTTCTCTGCTAGCCTCATTACTTTTCAGCCTGCCCACGTATAATTTAACACATCATATTTACAGGACCCCAGTCAAGGGTGGCATAAGCAAATTTCCAAAAGCCTGAATTAAGGAAACAACAAAAAAAAATCATCACACATCGTAAAGAAATAAAAAAAAAAGAAAGAAAACTGCGGGCTTGCTAAAAAGTAAATGGACCGGAAGACTGGTCACTCTGGCTGCCTGGTGATTAAGATAAAGAGGGGTTGCAGGCTTAGAGTGAGTGCGTGCATAAAACAAGAACAACTAGTGGGGTCCTTATAACCAGGCAAAATCATGCAAATTTTGCAGTGGTTGTTGTTGCCACAACTGCTGCTGCTGGCGTAGCATCTAATGGAGCAAAATGTGTCCACACACAGAGCTGCGCACAAACCAGCACCAGCAGCAGCAGCGGCGGCTGCAGAGTCCCATCATCAGTGCACAGGTCAAACGAAGCCTTAAACATGAGCTAAATCATCTGTAAATGCGGGCTCCCGGGCACTCGGTCTGGGTCATCATCGTCGACAGCCACATCCATATCCATAACGTACACACACACACGCAGACCCAACAACAGCCATAAAGGGTATCCGCTTTTTGGGGGTTGTGCCTCAATACGGTTTTTGCTGCTGCTCCTGACGCAACTCAGCTCTCTATAGCCGTAGCCGTTTCAGGCGAGAAAATTAAATTGGCCAAAAGTTGAATCCATAACTTGTGGCTATGAACTGAACACACTCACTCACATATACCGGCACAACTACAAGTGTGTGTCGCCTGTGAAAATTGAGTGTAGCCTGCGCCAAGCCCGCCAGCCTGCCCCAACGCATACACAACTCATATACGTAGCGAAAGTCAGCCATTTTGGCCAATGTTTGGTGCGGGAATTGACAAAAAGACCATGCCAAGCAAAGAGTGAGCCAAAATATGGCTGCATAGAGTTGCCAAGTGCATAGAAGGTTTTTATAAAGTCGTGATAAAGGCTCTTAGCGGTTGAAAAAGTGGCAGTAAAGATTTTTGAAAAAATTCTAAAAGATTTTTGTTTAAAAAGAAGTTTCAATATAAGATAAAAAAAAATTTCCTGAAAAGATAACGATACGTCTATGTGACGAACGTTGTTGTTTATGTACTTAAGAGACGTTTATAGCAAATAGATCCATTTGCATCATTTAAATATGCATTTTTATATTCAAATAAAAATAAGGCAAATCTTACAATTTTTTGAATAAAAATCATTAAATAATTATTATTTTTTTATTTTTTATGAAATAATATTCGATTTTTTTAATAAAAATTGACATTTAAATTTTATTATATTTCTTATTTTTTTTTTTTTTAATTTGAGAAAAAAAGAGTTATTCTTCAATTTTTACAATCACACACTAAATTATATTTTTGTGTAGCAATTAATTTTTTCAATATTGGATCATAATCTTATCTGTATCGGTTGATTGCCATTAAAAATATATAAAAAAAAATCAAGTTTTACTGTATAAATTTAAAATTAAAGTTATTAAGCAATTTGTACTTAAAAAATTGAAAATAAACTTAATTAATAAATAAATTTTTATTTTAAAAATTGTTAATAAAAATTTAACTTAAATATCTTTTAAAACCAATAGCGCACAATAATGGCTGGCGTATTTATGTGATGCCCACTTTTTTAATAAAAATTAAAAATAAAAGTTTATCCTTAATCCGTATAGTTCTTACAAAGGTTTGCTATGCTGTGGCTTGCACTTTCATCCAAAGCACTTTTATCGCTTTGATTTTTTTCAAACCCATAACTGAAAAAAATAATTAAGAATTTTAAAGCACTAAACACAATTTATAAACCTTTTTTCAAGCACTCATATGTGATTCTAAAAATAATCACACAAAAGATAATGATACGCCTATGCGACGTTGTCTTTGTGCATTTCTTTAAGTTAAGTCATTTCATATGGACAAAAAAGTCAGAGCCAATTTATACGCACAAATAGCAAACAACTATTCGGAAACCTTTAACTTCACTTTGAAAACTTATCTTATGGCATTTAATTTAAGCCAGTTAAAAATTATTCATATCTATATATATATTACACAAGGCCGTTTTTTGTGACATCAAAGGCTTCTAGACGGATCGCGTGATTTCAACAAATGAGGTATCAATCGAAAGCTATTTACACCTAGATGTGCAATAAGGTGTTAGTTTTTCGATTAAATCTGTATTTTGGTGGACATCAATCAAAGATGGTCCAATTTCAACAAATAAGGTATCAATCGAAAGCTATTCACGCGCAGATATGTAATTAGGCTTGCTTTTTTATTAAACACATTATAATACACATTTTGCTTGCAGCTGCAGGCTGACCGGTGTGTGAGAACCTCTATGTGCTCTATAGGAAATTCGATTAAAAATCGTTCTTGCTTTATCTACAATCTTGATATCGCTCCTCTCTATTATTAAGTTTTCACTATCTGCCAACTGTCAACTGCATAATAATTAGTCGTGAAAAAATAATTTGTAACTATGTCAGAAGAACCCGAACAAACATTTCTAACAGGTCCAAATACAAATTACCTATATCCTTGGCATTTGCAATGACAATAAACAAAAGCCAAGGGCAATCATTGAGCAAAGTAGAATCCGGTATTTGCTCATGGTCAGCTCTAACAATTGTGGATAGATGAATTTTGCATTTATATTGAAACTTGGAAACATATTTTTTGCGTTAATTGTTTAAGTTAAATGCACAGATCATCTTTCAAGATTCTAGGCAGGCATACTACAAGGCTTACTTTCTGGAAAAATCTGGTAAGAATCGATTGCATACTCGAGAAGAATCTTGACTGATGTGTTGTTAGTTCCTTTATCTGCTTAAGGAGCATAGACTGATGTAGAAAATCATAATTCCTTCTTATACGAATTTCTTCTGTATATTCATGAACATTGCAGTTCGGCAGATCCCAAAGAAAGCGAATGGGGATCAACAGTGACTTTGTAGATATATTGACATCGAAGATTAAAAAAAAAAAAAACGCTTAAAAGGATTGCGCCTATCTTACTCAGCTCGGGAATAGCATTTAGGATACGTTGTCCAAATTAGGTGACTGAAGGCGATCAACATATACAAGTACAGCTCATTAATTTTCTGTGAATCGTAAACGCAGACTCTATAGGAACCTTGACTGATCTAGAAAAGCATTATTCCTTCTTAAACGAATTAGCACATTTACGAACATTGCAGTTCGGCAAAACCCAACGAAAGTGAATGGGGAACAACTGTCTTTGTCACATTGGAAGTTTTATGGACCCCCATTTGTGCAGATGTTAGCCAAAATGTTTGGTACAGCCCAAAAGTGAGTTAATGTGGATAACGCGTACTTCTCTTCCGAAAAGCTTCTTCATGTACCCGCTCAGTTAAGCTGCTCAACGCCGCAGCCACTTCACGCAGTTTTTTTGAACACTCCAAGCTTTTTTCAAGAATTTGTTTTAATTTTTAGAGAACTGAAAATCTTGTGATGTACTTGAGACTTCATTTTTTTTTTAATATTGTTCTTTCTTTTTTTTACAACAAACACACAGTCAAGCATTTTTTTTTTTATAAATTTAGTCGGGCTACTTGTTTAATTTGCTCAAAAATAGTTAACGCAATTTGGGTTCAGTCTAATAAAGTGTTTTCTTGTCACAGCTGCAGCTTCTGTTGCAACCGTATCCGGAGCATGCACAGCCGTAGTGGGACTGGGACGCTACTAATGTGTGTGTGTGTCTGTGTGTGTGTGTGTGTTGCAGCCAGGGCCAGTTGCATGGCTAGCACGTTGTGGCACAATGTTGTGCCGCGTAGATTGTATGACTTTCTGTTTAAAAGCCAACAGTTCCCAATCTCGACTACTAGTATATGCCACAAGCAGCTGCGTGCTGGAGTGGGGCAAGTGCTGTGCATGCTACATCTCCATGGTGGCAAAGAGATCTCTGTCTCCCTCTCTCTGCCTGACTTGTTATGTTTGTTGTTGCCTTGTTGACTGCAAAATATGACCGCCAGCTGTTTGTTGTACGCTGTTGTTGCACACACACACGCACAAACCCACATACAAACGCCCAATTTGTGCCCGGATACGCTGCCTCCAAACTACACAACTTTTGTTTTGTGTTTTTTTTTGTTTTCGTGTTACTCTATCTCTCTTTTGTTGCACTCGGACCCACACTTGCCGGCTCACTTGCTCTACATGTTTTTGCTAGCTGTATGTGTGCATGCACAAACATGTCAATCCGCCTTAAGTTTTTTTTATTTTATTTTTAATTTTTCTCCATACAAAGTTAATTAAAGGCTGCCTTAAAATAAAGGCGCGCACAAAGTCAGTTAGTAAGTTGGCTTGGCTTAATCAATGGCTCCGCAGCTCAGTAATCAGTTTTTATGCCCGTAACTGATAGATTAAAAATATGCATACATATACTATTAAGTTGCATCATATGTACAGTGGAACCATAAATTATGCAAACACTTTTAAATTTTTCAAGCAACCAAATCAGCCAAAGAAAATTTTAAGAACACTCTGGTACGTCAGCAGTTTTGAAATTCCTGAAGAAATTGGCAAACGAACTATAAAGAATATGCTGCGAAAACTCAGCGATAAATTTTTTAGATATCTTAGATATCAGATATCTATGGGATATCATATACTATATAAACCAAAAATATATGCCGTGAAAGCTCAGCGATAATTTTTTTAGATAAAAGCTTAGATACCAAATCTCTAAGAGATATCATTTACTTTATAGGCCTCAAGTATTTATATGCCGTAAAAACTCAGCGATAAGTTTTTTCAATAATAGCTCAGATACCAAATTTCTAAGGGCTATCATATACTATATAAACTTCATAGATTCTAGAAATTAGTAGAACTTAATAATACATTACAATCGTAGCTGGCCTTTCCACAAACACTTTAGACTTCACATAGCTCCAAAGGAAAAAGTCTAAGGGTGTGATATCACACGATCTTGGTGGCCAATTCACCGGACCGAATTGTTTCCATAAAATGGCCTAAGCGCGCGAAAAAGATTCTTTACAAAACGCGAATTTTCGTAATATAATCGTACGACTTGTAAACGTTGTTCGGGTGTAAGTCTTTCCATGATGAAATGGCAATGAAAACTGAATAAAAAACACATGACAACTTGACAGTACTCTCAAACCTCAAGATTGATGACCCTTTAATTTCACCGTATTATGCAGTCCGTACTTGACGAAATTGAGGAATAAAAATTCTGCCTAGAAGATTTTTTAGATGTTTAACAAGCTTTTGACCGGGTCAAAGTCATAAAGCACCTACTTAATAAAAACTCAAAAATAATCTGCCTGCCATACATTGCAGGAGTTCCTCAGATTCGTGTCCTTACTTCCCTGCTTTACACTAACCCGAGATAAGACAGGAACCAGCAGCTGCTTTTAGCTATTCTGTTGACTCGGCCATCCTATCTGCAGCTACTTATCTTCAAGGTATCTCTGAAGCTCTACAGGATGTGCTTGATAAGAGAGGAATATGGGCCAGGCAGTAAAGTGCCAATAAATATGCATACGTCCCAGTTTGAGTTTAGGGCTAGTTAGCCTAAAACTCGTACAAGGCGGAGTCTTCAAACCGAAAAGTAAACGAAATGAAAAATCCAAAGCCTTCCCCGTTGTAAAATCTTGGTTCCACTTGCACGATTACCTGCTCATGCAATTAGATTCAAAATTAGGGGCAAGCGGGGTGAATTCGGAAGAACTTTTTCGTAGGTTTTTTGGAGTGACAAAATTTGTTTTTCAAAATTGAAAGTTGTGTCATTCATGGCATTGAATAAGCTACATTGTATCAAAATTTCAGATCGATACAAAGTTTTTTTGTCAGCTAGATTGATCTCCGAGCAAAAAATTACAAATTCGTGATTTTCGATTTTTTTTTGGGTGAATCCGGAAGTGTCCAAAAATGATACAAACCGCCATTAAATTTCATCGCAAATATTTTATTTCTGGTAAAAAAAAAGGTTTAGTAATACATTTAAATAAATGAATGTGAAATAAAAATAATTGTTGCCTAGTGAAATGGACTGAAAAAAATGTTTTTTTTTAAAAGAGGTCGATTTTCACTGCCTTCAGCATTTTCAACAAATCATCAGAACTTGGAACGTGTTTACGGGGACTTGTTTCGCTATTTTTGTAAGTTCTCGGTATTTTGACGAAAATACAGTGGAAATCCGTGCCGAAATTATATTCAAAATAATTATTTGGCTCTTTTCGACACTTGCGGATTCACCCCAAATCGAGCTTCCTAATTCACCCCAAATCGACTTTTTCGAAATGGGGTAGCGTCCAAACGAACCCTTTAGTATTTTTTAATTTAAGTATAGAGTCTAAATAATATAATATTACTTATAAATTTTAGCGACACAAAAACCTAAAATAAAGCTTACAAGGTAGCAATTTTTTTAGAAAAAATTATAATAAACAGAAAAACACGTGTACTCGAGTCGGAGTATTATCAAAAACCAGCGACGCGTCGGTCAGTCAAATGTCAACTCAGAAATCCGGATTCACCTCACTTCCGAATTCACCCCACTTGCCTCTATGTAGGAACCATCATGCTATAATCTTGAGATGCTCTGGTTAATGCTGTAGCAAACTATCGTGAGAGCACAAATTACTGCCCAATATGATGTATAACCTACAGCTATGGAGCACCGCTGGCACATGTCATATACAAAAAATGCAATTTATGGTTTTAATGCTTCATAGTAACCGCTCAAACGCAACAACCTTACCTTACCAACTTTATACAAACTAGTATGTAGAGTGCATTAAAAGTCGGTTAAGTCCGATTTTAGGATACGTAATATTTAAGTCTTTATTCGTGTCGCTCTATCTTCGCATTTCTTTCTGCTCTTTGTTTCTTTTTTGAGTGACCAAATAAAGGAAATTGTCAATTCCTTTTGCGCCCTGAAGCGCGCACATTTCAATGAGCCGATGATTACACAGTGGCGCCATCCATTGTCGCTTAACGACAAACTTGCCAGCAAACGGCATGCCCTTGTCTTGGCCTAATGGCGCCATCTGTTGTACAATGCTGTAAACTTGGCGACATTTCTTTGCTTTTTGTCAAGGAAGTCGCTGACTTGGGTTGCATTAAGGGTTGATGTGCTGTTTAGTGGACTTAAGGCAGGGTTGTTATGTACTTATTGTAGTTATGCCCATGGTTTGCACAAAATAAATTTGACTAAAAGCAGACAAATTAATATTCAAGTTTATTAAATTTGAAAATTAACTTGTTCATCGCGCATTCGCCCGGTAACATCAATCAAATATTTTTAAACATTTTTTTGACCAGTCATTTTTTTTTTGTTTTTTTTGTTTTTTTTTATTTTATTTTTTAAATTTTTTTATTATTTGTTGTTATCACCAAAAAAAATAATAATAATCTCGAAAAAATCAACAACTGCTCGCGTAAAGTTGGACTGGAAATTAATATAATAGGTCAAAAACGAAAATCATGTGCAGCGGATACGCCGCCACTACGGATCCTAATATTACATTACAGAATGAAAGGTTGGATAGCGTTCGATCCTTTGTGTATCTGGGCAGCGTAGTTACTAACCGAAGCGGTGCGGACGAAGACGTCAAATCACGCATTTGCAAAGCGAGATCTGCGTTTGCACAATTGGGCCCCGTATGGAAATCTATTCAACTTACCACCAAAACGAAACTTCGCATATTCAACTCTAACGTGAAATCTGTGCTCTTTTACGGGTGCGTATCCTGGAAAGAAACGTCCAACATAAATTCTCAGATTCAGGTGTTTGTAAACCGGTGTCTAAGAAGAATTCTGCGAATTTGATGGCAACAACGAATTTCAAACAACGATTTATGGTCACACACCGAGCAAACACAAGTAGCGTATGAGATCAAACGCCGCTAATGGAACTGGATCGGCCACACAGTAAGACGACCAAATGACAACATCGTCCAACAGGCTCTCCGCTGGAACCCACAAGGTTCTAGACGTCCCGGACAGCTAGGACATGGAGGCGTACAATCGAAGCAGAAATAAGAAAAGCCAATTATCCATGGAATGATGTCAATGTTAACAAAGTTAGATTTAAGTTGATTGTTGAGGCTCTATGCTCCACTTAGGAGTCCAGAATTCATAGATGTAGTAGTATCGCCAAAAAAAATAGTTTTCTTTAACCATACTCCAAAAGAAGCATTTATTACTAGGAACTCCCATAAAAAAGCAAGATGTTTGAAGATACTAGTATACAGCAAGTTACACAAAAAAATCTGAAATCCTATACTATAACTATACTATACTAAAACTTTGCACACTACCTTACATGTTAGTTTTTTTTTTTGGTGGTAGGGTGGAGGAAATGCCTAAGGCATTCACAATAGCGTCCCGAAAGTGAAAGCCCGTCTTGCACAGGCTAAAACCTCCACCCCTTGTTTTTGGACCTTTTCTACCTCTGGGAAACTATTTATTTGAGTCATTACATCCTCTTCATTGGTTATTAATCTACGTCGTTAGCCTCCCTCGAGGCCTCGCCTTTCTTCTGTACTCGCAGTTCTGGATTCTCGTCGATTTTCTATTGTTGCTCTGTTGTCAAGATCTCGCTTTTAAAATTTTAGAACTTTTTCGGCAAACCTGTTTATGGTTTGCCAGTTTTCTACATTGTAAAGCATTTTATCGACCACATTCTCTGCATTCAGCTGTCCGACTACAGTTTCAACAGATGCTCGTTCTCTGTTCCACCTCTCGCAGTGAAGGAATGTATTATCAGCATCATCTGTGTCAGCATCATCATAGATGCAGTTGGGCGTCTCTGCTTTGCCAATACGAAAAAGAAACTTTCGGAAGTATCCGTGACCCGTGAGCAGCTGCGTGAGGTAATAGTTGACCTCACCGTGGTCTCTCTCAACCCATCGCCTTATATCGGGAAGTAGTTTCGCTGTCCACCTGCCAGTGTTAGCCGAATTCCAGGCTTGCTGCCACTCTCGGAGAGTTTGTTGCCTTAGCTCGGTCGTGCTTACTCTTGTACTTTCTTCGCTATCGCGCTAATATATCAACGGGTATCGCTCCGCTGATAACTAAAACTGCTGCCTCGTAACAGTGCGGTATGCTGAAGCCACCCGCAATGCGGCCGTGCGTTGTACTGCAAGGAGTGTTCTCCTTTTGCTCTTAGTTTTCATAGCGTCTGCCCAAATCTCGCTGCCATAAAGTAAAATGGAGTTTGTAGTTGCCATTAGAAGCCTGCGCTTGTTTTGCGTTGGTCCACCCACGTTTGCCATTAGTTTGCTGAGCATGCCAGTAACCTTAGCAGCTTTTGTGGCGGCGTGCTGTATTTGCCCCCAGTACGAGAGTCTAGAGTCGATTTTGACTCCCAAGTATTTCACTACTTTCTTCGTAGTCAGAGTCGTTTCGCTGGTTTGCAGTTCGACTTCCAGAGGGATATGCCTTTTCGTTAGAAGGATAACTTCAGTTTTTTCGGCCGCGAGTTTGAGGCCGTGGTCCTCCAGCCAGGACAGCGTCCTCATCATTACTTGATTCAGCTAGACTACCTTACATGTAAAAATAAATTAGTAAATACGTCAAAGGTTCATGCCGTATGCTTAGTGGATTAAAAAACTTTTGGCATTTATTAATATTTGAAATCAATTTATTTTATAACAAATAAATGATGTTTAAAAAATTAAATAACATAATCTATAAAAATTAAATACATTTTTGATTCTGTACAGGGTATAAAAAATTTACCAAAGATGCCTCTTTTATTTTTTAAAGCTGTTAGTTGTGTTAAGTATAAAGTATAAACAAATTTTTTTGCAAGGCTTGGTTTTTTTTGTTTTTGTCTATATTGTATTGTTAGTTAATGTAAGTTGATCCTTAGGATAATTGGCTTTTAGTCAAACCTGTTTTTGTGCGGTGCCTATCACCCGCCAAATCCAGGTTTGACTGTAGTTATTTGAAGAGTGTAAAATACTACGTGTGTACGTGTGCGCGTGTATGTGTGTGTGGTATTTAACAGCATTTAATTCATCTAGATTTCTTTGCCGGCCCCTGGCTTTCCGCCAACTCATCCTGGTCCAGTACATTATCTATCTTCCGCTTATTCGTACGAGACATCATGTCGTTAGCGCCGGGTTGCAGGAACTGCTCAAATGTAAAGATTTGATCGAAATCCGTCAAAACAGCCCGAGATGTGCAAGGGCGTGGCAGACCCACAGGACAACGATATTGCACATAGCACTGATATGCAATGGCAGAGTTATATGGCGAGCGTACAAAGTTAAGCAGCTCGTGAATAAACAAACTTGTATGCTGATGGAAGACAGAGGCTAGTATTGATTTAAATTTAATGCTTTCTATCGATATTTGTTTCACGAGCTTAACCATCATGCTGCATATGGCTTTCACCTCTGCATTGTCTATGTAGCCTGTGAACATTGCCCCTAGAGAAGATACATCCAAGACGATCCAAGTGGTGAGACGTTCCACCTCCTCGGGCTTTTGACTGCAAAATATTTATGCATGGTATAACTTCTACATATAGTTTGTAGCTAATGCTTACTTGAATACGGAAGGACTAATGTCGCGGCAATATATCGGCTCGGAATACAGACTATTTTGATAGACATAAGTACGCCACTCATGCAGTCGCTTCGCAGCCATTTTGAATACTTTTTTTTTTTGCTTTCGTTAATAAATTTTATAATTTTATAAAGCGACTGTGTATTTGAGCCTTTTGACAATTAATGAAAAGTTAACTATCTAACTAATCTAAAAAATGATACGTTTCGTAGTGAATGGCGGCTGTCAAAACTCAGATGACTGGCATAAATTCAGTACGCCATTCTTTATAGACAGATTTGGATAGTAATAAATAGTAAATTTACAATTTAAGATTATAAAAAAATATTGCTATAAAAACATTTTATTAAGAACAAATTTGAAGATATTACACGCAATATTAAAAACAACTACACTGTGCAACTCGAAATTTGGGACAGTATGATACTTAGAGAAAGTGCTAGACAAAAGTATGTAGCAAGACCTTAAGAGGGTTTTACGTTCTGAAGTCATACTTTTTATTAAAAAAGTTTTTGATAAAATTTTTACAAATTTTGTTCTTAATAATGCTTAGTAAAAACTTTGTCCGTAAGTAAGTAATGCAACTATCTAAAAGTAGAAAGAAACCTGATAATTAAGTTAAGTTCTTTACTGCTCTTGCAAACGATATTGTTTTTATAATTATCGGATAGATATAAGATATAAACAAAAACGTAGATCAAGATAAAAGGTCCTTAAAATATAGTTTGGTCTTAAGGCCTATACGCAGTTCTAAAAATTTCGCGCAGAATGACAAAACTTCATATAAAAAAAAGTCCCAAATGGGATATACCAAATGCGATTTTTATCAAAAACATTTGTTTTTTTCTTTTTGAGGTCCTCTGAAAAACCCCTATAGGCGCTATATAATATAACCCAGATATCCAAAATATAAAATAAACTTGTCTCCACTGACATAATAACGCATCTAATCTGGAAATTTGGCCACTCTAGCTCTTACCATTACGGGTATGGCCATATCGACTTCTCTAGGCACCCTGATAACGGGTATGGCCATATCGACTTCTCTAGTCACCCTGATAATACTTTAGGTAGCTTTTGGGGGGTCTCCGACGTCTCCTTCTGTATGTTACATACATTTTTACCCTTTGAACCATAGAGTACAGGGTATAAAAATGCTTATGCATAAAAAAATAACTTTAAAAATTCCGCAAAAAATGAGAAAAAAAAATGTAATACAGTCGAGGCGGTGCCCGACAGTGTAATACCCTGTACCTTTTTTCTCGAAAAAGTTTTATTCCTGCATATTCCTTCTATGAACATTCCAATTGGAATATTTTATTTGTTGGTGCAAAACGATATTTATACCTAAAAGTTCCGTGAATTTGTACCGATTTTGATGAAAATCGAAATTTACGTCAAAGGAGTTATTAAATTAAATATGGGTTAAGTTTCAAGGGGATATGTTGAAGAGTGTGGGAGAAAACACGGTTAATCGATTTCGGTGGTGGGACGTGGATTTGGTAAATAGAGGCACGTGAATCAGCTTACAAAAATTGGCGGTTCTAGGTCATTTGTTACTATTAGTACATAGAGTCAAATGAAGACGCAGTTTATAGGCAAGGGGTGGTGAAATTTGTACATGTTAGACTATAAATTTTGTTGTAATTGTCCGATTTTGTTTATTTTTGACACACAGATGCATGTAACCACAACGCATCGCTCTGTTAAGTTTCAGATTAAAATATTAAACGGTTTAGCTATAAACCGCGAAACTCTGCTACAGGGAAAAGGAGAAAGATATGGACATGATTTAACAAACTTCATCTGAGGAAACATGCGCATCAGCTGGTAAAGTTTCGTATCTCTAGCTCTTATAGTTTCCGAGATCTAGGTGTACATAAAGACGGACATACGGGTATAAATGACTTGGGGTCTGCCACGCCTCCTTCTTGCCGTTACATACATTGCACAAATCTAGTATACCCTTTGTACCTATAGGCACAGGGTATAAATATTTAAGAGCACTTAAAAGAACAGCTGAATTTTTGGTATGAAAATATTGTTGTTTAGTGTAATTCCGAGTCTTTAAAGTCCGCTCCTGCAGGCATGATCTTTATTATCTGGCTGTGTACATTTTTGAGTCGAGTTTACTTTTATTTCTCTTTATTAGTGCACGACGTTGAATGCAAATGCTCCTGGTACTCCGCAAAGTTAGCTCCAATATGGTAAGGTGTACAAAATAAATGTTCCTTTGTCCAACAGTATGAAATCCCAATCTTGAGGATTGTAAGCGCTAGTTCAACCAGATCAAAAGTATTTTTTCCCCATACACCTAAAACAAAAACAAAGTGGGGAAACTTTTTTCTTGGCTTGTTGCCATCAACCCAATAACCGAGAGCAAACATGTTCTCTACCGTGACTTCTGTCTTTACTTCCTAACAGATGTACTCAGTACCTGTGAAAAGCTTTCTTCGAAGTCTAATCTGCCCATAGAGAAGCTGTCTCTTTTTATCGATTCCTCAA
This sequence comes from Chymomyza costata, assembly GCA_018150985.1. Lineage (NCBI taxonomy): Eukaryota > Metazoa > Arthropoda > Insecta > Diptera > Drosophilidae > Chymomyza > Chymomyza costata. The sequence goes on along the minus strand of JAECWU010000127.1, from coordinate 21,384,617 downwards.
AACAGATTAGCAACGGATTCTCGTCTCACGCCCACCATCTATCCAAGAGAAGTACATACAACATTCTCCTCATTCTTCATTAATTCCTCAGATCCGTAGCCAGAAATATTTTTCGCGCAGACCTAAATGGATATTGATTGAAAAGCTTATCAAGTGAAGATTGTACCATTAAATTTTTTTTTATTTTTTAGTATAATTAATTTAAAAATTTGATTTTTTTTAAAATCGCTGATACTAGTGAAGCGGTACAGATTACCTTGATTGTATTTTTGATCAACAGCATCATCCCAAAACACTGAAATCGTGGCAAACGCACCTCAGTCTCTCGTTAACCATTACACTTTGAGTTTTGAAGCCAATCTTCCACGCAGGCCTAAAAAAAGGAGAAAAATTGTGAGAACATAATTTCGCAAAAGTACGTATTATCACAGTACTGCAAAAAATGTCAATACCTTAGTAAAATATTATATTTTTGACATTCTTCCGCCTCGTTCTGTAACCGCAGAGACAGCCTTTTTATTTTCAATGTATGCAGCCAACTTTTACAGATTGTTGATTCTTTTTTTGTTTGCAGCAAATTCTGAAAAAGCAAAACTTTGAAGCTTGGAGGAGCGGACGAAACATCTTTACGTTAAATTTCTTTTTAAAGAGTCCATGCATAGCAGATAAGTTTTGGGAATTTTCGTATTTAGCGTAAAGTTTCCCATATTTAGCCCACCGCTTGGTTAATTGCGTGTAATTGCCCAAACAATTACGCACCTATGATCTTTATTAACACCCCAACCCTTCTAACAATTATCCTATTACCAATTGGCACACTCAACAACTTGGCCAACACTAATAGACCAACTTATAACTATGCTAAGCTAACTTTTATCCTGGACATACATTCAAATGCTGCGCTGCCCACAAGTTGTCAACGTTGGGCAGGGAACGAGTGGGGGACTTAGGCCTAGACAACCCCAAACTGAACCCACCAAGAGAGAGAGCCAAAACAGTGTGCCCAAAAAACAACGGTCATGTGTCAGCGCATTGGCCAAGTGCCGGCTAAGACAGTGCCACAATAACAACAACAACAAAGAGAGCGCTGTCTAGTTGTAGTTGCATAAGTAGTTGAGTGCTACACACAAACACACGCAAATGCACGCACGCACACACAGGCAACGGCAGAGGGTTGTTTTGGTCGCAAAAGACAACGCTACATCTGACGACGGCGACGTCGGCTGCGATTACGACAACGACATAGTGGTGTCTTTGCAGACGCTTCGAGTGTGGTGAATTTTGTTTGCGCTCTCATGCTGCTCGCATATCGTTGGCTGCGCTGTCAACGCAGCGTAGCGTGACGTCGTTTTAGATTTGTCACCACACTAACACCAATGCCCACACTAATGCGCGTTAACATACTGTTGTTTTTGTTGTTGTTTATTTCTTTGGCGACGTCGTTGACTGGATGTTGATTGAAACGCGCCACATGTCTGTCTATCTGTGTGTGTGCGTGTGACAAAATGGTGAATTTGCTTTTAACGTTTTACATGGCTGTTTCTAATAAAATGGCAGCGCGTGGCAGCAGCAGCAGCAGCTCGATAAACTAAAACACCACGCCGCATGCTGCCCCGCTGGCCCACAAAATTAAGAGTGTTTTGAGCGCTTTTTGTGCTGCAGGGTTTCTTTGCAACTGCTACCTTACAGATACTCTCACACGCACACACACACAGCACAAGCTTTTTATATAGGTATAAGATATATTTATTTTTTTTTTTTTCTTATTTTTTAATTTAGCTGTCTCGTGTCAACCGTCGTCAGCTTCAACAGCAGGCGGCAGCCATAGTTGTGAGCTTCTTCTTCGCTCTTTCGTCTTCTTCATATTGTTGTTGTTTGGGCTTTGGCGTTGGCGCTGGCGTTGTCGCCCAAGGGTGAAAATAAGGCATTCGAGCGTACACACAAACACATCTAAGCCCACCTAAGCCTACAATATCGATACACAGTCCCACTTCTCTATAACGAATCATTTTCAAAGTACACTGCTTTTTCGTACAAGATTTATTGTACTTCGATCTTCGAATAACGAATTGCACTGGAGATCTGTGACTTTTTTTTGACTAACCTTTGGGCTCTGGTGAAAAAATTGAATATCCACTTTTCAAGCCCTTATAAAAGAAGATAATACTATACTATACTAATTAAGCAAACGGTCGACACAATATTTGTACACATTCTCGCTTGATGCTCCAACAATAGTCAGCCATCAGATATGCATCCCATCTTCCTTGATACATGACCCTTAAATCTTGGTGGAATAGCTCACCCTGATCAACAATTTTATACGGATAACTTATTTCGTGCAGTCGCGTTGATAACCGCTCTAATGCAGCCAAAACTGATGCCAAATCATTCAAGTCACTCTGGTCAAATTACAAATTATTGAATTTTCGCAAATTTCGACAGCTACCAAAAAAGAAGTCTCGTCTGTATTGGTGTAAGGAAGTTTTCGATATTATTAGCATATGAAGTTAAATCAAAATAGCAATCCTGCTTCCAAATCGAGCCAATTTTATAAACGTTGTTCATGATCATATGTTTCTTCGTAAAACTTAGTCATGTGGCAACTATTCCAGTGAAGCAACGTACGACTGCGTATTCTCAATAGTAGAGGTGCAACTATGTGGTTGTCATAACGCTTTGAGAGGACAGTGAAAGAGGTCGGAGTGGATTTGAAAGGAATTCATTTTTTTATTTATGTCCAGTTATCTGCATACACGAATGATTTACTATACAGCGTGTTTTTTTTAGAGGTTCACAACTTTGAGTTGGCAACACTGCCTTATCTGACAACGCATTTAACAGCTGATAGTTGCTTTTTGTTGGGATTGTTTGACATTTTATTAGGGATAGACTTACACCAGAAATTTTTTATCAAAATAATGGTTCCGATCAAATTTTCTATCCACTAAAGCCCGTTTCATTAAAATTAAAAATGTATTTCTTTGTTTTATTATGATTTAAACTTGTGTAACTCTAAAAAAACACCCATTAGATAGCATTGGTCGAACCAATTAAGGCTTTGGTCTTTGCGTCTGTTGTTAAAGAAGAATCAGTCTGCCAGGTGGGTTTTAATAAGAGTAAGCCGAAGAATATTTTTTCTCCAAGTAATGCAACGTGGCTATCAAATCAGATCCAAATGCGCTTGAAAACTGTACTTATGATGTCGTCAAGGACATTGTCTTATAATATTAGCATGGAGAACAAGTGGAGAATTACTCTTGCCAATGGATACTGCATTAGTCTCTCTAACAAGCAGGACGAAGTTAACACTGCACAAGATATTCATGGTACCGGTTTTGCTTTATAACTCTAAATTATGGGTGATGACCAAAGCGGATGCAAATATTCTTGGAGTGTTATAACGGAAAGTGCTCCGTAAGATTGTTGGTGCTTTACGTATTGGTGACGTCTACCGCATGAGATGGAATGACGTTCTTCATGCGCTCTGCGACAAAAAGCTCCAGCAAGTCAAGTGAAGGAACCTAACCTAGACCGTGGCTCTATTAGAAAGATCAAGTAGTAGGTGCACTAGCAATCTATTTGAAGAAGACATGCTTTTAGTTTTTATAAAGGTTTTGTATAAAGGTGTGTAATACAGTGTAGGAGACGTCACATAGTACCTCCAAATTGGTCAAGCAAACAAAAGAAATTAATGTGAACATATCCGTCTGTCTAAAAAAAAGAGAGTTAGGATAGCCCGACTTGAGATTTTCACTGTTTATATGCGCTGATAGATCCACTTCATTTTATTCTTTTCCACATTACTTTCAATTCCAAATATAAGGTGGGCCATCTGTTTCTTTGTTTGTTAATTGAATTGTATACGTATATTTTGCAACAAAATAGGGTAAAAGTATATGCCAAATGCAAGTTTGAAACTACTCATTTATGTATGAAAAATCCAATGGGAACATTATAATTTTCGATGACTTTTTTTTTGACGAAGACTCATCTAGCTGACACAGAACCATATGCAAAACTCGACGCAAAGTGGTCTTAGCAAGGTGTAATTATTGCGAACGATGGCGCGTCGATATTCCCGGCGACTCGTCGACACTGGCCTCAACAATATTTTGTTTACACAAAAGGCCCAGAAAGGCACAAAGTGGCCTGTACCACTTTTTGGCGTTGTTCGGTTGTTAAACGATCCATGAGTAAAATTGAGTTTCGAACATGACATATGTCGAAGAGCATTCCCTTTGATCGGGTATGTTCCGAATTATGAGTATTTAACAACCAAACCAAGAGATGGCCCATCCTATATATTGACTACAATTACAATTTATGGGTGGAATCCGTTAATCATTCTTATCAGAATATTCTTATCGAATATAATATTTGGGAGGCCAGAGATCTATTCGAATCAATGATAAAAGCATAGCTAGTTTGTGTAATTCTTTATATATAAAAAAAACTGTTCATAACTCAACAACTTCTAGACCTATTTCTAAAAACTTTGTTATGGTAAATGTGTCTTTGTCAGCAATGATAAAGGGTGTTTTTTAGAGTTACACAAGCTAAAATCGTAATAAAACAAAGAAATATATTTCGAAAATCAATGAAACGGAAACAATGAAAATGTGTATGACATTAATGTTTAAATATGATTCGGCCATGTGGGCACTACGGCTGGCGCGTACAAGGCGCAATCTGGAACACCAATTTTCACAAACTTTCCGCTTTTGTGTAAGTCTATCTATAATGAAATGTCAAACTAAACTGTTTGAGCTGTTAAATGGGTTGTCAGATAAAGCAGTGTTGCCAACTCAAAGCTGTGAACTTTCTAAAAAAACACGCTGTTTAATAGTTATTAAAATATCGCAAAATTCAGCCGGAAATTGCGCAAATCATGAAACCTAGTGGGGTGGTAGGCGGTTCAGGATTTTCGAGCACAAAGCGAGCAGGTGCAGAACCCTCTAGTTATTAAAGCAAAGCAAGTTTCCTGGAAGAAAGATCAATATTTAGAATTGATATATAAGAACAGTTTTGCTTTATATATCTGTCACTGTGCTCGCAAGCAAGTAACTTTTCTTAGTTTTCAAGTTGATTTGCTGTCAGGTCCTTCGTACCCCTGCCACACGCACACACACATAGACACGTAAACAAACACACACAGCTACAAATGCAGACATGTGTGTGCGTGTGCCCATTTCCTGATACTAATTGAAATACTTTTATCACAAGCAAGAGAGCAGATAAAACGTGGCATACTCCTGTGGCATACACTGTGCGGCGTTGTCTTGGGCACATCTTGGTCCTGCCCCTAGGGTTCGGTTGTTCGGTTGGTCGATCTCTATGTTGTTAGTTTTGTTTTGATATGATCTAAGGGCGGCGGCTGTTTCCGTAACCATTCCCGTTGCCATTGCCGTTGCTTGCTGTGTTACAGTTACTGCCTTTAGCTGCATTGCGTTTCATTTCATTTTGGTTTTGGGTTTTTGTTTCGAATTCGGTTTTTTTTTTTTTGCTGTTGTTTTTCGCCTGATTGCGCAATTTCCAATGCGTTCACTGAACTGTAAGGGGCTGCTTGTTCTGCTGTCTGCTCTGTCCAGGTAGTTTGGGTCTTCGCATCGAATGAAAGTGAAAATTTGAAAACTTACAGACAGACACACGCACGCACAGATAAAGGCTGGAACTAGTTCAGGCCTCAGTTTGAAAAGAACTTGAACGTAATAGAGCTGCTGTTGTTATTGTAGCTTGCGGAGCTTAGGCAGCTCAGCACATCAAAAATGCAAAACCAACCAACTAAAAACAATAACAAGAACAACACATATAGCCAATGCCAACTGAACTCTGGCTAAAACGTGTTAAATATGCATTTCAATTTCAAATCCAATTCAATGCAATTCTAATCTGACCAAATCCAAAGTCCATAGTTTTGCATCAACCCCTAAAGCCAACCAACCACCCCTAACTAAAACCATACAATCCCCAATCTACACACGAACTATATGCAATTTGCATGAGCAGCTGGCCAAAGCTTATGGCACGTTCTGAACCCAAACACACAAACACACAAAAAAATTTAACACATATGCATACATGTGCAAATATTTTATAACTTTTATATTTTATAGATAGATAGTATGCTCGTAAATACTACATAGAGCGTTATGTACTATGCAAAGTTTTTGTTGCTTCAGGGTGTTAATGTGACAAATTAAGTGTGCAAAATTTGTTTACCACATAGAGAGAGAGTTTCACTAGCAATGGTTTCATTTTGAATTTTCTGGCCAAATTATGTAGCTTAACAAATGCAAAACGAATTGAGAGCTGAAAAGGAAATGTGTAAACGGTAGAGCGGGAATAATGGCCAGTTTTATATAAATGTCAACGTTGAATTGTTTATTAGGATCAGGTTATTCTGCATAGCGAAATTGAACAATTGATGCAGAGTTCGAAAGAGACGATCTAAGATGTACGCAGCTGTGCAAGTTTTCATTCGATCTTTATCATTTTTGCAGCCTATTTTTAGAAACAATGAGTACAACCGTGTAAACGGGGCAAGTCAATGCACATCTGGGGCTAAAATTTTGTATCTCTAGTGTCTAGGATCAGACGCACAGACGAACACGGCTCTATCGCTACACGGGATTAGAATGAGAATATTGGTATAAAAACTTTTAAAACTTGACGCCAGCTTCTGCGCGTCCATTATGGATACAGAATACAACTATGTTACACACAGTTGGAATAGAGTTTAACGGAGCTTCTTTTGAGCTTTTCGTCGGCTGATAATATACATAAGGTGGGCATCTGTTGATTTGGTTGTTAAACACTCATAAGTCGAAACATACCAGTCCAAAGTGGATGCCCATTATGGATACAGGATACAACTAAGTTACACACAGTTACTGCAAAAAGAGAACAAAGCAACTTTGCGTTCTAAATAGAGCTCAGTGCTCGACAGTAATCCGGGCAATTACCGGACACTGGCTGGTGGGTATCCATGCATCAAGGCTCAACGCACCTCACAATGGCTTCTGTAGAAGTTGTGGAGATGAGGAGGAGCTGGAGACGGTGGAGCACTTATTCTGTCACTGCCCTGGGCTGTGTAAGACAAGGCTCCGATTCCTAAAATCCTACTTCCTTAATGACCGTTCCCAGCTCTAAGAAAAGAGTCCAAGAAGCCTCTCGAGGTTTATTAAAGCGGCCGTATGGGCGTGATTTTTAGAACATATAGGGGACCTCCTGAGTGGAGGAACGGTGGTGTAAGGCCCACCCAGCAGTATCACAACGGGCGAATTCTCTGGCCTCAGTAGGGACGTAAAGTCCCGAATGCCGCCCTAACCTAACCTACACACAGTTGGAATAGAGTTTAACAGAGCTTCTTTTGAGCTTACCGTCAGCTGATAACATATATAAGGTGGGCCATCTGTTGTTTTGGTTGTTAAACACTCATAAGTCGGAACATACCAGTCCAAAGTGGATGCTCTTCGACATATATCAAACTACTCAACTTTAGTAATGGGTCAATTTAATAATAATAATTCCCTGACTAACAATTTTTGTCAGTCGCCCCTGGGCGGGGCATTGGGATCTCTATTAATAACTGTTCGAAGAGAACAGGGACCTACAGTTTATAGCCGAACACGAACGGCGGTGTCTTCAATTAATAGAGAAATTCTTGGGCAAATAGCGTCTTTGAGCTAGCGAAGCCAGTGCTAGGCGAATGTACCAGTGCTACTGTGGGGACTCGAACCACCCGAGTACGCTACCACTACGCTACCGAAGGCCACAAGATTCGTTTTACAACGCGTAAAAGTCGTACAGGAGTACTATGAAAATTATCGTTCTGTGTCGCTGGGAAGGTCGACGCACCATCGTTCGCAAGAATTACATTAGAAAAATGCAATTAACAAACAAGCCAACAGATGCCTAACCCTATATAATGTAGAAGAAAACTTTCCTACATCCCCAATAAGACCATCTCCTAAACAATACCAGCTAATTGCTGCGTTAGACGTGTTAAAAAATTGTTCTATGGCCCGAAACTGCAGCAGCGGTAAATCCCGTGCCACGGGTGGTCAAAAAGCCCACTGTACTTGTTTTTTAGCAATGGGTAGGGTTCCTAGGGGAGTATCTTGGTGGCTATGGTTTAATACCCAAATGAAAGTAAGGCTTCGCCTTGAGGACCCAAGGCAACCGAGTGCCGTAGCCCACAGATCGGCAGAGGTGTTAGGTAGACCTCGACTCTTCCCAAGCGTACAGTCATGAGCAAACAGTAGTGCCTTCGATTAAAAGTAAAGGCAAATTTTTTCAAAGACCGTTCATTTGACAAAATCGAATCCCAGTGCAGGGTCAGGGTAGCTTTAAGCCAACACTGGAATAGATGCAATACATCTGCATTAGGCGACAAACTCTTATCTTGAAAAAGCTCAACTGCAAAGTTCTTCAAGAATGGCGCTGAGTTGGTCCCGAAGAATCTCTTTTCTTGCATAAGGCAGTAAAAGAGCATGTAAGATTAAAGGAGCATGACTTTCCTTTGGCCTGCTTCTTCTTAAGAAGGGAGTCTTCCTTCTATCGCAATAAAGTTCCTATTGACCTAATGCCATTGGGGTAGGTACTGTTTGGCATGCAGTCTGACAATAATATCCTAGATCAAAAAATCATAGTTTTACAAATCTGGACTAATCGTTTGTTTATTGATAGAATCGAGAGATCTATTATATGCTATATGTATAGGATAACCCGCGAATGTTGGTGATTTTGGCAGATGGTATGTCAACGGGCATATACGCCGACATGGAACATTCAGGCACCTCACAATTTATTGTCGAATCAATATAGTCTTCGACGGGTAAAGTCTTCGGGTAGCTTGCAAGATTGTATTCTGAGTGTATTCAATGACTCTGACTAGGGTTTGCCAACGGGAACGGACATCTGTTGCAGCGGCTATAATTAAAGATGCAATAGAAAGGTTATCTCCAAATATTCCACGACTTATTTTAGAAGAACTCGTAGCAAGTTCATGGAAGCTGTTTAGTTTCTCAGCCGCATTGACTTTCTGAAATTCGAGCAATTCTTGTGGTATCTGAATGATTGAAGACTCAGCAAGTTCATTTAAGTCAGCTGGATCTGGCAAGTCTGTTTCTTGAAATTCAATTATTGGCTTTGCTAGCATCTTAAAAGTGAGCCCAAAGGTTGTCTTATCTGCCATTTCTATGAGGGAATCCCACTGTGCACTGCTGCACGAGCATCTTTCTTTTGAGCAATCGAATCTTTTTTAGAATCGCTTGTATCATCGCTACTCTTGACCACAGTAGTACAATACGATTTTGTGATTTCGTTTCGGCGTAAGAATTTTTGTGGAATCGTCAGAATCAGATGAAAACTACATTTTGTCACTGGTTCTTTGCTGAAGAACTTTGACCTATGTAAATGCAAGATATCTACACCCCACTCAATATATATATTACGAAAATTATATTTACTAATTTATTTGCAAAAATTGTTAACACAATCATTGCGTTAAAAAGATTCGACATTAATGAACAAATTTATTTTTTATTTCATGTTTATGCCGTTTTATTAATCAAATATTATGCAACAATATTTTCGAAAATTATGCGCTTAATCAGGCGTTCAGCATGTTTGACGCATTAAGAGGATTAAACTAGTTTGTTGCAACTTCCACTTGGCAAATATATACGGCTGAGTGAGTACTAATCAAAAATCCATCTAAATTCTAATCAAATCACATATGCAAAAGCTTTGCAGCGCGCACAAAAGTATGCAACCTTATTTCAAACAACATAAATGCTAAATATTTTAAATAAAAGAGAATTTTTTCATTTTTTTTTTGTTTTTTTCAGCGACTACACAGGCGTGCTGAAATCCAAAATGTATGCGAATAAAATAAAGGGGCGCCAAAAATGCAAAATTCCGAAATAAATCAAATCAAATGAAAAACGCCCGCCAAAGGTAGCGAAGCGGCAGCGACACCAGAAACACGACGACGTGGTCAATGCGGCTATTTGAACACTTTTTAAATATTTTATGTTATATTTCATGATTGTTTATCGGCAAATTGCCTGGAAGCACTTCCAAACGCTTCATAGAACAGCCGCGGTAACAACAGCAAACTAAAGTAATAACAACAAACGTTGCATGCCCCAATGCACCCACCTCGAAGCACCATAAATATGCAACAATCATAAAAATTAAACAAAAACAATGCACACACACACACACACACACACGCGTACTTGCAACATATAAATTTCAACAATATTTTGTAGAGCCAAAACTCATCGTAGAGCCCCATCGAAGCTCCATTTGGAGGGGTTCAGCCGAACTCAAAAGAGTTTAGTGCATCAGTTGCCTGAGTATGCGTTTAGGAGCATTCTACAAGCGGACAAGACACTTGAAAAAAAAATGTCTAACCTGTATTGTTTTAGTTCCTCTTGCAACGAAATATTCGTTTTCAAATCACTTAAGAAATTCGAAATTGGTTGCACTAAACGTTCGGTTTCAAAACGAATTCGAATAAAATTGTTCGTTTTTGTGTTTCGTTATTCAGAGCACGGCCGAATATAGAGAAGCAGACACCAAAAGTTACTTAAAGTATAGTAGAGAAGTCGATATGGATATGTCCGAATATCTGACTGTCCGTTTGAACGACTAGATCTCAGAGACGATAAGAGTAATAGCTATAAGAGAGATCCTCTTATATATCAAGTGAAACAAGTTACTTTTTTTTCGAAAGGGGCTTATGTTATATTGCTCCCTTAACCTATGGAAGAGCACCTTTAAAAAATAACAAATAATTTTAGTGTAACCGAACTAGGAGTTCGAAGGTTTCTTAGAGTTTCCAAGCAATGTGTTGAATTTTTTCGAAATCGGTAGACTATGTCGTATAGCCCCCATAGGAACGATGGTAAAGGGTATCTTTATCGTACGCGCCAAACTTTAACGTACGCCATCGTTATAATTAAATTCAAGGTTTCGTTATTTGAATGCGTTTTCTTGATGTATCGTGTAGAAAATGAACTATGTCGTATAGCCCGCATAGGATCGATCGGTGGTGGTACAGGGTAGCTGAAAGTCGAACGCACCCGAGTTTAACGTGCGCTGTCTTTATGATTAAATTCCAAGAGTAGGTAATTAGAAGCCTTTTCTTGATGTATCGTGTAGAAAATGAACTATGTCGTATAGCCCGCATAGGATCGATCGGTGGTGGTACAGGGTAGCTGAAAGTCGTACGCACCCGAGTTTAACGTGCGCTGTCTTTATGATTAAATTCCAAGAGTAGGTAATTAGAAGCCTTTTCTTGATGTATCGTGTAGAAAATGAACTATGTCGTATAGCCCGCATAGGATCGATCGGTGGTGGTACAGGGTATCTGAAAGTCGTACGCACCCGAGTTTAACGGGCGCTGTCTTTATGATTAAATTCCAAGAGTAGGTAATTAGAAGCCTTTTCTTGATGTATCGTGTAGAAAATGAACTATGTCGTATAGCGCCCATAGGACCGATCAGTGATGGTACAGGGTATCTTGAAGTCGTATGCGCCAATCTTTAACATACATCTTTAAAAAAAAATTTAAAATTTGGTTATTTGAAAGCCTTTTCTTAATGTATCGTGTAGAAATTTTACTATGTCGTAAAGCGCCCTTAGGGCCGATCGTTGATGGTAGATTACGATGGGAACAAGCTGCAAATCCATGGGTTCTTCAAGAAGCGGCCGCATAATTAGCACGTGAATGGATATTAAATTATATAAGTTGGTTGAAATTTTTGATGATCCCGAAATTCCCGCTGTTGCTCATAATTTTGTCATAATGAAAATATACGTATGGAATGAAGACTTCCGAAATAGTTTTATAAAACACAGGGACGAATTTTCCTACCCATTTCCCATAAAATATCAACGCCAGCTAAGCTTCTTAGACTGCTATCACAAATCACTCTTAAGCTAACTCCAACCAGTTGCTTCACCACTTTTCTCTCAGTGTACAGTGATTCGTGCTGGCATTGGTAAACAGTATGAGGCTAGCCACACTCACTGGTCGTTATGGTCCAGTGACCACTGGGATCATTGAGTGTTGTCGTTTTTAAACTTTTTACACAATTCTGCGGCGAGTTCATTGTGCATAGAAAATATTTTTCACCATAAATTTCGCACGTCCATCAAAAATTGATTGAGCGCGCGTGCGGCTCTTTGGTGCGGCAGGTGCAACTCCGTGTGGCATACACATGTGCATGTTGTGTGTGCAAGTGTGTGTGTGTTAAAATTTCCAATATTGTTTACTTTTGGCATTGTATTTTATGGCTCTGGCATAACCCGTCAACGCACTGCTGCCGGCCATATAAGAACTGGTGGCGCCCAACATGGAACCGCCAATTTTGATTTTAAAATATAATTTTTTTGTTTATTTTCTACGCAGGCTAGGCAATAAAACTTAATTAGTTTATAAAATATATGTATATATAATATGCCATCAAAACTGACATATAGCTACAATATTTATGATTCATGTACTTTAATTTTTTTTTTTGTATAACAAAAAGTTGCGGCAACATTAAGAGGTCTTTCACATGCTACAATATTATAGAATTTTATATACAATATATTAGTTATAATGCTGAAAATGTTTGGTAGCACAAAGGCAAATGCCACATAAAAAGGGGCAACAGTGGCGTTGTGTGGGGGATAGTTTTATAGTTGCTGCAAGCGAATTTTATACAACATAGATGAGTCATGTGAATAGAGATTTGCATGAAGTTAGATGGTTGGGGGACAATTTCAAAAAGTCTGGTGGCGAATTTTATGAAAATCTTATTATATGGACACTAGGGTGTCCCAAAAAAAAAAAACGAAAAAATGTTTTCCAATGCATACCCTCTTATTTTGTTTCAATGATGATTAAAAATAAAGTTTCACGTATTTAAAACCACGGCAACCCGTGCCGACTTGCATCGAAACATGTCGGTACTTGTTTACTAAGGAGCCAATGTATTGATGTGCTTGTTGTTGCTTGTTTGTTTGTCAACATGTCAATGGAGTTACGCAGTTCTAAAAAGGGAATATTTTTAATAGGGGAAGTGATAAATATCTGTCATCCTTAACTCCAACAGTGCCCACCTCTACCGATAGCACACAGTCTAACACTTTTATGAGGAAAAATTGCATAAATCCGAAATTAGTGGTAGCTTTAGATAGGTGTCAGTTAAGTATGCGAAATTCTGTATTTATTATTGAAGCGCTTGGACATAACACTGACAAATATCCTATGTCCTTGATTCAAAGAATTCGTACAGAAAAGCGAAAAGAGGGCGCAGAAGCTTTAAAAGTTGATTTTCAAAACGAGGTACCGTATGCTGTAACTGTCCACTGGGATGGCAAACTCTTACCAGCTTTAGATGCACGAAAATCTAAAGAAAACGTCTACCGATAGTTATTTCGTACGATCATAAAGATCGACTCATCGCTGTGCCAAAATTAGAGAACTCTTCAGTAAGCGAACAGACATAGGCAGTTTGGAACGCTATGATTGATTCGAATCTTGAAAAGAAAGGGCAGATTCTCTGTGTGCTTCTCGAACAGAAAATGAATAGAGAAATGCTCGCCATCACGTCTACGAGTTGGTATTAAAAGGCGTATTTGAAGCCCAAATTAGCCAAGTCACTACGAGCCCTGACATTCCACTGTTTAAAAAGTTCCGAGAAAACTTGAAAAATCTTGATACCGTGAGGATACAGAGCTTTACAGAAAAGCTAGCATGCCTAAATTAACGAACTGCTAGACTTTTACCGATCTGAATCACTAAAAAAGATTGGTAGAAATGACTATCGTGAACTAATACAGCTTTCAATAATATTTCTCGGCGGAGATAGAGAGAAGAAATTTAGAATGCAATTTATTCATTAAAAATAACTTTACTTAGCTCTCAATTCAGAATTTCAAACAAGGACAAGGTAGCTCTATTAGACGTGTGCCTGTTCATCGTGACATCCTACGTAAGGCCTTGGCTGCAATGCACTTTAGCGATACATACCAGCATTTATGATGACACTTGAAAACGTGATTTGTAATGTTCGCTCTTATAACAAAAAAAATTGTCATAACCGCGACACCAAAAAATAATTTTTTCAGCTGTCGCGGTAATGTCATTTTTGTTTGTTATAATAGCGAATGGGCTAAGGAAATGTTCTGCCACAAACGCGAATTCGCGGTTATGACAAAAATAAAAGACGTTCGCGGTATTGTCATTTTTTTTTGTCATAACCGCGAATCCCATACAAAACTCAGTTTCGCGCTTATGACAAAAATAGTTCGCGGTTATGGCAGTACACCAGCATTTATGGTATTTAATAGATGAAGTATCTGTCTTGTTTATATTTGATGATAATGTAGACCAGGAAACAAATGTAAAAATGGTTGCCAACTTAGCCAAAGAAAACTCATCAGCCCACGATAAACGCTACATCCCATCGAAGGAAGAACTTTGTGGTCCACTTTTCGGTTAGTAGAACTAGAAAAAATATTTGTGTTATTTTAATGATAAAAACCTAATAAATATTATAATCGGGTAAAACAGTGTATCATTTACTGAAATACGTATTAAGTTCCAAAACCTCTCTATGGCTTCCATACAAACTTTTTATCAACAAGTCGGCACGGGTTATCGTTATCCGATCGCCATAATAGTAGAATATGCTATGCGTAACTCCATTCGCAAAAAAAAAAAATTGCACTTATAGCCTGGGACACCCTAATGGACACACAGCCATTGTTAGAATGCTTATAAAAGTTATGTTGCACAAAAAAAGAGCATGGAAACAGAGGCTTAGTAGAGGCAGTAGTTTTATAAAAGGAATTTCTTTAAAGAAGCTAAGATTGAATCGATAAAAATCACGTAACGTCACGTAACGAAATTAGGTTTGCTGTGTGTGTATGCGTGAAAATATCGAGTAGAGCGGAACAAATTTTGGTTGAAGCGTTCGTGTGCTTTCTACAGTTTCCTAGCCCAGCAGTAAATTTTATCAAAATTGACTATATTATTGACTATTACTATTTGACTCTTTCAAATAGTACCCAAAGGACCAATTATTAAAAAAATGTTTTCAGGGCAATGAGACGTTTTTTGAAGTACTTAAGCGTAATAACGAATTTGATTGCATTAAAATGGTACAGGGTATCTTAAAGTTGTCCGAGCCCGACTTCAACGTTCGCCATATTTTTTTTTCACCTTTATTTTCGAGTTTTTGAAAAAATATTATATGATTGTGAGTTTTCGCTGCCATTTGTCAGCTTGTTGAGAATTGTCTGAAATAAAAAACCTTGCCTTAGAGAGTCCTTGAGCATAAATCTAAGCACTCTTTCAGGTACAAGATTGCAAAATCAATTTCCAAAAAAAAATTAAAAACTTTCATTTCTGCTTGAGCCGAGCTTTTTTCTATACAATTAAACTATTGGCTTATGTCATCCCCTTGGCTACGCCACTGTCCATATTGCAGCAACAACAACTACATCAATGTGCACTAATTTTATTTCTGAGTGCTTTTAGGCGGTCTGAGCTACGACACACTGCAGCATAGCCTGCCGCTGCCCCGCCTGCTCTCCGCACGCTGGCACAATCTATGAAAAATATTGTCGTCAAACGAGTGGCTGCTGCAATGCGAGCTTGACACGGGCGCAGCAGTCGCCACTTCGAGTAGTAGCCGTAGGAAAAGGAAAAAAAAAAAAAAAGATGTCAACAGCACCAATTAGTTTGAAAAATTGGCATAAATGAAGCCCAAACCTTTCCAACTAACTACAACAAGCAGCTGCAAATAGCTGGTTGAATGCCACTGGCGTGGGGCTAGGGTTATGGCTTAGGCTGGCGCTTCTCCCCAATGAATGGCTGCCATGTTGTAAATAAATTTAGTGCCACTGCCAGAGCTGCTCTATGCTACTTTATATTTTTGCAACGAGCTGCTGCAAGTGCCACTCGAATTCAAATTATGAGCACCGGCAGCCCCTCTAGAGACCGCCCCTAAACATCATCAAGCAGCCTGCAGCTAATGAGAAAGAGAGCAGGTTGCTGATTTGATGGTTTGATGTTCAAGTGCAGCAAGTTGCATGAATGTGTTGTGTATTTAAAATTGGGGATACAGCAAAAAAAAAAACAAATACAAATGAAACGGTCACAGTTGGGGCAAGCTGACTATAATATGCTCTATGCTCTGCTTAGAAGAAAATTTGATACCAGGAAGCAGAACTATTGCCTCCAGAATTTTGCTTTCCAATATAAAGCTATCAGTTTTGATAAATTTAATCTAAAATTTTGTAATAGTGAAAACTTGTGGTTTTTATTGATTCCGTTTCCGATTCGATTTAAACAAATTAACAATCCAGCAAAAACTACCTACAGTATAGAAATTATTTTCTTTGATCACGATAATCTTTATTTTTGGCTTAATTAAAATAAAAACAAACCAAAAATTACTTCTCGCTTATTCTTTTTATAAATTTTGTTATTTTAAACTTTCGAAAAAAGAAATTCACCCAAAGGACCAGTTTGTCGCTATGGTATTCTCCAAAAGTTTTACTCACCGAAAAATTGACTGAGATGAATTTTGTTTTCCGAAAGTGCAAGCTCTCTATTTTTATTATTTTACCAATAAATCTTTAAGAAATCCCAAGTTGCAATCAGTTACATCATTTAGAGGACTTTTATTTTTTGCCTGAACCTTATAACGTAATTAGCAGAAAAAAAAAACACTCTAGAAAAAAACTTAATTAAAATGATAACTTGAGAAAAATTGCGAGTTCACAATGGCTTCCCCTAATTATATGCAAAAAGTAAAATAAAAAAAACTTTCGTGACACGACACTAATTTGAGATCTGCGGAAGTTTCGTGATCTTAAAAAATTCTTCCCATCCCTAATGCTTTAAAATATGCTAAAAGATAAAAGATTATTTTTTTTTATAAATGTATTAATAAAATAAAAAAGAAGCTTTCGTGCCACGATAGTAATTTGAGCACCTGTGGTTATTTCGTGATCAGAAAAAAATTGTTCCCATCCCTCATGCTTTCAATTATGCAAAAAGTGAAAAGATTTAAAAAAAAAAATTATAATACAATAAAAATAAAACTTTCGTGACACGACACTAATTTTGGGAGCTGCGTAAATTTTGTGATCATAAAAAATTCTACACATCCCTCATGTTTTAAATATTAATAAAATAAAACAGAAGCCTTCTTGGCACGACAGTCATTTTAGGACCTGTGGATATTTTTTGATAAAACAAAATCGTTTCCATCCCTCAGTTTTCAAATATGCAAAAAGTAAAAAAACTAAAAAACAAATTATAATACATATTGTGAAATAAAAAAAACTTTCGTGACACGACACTAAATTTTGGAAACTGCGTAAATCTAGTGATCATAAAAAAAATTCTTCCCATCCCTCATATTTTCAAATAAGAAAAAAGTTAAAAGATTTAAAAAAAATTATAATAAAATAAAACAACTTTCGTGTCACGACACTAAATGTGGGTACCTGCGGAAATCTTTAGTTAAAGAATAAAAGTTATGATAAAAAATGATAAAAAAAAAACTTTTGTGACACGACATTAATCTTGGAACCTGCGGAAACTTCGATAGCATAAAAAAATGTTTTCGAGTTCTTTTCAATCATGCAGATTTTTAAGCGACCCTTTGGAAATCCATCCCTATCACGTTCTCATGCTGAGAACGATGTTTTTTTTTGTTCGCTTTGGGCTTCAACTCTACCAATATATGTTATACTAAGTTCTGTAACTCCTATGAGGAGCAGAGAGCTCTACCAATACCATACCCATTTTGATCCAAACCAGTATAAGAGTTTATAATTAATAATAAAATAGTTAAAAAACTCCACGGAATAGTAAAGAAGTGAGGAAACGGGATGGAAGGTTTATATTGAATATTAGGATTCTAAGGAAATGCTTGGCGAAGAATAGTTACAAAATGGAGCAGTCTTTGCGCTGTTTCGAAGTTGTGAATTCAACTTGGATTTATCATAATATATATATCTGAGGCCAAGCAGTTGTCAAAGCAGTGCAGTTCTTTCGACGTTGCGATATTAAAGAAGGCCCAGGTGGGTCTCTCAGCTAACAAGATAATAGCAACTTTTGTTGAGATTCTTGAAGCATAATTAATTTCAGCCGGATTGATTTGGATTGGAAGCAACCTTTTTAAAGCAAAAAAGAGCTTTTCTCTCTCAAACTAAGTTAATCAAAAAGAAAAGTTGGCTCCATACATTACCTCTGAGGTTAAAGCGGAATACAGGAATCTCGAGAGTTGATTTTTCTGAAATTTTCTATATTATTATTATGTTCTAAGCTTTCACTGAATATATTATTTTTTAACAGTAGAAATATCGTTTTCGTCCCCGAAGCGAATAAAAAGTTACCTCGAAGTGTAATAGGCGCCTAAAGACTGAGTTTTGACAATTTCGAGCGCAAGGTGATAAATTTCGAATATAACGAAATATTTTCACAATTAGAGTTATAAAACGTGAAAGCTTAGACATAGAGGGGTAGCTTTATTAGGACACTAACTAACTTGTTACAAAGCTTCAGAGTATCCCAAGGTACACTTTTAATCTATAAGTTATATGTATTAAAAAATAAAAACAGAAATCAAACGACGGCGACAATTCTTGGCGCTTGCCTTTGGCTGAATGGACGCACTTCAGCTGGTGGTCTGGCGATTGTGGCAGGGGGTTTTGAGGGGCTACTGCCACTCAAAATGAAGGCAAGCAAAAGTCAAGTGCAGCTTGTGGCAGTTGTTGCAGTTGTTGTAATTGTTGTTGCCGCTATTAATTAAAATTCAACAACAAAAATTCAGTTCAATGAGCAAGCTCTAAAGTGTCGCCAAGCGCACGTAACTACCCCAAGCCCGAAATTGTTATATTTGTGGCCCCCTTAAGCTTTTGTGCTTGCAAAAATTTGCATTTATTTTTGAAGAGTATTTTTTTATGGCCTCGAACCCAGCCAGACCCAACCCAAACCCAAACCCAGAGTTTGCCACTTTAATAAACGTCGTCAGCAAACATTGGCCAACTGCCACTTCAAAAGCTGGCAATAAAACGCACTACAGAATCAAATTTAGGCCCACTCTGAAGCTGCCACCCTAAACGGTACACTAAACGCCCACGTGCAGTGTAACTGTAAGTTAAAAACAAAATGGCTGTCATCTTTCGAGCATAATTGAGAAGCCAGGGCCGTCAAGTCGCGACAGTCAACCACCGCAGGCGTCCAAAGGCGCCTTAATTAATTCACCCCAACGACAAGTAGACACAAAGGCGGCCATTTAAGCTGCAGCGCAGGGTAGTGCCGAGCTGCGCGGGGTGTGAGTGTTGCGACAATTTCAAGTACTCACACCCAAGATCCAAATTAATTTCCTAGAATTTATTTTTTGCGTATTTATTTTTAATCAAATGCTGCCACATGTGCACAACCCTCTGCCAAAAGCCATGTGCCGAGGGGGAGAAGGTTATGACGACAGCCTTAAGCCCGTGCTTATGTGTCATGGATATGCGAAGCGGTGTGGCTATAATATCGGCGTCTAAGGCGACAGGCGTGTTTGATTAGAGGATTTTCAACAGAATACAGCTTGCACAATTCCCAGGAGCTAGTTCAAAATGTCAGCCAACCAACGTGCAGCAGGCGCAGCATATCGACACCAAGCCAACCACTACCACCACCATCAACAGCACCATCATCAACATCAGCACCACCCTAGCGGTTGCTCAAATTACCAACATGTCGTCAGCCATTGAGGACAATATTCAAACAGACAAGGAGTTGAGTCGAGTGGAAAAATAATGAAAACATTCGCCAAAGCGATGCCATGGATAATGACGACTGTAGCTATTGAAATCGATCTGATGCAGCCCAACAGGGTGGAGTTGTTGTTGCTGATTCTATCAGGCGTATCTTTACGCCTGCTCGACCGTGGACCAGCGTCCATGTTTTATCCATAAACAGCAAGAAAACAAAACAAAACAAAAAAGAAAAGCAGGCAATAATAAAAAGCACTAAGCCGTGCTGGGCAGATTTTATTTGTGGCAGACAACCCAGCTCCATGCAACTCGACAATGGAACGTACAAGAAAAACAACAACAAAACTGAACTCGTAACACAACTGGGCAGAACTTAGTAGAGACTGATAGACGCAGCATAACCGAGTTCGAAATGCTCTATACAACACAGCTTTAAAAAATTTCAACTTTTATTAGGGTACTTCAATGTGACGTCATCAGAGCTTGAGTCGAGTAAAATATTAAGTTTTTAGCTGCTACTTTATGTTCATAATAACATTTAGATAGTTTTCTCTATGGTCTCTCGGTCTTCCAAAACTCAAATGGCTGCAGGCTATTAGCGGCGGGTATAACACTCAACTTAGAGCGGGCATGTCACACCCTTTCATCTTATTTTGCTTGGGGCTAAACTCAAGTTAACACTTATAAAGCTCAAGTCATAAACAGCTTAAAATAGATTGCCCTGATACCATAAATGGTCGCATATTTTTGAATTGTACTGACCAAAACGATTCGCTACCTAAGTAGCTTGTTGAAGAAACTATTGATAAAGTCAGCTCTCCCTTACTATAATACAAAATTTCTTCTTCCAAGCGATAAAAACTCACGGTTGTCCATCGAAATCAAGTTATGCTTTTAAAGATACTTTTTCCAGTGAAAAATTTTAAATAATATTTAATAATATTTTTCTTTTTTCTGAACCAACCCAAAAAAGAACATGCGCAAATAAAAACAACTTTTCGGCATAATTTTACATGGTTCATGTATTGTAAAAAAAAATATTCCCTTCTAAAAAGAATGGCATAGTCTCTTTGAGCACGCAAAAACAAAAACGAACAACACTTTTCGTTTTTCGTTAAAAGTCAAAAGTTTCTAGTAGTACACAAAATTTGTAAAAATAAATAGAAGGAAAAATTGTATCTTTCATCTCTACCTGTTAAAATATAAAGGGTCATCAATCTTGAGGTTTTTTTTAAATGCAAAAAAACACAAAAATTTCAAATGAATTGGAAAATCTTTATTATCAATAGAAAGAACCATTCTTGCCACTGACTTTTTAAAGATAATCCCTTTCAAATGTTGGCCGCAACTGCGCCGTAGCTTGTTCATGCGGAGGTTCCAATCTTGGATAACGCGTTCAAGCATAGTCGGCGGTATCTCGCGAATAACACGGGTAATGCTTTCATCAGAGTTGGCTTTTCCACAAAAACTTTAGACTTCATTTAGCCCCAAAGGAAAAAGTCTAAAGGTGTGATATCACACGATCTTGGTGGCCATTTGACCGGTCCGGAGCGTGAAATGGTTTGATTGTTCACCGAATTGATTCCATAAAATGGCCTAAGCGCGCGCAAAATATTCTTTACAGAACGCGAATTTTCATAATATAATTGAACGATTTCTTAACGTTGTTCGGGTGTAAGTCTTTCCATGATGAAATAGCAATGAAAACTGAATAAAAAACACATGGCAACTTGACAGTACTCACGCGTGTTTTATCAAAAAAAAAACGCTATTGAAAAAAAGCCTCAAGATTGATGACCCTTTAATATATTTTATTAAAAAATTTATAAAAAATAAGTTGTTCCAATGATACACGGATCGAGTGCTGGACGTTTTTTCGACCTTCTGTAATATGCTCATAATATGTATTTTGTATTTCACTTGTATCTCAAGATATATTTTACTTGTAGTTCGCCGGCATAAAACACTTTTTTGAGCTTTCTATTAGGTGTACTACGTTTTCATAGTGTTAATATCATATAGCTAAGGTTTTATGTGTCGTCCGTTAAGATTGATAATAAAATGGTTTTCTTTTTTGATTCGATTTTGATACCCTATTGACAGCTTCCGTAACGAACTGATATTCAGACAAAGTCTCACATTTTATTCGTTATTCTTGGAACTGAATTAGTTGTTGACAACGGTATAGTTAACAAAACTTTTGTAGTACCGAAATTTTCTTCAAGACAACCATATGGCGTGAATTTTAAGGTAATATACATATAACCTTTTATAATCGTATAACGCTAACATACTTTCAATACGAAAGGAACAGAGTATGACTAGCACGTTGGAACAAATTTATTATATAGTTCGAGTTTTTTGAAAAGTTTACTAACTGCCCTTCCTATAAATCATGCTTGAAGAGCGCCTAAAACTTCTTGGTTATACATATCCTGGTAATTCGTAGAAGTTCATAAATCTATTAGACTTCATCGGACTTGACACTGCTAAAAAAAAAAAATCTTAAATCAAGATTTTTGCATTCTTGATTTTAATTCTTAAAATGAGAACACGAAATCTTAAAATAAGACCAAAACATCTTGAAATAAGATTAAAATTCTTGAATTAAAAAACAAAAGTCTTAAATCAAAGCTTAAATAAATACAGCATTCTTAAACTGAGAACAAAAACAGCTTACGATACTTTTGCGACGATTGTATGACCAAAAACCTTGAAATCAGACCGATTTTTTTTTAACAGTGCAGGGAGCTTAATAAATTTCTTTCAAAAACAAAAGAATTTTATGAAAATAGTTGACAGATGCTTTTTATACTCATGGAGATATTTTTCAATTTTTCAAACGGTCGCTCATAAATTTCACATTCTTGCACTTCTTTTACTTCTTTTGCAATCTCTGAACGAATCTTGGCTAATTAAGTTTTTACAAATCTCGACCAAGCTTATGACTGATTTCTTGCCCTAAGCCACGCATATCCCCAGCCACTAAAATATTCAGTTTTTCTATTTCAGGGCTTTGATAGCTCTCGAAAAATTTTTGATGATAAATTAGCATAAATAAATTCAAGAGCCTCTATGTTCCTCTTTGGAATAACTGGAGCATAAACTGTCATCGATAAACATCGTCGAGAACTTCGGATTCATTCCCTAATTCATATACTCCTATGGCAAAGTAAACAATATGCGGCAAAAATATTTTCAAATAAATATTTTTAAACAAGAAGTTAAAAGTTTTTAATTCATTATATTTACAAATTAACTTCAAGGATTAAAGATATTTATTTCAAATATTCAAATCCAAAAATGTTATCCACTTAGATACGTTATGCTATGTAAAATTTGAACATAAAAGAGTATCAACAACTAACTACAACACCCAAAATAAATCTGCAGTTCAATCTCTTTTACTGCCCTAAACAGCATATTTTAAAAAAAGTACAGCCTTCCAATTCTTCCTTCCTAGACATAATAAGGACAAAAACCAAACAATACCCAAAAAACCAATAGCAATCCCAACGGCAGCGGAAACCAAATCCTTAACAACCAATTCAATCTATGTGTCGGCCAACGGGGCACAGGACTCGACAGGACTCAACACTCAAGGAAGTAAACACTTTTGCCAGCACTGGTGGTTGCTGCTCCGTTGAAGTGTTATAAAGCTTTGACGCATTTGACGACCAGCTGCCAGCTCTGGGTGCTACAAAGGAACCCATTTTGAAGAGTCAAATGGGTTATTTCCTGTATTTGTCACGCAAATTGTTCAAGAGCACAATGGGGAGCAAAAAAAAAAGCATGTAAGTATATCCAGGGTTGTGCATGTACCATATGTACCCAAGTAGCTGGTATGAAGTTTTGAGAAATTTATATTCAGAGAGAGTGGTCCGATGGCAAAATATTTTGTCTACATAAATTTAAATTGCAAAGATTTTCGCTAGAAAAATATTTTTCATTTTTTTCTGTACAGAAAAAGTGATTTTTAAAGATGCAGGAGGAGTCGCCCCAAGACATGATCTGCTAGGAATATCTCAATTTCTGGAAAATTTTGTAGCAAGTTCCAAGAAGAAGTGTAGCGGGTACATATGACTTTGAGTTATTTTGTATCATCGTGTCAAAGAAAGAAATAATATAACAAACAAAGAATTATGCGCTAAAAACTTTCTTTCGACCGAACGTTTCTATTGGGGCTACATGATATAGTAACTGGTTTTGATCCAACTTAGTGTAGTGCTTGGGAACTTTCGAACGCTAGATTTGGTTACAATATCTACAAAAAAAAGTATTATGCATCTAAAATATTTGGTTTTTTTGATTTGCTCTTAACTACACCTATGGGAGATATAAAATATATAGTCCCAATATCGAAAATATGAAATAAACTAGTTTCCCGTAAAAAAAACTTTCAGATTTATGCATATGCCGATGATTTACTAATTATAGCCAAAAGCAAGTCTGAACTGGCAAATGCATTCAACAATCCTGAACGAAACTCCAAAGCGGCGGAGCTAAAAATTAACACTGATAAGACAAAATATATGGTTCGATCCAGCTCTATCACTGACTCTAGCAATCTAGCCATTGGCGACTACGTTTTTGAGAGCGTAGAAAAGTTCAAATACCTGGGTATAATGCTATCTGCTATAAAAGACGCGACAGTAGCAATTAAGGAAAGAATACAGGCCGCGAACAAAGCAGACTACGCAAATCTAAAGCTCTTCCGATCAAAGATTCTCTCACGCAGCCAAAAATTCAGAATGTACAAAACAGTAATAAGACCAGTACTCACATATGCCTGCGAACTCTGGATCTTGAAAAACGCAGATGCAGCTCAACTGTTGTGCTTCGAGAGAAAAATATGGCGAAAAATATATGGCCCTATCAAACTACCGGATGGCACCTACCGGATAAGATACAATCATGAACTAGAATCACTAGCAGGACGTGAAACAATTATCAGATTTATTAAAGCACTGAGAGTAAGGTGGCTGGGTCATGTGCTAACAATGTCCACGGAAAGAATAGCTCGAAAGGCCTTTGTATTGCAACCGATTGGAGGAGAAGAAGAGGACGTCCAAAGAAACGATGGCTGGATGATGTAAAAGCCGATCTCGGAAAAATAGGAATCCGCCACTGGAGAGATGTCATTGTAGAGAGGGACAAATGGAGAGAGATTGTTGCGGAAGCTATGGTCCACCAAAGACTGTAAAGCTAAGAAGAAGAAGTTTCCCGTGAAACAATAAGGGATCCAATCCGAAAGTTTATAAACAAACGAATTATCCATCTTAAACTTTTTGTTTTTTTCGAGGTTTTCCGAAACACCCCTATGGGAGCTATATAATATAACCCCGGTATAAAAAAAAAATAATTAACTTATTTCCTATGGAATAATAAGGGGGATCCAATCTGAAAGTTTGGTTGCTCTAACTGTTATTCCCTCTAAGATCTAGGAGTTCATACATGTCTATATCGACTCTGTGTCACACTAATCATACTTTAAATATCTTTGGGGGGTCTCCGACGTCTCCTTTTTATGTTATTTTCGGCTAGCGCAAACTTAACATATCCTTTCAACCCTTCAGATGCAGGGTAGTAGTAAGTTTCTAAAAAATATTTAACAAGTTCTAGGAACAACCAAAGCGTACTAAGATATTAAAATAAATTCCAAATATATGGGGTCAAGGTCCCCTTGGGATATATGAGTTTCTTGAAAATTCTTAACAAGTTCTAAGAACAGCCAAAGCATAGTCAGGTACTACAATTAATTCTGAATTTATATTTAGTGGAATATCTGAGTTTCTTAAAAATGTTCCACATCCTCTACAAAAAACTGTTGCGTATTTAATTCTCACTTAAGTATCAAAAATCATTGTACGAAGTAATTTCTGATATGCCCTAAAAAACTTGTTAATATAGTTTACTTCTAGTCAATGCGAATTACATGCAGATCAAACATTTTGTAGGGGACCTCTTCTAACTAACGCAAAGAACTAATAAGAAAGCCATAGTTTTAAGTATCAACAGGGCCGGATTGAAACCTGTGATGGCCCAAGTGCCGACAGAAAAGTGGCGGCTATATAACGATTACAATTACTCCTTAATACTGTTCCAACTGTGAGCGATGTAACTAAAACGATTCTTTCTGGAATTTTCGACTTGTAAAAATTTTGAATATATGCTCAAAATAGAATTCGCAGTAGACTTTTGAGAATCAGATAAACACGTCGATCTCCTCTCATACTACTAAGAAGTAGATTTTCTAAAAGTTGAAATCACGCAAAATAATCTTTCGTTAAGCTATTAAAAAATGTCGGAATTTAAGGTTTTTGATCATAAAATCGTGTCCAAATAGGCGCAAGTTTTTTTGTTGTCAGTTCTAGAATGCCATTCTTGAATTAAGATTTTTTTAAATAAGTCCGAAAAATCTTATGTAATTATGATTATTTCAGACAGATAAAAATTCCATAAAAAGAATCCTAACAATTAACATAAGCGCAACAAAAATCCGAAATCGTGAGCAACATCTTAATCTCGAGTTTTAAACAATCTTAAAATAAAATAAAAGTGGCTTATTTTAAAAATAAATTAATTAAAAAATAATCCTTACAATTAACATAAACGTAAGAAAAATCCGAAATCGTGTGCAACAAATTAGTTTCGATTATTAAACAATCTTAAAATACAATTTTTGTGGCTGATTTTGAATATCAATTATTTTATTATAATAGGTACAATGGAAGATAGCTTTTTAGACGCAAAAGATTGTATATATAATACAGGGTTTTCCCTGTATGTTATTTTGAATCACGCAGTATTTCGGTAGCTGTCACTTTTGAAGCTTTTATTCTTTGACATTTGACAAGTAGAAGCTACGCCATTAATAAAAATGGAACGATACACGCTTCAACAACGCATTGAAATTATTAAAATTCACTACAAAAATGGTGAAAATCTTGCAGTCACAGTTCGCATAACTAAAGCATTTTTGGGTCGTCGTGAAGCACCTTGTCGGACCGCAATACAGAAGTTGGTGAAAAAATTCGAGCTGGTGGAACAAGTTAGTGATGTGAAGAATATAACCCGTGCACGTCGCTCAAGAACAACTGAGAATATTGCTGCTTTAGCCCAAAGTGTTGAAGAAAACCCAGGTTTGTCCATTCCTGGTCGTTCTTTGGAATTGGGCATTCCACAAACGTCATTACACCGTATTTTGCATAAAGACTTGCTAAAGAACTCAAGCCGGCCGATCATCAACAACGTCGTGTCTTTGCTGATTGGGTCCTTGAAATGCATGAAAATGATCCGGAATTTCATCGAAAAATCATCTTGACTGATGAGGCCCATTTCCACCACGGTGGCTACGTCAACAAGAAAAATTGTCGCATGTGGGGCCTCGGAAAACCCAAGAGTTATTGTTGAGAAGCCTCTCCATCCTCAACGCGTGACTGTTTGGTGCGGTTAATGGTCCGGCGGGGTCATTGGATCTTACTTTTTCGAAAATGAGATTGGATCAACAGTTACGGTGAATGGATTGCGCTATAGAGAGCTGATTAATGATTTTTTATGGTCGGAGTTAGATGGTATTGATCTGGACAACGTTTACTTTCAACAAGACGGCGCCATTGCTCTTTTACAGGAAAAGTTTCCGGACCGTGTTATCTCTCGAAGAGGTGATCACAATTGGCCACCGAGGTCTTGTGGTTTAACACCTTGCGACTTCTTCCCTTGGGGCCACGTGAAAGATAAGGTCTACGCCAACAGCCCAGCGTCGATTCAAGACTTCAAAGATAGAATTCGTGAGGCTATCGAGGACATAGGGCAGCCACTTTGCGATTTGGTTATGGAAAATTTCATGGTGGCCATTTGGCTGATGTTGATTTTCATTATTAACGGCATACCTTCCTCTTTATTATGAAATAAACATCCGATCATTTATCTCAAAAACTGGAATTTTTCTTTGAATACCAAAATAACACCTCTTATTGGAAAACCCTTTAAATGTTCAAGATTAAAATAAGACTGATAAAAGTAAAGAATATTGACAATTTTTAGTTTTTATGGCTTTAAGAACAAATTGCTTTCATTTCTAGAATTGCACGATTTCTTTTGAGACGCAAAAAATCTTAATGTTCAAGATTAAAATAAGTCTAGACAAAATCTAAAATTGTAAATTTTTTTTTCAAATTTTAAACAATCTTTAAATATAATAAAATATAAAATGTATTTTTTTTTTGGTGGCCTTCGCAACTTGGAAACTGCTTTCATAGTAATAATCCCATTAGTGCTAAATTTAAAAAATTTATAAAACTAAATCGAGTGCACAGAAAATTAAAAAAAAAATTAAAAATTTGATTATCGAAAAAAAAAAAAAAAATAAAACTTACTTTGTTGTCTTAAAGGAGCCCCAGGGCCGTGGCCCAGTCAGCTAGGCCGTGCCTATTATATTAGAGTCGCACATTATGAATTGATCTGGGTACCTAATACGTTCTAAATTATTTTTTTTTATATGGTAAATGAATAATTTTAAAAAGCCTGCAATAATCTGTTTTCCTCCTTATAAGCATTACAAAAGCTGCAACTCACTATTTGGTTATCCTTTGTTATTAACTCTGACCAATATCTTACATTTTATAGTTGAGCTAAAAATGCTGCAAAAATCAATTTTTATGCTTATACAAGTCACATAAGAAGCATCTGACTATTTGATAATCATTTGACAGTGTTTATCCAAAATCTTACATTTTATTTATAGTATCCTACTCTTCTATACGCCCAACTTTCAAAAACATGTACTCACTTCCAGACTCGTTTAATTGTCTAGAACAGTTCTGCTCCATGACAGCTTCTGCACCTGCTCAAATCTCTATTCCTTGAACCATTCGTGACTGTTTTCCCTGTGTTCTATTTTTGCTACCTCCCGACAGCTCCCAATCATTCAATAGTCTGTCCACGTTTAGAATCTGGCAACTGGCAATAACAGCAGCAAAGGCACGTAAAATGTTTTGTCGTTCGTAATCTATTTATACAAAAAGATCTCCCTTATATTTTTCAAGAGCATCCAAACAAGGCTCACACACAAATACACGCAATGACATTTCAGGACAAATCTGTGTACTTGAGCCACACAACAACAGCAAAGGGAGCTAGGACAATGGGAGGTCCTCCTGGCTGGGTGCCTTAGCCTGCGCGTGTGATTGCCAAATTGTGTGCCCCAAACCAAAGCAGCGCCCAACAGGGAGCAGCTGTTGGGGCCAGAACAGAAAATACATTAAAAAAAACAAAATCAGTCATCCAAAGGCCAAAAATTTCAACAACAACGCAGAGGCATAGGTCCTGGCAAAGGCTGTCTGTCTTCTGGACACACTTTTCAACTGTCACAGTGTGGGTAGGTCTGTGTGTGGGTGTGTTTGTGTGTGCGTATGAAAAAAAAAGTCCTGTTCTGTACCTAAAGCTGCCATTATTCGCATTTTATTTTCCAGCTTCATTTTTTTGTTTTGCGCTTGTATTCATTTTTTTTTGCTTTTGCCATGAAGCGTTGGCTAATCACACGTAGGGCATAGGCACAGTGGTACAAAGCCCATGCACATGGGTGACAAATTCTAATTTTGAAGTTTTGGCTTAGCAACTGATTTGGGTTTCTACTGCTTACAATAAAAGAATAATATTACAATAAAAATAGTTGTCCATGATTATCTAACTTTAAGTTGGCATTAATATAATCTAAGAATATCAAAAAATATTTAAAAAATTATTTCAGTATAAAATGCGTACTTTTTAAACCTATTTTGCCGTTTCGTTTTAATTCCGCTTGCAACAAAACATTTGGTTTTAAGCCACATGAAAAATTCGGTTCGATGAAATTGGGAGCACCAAAGATTAGGTTTCAAAACGAATCCGAATAAAATGGTTGGACTCGTTTTCTGCCTTATTTGAGAAATTAGGCTTATTTTTGAGACTATAGAAATACTCTGTTGATTACATAAGTTGATATTTTCTTTGTGGCATATAGCTTTTCCAGGCATCTCTCATCTTATTTTAAAGTTAGCAACTTTGAGCCACTTTTTAATAAATTTAAAGCTAAATCGGCAGAGCTTATTTCGAGCACAAAAATTCAGTACGCAGAAAGTACATATTTTATGGCAAAAAAATAATTGTAACTTCATATTTGGCTTAGCATGAACCCATGTTGCAAAGAGTTTTAAAAGCTGCCACAAAGAACTGCGCGAGTTTGGTTGCGCTGAAAACTGGTTCAATATTTGTATGGCAGCTATAAGAAATAGTGAACCTCTCTTGATCAAACTTCACAAAAATCTCAATTCTAAAACGAAATACAACTTGCATAAATTAAGTCGCGACACTCGAAAAAATTGAAAAACTTTCTGTATTAATGTGTTTCATATTAGTCTTCATATTTGTGTGAAGTTTGATTAAAATTGGTTCACTATTTCATATAGCTATCATACAAAAATTGAACAAGTACTCTCTTCTTTTCAGAAAGCGCCAAATAACGTACCTGCGCATTGCGTAACCTTCTAATTGCTGGATCATGTCATGAGACTTAAATATTTCCACTCTTTTGAACAGTCTGTGTCTTTTATCAGTTCTGCTATCTTAACCAATTCTGAGTTGTGAGTCATCTTTTGGTCAACGTTGCTCTATTAGCTTTTTACACATTACATGATTAATTTATAATTGCAATTTTTTTTTTTATGATGTGAGTCGCTGATTATCGTTAAAAGGTTCAAACATCGGGATAAAGACGCAGATTAGTTCATAGCTCTTTTTTCATTTCTTTAAGAAAAGTAATATATTATAGGGTCAACTGAGATTTGTTATACCCTATGAATAAATAACACAATTTTAAATACCAATTATATTATAAATTGATTTATAATATTCTCTGACGCTTAAATAACTCAATTCCAGCATAACATGTGGTATTTTTTGCTAAAGGCCTATACGCAGTTCGAAAAATTTCGCGCAGAATGACAAAACTTCAATAAAAAGTCCCAAATGGAATATCCCAAATGGGATTTTTTTTTTAATGTAGTTTTGTCATTCCGCGCGAAATTTTTCGAACTGCGTATACCCCTTAATATGTTAACTCATCAAGTTATCTGTATTCTAACCATACTTCCAAAATTTTTAATATATACCATTTTCTTAATGAACCCCGTAAAGTGGAGGGGTATAGAACGATTATTTTTTTATGTAAACCCCAAAGTTTTTAGCTTTTCGATATTGATTGCCTTCCCAAGCCGAGTATGCATATTATTATTGCCTACTTTTAGGCATATTGAGCCCACTGTACCAACAAATGGGTGCCCAGTATGAGTGCGTGTAGAGCCAAGTGAATGAGTGAAGGACTGACTCACTGACTGACTGACTGAATGGCTTATGCCACATAACAGACACACGCACACAGACACTGAGTCCTGTTTGAGTACTACCGAGTATATGCATATATGTACATATGTATGTGTGTTTTGGGCTATGTGTTATGTGCCATGGAGTGTTTGGTAAATAACACGTTCGTTGTGTCGCCGTCATCGCCGAGTCGTGTGCTCATCAAGCAATGCCGCTGATGCTGCCACCGCCGCCACCACCACCACCAACAACAACAACATCTGTAGCACCATCAACCACCAGCAGCACCACACACAACAGCAACAACAACTTCTGCCAAGAGCCATGTACATAGGGTTGTTGCTGCTGTTGTTGTTGCAAGCTTTCAGGGTTGAAAAAGTGTGCGCGCATATACAGAGAATTATATATATTAATAAATAAAAGCAACAAAACACACACAAAACAAAACAAAAGCAACAACAAAACGTTAACGAGAAGTGCCAGATCCATGCCGCCGCCATTATGCAAAAGCAAAGCAGGCGACGCTGTGGCAACCCTGGCCACTGAAAAACAGCCTCAAAAAAAAAACAATATCAGAAAAAAAAAAACGCGACACGTGTAGCGGCCATGAACAACAACAACAAGTACAACGACAACCCGCTTCAGTCAGCCTTTTGACTTTTAATGAAATGGATATGCTGTTATGCTCTACGTAGTATTTATATCAAATCCCAGTTCCCAGTCCCCGGAACTACTCAGCCTGAGCATTTTGATTGCCCTTACCCTCTAGCTCTTGCTGCTGTTGTTGTTGTTCCGCTTTTAAGTGTCGATTTCTGCTACTCAACGACGGCGCCAAATGTTTGAAATTGCATATGTACGGACTGTGGGACTGTTAGATGGACTGACTCTATATACAGTGCATGAAAAAAGTTTTCGCACAGCGCCATTTTAAAGGTTTGTAAATGCTGTTAATTCAATTGCTTTCGTTTTTTTTTTTTGACAGATTACATATTCTTTTATTTATTCTTAATAATTGGATATAAGAGAATTTTGAGATCTGTCATAAATTGCAAAATGAGTTTAGAATACAAGGCTTTACATTAAAGTAGCTAAGCTAGGAATACTAGAACAGTTTAAAGGATGAAAAAATCAAGATAAACCTATAAAATTGATAAGCAGCTAACTTCCTAACTAGCTCAATTCTATAAATCGATTAGTGTGCAAATCGATTTATATGCAAATAGTAGGTGTCGTTGATACAGCTGTTTGTAAAACTATAGGTTCAATATTTGCTCTGTAGTAGAGGTTAATAGTGGAGTTACGACATGGTAGATTTAAATGCTTTGAAATAATGAACAAGGTAACACTGTTTGTTTGCATGAAATTTGGCAACGTCGCACTTTGGCACAGCAAGGGAAAAGCATTGCAAACATCATAACTTTTAAACGAATAAAGATATTTTTACGAAATAAATTGTATTTAAAACAAAAATCTTAAAGCTTTAAAATAAATGCTCATGTACGGTAATACCATAAGGGCATTTCCACGATCGTGTATACGATGTTCAAACGATTTTTAAGTGCAAAAAAGTAAAGAAAAACTACAATTTTTATTTCTTGTGTTTACTTTTTTTATTTTTTTTCTTTTTATAGCAAAAAAGGTAGGATCTGTCTATTTGACGTTTCCAATATACCGGCAATAAACATTTGGTTTAGCACGCGACAAAAATAGAAGTCCTTTTCGACTGCATCTATAAAAAAAAAATTTAAAAAATCTTCGAAATTATACAAAATATTTAAAAGCAATTCATTTAAAATTATTGTGAAATATTGTAGCTTTCTTTTACACTTTATTCTGTTAAAATATATTCACTATTTGTAGTCTCATTAAATACGTGACATTCACTACGCGACATATTTTTGCACCTCTTTGGTGCTATAAATTTCTTCAAGTAATTTTTAAAAATACTTGTTTTTACATTAAAAATAAGAAAATATATATATTTACATGTATTATAAAAAAAAAGTGAGAAGGAGAAATCGAAACAAAATTAGACTGAAAATTGACCAAAAAGTAGTGAAAACAAGAAAAACATAAATATCTTTCGTTTTCAAGCCAATTATACTAGTTAACAAATTTAAGGGTCATCGAGTGAAACTTCGTAAAAAAGTGTTTTTAGGGTAATTTTGGATCGAAAAACACGAAAATTACATTCATTTTGTTTTCTTAAGAACCGTTTTTGAGATTTTTTTTTGAAAAAATGTTTTTGGGCACTTTTTTCAGCTATTCGTCAAAATCTCGTGAACAAAATTTTGTATCGACATGAAACACGATTAGATCGAAAGGTATTGATGTGATTTTTATAGTGATATACGATATGTACAGATTAAAGGCCCAAATATCAAAACTTCATATAAAAAAAAAATCCCAAATGGTGGGATATTTTTATTTATATAAAGTTTTGACATTTCGTGCGAAACTTTTGCATGCTGCGTATGGGCCTTAAGTAAAAATTATTGAAGTTACAAGCGACCAAAGTCGAAAAAAAGTGTAATTTATAATTTCATGCAACAATAGTTTTTTATAATAAACTCAAATAAATATGAATATAAACTTTCTTCTAAAAAGCAAGTACTTACTTATTAATTCATTTTTGAGAGCTTTGGACTTTGATTTTAAGCCGAAAATACACTCAACTTTGAGCAGCTCTAGCAACTAACTCAAATGGAATAAATTTTTAATTAGCATAGTAAGTATTCAATTCAATTCAATTTTATTCCTTAATCTTAAGCAGTTTGGGATTCCTGATGCAAAACGATTTCATAAAAATCTTGATTTTTGTAAAGCTTTTGTTTTTTGATCATTAGCTCGGCATTATTTGGGTTAATTGTGCTGATTAATATTTATCCTTTTCCATGTGATCTCTAAAGATTAATTTTTTATTGAGAAAATCTGCCAAGTCCCCATTATTATTACTATTAGTTCCGTGATGTTAGTACAATACATGTGCGGAATATATAAAGTAAAGACACCGCTCTTACTAAGAGCATAGCGAGGAGAGTCCACACTTACACGTCTACAAATACTTTTTGCTTACAATATATAGAGAGACTGGCTTATTGCTAGCCTCTCAACTGTGGGACTTTTTTTTAAATATATATCTAAATATTTGAAAAATTCGTATGTCATTCCATAGCCCGAGATTATAGTTTTCAAATTTCTTGGGTATTTTCTGGATGTTTCTTCTCGGTCATCCCTTTTTGCATGCCATAAAATCCCAAAATTTCGAAATATCAGAATTTCAAGTTTTTTATGTTAAAGGCCTATGCAGTTCGAAATATTTCGCGCGGAATGAAAAAACTTCACATAAAAAAAAACCCAAATGGGATATCCCAAATGGGATTTTCTTTATATGAAGTTTTGTCATTCCGCGCGAATTTTTTCGAACTGCGCATACCCCTTAAGAATGAAAAATTTCGCGCCGAATGACAAGACTTAATTTTAAAAAAAATTCTATTTGGGATATCCCATTTGGGATCTTTTTTTTATATGAAGTTTTGTCATTCCGCGCGAAATTTTTCATTCCACGTATACGCCTTAAAGATAAAGTAAAAAAAAATTAATAATATTTGTTTTCCAGTTTGACCCAAAGGCGGAAACATTTATGTACTGTATATACATGGGCGAAGAAACCCAAGGGAAAACCTTCCCGGATGGTCTGAAACCAAATTGGACCTCCTTGCTTTTAAATCGAAGATGAATCGGACGAGTTCTGCTGTGCGTCCGAAAAAGCACTACATCTATTATCGAATCCGCCATCTAAACTATTGGAAGCATTACGTACCATACCCCGAAATTCATAAGTAAAATATCAAAAACAATGTAAAAGTTTATCGAAAACTATAAAATAAAATAGATGACAGAATCATTCGAAAATTGAAGAAACACAAAATTTGTTTAGAAACATATTGTTAGGATGAAAAAATTTAAGAAATGGCAATGAATAAATGTTTCCTAATATAGGATTCGCAAAAAAAAGCAAAAACAAAAAGATTCGGCACAAATGGAACAGCATTTTTTATTTTCTTTAATGCGCTCCCCTACTTTTATTTAAGCTGTTGGTCGTCTCGTTCGTTATATATATTTATTTATTGATGATTGAATCCTTTGATGTTATGTGGCAAGCCATTCCTACCTCAATACAAACCGCACTTTACAACACTGAGAGTAAAATTTTGTTATATGCTAAAAGCACTATATAAGATTTTGCACTGCTTACTACACCTTTCATACAAAATATTTATTGTCGTATATTAGGCACACATTTGCACAGAAAGCTAAGCTGTGCCAAGACTTTCTTGACTCAGTGTATTTGACGGACATGCTTATTGGTGTTGGGTGTAAGTAATACACTTGAGCATAATTTATGCTGTTAATTAGTCGACATATGCCGTCATGTTTATGCATAAAGCCGCCATTAAGCCATTCAAGCGTACATATTTGAATTTTTTATACCCTCCTTCATATTATTTTGTTTTTTGGTTTGCTATTTAAGGGTTTAGAGCTATTAATGCATATTTTTAACATTTTATACTATAGCATATAATTGTATATGATTTACATATTGCAGCAAGTTTTTTCGCGTCATTTAATGAATAACACAAAGAACGCTTGAATAGGTTTTTATGAGAGTAGCACTATTTAGCAGCCATTAAAATGCCAAAAAACAAAACGAGAAATTAATGTGGATTAGTGCGACAGCGAAGTAAACTGCATTTGTTTTTCGAAAAAAAAAAAAAAGGGGGCTTTGCACCCTGTGCGCTTTGCACGCCAGCCCCCATACAGCTTGCAATGATTATTTGGAGACATCTGAACTAAAATATATGTCCCCGGTATTTACAAAACATTACACTGAGGGTATTGCAACTGCATTGTGGTCTTGAGATGTTTAACTGTCATACCTTTGTGGAAACCTAATTCCCAAAAATAAAAAAAATATTTTTACATTTTTTTTGACGAAGACCGACTACACTCAAAACATTCTTAAAGAGCATTGAAACTCTAAAGCCTCGACAACTCTACCATCTAGAGTCTTTAAATTTTAATATTCTCACTCTCCTGGAGTCTTTAATTATAATATACCCTACACCTTTGTGAGGCCTTTACAAAAAGCTGTCTAGAGTCTTAAGATTTGAACTTTAATGGCCTATACGCAGTTCGAAAAATTTCGAGCGGAGTGACAAAACTTCATATAAAAAAAAAGTCCCCCTTAAGGGCCTATACGCAGTTCGAAATATTTCGAATTTTAGACTCCTTAAGCTAAAAAACTTTTCTTACTTTAATTTTTGCTCTTTATGACACGCAAGGGGCTAAAACATTCAGAAATATTGAAGTTTTAAAAATGCCGCTCACTTTTTGCAACACTGACTGCTCAACTACATAGCTGGAAACTAGAATAGAGTCTGCGTTAAGAAAACTTGAGTTGAGAGTTGAGACTTAAAATTGTACCATTTGGTGTTGCAAAACTCATCAGCACAACAGCAAGTCTGAATACCCTAAATGTTAATATTGAGCTCCCTAAATTATTTTACTACACAAAACAGCATTGTGTGTTTTTTTGAAGGTACACTCATAAACTTAGCTATATCTTACTCTTTGGAGTTTTTTTTTTTTTATTTGAATGGGTTTTTTATGGACATTAGTTACTGTAAAAAAAATCCATAGGCTTCAAAGCAAAATATTGGGTATGCCCACCGAATCAAATATTTTTCCAAATTGAAACACATAAATAAGTTAGTATTTTTATTTCTTCTGTCTTGGCCGGCAGAATACCTTTTTTGGCACATAAGATCTAGCAGCTACTATCCACACCTGAATATAATACGTCCGTTTAGGTACCAAGAATGGTTCCCTAGATTTGTCCCAGTCATCTGAGTTTTGGCAGCTGCCAGTCGCTACGTATCATTTATATATAAGGGAATGTCAGGATTTGTTACATTGTTCTTTTATAACATATAAAAAATACATACATAAACAAAATGGCTGCGAAGCGACTGCATGAGTGGCGTACTTACATATGTCTTTCAAAATAGTTTGAATTCCGAACCGCTTTATGAAGCCGAGTATTGTCATTAGTCCTTTCATATTCAGGTAAGCATCAGGTACTTACTATATAGATACCATGCATAGACCCATGCATACATGTTTTGCAGTCAGAAACCCTAGGAGTTGGAAGGTATAATCACTTAGATCATCCTAGATGTTTCAGTTCTGATGACGTCGTTCACGCGTCATATAGACATGCCTGAGGTATAACGCATATGCCATCTGATTATTGACCTCTTGCCATACATATCGATACAAAGCGATACTTTCGCCTTTCTTATTCTCGAGCTGCTTAGCTTTATCCGTACCATCGCATTGTCCTCTGGATGTCCCTCGTCCTTCAACATCTCGTGCTGCATTGCCGTAATTCTATATAGCCTATAGTTTTGAAAAGTTTTTGCAATCCAGCAAAAACGACGTGATAATTCGTACCAACAAGCGTAAGATAGACAATGTCCTGGACCAGAATAAGTTGCCAGACAACCAAGTGCTGGCCAAGAAATAAAGCCAGACAATTGCAAAATTCTTCAGCCATACAACAAACATAACCCAACACTCTAGCCAGAATCTCTGGAGACAAGAGCCACATAATGCTGTTGCTGTTGTACACACGCACACACATACATACAGTTACAGATACACGCTGTCACTCTCACACTAAGACACAGTTACAAATAAACACACACAACAATTATATTTACTAATAAGCACACACACTCAATCGCACAAAGTGCGGCAGGAAATGGAATAAAATATTTATTAGACTCTTTTTAAAATTAGTCTTAAGCACCGGAAATACAACATAGCAGTATAGAGTTATATGCAAGAGAGAGTTGTACGCATATTGTAAAATGCATGGGAGAGTAAGTATACGCAAATGCTGCGAGATCAGTTTAATGAATACTTGATAATGAATGATATTTGTTATTGAACAAAATAACGATATTTTCTCAACATAACACATCGGCTAATTACTACGTAGGATAACTCATAAAAACAGTTTTTTTGGCAAAATTTCATCAAAATAGTTTCCTTCGAGTGCGATATAATCTGGGAAGTGGTATCTCTAACATTCAAATACCTTTTTGTTAGATGGCTTTGTCGAGGCCCTCAGAATAGGCGAATTTTGTGGCATCACTTTGTTATTCGAGACAGATATCTCCGCATTGAAAGCCTTACTCGCTGCAGCTTCTTTATCCTTACGAACAACACGACCGAGCTAGCGAGCTGATGCAGTTCGTCGTACCATTGAATGCGGTAGTTGTCAACAACGCGTAAAGAGCCAAAGATCTCACGCAGTACTTTCCTTTCAAGCACTGCAAATATATTTGCACCAGTCAGGGTCATCACCCATGCTTTACCCTCATAAAGCAAAAGGGATAGGTGAAAGTCTTGAACAGTGTTAGTTTCGTACGGTGAGAGAGATCTCTGCTTCTCAATTGCCTACTGGAACCGATGCTACTTTGGTGGCAGTGGTGCCAAGTTAGACGAATTCCTTGACAACAGCTCTCTATTTCAAGACAACAAATACTTCGTCTTAATCTTATTTGCCTACAGACCTACCCTGGTAGGCACTTTTTCAATAGCTACAAAGGTTCTTCTAACATTTCGCATGGTACGACCGATAATGTCAACATCATCCACATACTCAAGCAACTGGACACTTAAAGCTAAAGAGAATGCAGAAGAAAGCATCGCCTTGTCTGAAACCTCTCCTAGGTTCGGTTAGGTCCATTCCTTGATGGGGCTGCGGGTATAACTTAACCTCACTCTGCAACTCACCAACTTTTGAGCTAAGCCGCACTCAGACAGTAGATCATTCAGTCTCATGCCAAGGATTTTAACGACAAGACGATCTCGTTTAAGCTCGACGACCACAACGGAACTGCACCTCGTAACTATTGAAATTGATGGAGTAAGTCCTTTAATTCCTATCTCATTGATTCACTCAAGGTTGTCTGCAGATTACGAGAGTCTGTTAACACTTAAGAGAAGCAGTGTTGTCATCACTAACATATCAAACTGCCCACGTAATACATGGCAACATCAAAAGCTGTATGCTTCAAGCTCCTATGTGGGTACAGTCTGCTAGATGTGACAAAGCGTTAAGACCCAAAAGCTAAAACTGACCCCATCAAAGACCCAATCCCGAAAAACCGAGCAAAACCTTGGCCGCCTTTTTGCTTTTCAACCCCCCAGCAAATATGCGCCATGCTGTTGACGAATCTTTTAATTTGTGTGGACTGTCACTTGCATTGAATTGCGTCCTGTGCCGACGCACATTGGAGTTTGGGCGGGGGGATCAGCCAGTGTCGGTTATGGTTTCTATGGCAGAGAAATCCCTGTGGACAATGGCGCGGCAACTTAACGTGCCGTTGTGTAAATGTAAATTAAACGTCTCATTTCCGTTTTGGCACAACGCCCAAGCCACCCAGCATATATACTACAGACATATACATATTTACATGTATTGTATGTATTTATATGTGAAGTGCTGTATGTACAAAGAATGCTTTGATTGACGAGGATGCGGCAATACTTGACGAGGGCGCAAACAACCACCAAAAAATTTTTGCCAACGTTGGCAGTCATCCATTCGTCGGTAGAGTCCTTAAAACTGTTTTGGCTGCTGTTGTTGTTGTTGTCGCTGCTCGTTTCTACTTTTACAGCTTCACATCTTCAAATCTTATTATTTGGCCAGGACAGCGTCAGCATCGTCACCCAAACGAGTCAGCGGGTATCATCATCATCATCGTCTTTATGCTTACGCTCATCAAGAACATTATTATCATACTCAGTCCTTGCCACCGCCTCCGGATGTCAGTTATTAAATTGTTCAAGAATTTGCGACGCTCCCCTTGCTCTACTTATACATATGTATGTATATATGTACATCTATATCTATATATGCATAAGTACACGTTTTTATATGTGTGTGAGTGCGTTAAGTGGTGCTTGGATCATTCTGCGTAAATTTTTCTCTCTAATTAGAACGCCTTTGATATGTATTTTATATTTATATATAATGCATATACATATGAATGCGTGAGTGTTATTAATATGGTTTGTGGACAGAACGGTATTAAGGCGTTTTTCAGCATTCCAAATCATCAGAGTTCCATTTACGAGGGGGAGATCTGCAAGCCAGTGAAAAATTTCAAAGTTTTACTTCATGGTTGTGCATAGGGTTAGATCAAGAAAAATCAAAAGACGTTTAGAAAATAGTAATCTATGCATCTATGTGTATAAAGTTAGGTTATGTAGTTTGGTCAATGAAAAAGAATTTCAAAATGTGAGCACCCCATAATTTCTGCGGCTTTTTATGCACTGAACCTGTAAGAAACAAACAAAATATTAAGTTCACCCGAGCCAAAAGTGTATGTTACATAGAGAAGAAGTCTTCGGAGACCCCCCAAATTAGCTTAAGTATGGTCAGGGTGACTAGAGAAGTCAATATAGACATGTCCGTCTGAACTCCAAGCTCTCACAGATGTTAACAGGAACTTTAGAGAGGAAACTAGTTTTTTTTTCTTGTTATCACGATATTTATTCTATAACTCCCCTAGGAGTATTACCACGACAAAGAGCAAAAGTTTAAGAGGAAGATCGGGAATGGAGACATTTATTTAAGAAAAACCCAGAAACTCAATGTCAGTTTCGGAACACGATCGAATACTCTTTCGCGAAACAAACTTTAGAACTGAGAGAGGTTGCGTTCGTGGCCCAATCCTTAAGAAAGGGTAGAAACGCGAAGGTCCATCAAAGTTTGGCATGGAACGATTGTATTGGATGGTATGAACATTTTTATTGACAAAAATGTTTCTACAAAAATGCGATCTGTAAGACTGTGGATTGTTACGGCGCGACCCGATTGAATATTATTTTATTTATTAGGTTCACATGAGACTAAGTACCACATTTGTTGGTTCAGCTCATATACATAAATAAATAAAGCTGGATACTGTTGCCGGTAAAAGGGAGTGTGTCAAAAACTACAGGGAACGAAGCCTGAATCGACAAAATTCCACAAACTGAGCATTTTTATCGAGCTTTATGGCTGAGATCTTTGATATGTGGAGATAGTAATAAGTAACTGAAGCAAGCAGGTGCCGAAGCCCCCCTTTCATAAAGGCGCTTCTCATTATTTGAATCAAATAAGGAAAGGTAACTTAAGTTAATTTCTCCCGCTTTCTTGTGTGTATTCAATTAGTAAAGGATGTCTATATGCACACGGATAGACGAATTTGGATACACTGATGGTCTACATCTTTCTGTAACACACTTTGCACAAATGAATCACCATTTGTTTTCGATGCGGATCTACGATTTGGTCTTAGGGGGGTTCTTCACTTCGAAGTGTATACAATATATATCAGCGCTCGCAAAGACTGTCAAGCCATTTTTCCAACTTTTGAAGGGAGTTTGGAGCCGAAAACGCCCCCCGTGGATGCGCAACTGTTTGTATTTATTATATAAATAATTATTTTTTACGCATTGAAAAGGAATTTCGTAATCATGAAAAAAACAAAAATGAGAAACTGCCAAAAACGCTTACTCCTTCAGCTTCATTTTGATTACCCAACTGAAACATTTTATTTCCGTATTGCTTGAATTTTTGTGTGCATCTGGCTGAGTTCTTAGCGTTTGTTGTGCCACTTGTTGTTGGCATAGGAAACAACTGCCAATGCAAATCTCACACAGAGTTTTGAGCTACTCTGCATCGTTGGGCGGAGCAGGTCTCAGTGGCATATTCACGCCTCACAGCACACAGACATGGTCGCGTTGCTTTGGGTGGGCACACGCAACTCTCATCCTTTTGAGCTCCTGCTGTGCAGCCCACTTACAAAATGGCGGCATTTATGCATAACAAAAAAATAAAGAAACGGAAAAAAAATCTTTTCAACAAACACCAAACAAAAGCAGGCACCAATATGCAGTCGACCCCTCTTTCAGGACGCCCCCAATGGACTTTGACAAACGCCAAAGCATTTGCGGGTTTTTCTGAGCAGGAGCAGCTTGGAGTAGGGCTAAGCATCTGGCAGTTAATTAAAAACGCTCGCCTGCCATAGAAAAAAGGGAACTCCAACAGATGAAAAATCTTGAGAAATGACAATGGTGGGTTAATTTTTGGAGTCATATCAAAAAAGGGAAAAAATAACCCTTTGTAGAAGAGCACTTCAACCATATGTTTGATTGACTCTTGGTGTACTCCTGGTGCGCACTTGTTGTTGCACTTGGCTGGAAAAAAATCGTTGATAAAAAAAAAGTGCAGGCAAAGAACGACTAAGTTTTAGACAGCTGGAAAGGTATGACTGATGTGCTTTGTTGTTGACACGTTTTTTCGCCAAAGAGAAATTCCGTACTTTTCCACTTTTCTTAAAAAGAAGTTTTTTTTGGTGATTCAGTCGAGTCGATGCCTGACGCATTGTACCCCTTTCCGCAAAATATATTTCTACATAAAATAATACTGCTAATGTCTTTATGCAAGAAATTTTCAATTGGAAAATTAATTTTTTATACCGATTTTGGTAACGATCGAAAGTTATATCAAAAAAGCGTTTGTTGAGAGATGTAGTAGAAAACACGGTTAATGAATTGCCTGATGAGGGGTCGTAGGCCAAATACAACATGCTTCATACCAAATTAGCTGGCTGTAGCTCGTATATTGTAATACTTACATATACGGCCGTGCTTCGGTAAACGAATACGAACATTTTATTCGGATTCGTTTTCACCAAACCGAATTTTTCGTATGGTTTGAAACCGAATGTTTTGTTGCAAGAGGAATTTTGGTGTCTCCAGCTCTTGTGCTCTGCGTATTCTAGGTGTTCATACGGATGGGCAGACTCTACAGAGCTTATGGTAAGCATTTTGGTATAAAGAACATATGGTCGGCCACGCCTTCTTCTGCCTGTTGTACAAATCCAGTATACCCTTAATACTTTGTGTGCAGTATATAAAAAGCTCTATACCAAAATTATTGCCCAATTCGCTGAAATTTGCGATTTTGTTATCCACTTTTTCTGCTGTAACGTAACGCCAGTTTTATCAGTTAATCGATAAGATCGATTGTGTCGTTTTTATACACTGGACCAAAGGTACAAAGGTAACGAGCAGATGGAGGCGTGATGAAATACACAAAACTCCACGATCTTAGAGACTACAAAAGCTATAAAAATCTTTGTGAAGTAGCTATAGTCACCAAAACCTTTGTGTAGAGTCATAGGAAATAGCAATCCCAGTCCCCCGCCAAAGTTTTTAACATATTGTTTTATTGCCTATACGTGAATGTAAGCTTATATAAAATCGGTTAGAAACTTCGGAAATTACCAAATTAATACCGCTTTGCCTAGAATATCGGGAAGGCACGACTGCAGCATTCCCGAATTCTTAGAAATTAAGCAAAGTCTTGCGGGGGTTGACTTGTGCAGTGCGTAGGGGTCGGAGCCC
Source organism: Chymomyza costata (assembly GCA_018150985.1). Taxonomy (NCBI): domain Eukaryota; kingdom Metazoa; phylum Arthropoda; class Insecta; order Diptera; family Drosophilidae; genus Chymomyza; species Chymomyza costata. Next base: position 21,340,925 of record JAECWU010000127.1, on the reverse strand, counting down.
CCTAGTATTTACTACAGTGCAAAATAATTGCTACGTAAAAAAGAAATTTTTACAAATGAATGCACAAAATGACTCTATTATTAAATTTGTTCCTTGACTGGACAGAAAATATTTTCATAGGCAGGTCTTGGCTTCGTTGCAGATGAGCCATCTAGCTGGTAACTATAATAAAGCACTCACTTTTTCTTTCTATTTTAACTGTCTAAAATATTGTTATAATAAGTAAGATAACTAGATATTTTAGAGCTGTACAGCAGCAAACCAGCCCCAAGCCCCACTTAGATGCACACAAGCATTGAGGACTCCAGCATGACTTGGGATATCAACAATGCACTACTAATGAGCAAAGCTACGACCAGGATTCATTAAAATCTGTATTAAATTCATGTTGGCAGGGACACACAAATGTACACTGCAAAAAACTAAAGCCCAAAAGGTATTTGTATATAAAAGGTTTACCAATTGGGATGATAGGATTTTTAAGTTATTATTATTAGATGAAGTTACTGTGATAAAAATTCGTTGAGTCATTACTTTGGCGAAATGGACCTAACAAATGGCAGCCAAAATCATTGGACTACTTTTTGTGGGGCCATGTTAAATCTAAGACTTATGGCAATGAGCCCAAGACTTTTGATGAATTGGATATATTCGAGCCACCATTAAAGCCATACCAGCCGATATGGTGCACCGCGCATCATCGAAAACTGGACTGACGGAATTACGCAGTGCAAGAGGCGCCGAGGTGGTCATTTGAACGATATATTATTTAAATCTTAAGGGGTATACGCAGTTTGAAAAATTTCGCGCGGAATGACAAAGCTTCATATAAAAAAAAAATCCCACTTGGGGATTTTTTTTTTTTTATATGAAATTTTGTCATTCCGCGCGAAATTTTTCGGACTGCGTATAGGCCTTTAAATGGCTTAGAATAAATATGCCATACAATTAAAATAATACACATCATATTTGAGCTAAATTAATGTGTTTTATTTAAACTTCAAATCCCATCGTTCTTATTGGTAAGCCCAATACTCTGTATAGGTTGCTTAGAAAAGATAATGGGTGCGTTCCTAGGTCGATCCTTTATAGTTAAGAAAAACAAATCACTTTTGAACAAATGTGAGCCCACCAAAGTAGCTCAAGATCGAAACAGCTTAGGTATATATATTGTTGCTATTGGAAAAACTTAGAAAATATTTTATTTTGTTATAAAAGATCTCAGAATCAAATTGTGGTTTTATTTCATATAGCAGGATTTTGGAGACCTAGTCTGTCGACGGCTGGGTAAGAATGCGGAAAGTCGTGAAAGGAACTAAAGATGCTAGCAAAAAACTGGACCAGATGAAAATGCTTTTATTGAGAACCTATGCTTCAGCGGAAGCTACAGGTAATGATGATAAACGACTGGAGCCCTGTCCGTTTGTTCATCTGTAGAAAAACACAGATATCTGTACCTTTAAAGACAAGAGACAACTTAATATGCGCATTATTCATATACTTTTAAAATTAATCTGACATCTGCAACCGTTCCTTCGAGAGCTTCTCAAAGTTATTGGGTCGAAACTAGGAGCAGCTGTACAACTTGTAAGCTTCGGGTAGTGCTTTCCGACCCCAAATGCAAGTTGAGTAAGAAAATCGATATGGACATTTTTGTCTATCCGTCCGTATGAACGCTCAAATTTCATAAATGATACAGGCTACAGCCATTAAACTTTCGATTTAGACCCCTTAATATATCAAAAGTTTACTTTATTTTTTCTATTACGACGCTATATTGTACAATATACTTAAAAAAAAGCTGCATGGGTGATTTATTAAGCCAGATATCCTTACCAAATTGTTAAGTTTTTAGAGTTTCCAAGCACGTACCGAATCGTGCCGCGCCTGACTTTCGTAACGAAAATTTTAGATTAATGTACCAAGATTGGGGTAAATCCGACCTAGTAATAGGATTTGGTTATAAAATATTTATTTGACATCGTATCAACTCGTACGATATACCAAGTTAAAGCTTACGCTAGTACTACTGGTTTCTTCTGACCATTATTAATTTTTGGGATATAACCATTTCTTAAAAAAGCCAATTTTGGCATTTTCAAAAATGATGGGGTAAACCCGACCGCCTATTTTTTTGACTGCTCGGTTTTAACCACACTATCGGGCTTGCACCAACTTACCCTATATATTGCATGTACGCTAATTTTTATGCCCAGCTTTTCTCCCAGTGTACATATTTAAATTGACGTAGAGCTTGGAACTACGACAAATTTTGACAACGTCCAATTAGTGACACTCGAGAGTTCAAATTGCACAGCAACAACAACAACGACAATATCAATATAAGTACAACATCATCATTATTTTGCAACAACAACAATAACAACGACTACGACAATCAGGCATCAGGCAACAAGAAATGTTGTCAAGTCAACGATGAATCAACTGAATGTTGGCCATTATTGAACTGGACCCCACAAGATTTTGAGTACTGCAGCACTTGGCAAATTGCGCCATAATCAGCCGCAACCAGTCAAAGCTCTATAGCCGTAGTTATAGCTAAAGGTGGAACCTAAGCCTGAGCCTAAAGTCAACAATGGATTCGAGATGGATTCAAGGATGGATACGTTAACAAAAGCGAAAATGGGCGCAGACCCAGACGCAGCCCGGCAAAAGTGCTGACTGTGACAGCTTACCTTATTGGCAAAATCAAATCAACATGGCATTTGCATTCAGCTACAAAGATACACACGACTTCAACGCCATCCCTGCTCTATATATATGTAGTATATGCCTTACAGCATTTATAGTCAACGTCATCTACGAGTCGGACTCACCCAAGCCCATGCCCAAGCGCTGTTCCTAACCCAGGCAGCCATTCTGCAAATATGATGAAATAGCCTGTGTTTGATTGGAGATTGTGGGCGCAGCAGCGCGGGGTGGGCGTGGCAGTAGAGGCGCCGTTGACTGCACAAGCTACGCTAAATGCAAGTCAAATATAAACACGGACGGAGCTGACAATGCTCTATGCGATGGAGTATGAGAACTCTAAAGAGCGGGGGGGAGGTGCGCCTAGGTATTGAAGCTTGTAAAAATTGCATGGCGCTGCATTGCCGCTTAAGTGCTGTAACTGTAAGAGGAACATACACTGAGAGAAACTTAATTAAATGAAATATAGGATCGAGCGTATTAATGGTAAAAAAATAAGTTTTTTGAATATGCAACGGCCATGAACACGTAGTTCTCCGAGACCACATAGGCTGGGAACACCAAAGTTTACAAACAGACGAAATTTGTTGAATTGAGTCGATATCTGCATGCCGTTCCCCCCCAGCATATCACGATTTTCAGACATGCCTAAAATATTTGTATCTGAAAAGTGATCAAGATCTTTGAGCTGAAGGAAAAATTAAAGCCTAACCCCCATCCCCTACAAACGTAAACCTATCTAGACAATCTTTTTACTTTATAGGGATACTACTCGCCGCAAAAATTTTGTATATTACTTAGAAATCTTTCTAATCTTTCTCACCAAACTCTATACCAATTATTATTACCCATCCGTGGATTCAATTTTGATCAAACTTAACGAGTTATAGTCCAAATGACAGAAATTAATCTGCTTTTCATAGAAGAAACTTTTAAAATATGATATTTCCAAGCCCTCTACAGTGGCGCCTTTATATTTCCTGAATACCCATGATACTTTGCACAATCTGGGTGCTACAGAGTATTGTAGAGTCGGGCTAGCACGACTTAAACATTTTTAAATACTTACAAATGAAGTAAAATGCAGGAGATATTATAGTCCAAATAAATATAGTGGAGCGCACAGAAATTGACGTACGAAGCTCGCAGGAAGAGAAGCCCTCTAGTTTTGCCAATAATTTTAGATAGAAAGACATTTATTTTCATAACCACGTTAAAGTTTTATTCCATAGGCGATTTCGCATAGATTTCGCATTCGATAGGCGTCATCTAATGAAGTCAGTCGTTCACGCCAAACTTTAACAACATTTTATTTTTCCAGTGTAGCAGCATAGTAGAAACAACGGAAGTGGTACCGAGCCTGGCAGCCATCTTAGCCAGAGTAAGTCACTCCAAACAGTCGCAGTCATTCGCATGCATTCAAGTGCAGCCCCCATAAATAGAGAGCCTCATAGAGTACTCCATAAATAGGCATCAACAAATCGCATTCATGACATTTTCTTGCATTGACTTGGCCACCAGTTGCCGGATATTGCTCCAGCGTTAACGGATGCAGGGCAGAGTATAGAGAGTCTACGTTTTTTTGGGGTTGGTTGGCGTCGGCTGCTTTATTTGTTTGTTGTCGTCGTCGTCGTCATCATCATCATCATCATCGTCCTCAGCGTCATGATAAAAATGTCGCCCGCCATTGCCTTTTTTGCCACCGCCTGCTTTCGAGGGTTGACTCTAGTTCCAGCTTCAGCACTGGATACGACTGGCTTTTGTCTGAATGCGCGCTGTTGGGAGGTTGGTTTTGCGTACTTGACGCGTTTTATAATTTCCGTGAATAACAAACGGCTTAATTTGCGCATATTTCCGTTTGGATTTGCACGACTCGAGTGGGGCATTAGCCGTTGGGTTAGGGTGCCAGGCGAGTGGGAATGGTTGCTCCCAACGTTGGGTGTGGCACTGTCAGCTAAGGCATTTGGCTTTGGCTTTGGCACTGGCGACGTTTTTTAGCCGTGGTGCAAAATGCGTAATTAAAAAATATATACACAACAAAAGCAGGACAAGAGCAGGCAAGATTTTGCCCAGGGGTTTACTTGGCAGACGATGCCACGTACTTGGCCCAAAGAAGCACGTAATGGCAGTGCTGAATACGACAAACTGGACCTATGGTAAGTCGAAAAAACTGAGAGTGAGTATATTTATTGGGGACTACACTATGTCCGAGCTGAAAGCTCCGATTAGACTGTTTAGCAGCTAGTGTGGGGTGGGATGACTTCAAAGCTGGGTGCTACTGCTATGGGAATTATAAAACCCTAAAAGAATTTGAAGTTGTGAGCCCAAGAATTTTTGATTATGTTTAAAGTGTTTCTTTGGGACTTGTCAGAACTTTCAAGATTATCAATCGGTGAAGCTTTTTATTGTGTTGTACGTTTTTCCGGAGCGTCAGTTCGGTCGGAGGGCGAAGGGAGCTCTTCTTATTCTCAATCTTGCGAGCTCCAGATTAATTCTCAGGCCGCATACCTTAAGTGTCATCTGTGCAGTTATGAAGTTTCAAAGACAATCTTAGTTGTCGAATCTTTAGTGTCATTTATAGTTCTATCCAACCAAGTTACCAATGGGTAAAATCTTTATTTAGTTAGTGTAAAAAGTTGATGGGGGGAAGACAACGTCTAAGGCATATCGAGGTATATAATGGAACTACAATATAAGCACATAAAAAGAAATCTATGTTCATAAATGGATAGTCAAGGTAAAAAATCGTTGCAGAATTTCGACTGTTTAAAATTTATGACCCTTTCGCCGAAATGTTCCACTAAAAACTTACTTACTTACTAGTGCTGGAGAAAACATCGATGTTATATCGATGCATCGATTTATCGAAGTTTACAATCTCTACATATCGATGTTGGCCAACAGAGATGTTTCTCCAGCACTACTAAACACCTATTTGATGAGTGCAGAAGTGCTGAAGAAACATCTCTGTTGACCAACACCGATATATAGGGATTTTGAACTTCGATACATCGATGTTTTCTCCAGCACTATTACTTACCTACTCAGGTGGCCTTCGCAGCCCATTACCGAGTTACAGCCGACCTCAAGAGCTCTCACCAGGAGCCTCTGCTTCTAGCGCGTCTTCTCTAATTTGTAACACCAAGTGTAGACAGGTTCTCATCCATTGGGTCCTTCCATGGGAGTCGCGGTCTCCCTCTTCGTCGCCCGTCGTTGACTCTAGTTTCGAACACCTTTCTCGCTGGAGCTTCTTCGTCGTCTTCGCAAACTTTACATTTGGACTCCCTATATGTGCAGACAGATCAAGCCTATTTTTTGTTTTCACTCTTAAATTAACTACATATGTTTCACAATTTCAATGTTACAACTTTAGTTCGTACGAGAAATACAAACTGCTTTCGCAAAACTGCAAAACTTGTTTCAAAGTTCCTTTTCAAAGTTCCTTCCTTGCTTACCCACAAAAAGTCATATCGATGTTTTAATATTGGAATATTTCTTTAGTGCGTTTTTCGAGAACCCAAACTCTGTGTTAATTGCAGTTTCTACTACGGCGTTGACATCGGAGCTTACTTGATGTGTTACCAAAGTTCATAAGCCATAACAGCTTTTATGGTTGGGTGGCTATAGGTCCTGTCTATGGCAAGCAGTTAAGCAAACATGGCTACGATGTCAGCCAATAGAGCACAAGGAATATTTGCAGTTGTTGTTGGGATGCTTAACGAAGAAAAAAAAAAGCCTTTCAACGTCGTTAGCTTAATAACTGTCAAGTAGACGAGTGTGCAATATCTGCAATGGGGTCTGAGTGGGACTTAAGCTTGCACAAACGGGGGCTGCCAGAAAAGTAATCGGAAGAAAGCAACTTTTGCGAAAATATATTTAATTTGCTTTAAGCGGCTATTAGATTTCCGTTTGTCAGATAGCAAAAAAATAATAAGGTCAAAAACGAAGTAATTAACGTTTTTGGGAGACTATAAATAAATTAACTCACGTGAAATGTGTATAATACATTGTAACAATGAGAAATCAGTTAGCCGGACGGGTGGCGATGATTAGTCGTAATAAAAAGAAATTTATGTGCCGATAGTAACTTTAAATTAGACTTAGATCCAACACAACACACTAAGGACGGCCAAAGTGGGGCTACCAGCCAACAAGGTGGAAACTAATTTTGGTATTATATATTTCGTGACGTCACATAAAACGATGACCAGTAGGGGATGTATTTTTTTCTTTGGTTATTAGACCATTTCAAAGCAAGAAATAAGCGCGTTCGACAAAGAAAAAGATGGCGTACGTTAAAGTCGGGCGCAGACGACTTTGGGATACCCTGTACCACCACATTGCAATTAAGTCCGACACATTGCTTAAAACCTCCAAAAGATATTTTATTCGGCAAATTTGGCTACGATGTTTTCGTAAAAAAAAAGAAATCAGTCGAATTTTGCAACAAACAATTTTTTTGACCGATCGGTCCTATGGGGACTATATAATATAGTCAACCGATTTTGATCAAACTTGATGCAGTGCTTGGGTACTCTAAAAAACTTCTTAATGCCAAATTTGCTAACAATATCTTTACAAACAAGCGAAACGCAACGAATTTTGTAGAAAAAACGATTTTTTGACCGATTGGTCCTATGGGAGCTATATCATATAGTCAACCGATTTTGATCAAATTTGAAACAGTGCTTGGGAACTCTAAAAAACTTCCTCTTGCCAAATTTAGTACACTGATTGGGAACTATAAAAAACTTCCGACTGCCAAATTTGGTTCCGATTTCTTCAAAACCAAACGAAACACAACGAATTTTGTAAAAAAAAACGTTTTTTTGACCGATCGTTCCTATGGGAGCTATATGATATAGTCAACCGATTTTGATCAAACTTGGTGCAGTGCTTGGGTACTCTAAAAAACTTCTTAATGCCAAATTTGCTAACAATATCTTTACAAACAAGCGAAACGCAACGAATTTTGTAGAAAAAACGATTTTTTGACCGATCGATCCTATGGGAGCTATATGATATAGTCAATCGATTTTGATCAAATTTGGTACAGTGCTGGGGGTCTCTAAAAAACTTCCGATTGCCAAATTTGGTTATGATATCTTCATAAACAAACAAATTATCCATCTAAAACTTGTGCTTTTTTTCGAGGTCCTCTGAAACACCCCTATGGGAGCTATATAATGTTATCCCGATATCAAAAAAATAAAATAAACTTGTCTCCTATGGATTAATAAGGGATCTAATCTGAAAGTTTGGTTGCTCTAGCTCTTACCATCTCTGAGATCTAGGCGTTCATACGGACAGACGGTCGGACGGACAGACGAACATGGGTATATCGACTTTTCTAGTCACTCTGATCATACTTTAGGTAACTTTGGGGGGTCTCCGACGTCTCCTTCTGTACGTTACATACATTTTCGGCTTGCACAAACACAATATTCCCTTTGTACCATACGGTACAGGGTATAAAAATTGAACAATCAGCCGTACTCGGGAAAACGTTTTTATACCCTGTACCGTATATATGTATTCCTAGACTACTGTAGAGCTTAGTTTTGCATTTACGAGTAGTCGCCCCTAGGAGGAGCATAGGGCGGAAACGAAGTCCCTCCAACGGCGTCTGTCAATTGCTAGGGCTCTAATTTGATTCCAGCTCGCGCTGCCACTTTCAGAGCGAATAGTGCGGATCCATGTATGACGCGGTCGTCCTCTCAGTCTGCAGCCCTGTGGGTTCCACTGGAATGCCAGCTTCGCTAAGCAGTTGTCGTCTTTGCGCAGGGTATGCCCTGCCCCAACTATATATATTGTTGTTCTATATAAAGCATGTTTTTTTGAACGCGTTTGGATTTCAAAATTAAATAAAACATAAAAAAATTAATTTAGTGACCCCAAATATGGTTTTATTAGATAGATCATTTAATATTTGAAAAAGATCTCTGGCATGTGATCACCAAGACTTGTAATTCGTAGTAGCGCATCCTGTGAGTCCAATTTTTTACCACACTATCGAGCATTTGGGGCCGTATTTCAGTAATGACACGTTTAATGTTGGTTGCCAAGTCGTCAATTGTTGCTGGCTTGCCTACATAAACCAACGACACGTCAGCCCAAAGAAAATAATCTAAAGGGGTCAAATCAAACGACCGCGGCGGCCAGTTGGTGGGCGCATTTCTTGAAATAATCTTCTCACCTTTTCGAGTTTTCAGTAAATCAATGGTTGCGGTCGCCGTATGACACGTAGCGCCATCCTGTTGAAACTAGAACTCTTCGACATCGATTTCACGTAAATTTAGAAACAAATATTCGTTGATCATAGCTCTGTATCGACTGGCCTCTACAACAGCGATATTTTCTTAGGACCGTGCTGTTCTCATTCTGGTTGGTGGTCAGACATCGTGGAGTATTAAATGAGTTCGAACATGATCAAGAACACGACGAATATAATGTTCTTATGAACGATTATTCGGTTCATAAATTGTACGAAGAGCTCTATAAGTTTTTACAACAGAACACTGATTTTGATTGTAAATCTCGAAGATTTGAAGACGTTGTTGTGGTGTAAATCTTACCATAATGAATTGTTAGTCCTTACGGAATAAAATGAAATTTAAATTTGTCAAAAGTAACAACTGGTTTCTGAGATATCCCTTTCGGAAATCCGGACGCTGTTAAAAAAACACCCTCTATATTATACGTTTATATATTTTTTTCTTTTTTCTTCGAGTCACTGCTAAGCGCCAAAATATTTATAAGATGTGTCACTAATTATTTTTATATAGACACTTGATCTAACAAATTGACAAAGTGTTATACGGCCGACTATTGCTCAGCCTGCCCTCGTATGTGCATATGCTTTTGCTACACATATTTTTTTTTTTTTTGTATTGCCAAGCCGCATAATTAGAATGCAACAACAACCACAAAAACAAGTAGTACTGCTAAGGTGCAACAACAAGCTTGATGATAAGCTGGGGAGAGTAACTTTTTCAAAGGACATGTGCCAATATGGCAAATGCGGTTGCCAACTGCAAGTGTATGTATGTGCAACTGTGTGTGTGTGTGTGTGTGTGCGAGTATATGTGTGGTTGAGTATCTGTATGTGTGTGGGTGAGTGCCATTGATGTTGGATTTTTGTGACAAGCCGCTGGAGCTTGGCAAGCAGAGAATACAAGCAACGTGCTCATTTCCTCGAGTGCCACAAAACAAAAGATTTCTGCTTGCTGCACCCTAACCTGGCCTTGTTCACTTCCCTTCACTCAGCACAGGCAACATGCCCCATGCCCCCAGAAGCCTGCAACAAACACCGCTCCCATCCACTGCTCCCTCTTGCCATCAATGCATTTGGCACTTTATTAAAACCAAATCAACGAAGCGGAAAAGTCAAATGAAATGTTGATTAGCTGAAGCTTTTTTTTACCTTTCCAGCTGGAAAGAAAAAATACACAATTCAGCGATGGAGTAAGAGAGAGAGAGGAGAGGGAGAGGAATCCAAAAAGACAGGTAGAATGGCAAACTTCGAGCTTGAAGCTTATCCCTTAATGGGACTTGCGGTTGACAAGCTGTTGAAATTGGCGCTTGGCTGCAAATTAGTTGAAGAGTTTAGATGAAATACTTTGCCAACAAATTTGTTGGAACTTAATTTTCAAGTGCCACACTTTATTTGCAGCGAAGTCTTAAGCATATAACTGCAAAACTGGTAAAAACTTTAGACAAAAGGCTAAGCTAGCTGAGCCACATAAGCTAACAAAGGTTGACATTTTTAATACAAGTTGACTAATTTCTCAAAAGTTAGTATTCTATTCTCAATATCTAAAACATTAAATGATTAAAATTAAATAAGAAAAGGACTTATCTCTAAACGAAGAATAAATCACATTTTTTTAAGAAAGGCGATTTAAAAAAAATTTGTTTTTAATCCAACAAAAAAAAAGTACTTTACTATTTCAAATATTTTCTATTCGGATAGCATCTAGACCAGGTGCGATCTAGGCTTTGGTCTTGGGAGGGTTATTTACTTCGAGGAGTATATATATCAGAGCTCGCAAAAGACTTTCAACCCATTTTTCCAACTTTTGGTGGAGGGTCTGGACCCGAAAACCCTACACGTGAATCCGCCACTGATCTAGACATATTCCACCAACTCTGTTAGAGAATTCGGATTCAGCGCGTTGAAGTACGTAAGAAACAAATGACACGTTTCCAAATCATGTTCCTTATTTATTTTGATCCAGAAATATACTAAGTCTTCAATTCCTTGTAGACCTCAATACTACTTTGCAAATAAATAATAACTTTATAAGTAGTTCCATTATAATATTATAGTTCCTTGAACCTTTGTTCAAGATTAAGTGCTTACGGTCTAGATTTTGATTTTGTGCTGACTGCATTTTATTTTGAAACCAGAATAAACTTAAACTTGAAGCTCCATTTCTTGTTGCCTATAGCCCACTTAAGAAGCTACTCTCCCCTACAGATTTACGTACTTTCCGACAAACTTTAAAAAAATTGTACCCATTTTGTTAGTGAATTTTTTAATTTTCTTTACCATTTTGTCATAAACTTTAAAAATACCTCTGATATGTACAGGCCCAAAAACTAAGCTTAGGGTTTGAGAGGCTGCCACTCTTTTGGCATCCACATAGCTGACCCAACGCAGCTGGCCATAGATAAAGGCAAAATCCCCGCCGCCTGACCGGCTGACTTTATTTACGTGCCATTGCGATGACGACAAATCCCACAGGCCACCCTTAGTTGCCCCATTCAGCAACTCCAACACTGCGAGTATACCCAACCATGAGTAAATTTGAAAAGAAAAGAGCAAAAAACTTTTGGCGTATCAGGCCTCAATCTGAACCTGAACCAGGGACGTTGCCATTGCCATTGCCATTAACTATGCCGTCGGCGCCATTTTTAATACACTTGCATAGAGGTGTATATTAACTGGTAAGTCTATTGGAACTATGTAATGTGTTCCATAGGAGCAAAATAAGCTGTGAGCAAACGACGGGACCGCCTACTGGTTCACCCAAATAGTTCAGCTTAAAGAGCTCCCTACTCAGTCCTAGAGCGATGTAATTCCTTTTAATTTTTAGGGAGAGCTATTTTCGTAGGTATCTATCACATCTGCATGGAAACATCATCATCATTGTTGGCTCTGCAATCCGTATCGAATCTTGGCCTCGATTAATATTAATTCAACAGTTGCTTCTACAGCAACCATAAATTTGGGTTCAAAGCTGTTGGTGGCGTATTTATTGGTCAGAAGCTGTGTTACGAATTGGCTCTCTTTATAGAATCCTAAAATTCCTGCACCTACTTTACTCACCCATTCCTTTTTTTTCCTTTCTATTTTTTACACGTAATTGGCATCACAATGTCTACCTTACCTAACCTTGATTAGGTAACGACGTAATTATGATAACGATTGACCTGGAAACACCAATTTGGTAAGCTAATTCATGTGGCTCTAATGAACAAATCCACAACCAAATTTTATCGATGCGGGGTACAGGGTGCAGGTGGTATATCGATAGTTTTATTTTACGGTTTTGTTTTGTTGGTTTTGTTCGATATATCGATGGTTTTGTTCGATACATCGATGGTTTTGTTCGATATATCGATGGCACTCATCAAATGGGTGTTTAGTAGTGCTGGAGAAACATCTCTGTTGGCCAACATTGATATATAGAGATTTTAAACTTCGATCATCGATGTTTTCTCCAGCACTAATGGCTACAGAGCCTATGTCGGGTAACCGGAGTCCACGCTTAAAAACTTCTGTAAGCAGTTAGACCAAAATTACATTATTTTTTATTTCTCTCTCTCTTAATTCCTGTAGAGTCCCCTGTGGGACATAGGGCCTCAAAATTTTTAATGCTACACCCATTTTTCTAAAGAAAAATAATATTTTTCTGCTCCAAAAATTTTGGCACTGTGGATACGAATTCAGCAATCCAAAAAACCCATAAAAAAAATTTCGTCAGACATACGGACTTCCACAAACATTTTCATGGGGTGTTTTGAGGTTGTGTAAAAAACATATATAAAAAAAAATATCATCTGACTTCCGAGTCCCTAAATTATAGAAATGGTGAAGTTTTTTTAGCACTAGCTTCGGTGTCCTTTAGCTATTCAAAGGTAGGATAATACGAGTTTATCTTATTCAAAAATACTCAAAGCTTCTTGTTTCTTGTGCTTCATTGAGTCTTCTCTCCAAATTTAAGTACTACAGAATGTGGAATTTTTTTTGGAAAAAGTGGTTCTGAAATCGATAATCTTTTGAAGTTTCTTATTTTTGTTACAGTGCATAAAACTGTGCCAAATTTTGACAGGATGAACATAAACCCTTAAATATCAAATATCAACATAACTCGAGAACCACGAAATTGTTAATTTTTTGGTCAAAATCGAGGCGTCTAGCTCCTTTAGTCTCCGAGTTTTAAGTTGTTCGTTGCTGATCACAATATCTATAGTACTTCCTACTATCAATTAAATGCATTAAAAAAATTCTGTACTACCCTAGCTTGATCTTTGAACAACTGTATATATTCGGTAGAGTATTAAAACATCGACTTTTATAAATTTTGACTTTTTCTGCTGGATTTTCCGTTTTCTTGTTGTTGGCATTTTTACTTCAATTTTTTTTTCCTATTTTCATTACGTTTTCACTGGGCAGTCAAACGACCCGGCCTAACAACTGGTTGTCATGGCAACGCGGCTAACGCGTCACTTAACGTGTCGAATTCGGGTGTTGGCAGCCATATTTGCTCTTATGGCGCTTTGCTGCTTTTCATCATCAGGGCAGGCGACAAGAGCAGCAGCAGCAGCAACCCTCCGTTCCTGTACAGTACTATATATATATTTATATTTATATATGTATTTATATACGTATATTTACTACGAACGACCCACCAATGAACCAGCCAAGCAGCAACCCTCCTCCTGTCATTTGTTTTGTACATAGAATGTATATGTATGGGCCAAGGAGCGGGTACGGGCAGCAGCAGCAACTAAGGCAGAGGGTTTGTTGGTGCTGCTGTTTGGGGTGAGCTTTTACTTTGAAATTTTTTTTCTTTTTTCTTTCCCTTTGGAATTTTTTTTTTTTTATGCTTTGTTGTGCCTCTGCTACCCTTATGTCAATGTACAGAGACGGAGGCTGAGTTCTCGACGGAGTTGCCATTGGAATTGAAATTGGAGTCAGAGTCAGAGTTAGTCAGTTGCTTCATTTGGCTTCAGTTCACTTTGCCGCCTGCCCAACTGTCAGGCATTTGGCATCACTCACTGTAGTCTCTCTCACTGTCACTGTCTATCTGGCTGTAAGTTTGAGTGTGAATATGTGTGCTTTTTATACTCTAGTTTTGGGATAGACTAAGAATTAGTAGTAGATCATCTAGTTTTAACATCTCTATATGTGTTGCCCGAATTGTATGTTGTAACGAGCTTCTTATGCACTTCTTCTGGAACTGCCCATAAAACATATCATTTGCTTCTATTAAACTTATAGTACAAGTATTGTAGATCTAAATTTTTTAGACACGATTGTTATATTTTCTGAATATTTACCCAAATTTTTGTTTCCTAATTTCTGTGGAAATATTCTTGATTCAATCCCTTCTATACTTACTTAACGAATTTCGAGTTGGGAGCTGATGCACTTCACTATATGTTGACTATAAGTCTTTCGAACGATAATGAAATTTCGAAAAATTTTAAATCGTTCATTTTTTATTTAACTTTTATTTTAACACCTGACTTTCTGTGTTTCTTTATACCAGATTCAGAAAAAAATCGGCGGTCTCAAAAAGAATTTTTGAATTTTTTACGCAAAATAAAATTGATTTTCAAGTTTAGAGGCCAGATCATGTTTTGTTTATGTTTTTGGGGCGCTGATACTATATCTGAGGTTAAAAAAATACCCGCAGAGTTCTGTCATAATCTCAAAAACCCCACAAAACGAGATATTTTGGTCTTATCTCAGAAATATTTTGTAAAAAATTTGCAAATATTTTAGAACTTTGCATCCAAGATCTGGAAAAGTGTATCCTATTATTTAAAACTCTAAATTCACACCATTGAATCACTATTCTGAAGTCCCATTATGCACATTTAAAAAAGAAACCATTTTTTCTAAAAAATGTTCCATTCAAAATCCGAAACAAGTAAAAACTTCTCAAAACTAATTCATGCGTATCAATATTCTAAATGCGCGCCCCATTCAACGACTTCTGCCGTGGCTGCGGGTCCGAAGAGGAGGAGGAAACCGTTGTACACCTTATGAGTCAGTGCCCCTCCCTATCAAGAAGAAGATTAAGGACCCTAGGGTCCCCTTTTCTGAACGGCCTCAATGACCTCTCCAATCTCTGTCCCAGGGCTATTGCCAGGTTCATTGAACTTTCAGACTGGTTCAGCAATGGTATGGTTACAGTTGAATAGTCGTGCCTGTTCTTCTTCAGAGCCGACCGGGTGCTGACCGTGAATGCCTGTATACGCAGCTATAAAGGCATCCCTGGTGAGCTCTCGAACAGCGTTAACTGTGGCATCACAAAGGGCCTCATTGTGCCTACGTGCGTCTGGGCTGTTCCAAGACAGGCAATCACTTTAACCTAACCTAACCTAATATTCGAAACTCATAGTTTTATATGTTTTAAATATGTTTCCTTCAAAATCCGGAAACAAGTGTGAACTTATTTTGAGTATTCTGAACTATCTTAACTAGGGTAATCCCCTAAAAAGTTTCAGGTCAACTTAAAATTTTTTCTTGTAATTATGTTGAGAAAGAAGGAAGCTTAACAAAGGACTAAAGGAGTAGCAAAGGGAAAAAAATATACATGAAAGCTTTTTAGGGATGAAGGTTATCGATATCGTCGGTTTGAAAATTTGCCATACTTGCGGCGGCCACCCAAATGTAAAGGGTCATCAATCTTGAGGTTTTTTTTTTGTATAATAGGGTTTTTTTGATAAATAACGCATGAGTACTGTCAAGTGGCCATGTGTTTTTTATTCAGCTTTCATTACCATTTCATCATGGAAAGACTTACGCCAGAACAACGTTTACAAATCATCAATTATATTACAAAAATTCGCGTTCTTGAACGCGTCATCGAAAATTGGAACCTCCGCATGGACGAGCTACGGCGCAGTTGCGGCCAACATTTGAAAGGGGTTATCCCAAAAAAGAATATCAAGACTGGTTCTTTCTATTGATAATAAAGACTTTCCGATCCATTTGACATTTTTGTGGTTTTTTTTCATTTTAAAAAAAGAGCCTCAAAATTGATGACCCTTTACAACTTTTGAAATTTTTAAACATTTTTTATTCAAATCCGTTAACGAGTCTATACTTATTTCTTTCTTAAGGCCTATACGCAGTTCGGAAAATTTCGCGCGGAATGACAAAACTTCATATAAAAAAAGATGGCGTACGTTAAAGTCGGGCGCAGACGACTTTGGGATACCCTGTACCACCACATTGCAATTAAGTCCGACACATTTCTTAAAACCTCCAAAAGATATTTTATTCGGCAAATTTGGTTACGATATTTTCATAAAAAAAAAGAAATCAGTCGAATTTTGCACCAAACAATTTTTTTGACCGATCGGTCCTATGGGGACTATATGATATAGTCAACCGATTTTGATCAAATTTAGTACACTGATTGGGAACTATAAAAAACTCCCGACAGCCAAATTTGGTTCCGATATCTTCAAAACCAAACGAAACACAACGAATTTTGTAAAAAAAAGCGTTTTTTTGACCGATTGTTCCTATGGGAGCTATATGATATAGTCAACCGATTTTGATCAAACTTGGTGCAGTGCTTGGGTACTCTAAAAAACTTCTTAATGCCAAATTTGCTAACAATATCTTTACAAACAAACGAAACGCAACGAATTTTGTAGAAAAAACGATTTTTTGACCGATTGGTCCTATGGGAGCTATATGATATAGTCGACCGATTTTGATCAAATTTGTAACATTGCTTGGGAACTCTAAAAAACTTCCTCTTGCCGAATTTGGTTCCGATATCTTCAAAACCAAACGAAACACAACGAATTTTGTAAAAAAAACATTTTTTCGACCGATCGATCCTATGGGAGCTATATGATATAGTCAACCGATTTTGATAAAATTTGCTACAGTGTTGGGGATCTCTAAAAAACTTCCGACTGCCAGATTTGGTTATGATATCTTCATAAACAAACGAATTATCCATCTAAAACTTTTGCTTTTTTTCGAGGTCCTCTGAAACACCCCTATGGGAGCTATATTATGTAATCCCGATATCAAAAAAATAAAATAAACTTGTCTCCTATGGATTAACAAGGGATCTTATCTGAAAGTTTGGTTGCTCTAGCTCTTACCATCTCTGAGATCTAGGCGTTCATACGGACAGACGGACAGACGGACATGGGTATATCGACTTCTCGAGTCACACTGATCATACTTTAGGTAACTTTGGGGGGTCTCCGACGACTCCTTCTGTACGTTACATACATTTTCGACTTGCACAAACACAATATACCCTTTGTACCATACGGTACAGGGTATAAAAAATACCAAATGGGATATCCAAAATGGGATTTTTTTTTATATGTAATTTTTGGCATTCCGCGCTAAATATTTCGAACTGCGTATAGGCCTTTATTCAAAAAAGCATTCTGGAGTCAAATGAATAAACTAAATTTGTACATAGAATTTGTAAAACGAATGCATCCAAATCTAAGTATATCCCATAGCTGCATGAAAAATGTACTTTGAATGGCTTTTTTGGATTTTGATTTTTTGAGCCCGCAAAACCTCCGCAGAACTACAATAAATTTCCAGCATCTTCAAACATATTTCATTGCTGAACTTCGGTGTCGGAGCTAGCACCGATCCTAAAGACACTTCTCGCATTGAGACTAACAAAATAATTCGCTAGATGTATCTACTTAAGCGTATCCCAACTTCGGCACTGGGATCATAAGACTTTGGTTATCTTGTTTTTTTTTTTTTTTAGGTGTTGCTGTGCGCACTTGCTTTGCATCTCCCCAAGTTCTTCTTGTTGTTTTTGTTATATGCCTTACAGATTTTTGCGCCCTTTTGTTGTAACGCGCAATATGTACATATGTATATGTTGTAGGTATATAGCTATGTATGTATGTAAGTTTCTATATGTATAGAGTCCTATGTACTTGGCACCCTCAATGCTCGTCCTGACACATGCTTTCGCCCGTTCTTATTGTTGTTGTTGTCAGTTGTCCTCTTGTACAGCATTTGCTTTCTGTGTCTACCTCACACCCTCCTATTTATTTGTCTTCTGCCGTTTATCCGTCCGTCACTCGTTGTATTTGTTTGTCGCAGTATTTGCCATTTGCTCGTTTCGTGCGTCCATTTTTTTTTATATACATATGTATATGTATATAGGTACATACTCTATATACGTCGCCTCTTTTGTGCGCTGCTTTTGTGTCATATCTGTCATTTGTTTTGTTATTGTTGTTGTTACTGCCTTATTGTCCTTGTTTACGCTTTATGAAGTATGTATAAGCATATACTTGTGCATATATGTATGTATATATGTAGTATTGTATGTAAAGCGTACATAATTTTAATGCTGAGCTCTGCTTTCTGCAACTGTACATAGATTGCTTAGCTATTTTTAAGCCTGTTTGATAAGCTTAAAATAGTTTCTACATACATAAGTGGCCTATAATATCAACTTAATTAGCATTGATTATTAAGTTGCTAATTATAATTAACATTTTACAGCCAAGTATTCCTTTGTCAGTTTATAACACGTTAAGCTATTGGCGGGATCCCCGTCGGAGATGCCGTCGCGGCCCTAAGACATCCTCTATGAAGCTGTATCGGCTTTCGTCGAGGTTTGGCTTGAGTCGAGGAAAGGGGAAGAGGTCCGGCTGTGCCAGATCTGAACTGTAGGGGGAGGTTGGCAACATTGCAGTTTTACGCTTGGCCTAGTAGTCCTCGATCACGATTCCCACACCCGTCTTCTGGAAGTCGCCTCTCCCAATCTTCTTCAGATGAGGTCGTCTATGAAGCTGTATCGGCTTTCGTCAAGGTTTGGCTTAAGTCGCGGTAAGGGCAATAATTCCAGCGATGCCAGATCTGGACTGTAGTGGGAGTGGGGAAACGTTGGAACGCTGTGCTTGGCCAGAGACACTTAGAGACTCTCACCTTTAGCATATTCACATCTTTGGTAATAACTTGGATCGCGACGAGACTTCTTAGAGGTTCGTGGAAATCGACGTGTTTACGCTCTTTTTTTCCCACACTGGCTAGCTACCCAAGCTACAGCTCTGACAAATAATTGTGCCAGCTGTCGGGTAGCTCTAAGTCTTTTGAGAAACACCTTGCCAGCCTCATTAGACCAACTTAACGCACAATTAACAACGATTTACAATAGAGAGGCAGACAATTCGGCTAGTCCTGTAATCCTAGACAACTCTTTCAGCTACTATCTAAGTGCGCCTATCGCTTGGATTTGTTCTCCGCTGCAGCCGCCTACTTAGCTTCTCAACTTGATGCCGCTATCTTAAGCGCAGGCATACAAAGAGACAGAGAGAGAGAGAGAGTATACTCCTCTAGCAATCCCAGACAATTGTTGATTGTTTGTTTCCGTCTGGGTTTGAAAAGGTTGCGCCTGTGGGTGCCGCAGCTTATCGAGAATCAAGCATCGTGCATCTTCAGTTGCTGCGTAATATTTGGCAACCCAATTATGCTCTTGTTTGCTTAGCCGGCAAACTATTTATTCAAGCCTTAAGATCTGGCCATTGATCCTTGTACAATGTAGGCACACAGCCTTGAGCTATTATCCTGTATTTTTCGGCTTCGTTTTTATTCTTTCCACATTTTTGCATTCAACTATTTGATGCTTTTGCGCAATCAAAACAATTGTTGTTGCCATCAAAACGCATCCTTGAACTCATCCCCAGTTCAGACACTCCGTGTCTCGAGGGTGCACATTGCATTTGATTTGATTTCATCTCAAACTACATAAAACGCGCATTCTGATAGATCTGTTGCAACTGATAATAAAAAAGAAAAACAAAACAAAACAATGGAATACAACTGTGAATCCGAATCCGAATGCGTAACGAAATGAAATAAAATAAAAGAAAAATAAAAATAAAACAACAATAAAAAAAAAATACACACATAAGGTGAAGTGAAACTGCAATTACAAACTGGCTGGCTACCAATTCAGATCTCACCATAGATACAAAGGTTTTATCTCTAGGTATGAGGAGGCAGCAACTTCTAATGAGATGCAAACCAATGTTAAAGACCAGCGGCAGATTCAGGAAACCATTTCAACAGTCTGGTATCTGACTGAGTAATAAAGATGGCGTACGTTAAAGTCGGGCGCAGACGACTTTGGGATACCCTGTACCACCACATTGCAATTAAGTCCGACACATTGCTTAAAACCTCCAAAAGATATTTTATTCGGCAAATTTGGTTACGATATTTTCATAAAAAAAAAAGAAATCAGTCGAATTTTGCACCAAACAATTTTTTTGACCGATCGGTCCTATGGGGACTATATGATATAGTCAACCGATTTTGATCAAATTTAGTACACTGATTGGGAACTATAAAAAACTCCCGACAGCCAAATTTGGTTCCGATATCTTCAAAACCAAACGAAACACAACGAATTTTGTAAAAAAAGCGTTTTTTTGACCGATTGTTCCTATGGGAGCTATATGATATAGCCAACCGATTTTGATAAAACTTGGTGCAGTGCTTGGGTACTCTAAAAAACTTCTTAATGCAAAATTTGCTAACAATATCTTTACAAACAAACGAAACGCAACGAATTTTGTAGAAAAAACGATTTTTTGACCGATTGGTCCTATGGGAGCTATATTATATAGTCAACCGATTTTGATCAAATTTGTAACAGTGCTTGGGAACTCTAAAAAACTTTCTCTTGCCGAATTTGGTTCCGATATCTTCAAAACCAAACGAAACACAACGAATTTTGTAAAAAAAACATTTTTTCGACCGATCGATCCTATGGGAGCTATATGATATAGTCAACCGATTTTGATAAAATTTGCTACAGTGCTGGGGATTTCTAAAAAACTTCCGACTGCCAGATTCGGTTATGATATCTTCATAAACAAACGAATTATCCATCTAAAACTTTTGCTTTTTTTCGAGGTCCTCTGAAACACCCCTATGGGAGCTATATTATGTAATCCCGATATCAAAAAAATAAAATAAACTTGTCTCCTATGGATTAACAAGGGATCTTATCTGAAAGTTTGGTTGCTCTAGCTTTTACCATCTCTGAGATCTAGGCGTTCATACGGACAGACGGACAGACGGACAGACGGACAGACAGACAGACGGACAGACGGACATGGGTATATCGACTTCTCGAGTCACACTGATCATACTTTAGGTAACTTTGGGGGGTCTCCGACGTCTCCTTCTGTACGTTACATACATTTTCGGCTTGCACAAACACAATATACCCTTTGTACCATACGGTACAGGGTATAAAAACTATACAAGTTGTTTCAAATTTGTAAGAAACTCAGATATTTCGAAAAGTTCCGAGAAGCCGGAGCACTCCGAAATCCTCTCCTACATAGGCATAGAGCATATGCATATATAAGTGCGTGTATGCGGATAAATGTGAATACCCTGTACCCGGAGCACTCAGAAATCCTCCCCTGCATAGGCATAGAGAATAAATAGAAGTGTGTATATGCGGATAAATGTTTATACCCTGTCCTTTAAGATAGGTTTTGTACAATCTGAAAATGTATGTAACATTCAGAAGGATGCGTTGGAAAGCTCAAAGTTACCTAAAGTAGGTATGACTGGAGTTGTCGATGAACCAATATCCATCTGTTTATCTATATAACGCCTAATAAGGTTACAGAATACGAATTTATTTTATTTTTTCCAATCGGCGGGTATTTTAGAGCGTCTCGAAGGAAATCAAAAGTTTTAGATGCATAATTCCTTTGTTTACGAAGATATCTAATCCTTTGGCGTTGACAAGTTTTTCAGAGTCCCCAAGCGTTTTATTGAATTTGAGTTCAATGTGATGGAGGGTATGTATGGGGGTAATTATGGATTGTATTTTAAAGTCTTCGGATTTCTAGTCTGTATAAATAATTTTGAAATATGTTTTTAAATATCATTTATCATCTACAATATACATCGATTTTTTTAAGCTCAAGTGCTACATGGGAGAGCAGAGTGGCAGTGGTCAGATCGAGCAGAGTTTTTTCCCACTTTGTACCTGTACGATCAAAATGTTAAATTTTTCTACGGGTTCCCTAAGCTTACAACTGTGCTCCTCTGTGGAACGCAACTCAATATATATATCTATGGTGGCAAAATATTTGGGTTTCATTCTTGACTACAAATTCTTATGGAAGAGAAACTTAGCGGAAAGAATGAAGAGAGCATTGGGTGCACCTGCAAAACGACCTTCGCTAAGAAATGTATATGTGGTCTCATGCAAGACGGTTGAGACCAAATTCCATCTAGACAACCTTCAGAGGGTTCAAAGAGTGGCCTGCCTAGGCATAACTAGATCGCCGCGATTCAACGCCTTCGCTAAGAAATGTGAACTGCAGTCGTATTTCTGGTCTGGAGAAAGACGGTTAAGACCAATTTTCACCTAGACAACCTTCAGATGGTTCACAGAGTGGCCTGCCTAGGCATTGCTAGACCCCTGCGGTTCAACGATCAGGCAGCTCTATATCTAATTCTGTATCTGGATCCAGTCATATATTTCGCATCACAGCTGTATCCTACCTGAGTAAGGCATTCCCGTTGGGACCGAGGAAAGTAACTGCTGCACAACAGTTAAGAAATTCAAGAACAAGTTCATATGTCTTGGTCTTCCCGGCGAGTGAAGATTGCAGGAAAAGTTGTCAAAAGTATGATCAGGGTGACTAAAGAATTCACATTCCCCTTAGGACCGAGGCAAGAAACTGCTGCTCTACAGTTCAGAAATGCAAGAACAAGTTTATTATGGTCTTCCCGGAGAGAGAAGATTGGAGGCGAGAGAACAAGCTAACGATCTACACAGACGATTAGAAGACAGATGAAGGCACAGGAGCGGGCTTTTATTCCGTCTTCCTAAATGGCTCAGCGTATTTCAGGCCAAGATATACGCAGTTAGGCAAGAAGCAAACCTGATGCAAACTTTGAACGTAAGCCCAAGGAACGCATCTATACTTGTTCACGACCTAGTTCTCCGTTATCGCAAACCATGAAAAGAGCAAGCTTATTCGTAAAACGATGGTGGCACTGAGCTGTACTTAGTTTCACTCGATCACCCTCTGGTAGGGGAGCGGACGAGTATGCTAGGAAAGGATTAGCGCTTACAGCGATACCCACGGTTACGGATATAAAAAGACCTCTTGAAGTTGTGTCAGAACCAATGGGTCAGTGCGTTCGGTTTTCACAGCTCCCGAGCACTCTGGCCAGGGTATAATCCAAAACAAACATACGAACTAATGCGATTCCATTTGAGGGAGGATGACAGGAGCCATATACCTAAAGCGCAAGATGTTCACCTATGCGATGTCCGACGCTTCTTAGGAAAGGCACTTAATATCTGGAAAAGCTCTTCTTTGGAGATCTGGCCAGTCTGGCAAGTCTGCAAATACCAGACTTGGCTCTTTTTGTCGAATCCTTAAAATGGTGCAGCAAGAAGCAATCCTACGCAGCAACAAGGGCAGCTGGTGTAGGCCTACACTCTTACATCCAGAAGCCCAACACCCCACTCCATTCTGTTCTTCATAGTATACTACTCCGTTACTAGGCATCACACCGTAAGGCCACTGGGTAAACTCCGCCTGTGCCGAGCAACCTAACTAACCTAGCAAGCTAACTTGGCCTAGATGTCCTTAGCTCCAAAATCTAGATGTTAATAAAGACAATCGAGCATAGCTATAAAAATTTGTTTTCAAAGGATCCTATGGTTTATATTTATTCAATACACATGGCCCCTTGACCCAAAAAAATACTTTTGACATTTACAAAGCCACATAAGAGTAGCCTTAATTTTTTTTTTTTTTTTTCGTTTTTTACATATTTCATGAAGTATGTCTTAAAACGCCTATGTATATGTATTTAGGGTCAGGACTAGAAAGCTCCCGCATGTGAAGAAACCTTAGTTTGGTTCCGCCCTTTGAAGTATCCGCCTTCATTTTATGAAGGCAACTTAACCGCTGACGTCGACATTGCCGCCACCATAAATGATATTAGACTGACTATATGATATGGGATAAGGGGGACGCTTGTCATAACTGCACAATGGGCAAGGAAGGACTTCAATGAGCAACGAGTACGCAGACGCAGGCAGCCAACTTCCTCTCTTTGTTTTGCTTATGTGCGCGCTACACTGAGAGAAATCTGACAAACTACTGGCTTACTTTTTAAAATTATATGTTATACTATGACGAAAAAAAAGTTTTTAGAAAAGCATAAATTTGTCAACCAGCATCATTTATACGTATTTATGAGTTTTATATGTTTCATATTAATCTACACATTTGTGTGAAGGTTGATCGAATTTGGTACACTATTGCATATAGCTACCATATACAAATTGACACTGCGCTCTATTTTACAGAGATAGATGAATATCGGCGCTGCGTAACATTTTAATTGTTGCATCATGTACAAGACCTTTTGCGATATGCATCTTTGCCAAATTTTGACAAAAGTTGCTTTCATTTTTTTCAGTGCATATGTATAGATTTCATGTGGACAGCAGCAAGGTAAGCGATATGGATGCTTGTTCTTTTAATTGCTCGCTGACAGCGGCAGAAGGAGGCAACGCCGAGCGAAAACGATAGGCAATCAACGCGGATAAAGGACACACATACAATAGCTTAGAATGGAATGGCGAGTGAGTCTTCGTCCATTTGGCTATGGCGGCGTTTTGATTGTCGGCTTTTGCGGACAAAACAAAACTATATCAAATTACAAATTGGCAAAAACCAAAAAAAAAAAAAATAAAAATAAAAATTGAAATGAAATGGTGGCGACGTCTGGCGCTGACATTGACGTTAGTCAGCAAAGGACACTACTTAGGAGGCGGCTGGACATGCCAGCTGCAGGCAGTACTTGGTATAAATTACGTCAAAAAATGTAAATTTGCGCGTAAAAAGCCACTGAATTCTTAAAGCATAACAGCCCTGTCTTTGTTGCAAGCTAAGCTGGCGCCATCTAATGGATAGCAACTGCACTAGACCGCAACTTAAAATAAACGTATGAACTGAGGCACCATCTTTTGGCCAAAAGCGGCACTGTGCAGCTGAGTCTATATAACTAATACGAACTCATAGCTGCAATGGCATGCATAGCGGCGCTTTTACACTGCTGCCGAAAGATGGCGCCTCCAATGCTGTGTTTTGTAGTGCTTTTTAATAAATAAAAGTTAGAATTAAAACTTTAAAGACAAAAATGATTAAAAACGTTAATTAATAAGTAAATTAGTGCAGATTTAAGAAAGTTTACTTTTATGCATACAAATTGTGTAAAACTTGTGATTTTGACTTGATTAATTTTTTTAAATTTCGACGCCATACCGTAATTTCAAATAATGACGTCTTCTATGCAAATGCTACCATTGCACAGTGGGTCTAGATTGTCATATTTCGGTCAAAATACTGGCATTTCCATAACCATTTTTTTAAAGAAATTAAACTTTACACACATGTTCGTCAAAGATTACACTTTATTCTTAAATTTTGAGCCCTCTCAGATTTTCAAAACATAATTTACACCAGAATTATAAAAAAATTTAAAAAATTTAAAAAAAATGGAAAGTGGGAATGGGACCATATTTTATACAGAGTTAGATATGAGCTCCACACACATGAAAAAAAAACATATCGAATAATTTTAGACTTACAGCCCCACACAGTTTTATCTTTCGTAGCCAAATACAAAATGACAATCCATCAATCCATCTAATTTTCAAAAGTAATCATTTTTTTGGCCTGCTTTTTCAATTTCCAAAAAACTACTCAAATTTGAACTTAGTCGCAAGGATTCCAAAATCGGATATCTCTATTTCTTACTTGAATTCAAACAATGACATCTTCCATGAATTCAGAACTTTATCTTCGAATAGAATTCCAAACCATTTCTCATTTGCAAATTTCAAATACCTCAATTATATGTTTGACTTTTCTGCCTAAAATAACGAACCGTAATGGCACAAAAACAATGGAAAAGTTTTTCAAAAAGTTTTTTTTTAACCATGTCAAACTTTTTTTCATAGGTTTTACCTTAGAAAAAAAAGTGTGTACGCTTATTTGGCTTATTGCCATTTAAACATACAAAAAATTAATCAAAAAATCGTACTTTTCCATAAGATGACCTTTTTGAAATTGTTTGTTTAACAAAAAAAGCGAGACTAATTTTTTTTGCCAAAATAGTTAATTAACACTTAATGACCTATTGCTTCCATTAATTTACAAATAAAGTATAATTTATTTGCGCTAATATCTACCGAAAGTACGCACTATTTTAGAATTGTTAAGTTCTAATAAAACGTTTAAAAGCATTTTTTATATTTCTCAAAAGCAACCTTTGGCCAGCTTGAATTTAACGTTTCCTCTAGCGTCATCTAGCGGCTAGCAATACGGTTAACAGTACCGCTACATACCATTACGTGCACATGCTCTTGAGTCAAGACACAAACCAATTTGACGTATGCATATGCTGCTGTCTTGCCAACACTGTCGCCTAACTGGTAACTCTGTTTTTTGAAATGCAACCGTGCAGCCTCTGACCGCCACCTAGCGGCTAGCAACACAACCAACTCATACTAGCATTAGCGCCCACCAAGAGCACATGCTGTGTAGCGAAGACATAAATCAATTTGGCCACAAGGATATGCTGCTGACTTTCCAACACTGCCGCACAGCCTGCCGTACTGTTTTTTTAACAATTTAAGGCTGCCGTACTGCCTTAAGTTCCGACCGTACGATTTAGTCAGCTATATCATCTTTTTGAGGCAAAGCGCACGAACAGTAGCCAGACACGTCGCTAAATAGCGGAAAGGACACCGCGTAACACGACGTAACACTTTAGCAATAGCAACAGAACACACACACTAAAATAAGTTAAAATTAAGCAAAGTGCAAGCGTTTAAACAATTTAAATATAAAAAAAAAACAAAGAAAGTTTTTATTAAAAGCAAATGCAAAACGCAATGTTTGCAAAAAATAAAACTTATAAACAAAAACAACGAAAATAGCAATTGCAGTAACAAAGGGATTGACAACAACAACAACAAAAACAACGGCAAATGTGCGCGTACTTTCAACGCCCAAATATACGAATTCGCTTAGTCCCTAACACACAACAACAACTACAGCAACGACAACAACTATTACTATACAACTACTACTTCTTTAAGTAATGTAATAACACAGTATAGTATATAATAATATATATGCTTATATTTAATTAAGCGTAGCCCCCCCTGCAAACAGCTGTGTGTGTATGCGTGTGTGTGTGTGTGTAAGCCGCCATGCTGCTAGTTTTCCGTTATTAGGCATTTCTAATAAACTTTACCAATACTGTTACTAATACTCATTTTTTTGCTTCTACTACTATTTTTACTTTTGCTTTAACTTTTTACTACTCAACGCAGCCGTCTTGTATTATATAAAAAGAAAAAAACAAAAAACAACAGCAAGCAGCATTAGTCATTTTCTAATTTATTGATTCGCGTTGCGTCCAAAAAAAAAAAACTGCGGCGCCTACTACTATTTTAGCGTAGTTAATTAAAACGTTGACTGTGTTGTGTTTTTGTTTTGTGTTAGTTTTTTTTTTGTTGCAAAAGTCACACGACGCCAAACAGCATTAAAAAATCAATAAACAGCAGTAGCAGCAACAACAAATACACAACAACAACAATACAGCGCTACAACAACAACAAAGCGCACACATATACTACTTTTTAGTAGGTAAGTAAAAGGGGCGCAAAAACCAAAAAAATATAGTAGTAGTAGTAGTAGAAGTAGCAGACGTCGACAGCGCCACAGAAAAAAAACTTTTCGAGGGTGTCCATATTTCATGTAGAGTGTAATTTTTGACTGACTAGTGTAATTTTGATAAT
This sequence comes from Chymomyza costata, assembly GCA_018150985.1. Lineage (NCBI taxonomy): Eukaryota > Metazoa > Arthropoda > Insecta > Diptera > Drosophilidae > Chymomyza > Chymomyza costata. Next base: position 21,313,089 of record JAECWU010000127.1, on the reverse strand, counting down.
TCAAGGGGTATTCAAAGCCCCTCTGAGTCAGCCTCTTGCATTCGCGCCTGGCGTCAGCGTTGACTATGTTAAAAAAATTTAAGTTGCAAGTGTCGCAAACAGCCATTGTCAGTGTTGGTGTGCGTGTGCATGTGCATGCGCTTATGAGCAGAAAAAGTGCAGTTAATGACATTGCGAGCTCAACAAAAGCAACAACAACAACTAACAACTCTGCCAGTCCTTTGGGAGTTGCTCTTCTTTTTCTTCTTGTTATAATTTTTTTCAATTTGTTGGCAAAATTTAATTAAAAAATGTTGTCTATAACAGCGTCAATATAGTTTGCTATTAAAATTGCTTCTTTTTTTTTGTTTTATTGTGTTGGTAATTGGACAATATATAACACATTATGTAAGCAAAGCTGTCGCTGCCCAACACTTTTGTTGTCACTTAATTAACTTTTATTGTTAAAGGCAAAGGGCGCGCAGCTAGAGCAAGGGTCGGCAGGCAAAGACACACATTACTGACATATGGCAAGCTTATTGTTTTTTATTTTTCTTTTGTTTTTGATGACTAATTGGCAACTTTGTGCGACTTGATGACTTATCGATCGTCAGATACTGAGCGTAATATCGATAAATGGGAAGCGCTATTAGAAATGTCGTTGTTGGTAACAATTATGACAGTGACGTTATATTAGTCGCCCTCGTCGTTTAAATGACGGCATATAGCAGCTTTTGGTAGGCTTCAGTGGCTACATTTACAGTGTGGACTCTGAATGAATTTTAAGGAAAATGTTGAAAATTTGCAGGAAACTATTCCTTAACATTGAGTTTATGCTGCGTCAGGTAGTGCCTAGGCTTCACAGTGGCACAGTTTCGCGTAAACAGACAACGAACTGGCCTTAATGCTTAGTTAAACTTAATTATGGCGTTGAAATACGATAATACTGTATTATTTGATCTTTTTTAACTACGCCTCTGATACTATCGTTATAAAGGGTATTTTCTTAAAAGCGACCGAGCGAATAAAACAACATTAATTTAATGGATTGAATGCAATTCGGTTCAAACAGGTGCATTTCATAAAAAAAAAAACGTTATCAACAAAATAACATTTCAATAATCATTCAATGGTTTGGGGCACGTAGTACCATCATGTCGAAACCACAAGCTATTGATGTTGAGTTTATTAATTTTTGGAAACAAAAATTCATTGAGCGTTTATCGATAACCTATACCTTTCGACGTAACGGCAGCTTTTTCTTAATTTCGTGTGAAATATGACTGATAGTCAACATCCAAAACAACATTTAAAAAAACACCATTTATGAGCGTACTATCTCTAGGCAATCTACTTCAATATGCGTTCTCAAACCCCGATCTCTGCAAAATTTGAAGCCAAATTTACAAGACTGTTGTCAAACCATTCATTAAATCATTCCTCTGATGATCTACGCTGAATCACGAATTGGCATAACTGAGCTTTATATTAACACAAAGACAAAAGTAGCTTTAAATTTTTATGACTTATCGATCGTCTGCAGCAATAATCGATAAATAAACGAAGTTGCGACCTCTACGTCGCTTATAAAAATTATGGAACTGTCAATTCGGTATTATGGTAGACAGGCTTAACCCTCTAATGCCCAATAGTGCCTCGAGGCACTAATTGTATTATTATTATAAAAGTCATGCTTTTACATAATTTGATTTTTTTAGCAGTTCCTAACAAACGCACTAATTAAGTAATAGAAGATTTGAAAGCTCTACAAAGCTTTTGACGGTACTTTTTATAAATTAACATTGTTGCGTCCCCTTTGTCGCTTATAAAAATTGTGGGACTGCCAATTCGGTATTATGGTAGACAGGCTTAACCTTCTAATGCCGAATAGTGAGTGCCTCGAGGCACTAATTGTATTATTATTGTAAAAGTTCAAGCTTTTACATAATTGGATTTTTTTTTAGAAGTTCCTAACAAACGCACTAATTAAGTTATAAAAGATTTTAAAGCTCTACAAAGCTTTTCACGGTACTTTTTGTGATAAGCACATGTGTTTTTGCGGCATTTTGTGTGGTTTCGAGTTGTCAGCAAAAATAATTTTTTTAAATACCATAACAAAAAATAAAATCCGAATCTTTGAATGCTATAAAAGCTGTTCATAAATACTTAACAAATAAAATCAAAGTCTAAAACTTTTATACACGACTTAATTTTTGACTTAAATCCTTAAGGACTTTTTCAGATTTTCGCAACTTACAGGTAAACGAACCGTCCTACATAATTTTAAAGGTAATTTTTGAATTTAGGAGCCGAACAGTACCTTAAAAATTATTCATCCATTGTTGAACAGATATTTTCAAAATGGGCATAAGAGGGTTAAAGGTCTGTACGTAGTAGTCCGAACAAAACTGAAAAGTCCGTTTAGGGACCAAGTGCTGCAAGAAAGTACTTTGTGAAATCAAGATCGCTAAGATGCCTCAATATTATTTCTCATGAAGTATCGGTAATTTAGAACTATGTATCCACAATTTTCATATAAAACTTGCATTGACTCAAACAGAAAATAAAATCTAAATATTTGATTTTGTTTGAAAGCGTTTCAGACTGCTGCATATGGGTCTTAAGGCTAACATATAGTGTTGCTGGTGGTGACTATTGAGGGAACCTCAAAGCACTTCTGGTGCAGCTTTCGAAAAAAGCTTTTTATTCAAGTAAACGGAAAACAGATACTTAAGAGAACTTTGGCTGCGGAGGATAATCCGTTAACCCACGCCTCCTTGTCGACAGATCTGTAGTGTTGCAGCAGCAATACAGACAAGACCTGCATATAATATCCCTTTAGTAGTTGCTCCTGCAGCTTTTCAATAAATTCCATATAAACTGACACACTTTAGCCAAATGTATCTGCTGACGACTCCCATAGTACCAACTAACAATTCCATAGCAAAGACGACGACAATTTATAAATGAAAGCAACAGTGATGAGGGCTCCCTAAAGAAGGGAGAATAACAAATGCAATAGACAGTTGCTACTCCTTACGTATGTATAGGTATGTTGTTGATTTGTACTGCAAATTCAGTTCAAGGCAACTCTGTGCGCGGGTGTTTCAGTGTGTGTGTGTGTGTTGGGGTCATGTCATTGCCATTTACTCGCTAACTTTTCTCCACTCCTTTGGCTTTGCCAGTTTTTACAGTTGACTAAACAACAGTAAATCGCAGCAGCAGCAGCAGCTCTACCGTAAGACCCCTGTCAAAATGTTGCTGCCACTGCAGATGCCGCTGCTGCTGCTTATCATTGGAGGCTGCTGCCTTCATAGCCATAATCAAGCAGTGGCTTTGATGGAGAATGTGACAGCTGCCATTGCGGCTGCCACCGTCTCGGCCACAATGGCTGCAGTGGTTACGCAAACCACTCTACTGCCGACGTCGACGTCGTCGCTGGCCAATGACTATGACAACCTGACGAGAACAGCAGGAGAGAATGTCAGCGCCAGCTCCAATCCAAGCAGTAACAGCAACAACAACAACAACAAGTAAGTAAAGTGTGACGAAACCCAAACTGAGGTGGGCATGCTCCTGATGCAAGAGCTCTTCCTAGAAATTTCACCCGATATAGCACTAGCCAGACAGAAATTGATTTAAAATGTTTTCATGATTGATACCAAAATTGGCGCTGGGTCCTGAAGATCTTGTCACAAAGAAGTAACACACTGATGGAAACAGTTTAGAAGCCAAAGTGATGAGCCCATCACTTACTATATGCCTATTTCAGGGGTACGAAAGCGGATTGAATTTCCTTGCCCAGAGATAACTCTTATTCAATGCTTCCAACCAAGTAGGGCAGTAAAACAGTTTTCAGCCTTAGCCTAATCCCGCTCAGGTTATTTACAACTATTAAAATTCAACCGTTTGTTCCCCTATGCATATGCAGTCCAGACCACTTTGCCTACCTCTTCAGGTATTCTGTGTACCCCACGCACTTGACACTGTTAGCTCTCTACACAAACTCATTCCCTCATCTATCGTTACTAATCTTACTTTTGTTCTATTTGTTTTTTCATACTTAACAAACAACCGTGCTCGCCCGAGAAGTCCCAACAACAACAACAACCAGAACAACAGCAACAACGATGCCAGCTATGAGGAGAGCTACATAAAATTCTATACACCCAACAGTAATGCGTCCATAGCTGCGCCTGTTAGCACAACAACGACAACAACAACTGTTGCAGCAGTTGCAGCACAGCCACCGATCCAGCAGCAGGATATTATAGCCACAACTGGCTTAGGTGGCGGCGATCCCATTGCAGCTGGCAATGTTAGTATCCTGCAGCCCACGCTGCTGTCGCACGAAATCTTTGGCTCAGCCAGTCCCACCAAGGCCGAACAGGAGGCCATTTTGCGTGCGCTGGATTGGCTTAAGGAGAAGCGCGCTGCGGATTATGGTTGGGGCAATGACACACATGTTGTTATATTAGCCAAAGAGTTGTCCGGCGGCCGTGATCCAAATGACAGCGCCGATGCGCATATGCAGATTATTCTGGACTTGGAGGATACACTTTCGGTCAAGGAAATGGAAATTGAAATCTTGGCCATGCTCGATCGTCATCATACGTTGCCTAAGCCGCTTAATTTGGACAAATTGGCACGTTATGTCTTGGCGTTGGGCTCACTCTGCAAGGATCCCAAGCATTTTCACGGCCACGATCTGGTGGCTACGCTGCAGCATCATGAGCCAGCACAAGACATTGAGTTTGCTTTGACAACGCTGTCCGCGTGCAGTTCAGCTGCGCATGTGCGCAAGCGACAAATACGCCGCCTGCTGGACATCGCCAGCGGCGTGACGGACCAGAGCGTCGATGCCATAGCGATGGTCATACTGGCACTTCGCTGCATTGTGACCGATCACAGGCATCGGCATTTGCAGCACTTTGTACGACGGCCGGCGCGTGGTCTGGCCAGTCTACAGGATCAGCGCGGCAGCTTTGGTTCGCTGCGCAGCACGGCGCTGGCCATGCAGGCGTTGCAGGACTTAGAGTATGATCCGGCGGGCCATTGGAATCGTACGGCCGCATCGCGATATATACTAAGTCGACAGCGCGGTGATGGCGGCTGGAGTGAGGAGCCACTGCAGGATGGTCAGGAGCCAGATATAGGCGTGGGCCTGACGGCAGATATTATTTTGGCTCTTGGTTGGAAGGGTCTGGGCGCGGTGCGCGCACTGCAGTGTGACCATGTGATACGCGAGAGCAACGATCCAACAGGTAAGTCCAATGCGGGCATATGTATTGATACATTATTAACATGGAATACTTGACAGAAAATGGCGAGCCCAAGTTGGCTGTGCCCTACGGTCTGAGCTCCTCAGCAGAAGAATCGGATGCCAAGAACATTTCGTATACCTATACACTCTGGGTGGGCTCCAATGTAAGCGAGGCTTTTTCATTATCGCTGATATCGCCCAAGAATACGAGTTTCTTCAAGGCCATGACTCAGGCGGCCGAAATGGATCCAAGGTAGGCACTACTAGTTATATGGCCTAAACTTTCTTAATAACGTTGTTTTTATTGACAGATTCATTTTTGAGGCACGCGAATGGCCCAATGGTCACTATGTGCATACACTTTATGGCAAAAAGGAGGAACCACGAGGGTAAGCTGGGATAGTATTAGAATTCGAAGTGTAAAACTGAAACATTCGGCTCCAGGATAATCAAACTTCACATGAGAACAAACATCTTATAAAATTTTAGTCCTGTGAAGACTTCCTTTGAGACATTAGGAAAAAAAATATCGGGTATAGGGGTATATCAGTTTCGACAAGGGTTAGGCAACAAATATTTCTGGCTTTCAAATATTCTTAAGTCAGAAACATCCTAAAACAAAACTGGGACGGACTACCAGTGTATGATACATATGATAAAAACTTACACGGAAATAAGGAAAAGGAAGATCATCGTTTGGAAAATCTATTCATGTCGAAAGGAAAGGAACGTGGAGGTGGTAACTATTGTCAAGCCCTAAGCGCACTCCGTTTTCCAAACAATTTAAAAGAGTAGTAATCTTAAGAACTTATGACTATTTCATTTGCTCTTCATAAGCATAACGTTTTTTATCATGCTATCAACAAGCTTAAAGAATATGAGGGGGAGAGAGGATTTCGTGGTCCAAAAAAATCTAAAAATCCTTAGATTTTGGATATTGTCTTCCTCAGCCGGGAAAAAAGAAAGTAGTTTTCTTATCACGTCAAATTAAAGTCTGTGCTCCGTTAAAGGAATATAAAATAACTTTTCATAGCTTTTGATTATTTGACCCCAGATCCAAAGTGGAAATGGCGTGTCAAAGTTTTGAGAGAATTTTTTATTCTCAAATCAACTTACAACTTGTGACATACATATGCTCTTTTTGAGGATTAAATAAAAGTAGGAAACCAACATAAAAAATGCACCGAGTCCTTTACGCGAGGAGGAAACAAGGATGATGAGATAGGAGAGGGGCTATGTTTTCATAAAGTGCAAAAAGCAAATTCGGAATTTTTGAGGAGGATGTTAAATTTTAGATATCGCAAACTTATGACCGCACTTTTTTACCCTGTATCGTATGGTACAAAGGGCATATTAAGTTTGTGCAAGCCGAAAATGTAGGTAACTTACAGAAGGAGACCCGCCAAAGTTTAAGTTAAGTTTATGATCAGGGTGACTAGAGAAGTTGATTTATCCATGTCCGTCTGACCGTCATTCCATCCGAATGAACGCCTATTTCTCAAAGATGGTAAAAGCTAGAGCAACCATACTTTCGGATAAGATCCCTTATTATTCCATAGGAGACAAGTTTATTTTATTTTTATTTGATATCGGGGTTACATTATATACGTCCCATAGGGGTGTTTTAGACGACCTCGAAAAAGCCAAAGGTTTTAGATGGATAATTCTTTTTTTTACTGAGATATCATAACCCAATTTGGCATTCGGAAGTTTTTAAGAGTTCCCCAGCACTTATCAAATTTTATCGAAATCGGTTAACAATATCATATAGCCCCAATAGGACTTTATTGGACTATATTGTCAAAAAAAAAACGTGTGTGGTTTAAAATTCGACTGTTTTTTTGTTTGTTTATAAAAATATCGTAATCAAATTTGGCACAGAAATATCTTTTGGAGTTCGGATTTGATTGCAATGTGGTGGTACAGGGTATCCCAAAGTCGACCGCGTCCGACTTTAACCTACGCCATCTTTCAAGATTAAAGTTCTATATAAACTACAATATAACAATTATTACATTATTAATTACATAAGTATTTACATATGATTTTACTTGACTTTTTTAGGTATCACTATTGGCTGCTTTATCGACTGCCTGAAATACCTGATCCAAATAATACGCCCGGGAATCAGCTTATTGCGCCTGTTGGTACGTTACAGTCAATCAATATAATAAACTTCCGCCCTATGCTCCGACCAGGAGTGACATATATTATGTATTCAATTTTTGCTTTTTTTTGTACTAAATTGCGATATGTACTGTATGTCAAGGAGTAAATAATATTATGAACTAAATTGTATTCCCAGACATAAGAAACTTTAATATTTTTTACCTTTTTTTTCAACAGGTGTCGATGAGCTAATGGTGGAGGATGGCGAACATTATCTCTATTGGTATAAGAAACTCTAAGCACATGGAACGCGTTGCCGGCCTTAGTCAAAGCTAAAAAAAACAAAACAACAAAATACAAAAAAATGCTATAGAGCTATAGCTATAACTACTTATATATATAAATATATATAAATGTCTCTCTCTTTCTATATAAATATTACATGCATATATGTATAACTGAATAATCAAAAGTGCATACAAAATGCAAACAAACTCACACACACACATAGAGTCTAAACACATAATACTGCAGAAATACTAAGTATATATAAAATACAAGCATACTATACATAACATAACAAACTATCACTAGTAAATGTGTTTAGGTTATATGTCGAAAAAAAAAAAAAAAACAAATCACACAAAAAATTACGAAAAAAAAAGCTTCAAATTCAAATGCACAAAAACAACAAATACTCAACTAAAATCAAAGAGCAGCAAGTCCAAATATAAGGTATAGGGTGGGTTAGTACCCAAAAAAACAAAATAACTCAAAAATCGATCTCCTATGAAAGTTTATGTTGAAAGCATCTCAGAAGGCAAACATTTTTTGGAGCCACCCTAAAAATCGGCAACGTGACTTAGTCTCGATTTTAAAATAGTCTTGAAATCTTTCTCCAAAGTCAAACTTAAGTACTCAAATTTGGTACTCGCACTAGACGATTTTGTAAGAACTCGGAATCTTACCGTATATAAGTACTAAACAAATTTTTGATAAATAGTTTTTGGAAATATTTCAAAAAACATGTTCACAAATTTTTGCTTTATTTGACAGCTTTTTGTGTAGACCACACCAAAACCCAAAAAACTGTTTTGCATTATAATTTTGAAACTTTATGCTCGGTTTTTAAAGTTGAAAAATTTTAATTAAGAACTTGGCTACATATTCATCCCAAGCCATATTTTTTTGCTGTACCTTACATACTGCTATTTTATTCTCCTGAGTAAAAATTTTACAAGAAATTTCAAATATTTCAGCAGTTTCATGTTCCGACAGCCAGGGTCTCCTTCTGTATCTCTAACTACTAATTTGTCGAAACTCAATCAAATATAAAAATAAAACGTTCTATTAAACAAACTTTTTAAATTGATACATAACTATCATAGTTTAGTACTTAACCAAAAGAACGCTCTGGGCGTTTTATCAGAACCTAATAGGGATTTATATTTTCCATCATAAAATTGATCTGAATATTTGAGGAAAAAACTTACTAAATACTTCTTCTTTTTTTTCATAGCTATCATAGTTTGGAACTAAACCAGAAGAAGGCTCAGAATATTTGAGGAAAAAACTTATTAAATACTTGTACTTTTTGTCTACCTCATGAAAGATAGTTTTCATGATGCAAAATAAAAATCTTCATTAGGTTCTGATGCAACCCCAAGAACTACTTCTGGTTAAGTTCTTAACTATGAGAACTCTAAACAACCAAAAAGTTGGCTTAATAAAACTTTTAAGTGTTATATCTGTTTGAGTTTTGACGATTAAGTAGTTGTCACAGAGATACAGAAGGATGTCCTGGCTGTCGGAACAGAAAATTCCTGAAATATTTAAGTACCTTTAAAATGTTAAAATTTTCACTACTACTCAGTCTGTAAACAATGGTTGCAACACATATTACATATTCTTATTCTCTATGAGATACTCTACAAATTGTAAATCTTGGATTTGTTGCTGATTGACCCTACAATTCTACATACTACATAACATACATACATATGTATGTATAACAAAATGCTTTATATGTTACTTAAGTAAACGGAATAACAAAAACAAAGACACTAGTCAAACTATTTTGCCAAACTTGTCTTTAAGCTAACTTTTGGGCAAAAGTTTTGCCAAATTTGTTTGGCTTCAAAAATAAAACTCTACTTACACAGACACATACACCTACACTCACTTTACATGTATGCAAAAATGCATAGCAGTATATACCAAACACCGTACGTAACAATAAGTGATTGAAAATCATCCTTAGACATACATAACATATACATGGAATTAAAATAAAAAACAAAAAACTAGTTTTATATGAAAAGTTAAGTTATAAACTAAAGCCGATAGCAGATATATATATAATATATTATATATTATTACTATATAAAAGTGAACGAAAGTAACTAACACTAGCTAACTGCATATATACATAATTTAGCGCTATGTCATAAAGACTCATAAATAGCTTCTATAGCTGTACTCATACTATGCTCATCTAAAACTTAAACTCATATATTATATTATTCATAAAAATTTCTCAAAAGGCCAGCCACACTCACTCATTAAGCGACTCTCTCATATATGCTGTTCGCACTGGGATTGCAGCAGAATTGCAAGCGAATTGGTAACGATACAGTTTATAGCTCTGGTCACACTAAAAAATATTATTAGTTGCGATAGCACACGTATAACCAACAACCAGAGGCGGATTTCGAAGAAGTGTTTATGCAATGTGAATGAAGCTGGGAAGATATCGGCTTTCTGAGATAACTACTACAACACCTTGTTTTGTGGAGTTCTTTGATGCTATTGCGGAAACCTGACGTGCTGGCGTTTTATTTATAACCTTAAATTCATCTACAGTCTTCCCAAAGTGAACAAAATGTAAACAGCTGTTTCGTTCAAATTTGTGAAATTACTTTTATGGCCATAATTTTCTTCAACTTAAATGTGATCCAAGTAAACCCAACCACAGCTGATTCCAATCTGCTACTAGTCAACTTTCGTGCATTCCCAGTGCGTATAGGCCTATTAAACGCTCTCAGTTATCGTCAACTCTTGCGCGCTCATTACGACTGTTCAACTTAACCTCAAACTAACCTAACCTAACTTAATCCTAATTAAATTACAATATGTACTACTAAGCTTAACTTTATAAAAAGCAGCAAAGTAATCCGAACCAAAACAGCAGTGGTTTATCTTATAAGCAAATTGAGCTTTTTGTTTATGCAAAATCCCTCGAAAGAACCCCACTAAAAAGGAATTGTCCCTAAAAAAAAAAAAATAAGCAACAGCTGTTACACAATGTTGCATTTGCGGTTGCAGTTATTCTAAGCTCAGTAGCCTTAGTTCAATACATTTAATGTTTGTTAAGCACCTGTCCCAGCACCCTGACTCTACTTATATAAAAAAATGTACCAAGTCCGCAAAACAACTTGCATTATTCGTAATATGTATGTATATTTTTTTTTTTTTGGTTTTGTTTTTGAGTTTTTCTTGTTTTTGTGAGCGCAGCAGCAATAAAAGCTAACAACGATAGAGAAAGCAAGAAGAACAAAAAGCGTGAATAAAGATAATTGAAAATTAAAACTAAAAAAAAATTGTGTTTTTTTCGGAACATCCCGAATATAATATGGTTTGTGGGCTCTCATGGTGTCTTAATACGCCCACTAACGCCATCTATGAACAAACAGCGCTTTTAAGCTTATATACCTGGTAAGTCTATATACTGATTTTGAAGACTAGCATTTTAGAACACAGATTTGCAAATACAATAATTTGAGGGCTCTAGGCTTCATTTATCTAAATTAAAAAAAAAAAGTCGTACTTAACTATAGTTTTAATAGAATATTTGCAAGGTGACTATGAAGTAATATATTTTAAGATTAAAAATTTTTTTTTATATCTAAAGCCACATATTGATTTTTCAAACAATTGTCAATTTTACTGGGGGTCAGTTTTTAAAATTCAACTTTTAGATACAAAATTCAATTTCCGAAAATCGGGAGGAATTACATTTTGTTGTAAGACATGTAAAGAAATTTATAAAAATCGAGTGATCGTCGGAGGTATCCTTAAAGCAAAGCAGCCAAATGATACAAAAACCAATAAAATCTTTTTAACTACTCGAGTATATTTAAAACCGAAAAGTTAAGCTCAGTTTTATTTTTTTTTTCTGAAGATATACTTATAAACAATAAAGTGAATGAAGATTTCGTAGCTACATGTATCATGGTAAATGCAGGGTTTTTTTTTCTGAAAATGTTCGCGAAAGCTCATAAAATACAAAATCTTAACTTTGATTGCCAATAACTCAAAAGCCTTTTATTATAATTTAAATTTTTTTTCTGCACTGGATATCTTAATATGTGTAATATAATATTAAATTGTCATTTGTCCAAATTTTGATTTTCATCAGGAGGACTTTTGGCCAAAATCTGGCCACGCGGGCCCATTGTATGATGGACTAAGCAGCAAAATTCAATTTTGGTAAAGGAGGCCAGAATCAAAAAACTGATCGACTGTGAACAACTAGATCGAAAGAAGCAACTTGGGCCAAAAATTTCTTGATCATAGCTCCTTTGATTATAGGAGACATGCATATATCGTGGGGGATCATTTTTTTATAATATATGATGGCACACAAGCCCTACGCACAACCATGGGTACTTAGGTTCGTTATCTCGTAACCCGCTGAAGGGAGAAGAAATGGAGAGATAGCCAAAGCTTGATAGATTTCCCTTGTATACTGATCATTCTGGTATAATTTTTGTGGAGTTTAATCATTTCAATAACTTTAAACAGATTTACCTTATCAGTACAGGGTTGAAAAACTTTGAATCAGTTGGGGCCGTGGCATGCAATATCTGAGATTTGATTTGTATTGATACATTGAGAGGTGTATTTGAGAAAAATTGTTTTATCGAACTATGTACATGGTAGGTTGTTGAAGGAACTTTTTTTTGCTTATTACACACTCGTGAGTCTAGATATAAATTTTGGTGAGTCTCACTTTTGGAACTACATAAATACATTAATATGTGTATATTAGTGTGGGTTAATTTGCTTGGAATCAAAAAAAATGTTCTAGGGCTCTTCGCGATTTGATTTTGTGGGTCATTCTAAGAAACTTTGGCCAAGAAACTATAGGTCTAAAACGTATTTCGAGTCGCCCAATTTTTCAAAATAGAGTTTTTTCAAATTATACTTATAAAAATCGAATTAGACATTGCATTCATAAGGCCAAAAAACGTTATTTTTACTCTAGCCAAATATGTATATGGGAGTTTTTGAGGTCGAGGAATTAATTTTTGACATCTATTTTAAATTTTGAGCGACAGAGGTCGCTTTTGTGTTTTACAAATTTTTTTTTTTAATTTTCAAAATGTTGCGAAAGTTGATGAACTTTTTTTCATTGTGCAATCTCAAATTTGAAGTTTCCAAATTATACAGCGTTAAAAAAATATTTAGCCTTTGACGACATACATAAATTATATTCAATCTATATTTTTCTATTTACGCTCTAAATATACATAGGTACAATGCATATTTTTCCTTATTTGATTTTAATCTTTATTTTTCAAAATTTAAACTTAAGACATACTTATAGAAAAGCAAGTAATTAGAAAAGAATACATATAAATAATTTTTTTAAGTCTTTCTTACGGTCAAGTCAAGGGAATTTTTTAAGGCTTTCTTATATGACCATCATAACTTCTTCTAGATTCTGTTCTAATATTCGTTTCGACATCCTGAACGTGACAGTTGAACATTATTGCTTTTGGTTTTAGAGCTGTTAACCAATCATAGTATTGGTAACTATAACAATAATATGTTGTACATATGACATATGTATAAGTACATATAACTTGGTTCTACACATCTCCTATCTTTTACATATATATTCCAAACCTATAACCTTGATCCTATGGCTACCATGAGTAATATACTATATTCTTACTGTTCTAATAACAAAAACAAAAATCACTTTCATTGTTTTTTAAAACTTGCATTTTATTTCATTTTAATTTCACCATTTAGCTGAATTTTTTTTTAAAGCATAAAGTATACAATAAAATTTTATAGTTTATATAATTTTTTTTATAACAATAATTGCGCATAAATTGTTTGTTTAATTACATATTCGAATTTTTAAATATTTTAACAAAGTTGCACATTTTTAATTAAAAATTTGCATAAATTATGTTTTACATTTTGTTATTGCTAAAACATTAAGTTATTTAATTTACATTACGACAATTGGTTTTTGTGTTTATTATTTTTATTTTATTTTAATTCATATATGAATAAATTCATCGAAAATTGTTGGAGTTTTTGCTTTTAATTTAAGAAGAATTACAATTCAAAATTTTGGTTACAGTAAAATATTTTCTTTTGTTAGAAAATTTTATTAAAAAGTGAAAGGGAGAATGCCTAAAGTTTTGGAAAACTGAGAATTCTCAGTATTTAATGACGGTATATATTTCTTTTTCTATATGTTTTAACTAATTTTTAGTCTTTTACTTTTAGCAAACATAAGAACCTAAGCTAAAGCCTTATATAGAATGGGTAGTACGGCCATACATATGTTTTAAAGGCAAAAAAGTTATATAAAAAACTTTTAAAGTAAATGATTCGCTTGCATATTCAGCTTAGATCTCTTTTTTATACAATTAACAATTAGGTTTTATAAAAAAAAAATCAACTTTAGTTTAACAATTAATGCCATGTTCGCTTTACATAGTTCATACAATGCACACATCAAAACATTTAGCTGAAGTATGCATATACATATTTAGTTATTTATTTGTTTTATATAATATATTATATATATGTTTTTGTAGTTAATGCTCACTACATTTGAAAGAAGGCCGCATAGAGCACAAAGGCAACAGATTTACAACATCAAACACTTTACAAATATATATACATATATATACTCGTTTAGTACAATGTAGTATATTTTATATAGAGTATACAAGTTACATACTCTTGTGCTTGTATATGTTCTACAAATAGTTGATATATAAATTATACAGTCGCACAAGCACAAATACACACGCGCAGAGATTAATTACTACATACAACTAGCGGGATGGATCTCAATAAGCAACAAATATAAATAGATCAAAATTTAACATAGATTCATAGATAAATATGTATAAAGTATAATAGTTTAGTTTAATGGAATTTCATTGGAGTTTACTTTATATACCTTTGCAGTGGGCAAGTTTTAGCTGTCTGGCTGATTGTTAGTTAACTATTTCCCAAGTTCGACTTCTTAAATACTTGGATTACATAAATTTGCTTTAAAATCACGCATTAGTAAAACTTAGTCTAGCAATTATTAAATTTGGCAAAATATATATAAAGGCTTTTTCCAGATTTCGATAGAGTTCATAGTTACAAAGTCGATTTAAGTTAAATTTAAGAAAAATTTGTTATGAAATATATTTCCACTGCAAGAGCATGTTAACTTGGCTTGCCATAGCTAAATTTTTCATCTAGATTTATTTTAATTTCCAATTTCTTGATTCTTAATTTTGAGTTGTCGTAACTTTGACTTACGTAAGATTCGGCATTGAGTAGACTCAGTTTGTTTCTATATAGTAGTTAATTATGTATGATTCATTCATGGAAACCATGCATAAGCGTAGCAAACAGGACAACAACATATTGTGCTTAGATTTATAAACATTTTAATGTAAAAAAATTTGTTCATTTTATAGTTTCAATTGATTGCAATTTTTGTGTGTTTGGCTGTAGAAGTGGGTACGGCATAAGCTAAAGCTGGTACTTATAGGAAGTTGATGATTATATTAAAATTATGGGTTTAGCTTAGAAAGCTACCAGCGTGCTGCATCTCTTTCTAGCTTTATATCCGACCCTGTCGTTGCCGCCTACATAGCAAAGCTCAATTGCAAGGCATTGCGCAACTCATTCAGCACCATCGAACCAATAACCATTTTTTCGCAATTGACCAACAAAGTCAGCGCATCATCCTGCTGCCATTCCAAGGTCAGCAGCACTAGACTTTTTGAGGCCAACGTCTGTCCGGCAAAGCAATGTAGCTGCGCCGTGGCCGAGCTATGCGTATGCGCTACATTAATGCACTCGAAGACCTTTTGTTTCAGCGCAGAAACGTCCACTTGCTCACGCTGCACACCACGCAGCTCGCACTGGTGTTCATTCATGCCACGTAGCTTGTTGCGTTCATCCTTGTGCAAGCTCTCGCTGATCTGCACGGCGCGCACTAGCTCTCCAATTGGCGGCTTCAGTGTCACTCGAGAGCTTCCCGCACTGGATTGCAGCTCAAAGTCAATTGCATGCGTGGAGTCATTGAAATCCATGCCCAAGACTCCAGTGGCTATTTGCTGTGGCTGTAATTGGGCTATAGGCGCAAAGTCACTTAGTTGCATGCCCGCTGGCAGCGTTTGCTGTCCCATGCGTATGTTTGTTATCTCTTCAGAGGCACGATTTTGGAATTGCAGCTCAATGGAGCACATGGCTGCCGAGTAGAGATGTGGAGCACGGGTAAAGCGATAGGCTAGTTGCAGGCCATGACCCGTAACCTTGTTAAGCAGCTCCTTATGCTTAAATTCGATGTGGGAGGGTCCGACAAGCTCGATGCGATTACGCGCATGTTGCGGCTGCAGAGCTGACAGCATGGGCGTGCCTGTAAGTATTATATATATTAGCAAAACGTGTATTTAAAGATGAAATACAGATGTAGTAAAATGTACAATTTTGAAGAGCACAAAGATCATATAAGAGCAGACTTGTCCGCATTGGATTTCAAAAGCTTGGAAACAGCCTTCACACTTTCTACATATTTTAAATTTATTGCGCTTTTCCCACCCAATTTCCCATCCCACTTACTTAGCTGTGATTCAAAACGTCTGTCTTACCTGGTGTTAAAAAGCCGCCCAATGAGGGCGTCATTACAGGACCAATTGGCGGTATATCATCCAAATCAAGCAATAAGTCTAAATTGCTTTTGCTCGGCTCAGTTACTGGCTTTGCAACGACTGAAGCAGTAGTTTTTGTTTCCCGCTTCTTCTCATGCTCGCCATCAGCATCCGATTCACTGTCGCTGTTGCTACTGCTGCCGCTATAGGAAGATGATTCAGCGCTGTCCGAGGTGCCTGAGTTGGCATTATTGTTGTTTATGCTGGTGACAGCTGCAGCATTATCGCTGGCATTAACCAGCTTGGACGAGGCTTTTTCCGCAGTTGGAGTTTTGTCATCAGTTTGTTTTTTCTTGCTTTCATTTCCGCCATCGCTTTCGCTGCTCGAGGATGACTCACTGCCCGATTCACTGCCACTGCTGGCACTGGTGCTAGACTCTGAATAGGCAGAAGATTTATCCTCCGATTCAGACAAAAAGTTCTTTTCATGTTTGCTAGGCTTGCCTGTGACTGTCGTTTCATTTCCTGTTCCAGTTGGGCTATCGCCTGGCAGCTTCTCCTGCATGTACCCTGCAATATTACGCACACTGGCATCGGGTGCCTCCAACGGAAAGACGGGCAACTCTTTGTAACCTGTTGCTCGCATATTAAGGTAATGTGACAATGAGCCCAGCTGGAAGGTGTTAGTGTCACGATACTTGCTTTCCGGTACAGGCGCCGGCTTGGCAGTTAAAAAGATTTTGCGTGCATGCTGCGAGAGTATGGTGCTATTGCCGCTGGCGGGAAATATGATCTGGCGCAGATATCGCGCACGATCACGCACATCATAGTTTGAGTCATATCGCGCCAAGGTGAAGACATATTGGCAGAGCAGAGAGGTCTGCTGTGGATTGGTTAGGTAGAGCTTAACGCCAAGGTTCAACACTTGCAGTTTAACCACATCCTGCTCGTCTACAAAAGATTTAGCCATTTTGCGCAACACATCAGGTGCTATTCGCGGCACCTTTTCGTTGTATTCACCAATTAGCCAGATTATGGATGCGCGAGCTGCAGCTACGGTTATATAATCAATTAACTTGGCCATTTGTGTAATGATTTCAAAATGCTCGGCGGCCTTGGTTTGCAGAAGCTTCTTTATGACCACCACGCTCTCGGCCACAACGTGTTCTACATAAATAAAACAAGTGTCTTACTTCGATTAAGATTAAATACTAATCTATTTACTACTTACCATCATGATTAGACAAAAGATGTACCAGGCCGCTGAGACATGTTTCGGTTACCTCTTTTATGCTGGCTGCGCATCGCCCTATGGCCTGTATTGTAGCAGCTACAAATGAGCGATCAACACTAGATATATAGGTCTGAAACTCGCGTAGTATTAACGAGATGCTAGACGCTGAAGCCAAATTTGTTAATATATCCAGCTTAAGCAGCTTCAGATGTGTGGGATCGCTGGTGCGCACGAAGAACGACTTTATATGCGGCTCAAAAATGCCCTTGCGTTTCGTGGACATGGAGGCAATGCAAGTGAGCACCACGCTTTGCACTTCCTTGTGTGAGCGCAGCAAACGTATCAAAGCCTTAGCAATTAGCTGCACTTCATTTCTAGGCGCCACATGATGATATAGCTGAGCTACAGCCATGACCACGGAAGCGTTACGAGACTGCAGCAGCGGCTTGGTTTGACGCAGCAACAGGCGATGATCCAGATCAATGTGATAGCTATTGCTTGGAGAATTCGGTACGCTACGCTTGCTGCCATTGTTGTTATTGTTATTGTTACTGTGCGTTTTAGTTTTAGGCCCCTCGTTATCGTTATTGTCTTCATCACTGCCGCTGCCGCTGGCACTGTCTCCACTAGCATTGCTAGATTCATCATAGAACCGTTCATTGGCAGGTGCGTCGGTTTGTTGACATTCCTCCTCATCCGCATTGGGATCAACAAACTGTGTACGCGCATAACGCGTCAGCATATTGATAATAATGACCTGACCCCACTCGTCCACATCGACAAGCAGATTACACAGCTTGCGATAGTTCTTGTGTATAAGATCCACACGTTCCGGACACACCTAATGCATATCAAAACATATATGTATAAAGATTTCGCAATATAAACAAGTTTACAAGTTCTACCTCATCGAAGGCCATGACAGCTGACCCCACTACCAGTGTTGTGCGATCGGAAAGCAGCTTTTCAATAACCATCACCAGCTCATCCTTTTGCTCGGCATCCAGTGAGTATAGCTTGGGTATGGCATGCGCTGCAGTTTTGCGCACATAGGGACTCAAATCTGCAGCGCTATCGCGTATGGCTAACATGACTATGGGCACAATCATGCTCACGCGTATGGAAGACAGCACGCGCAATGCAGAAGCACGTATAAGCTGATTGGGATCTTTCAGCGCACGCTGAAATGTCGATATAGAAAGCAAAGCCAAGTCCTGCTGCTCTTCGGCGTAGCGCACCAGGTACACGTAAACAAGTTTCTTGACCTCAATGTTTTTAGAAACAACATTCTTAACAACTGCTGGAAACAAATCGCTGGCATCACGTCCACGCGCTATCATGCCTATGATGCGTTTCATGGCCTCAAGCTTAAGTCCATCCTTATTGCTATCCAGCATCTGTTTAAGATCATCATGTTTGCGGCCATCACTTTGAAAGAACGCAGCGCCACTGGCTGGATCGGTACCAAATTCTACATCCAGACCCAATTGTGGGCGCTCGACATAGGCGTTAACCGAGAAAGGACTGATTGAAGTGTTTTGCTGCATGCTTGAAAGCTATTAGAGGGCTGCTGCTGCTGATTAAAGTATGCGTGGGAGTGTTGCAAAAATGGTGAAAGCGTCGTCGTTGTATGCGTCGATGAAAGGCTCTTGTCGGTGCTGTGAAACCTGCTGTAGAGCACTTGGTTAATTGTTTAAAAATAGCACTGTGCATGCATAACTGTTGCAATATATATATATCAGTTATGTTTTTTCTGTCGTATAAGCCGGTACTTTATAGTTTGGCTTTTATAATTTCTTAAGAACTTTTCATTTTTGGCTGCCAACAGCTGCCACCTTGCAGAAATATGATTTGCTGGTTTTGCAATATCGCGGTGTGGCAACGCGCAACAAAAGTTGATGACGTGCGCGCAGTGCACAAAAACGCGCCAAGTTGAAGTTTTCTGCAAAAATGTGTGATATTATTCGTGATACAAATAAAATTTAATTTGTAGCCGTCACTTAAATACTTATTTATTAATAAACATTTGTAAAGCTTTTTATTTGCTAAGGACGTATAAATACAATTTTCAGTGAGCCGTTTTGCAACACTAGGCTGCTTCTATTTACTTGTGCTGCTGTTGTTGTTGTTACGCCGCTGAATGGTGGAGTTGTCAAACAGCAGAGAGACAGGGCTAAATCACATTATTTAATGGGCGGCCGCTGGTACTACAAAAAATCAAATTTAACAAGCAATTTGAAATAGACTAAATTAAAATGAACTTTCCGCTAACCAATGCAAATAAAGACAATTTACGTGCAGCCTGCAAAAAATGCGGCTATGCAGGTCACCTGACTTATCAATGCCGCAATTTTCTCAAGGTAAGCAATGCCGCATATACAAAACAATTAACTTAATTGTGCTTACTATTACTTAGGTTGATCCCAACAAAGAGATTCTACTGGATGTTGAAAGCACCAGCTCGGACTCTGAGCTGGACTACATTACGCCGCTCACTGAGCTGCGCGCTCAAGAGCTCAAAGGCGGCGCCGAGGCGGTAGCCCCAGCAAAAAATGTTGTAGCTACAACAACGAAAAAGACGTCGGACAAAAAACGCGAGAAGAAACGTAGCAGCAATAATAGCAGCAACAAGGCTACCAGCAAACACACAAAATCTATCAGGCACAAGAAACGTAAAAGGAAGAGCAAGAAGCACAAAAAAAGTCTGACTGAAAGGAGCAGCAGCGTCAAAACAAAGTCAGCCGCCTCCAAAGATCTGGCCAAGAAGCATAGCAGCAGCGGTGGTAGCAGCAAAAAGTCTAAGCGTCGTCGTGCTTCCAGCACTAGCAGCAGCAGCTCATCCAGTTCATCATCAAGCGATACTTCCGATTCAGACACTAGCGACACCGAATCTGATTCCAGCGATAATGAGGAATCTAGCACTAGTGAATCAGATGAGTATGGTCGCAAAAAAAAACGCCAGGGAAAATACAAACGTAAGGCAGAGACCGCTGCTCTGCGCCGCAAGAAGTCAAAGGTCAAGCGTAAGCGTCATCTTGCTGGTGGCTCCAGTGCTACAGGCGGTGGCAGCTATATGAGCAGCCTCAGCGATAGCAGCACCTATTGATCCATTTAGTTTGATCTTATCTAGTTTTTAGGTTAAACACGTTGAAATATCAATTGGAACATACTTAGGCTAAAATAGATAGTCACTATTTTATGTAGTTACAGTACACACACAACTTTTGCAACACGCAACTAAAGTCAATTAGTTAAGCGCATTTTAATGCTCAACACAGCGCTTCCCTAGTAGAACAACACTGACTGCCCGCCAGATACACTCTCACACAAACACACCAACACAAACACATACACACAAAATGTCATGAATTCTAGACTCGTCTTAGTTTTAAGCTCCATTCAAAACACGTGCCCACACCTGCCATGACGGGGCTGTGCGTTTAAAGAAATCATTGGCAAGCTATAACCATTATATATCTCATATGTTTATAAAATGAATTGAATTGAATATATGTAAGATGTGGCAGCATTTATATATATGACTTGCCTCCAATGTGTACAACAAATAAATGTATACACGTTTAAAATCGTTCAGTATTTATGTATGGATATGTATGCAGATGGGAAGTAAATAAAATATTTACATTTTGGTGAGAAAATTAACTTGCTCTAGCAAATCTTTTGTTTTTATTAGTTACCCCAAGAGCACGAATAAAGTTGGATGCGTGAACCTAAATAATGTTGTTATTAAGTCCAATACATTATCGATCTTCACCTTTCATAAGTATCATGTCTTTGTAAATCTCTAATTCTTTTTTATACAGATATGGGAGTTGATTTTTCAAGTTTGCAAAAAAATATGTTCTATTCATATAGCAAAACAAAAATATTCTATGTCAAAAAATGTTTCCGAAGTTATACATAATAGATAAATTATTTATACAAGTAGTGTTGAGTTTTTGGAATTTCAATTTGTTTTATCTTATAACACATTGGAATACATATTCCGGAATGAATATTGCCGAAAAATTGCACAAATATTTAAATTAAAAATTGATAAGCTCTTAATTATTTCGTAAGAACTCAAGTTGTTCTTAAAATTTCATTGAACATACCAACATGTAACTTTTTTACATGAACACACGGCTTAAGAGTATAATACAAAAAATACAATAGCGTAACGATACGCCTTGGTGTCCAAGTCCACAAGCTGTTTTATTAGCTTGGTGGTGATAGATTCTTTTCACAAGTTATCCCCTGGCTGACTGCATTTTTCTTGGTAATGACGCAGCAAATTTTGCAGCTCTAAGATATAGTTTTCTTGTTTACAAATTTTTTCTGCAGATTGCTCACATTTTAAGCATTCTGCTGGTACGCCTTGGCAGCTACATTTATGGGGCTTGTTAGCAGAATCCACCTGATCAGTCATAGCCTTAAGCAAGGCCCTATTCTGAATTTCCAATTCCTTGTTCTGCAGCAACAGCTCCTTACAGCGCGGGCAAGTAGAAGAGCGATACTCATTTAAAGCCTGATCCTTTGCTTTAAGACTCTTTACAAGCATTCGATTCTCCTTCTTCAGATTGAGCAGCTTTTGCTCGAGTTCCAGTAATTCATCTTCATTATCGTGCAGCGGTGAAGTAGAATATGGCTTTATATCTGGAGAGCTGGGAAGTTGTTTGTTACCAAGAAACGTCATCGCTTTTAGTATGGCATCCATTTTCTGTTCCATTACCCCCTTATTGTGCTGCTCGTTTAAAGTATCATCAGTCTTGCTGCTGCTATCGTGCTGCTTGCTGGACTTATTACCATCCAGTTGCGTAGCAACGCTTTCTAAAAATATTGCCAGCCCCTCTTCGCTTTTAATATTCGGCAAAGACGCAGTGGGCGAATGCGAGCCTTCCGACATATTGCTTATGGCATCTTGGGATATTTCCTCGCTGCTGCTATCACAGGGTGGTGCATGATCTCGAAATTGACGTGGGCGTGGCTGAGGTTGCGGCGGTTCTGCTGCAGTTTGAACATTTTCATGCGAGCTTACTAAAGGTGATGACGTAGACTTGCCTGTTTCTGTACTTGTACCTTGTTCTACTCTTTGTTCGTTGCCAACACGATCCACATTTAGACCTAAATCATTCATTGCCTTGGTAAAGTCCTGCTCGTCCTTTTGGGAATCAAAACTGACACTCCAAAAACGATGCTCAGAATCGTAAAATTGCATGTATGACTCGCGTAATATCACATTGTTCCCTTTAGGACCTATCAGCAGTGTTGTCAGAATATTATTTTGGCTTTTGTATATAATAAGCTTGACTCCACCTAAGCTGGAGCGTGACAATGCCACGCCCACACGACCCACATTTTCGCTGCCATTGTAGCAATAAGCTACTTTTGCTAGCACTGTACTCCATTTTTCGGCTGGCTTTGCAGCCCCCTTGCCATCACTGTGAGTCTCAGTTCCACTTGTTGTCTGTTTCTTCGAATCAGGCTGATACCGCAATGTGTTTTTTGATTCCCTGCGTAAAGGCATATTGTCGTCCTCAAATATCTGCTGCAGATTACGAGAACCTGACTGGCTGTGTATATGAAAAGGGCAGCGCTTTAGAATTATAGATTTTTTTCCCTTGTCATCACTTACTTGTGCAGCTTGTCGGAAAACTGCTGATTGGAATTTTGCTGATATTGCGGTGCGGTTTTTGAGTCCTTGCGTATAGGTTTTTCATCCTTCTCAAATATCTGTTGAAGACCGCGTGGAGCACCATGGCTGCGTTGTAAATAAAATAGTTATTTTTTTAAATAGCTCTTTGTTAAAGCAATTTATGTATGCCCTCACTTGTGTAGGTCATTAAAAAAATCCTGATATGAATTATCGCCCAAATCCATATTAATAGTGGGCTAGTCTATTGCTTCATCAAAAACTGCATACTATATGCATATGCCGACATGTAGCTTGAACTTGGCAAAAAATATGTTTGGTTTAAATAAATGCCTAACAAAGCGATAAAAGCAAACAGCTGTGTGTGCATATGTTTTGATATTATCGATAACGATGCTTAAAATTGTGTCAAAGGCGTTGCATTTACCAACACTTCAGAGAGTTTTCAAGAATTATCGGCCAATTTAAACACAGCCACATGTTTAACGGCCTTTATTTATTGCTTAAAATTTAACAATCTATTTGTTAAGTAACTAGTTTAAGCATAGCCTGTCTCATCTTGGCTACTTGGCATTTGTTTACTATTTTTATTTATTTACAATTTTGTTTACACACTATTTGGCCAACGTGTCCAAACGAACGTGCTGTTGTTACAACATTGTTGAATCAATGAGATAAAGCCTACAAATTTATGTTTGTAAGCTAAAAATAAATACAAATTTTCAATTATATACACATGTTTATTGATTAAATGGTTTGTTATCAAGAGTGAGGGCTTGTTCCCTTTCAATGTCTACAAAACACGATTTTAATGCGCATTTTTGCTACAAATCAAGGCTAATTAACAGATGTTACATAAAAATACATAACTCTTCACATGTTTGTTTAGATTTTTTGCTTAAAAATTCCCTTTTTTTGTTGTTTGTTTTGCAAGGTTATTGTGGTAGACAATTATTGTATTCTCGTTACGAGTAAAATTAGGGGAATGTCACGAAAAATCCGTACAAAGTGCAAGTGTCAAAAACCAGCTTTACTGAACAATGCATTTTATCTGAACTGCAAATTTCAAGAAATTATTTTACCCATTCACTGCGTCTGTTTCTGGCACCCCTAAGACCTTTTCCTAGAACCTCAATTCAAATCAGCATACGTACTAATTTTTAATCTGGTTGTATACAAGCTACAGTAACAAAAACCGGTACCTCCGTGTACCTTAATATATTCCCCTGCAATAATTGTGCATGGTAAAAATAAATATAAAAAAACTTGTTTTCAACTTACATCCTATGTTTACAAATGTATGTCATATGTGTACATAAATATGTACATATATTTCAATATATCAACCCCGTCAAATTTTGGTACAAATTATTAATGTTCGGGAGGGTGCAGAGTATAAAATAGTCAGTATGTCTCCACTGAAAGCGGCTTACTTCTTTCGTATAATCTTGTGTATATAAATGTAATAAAATAAAGGGCGCCGAATTATTTATCAGGTAACATTGCTTACAAAATTTTGAAAACAACATGTTGTTGTTAATAACTTTTCTTCATTTATCACTGAACTTAACAACAACAAAAGAAACGGCCGCTGATTATGATAAGCTGTTTATTGAAATTTCTGCGCGTTTATTTTTTGTTTTTCTCTTCTTTGTTATTGTTGTTGTGGTTCTTAAACCTACGACAACGACAACAAAAAGGATAAAGTGTGTGCGTTACAAAACGCACGTAGGCAAAAGCAACAACAACAAAAACAACCGCTTAGCCTAGCTAAAACAGCTGATAGACACACACAAAGTTTCTACATACAAATGAATTAATGCATTTTATGCTACTCTATGTACGAAGAAGCACAAGAAGTAGCAGTAAAACAAGTTGCAAAAATTTTCTGCGCTTGCGTGTGTTATGTATACAAACAGACATACTTATGTACACATTTACATACATATGCATGTATGTACGTATATCTGTATGTACTATGCTGCGGCGTTTCGATTCACCATGTGGACGTGCCGAAAGGCGCATACAACTTACATCTGGACACAAGCCGGCTCAGCTTTTGCATGTGCATTGAGATAATGCCATGCCCTCGATGTTGAGAATGATAATGGAGTTATTGTATTTAAGCTTGCCGCAGGGGGAGCTCAAATGTGCTGGCACGAAAATAACAACACGTACGCCAAAAAATAATGGCGTTGCGGAAATCTCAAAACTTGGAAACCTTGAAAAGTGCGGCGACAGCCTAGAAAAGTAAGACCGGCTGCTCTACGGTAAGAAAAAACAACGCGAATCGAAGAGCAGATGCTAAGCGCGTATGTATATGTATGTAGTATGTAAATAAAACAAACATCGTTAACTGGCGCTAAGCTTCACCACAGTGTGTCTGCGAATAACGATTAACATAAAATAATTAAATACATATACACATGTACATATGTACACACCTACATACATACATATTTATGTAAATACATAATATGTAAACGGTGTTAACAAATAAACAAACAGCGTTTATATTAATATGTTGCAAGGCATTTGCTCTATCTACATAACAACATGCATAGATAAACTGCTGGTCAGCTGAATAGGTTCAGTTGAGTCTTTATTTACAAATGAACAGCCCAAAAACTGTTTGATTTTAAGGAAAGCATAGAAATCAGTCCAACAATGTTATATACATACATAGGCACATAGAAATAAGCGAATGTGTTTTTGTAGCCATATGGACTGTCCAATTATAATTTTCCCGTCGCAAAGACTACAGTGCGCCAGTACTTGCTCCAGTTCATCTGTTTTCAATCAAATCTAAGGCTGCACAGCTTACGAAATTGGAAAATAAAGTTTGGATTATTAATAAGTAACGAAAAATCGAATCAAAATTATTGAAATTTCCTATAGAAAAGAATTGACCTGCGCTTGTAAAGACGAACATTGCTCTCTAAGATAACAGTTCAGTTATCTTTATTTTTTGTTCGAAATTTAAAAACCTGTATAAACAAGTACACTTGGTATGGAGCCAATTTTTTTTGTACTTATGTATTACCAGTGTTCTTATATAATACTTACACAAGCATAATGTACGTACTTGTGCGACAAATAATACACTAAACATATTTTGTTGAACAGCAATGTTTGCATTTTCTGCGTTGTATCAGCTGAGCTTCTGCTGTTGGAGAACAGTAGCCAATTGTGATAAACTAATTATTTAAAACTAATACATACATTTGTATGTATGTGTTTACCGGCTCCATATGCTCAAATGCGCCACAATTTGCATTAGCATTTGACCCTGTTTTTGTTGTTGTAGTGTGCATTGAACCGGCGCTCAGTTTGTCGTACGTGACTCTTTGACAGCCACCGCGATGTTCTTCTACACACGTACGCAAATGCATGCCACACACTCATACATAGACACTTATGATATTCATGGAGTGCAGTGCCCTCTCTATAAAGAGAGAATGAGAACCACTTACCCATTCTATAGATTCTGTGGTCTCTGTGTGGATAAAAAGCTGCAGCTTAAATTTATTTCTCGTTAACGAAAATGTGACTTCTTGAACACCAACTTAGCGTTTTCCAGCGTTTCTAGTTGATATTGATTTGATAGATACATGCACATATGTACATGCATACATATGTACATACGTACTAGTTTCTTTTTACATAAATACAGATACAGGTCCTTAGGGTCACAATACAGGATACGTACATATAAGCAGAGGTGGGCACGAAAAATAACGGAAAGAGCACTACAACAACATCAAGAAAAAAGGTCGAAAAAAGGATGCTCGAGTAGGGCCATAAAAATCGCACACTGTGTGTATTTTGTTTTTGTAATATTCTGCGAGTCGAGCGAAGGCACACATTGTGTGTATTTTGTTTTTGTAAGTTGCTGCGAGTCGAGCGAAGGCACACATTGTGTGTATTTTGTTTTTGTAAACTCGGCGCGTCGCCGACGATCTGCTTGTGCGTGTACACTGACAAAATTTTGCAACACATTCAAAGAAACAGAAAAGTCATATGAGTTTATATGACAATTTTAATTTACCAAAAAAATTACTGGGTCTTACAGTTGCCAAATTAACTATATTTCTGTGCTCAGTGTACTTGTGCGAATTTTTCGTCCGCGAGCACCAATAAAAACTACCGTTACGGTCTAAAAAGGGATGCTCGAGTAGGGCCATAAAACTCGCACACTGTGTGTATTTTGTTTTTGTAATATTCTGCGAGTCGAGCGAAGGCACACATTGTGTGTATTTTGTTTTTGTAAGTTGCTGCGAGTCGAGCGAAGGCACACATTGTGTGTATTTTGTTTTTGTAAACTCGGCGCGTCGCCGACGATCTGCTTGTGCGTGTACACTGACAAAATTTTGCAACACATTCAAAGAAACAGAAAAGTCATATGAGTTTATATGACAATTTTAATTTACCAAAAAAATTACTGGGTCTTACAGTTGCCAAATTAACTATATTTCTGTGCTCAGTGTACTTGTGCGAATTTTTCGTCGCGAGCACCAATAAAAACTACCGTTACGGTCTAAAAAGGTCGAAAAAAGGATGCTCGAGTAGGGCCATAAAAGCGCACACTGTGTGTATTTTGTTTTTGTAACATTCTCGGTTTTTTGCGTGTGCGTCTGGCAGGCGCCACTTACAAGACCTAACGGAAAGAGCACTCGGTGCAAAAATGTCCAAGGCGTTTTTTGTACTGAGTGCTCTTTCCGTTATGTCTTTTCTGTGGCGAAAGATAGGCGCACAAGCAAAAAGTGCTCTTTCCGTTATTTTTCGTGCCCACCTCTGCATATAAGTATACATATGTTGGTACAAACATATGTGTGTTTGTGCATACATACATAGAACTTCTTTAAAAGATTTCGTTATTATGTTATGTATGTTATGTGCATATGTATGTATAGACAGTTAAATAGGATATACCATGTTACATTTTTTTGCACCTGTTTTTACCACAATTTTGAAATTGTAGTGCGCTTTGGGCTAGGAATCACCAACAGAGTACTCTTGACATTTGCATACTCTTCGGAAATTCCCAAAACTGAAACAAAGCAGTTTAAAACTTTATTAGAGAGAGCATCTATCTCGTAGCACTTGGCTAAAACCATCACAAATAATCAAGTTTGTTTCGGAAATGCTATACATAGTTACTTCTTGCTTGGACTAATAATGTCTATCAATTAGACATTCTTAAAGCAGGATTCCGTTTGATGCACTCCGCACACTCATAAATTTAAAGGGCTCACTGCAGAAAGCATCGCCCTAGCTGCCTCGGATAGGTACATTCCAGTCCCAATCAGCGATACCTACAACTTTGGAGAAGAGTAAAAGAGACACTTGTCATCTTTTTAGGTATACCATGAATTTTCATATGTACTTAATTCCTACTTTATGTACCACGAAACTAAAGAGTATTAGTATGTCGGTATCAATGGTAGACGGCGCATTATACATACAACAAACTCACGCATACTTATGTAGATACATACATGTACAATTGTTGTAAATATTTACATGGGTGTGTAAGTATAAATGCGTAAACATGCGTTCCGTAAGGCAATAA
Organism: Chymomyza costata; assembly: GCA_018150985.1. Classification (NCBI taxonomy): domain Eukaryota; kingdom Metazoa; phylum Arthropoda; class Insecta; order Diptera; family Drosophilidae; genus Chymomyza; species Chymomyza costata. The sequence continues at coordinate 21,284,373 of JAECWU010000127.1, read as the reverse complement.
AGTGGAACAGACCTAGAACTCTGTCTCGGGTTTTAATTCTATTTGTGGGTCTGTGTGTGTGTTTAAGCATTGGACAGACTGATAGTTTGTCAAACGACCTAAATACGGTTTTTCAGTTTTTCGTTTACTTTATCAACAGAAAATTAGTGACCAGTTAATCAAAAGTGTGTAAATATGTACAATGTGTGTGTGAGTGTTGGGCTTAATATAACATAAGATAAAGTTAATTTGAAATAATAAAATGCATTTTCTTCGAACTTTATATTCATTATAAAATAAACTTGAAGAAAAGAAAAATAAGAAACATTGTAAAGTTTGAGAGTCATTGGCCGGCCAACAGATGTTGTTGCTTTAACCGGCTTTACATGGACTGCTTACACAGATACATACATGCATAAACAACTGTATGCACACTGCTCGCCACTTAAATAGAACACTTTAATTATTTTTTCTAAACTAATCAAATAAAAAAAATATGTGCAGAGGATCTATTCTTCTGTTTTGTTGTTTTTGTTTTCCTTAGCTCGGTCGCAGCAGCACACATACAATTATTGCACTTTTAAATACTACATTAAAATGTTTAAATAGTTAAATTATTAATCTGACTTGTTCGCAATCTGCTGAATTGAGTTGTTACATCATCATATTCTTTTCATGTCGAAAAACGAAAAAAATCGTTATGTTTTAGTTTGGCTCTTATATCAAAAATCAATTTGGAAAGTTTAATTTTTCAAAAACTTATTACAAAAATTATAAGGCTATGGAAGAAAGTCTTGCTGAAAGAGTTGTGGTTTTAAATTTTTTTTTTTTTTGAGCCTTTAGTTTTATTTAAGAATAAAGAATAAGACTTCGTGCATTTGAATTATGCAAGCTTAAGTTTTTTTAAGTCATTTTCAATTTGTTTTATGAACACATCTACATTTTTACATGGAATAAAATCAAAATTTTTAAGTGCAAGTATTTCTAAGTCGAAATACGTAAAAAGTATAGCTAAAACTAAAGAAGTCTAAACGTGTTGAGGACCAAACGAAACTTTTAGATACTTATTGAAAATAAACTATAGAAGCAAGTCACTGCATAAGGTTAAGTAAATAAAAAAAGGAAAAATAAATAAAGGAACGAGTAGTAATTAAATAAAATAACTTAATAACTACAATTGCAACAAGAATGCCAAATTTAATAAAAACTGTTCAAGGGGTTTAGCTAAAAAGAGTGTTGTTTTTGCAACACTCTTGATTTATTTACACAGTTTAATTAATATTAATACGCATTTAGTCAGTCAGTTCTTTTCAGCGTTTGCCCTGGAGCCGTGGGGTTTTTTAAGCCCATGTAATTTGTAAATCAATTATCGTATAAAAAAAAATTAATAGATTTTGAATTTTTGCTTTGATACATTTTCAATGCCATTCTGCTCCAGTGAGAGTTTCTGCCACCGAAACAAAAAAGACAGCAATGTGGGTTAAAGTTTTGAAGGGTTGTGGCAATGCTAAATGTATGTAGCTTGGGCTGCATGTTGGCGAGTAGTGTAGAAAAAATGGAGCTTATTGAAAATGGGATGGACAAAACTATGTAAATTTCAATTTCAAAAACAATTTGCTACAACCCCATGATGCTTCTTATGTGTATGTTAAATTTAAGATTTGAGCAAGTAGTAGAGCACAGTACTCATATGTACTAGTACCTTTTTAGTAATATTATTATTATTATTATTACTTATAATTTAATAATTTAATTTGATAATTTTTAATAATAATTTATTAGAGATAGAGAAGTTTACAAAACTAAACTAACTTAGGTGGTAAAGCACTGGCTGCGGGGCCTTGGCTATGTTGGTTGACATAGATTTTGAGTTAGTATATTTACATTTTGATTTATTTATTTTAGTAATATAAATTTGTTAATAGTAAGATTAAAAATAGTTGTGAGCTGTGTGTACATGCTCATCAAGTAAGAAGATCTAAGCAAAGTACCTTTCGGTTTCAAAATAGTTTGCTTGAGTTTATAATTGCTTTTTATTACAATACTATTTAAAATGTGCTATTAAAGTGTCCAGGAGTGTATGTAACCATGATGCGTACGTGTGTCTGCTATGCCTGTATTTGTGCTCTTCTAGCAACATCGCTGCCCCGCTCCCACACTTCGCCGAAGCCACTGCTCTACCCTCTGACTATGTTGTTGTACGTGTAACGCGCAGAGGGCGCAGGCAGAAATGCCGTTGCTGCTGCTTCTGTTGCTTTGCTTCTTGCTCGCAGCAACTGCTGCTTTCAAAACGAATTCGAACGTGAAAGCGAACGGTTGTGTGGAAAATTGAACTCGAAAACTCAAAAGAAGTTGACAAGTAGCAGAAGCAGCAGAACTAACTAAAGTGAACAACGCAAAAGGCAAATAAAGCGATAGTGTTTTATTTTTTTTTTGTTTAAACAATTTGTTACATACAAAAAGTGTGTTGCTTTAACAAAAACAACGCAACGTTGCTAAATGCAAGCTACAATAACATTGATAAAAAATACAAAAATAACAGCCTTAAAAGAACTGCAGCGTCTATTTGCACATTTCTTTTTACTTGACTAACATACAAGCACGGTGCAGCTCAAACTGTAAGCAGCACAAAGAGGATACAAAAATAATACGAAAAGCAAAACAAACAAAGAAATGGCCTTTTCAATTGTAAGCCGCGGCATTTTGCGCACTTCGAGAGAAATCCTGGAACGCAATATGGTCGCAACGGTGGGTGCACTTCAGCAACAGCAGCAGCATCAGCCGCTGTCCACCTCGCCCAACTCGGCGTCCTCACACATTGTTGTTGTTGGTGGTGATTACAATAATGTAAGTGTTTGTGTATTTTGGTGTGTGTTGTTTTTTTTCCAGTGCAATTTATTTATAAAAATGCAGGATCGTTTCCAGTCACTTTATTCCTTTAGATATTTCGGCGGCTTAAACGCCATCATTTGGCAGAGTTCAATGGCAGCAGCTTAAGTATTGAGGCCAGTACTGCTCAAACTGTAGTCGCGCTTAGGTTTTGCAGTCAGTGTATGGCTTACAGTGCATCAAAAAATCTTAGACACTACGCTATTTTACAAATTTTTAAGTTTAAGATCTGAGAAATCAAAGTTTATAAAAATGTGCATTCACTAGGAATCCATCTGTAGCTACTTTTTCAAGGGACACATTTTACATTTTGGATTTATCGAAGTATTAACTAAGTAGTTCACTTTTAACTGGGGAGTCTGCGTATTTCATTTCTGTTGAGGGTGTCTGGCGAGCCAAGAGATTTCTGGCGAACTTCTACAACTGCATTGCACTAGTGGAAATCGAAATCCCAATTCAGAACGGGCTTGAGACCATAAGCAAAATATTATATTTGTTGAACATAGCGCCATAAAATATAATATTTTAAGTTTATTGACAGCTTGTTGGACCTAAAATTTGTTGCTTCTTTGATTATAAATATTGAAAATATTAAAATTTTGTGACGCATTTGGATTTAAGATTCTTAAAAACAAAATTTTAAAGGGTGACGATAAACACACACACTTCTTTCAGCACAAACAAATATAACATATAATAATTACAACAACAATACGCCGCTGTTAAGTGAGAAAAACTTAGAAAACCAATCAACCCTCTTCAAAGAAAAACCAAACAGCGATGTTCTATGAATTTACCGAGGGCTGTCTTTTATATTTCGGGAACAAACAAAAAAGGTCTGTTTTTAGACCATTCAAAAAGCCTTTATTTAAGCCCTTAGAAAAAAGTACATTGAAGAATTGATTATGAGCCATTTTGGGCTTTTTGTTAAGAATGCTTTTCTCTCGTCTCTTTGGCCCATCAAAGTACTGCTTACTTAAGCCTATGTTTTAAATGAGTCCAGCAAAAGCCGGGAATGTGTTCAATATACCTCAAGAGCATAGGTCTACTCCGCATGGTATACAAGCATCTGCATTCCAAAAGTTTTCAACGAATTTAGAAAAACGCATCGCCTTAGACGAATGCAGACTTGGCTTACTAAATCTGATACAAGACACTCAAAGCGTTGAATTATTGGATAGACTATATAGCCATGAATTGGCCACCATGTGACCCAATTGGTCATCTCCAACTGCTCATTCCTTTGCATAGCAAGATTAAAGTCGTTGGCTGAAAAAGCCCTTGATGTCGCAGAGAAGACACGTATCCAGGATAGACCCTGAATTCTGCAGCAAGACCAAGAGTTCACAGAAGAACTGCCGATGAGCAAAAAAACAACTTTTATGTGCAAGCCAACAAGAAAGTTTTGAATTTTAAGTTTAATTAAAAGGATTGAACTTGAAGACTGACTGCAGGCACTGATCCTGAAGAGATCTTGAAATTCGGATCAAGGCTAAGAGTTTACAGAAAAGACGCGCAGCAAACAACTTAGTAATGCAAGAAAATCCTGCAAGAATACTTTCTATTTAAATTACTAGAAAGAAACTGGAAGTCAGGGCTCCAGGAGAGGCCCTGAAATTCGCACAAAGACCAAAAGTTCATAAATAAGTTGCAGAAATAAGCCTATGCTATTTAAAGTTAATTTAAAAGTAAAAATTAAAGGCTGAGACTAGACGTGGTGCTGGGGAAATTCTATAATTCAGGCCTCCCGAACAGCAGAGTTGCAATGAAGTCCTCTAGTGTCACACTCTGCTGGATATTTGTACTTCTCGAACTAGCTTTTTGGAGCCGCCTTCGGCTGACAAACTTTTCGTTCGCACAGTTTTGTAGCCGCTGATAAAACTCTGGCAAGTTGGAACCACTTAGCCCCCCAAACCCGCCATAAAGCAGGAGCGTTCCTAAAACAACATTGTGTTGATTTTTATTTCCGCTTTTGATTTTCAAGTTTTTTACGCTGCTCTTTGTTCGCTTACGGTATAGTGTTTAAATTTTGTATTTTTTTTTGTTTGCTTCTGGCATTTTCGCACCGCCCGCTTTCAACATTGACCTGTTGCTCGAGTTCGTTTTATATAATATACATAAAATATAATATGTATTTAAATTTTGTATATATAATTTACTCGTGCATACATTGGGCTCTTGTTTTTTTTTGCCTCACGCGCAAAGGCCGAAAACTTGTTCCATTTGTTTTTGAAATTTTGTTTAAAAAAACGCAGACTAAATTAATTTATTTGATTTTTTCTGTATCCAAAAGAGAGAGGCTCGTGTTTGCATTTATTAGGCGTGTTTTCGTATGTTTGTATGAAGTTTTTTTGGCCACGTTTTAAACTTGTTTTGATTTCTTGAACAAACATAAAGTTCATTTGATTGCGAGTATGATATAAATTATTAAAGATCTTCCGATTGGCCTATGATATCATGCAGCGGCATATATTTTTGAGTGAAAAATTTCTACTTACTAAAACTTTCATGGAAATTGCTTGAGGCCTTTATTGTAATTAAAAATCTGTTACCAAAATTGTTATCAAAACTGAAAGCAACAATCTCATTAGAATTAACATGCCAACGTGCTACCTGAAACCTTATATGTGTTTCGCTATTCTTTTTTTTTTTTGACTTAAAAAAAAAACATGTCAGTTCAATTTCCGTTTAGAAGTAAAGATATATATAAGATCGAGCAATCAATTGTCTAAGAATAATAGAGCAATTAATTTACTACGTTTTGAGATCACTAATGAACGGTTTCTTATGTCGAAAACTTTAGCACGTTTCATAAAAATTCAAAACCCGTAGCAGACAAAACTTTTGGCTTTTACCACTCGAGTGGAACACACGCACCTCTAAAGCTGGAGACTAGAAGCTGTCAGCAGCTCGCTCAAGCATTCCAAGGGCAAACAAAATGAGGCTTGGTCAAAACAGTAAATAACCAGAAACGAGAACTTGATCTAGAAGTTTGTTCTCCAAATAAGCGAGAAATTCAAGTTCGCATAACAGAAAGAAAAAAAGTTCAATACATTTTCAAAAAATTATTTGTTCACGTTTTTAGTCTCTGGATCTTTAGCCTATTAAACAAACCATTATTTAAGCCTATCATCTAAATGCAACGAAAACCCGTTTTGGGCTTCAGTTGATAAATATCATAAATATTTAATTAAAGTAAAAAATTAAGTTTTTATTAAAACGTAGGTAGTGAAAAAATGTAATATTGTTTTAAAATAGTGGTTCTTTTTATTTTTCCAAATTTGTGAGTTTCTACTGTAATACATAAAATATAAAGACTAAAGTTTGGTGTGAACTGGCCACGTTGTGGGACCCTTGCAGGCTTTCAAACTATTGTGGGGCCTCAAACTGCAGCTTAATCTTAAAACCTACCTTGATAGGAAAAACCGGTCCGGCCCACAAACGACAAAAACAAATAAAACTGACCTTATCAAGAACTATGCAAACACAACCAAAAAGCGGCTGCTACAAACATAACTATGTGTATATACTATATATGCTGTGTACATAGCCCTACACATATGTAAATACATAAATGTTTATATATATTTGTATGTTGAATTTAGCATAAAAGCTGTTTTTTTGTTTTTGTAATGAAGGGCACAGCTTGAGTTTTTTAAATGTTTTATGGGCTAAGTGAATTAAAAAAACAACAATTAATGTAGATGTTGACGTATTTATGTTGGTGTGCACATATTTAATGTATATTACACTTCTGTACATAAGCAAGCTTAAATCAGAAGGTACATACTACAGTCGCATTTCTGTTTACCCAATTTTTCAATTGAATTTGTATTCGCAAATTTTCAGCACGAATTGATTAGATAAAGTTAAGGCAAACTCAATAATGTTGTTCAGGACGAACTGGAATTTTTTTGTTAAATTTGGTTTTTGAAAAATACTCGGGACCGCTTCAGAACAGTGCTACAAATGAACTTTCATTAATACGCAACACCGCATCTTAAAATATAGATATTTCTTTATTCATGACCTTATGTACTCACGAGGTCGCTAAATTCAATTAAATGTGACGTCACATAGCCTATAACCAGCGGACGAACAAGGTACTTCGAAATATACCTTATTGGTCAAATTATGATAAGCGGCTTACAAGTTACGAGGAAACAGATGAACGTGCATACGTGCACACAAATAAACCTCCTATTTGCATCGCCGTAGTTGGGATTGTTTCCCCAAAAATATTGCATCTAAACTTATTTTGTTCATTTTATGGCTGCTTGCAATAATTTTTAATTTTAAAGCTCTTTTGGGAAATGCAGATTAAAAAATTTTCCTTAACTTGTCTAAGCAATCATCTTCGCAAGTACACAAACTGGCTAAGAAGCTGATAAATAAATGGCTTGACGAGCTTTCACCATCGATTAAGATTGTGGTTGAGGTAAAAGCGCTGTGAACAACAAAAAATGGCTTATATAAAATCAAAGCAACAAATGATGCATAAACAATTTTTAAATTTAATATTCCTGAACGTGCTTTATGCTCTTTGTATTTAACAGACAGCTTAGAATTACAGCGGCTAACAACTGGTATCAAACTGCCGTTTCGCAAAGAGTAAGCAGTGCGCAACTTCAAAGCTTTGCAACTAAGCCAGGACTCTCAAACTGTAGCTTGCTTGATTCTAACGGACTTGGTTTTTTGCAACCAAACTTTAAAATGTAGCTCCCAATGCTATTGCTTTTAAAACTATACACTAAGTTTAGTATTTAAGACCTAATTGAATTTTCTTAAATAAATATATAATTGCTTATTTATGCTAATTTTCAGCGCCTTCTAAACGGCAATGGCGGCGCATCGCATTTGCCATGGCATCAAATGCCCGCAACTATGGTGCAGGCCGTGCGTAGATACTCTAAAAAGAACACAGCCACAATGCGTCGCGAGGAGAGCGACAGTGATTCGGAGTCGGACGATGAGTTTGAGCGTCGTCGCGTAAATTCCAACATTAAGCGCACTGAACGGGTGAGTAAACCTGATAGATGCAGATAATTGCATTTGGAAGTACATAGTTGTTTTTTTCGTTTTTGTTTAAATTCTTGTAAAGCAAAAACAGAAACGTGTAAGTTGTAAAACATGTTTTGTATTTTTGGGCAGCTCAATTTCAAGGTAGTTTTTTGAACTGGATAGTTGGAGTTTCCGGTTTTGAACATTACAAAGTTTAAAAGCTTTTGCCAGTAAATAGCTTGGTTTGTGCACAAGCTAAGCAGTTGTGCATAAAAAGCAGTGCATGCTTAAGCCAAGTAAATTGGTAGGCTTGTGCACAAGCTAAGCTTAAGCAGCTATGTATACAAAGCAGTGCATGATTAAACCATGTAAATTTGTTGGTTTGTGCACAAGCTAGACATAAGCAGTTTTTTAACACAAGCAGTGATTATTTAAGCCTTGTAAATGCAAGCATTGTTCAACTGAATTTACAAGGCTCTATGGCTTAGTTCGTGTACAGACTAAATGCAAGCAGTTTAATGTAACAAGCTGTTCGCGGTTTGTGTTGTAAACTACGCTGCATTTGCAATTTTAAATTAAAGCAGTTTTGTAGCTTCCTTCTAGCTTCATGAAAAACAAATGTTTATTCCTTAAGTTTTCTGTGGAAACATTTCATACTTTTCTGATAAATCTCTATCAATCTAATTTCCATGCATCAAAAATCTTTTGAAATGGCAGATAACCTTTTAACTCTGATTTCAATAGAACGGCAATCTTCTGATGCGTCAGATAATTCTGTAAAATGGTTACCAATCTATCATTCTGATAGCCGCATATTTAAAGGATCTTAAAGAAAATTTAAAACCATCGAAAGATTTATTGCAATATTTCATAACATTTATTTTTAAGAAAGAAATTTATAAGCACTTAAATTAATTTGAAAAAGACTTTCTTCTTTTTCTATTTTTCAGGGTGACTCCGAGTTTTGGCGCCGCAAAATGCGCACATTGCATCGCATAATGGATGTTAATCATGATGGAGTCATCTCCTATGATGATTTTAAATTGCTGGCTAAACGTTTTAGTGACTTGGGTCATTTAACGCCCGAAGTGGCTGCCGAATTCAATGAGGTTCTCAAACAAACTTGGGAGGAGCAATTCGGCGAAATAACACCATATAATTTGGTAACAGCTGAGCAATTTTTAACCGATTTGCATCATCGTCTAAACGACAAGAAAATGGTTAAACGCATTGGACGCTTTTTGCCCTATCTTTTTAAGGTGAGTTTTTATCATATACCGAGCAATATGGTATTTAACTTTCTTCTGTCATTTGCAGGCCGTTGACTTTGATCACACCGGTCATTTGGATCTCGAACAATACAAGCTATTCTTCCGCTGTCTGGGACTATCTGAAGATGATGCTGCTGTATCCTTTGCTGTGATAGACAAGAATGGCGATGGCCAATTGTCGATGAAGGAGTTTGTACACTTGGGTCGTCAATACTTTATGACTGAAGACGATAGAAAGATATCGAAAATGTTCTGGGGTCCGCTTATTGCTGAACATTGACGCGTTCCAGTCACATCTGTAGATCAAACTGTTTGCAATGTAATAAAGCCAATGCTGCCAACAACAACAACATGCAGAACAATGAGAACTACAACAAGTCTGAGAACAACATCGACCCATACGCAGGAGGCGCAAGGCCGTTGGCTGTATCTACAGCATGTGGCGCCGCATTTAACAAAAGAACTTGGCCTGAAGACGACCCCCACGAATTCTAAGACTTTTACCAACATTTATAACTATCTTTGGCAATGCTATCGTCGCCGCTTTGCTCCCGATAAAGCTTACCAAAAACTGCGCAAACACAATTATAATAATTATAAAAACGAAAGAAATGAACAGCAGTGGCAAGAAACAGAGGGCAGGCAGCGTTATAGACAACATCAACAACAACAACATGGCCATTATCAGCAAAAGCATTCGACTGGCCCAAATTCTACTATGCATAATTATGATATAAGATTTTTTTTCTATATTAATTCGCTAATTCTATTCACCGTGTGCTGTCGTCAATATGAGGGCGATGAGTTTAAACAATTTATTGTTCATCACATCAGAGAGTTTAATATAATGCGCAAAAAGGCTAAAAAACGAAAGAAGCGCAAAGTTAAGACAACAACTGCAGTGGCAGCTGAGTAATTCGTTATAAAAGAATGATTGGGCCTGATATGAAGCAGAGCGAGAGATGTAGGCGCATGGTTATTTTAGCCAGCATTTATTTTTAATTTACACTACATACATATTACACCTAAGCATATATACCTTACTATATACGAAATAACAAATAAATGTTTATTATTATAAGTTTGTCGGAGTTTTTTAAACAAAAATTTGTTTATGTTTATAAAAAGGCTTATTTTGTGATTTTAAGCCAAACAATGCAAAAGGTGATGCACCTTGGGATAGATAGACACGTAGTGTTTGGAGTTTCATAAAATTATTTCCTTAGTTAAACAAGTTATAGAGTCCTAATATTGCGATTAACTTTAGACGAGCTCTTGTGCCCATCCAAAATGAGTTTTAATTAAATAAATGTATTAGATCTCTAGCTAGCTTGGGAGCACTGTACAATAGAAAACGAACTCAAGGCATGTCCCCTGTGTATATAGCTTCCCTGGGATATTGCGGAGCAGCTTGAAAAAAATGTATTTGTTTATTGTGATGTTGCAAGGTACGGAATAAAGCCAATCTATTCTATTCTAATATTCTTGTATGATGCAATGTGGCTTATGAGGAGAGATTCAATAATATGATTTTCAAGACTCAAGAGTGCGTTCGTTACAGCAGGGCTGGAGAGAGATTAACAAAAGTAATTAGCTCATAAGAACTAAAATACGAGATTGTGAAACTATCTTAGCTGATCAAGAGAGGTATAACCTATTTCGTTATTATTTTATTATTTATTATTGTAACTTAGAAATTAATTCTAGAGAACAAAAGTAATTAAAGCCAGAGCAACATAGGCCTTCAGGCAGATTTCATTAACTTGAAGGAGATCGATATAATGGGGCTGCGCTTGTGCTTCCTACGCTTGTCTTCAACGTAATCCTTTTATGGCTGATACTCTTGACCAGCACTCAGTTAATTGCATTGAAGCCGACGTAACATTTGTCTTCCAGAAGACTAACTAGTGTACTTAACTCTTAAGCTCACTCTGTCTCTTCTATCTTTCACTTTTTTTTGTCTTGTGGTCACTTGCTACGGTTGCTTCGAAATCAGCGCAAATAGCATGCGAATGCAACCCAGGAAACAGTAGGAGAAAAAAAACCCAAAAAATATTGTCGGTAACGCCTCCAACTCTGTTACGTTGGGGCCACATATCATTATGTAAAGCGCTGCGTCGCTGCATTGCTCAAGGATTTGCGATATCAACTGAAAAGTGGTTAGGTTAGGAGTTAGAGCTGGGTCCAAACGGCGGCAGCTGTGCAAAAAAAAATAGATGCACACTCACAGTATATAGTAATGTAAAATAAAAAATTTGTACCAGTTGAGATGCTAACCGACCGTGGGATACACTGTACCCAAATCAATAAAAAAAAAATTATTTGGGACTAATTTGCGTTCGTACATTAAGGACTGTAGGCGTATGCAAATTGTAAACATTGGGTCACGTAAATGACCTCCTCCTTCTCTGGAGGAACAGAACAAGGTGAAGAATATGCAAACGTCAACTTCCCATCTTTTGCTAAAATTTGATGTCTTTAGCTTAAACTGATTCTGACATCTAGGTGTTCATACACACCCAACGGCATGGCCTAAAAGCTACCCGTTGGTCTGCCACGCCTCCTGCTGCCTCTTAGCTACACTGCAAAAGTCCTGTATACCCTGCTCCCCATTGGGCATAGTGTATAAAAAAGAAATGTCGCGCTTGTAAGTCTATGCAATGCACTCAGTCCATGTTCAAAATTTCGGGTAGTCACGCTCTCGCTCCATGGCGCACGCCTTGCCCTGCTCATTATGCGCATTTGTTGCAATTTTTTCCATTTGTAGCTAATAATTTTAATTTTATTCAAAATTATGTTAGGGCTAGCTGGCATATAAGAGATGGGGGTAATGGAGTGGGGCAGGACCAAAAACAAAACACAAAAAAAATATGTGAAACCATTTTTGGGGGCGGCCCTCACACAGACTGCTTATAAATTTCATTTGTATCTAAAAGGACATTAATTCTGTGTGTGTCCGTAAAGTGCTGCCACTGCCGCTGCTGCATCTTCCCCCAACTGCTGCCAATGCCCGCAGCCTCTCTTTGGCTGTACATGTGTGTGTATCTGTGTGAATGTCCTTTGCGCATTTCTTACTCGCTTCAATATTTTATAATTTCATTTTTTTCATCCCATACGCCACGCACATGACGCTGACGCTGTCCACTACGACGTCGACATCGGCGTCGCTGCTTATCCCTTTTGCCCAGCACACACACACACACACTTGCACATAGATACACACACTCTCACATTGCAACATCTTTCATTATGTAAATGCACGCTTTATAAATTTTTTCCATGCTGCCCTGCCACTCTGTTGCCTTGGTTTGGTTTTGGTTCGGTTTCAGTTTTTTTTATAGGTTTGCTCCAGCGGAGAGTACATTTACTTGGTCAGAATGTTTGAGCAATAGCTGAGATTACGTATCTATATGGACGGCTTAAGGACAGTAGTAGGCACAGAAGCTTGCGTTTTCTCTAGAGTCGCTTTTTGTGTAATGTTTCCAGAATGACTAACTGCTCGAAGCTTACTGCAAGTAGCATACTTTTGTCGACATCCAAGCTACTACCAAGGCTAAGCTTATGCTCAATACGCTGATGACCCTTAGCCGTACACAGCAGCACTCAATCGCTTCTTTTGAGCGCCTGATCGTAACTGATAAGGAGGGTATCAATCCGACACCTGCGGCATATACAGTTACAAACAAACGCACCCTCTTTGAAATTCCGAGCTCTCTGAGGTATAATCCAAAACGAATATCCGAGTTCCTGCGGCTTTACTAGAACAAGACTACTTCTATCCTTAAGTCCAAGCTGCAATGCTCCATAGGCTTAATGACCAATAAGATTCATGTCCATTCACTTGACTTCTATTGTAGCTGCAGAGATGAGGAAGAGATAGAAAGATAGAAACAATTCAGAGACCCCACTCAGAGGTCTTTGACGCTCGGAAATGTATTTAATTTTAGAACTGATTATCTCGAAATCCTGAGCTTTGAAGGAAACAATTAAGCTCATCAAATATTTTGTATATTTAAGCCAAGACAAACATGATCTGTGCTCCTTGATTAGAAAGCAACCTAGCTATGTGAGAGAGGAAATTAGTAAATATTTTAAAGGTTACTACATAGACTTACTTTATTGGTTGGTTCACAAGCAAGACCATGTTGAACAATTGGGCAGCAGGAGAACATAGGAGATACTGGCTCTCCTTACCGGGGCTGCGACAAGCAAAAAAGCTTGTCAAACCTTCGGATGTGATTAAGACAAATGGTCTTAGCAGAGCGGACTTGAAACTTTTGATAGCTTACCTATCTGCGCACCACACTGTAAGATACCACCTTAAGAAAATGGGCCTATCTGATTCTTCAGAGTGTGGACTCTGTCTCGAAGACAATGAAACCAGCAGACATATTCTCTGTGACTGCCCAGCGCTGGTGTGGGACAGAGCCTGTTACATGGGAAAGGAGCGGATCAGTCCTTTCAATCTAAGGTCAATAACAAGACCTACTGCTGTTCATACGGAAAGTAAAAAGTCTTTTGCATTAATATATGGGTACGGTACAAAAAATCTTAAGGTCGCAGTGCCCCACCTCTTTTTGAGGAATCCATAAAAGGAAAAAAAGTAATAAAAAAAATATAGATTTACTGGCAATAAGCCTACCAGACGTTGGACATAGGCATAGGTAGCTCACTGGTCTGGTCACTTTGGCATATCCGGTAACACCCAGGAAGGGTTCAACGCTACTGACGAATATAAAGAGATCTCTTCAGGATGTCATATTGCAAATAACGAAGACAGTCAGAGACAAGGCAGAAACACAATGGGACATTGCGCTTGGTTGTCACCTCTCCCGAGCACTCTGACCAAGGTATAATCTTAAGCGAACATTCGAACTTCTGCATTTCCATTAGAATAGTATTATGGTGACAGGAGCTGTAACAGGGCACTGCGCTACAGGCCTAATGGCCGTAAAGATGCATGTTTACAACGATGACTTTTGTCGCAGCTGCAGAGATGAGTAGGAGATGGAAAGCATCCAGCATCTGTTATGTGACAGCCTTGTATTTCTTACAAAGCGCATCTAGTATCTGCGAAAACCTTTCTTTGAATGTCTGGAAAATCTTAGGAAACGCACCTAGTATCTGGAAAAACCCTTCTTTGAAGATCTGGAAAATCTGGCTAGTTTTAGCGTAACAGACCTAGCTCTTTCAATCGTAACCTCAAAATGGTGCAGCAAAAAGTAACACTAGGTAAAAAAAAGACTAGCTATTCTACCCGCTTGAACACAGTACTCTTCACCAACCATACTTTCCCTTGAATAGGCATTACAATGGACCACAAGAACTCTGGGCGATCTCGGCCTGTGCTGAGCAGGCTAAATAATGTACCCTAACCGACTCATAGATTGAAAGCTACTCAGTATGTTAATTTATACGAGACCAGTTTGTCAAATTTTGGCCATATTTTCTTAATAGTCTGTTTAGGACGATATAGGACTAGCTCCTTAAAGATTCAATTTTATCTGTATATAAGAAGTATAAGAAGTATGCTCAGGTCCTTGTGAATGTTCTTGTAGAGGATGTACCATCGTGGGCTATGTTTTGTTGATTGCAAGTAAGATGAAAGATGGCTAAGAGCCTCTAATTTATGGTAGAAGTAACACCAACTTAAAATATGACACGGTTTTTATGTTAAAGTCCCAGGATAACTTAATATGTCTTAAACAATATCCAGCCACTATTTTGTGTATATTTTGACAATTCTTTGGGTGTATCATATTTTGGCAAAAATTTGACAATGCATTCCCATAGTGCATGATGGGACTGACGAGAGTAAAATCAATCCAGATATTAATTTTAATGAGTAAGTCAGAAGTTTTAGTTGGCACAACAAGGGTATGCAGAATTTGACTATGCTTTGGAAAGGCTTTACTTTCTGGCTTTCAATTCGTACTTTTTTTTATAATAATATTTTGTACGCTAGCTACTGCTAAGTTCCCTAGCTTGGGATTTGCGTTGTAGTTGTTATACATATATATAAAAAAAAAAGTATCACTCTACATGCAAGTAAATACATACATATGTATTATGCATATACATATATGCTTGTGGCATTTTTTTTAATGCATGCTGTTAGCCATTTTGTTGTAGTCACTGCTGTTGCCATTTTTGTTGTTGTTGTTGTACCACTATTTGCCGTTTCAACGTGTTTTATCGCGTTTTAAAAGCCGTTTTTAAAAATTAAAAGCACGTCCTAAGTCCACATTTGGTCAACAGCTGCTGCCAGTTTGCTAGCCAAATACAAAACCCCACCTAACCCATTCCATTAACCCATTAAAACACTCAGCGCCGTATGTAAGTGTGTGGAAAGTGCATTTAAGTAGACTTTCTTGGTTTTAACTTGGCTAAATCGTCAGAAGATTAGCAATAGTCATTAAAAAAACTCAAGCAGATGCATACGAATCCGAGATACAAAAAAAAAATCCAATTTCCAAGGTTTCTAAAATAAACTTAAAATCCCTAATTATTTTGGAGGCTACTGCAGGAAGCTGTCGTGTTGGCACTTTTTTGATCACATACATGGATTCAGCGACGTTACAAAAAAAAACATCAACGGACAACTGGTATCGAAATAAAATGTTCTTGGTTTTTTGACTGGGTAGCGTAACTCTTATAATATTTAAAATAAAAATCGTGAATAATATGGATTTTCAGTTTCGAAGCTCAGACCATGTTCAGGCCCGTCGAGAGAGTGGGAAAGGGCGGAGTTTTCTCAAGGGCCCAGTGCAATTACTGTCATACTTACAGAACACAACGATTCAAGCTGAAGGTATAAGGTATTATAGAGGGACCGGCACATTTTCCCCACTAGGCCCCGATTTTCTCTCAACGACCCTGCATAAGTTAGTTATAAATAATATTGAAAAATGCATTTTGTTTTGTTATGTGTTTTTTTGTTTTATTTACACTTGTTTTTTTTTGTCTTTGTGTATGCTTAGTCCATCTTGAATCGGCTACTTATGCGCAATATTTGCGTATAAGCTTCTGCGCAATATAGATAATGCCTACAGTACCAATGGCTGCAGCCAAGTAACCTCCGCAATGCATTAGCTCCACATCATACTGCTTCAAATCATAATACTTAGTTAGTCCTTGGAAAGGAAGCAGACATTCCTCCGATTGGTCCAGCAGATAGTCCTGCATATTGATTTTACTATCCCCAAAGATGCGCTTGTAGAGTAGCTGCGGGAACCAAGTAGTCAAATACGGGTTGCCCTTCATGCACTGCGTATTGTCGGCCAGGAATTTATCCATGCAACGTTCCATTTTGGGCGCAGCTTTACAGGCCAGCTTTAATGCAAATTGGTATACTGCAGACATTTTAAAAAAATATATAGTTGCCGATTTATATTATTACTCTTTATATTCGAATTACAATTCTAATGACTAGTAATGCTTATAATAAAGTAGAGCAAACTTTGACACATTTTAAAAACGCCAACTTGATTATATAAATTTTTCTAGGCACTTATATTCACTTAGTAGCTCTTATCTTTTAATTCTGTACTCATTTTGAAATGCCAATGTATTTAGTTTTGCATTTGTCTACTAGATGGCGCTGTTGCAAGTTAAAAGTGGCGCCCTCTATGTATTCGAAGCTACACCGCTTAACTCTCCAATACACTGTATCTTAAGCAGTGCTGAGCTAAACTCAAACAAACAAACATTTCTTTGTTTGAGTAAGCAGAGCGCAATAAACAAAAGCGCATGAGAGAGCAAGAGCCGCAATCAAGTAAAAACTAGAGAGAGATTTCACACACTTGAACCGTGCATGAGCCGACTGCGCTGCGGCAGATTTTGGTGCCCTATCCTCGCGAGTTATGTAGATTGAGAGACTGCCCAAAACTGATCTTAAGGTACAAAGAATCAAAGATTTTCTGAGTTAAAGCAAACGGATGAAAAGTTCAAAAATCCAAGTTCAACATGTCCAAACAGAGATGCTGTTGAAGGAAGGACTCCCGGAAGTTCAACATTGTGATTATTAGTTTATACATTTGCAGACAGCTGAGATGGACCCGCCTAGAACGTCTATTGCCATGGGAATTGTTACACTAGCTTACACGAAAAATGAACCTTCGTAAAAAAGTGTTTTTTAGGGTAATTTTGGGTCGAGAAACACGAAAATAACAAACTTTTTTTTTTTTCTTAAGCAGCGTTTTCGAAATTTTTTTTGTATCGACATGAAAGATGATTAGATCGAAAGGTATTGATGTGATCTTCACAAGTTCACAAGCCAAATCGATTACAAACAAATAGTTGAGAAAAATGAGAAATAAATTAATAATTATTCAGGGTCTTTTGTCTTTTATTTGTCATTTTGTCTTTAAGTGGTGTAAATTTTTATTTTTGGAGGTTATTATTATGAAAATTTGGCATCTATTAAGGCATCATCCATAAACTACGAGACACTCCAGGGGGTGGGGGAGTCAGGCGAAGCGTCACGATCATATGGAAAACCTTCAAAAATATTCCGTCACTGTGTCACAAGGGGTCTATTTTGATGAAAATCAGCGTCACGTAGTTTATGGATGATCCCCAAGTACTTTGACTTTTAAATAGCGCAAAATTAAAAAAGTGGAGTTAATCGATTTGGCAGTTGAGCCTTTCATATAGGTTATGTTAGGAAGTAGGCAGCTCAGTTAACTGTGATCACCCAGAGATCCTGAGGTCCATTGTGTTGCCTAATTTGAGAGAAGGAAGAAAGGAGTTGGAGAAGGGTGGGGAAGGGAAGGGAGGAGTATCAGAACTGTAGGACATCCCTTATCACCAAAGACTCTCCTATTACAGAACCAAAAATTAATTGCAGCCTGACTATCGACCAGAATTACAACGTTCCTTGGACTTTCGCCCACGGTATCAAAAAGTCTAGCCGCTTGCCAGATTGCATAAATCTCGGCTTGAAAAACGCTACTCCAGTCGGGAAGACGGAATGAGAGCTTCGTCGAAAGCTCTTCAGAGAAGATGCCTGCTCCTGTGCCCTCATCCATCTTCGAACCGTCGGTATATATTGTCAGATCGTTCCCTTTTAAAGGGGTTTTTTGCTTCCAATCTTTCCTCTCCGGGAAAACTGCGACAAAATTGTCGTTCCATTTCTGAACCGTGGAGCAGTAATCACTATCCCCGGTCCCCCAGCAGGTATGCCTAACTCAAGTAGGATACTACTGTGACCACAAGTTGATGGCCATTCATATAACATGTACAGATTAAGTAAAAATGATTGAAAAAATTAAAATTATTGACATCGACAAAAGGAATGCTCTTTTAGACGATTTCCCTCTTACTACTACACTACTATTAACAAGAGCTGCAATATATAGTTGGACGAAAAGTCAAAAAATAATATTTTTGAACAAATGATTAAACTAAGAGAATAATTTTAAGTTGAGTCTTTTGACACACCACGGTAGAAACATTGTATGAAAAACATTTTTTCAAGTCATTTCACTAGGTAACAATTATTATTTATTTATTTATTTTTTTCCACATTCATTCACATCGCTGTATTTTATGGCGAAGAAGATCAATCTACCTGACAAAAAATCTTCGTATCGATCTGAAATTTTGACACAATGGAGCTAATTCAATGCACTGAACGAAAGAACTTTCAATTTTGAAAAAAAAAACAATCTTTTTGTCACTCCAAAAAGCTACCCAAAAATTCTTCCGAATTCACCCTACATACCACCCCTATATATCAAATGCAAGTTTAAAACTACTTATTTATGTATGAAAAATAATATCTACCAAATGGCCACCGCGGCTGGCTCTACAGGCCCGAATGCGAATGCGAGTGTTTAGCAACCAAACCAACACATGGCTCACCCTATTTAGACACGCGTTTTAAAGATTTTCAAAAAATGTTTAATATACAAAATAAGCTTGACAATTTATGTATTGCAGTTATTGTTGTTGTTGTTTTTGTTGTTGGCATTGCGGTGAAGATATAAATTTTAATGTTAATCATAGACAAGACCTACAAAAAAAAAAACACAAAACACTGCGTTCCTTATCAAGTCGCGAGCTGCAACCATAAATGAAATGCGTTAATGTTAACCCGTTGCGGGTGCTTGAATTACGAGACAAGAGAAGACAACCCCGAACCAAATCTTTAGACGACTACTCGAACCACATACTTCCGCTGCTTTGGCTTATGCAGTCGCCAAATACTTTGCCTAAAAGTAGGCAACATTTCGCTTAGCATGATAATTTAATTACAGCTCTGGGTCGAGTTGGCACAAGAGCAGCGTTTGGCTGTAGCTTGGCAGCTGTGCAGCAGGGTAAGGATGGCGGCATCAATCTCAAGCTTAGACAAGGCAATTTCCGCATATGTATGGGAAAGTACATTTATGTATATTGTACACCGAAAAAAAATTAATAACTTCAGGTAAGATTTTTTCAAATCTTAAAATATCAAATTTGCATAGGTTACCCATACCTAAGGAGGAGCATAAGCGAGTCCGAAAAGAGGTAAACAAGGGTTTGGGAGAAGAAGATCAAATTTGCATAGGTTGGAAATAAGTTAAAGTTCTCGGCAAGTGTTGCATCAAAATGTTGAGAATGTTGGACATATACTATAACTATATTTCTGCCAAGAGCTGTCGGAGAACAGCTTTCAAATTGCACTGCTTTGTTGCAAATTTTCAAAATAGCTTCAAAGGCATACGTTAAAATGGATAAATTTTTAAAAAAATAATTTTTGCTATTCTTAGATTCTATTTATGCGAAATTCAGATTATTGTTAAGTCTTTAAAATTAAATTTAAAAAATTTAACAAAATTAGCAAAGTAAGAAATACTTAAGATCTTCATGTCATGCTCGCTTAAAATCTCAACAAAAACTCGTAGAAAATACATTAAGCTTAAGATTTCGTTATTTTTATTTCTTTTTTTTAACAGTGTATAATTGTGCGTTTAGATATTTTTCTTAACACCTTTAGCTGGTAAAGTCTGAGCCCAGCGTCAGGTAAAAATTATATATTAAATTAAGCCATTTGCATGCGCGTATTTTTAGCCAAGCCACGCACACATACTTACACTCGCACATACACATTGTGTCGTGTTGTAGATTATTAAAAATTATGTCTCACAGTAGGACATGGAATGCCAGGAACTGCCACATAGGCCACATTAACGCAGCGACGTCGCTATCCCCGTTCTCTGCCTCTGGCGCGATAAGCAGCATCAACAGAAGTTCCAAAAGTGGCAAGCAGTTTTAACACTCTGTACCCAAAGCATAAGAGGTATATTAAGTTGGTGTGTTAGTTCAGGCTCGGGATGACAAAAGAAATAGGTTTAGCAATGTTTATCTGAGCGGGTCGTGAAATTTGTGCAGAAGATGTGCCTTACACGAGGGCCACTTATTGCATACTGCGCCTTCGCAAACAGACACTTTTATTGAAATGTTTGACATTTTTTGATTATAAACGAACCGATGGCTATCTTGCAGCGAACAAATAAAACTGAACCGGGAACATTTTGGTGCCATGATTTAATACCATTTCCAACGTGGACTAGCTCGACAAAACAATTTAACGATTCACTTCATGCGATTTTTGGTGATCAAGCCGAATTTAGTTCAGGCCGCCAATCTCTTGCCGACGAATTTCCTGAAGGTCGTCCAAAATCGCCCTTAATCGAAAGCAATACCGTCAAGTGCTCGGTGTTTACAGCAGAAGCAATAGCTATGCTTCAAGTAGTTCGAATTGCCCAACAACTAAAAGGAAAATTCGTCATCTGCATGGACAGCCTATCTTCTATAGAAGCGGTCAAAAACCTCAGCAAACGTAATCAAATAATCAACTTTATAAGGGATGCATGCATTAAGTCTCCAGCTAAAATCAAAATTTTTTTTTTTGGTACCTAGTCACAAAGGGATAGTTGGCAATGAATAAGCAGACTAGGCCGCTAAGCTTGCCTAGTAGTCACTCTCATATATCTTCATACCCTGTTTCGCCAAAGCTCATTTAAATGTAATAAAATCTCACCTGAAGGATCAACAAATGATAGAGTGAAACTCCTTCCAACACAACTACAAGGCCTTTGCTACTACAAGGGAGAAGATCCACTTCTCAATGTATTGCTGCCGTAAAGAGAACGCGTTTTCGCCGCTACGTATCGGGCACTGCCAACTACAGTCCACCTGCTTGACATATGCCCAGGATTTGACAATATAAGGCAATCACTTTTCCCAAATATAATACTACTTGCAATAGTAAACAAAACTAATGTCGAGGCTATATTTAACTTTTTTAAGATCTGCAAAATAGTCAAGGAAATCTTACAGCTACGTACGATAGGGTCTAACGTCTAGTTACTTGTTGCCCTACTCTTTTCTTAGTTATTATATTATAATTTGGAGCAATTGAAAAGGAATCGGCGAAAATAGGTCTCGCGGTAAATATGAGCAAGACAAAGTTTATGGTGTGCTCCAGCAGGGAATCCTGACGTCTTGATTCTCAGCTGACAGCAGGAAGCTATAGCTTTGAAACGGTAAAGGAGTTTATATACTTTGGCTCTGCACTTTCCAACAACAATAATGTCAGCCTGGAGATTAGGCGACGGATAACTCTTGCTAACAGGTGCTACTTTGGGCTCAGTAGGCAAATGAATAGCAGAGCTCTCTCTCGACAGACGAAGTTAGCACTTTACAAGACGCTCATCCTTCCAGTGCTTCTATATGGTGCTGAAGCCTGGACAACGACTCAATCAGATGCAGCTGCTCTTGGGGTGTTTGAGAGAAAAATTCTTCGCAAAATCTTCGGACCTGTTTTGCGTTGACGGTACCTTCGGCATTCGATGGAATGATGATAGCTATATGAGCTATACGGCGACATCGACGTGATAAGGCGAATGAGTGGCATGCGACTTTGCTGGCTGGATCACGACGCACGTATGGAGGAGGAAACACCAGCTCGTAAGGTTTTCGACGATTTAGTTGGCGGACAACGAAGGAGAGGACGGCCTCGGATACGTTGGCGAGACCAAGTGACTGAAGTCTTAACATCACTTGGAGCTACCAATTGTAGGAGGCGCGCACAGAGCAGGAACGTGTGGAGGCAAATTATGCATCAGGCAGAGACCCAGTAGGGTTGTTAAAGCCAAATAATAATAATTATAATTAATATTTATAAAAAATAAAAATAAAGATCATACATATGTTGTAAAATTGAGGTATTCCTGGACATTAGTTTCAATAAAAACATTTTACGATCGCTGCGACTCGTCGTGATAATGCTACCTCATACACATCGACGCAAAGAGGAGAGTTTTTGGTTTTTTTCCGCACATCAAAAATTAACTGACTGCTCAGCGGTTTCCCTAGCTGCGTACAAGCAGACGATGAGACGATGCGTTCCATTGATTTTCATGGAGAATCATCCTGCATGAGAGGTCTCTTTCTTTGTCTATTGAGACCAAAGTAGCATCATTTGGCTAAAGTAAATCTGCTCTTGAACACCATGCTGACCTTTGTTCGTTGTGACGTTGTTGCCAAGATAGGCAAAGTCCTTGACAAAAATCCTTGTGTAAAAAAACGCAATTTTAATTATAACTCTGAAAGTTTCTTTACGATTTCAATTTGTGGCATACTGTTCTTAAAAATGTTGCGATAACTGTGGTACATTTTAATCCGATAGCTTTTAGAGTGTGGCACTAAGCCACTTAATGCTCCCATTTGGAGACGCATAAAGATGAGTAATGAATCAAAAAACTACGTCTGCCTATATTATGCGCATCTTTTGTTGAAATTCGGGCTTTATAGTTCTTTCGAGACTATGGATCCATTTGAGACTATAGATCCTATAGACAGACGGACAGAGCCATAGAACAAGTGGACGAACAATATATACGTACTGTATCAAGCTATATCAAGACGGCTGCTGATACTGATGAAGAATAAAAGTACTTTATGGGATTTGCCACCTTTTGCAACTTCGGTACTGACTATAATTATGGAAGCTCTAAGTAAAATTACGTATACGCAATGTAAGCCTACACGCAGGCTGCGTAGCCAGATTGGTCAAAAATTTGGAATAAATATATATCATTATTAAATTTATTTGCCGAGTAGGCCCAGTATGGAACATTATTTTCTTGACTTCGTTGTTCAATATCTTGAAAAAAAAAACATTTATTTATAAATACCTTTAAAAGGAACTGCTGGCTGCTTTTTAAGCTATGGACATGCTAGCTAAAGGATAGAATATATTATCACACATACGATTGGGTTGTCAGGTTTGCAGCATAATGAGTTTGTTATAAATTCAGAGATCTAAGCTATAGAAAGATTAATCAATCAACTGAATTTTACAATAATTGTTTTTGTCCCCAAAGAGTATTTAAAATTCGGCATATATAGTGAACCTTTTTTTTTGGGGGGCTGTTGTTATAGACGCAAATCCACGCAAAAATTATATTTTGACATTAGTTGAGGGTTTGGGTTCTGCGACTATATGTAATACTTGAAAGCCTATGCAAGAACAACAACAACAACAGCAAAACTAGCCCAGGGACTGAGAGTCGCCTATGACTGCGGTTGCAGTTCACTGCAGTATGAGTGCAGTGGCTCGAATGCGCTGCTCTACAAAAGTGCGGCTTATGTCAAATATGAAAAGGTATGTAACTCCAGTATTTGAGGGGTTTTTTTTTTTTTTTAAATTTCAATTAAAATATTACTGTTCTTAGCAGGTACTCGATGCGAAATTAAAAGCATTTTTGTTGATATGTATTATTATCAACCCCCAGTACACCCAGTCCCTGGCCCAATACCGTAATTTTTTCATTAGCCATCGGTTGGGAACTTCGTGTGATGTCTTGTTCACGTCTCTCCATGTTATAAACAACAAAAATTAAAAAAAAAAAAATTTTGGCCATTTCATATAGTCGGAGTTATCAGCTTTTCATTCAAACTTTCCATGTTGGAAAAATGTCAAAAACTTTGCTCTCTCGTTTTCGTAAATAAATAAATTCTTAGCATTGTAATAGCGTTTATGTAGCTCATTAAGAATGTCACCTCAGCGTATGCTTGAGTCGTTTCTGTTGTGCTCTTACATATGACCTGGCAACTCTGGCCGCCACTCACGCCGTAGAGTTGTCGACGACAATGCAGCTCCACTCGTTTTCCTTTTACCACTTCTTTTTTTTTTGTTTTTGTATTTTGTGTTGTGCAGTCAGCGTTGCACCTCGGGGAAGCCGCTCCTGAGATTTGTTTAACCAAATTTATTTTCTAAATATATATGGTACATATATATTTTTTTTCACTTTGTGTGTAGAGCATAAGCGGACGCTCCTTAGTTTTAAAAAGTTATTTTAATGTTGCTATTTTTTGTGCTTTTGTTGTAGTTGGTTTTGGTCTTTTGTAATTGCGGCACATGTTTTGTGGCGGACACACGTCGCTCGCCTTAGATTTGGCTCTGGGCTCAGTCTCAGCCTAGCTCTTAATACATTTAAATTGTTTGCAAGTCCGTGTGATGTCCAAATCCTTTGTTAATGTAATGTCTTTCTCCTTTTTAACGGAGAGACTACTGTTCACTGTAAAACAGAGTCAAAAAGTCAAAACGGTTATAGAAGAGTTAGATGCCTACTCCCAAGAGCGCACAGGACAGGATAGTTTAAGCATGTAGAGTAGATGAAAATTTTTTAGAAAAGCAGTGTTGTCAGCTTTGCTAAAGAAAAAACAGCTAGTCTAAAATCGGCTTTAAATATAAAATTTAAATTCTTAACAATATTGGTTATATTTATTTTGATGACAAATCATTGCACTGTACAATAGTTGATGTAGTTTTATATCATTGAGCTTCCGTACGGTTGCAGCTCAGCTGTTTGAACACAACAACTTTATACGCATTTGTAAAATTAAATAGCTTATTTCAAAAAACAATAAAATTATGAAGCAGTCTATTTGAATACGAACTCCTGTGCCCAACAGCAACTTGGAGAGCCGCTCTGTGCTTGCTGCAGATTTTGGTCAGGCGACTTTATTGTGCCATATACAATTTTGCGAAAAGAAAATGGCCACACAGTCGCTATCAATGGCCAACAATGTCAGCCATGCTTGCTTTCTTTGGCTGCAATTGGATGACATGGAGCCGTATGACATGCTGTTTCCAAAAGACGGCGTATGGTGCTACATTGGAGTTGCTGCAACCAAAGTTGCGAGAGGATTGTTTCCAGAAGAGACGAAGTAGGATGGCCGCCAAGATCGTGCGATTTAAAGCTCTTAGGCTTTTCTTTTTAGTGTTTCGTTAAGTCATAGGTTAATGCTAATAAGCCAACAATATTTGGTCAACTGAAGAACAACATAGCATGCTCAAGATCAAGAAAAATTTTACTAAACAGATCAAGCTCTGGCAGCTAAGCCGAGCAGGCCATTAAATTTATATTATTTTTCAAACATAATATTTATTCCTAAACATTAAATACATATGTACCATACATACTTATAAAAAGTATCTGATTTTAATATTTCTTAATTTTCTGTCTTAAAAATATTTCGGGTTTTATTTCCTGCGCTTAGTATAAGTAGTAATATATTCCAGTTCACCTGGACCATCAGCCGTGATGTGACGAAAGGGTTTCTTTATCACCACTAGCTGTGAAGTCTCAGCATCATCTCTGGTCGAAGACGCTCCAAGGTAATTCTGCGTAATTTGGGTTTTATCTGTACAAAGGCTGTCCTTAAAACTGGCGCCAGGCATGCTTGTGCCATTATGCATATTTTGGCACGCTACAGACTTGTCCCTGGCCAAAGCTAAGATACATATATCAATTATGATCTTGTTCAAATTTTTGATTGCACAAAAACTTACTATTTATGGTGACCACCAAAGTGTTTTGTGTTTGTGGATTGAGTGTAAGCTCTAGGTATTCCCCTGCGTTAAGGTTAATCTTTGTATTATTAATTTTTAAACTCATTTTTAGCGAAATCTGTGGGTTATGCAACACAGTCGTCAGATCGATAAATGTCAAAAGCATTTTGGCAGCTCTTCAATGTTCGCACCAGTGTTGCCAGATCTAGCTTTTTTATAAGTTTGATCGCGGGACGAATTATAAAAAAAATGAGGCGTGAAATTGTCTAAACGAAAACATTCAGTTCTAGTATGTCTCAACTCTTAACTCAAATTTTGTGCGATCCCGACACGAGTGAAGTATTTGAAATCAATATTTATATACTATGCTGTTAGTGTTAAGGATAACGCTCCTCGCGTAGTTTCCAAAACTGCAATATTTTGAAAATTTTTGCCTTTTTGTAAACATAAACACACATCAAGCGAATCTTTTGTTTTTATAGATTTTATGCAGAGCCAAGTATTTATTGAATTAATCAATTTATTTTTATACACTGTACCGTATGGTACAAAGGGTATATTGAGCTTGTGCAAGCCGAAAATGTATGTAACAAACAGAAGATGTCGGAGACCCCCCTAAGTTACCTAAAGTATGATCGGGGTGACTAGAGAAGTCAATATACCCAGGACCGTCTATCCGTATGAACGCCTAGATCTCAGAGATGGTAAGAGCTAGAGCAACCAAATTTTCAGATTAGATCGTAGAAGATAGATATTATTCCATAGAAGACAAGTTTATTTTATTTTTTTGATATCGGGGTTACATTATATAGCTCCCATAGGGGTGTTTCAGAGGACCTCGAACAAAATCAAAAGCTTTAGATGGATAATTCGTTTTGCATTCGGACGTTTTTTAGAGATCTTCAACACTGTCCCAAATTTATCAAAATCGATTGACTTAGGGCAGATCGGTCAAATAACGTGTTTTTCACAAAATTCGTTGTTTCGTTTGTTTATGAAGTTATCGTTACCAAATTTGGCACTCGGAATTTTTTTAACGTTCCCAAACACTGTACCAAATTTGATCAAAACTGGTTAACTATATCATATAGCTTCCATAGGACCAATCGGTCAAAAAAACGTTTTTTGCTCAAAATTCGTAGTGTTTCGTTTGTTTGTGAAGTTTTTGTAACCAAATTTGGCAATCAATTGTCTTTAAGAGTGCTTAAGCAATATATCGGACTTAATTGCAATTAGTGGTACAGGGCATCCCAAAGTCATCCGCGCCCCACTTTAACGTACGCCATTATTTACGATTGAATACATGCTTAAATAATTATTTTATATATTGACATAAATTTAACAATCTTAAGTTGTATGCATATAGCTTGGAGCCACAGCAACTGTCGACCACATGTTATGAGCATATCAAACAAAACTTGCTTGCAAAGCATTTCAAGTCAAATGATTGTCCTTCACCACGACAGTGCAAGCTCCCACAAGTCAGCTCATTCAATAGAGGTTTTGTATATACATATATCGACTTCCTTAAAATTTTGCCAAAGAAGAATGTCGGTCCATGATAATTTTCTTTGGCTTCAATTGCATATGGACCCGGATGACATGCGTTCGCCAAAAGATGTGTATTTCCAGAAGCGACGGTGCGTGATGGCAGCCAAGGTCGTGCGATGATGGACTTCAATCATTATAGCTATTGATCGCAAGGTCTATAGTCGTTATCTCAAACACAACAAAAGATGTACATACGCTAACCAAAAAGCCGCAGCTATAAAAATCAAAATTTAAATATTAAACTGACCATTTCCTAAAACCCACGCCATGGCATCGATTAGCATGGTAATGTAACGTGAGCCATAATCGGTGGGTTAGCGAAGTAATCCCTAAATCAAATTTTTAATGCTTAAGCTTTCTGCGATTCGAGCGCCTACTGCATAGCTTACCGCATAATATCATAATTATGATATTCTTATCTTATATTATCCTACTTCGACAGTGGCATGCATCGATAAGATCACACCACATCGATAAGATCACATCATACAATGTTCAAGGAGTTGCCACTATATCACATTACAGTCGTTACATTTAATTAGTACTCAACCTAATTACATTCATTGTTTACATATTAATAATTATTTGTGTTTTTAATCAACCCAAAAAATACAGCCTAGTTTTTGGCATACGTTTACATACACAAATATGGTTTCCGTCTTGCACGCCTTGAGAGTAGTTTAGTCGTGGTTAATTCCAATCGAAAGGTGTAGAGCTGTGCTAATAAAGAGTCAGGCAAATATGAGAAATTTCGCCAGCAAAAAATGTGGAAACGGGAGCACGCAAAAACGAAGAAGAACCATATTTATTCGTTTCGTTTTCCGGAGCACGGCCGAATATTGCAATTAAATTCTAGAATGCATGCTCTATGGTTTATTATGTTCTGAACTGCTCTCTTTTGCATCTAACGCAGTATTCAATATTGGACATTGGTATGCTAGACTAGCACCTGCACGGCTTTTGGCATTTGTTGACATAACCGCAAACCTTGGCGGGCGTGTTAAATCGAGCGCACAGTCAACCAAATGGCCGCGAAAATCAAACAAAATATTAAAAAAAGGCAACCAAACCATTAAGGGGCTAAAGAAGAGCGGTATTGGCTGTAACCGCATAGCAGCCTGAAATAGCCAGAAAATTGCAGGCAAAAAGCGTTGGCCGCATAAAAAAACAATCATTTAGTATATAGGCAGTATACATGTATGTATATTGTAGTAGTAAAACCCAATTTGTAATTTGGTTGGCAAATCGCGCAAACGGCGCCAAAAGACAACAACAATAACGACCATAGCTAAACGCCACAAAGCTAAAAACAGCGGCAAGCAAACGCGTTGAATCCTTTTTATACACGCACAGGTGTCCTTATTGCTCTCTTCCTGACGCACTTGCTCATTCCGGGTTTCTAGTATGCTATGTGTATGTGTGTGCGTGCTGGTGCGATGAGAAACGTGCCGATGCATAATCATTGTGGCCATTATCATTTATTTTACTCAAAGGCTGCTCCAGCAGCCGTTGTCATCATCCATGTTGTTGGTTGCTCTTGTTGTCGATGTTGTTCTCATTGTTTTTGCTGTTGTTGTTGGTAGCTTTAGTCGCACAGCTGCTATCCACTAAAAAAGCACAACAACAGCAGACACACTACAACAATGCAGTAGCCAACAGTTCAAGTAGACATCCACCGAAAACCCTTTCCAATCAAAGCTTAGAGCCATTTCATTTGGACAGGTGCGCTCCATACGGTCTAAGGCTGCAACGTATGTTATTTGAATGAATGTTTAGTGATAGTTTTTAGAACAAACTTGTACACGTGTCTTAAAGTTCTCAGTAAGCCTCAATAGAGTAACAAGCGAATTTAGTGCACAATAATTACTCTTTATAATTTTTTTATATATATCAGCATCTTTTCAATCCCTGTTAGCAGCACAACTCGGACACCTAGAAGAACAAACATATACGATTTTAATGAATATTTTAATAAATAAAGTTTCTTACGACTTACAATTTTTGGTATGGCGGGCGGTTGGGTGTATCGTTTATACAAATACAAGAAGATGCAGTTGAAAGAATTTAGTAAGGCATATTGAAGCACTGTAGCATTCAATAGATTGTTAGCGATATAGTGAAAAACATCTCGATTATTAGCAAGATGTACCTGGTAACTACATACGCTCTAATCCTACAACATGAGAAATTATATTATTTCAATTGACGTTTTAATATAAGCTTTTTAGCACTTACATTATTTGAGAAAAGTAGTTTTTGCCTTTATTCTAAATAATACAAGAAGCAGTTCAAAGTTCTCCGTCAAGCATATTCTATCACCACAGGGTCCGATGGAACTAAAAGTGAACTCATCCACGTGAACAGACTCTCTTCAAACTCTGCCAGTTGGAAACGTGCCTGCAACTTTAAAACATACATTACTTTGATAAATTTTTAATATAGTGTTTAAGATTTACATGTTTTATTATGAAGCCCATTGGCTTGGTAAGTCCACAAGTATTAGATGATGCAGTTGAAAATCTTTCGTAAGGCATATTAAAGTTTGGATTGTACGCAACATAGCCTGAAATATCTCATATAAAGCTTTTTCACATATTTCGACTTCCTTCGTTTCTGAGTCAGCTGTACAAGTATAGTAATATCCAAACGCTCTACGCCTACAATATAGAAAGCTTAAATTATTTCAATGTATGTTTATACTATATTAAAAGATTTTTAGGACTTACATCATTTGAAAAAACTAGTTTAAAGCTAGGTTGATGCGAATGTCACAAAAAGTTGTCCATTTAGCTTATTGTATCACTACATATTTACCGATATGGTGTGAATGCGCTTAGTCCATGCTGATCCAGATGTTTGCTCTTGTTCTGTCTCTGTCAGCTGGACCGTAGCCTACAAAGTAAAAACTTATATGAGTATAACAAATATTAAATAAAGTTTTTACGACTTGCTTATATTGGTATGACGACCACTCGTTCGTACATTATGAAAATTCGATAACGATACTTCATCGTCTCTCAACTATTGTACAAGTGAACTTCACACGCTCTAGCTTTCAATATAAGAAAATATGTCATATCAAATTTACACGAGATTATGCCCAGCTTTTCCCAAAATATTGATATGTATTCCATCGACATTGAATCTGGTGCAACATTCCTTCTTCAGTAGGTCTTGCTTCGCTTGCATGTGACTTTTGGACTCTCAACCAATACTGACACGGCGATGCTTTCCGTTTATTCCATTTTAAAATAGTCAGTACCATACTCCGTGTCCTGACCTTTGATCATTGAGTATGGTTCGGTTGTTACATAATTGTGGGTGTGATCCATGACTTCACGATCGATCTGAACAGAACTTGGTCTATGGCAAAGACTCCAACAATTGCGACTCGCCTGGGTTCACCAGTGCCATTAATTGTTTCTATGAGAAAACTAAGATATTCTCTTTGAAACATGTAATGAATTTAGTGCCCTTAAGCCACTTTATGCCATCACATCCAGCAATGAAAGGATCTTTGCCATGCTTCATGGCTTACATTCTGACAGTTAAAAATCTTTAGTGTGCCATATTATAGTACTAGAGAATCTTATGTGTTGTACGGGATAAAGTGCAAACAAGTTCCTTCGAATCTCAGCCAGTTGTACAAGTACGCTCTCAGCCTACAATATAAGAAAGTAAGTTTTTTCAATGAATGTTTTAATATTTACAAGCGTTTAAAAACTTACATGTCTTAGTATAACGAATTAATGATGAATGAATAATGATGAGAATTTAGAGACAATCCATTTTGAGCTGCAGCAGGTTGCTTCGCAAGGATGTGGCTTGTGAACTCTCGACCAATACTGATGAAGAGATTCTTGCCGTTTCCTCCAACTTCAAATTTAGCAACGCTTACATTTATTTAATAAAATTTTTTTTTTAAATGTACTTTTGAATCACTTTCGTTAGTGTGGACTGAGAAAATAAAATAAAACTAAGAATATGCCTCTACTCCAGCCAGCTGCCTTTTTTCATTAAACCTACACACGTACATTTATTATAAACGTACTTAATATTCATAAATTAATTAATTAAAACCCAAAAGCTATGAATTGAGAATTAGGGTTGAGTTATGTGGGCTGCAGCAAAAAGCAGCCAACAACTTGCCAAGCGTCCAGACAGTTGAACATTGAATAAGCATTATTGTTAAATATTGTTAAAATTTATGAATATATATAACTTTTAGCTACGTAGTAGTGTTCCAAGTAAAGACCTTCCGCCGCCACAAGGGGTATACAAAAAAAATATGAAAGAAATTAAATAGGGTATGACAGCGTTAAGTTGCGGGACAATCAAGGAAAGGTATTAATAATAGCATAAAAAAACTGTATATTTCTTAATTAGCAGCCACTACGGACAGCCCTGGCAATAAGTCAGAAGAGGCAGACAGCTAGCTCTAGCTAAGTTCAGCAATTGTCTAGAGGAAATGTTAACAACTTGGCAATTATAAGAAATTCACATACTCCTAAGTACTACATATGGTATACCTCTAAGTATGTCATATTCGAAGAATGTGGTGTGTTCTAGTGTTTAGAGCTCTATATTAATTTCATATCTAATGTGTTCTAACACAACAATTATCTAAGAGATACACAGAATGGCATTTATATTTCATATAGCTGCCAAGGGACTCAACCGATTTATAGTTAAATTTTGTAATAAGAAAAGGAACGTGTATTATGTATGAAAAATTATAACTTGAAAAAGATGTGGGTTAAAACGCAAAATTCTGCTGTGAAAGAGGTCATTATAAAATCATTTTGGGTAGGGTTCGATTCTTCGTAACCGCGAGTGTGATCTATACTTTTATTATCGACCTGACCAGGCGTGGGGTTAACTACTGCCATTAACAGTTTCTACGAAAAAACTTAAAGAGTGCCTCGTTGGCACAGGTAACAACTTGATGGCATCAGGTTCAGCAAGGAATTGGTCTTTGCTGTATGTCATCATGGCATCAAGGTTGATCTGCCCTATTACTCTTTCCAAAATATACCATTTATCGTTTGAAATTTTCCCAACCGAGTCGTTTCTGTCAATAATGGCTGTTCAAAGCTCTGGCTTGAGCCGTTTCTGTCAATAACGTCTGTTCAAAGCTCTGGCTTGAGCCGTTTCTGCCAATAATGGCTGTTCAAAGCTCTGGCTTGAGCCGTTTCTGTCAATAACGTCTGTTCAAAGCTCTGGCTTGAGCCGTTTCTGCCAATAATGGCTGTTCAAAGCTCTGGCTTGAGCCGTTTCTGTCAATAATGGCTGTTCTAAGCTCTGGCTTGAGCCGTTTCTGTCAATAATGGCTGTTCTAAGCTCTGGCTTGAGCTTAGTCCCGCCATACTAAGCCATACTACTATTTTGTATAGCTAGCATGTTCTTCGAAGAAATACCACCCCTTCTGCCATCCGATCTCTCTTTTAAGGAGAGTGTGGACGACGTCGAGGGTGAAAGCTTCTGTCTTGAAGCTTAAGCTAGCCATAGTATGTACTAATTGGTATAACTAGATTGTTCTCTATAGTCCTTGTGGAATCATCAAATTATTGGCATTACCACCCTTTTTGTCATCCGATCTCTCTTTTAAGGATAGTGTGGACGACGTCGAGAGTGGTTTATTGCGGTTCTTGATCATTATCGATCTGACGAGAGCTTCTGTCTTGAAGCTTAAGATAGCCATAGTATCTACTAATTGGTATAACTAGCTTGTTCTCTATAGCCCTTGTTGAATCATCATATTGTTGGCATTACCACCCTTTTTGTCATCCGATCTCTCTTTTTAGGAGAGTGTGGACGACGTCGAAGGTGGTTTATTGCGGTTCTTGATATTCTGAGTATAGTTCGATCCTCCCTCATTGGGGTGTGATCCAAACCATCATCATTATCTTTATCGATCTAGCGAGAACTTCTGTCTTGAAGCTTAAGCTAGCCATAGTATGTACTAACTGGTATAACTAGCTTGTTCTTCATTCTTGTAGAATCATCGTATTGTTGGCATTATCTTTTTGTCATCCGATCTCTCATTTAAGGAGAGTGTTGACGACGTCGATATTCTTGATATTCTGAGTATGGATCGATCCTCCTTCATTGGGGTGTGATCCAAACCATCTTCATTACCATTATCGATCTAACGAGAACTTCTGTCTTGAAGCTTAAGCTAGCTATAGTATGTACTAACTGGTATAACTAGCTTGTTCTTCATTCTTGTAGAATCATCGTATAGTTGGCATTACAACCCTTTTTGTCATCCGATCTCTCTTTTTAAGAGAGTGTGGACGACGTCGAAGGTGGTTTATTGCGGTTCATGATATTCTGAGTATAGTTCGATCCTCCCTCATTGGGGTGTGATCCAAACCATCTTCATTACCACTATCGATCTAACGAGAACTTCTGTCTTGAAGCTTAAGCTAGCCATAGTATGTACTAACTGGTATAACTAGCTTGTTCTTCATTCTTGTAGAATCATCGTATTGTTGGCATTACCACCCTTTTTGTCATCCGATCTCACTTTTTAGGAGAGTGTGGACGACGTCGAAGGTGGTTTATTGCGGTTCATGATATTCTGAGTATAGTTCGATCCTCCCTCATTGGGGTGTGATCCAAACCATCATCATTATCATTATCGATCTAGCGAGAACTTCTGTCTTGAAGCTTAAGCTAGCCATAGTATTTACTAATTGGTATAACTAGCTTGTTCTCCATAGCCCTTGTAGAATCATCGTATTGTTGGCATTACCACCCTTTTTGTCATGCGATCTCTCTTTTTAGGAGAATGTGAACGACGTCGAAGGTGGTTTACTGCTGTTCTTGATATTCTGAGTATCGTTCGATCCTCCCTCATTGGGGTGTGATCCAAACCATCATCATTATCATTATCGATCTAACGAGAACTTCTGTCTTGAAGCTTAAGCTAGCCATAGTATTTACTAAATGGTATAACTAGCTTGTTCTCCATAGCCCTTGTAGAATCATCGTATTGTTGGCATTACCACCCTTTTTGTCATCTGATCTCTCTTTTTAGGAGAGTGTGGACGACGTCGAAGGTGGTTTATTGCGGTTCTTGATATTCTGAGTATAGTTCGATCCTCCCTCATTGGGGTGTGATCCAAACCATCATCATTATCATTATCGATCTAACGAGAACTTCTGTCTTGAAGTTTAAGCTAGCCATAGTATTTACTAATTGGCATAACTAGCTTGTTCTCCATAGCCTTGTCATCGTTTTGTTGGCATTACCATCCGTTTTGTCATCCGATCTCTTCTTTTAGGAGAGTGTGGTCGACGCAAGGGGGTAAAAACTCAATACAGTCGCTTTTATAATGTTTAAACAGTACAAATCAAACATACTGCAGTTAGTATGCAGTTGATGTATATATCAACATCTTACAAATACATATATGTATAGTATTTTGGACACTCCTCTTTTTTTGTAAGCTTTCGCTTTCTACGTGCTTAGCTTTTCTTTGTGTTTTTCATTTGATGTCATGACCATCGACGTGTGTTCATTGTTTACAACTGAAAAGGAAAAATCAGATTCCATTAGATTTGTTTGCCAGCTTATCTTAACATAATGTACAAACCTTTTATATGCCGCCTTTTTATAGAGTTGGGCCCATCAATCCAATTTTCAGAACGAAAGCAGTGGGAGAGCTCATTTTTGTGGGCAGCTAGAAAAACAACAAAAAAAGAGAATAAAATATAAAACGTACACATAAATTTTATAGTCATTTGCGCATTTAATTAAAATTATGATAAAAGCATGCAAAATATTTTACAACCACACACACACACATGCTTACACAAATTTTGTAAATGTGTAGAAGAAATGTACTATACAGCCAGCACATATAGAAAGTGGATATATGGCATATATATAAAAAAAAAAAAGGGACAACAACAATTACTGAAAAAAATGTGTATTTGTTGTGGCGGTACACGACAGTAGTATACCCTGTAGTTGTATATTGAAATTATTGCTATCGTTTATATTTCTTATTTCAAAACAAAAAGAAAATGTCGTCGAAAAATTCTTACATGGCATAGTTTTAGGTTTACAGAAAAAACGTTTTTGGGATTTAACAGTCGATTAAAATTTCAATTATTTTTTAAAGAACACAGTAAATAAGAATAAAGCCACGAATGTGATTAAAAAATCCATTTCAAATTTAAGCAAAAATCGAAAACGGTTTAGTTCAAGACACATTATTTTAAATTCTGAAAATTGTTTAAGATCCATTCCAAAATTTGTCGACTTTACTACGGAAATTTATAAAAAAAAAGTGTATAACATTTTTCACTGTGGTATTTGCTAATAATTTTAATATTGATAGATTAGGGTCGGTAACCGTTTTCAGGATCTAGGGGGATTCTTTGTGAAAACTTCAACATTTCGATATGGATTAAGCTCACATGAGTCTACGTAAAAAATTTTGTGCATATAGTCTTCAATAAAATGGAATATTGATGCAACTCATAGAGCGGGAGGACTTTAAATATATAATATTTATGCTCCTACGGGGTGACGGGCAAGATACGCAAATTTGGATATAACTTGCTTTTATGGTTTCTAAGGCCTAGGAGCATTTTAATATAAAGTATTTACTTATTTTTATATAAAGTACTTATTTTCTGCCTCTTTCTTCTGTCTTTTATATTGCATCTCATGTATTGCACAAATCTATAAGACCTTCGACCTTAAAGTACAGGGTATACTAATATATACATATGTGTGTGTATGTATAAGGGGCAAATGAGTAGCGTATGAGTAGGAAGCGAGCACAGTGTAGAAAAAAGAAATTAAAATAAAAATTGCTCATAGCAAAAATCTTGCGCTGTAATTACATCATTTATGCAGGACGAATATGTCGTTTTGTTTGCCGCAGCCAAAGAGAAGGACCAGGGAATGAGCAGCACAGGATATGCCAAGCATGTGTGTGTGTGTATGTGGAGAAGCAAGCGCGGCAAATGCCTTTCAAATAAATACGAAATGGTCAGCGGAATAATAATCAGCAGAAGCAGAAGAAGCAACATCAGCCTGACAAGGCGACACGTTCCAAACAGAACGGGTAACGAGAATAAAAAAAATGTTCATATACATATAGAAGAGATCAGCATTACAATGTCGCGTCTACAACAGGAAACGGATATGTGAACACATACACATATAGATGTGAAGTGAAAATGGAGACAGGCCAAATATCAGACTATATGAACTTGCTCAGGCGCTGCTTCAACTTAATTTGCACTGCTTGAACTGCAGCATGTAATAACAAATATACACTGGCCGAAAATTTAAACTCGAGTATCTCCTAAACTCGTGCAGATTAAAAACTATCTTAAAAATAAAGTGAAATCAATTTTTGAGTACTCGGTATCCAAAGTGTAAGTAATAAATTTATTTAGTGCAATAAACTTATGCGTACAACGACTGAAAAGAATGTAAAAAAAATCCCCACAGACCTCAAACCAAAAAAAAAAGATATCAAGTAAATCCTAAAGATGCCTTGAAAATAAATTAGAAAGGGGAATCCCAAACTAAATATCTAGAAGATTATATTTAAAAGCTTTTTTTAATCGCAGTAAATCGAATGAAAGTGTGCAAAAATTTGTTTCTGGACCGTGTTACTTAATGACCGTGTAGAAACAGAATTGGGTGCAATCAGGAAGCTCTGTTTTACCTGAATCCGGAATAAGTTAAGTATATTTATAAACTTTTGAAAATTTGTATTTTTTTTTAAATTAATAAGAATAAACGAAAAGTCAAGTCAAGTCATTTGACTTGAAATAAGTTTACTATTTTAGCTCCAAATGCAAGTAAAAGCTGGTCAAAAATGTCCATTAAAATTAGCCTTTCTGTACGTACAGATATATAAGGAAATGCTTGAAATGCAATTCCGCTAAACTTACTCATTAACTGCAACACAAAGCGGCCTAAAAAAAAATAAAAGCACTACAAAAGTTGACCGAACAATGTCGCACTGCTTGCTTACTTTTACACTGCTTCTCAAAGTTAATGCTACTGCTTGCTGACGTTAGTTGGTATAAAGCGCAGCACCAAATGCTGCTTCGCTGACCGAAACCAAATCTGAGCCACATACCAAAAAAAAAAAAAAACCATCCCACTTCATCTACTGCTTACACTTGCGCCCACCCACACACATTATTAACTGCTGCTACTGGCCATGGTTTGGCGTTGACGTCGACACACATTTAATATGAGAAAACGCTTTCAATTTTTTATATTCTCATTTTTCTATGCGCTTCGTTGTCGTCGTCATTTGCTAAGGCAACAAACAGTACAAAACCGATGCATAATTCTGGGTGCTGCCCATTGCAATCTTGTTAAGGCCACCCAAAGCATCCAAGCAACTGCTACCTCGTATCCATGAATTTCACCCAAGCAGACATTATCGCGTTGTATGCGATACTTCTACCAAAGTGGCACAAACAGTTGCAGAAACAAAACTGAACCGGAAAAAAATTAGAAATAAAATTTAGCCCGGCTTCAACTAAATCAGCGCTTTGTATGGCCCATGGATACACAAGTTTGGAGTTTCGGGGCTGCAGTTGCAACCAAAAGAAAAAAAAAAAAACAAGTCTTATAAAAAAATGTGATACAATTGAGGCGATGACCGACGTTGGAATACCTTGTTCCCTTTGGTATATAGCAAATTTGGGATATTTTGTATGAACTATAATAAAGCTAGGTTGTACCTTAAGGTAACTGGTGGAGCTAAAAGCAAGCATTGGAATCAATGCAGACAATTTGGATACAAATAAATTACTGTTCTGTCATGCCTCCTTCTGCCTGTTACATAATACGTTGCACACAACTATAACATCCATAACCCTATGGATACAGTGTATAAAAATATTACATGCACCGGCGTACATACAAACATATATATTAAGCGTATATACAAGCATATAGAAATGTGAAAAAGCACTAATTTTGTAAGGACACGCGTACAAATGAACGCCGGACAGGGACAACCACACGGACACACGTATGAGAGAGCATGTGGCGCATAAGTAGACAACGACGAAAAGGACCACGACGTTGACACATAAAAAAAAAAAAAAAAAATACGCACACTAATGCAGAACCACATGCGTGGCCATGTTAAATGGCTGCCCTGCCGTTTGGTCAGCGGCAAGTCCTTTTTTTTAACGCTACTCTCTGCTTTCTCGCACTCTCTTTGACCAACGTACAAATGACGACGGCTTCCGCTTTTGCATATTAAGCGTGAAGGATAATAATTTTACACACATACACACACACACACACACACATATACATATGGTACATATACTTAATATATAAAGCATTTTTTTTACACACAAAAAAAATGTACGTTAGTTTTTAACAAAAATGGATATTAATATTACTTATGTTAAATATACGCGGGCAACGCATGCGAATGCTTGATGCCAAGTCCGTCGTCTGCGTTCGGCCCTTAGCAGCAAAAAAAAGTGAGTCAACAAATAGTTGGGTGTAGCAGCAGTGGGTTGCAGCAGATCCTACTCTCTGTGTTTCTGTTCCCATCCAGTTGGCACATTATTTTGTTCAGAGCGCTGTGAAAAGGTAAAGCAAATCCATTAGTTATACAAACCATAATTTAGCACTATGGGACCTTGGCTGGTAATACATAATACTTCAGCAAAGATCTCATAGTTTTAGAGGGTTTAACGAAACGAAAAAGTCGCTCGACGCTTAAAGAATCATGTAAATGAAACAAATTATGATAAATAGATTTAAAGCAATATCAATTTGAACGACCGGATCCCAGGCGCTTGCGGCCCACCACCCGCCCAACCGACCGAGGGGCGCAGCCGCTTAACGTGCGGCAACGAAATCGCGAATAGTAATTAAAGGATTTCAAATTATTTCTTAATAAACTTTAGATAGATTTAGCTATTGACAAAACAGATCCGAACTTAAGTTAAAATGTTGAGGGTTGGCCCGCACACTGCGGTGATAAGATGCTGACATCGCTAATGAAGTTCTTTTAATCCACTGAAACTCAAAAAGTTAAATAGACAATCTGACACATGTATCTTTTCGACGATCGAAGCCCATCCGCCCAACCGACCGAAGGGCACAGCCGCATAATGTGTGGCAACAAAATCGCGAAACCGACTACAAAACAAAGAACTTACATTTTTTCTATAAAAACCTTAGAAACACACTAGCAAAAAAAAAAAAAAAAAAATGAACCAAGTCCTGCGCAAGAACAAAAACTGAAATTATCTTCACGAAGTACAAAGCCTCAATCATTTAGTGTCTATTACTAAAAAATAAAGAGAGCGATAAAATAATTTCTCTAGAATAATTTTGAGCTGGAAAACAATAGAATTGGTACTTGGCAAAGGTCAGACTTCAATTCAGATTCATTCCACATGTTTATTGTTTATTTGGAAGGTCGCAGCCCCTACAGTCCAAGTGCTCAATGCTCCACAATGTTTCAAAAACAAAGTGTATGATCTTTGGAATATTTTGTTTTAACTTGAGAGCACTTTACGTTGGGCAGTCATTATTTATTTTTTGCACTTTGGCACTATTGATACGCCCAAGATGCAAATAAAATAATAACTCTCGGCCCGCCCGCTTGTTTGGTTCCCTTTTCGGGGCAAACGTATTACACATGTACCGTCGCTGAGGTTTCAAACAAAATTGAGCCTCCGCAACATTCGGCTTAGGACTTAACAATTTATTCAAAGAGAACTGGTTTCTACAGAATGATTTTGAGTTCGAAAACACTAGAATTGCCGCCTACATGTCCAAGTGCTCAATGCTCCACAATGTTTCAAAAACAAAGTGTATGATCTTTGGAATATTTTGTTTTAACTTTAGAGCACTTTACGTTGGGCAGTCATTATTCTTTTTTGCACTTTGGCACTTTTGATACGCCAAAGATGCAAAAATTAAATAATAACTCTCGCCCCGCCCGCTTGTTTGCCGCAACATTCGGCTTGAATCATTTTTAAATGCATCAGTTCATGTGTTCCAGCAGCGTGGTTCCTCAAATGGTATAAAATAAACACAGGTTTTATACCAAATAATATTGGATAACAAAGTAAATGGTAAATGAAATAATTTTGGATGTGTACAGTCAGCTTGGTTCTCATTGTGCATGGAAATTTACAAATATATGAAATGAGTATCGAATGAATTTCAAATGAGTGCATTCATTAAAATGGGTTTTGTGGCATGCGTTAAAA
Organism: Chymomyza costata; assembly: GCA_018150985.1. Classification (NCBI taxonomy): domain Eukaryota; kingdom Metazoa; phylum Arthropoda; class Insecta; order Diptera; family Drosophilidae; genus Chymomyza; species Chymomyza costata. The sequence continues at coordinate 21,243,594 of JAECWU010000127.1, read as the reverse complement.
TACGTAATAACACATGATAAGATGATTTATTATGGATATGATACGCCAGCTTGTTTCCCTTTGTGGCATTTACTAACGAAAATGTACCAAATAGATAAATAAAATGAATTAGAAAAATAAAAAAACTTATGTTCTATCATACAAGGAAATACTTTTCTCAAGATTCATCTATTGCGCATGTTAACAAGAAGCTTCAGATTTGAGAAAAGCTCTGCGAGTGAACTCAAATAAGTGCATTCATAAAAATGGGTTTTAATCATAATGCACTCTAACAGACCAAAGTCTGCATGAGTTAGAAAACAAGTGGAAAAAATATTAATGAATGATCAAGGTGATTAATTATGGATATTTGTGGTATTATATATACAATACTAGTAGATACACAAAATAGGACATCACAAGGCTTAGATAAATACTATTTTGATACAAAAATTGGTATATGGGCAATCTTTTACAATTCCAACAGTGTATTGACAAAGTGAGGGTAAGTATGTGCGGCAATTCTTGTGAATATAGTGTATTCAAGTGAGTACATTCATTAAACTGATAAACAAGTGGGGAAAAATAGCTACTTATCCGTATTTGTTTTGCAGGTACGCGGAACCAGCTTTGTTGCTGCTGCTGATGCTTAACCAATTCGAAAATTTTCTAGCTAATCACATACAATATAATTCGTTTTACAATTTCAACTAATTTCCATTTCAATTAACTTGCTAAAATGTAATTTAGAGTGTTGCAGGGCCAGAGCTAGCAACAACAACAACAACAACAAGAACAACGAAATCTGACCAAAAACCGCGCTGACATACACATTAAGAGCGAGCAAGAGGAAGTGACGACAGCGAATGAGTTGGCTATGCCGATGTTGTTGTTACTGAGTAACTAAATGACCGACAGACAGAAAGATTAGCTGACGCATCCTTCCATGGTACTACTGTCATACCTAGGGCTGAAATCTGTGCGGTTGGTATGCGCTCAAAATCGTAATTGGTCTACAACTGTAAAATCAAACAACTGACTCACTCACCAGAGCCGAGACAAGACAAGTTGGGGCGAGACGAGGCGAGCGCCAAGCTGGTGAGGCTTGTTGGTCGGTTTGGTTGGTGGTGATGGCTGTCCCTTGGACAGGTGAAACACACCACACGTAACAACGTTTTGGAAGCTTTGGATGGTCGCAGCAGCGCACTGACGAACTGACAAAAGCATAAACGAATCATGCACATGGCTGAATTTAGCCTTACATATATACTCGTACATACATATATACAATGTAAGGTAGCAGAACTGGGCAAATGGACAAGGCATAAGACCAATCCGGCCAAGGCCCACACAACAGTGCAATATCTTTTTTTGGGTTTCTTGCGTTGTTGTTCTTGATGCTGCCTGGAAGGCAACTTAACGCAATGGCAAAAGGAAGCAACAGTTGAAAATAGTCATTAAGTCAAATTTACTCAGCGGGTAAAATGGCAGAAAGTCAAGAGTGCTGCTCCTCCTCCTTGCTGAGTGTTTTGGCAGTAGCAACTGGAAACAGAACAACTGCAACTGAAAATGCTTCGTTGATCAGTAATCAACATTTAAATTATTTCATTTCAAGTGAGTTGAGTAAAAGATTCTGAAAGAACGCACTGAAAATGTCAAGGAATCGAAACAAAATTTGTACATAGATATATTTTTACAAGATGTAGTGGGAGTTAAGCTTGTTAAATAAACCTAATTCGATTTTTGGATAGGATAAAAATAATCTCTTTCGTTATGGAAAAAAAAACGTTCGGCTCGACTGACCAAAGTAGCTGCTTGAAAGGAGCGATGGCAACAGAATTACTGAACAAGGCTTACAAGTCAACACTAAACCAGCTACATTCTAGGATCGTGTATCATTATTGATAAGCAGCATGATGTTTATTGAATTATAACTCCCATGCCGATAGTACTGCGAAGTGCATGTTTATTACTATCAAATATAGAACTACATAGAATGCGCATCTCATACAAAAAAATTTTACTATGATGGGTACTGAAATTAGTATACCACAGGAACTATTGCTGTAGTTGTATATTCTTTGGTGCTATATACTACTCTTGTAAAAACTATAAAATTCGACAAACGAAAAATCCCAAAGGAACTGAGAACCATTCTTAAAAATCAAAATTTTTCGTGCACCTTTTGAGATCTAAAAAATCTAGCAAACTAGAAGGTCTCAAAGCTAATGAGCAACTATCATAAAACCATTTTAAAATTGTCTTCGTGTAATGAATATGTATTTAATACTGTTTTGTTCTCAAATCAAACGCGTAGTTACTAGAAGTACTAACCATGGCAAATATGATGACACAAATTGCTGCCCCATTTAGTCTACTCTTCAGATCTGAACCCTAGCGACTTTGTTGTCAAACTTTATTTGAAACCTGCTCGAGGTAATAGATTTGGCTTAAATGGGAAGTTAATTATTGAAAGTAACGCCTATATGTAGTGCCTAAAGTGGACCTATTACTTGCAAAAACCAATTAAAGGAGCTTTGGACTTTTGCTGAGAGCTACAGAGCTTATTTCTTGAAAATTATATCTTTAATTCAATTCGCTGATTTATCAAACTACCCTCATACACCAAACGTCTCAAGTTTTTACAGATAGCTCGCTCTAAGGTTTTTCAAGAAAACTAGCATACCCTTAATCAGTGTTGTCAAATGTACCTGTGCCGTTTATAGTGTTGCTTAAGCTATAAGCGCGTAATACACAAAAAAACTTTTACTGCGCAATTTCAATAAATCAACAGAATTTTGCAAATAAATAAAAATTTGTCTTAAACTCATTTTCATGCACATTAAAATGCACATTTCACAATTACAAAATTTATGAATCCTTTGTGTAGCTCTGCGAGTGTGTGTGTGTGTATCTGTGAGAGTTCGAGTGTTTGTGTACTGTGTCTCTACTGTCGTCTGCTAACTGAGATCTAGAGAGTGGAATTAAGGAGACGCCGCCTGGCAAGCAAAGTGCTACATTTTCATAGTCGCGGCTGTTATGGCCATTGCGTTTGGTTCTTTTTGTTGTATTGTCAGCACCGCTATTTGTGCTTATGTGTAATATTTATGCTCCTGCAACAACAACTACAAGAAGAAATAAGCGAAAAAGTTCATTTAAGCATTAAAACCAACAACAGACGACAACAGGGACTCACAGGTGAAAATTTTACGTGCAATAAATTTTTTGGCTTTTTGGCAAAGCTTCGAAACAGAATACTCCACCGTATCTGACTGCTATTACGACAACTACGACGGATGCTCAAAAGTTGCAACCAACAACAAATGATATTGCTCCGGCCAATAAAAAGCATAGGGCTAGGGTACAATGCACAATGGAAACGCTTTGCCACAATGCATTACTAGACTTTTTCCAAAGATTGGTTGCTCTTCTAACAAAGCCAGCAAAGGCTTAGATTGGGACTATCTTTAGTAATTATAGCAGATCTCAATTGCATCGAAAAACAAAACAGTTAGTATTTGTTTAATCGCGGATTTTGGATTGCGATCACAATTTTCACTTTGATTACAAGATAAACTCGTCGATAAGTAATTTTTGAACAACACGAGAGGCTGCTCGAAAAGAAATAATTTGCTCTAGATTCGTAATACTATTCAAAGACACATCAACCCTAATCAATCATCTTAACACTCAATAAACATCACAGTAACTTCAAACATTTTTTATAAAAATCGTCGAGTCAACTATCTGATCCAACCTCTTATAAGTTTTCAAAACCACAGCATTTTTGATGAAAGATTGTGTGTGTTATCGTCATAATCTTTACAGCTTTCTATAATTCATTTAATTTTTAATGAAGAAGTCGTTATTGTTCGAAAACCGAAAGAGCATTGTCATTATATTCGATTTTTCGCTATATCTAGTCTAACAAGCCAATAAGTGCGTCTTTTGTTAGGCCAAAACCTTGCTTTAGAGGTTTTCTAATACAGCAATATAACGTTTTATTTGATTTGAGGAGTCTACTCAAAAGAGTCTAGTGTCCTGATCAGAGCATCAGCCGCTGCAGCAGCCAGCAGATCCGCCAATTATTCAAGAGAATTGGAGTTGGGTCATAGGCAAAAAAGCCAAGAAGCAAGAATTATAAAATGCAAAGTTTTGCAGAGTTGAGTACAATGGCAATGGCAATAGCAATGTTTCCTTTACGTGTAACTTTTGCTCAAGGATTTATAGTTCGACTACAGACGCTTCACTTGCTCCAACTCGTTTTGGGTTAGGCTCAATTCGAGTTGTTCCTGTCTCTATGCAAAAAGTCTGAGCAGTGCCTCCAAGTTGGCAATGCGCCGTCAACTCAAAAAGCCGTTTGTGCTTAATTGCGTGTAGGGCAACTAATGAGCGTAGTTACACACAGAAAAAGCATCTATATATGTACTTATATACATATGTATATATATATAATCATATGTATATAGCGCGTTTTACGACGCGGCTGTTTATAATTTTTGTCGAAAAGAAAAGAAATTTATTAAGCAGCCGCTGCGCTGTGCAGGGCAAATATTTTCTTCCTTTGCTTTTCAAATAAAATGTTACATTAATTTGTGCAAATGTTGTTTGGTTGGTTGATAATGTACGAGGAACGGTGGAGCGAGTACGCTGCTCTACAATGGAGTGAATTTGTGCTCTGCACACCTAAAAACTTTGGCCATTTGAATTATGCGTGCAGCCGCCAAAGGGCTTAAAATTGTTGCTGTTGCAACATTAAGCGTGAAAATTTTATTGGCCAAAAAGTGTTGTAAATTACAAAACGAATGCCAGGCAGCAAGGTGTTAATATTGATGTTGAATAGCAATAGCTGGAGAGGAGAGAAAATTGGTGTGAGGTAAGCCATAGCTTTTGCTATTTATTTTAACATGAATACGCTATGATCTTATGAGACAACTAGTACAGCGATCAAAGGTTTACTTCCTGTATAAGTTCGAGTCACAGCTATAGTTGAAAGTAGTAATAATGAGAATGGAATAAGTCTAAAATTATCTGTAGTTATAGTAGGATTAGCTAAAATATTGAAGTAAGCATCAAACATCTTATCAACCTTTGGGGACTCAACTAAGATGACCATGTCAGCGTTTTAAATTTGCATCATACTCAAGTTCGGATTAGTTAAATTTCACTCTCTATGTGAGCATTGGGCTTAAGGGTCACAATTGGGCCTATGTCTTAATAAAAATCAAATAAATCAACTTGGACGGCTATCATCTAAAGCACAAGAATATACAACTCTATGACCGCGCACCGAGCTGACCAGGTCAGCGTTCAAAATTTTGCATGCATAGGATCGACTCAGTTCAATATGAGTTTAAGGTGAACATAGTCACAGTTAAAAGTAGGAGTAGATGTCAGAACTATGGGAAAAATTGAGAACTAACTACTAACTACTATACTACTACTACATACTTATTGCAACCAAGCAATGTATCATTTGCATTGTTCATCAACCTGGGCAGAGAGAGGAACCCTAAAAAGACGCCCATGTCAGCGTTTTAACTTCTCCACAAGGGAGATTTTAAGCATCACTATAAGATCTATCGCAGCTAGGCCGTCTTTCGTCTAAAGTACACAAATATACAACTCTATGATTCCGCCTGCGAAGACAGTAGCTAAACTAACCTGACTATGTCAGCAATATAAAACTTACATCATGCCCAAGTTTAGAATCTAAAAGGGTATGTCAAAAATTATATGAACCATCATGAGAGAAGAAATCAAGAGTCGGCAAGTCTATTGGAGGTACTATCTATTAAAAAGCTTTGAAATTTGCTATCCAAGTTTAACTACCTATATCTGACTATTTTGCCTACAAAGCTTCTCAGCCAACAATGGCAGCATAATCTATCTATATCAAATATAATTGATGAGATAAAATCTAATCTGCAATTGTGTGTCGTAACTTTACAATTGCTTAACATGATAAATGCATTTGTTAGAAGTAATACACTAATACACCGATATCCAAAATACGTTCTCATTTAAAGCAGAGAGTCCAGAGTTTCCAGTACTTAGATGATTTGGGCACCGCTACAGTCAAACAGCACCTGTAAGAAATGAGTTTTAGTAAATTGAATTTAAAAGTTTAAACTATTTAAGTAGTTTTAAATGTAGTGACATATATACCATTGTTTAATTTAATTTTATCTAGAAAATGCCTAAGATTTTACTGCGATACTATCTAGCATATATGTTGTGGGCTGCAACACTCAGCTTAGTTGCTTCAAATTTGTGGTACCATTGCCAATTTTATTGATCCCTCCAATACTCTCTTTGTTTTGTTCTGTCCATCTTTCTAATCAGTCGAATAAATCGTTCTGTATAAGAAATAACAAAAAATTAAGTTGAAACATGCTTAGTTTCGATACATTTGGGGCGCACTAGACAAACCAAATGAATACTCTGCAGATAAGCGACATAAATGCCAACATATTTGTTTAAATTTTGTTTACATTTCTGTGAGCAATTTCTGCCGCCTTTTACCAAGGGATTGTTACAACTGCTGTCGTTAGTTACATCGATGAAATCGGTTTCTATAAGAGTTAACAACATATTAAGCTTTTACAATCTTTTAAGCTACATCTTATTGATTATCATACTTACCAAACGTATTCTAAGCAGATTAGCCTTTTCATGTGTTCAATTTTAAAAATCAGTCGATTCTGCAAGAAAACTATTTTTGCAGCCCTGTAGATTTTCTTCAAAGCGTCACTCAATTTCAAATTTTTGGCAATATATTTTTTGAGTGATCTTATTTGTCTTAACCCTTAGCGGCTCACATATGCCGTCTATTAAATCTGGTTCTATAAGAAAAAAAATTTATATGATAAAAGTACTCCCGATAGAGTTGTTGCATTAGAAAAGCTTACAGCCCAGTTGTGCTGAACAAGAAAAAACCTATCATGAATGTTCCGCCTTTAATGTATACTTCCTTCTAATTTCCCGACTATTTTAACCAACATTTAATTTAGCTACTAGCTGCTTTTTCATTGATTAAATCGCTTGCTTGAGATTAAGCATGCTTTGGATGCATCTTTTAAGTTGGTCATACGACCATAAGTCGTTTTGGTACAGTTATTGCATTTCTTAAGTAGCTTCTTCTTAAGAAGCGCAGCCGTATTCCAAGCCAGACCAGCCAGCTCCTCCAGTAAACACCCAAAACTTGCGGTCACTTTACATAGCAGTTGTATGTTGTCTGCGTGGGTTTTTTTTTTGTTAACTTTCTTTTTACTTTTTTACGTACATTTTTTTGTTTCGGGTTGGCACTGATTCATGTGACAGTTGCTTTGGAGCCGGAGCAACCTTCACCCGCCTTCAACTGACAGCAGCTGCTGCTTTTTGTAGGCCGCTGCTCCCCGACCTTCTTACGAATGTAATTTTTATTTACACAATTTTAAGCTAATATTACGTTTGAGCCACGCCCAGCGAGAAATAATAATACAGGGGAGGCGAAAACAAAAAAAAAAAAAGAAACTGGCAAATTTGTCCCAAAAAAGGATTAATGAAATAAAATTATCTCTTTTCCGACGTAACATGAGCTACAGGCGGGAGAGCGAGAGCAAGCGAAAGGGTGTACCGTAGCTGGCGACAACAATGCGGGGGAATGGCTGTTGAAGGCGTGTAATGCGCGGCCAGCCCTCTGTTTTCTGCGTGTACTCCATTTCCGTTTTTTTCTACTCTCTCTAAAAACGTATATATATATTATAATGCCTATGTTCAATACTCTTTAAGTGTTGGAAAGTATTCGAAAATTGTCAATAATTATGTTAAGCACTGCAGCAGTATTAAATAATAAGTTTAATAAGTGCAGTTTGGATGCTTATGTCAAATTTTTGGAAATAAATTAAAAAAATCGCTCGTTTAGAGCCTTACAAGGACATTATCTCAACAGCTGAAAACGATTTGGTTGATTTTATTATAGCTGGTGCGGAAACATGGTGTTTTAAATACATATGTTCCGGAAACTAAGCGACAATCTGCAGAATGAAAGTCGCACGACGAAATATCAAAAATTGCGTTTTCAAAAGTCAAAAATAAAGATAATGTAATAACTTTTTATGACTCCAAGGGCATTTTTTGTACACAAGAAATTTCTACCAGAAGCTGAAAATGTTCATGAAGCACAGTAACTAAAAGTTTTATCTCGTTTCTGGACGAGAATTTTTATTTTTAACCCGAATACCGGCTTAGGAAAATAGCATAAAAATACAGCACTGATCAGAAAATCCAAAAAGTCGACGAATTTTTAAGGAAAAAACAGATTTGTGTCATGAAGCACCCCCGTATACGCCTGATCGAGCCCCATGTGACTAATTTCTTTTCCCAAAAATGAAAACTGCCATGATAGGAGCTTTTTACGATGACCTGCCCGCCATTGAAGCAGTCGGCACGCAGGTGCTTATAAGCAACATTCCAAAAATCGAGCTTAACAAGTCCTTGGATAAATAGAACTTGTTCGTAAAGAATCTCCTCTGCAACTTTAGAGTATTTAAACTGTGTAATTTTTAAAAAATATCTTTTCGCTTTTTTTTAGCTCACTCTTTGTCTTTGGTTCAGTACTTTTTACAATGTTTGGCATCGTGTGTCGACGGACATTTTTGCGCGTAGCATTTAGGATTGGGGCTTAGAAGTCGGAGTTGGTTTGGGCATGGGGCGGACACTAAAGTGCTGCTACTGCTGCTGCTGCTGCTTTGGTCGACCAACATCATCAAGTAACAACACGTACAAATCTTTTGTGTACCATAAGCCTTTGCTTATCACTGTGCTGCTCTCTTAGCCCCTCCATCCGCTAGCTACGGAACTTGCTCTCTTTCTATCTACGGATTTGTTGTTTTACACGTTCAAAGTGCGTGTCTTTGTAACTAGACAATTTTTTAAACTCTATTCTCGTTTGTTTTTTATTTTTTTGTATGGTTTGTCTTTGGTTCAGTTTTTTTTTTTTTTTGCCTTACTCTGCGTTCACGGCAATTCTCATATTTTAACATTTTTAAATGCATTCAAATTAAGTAGCGCAAGTTTTGGCCTGGGCACGCCTGGCCCGTTTCTGGCCATCTTCAAAGGGTTACTACAAGCAAAACAAAAAAAAAGTGGCGTAAAAAAAAGAACTAAATTGCATATAAATAAAAAAGTATATTGCCTTTACATTGCTGGGCGGGGCGGAAATGAAGTCCAAATGCGGGCTAGCGTATCGCGTTAATTGCAGAATATTTAAGGATCAGCCATCCAAACAAACGACCAACAGACCCCAACCAAATGACGCACTACATACCCAGGCGCGGTGGCAGCTGCTTGCGCAGCCGTTTTCACGGCTATAATTGATAAGCGTAAACTAATGCAGCGTTTACAAGAGCTGTACTAAATAATGCAGCTAGTCTGAGTCCTATGCAACTTACATTGTAGCACTGAAGAGTTTTTTTTTTAGAAAAACTTTTGGATTACACTTACAGTGAATATTTTTTGAAGTTTCTATGTTAAAATTAGGTTTCTGCGAGTAAGGATCCAACATTTGCTCATAGGCGGGGATTACCACTTCGTAGTATATATCAGAGCTCGCAAAAAACTGTCAACCCATTTTATGAACTTTTGGGGCGGTCCGGACCCGAAAACCCCCCGTAAATACGCCACTTGATTTCAGTATATAGTGGCCGCAGAATGCTTCACTGTAAACTCCGCAAAGAGCGTCCTTAATTCTGTGAAGTGCCAGAAAAGTAATGGAGTAAGTCTTGTTATGTGAGATTGAGACATTTTTGGGCAGCACATGTTAAGATCAAGAATATTTGTTCCCCTTGGTAAGACTTGGAGACTATTATCAGAAACAAATAAACCATTTTTTATGATGCGTTAATATTATTTCAATGTAAGAAATGCAAATAATAACCTTATCTTTGAAATCTAAAAACTTTGAGGAATGCGATAATAATGAAAGTAGATTTCATACAGCTTAAACATACATACAGCAGGGCATTTCAATTAGCAACAAATACTAATATCAAATGCAATAGGGCGGCAGTCGGGACCTAACGTCCAAACTCACTTGGGCCAGAGAATTGACCCGTTGTGATACCGCAAGGGTGGTGTAAGGTCCCCCCGGCGTCCATCCGGCGGCTTGAATAAACCTCGAGAGGCTTCTTGGACTCTTTTCTGAGAGCTGGGATAGGTCATTAAAGAAGTATGATTTTAGGAATCGGAGCCTTGTCTTGCACAGCCCAGGGCAGTCACAGAATAAGTGCTCCATCGTCTCCAGCTCCTCCTCATCTCCACAACTTCTACAGAAGTCATTGTGAGGTGCGTTGAGCCTTGATGCATGGGTACCCACCAGCCAGTGTCCGGTAATTGCCCGGATTACTGTCGAGCGCTGAGCTCCATTAAGATAGATTTCCGGGTTACAAGGGGCCATACCCAAATTACGTGACCCGATTTTCACTATTTTTGAACCCCCCCCCCCCCGGTGACCAACCGTAGTATATGCCAAGACCCCCCCTCCCCCCCCTAATTGTCACGTGGTCCTACATTAAAAAAATTAATAACAAGTAAAAAGGACGAACAAATCAAAAAACATAGAAAAGTCTCACTTGTGGAAGGAATATGTGTAAAAAAAAAAAAAAAAGGTCATTGCACTACGTGACAAAAACTTAGACCCCCCCCCGGTCGAGTGACCAAGCGTGGTATTTTCAAGACCCCCTCCCCCCCCTAAACGGGTCACGTAATTTGGGTATGGCCCCTAACATTTATATTTATTAAGTGTCAGATTGGGGCATGCTTTAAAAAATCGACAGTAATGTTTCAAGCTTTGATTTTTCACGGATTGTTTTAAGCGTGAAATATCTGTTTCAAAGGATTAGGAATAGTTTTCTCAAAACTAAGAATTTCCAAGCGATTCTATAAAAACTTTCTTTGTTAGATGGTTTTTGTTAGAATTTTGATATTATACAGGAAAAGCATTGGAAGTAAATCGTGAAAAACAGCTTTCTTACAAACATTTTTACCTTCAGATTATTTTAAGTGGGGATTTTGCACATAACTCAAGTTCTCATCTACAGATGGGTCTTCAAAAAGTCTAGGCTAAGTTTCCAAGAAACAGACAAACGTACAGACAAAATCTGGTGGAAAAGCTGAGATTTTCACTTTGGGGCGATGCTAGATAAACGAAGATTGTTGAGCTAATCGTTAAAAGAAGCTATATTTTTATTGACTAGTTTTGCAGTTGCATAATCTCAAATTTCTTTAAATAAAAACCTAGAAACGATTTTCTATAAGAAATAGAAAGAAGCATCTTACTGCTACCTGCGTCTTAATTGTCTTAGGTTTTGAACATGAAGCCTCATCTGAGAAGCCCGACCTAGATACGGACACAGCGATCTCAAAAATATTATATTTGATTGTGCTCCTTAGAAATAATCCCTTAAATTCAAATTTATTGCAATTTTGTGTTTAAAATGCTATACTTTATAAAATTGATTACATTTATTACTCATACGTAGCGTTAACTACCTGTCAGACATTAGGGTTAAATATTGCCAAAACAGCAAACATTTTTTAGCCCATTTTAAGCATTAATTAATTCAATTAAATTGCAAATGTCAAAGAGCACTGACAACAAAAAGGCACAAAATGTGGTCGGGACTGTTTTCTTTGACTGCCTTCAAATTGCAAAGTTCAAAAATGTCTTAACGGATTGAAATGCGCTGACACAGCGCCAGGAGCAACAAAAACCCAAATAAGTAGCACCTGCCAAAAGATTTCAAATTATGGGGTTGGGGTGCGTCTTCCCTGACCAATGTCTTGGAAAAGTTTTTATCAAACAATGAGAGCAAAGATTTTAAAAACTCGCGCATCATTTCAGGGCGACAAATGTCTTTGGCTAAAGCTAAATGATATACATAAATGTCATTCATTCAGTCAGTCTCTCATTCATTCATTCATTTATTTATGCAAAACTTGTAATAATGATGGCTGAAAGTTAAAATTGGGTAGCAAAGACGACAACGACAACGACGACTATGACTCCACTGCTGCTGACGGCTGCCAAAAATCCGAATCCGTGCAAGCGCAAAAAATTTGTTGACGCTGAAAGATTTCCAACGATGACAACAACGAATGAGACTACAATATATACAAATATATATATTTAGATGGAGCAGAAAGAGTATATAGGTGGGAATGCTCTCTAGCAGAAGAATACTGTCAAAATTTTGTGTGTACGCGCGCGAAAAATTTTTTGCCAACGCGCAAGGTGCGACGATGCCAACGACTATTAAGCGTGCCCCGCAATCCTTATTGCTGCTGTTGTTGTTGTCATCTTTGTTGCTGTTGTTGTTGCTGGTGTTGTTACTGTGTGCGGTAATAAAATTCTTAATGTGCCATTAAATCCTTCTACTGCCACAGAGCACTAACGTCATCAGCGACGATGACGGCAGCGTCTCATGACTTTTGTAAGCCGCCGTCGCACTATGGCACAAACTTGCTAAAATGCGCACAAAATTAAAGACGCTCATATCAAAAATTAAAAATCGGAAGGCTGCTTTGCGCCCTATGAGAGCCAGAGACATTAGTAGAGTAAGTGCTACCAATAGAATTCCGCCCCAGATTGGCTGTTGCACAGTAATATAGGAAGACTACAAAATCATCAAACTATCAAATCACTTTCCAAATATATAAGGCAAAAATTGGCCATGGGACAAGGAAAAACTTATTATTGTTGAATGGTGAATACCAAAAGAAATGGTTCTAGGACAGCGGAGTAACCAGGATATGTCTCAATTGTAATCGCTTGCTGTTAGGACTCTGAAATCTCCCGAAATCGACGTATAAGGATGCATGTCTGTAACCTGCTAGGCTCTACTAACCAAAAGAGTCGTGTTAAACTATCTTAACTACAAACTCTTTCTAACAATTTAGTTTAAGCACACAAAAATACCAACTTCTTCCACTGTACATCAACAGAGTCACCCAAAAAGTTCTGTAGACAAGGCGTTGAGTTTGAGGATTGGTGTTGGGGTTTTGTTGGTCTTGGAATTTGGCCAGCAAAACAGCAACAAAAATAAAAGCAACGAAATCTAACGAAAATTTCACTACAACGAAATGGCACGTAAATAAATTGCAAAGATTTGTTGTCGTCTGATGAGAAGAAAGCAACAACATGAATGGAAATGGAAGCTACACCTGGATGGAACCAAAAAACGACCGACCAACTGACTTGACGGCACTACATAGACTTGTGATAGTGTATGTATGGCAAAAAAAAAAAAAGAAAAAAGATTAACAAATAAGAATTGTTGCTACAATATTTAGCCGAGCTAAGGTATGACCCATGCTCATTTCCAGACACTGCCCACAAGCCATAACCGAGCGAACTGTTGTACTCATTATGATTATTGTCATTTGTTTGGAGTGATTCAATGCATTTAGATTGCATAATTAAGTAAACAGCGTAACAATAAATGGAACGAGTTAACATTCCTGCTGAGCCAATGGAATGTGATAATAATTTTGTATTTTGGCAGATACTAGTATTGGTGAGAATATTATTTGCATAAAGCAATTGTAATGATATCTAAATTCCTAAATACATTGAGTCACTGTTGTATCTTCATTCCTTATATAGCACTTATAAATTTATATAGATTTGATGCAGTGTAGAGTGATCATCGTAGCAAAGAAAAGTAAATTTTACTTTTAAAATAGGATGTTTCTAAAAAGAAGTATAGTCAGCAAACAACTTGGGAAAAATATAATACTTAAACTGATCGTCTATTGTCGGCAATTAAAAATTCAAAATATGCATTATCGCCACTTAAAAATTATTGCACAAATTGTACAGTCAAGTCGGGAGCTATCATCCAAAAGGGTCTAGATTCGGTTGTTTTGGGCTGGTTCATATACTATTTCTTTTGTAAAGAACTATTGGAATCAAAGACCTACCCACTTTTAAGGTTTATTGTATAATCTTAAATCTGTCTATCGATTTTGGGTACTGCAGCTTTTTCACAACGAGTTTTACAAGAAGCTTGTTTTTAGTGGGGTTTCTAGGCTAAATGGGTTGAAGTTATCACATTTTTGGCCTTTAGCAAACGAAGCTGATTTTAATATGGGTTTAAAAAGGGAGTCTATTTGAAGTTTTAACAATAGAACTTCAAATAAGCTTGAACCACTTACAACTTACAGGAGGCATGGAGGAGCCTATATCAAAAAATCTTGGGGCAAACTATTATGCTATTTGAGCTTCGTTAAGCTGTACAGCTCTATAACAATTTGGTACTTCGTTTCTAATTTTTATACACAAGATATTTTTGCAATATAGTATACCCTTATACCCAAAGTACAGGGAGGAATGATAACTAATGTTAGGTTTGTATGCAACGAGACAGAAAGTGGAATACCTCGACACAGTCGTCATAAATACAGAATGCAGAACGCCCCCTAGTGAATTAAGTACCCAATTCGCCGAACTTTATCTGCGTAGGGAATGTTCGCACCTTTTAGTAGCATTTGGTGTTTCAAGTTCCTATAGTTGTCAAGATTCATCCAAGTGTTACACGGACTTTATCTGCGTACGGACTGCGCGCACCTTTTAGAAGCATTAAATGTCTTCAGCTCTTATAGTCCTCAAGATACATCCACGTGCTATACGGTTTGCTTCGCTAGTATTTGCAGCACTATTATGTGTTTTGTTGCGGTCTTGCTGCATGTTTTCCAGAGCTGCTGCCTTTGGATTTTCGGCTATTCTATAATTAAAATAAATTTTAGTTTAAAAATTTAAAAAAGCAAAACGGAATTCACTTACGCAGTAATTGTAGAAAATGGGCCGCCAAAAAGCAAGCAGTGTTTGATTATATATTCTAGAGAATAAAAAAAGAGAGTTAAAATTAATGATAAGTCAGTACAAAAGATACAAATTTATATAGTATAACATAGTGTTTTATTTTCTAACATCTAAATCATGATTTATACTATACCACTGCAGTGGTCGGCACAAAATACACACACATTTTTTTGTTGCGTATGTATTGAAGTTTTCTCTGCCGCAGTGACGTTTGCGACGCTAACGTTGCTCTGCGTTGCTAAGCAACAGACACGCAGTTGATGGTGCGTGGCTTCGGCTCTTGTTGTTGTTGTTGTTGTTGACGTCGAGCAACGTCAGCGTCGCAATACGTCACTGCGGCAGAGAAAATTTCAGTACAAAAAGCACGCACACATGCATGCGTTTTGTGTATAACACATGACGTGTTTCGACATCGCTAATCCCTATGCTCGCGTGCATAGGCCGTGCCGACCACTGATCTAAATGAACATATGTTAATGCACCCCTAAGGTGCAGCTCTCTCAAATTCGAACAAAATTCAAGTATTATATGTAAATATATATATATATACGTATATACTTATAAGCAGGCCCAACGAGAGGGAGGGGGGATTCCCCCGGGCCCGGTGTAATTACTGTCGTACTGTCGTGAGTCAAGCTAAAGGTGCAATAGAGGGACCGGTACACTTTCCCCCCGGGCCCGGGTTTTCTCTCAACGGCCCTGCTTATAAGAAGCTAAAGCCTAGAAGTTTGGTGTCTAGTGTGGATTAAAAGTAATTATAATTTTCCTCAGATATATTTGGAAACCCGTAAAAGATTTACCTAAAAACTTAGTTCGAAATTGGAAACTGTTTGTACAAGAAACAAATTTATTACACTTTGTCTTAATTGATTGACTTCTTGACAACTTCGGATTCATTAGTTAATAACAACCGATGTAAAAACATTTAACAAATATAAACGTTTTTGCTCGCCCGAAAATTATTGGCTAAAGGCTTGAAGATAGTCGTTACCATTCTAGAATGCAAAAAGTTCCAAATTATTAGGTGTACATCTTCACTTTCGCTGTTTTTCGGTGAACTACTGTAGCGGCAAGTGCTGGTACAAATTCGTAGATTAAATTGCTTCCAAACAAGCTTAGTGATCTGCCAACATAACAACTAAACCAAATCAGTGAGCTTGAACATTCATTTTAAATTTATCCTTTATCACGGGAAGTTGTGATTTTCTGCTACAATCTAAAAAGAACTGCTGCTGAGTCTCATCGTGAAAGAAAATCTCGTTGATTTTGACGTGGAGGTCAAACGTAGCGGTGTGCCAGTAAGAGTTTTCAAAGACTCCGAATTAGAGGAATTGCTTGCTGAAGACACGTGTCAAACGCAATAAGAAATGGCAATATCATTCAACAAGCGATTTGGAAACGCCTTACAGCTATTGGAATGATTCAAAACAAAAGGAAATTGGGTTCCGTACGAGTTAAAGCAGAGCGATGGAATGCCTGGACATGCCTCCACGTCGTCGGGCAGACCTAACATTCACGATGCTAAGGTTATGCTTTGTATTTGGTAGGACCAGCTCGGTGTAGTATACTATGAGCTTCTTAAACCGGGTGAAATCATCACAGAAGATCCGTATCGAAAGCAATTGATGCGTTTGAGTCGAGCATTGAAAGCGAAACGGCCACAATACCGAAAGAGACACGATAAAGTCATCCACCTGCATGACAATGTTCGACACATACTACCTGGACACGCTTAAATGGGATGTCCTACCTCACTCGCCGTACTCTCCAGATATTGCTAATTCTGATTACCATGGGGACAGATTCTAGCTGAACATAAATTCAAAAAATGGAGTAATTTGTGGATATTCATCGTTTTTTCGAAATGATATCCAGAAAGTTGGGAAAAAGTAGTCGCTTACGACGGGCAGTATTTTCAATAATTAACACTTTTTTAAAATAAAGCCTCAAACATTGGGGGAAACGACGGAAGCAAACAACAATCGACCAAATGCTATTAAAAAGGCGAGATGCCATTTTTGATTTGGATCGGTATTCGATGGGCCTATTCGCTTCCCTTGCTAAACAATTTCAAGGGTTAGATAAAAAATCACCTATCACTAGATTTTTAATAAATGACTTTCTTAGGTTCTAGGTGCGTCTCATAAGAAATACAGATGGTTAGGGTATACAAGAGTAAAATGGGTTTACCAAAAGAGGCTGATTGAGTCCCATCATATGCTTATGGTTAAGCTTCCCAACTTTTAACTTTAATTTTCAGTACAAGCAAAATGTTTCTTTTATAAAATACAAAGAAATTCCATCTCAGTATTAAATAAAGTTTAACGTACGCAATTTTTTAGAATAAACTTCCACAACTGTGGCACCTTGTGCACATAGAAACCAACAATAGTCTTATATGCAACCACTCAACCTGTATTTCAAGTGCACCTTTTGCTCATAGTATTATGCTCGTTTCGATTGTTTGCTTCCTTTGGAGTATTTAATACCTGTTCGTCGTTAATATTTACAGAAAAGCAACAACAAAAGGCAGCCTAGCCACCAAAATGGCTGGTACTTGTCGATATTTAACATAATTGTCCACAGCATTCAAGTAAAAGAATCTGCACGGTAAAAAACATAAAAAAAAAGAACGAGTTCAAGTGTCAGCGTTTAGGTTTTCCCTCGGTAGCAACTTAATGGGCCAGCTTTCAACGGATGTGTGAAGGCAGCAATTGCAATTGCTTCAAGACCTCCGCGGCAAGAAACGGCCATATAATTATACGCACATGTATAATATAACATAGGCACATGGATATGTATATATGTATGTACTATAGGCACATATATAGAAATTACCATGCAATAATAATGTATGCATATTGTTGGTTGCGTAAAGAGCCCGTTGGTAGCATTCTAAACGCTACTCATATGGTCAGAATAAGTCAAAAATATTTTTGTCTTCTTAAAATGTTTCAAAATGCACGAATTTATTTAGGTTTATTGAGTAAACCATGAAGAGCCATTGGAGAACATCTCTAAAGACAAAACATTGGTATGGGGCACCGGGTTAGTCAACGACTTGCAGTTAAGCCACACAGATCTGGGGTGTAACAGGTCCGAAAAGATAAATTCTTGCGATGTAACGATGGACCTAACAATTAGCCGCCAAGATCATGTAACTTAACGCCATTGGACTACTTTTTTTAGGGCTATATTAAATCTTAGATTTATGCCAACCAACCCAAGACTCTTGATAAATTGGAAGCCAACATTTGAGCATTGAAGCTATACCACCCGAAATGGTTTACCGCGTTATCAAAAATTGGACTGACCGGATTACCTGATGCAAGAGGAGCCGAGGTAGTCATTTGAACGATATATTGTTTAAATCATAAATGGCATAGAATATACCATCCAATAAAAACAATACACACCACATTCTTATTGGTAAACCCTTTACTTCTGTACTTCAATCACGATCTAAAGCTGTAGAGCGTTGAGCTACAAAGTTGTTCGACGTCAACTGAAAAGATTAGTGAGGGGTCTCATCAACGTCCACTCCGTTAAATTGCTAAAAAGTAGGTTCATCAGAGATCTTTCCCGCCAATATCGTTGCTGCTATAAAAATGAGCAGGGTTGCTTTTGTAAACGAAAAAAATTTTACTTCAAAAGACGCAGCTGGCAGTGTTGGAAAGCGTTATAAGAACTTTGGCGCAAGCAGCGAAGGAACCTACATAAAAAAGCAAAAAAAAAAAAGAAGAAAACTATCGATTGAAAAAGACAACCCTAGAAAATTCTGAACTAGTTCGATTGCACCATAATAGTTACTTTGGTTCATTTGCAATCTAGTTAGCCTTGACAATATTTAACTTTTTGACATAACTAAAATTATAAAAAACAAAAATCATTCGATTCTAGTGCATTGAAAGAAATGGTTCTAAATTTTTAACAATTGTTTAAATTAAACAAATAGCTATACTTTCGAGAATTTAATTTTTTATCGTTTTTCTTTTTGCGCTAAATAAATATAAATTTTTACGCCTTTTAACTTCCTTGACGAACGCAGCGCAACAATATGGGTAAGCTTAAGAAATCAACATAATACCTAAAGAATAGTTAACAGCTTTTGCCGTCTCTACACAGAATCAGAATCAGAACCAAAACCAGTGGATTCGTCATCCGAGCAACCAAAGATGAGTCGCGTTGCTATTGCACTGGGTTTCTCGTCAGATGATGAGCCAAAGAGCTTGGCTTATTATATAGAGCAGGAGAATCAACTTTATCGTCTTGCTTGCGAAATAAAGGGCATACCTTTGGAAGCTGATACGAAACTATCGCCCCAATAGTACACTACACTACAAATTATGCATACTTTTAAAACTTCACACAATTCAACAAAGATACACTAAGAAAAGTTTGGGTAACATGAAAACTTGACCATAAAGATTGAGAAGCTATAGTCCGGCACCAGGTTTAACCGTACACAGGAAGAAACAAATCACTTATGATAATTATGAAACTATGTATAATAATGTGGAATTCACCACCGACACATTTATGAACTTTGGTAATATGCAAACTTAGATATCAAAAATGGGTAAAACAAAAAACATTTATACACAATTTATGTATGTTCATGTTCCAGTATTAAAGATCCACTGTTTCACCTAGATGGTAACGTGAATTTATTTATTTTCTTATGTCTGCATCCAAGAAGTTACGGGCCTTGTAGATTTATGTAGTGTACGTGTAGTCTCAAACAGAGCCAGCGATGCACCTTTCCATAGAGATGATATATTTAAAAGATAAAGAGTTTCACTATCGGGCAATAAGGGCGGACAATGATGACAGCAGTGTACATTCCTACGTCTGCAATAATTTCCACAATAAGTCTTTATACGAGCGCCTGCCAAAAGGGAGATACCTTCATTAAGAAGAAAGGCTATTAAGTATGTTATTAATTTTTTTTCAATCCTTTCGAGCGTTTTGTTCAAAAGACTTAAGCAATTGGCAACGTTTTTAGCTCGGATTCGGAACCACACGCAAATCTATAAGCTTTGCAAACTAAATGAGCTTATAAGCTGCCCAAGTGCTCAAAACCTCTGTTGTCTTTCTCGACTCTTGAAAACACGTGGCCAACGAATCTTTGTGTGCTATTCAAACTTGAGCGTCCTACATTGCCAACTGACTAAGCTATTTTTTGAAGAAACAGGAGATTATTTGCTGCGTTTATGAACTTATTTTATAAAGTTTGGGTTTTTTTTGGAACATCCATATCGTTGATTGCTGTTCTAATGTAAACTGAAATCCATAGATCGGGCGGATAGACGCTTTTTGGAACATCCATATCGTCGATTGCTGTTCTTATGCGATCTCAAATCCATGAATTGGACGAAAAGACATTGCTAAAGCGATTTCTTTTGATTTTGATCATTATGGAGTGAAGGTTGTGAGGTTCTACTGCAGCCTTTGATAAATTCATATCGTGCAAAAGCAACTTTGCTGCAATACTGAAAAAATATTATATTTCTCTAGTTCGTCGCATATAATATACCTAAACCAGCTGCTGCTTTCTAGTCTAGCTTTGCACATCTTGAAGCTTTGCGCTTGCCGGATTAAGTGTATGTCTGTATGGCTGGCCACCTTTGTAACGCTCATTAATTTTTACTACCATTTTTGGGTTTTCAATTTGCCAAAGCGAAAAAGCGACTGCAAATGGCAGCAGGTTGGGGGTAGGAAAAACGCAGATCCCGAGGAGACCGCTAGCATTTAACGCTGCATAGAAAATCAAATGTTAAAGGTCAAAGACAAAAGCAGTAGCAGCAAGAAGTAGTCGTATAGCGACAGGAACAGGGAACACCTTGATATATATTGCCAAATAGACAGGAGAGAATATAGCCCACCCCGCCCACTAAAAACAAAGCATCCACCAGCCATTAACGTATAACCCTTTATCGAGAGACAGCCGACAGTTGGACAGCCGGGACAATTGGACCGACAGACAGTCAAGTGTACGGGTGTTGATTTAGGGTTGCAAACAGAAATTATGATAATGCCTGTGAAAACAACAACTGTAAACCCAACCGAAAATATATTAAATGATATTGAGAGGAACTAATTTTCATTAAAAGGATTAAAAAGCGTGAGCTGAGCGCAGAACAAACGCTTGAAAATGAGTGAGTGTGCAAATGAATGAGAGTGTGGCAATGTTGACGTTGGCAACGCGGCCGGCTGGTTATGAATTAACATAAAAATCATAAAAATATGACACTATGAGTTGGCGTTGGCAACAACAGCAGCATCCACACGAGAGCGCATGTTGCTCATTATGTAAAAGCTAGTGAGGGAGAGAGAGTGACAAGAGGGAGCGCATCCTGCTCCTCATTCACATTGATAGCATGCGGCGCATTATGAGCGTACGACAATCAACACGCGCGCCCACCAAGGAAGCCAACAACGATGTCTATGGAATGACTATTAGGCTATGGGTACGACGACGACACCAAAGATGATGTAACATTGCTGATAAAGCAGGCTCTGAGGCTGCACACACTGGGTTAGCATATACACTCAGCTACGTTGCTGTTGATTTGGTTTTCTGGTTGGAGGATTAGTAATAACCCAAAACGCGTAACCAACAAACTCTCAATGTGTATGGGCTATAGATGAGAGAGCGTGTAACCATAGCGTGTGGTTGGGTTAAAGGTGCGTTCAACGCCTGCTTAGCATCATTTGATAGCAATGATGATGACGATGACGACGACTATGATGATGATGACGACAACGATAGCTGCTGATGTTGCCCATTCTAGCCGTCCAACAAAGCATCTAAAATAAGTAAGAGTAGTTGTAATTGAGTTATGCAAACTTTTAGATACTCTATAACCAATGCAGGTGCGAAAAAAAATTGTATAGTTGGAAATTTTTTCAAACTTTCGATAAAAAGTCATTTTCAATGATTTGCCGCAGTTTGCCGTTTAAAGAAATCTATTCCAATACGGAAAACCTGTATCGCCGAAGACGCATCACGAGTCGGTCTATACTTGATGCAGATTGTATTGGGCCATACATTGCCAAAGTAGACCCATGTTAGGTCTCATTTCGACGAAACGGACTTGGCTGGCATGCGATTTATAGAAAAGTCGATGTGGAAGGGTCGCTACAACAGTGGGAATATACACCCTTAAGACATTTTAAGAAATAACAACAATAGTTTAACAAAATCATTCAAGTCAGACCCTTCCCAGCTCTTGCAATAAAGACTTTTGAAAACCTTAAGATCAGTCGGCTAAGCCATTGGGCTTAAACAGCACCCGCAACAGTTTTCGATCGATTTTTTAGTATGGTTGTAAATTATTCTCCAATTCAATTACGTAGTAAAATGGCAAAAAAAAAAATCATATAGAACAGATTTCTGAGCTATTGCCAAATTTTTTGAAATATCTTCCCAATATTAAACCGATTTCAATAAATTTTTATAACAAATAATGCGTTATTAATAAATCATACTCATAAATAGGGTCGTTGAGAGAAAAGTGCTGTCGCCCGGTGGTCACTATTGCCAAATTCTCGTCATTTGCGAGAAGTTTTGATTTGCAGCGAAAATTGAAAGAAAACTAATGTTGAGGCTCATCTAATCCTCAAAAATACTTCTAGTGGGTTTGGTCTTAGTGAAAGAAAATGTCGTGTAAAATCGTTGATTTTGACATGAAAAACAAGCATAGTGGTGGGCCAGAGAGAATTTTCGAAGACTCCGAATTGGAGGAATTGCTTAATGAAGACTAGTCTTCTTTAATTTCTTTAACTCCTTGAGGAGCATAGGGCCTCTGTAAAACATCTAAATCGTATCCGGTTTTGTGCCAATTGCTTCACTTCCCTCCAGGAATGTCCTGATTCTTCAGCTTCTTTCAAAACACTTCGGCGCCATGTTGTTCTGGGTCTGCCTCTTCTTCGGTTGCCCTGCGGGTTCCAATCAAGGGCCTGACGACAAACTTCATTTGGTGGCTTTCGCAAAGTATACCCAATCCATCCCCATTTGCGACTGGTAATTATGTAGGACATCGGCTTCATATTGCATCGCTGCATCAGCTCAGAGTTGCTGATCGTGTTTGGCCAACAGATTTTCAAAACGCGCCGGAGACCTCTTCCAACAAAAGCTTGTATCTTGCTAAGAATAGCTTCTGTTGTTAGCCAAGACTCACTCCCATAAAGTAAAATGCATAGCACATTAGATTTGTATATCTGGATTTTCGTGTTTGTTGATAGAAAATTTGAATTCCAGATCTTTCGGAGTTGCGCGAAAGCAGCTGTGGCTTTAGAAACTCTGGCTTCTATGTCTGCCTTTGCGCGGCTATGACACTGCCAAGGTAGGAGAAAGAGTCCACAAGTTCAATGTGCTTATTTCGAATTAAAAAGTCGTCATCGCTGTTGGCGTTCACCTTCAATGCCTTTGTTTTTCCCACATTTACCTCGAGACCGTGTTTACCAGCTTCTTCGACTAGATCGTCCAGTTTGCCATGCAGTAAAGCCATTGGAATGAATCAGAAACAAGGGACATTGTGTGTGAACAGCCACTGCAAACACTCAATCGGAAAGGATTGTTATATGGAATTGTAATTGGCGAAGAAAAATGGGTCCACTACGAAGTTCCTTTCACTTATTCTTAATGTAAGTAAAATGAAAATAAATCTGCCTCAACTAAGAACCAATACTCTTACAATTGCTTCTAGTCTCTTCATACAGCACACCTCATTTCGTTACGTGACGATTTTTCTATCATTAATGTTGAATTTTATTTTAATACTATATAGAAATTATGGCCATACAAAGGCTATATACGAAATTGACTTTAACATGGAATTGAGCTAAACTGAACTTTTTAGAAAAATACAAGTATCCCCAAAATTCTATATTTTCTCTTTTTTTTCGCAGAATGTAAGGCAGTAGGGTTCTTTCAAAAGTGCACTAACACTTGTAATTATAAAAACAGAAATACCACAAATAAATCGTATCTATTAAATAAAATTTCTAATAATTTCTTAAAACATATGGAAAAAAAGTCGATATAATATAGGTACCTTTAAATTTAATCAAGAGTATTTCCACATGTACACCATTGCAACGTTTTCCAACAAAAAATACCTAAATATAAAAAAAAAAAAATTATAAATATTTCAAATAGAAAATATAATTAAAAGTAAAATAAAGGCTTCAAACCTGTTTAAGAAGTTACGTTCAAACACGGCGGCGTTTCCAAGTGTTCCACAGATAGCAAAATGTTAGAAAGAAGGTAGGTAGGCAGAATTCAATCCTGTTCTTTAAATCGTTATCATCCGACTATAGCTGTTTGTGGCTCCATTAAATAATACGACTCAGTGTATACAAAAAACCTAAAGAAACAAAAAAAATTATATTAGTATAAAAAAATTTTCAATAAAAGAATTTTAACTATCCGGATATAGCTGTATGTGATGGCCATTACTCGAACAAGTCAGTAGAAGAATAAGCATAAAATAATTAAAAAGTAACAAGATTGCTGTTTCTAAGCATTTTCCGATAACATCTTCATCTAACCAACATACTCTACTCCCAATAAGTCAGTGTATTTAAGTAGCAACAACATTGTTTGCTTTTATTCCGCCTTATGGGTATGGCTGCGGCTGATGCTGCCTGCCACTTAGTAACTCACCCGCAGTTTATTATTTTCAAAATATTTAAATTTTTTGGTAATAAGCGAAAAATGGTTTTAATATAAGCGAACTTTATGGAGTGGACGATGGCAGGGACGAACGCTTAAAAAGCACAGGGGCTGCGAACGTTGTCGCGTAATCTACCTGTAAGGCGGTTGCTGTTCTTTTTTAGGGGTTGGATTAGACCTAGCACTGGATTTATAGATTTGATACATTGTGGATAATACACAATGTGCTTTTGGGGAATATTTTTTAAGGTTATCTAAAAAATCTCTACGCCGTTTAATAGGTAGCTGAAGAAGATATTTTTTTTTTGATAAATAAACTCTGTTTCAGTGCTGGCCGCTGCGTTCAAGACAAAGCTCTAACCCTGCTCCTAACCTAGGAAACAGAAAATAGTCGCCAGGTGCCAGGAGCGGTAGAGTGATTGAAAAAGCAGAGAAATTTAGCCAAGGTGACGCTACGATTGTCTGTTTGACTGTCAGCAATCAATTACGAATATTCCGCAGATGCTTGTGCCTGTCGTGTCATACCATTTGCCAACTCTAAAAAAATTTGTATGTAGCTAGGAACTTTAGAGCTACAAATATTTCTTTAATCAAATGTGCCTTGAAATTTATTTTAACTTTATACTGTCTACACAGTTCCAGTTACAATCATTTTAAAATTTTATTCACTCAGTCAAGACGTATTATTTAAGAAAATAAATTTCAAGTATGTTGCCCCAAAAATATTTGGTTGCTTCAGTGGCTTTTGCTGGCGCATGTATCGCATCCTGCGTGTATTTGGATATAAAACGCCGCCGGGATCCTGATTATAGGAAAAAAGTACACCTTCGGCGTCAAAGCCAACTCATAGCTCAGAAAGAACAAGCATATTTGGCAAAGCTCACGGAAGACCTAAATCTATCTGTACAAAGTGGAAGGAGTCTAATCAGCGAAGGAGAAATTGAGATGGGTGTTGAGGACCTGCTACATGCCATCGTCATCTGCAGCGAACCTCTACGTTTGATGCAAGCGCTACAGAATGAACTGCCATTGGAAGCTTTTTCTCTTCTGGTGAGCAAATTGAAGCTGCTTGACAGAAATGATGTACGAGAATACTACCGTAACAGATCTGTCAATTAAACCATGATCTGGAGCAGTCCCAACGCATTTTAGAGAAAGCACAATAACAATAACCAATAACAATATATATGTTACCATGCTCCCAATACATATACAGACTGTAAATAAATTATATATGCGTTATGCATTTTAAATAAGAACATGAATTTAATATTTATGCATTGACTTTTGTGGTTTTCGGGCTGGGTCTTTTAATAAATCGACAGAAAAAGCTTTATTCAATGAACAAATAAAATGCTTTCTACCAAAGTTAATTTTCCAAAATATTAAGATTAAATTTGAACTGTTATTGCATCACAACTTTGAAACTAACTATTTTTGAAACGTCAAGACATGCAGTTTGTTGGGGACAGGTATTTTTCAGCCTACAGAGTGTTCGAGAGAGTTTTAATAAGGGATCATCCATTTTCGTCAAAAAGCAACAAACGTGAAAAGCTTAATTTCTACTTGTGCCAACGTCACGAAGCATCGCTCAACACGGCTACAAAATACTAGCCACACTATTGAACGAACACCTTCAGGAAAAAATTGAGCCAACAATTCGAGATGAACAGGCAGGATTTAGACCACACAGGAGTTGCGTAGACCAAGCAAATACACTACGCATAGTTACCGAACAGGCTGTGGAATGGCGAGCTCCGCTGTACCTCCTGTTCATCGATTTCAAGAAGACTTTCGACTCTGTAGACAGAGCGGCAATATGGCGAGCACTTGCAAGGAAAGGAGTACCACTTAACATCATAACTATAATAAAAGCGATGTATGATGGTGTCGACCTGACGGTGCTACACAATGGAAGAACAAGTGTACCTTTCCACCGGCGTTAAGCAAGGCTGTCCTCTATCGCCTCTACTCTTCAACATCGTGGTCGATGAGTTCATGAGAGAGATATGCAGGTCCAAGCGTGGCATCACGTGGAGCTTCACCAGACACCTTGAAGACTTGGACTACGCGGACGACATCTGTCTGACCTATCATAGACTATGTGACATCCTTGGCACCATTATCTCCATTAGTGGTGGTGTGTATGCTTGCAAATAAAAATATTCACGCAATAAATGGAACAACAATTCTTGTGTTTGCATATATGTACTGGGTGCTTTAGCTGAAAAAAATAATGCGCATCGCCAACCTACCAAATCAACAGTCGCTGCAAGACTGAAAAATATGATCTTCGTGTGAGCGAGCGCACTCTATTACTCTACCAGTTGTATGTAAGTATGTCGCTTTGGTGTATTCACGCAATGCATACAAAAACAATTCTTTCGTTTACACACATACATATGTGCTGCGCGCTTTATCTAAACCATGGTGGAATAATATAAGGTGGCGTCGTCAGTAAAAGCTATCCCTTATTGTATGTAGCCTGTGAGTGCGAATGAGAGGTCAAAAGATTTTCTGTGGGGAAAGCTCTCTAAGCATTGCTTTGGAAAGTGAATGTGATATATATGTATATATTTGGTATATGTTTGTAAATAAATAACAAAGAACAATTCAGCTTTGTTTTAGAGTTAATATAATAATTAATTCTATTCTATTATCTTCTAATTTTAAGAAGTTTGCTATTGCCCATAATTTTTTACTTTTGATTTTGTATTGCAAGTTTCAAAACAAAACACACAGCTTAAAATTTCGTGCGTGACCAACCTTATTCGTTCACAGCAAGTTTTGCACTGACGATAAGGGTTATAAACAAGAGAGTGAGCGTTCGCACGACATCACCTTATTCAGAGCTGGGCATAAAGACAGCGATTTGCCATAAGTGCACGAACAAAAAGTGCCCGTTTGGGCTGCCCAGCTCTGACCTTATTATTCCACCATGAGCTGAACAGCCGCGGCCAATTTACTCTCCTCTATATACCATGACCACGGCTCGTTCTCTCAACAAGAGCTGCAGTCATGACCACCAACACAAAGTCAGTGTCGCAATTCGTCAATGCGAAAGAAAAAATCAAAACAAAAGCACCGAAACTAACATTTTTTCGTCTATCATTATTTTCGTCTATCATTATTATTGAAATCATGGGAAAATTTTAATTAGAGGCTTACAGTGTATTTCAATTAGGGTATGAAAGTATAGTGGAAAACTTCTAAACGTTAGAAATAAAGCGATACTAGTTCTTAAAATATTAAACCAGGAACACTATTGCATGGTCTAATTAACCCAAACAAATCAATTTTTTTCTCGCTAACTGACAAAATTTTGCAGTTTTATCGCAAAAAGTGAGTCAAATACAATATGGTTTGGAAGGTGTCAGCATAACTAAGTATTTCCAATCGAAGTACATCTAAAATCGTTTCAAATGAAGCTTTGGTACTTGATTTTTATAAATTCATCTTTGACAAGCCTGCATTCTAGAGGTGGAAATTGGAACCATCGTGCAAATGGAGTTGATTGGGAAGGCATTTGTCAGTATGGAAGAAAGCAATCTCCAATAGACTTGTCTAAGAAAAGCTCTGTAAGTAGTTAAGATGTTCAAAATTAAAAAATTAATAAACTCTGCACAGAAAATTAAATGTAGTCAACTGACCTTTAAAAATTATGACGTAGCGCTAACCCCACCCCTAACATTAATTAATAATGGACACTCTTGTAAGTTTTTGCAAATAAAATTATATAATCCCTTCAGTTCGGTTTAGGCCTGAATTAGTCATAAACACATACCTAGAAATTACAATTTTCACAGCAAATTTTCTTTGTGTAGTAAAGAAAACGTCAGAATAGCTACGCACACAAACGCAAACACCAATACTAATGTAAAGTCAAATAACAAAATACAATTGATTTTTCTTATTTCTCTTTGCTGATTTTTTGTTTGCTTTAATTGTCTGTCAAAGGAAAGAGATAGAAAGAGAAATTGTATATTTGTCCTAGTTTCTCTTACAAAGCCATGAGTACTCGCTTCTTTTTCAGGCCTGAACGACCGAACTGCAGGAATTTTTGAAAAGTGGAAATAAAAAATTTGTCTATAATATTACAGTGGAACTAAACATACCGAATACGTTGAATAGACATCGACCAATCGTAAGCGGAGCAAATCTGGAAAGTTCGTATAAGGCAGTTTCCTTGCATTTTCATTGGGGTTCCCTTTATGCAGCCGGTTCCGAACACACTATTAATTATCGTAATTACGACGTCGAAATGCATATAGTGCACATAAATGTGAAATACAAAGACTTAAACACAGCATTGAAATATCCGGATGGATTATTAGTTTTGGGTATTTTGCTTAAAGCGGAGAATGTGAGTAAACCATAATACAAAGTTTAGGGTGGGCCATTTGTTTGTTAATTTCATTTTTTCGTATATTTTCCAACAAAATTGGGCAAATGTTTATACCAAATGCAAGTTAAAATACTCACTTATGTTTAAAAATAATATCGTCTAAATGGTCTCCGCGGCTGGCTCTATAGATCTGTATGTGAATATCGTAATTTTCGATGACTGTTTTTTCTTACTTACCCCAGATACTTTAAATGACTTCTTTGATATAAATATCGATTCTCATCAAAATCGGTAAAAATTTACGAAGCTCCTATGCATGGCCGACGATAGAGGGGGGGCTAAAGGCGTAATAGAGTATCATAATTTTGTTCATTTTAGAGATGACTGTTGAAACAGGCCAAATTTTTATACCCTGTACCGTATGGTACAAAGGGTATATTTATGTATGTAACATATAGAAGGATTCGTCGGAGACCCCCGTTCCGTCTGTCAGTCTGTACGTTCGAGCTGTACTAAGAGCTAGAGCAACCAAACTTTCAGATTATAACCCATATTATTCATTAGAAGACAAGTTTGTTTTATTTTTTTGATATCGGATTTGATATAAAAACCAGAAGTTTTAGATGGATAATTCATTTGTTTATAAAGATATCGAAACCAAATTTGGCATTCGGAAGTTTTTTATTGATCCCCAGCGCTGTACCAAATTTTATCAAAATCGGTTCGATCAAAAAAAAAGTTTTTAGGGCATAACTCGGTTGTTTATAAAAATATCGAGACAAAATTTGGCATTCGAAAGTCATTTAGAGTTTTCCCCATCACTATACCAAATTTGATCAAAATATTATATAGCCCCCATAGGACCAATCGGTAAAAAAAAAATTTTGGAGTTCGTAAGCAATATATCAGATTTGATTGCAATGTGGTGGAACAGGGTATCCTAAAGTCGTCCGCGCCCGACTTTAACGTACGCCATCCTTTCACTTGCATTCCTTTCCGAACTCCATTTCCCCAGAGCTATTTCATGGCTTACTTCGAATTTCTTTTGATCCCCTGAAGACTCTATATACGAGGTTAGTTAAATGTTTACAATTTTGTGTGTAGAAGGAAACGAGTAAGAACAACAACTAGTACTACAGACATTTAAATACACTACACATGTTATTGTTAGACAACTTTAATAATATTTATAACACTTAAAATAAAATATCAAACCTGGAACTTGATCTCTTTATCTGTGGCCTGTGCAATACTACGACTACACTCGATTTTTGGCCATTATTATTTTAAATTTGTAAAATTGTGAAAAATATTGCGAAAAGATCCAAAATCTACTTAGAAACGTTCGAACGGATACACACGTCTTTATAAATTCTCTTATCCTCTTTACCATATTGGAGGTAAAATTGGGGATAATGCCGGTATGCCCTTTTGTTTGTTACAAATCTATTGTACTTCATATCTCAGAGGGTTATAAACATTTAATCTGCCAAAAAAAAGTATAGTTTCAAGAATTTTTCGGCAATGACAAAAGAGTTTTCAAAAATAGGCATATCTAATTAATATATCTTCAACTCAAAATCTTCTATCTTAAACCGGGTGAAATGCTGTTGTCTTGCGAAAATACCTTTTCCAGACATTTCACTTAAATACACAAATACTATTCGTAAATGAAAGATGTGTCGCAAAAAAAAACAACTATTTTTGCGGATTTTTGCAAAAGTCCGATTTTTCAGCCTCAAAAAAAGATTTTGCGATAATAAAATAGCCTGCAAAAAATTAAATCGATAGCTGCAATTGTTCCTATAAACCTAGCTCACCGAAAACGTAGTTTATATGAAAAAATTAATTTCGAGATCCCGCTTGAAGGTGACGCACGGTTAATATCTTTAAAATAGATTTTAGTGATGTTTTTGAATTGTTGATCAAATAATCTCGTGATTGTACATATGTCTGTCTGCCTTAAAACGTATTCATCGAAAACAGGAACGTACACTTTTTACCCCAGAGACAATGGTATATCTATGTCGAACATATTATTTAAATAGGTTGCTAAATTCGGGAGTTATAGCTGAAAATAATTGAATTCAAATCTCTTTTTTCTACAAACTCCACTAAATTCAAGCGCTTCGTAAAACTGTTTATGAACAAAATCGAAGCAGACTGAAAGAAGATAAAACCCCTCAGTTTTTGCAAAAGTTTTTTCCAGATCAAGTCTATTCTTTTTCTTCTACCACGCCTCTTTGCCCCCTTAATAATTTCAAAACTCTTTAAAGCAACAGCTTTTGTTTATATGTTCAAAATGCGGGAAATATTTATGAAATCTTTCGATTGATACCAGATAGTCGCAGTACTATATTTTAGGGGCGAGAATTTGGTGGGCCTCAGCGAGAAAATAATATGCAAGGGTAGCTGAATCGATAGAGTGCTGGCCACACAACTTGACGTAGTGATGTTTAGAGACCAAGGTTCGATTCCTAGTTGAGGCAGTTTTTTTTTTTTTTTTAATTTTACAAGTAAGGAGACGAGACAACACCACGGGGAATATATACATAGCTACAACGTCGAAGTTGTAAAGGATTTCGTGTACTTGGAAACCAGTATTAACGACACAAAACGTCGACGGATTATTCTTGCTAACCGGTGCTACTTTGGGCTAAGTAACGAACTCATGAGTAAAGCCCTCTCTCGACACACGAAAATAACCTTTACAAAACCCTCATCATACCCGTGCTTCTCTACGGCGCTGAAGCATGGACATTGTCATCATCCGATAAGGCGATTTTAAGGGCTTTCGAGAGAAAAATGGGAAAATCAGGCAAAGGAGGATCTTCGTAGCCTTGGGATAACAGGTTGTAATGGCCAAAATAGTAGAAGTAATTAAGGACAGTCCTGCCAACTTAAAAAAAAAAACCAAATTTGCTGGAAAGTAGAGAAACGATATAACATCTATGTTTTCTCCAGCACAACTGCCCACCACTGACTTAGTGTTTGATTTGATAAAAAATATTATTTCAGCCTTCTCGACTGAATTTATTAACAAGATCCCAACTATTAGACTAGACTTTTCTTGGAAAAGACATTTTTGAAGATACTTATTTAAATTTTGTAAAAACTAAATTTTAAAAAAAATTGATTTCAATTTTAAATCATTTTTTTTAGGTTTCAAATTAAAAAATTATATATATTTTTTTTTTGAAATTAATTTTTTGTATATTTACTGTACAAAAAATCGATTTCTGGGTTCAGTGGTCAGTTCATGTTTTTTTTAACGTTTTTGGGGCTAATCTAAAATGAATCTAAAAAGCTCCAGCACATTTGGATTCTGTTATAAACTTAAGAATTGCCATAGAACGAGATATTTTGGAGATCATTTTAAAACCCTGACGTGTTGCAGTTTTTTATGGACCTTGAATTCTGATTCACTGATCCCACAAGCATATAAAAAACTTGAAAAAAAATACGTATGGTGTTTTTTAAGGTTATTTTCGAAACGCTCTCATGTTGGAGTTTTTTGTATTTCGAATTGAAAATCTGAGATATTTTTTTTAAAACAATTTCGCGCAGTTCACTAATTGATTTTCCGTTCTTCTTGAGAAGTGTACTCCCGTCTAATGGTTTTTGGTCTGCCTCTTAACCTTGTACAATTAAAATCTTTTAACGTTTTTTATTTTAAAATAATAAATAGAATTTTAAAAACTAAACTTTTACAGCACCGTCGAGGAGAGCAGTCCCCGGGCCTCAAAGCAATTCTCCAAGCCACTCGACATGTTAGAGGATTCAACAAACAATACACTCTCAAGGCTTCAACGTCAATGAATGGAATACTTGGAGGCGTAAATACTAGAGAGTTTTTTACTTATGAGGGTTCCTTAACCACACCCTCCTGCAATGAGGTAGTTACATGGATTGTTTTTTCAGATAAGGTAAATGTGCCAAAACATGAAATTTCAAATTTCTGGCACATTCGAGACAATAATGATGAAATACTCCTTCACAACTACCGCATTACACAGCATTTACACAATCGCAAAGTAACTTTTAAAACCGAATGCTAGTGCTGGATGTAACATCGATGTTATATCGATGCATCGATGTTTTTTATTTTTTTACGATCATCGATATTTTTATTTCGATTTTCAATTATCGACCAAATCCCATAACGGACAAAATATGGGCAATCAATTTTTAGAAAAAAACAAATCTCAAAAGATCCGAAATATTGAGTCAACCCTACAATTTTGGCACTTCGAAAATATTTTAATGTCAAAAACTTAGATTCAAGCATGTGCCCCTTGAATTACTGGAAGGTAATACTTTTAAAGTTTAGCAAGGCTGGCAATCTAGTGAGCGACAAGCGGAGTTCGCTTACATCAAAAAACGTTGACATGATTTTATTTAACAGTCATAATGAATGGATCTCAAATTAGTTTATTTCGATTTTCAATTATCGACCAAATCCCATAACGGACAAAATATGGGCAATCAATTTTTAGAAAAAAACAAATCTCAAAAGATCCGAAATATTGAGTCAACCCTACAATTTTGGCACTTCGAAAATATTTTAATGTCAAAAACTTAGATTCAAGCATGTGCCCCTTGAATTACTGGAAGGTAATACTTTTAAAGTTTAGCAAGGCTGGCAATCTAGTGAGCGACAAGCGGAGTTCGCTTACATCAAAAAACGTTGACATGATTTTATTTAACAGTCATAATGAATGGATCTCAAATTAGTTTAAAGATTATGAAACTGCAATTCTGGCTGCAACAGCTCACAAAAAAATTGGTGTTAACTTTACATGTGACAGAGGCACCCCATATAGACTTTGGGCAGCTGAACCCGAATTCCAAAAAACCCTGATCCAAGGCTTCTTAGATAATATTCAGATTATCTAGTTTTATGGGATTTTTTGATGGTTATCCATAACCCATGTGTGAAGGAGTTTTTTGGACTACGGATTCGGCTGCTCAAAATCCATAATGGATCCATAATGTCCTGTATTATCTTTTGCTTTCGTTGTATAACCTTTTGGGTTGTTATTTAGTATTTCTGTGCTTATTTTTTTATGAAATGGAATTAATTTTGAAATGTATATTATGAAAATTTAGTTTTCTCTTGCTTTGTTTGTTAATTAATGAATTAATTTAAGCTTTTAAAATACACCCATACCTCGCTTTACGGCCTAGATACGTTCCACGAAACTAGGCCGTAAAGCGAAAAGCCGTATAAGGAATCAATTATTCTAATACAAATTCATACAAATTCAATGGGATCGGTTCCAAATTTGTTAAATATGTAATATGGTTTATCATTCGAAATGCGTTTCATCTTTTTCTTTCATTTAATTTAAAAATACATACATAAAAAGTACATAAATTTGTACATAAAATAAAAACAGACTCCAAAAACAAACAATAATCTATAAACAAATATTAAGCAACTTCATGTTACATAAAATAAGTATGTTTATGTATACATACATAATTTTTTTTTAAATGGCTTTAATCTAAAGACGATGAAGAAATGGTAACCTGCAGATCACTGTCGTCGCCATTTTTCGCTGGTAAGGATGGGCCTGGCTAAAAAAAATTGTCCAAAGTTGTTTATCTTGCCTTCTTGTCTATTTCGCTCTTCAGTGATTTATAACAGCTAATGGCTGAGTTAATTCCTCGAGAAACTTTAGCGCTACGTTCGACGTCAGGATCGTTTTCAAGGAGGATGTTTACTCCTTGTTCGAAATAGGAAAAAGCTTTCGACAAATTTTTTGATGTTAGCTGTTTGGATACTAAAGGCTCTGTCTCTTCATCAAATGCCGGTTGTAGATCAAGCAGATCACGTTCGTTCAAACCTTCAAAGCCGAAATCATGTGCTAGATCCAAAAGTTTTGCCTAATTAACTTCTGCATCAGTGCTTTTTACACATTCTGGCCATATTTTTTTCCAAACATGGTTCATTGTTGTTAATTTTAATTCCTTCCATGGTTCACTAATGCTGTCAACAGCATCCTTGATGTTATAGTTTTTCCAAAATGTTTTTATTGATGATTTACCGTCGGTTTCCCCTATAAGTTGTCGGAAAGTTCGGCGTAGGTAATATGCCTTAAAAGTGCTATTGCACCCTGATCCATTGGTTGAATCAGAGCTGTTGTATTTTTCGGTAGGTACTCTATCATGACATCTTCAGACAAATTAGTAGGATGCCCTGGTGCATTATCCAAAATTAGCAAAGCCTTGTTGCTTAAGTTTTTGTCTCGCAAATAATTTTTAACTTCTGTACAAAAGTGATTTTTGAACCAATCCTCAAAAGTAGCTTTAGTCATCCAAGCTTTTTTGTTGGATCGCCATATGACGGGTAATCGATTTTTATTTAGTCATTTAAAAGACCTTGGATTTTCGGACAAATATATTAAAAGTGGTTAGCTTAAAATCACCCGCGGCATTTGCACCAAGTAGCAAAGTTAATCGTTCTTTAGACACCTTATAACCAAGAGCCGATTTTTCGGTTTTTGAAATGAACGTACGATCAGGCGTTCGCTTCCAATAAAGCCCTGTTTCGTCTACGTTAAACACTTGTTCAGGTTTATATCCACCTCTTTCTTTTTAAAATGTTGGGATATTCCATAGATGCGGCCTTATCGGCACTAGCCGCTTGACCTTTCATTTTCAAATTATGCAAATTAAATGTATTTTCAAATTTTTCAAACCATCATCGGCTTGTTTGGAGTGTGACATCTTTAGCAGATTCATCGGTATCTCCATTCTTAAAATTTTCAAAAATACTTAAAGCCTTTTCCAGGATAGTCATTTGACTCATTGACATTCTCCGTTTGTTATTGTCCTCAATCCATATAATCAATATTTTTTCCATAATTCAGCTTCTTTGGCGTGTTAATCTCGAGACATTTAAAGGTGCAGCAGATTGCAAATATGTTTTAATGTCTTCTTTTTTATCGCGAATAGTTTGAATGGTAGATTTCGCAAGTACCGTTGCCTTGCAAATATCAACAATTTTCTCTCTAGCTCGATATGAACGAAAATACGCGACTACAGCTGCATACAAATTCGTGAAGACGTAACTGAGCTTAAATGAACAACTTTAAGTGAACAATTTTTTTTTCATACAAAAATGTGATAGAGTGAAGATTGGAATTGCCGTTCATGGTTCTATAACATCTTCAATTCTTATCCGATTTTAAAGATCTTGGACTCGAAATGTTCGTAAAAGAATTCTCTTTCAGTTTAAAGATTAACATAATTTAAAAAATTAGTAAATTAGTAAAAATCAAATAAAAAATTTGAAATTTGAAAAAAGGTCGAAAATTACACTTTTTCCGACTTTGGTTGCTTGTAACTTCTATATTTTTAACCTGCACATAATTATACATCACTGTAAAGAGCATATCAATACCTTTCGATCTAATTATCTTTCATGTCGATACAAGATTTTTTTCACGAGATATTGACAAATAACTGAAATAAGTGCCCAAAAGCATGTTTTTCGAAAATATCTCGAAAACGGTGCTTAGGAAAAAAAAAGGTTGCCATTTTCGTGTTTCTCGACCCCAAATTACCCTAAAAAACACTTTTTTACGATGGTTCACTCGATGACCCATAAATTTGTAAACTAGTGCAATTTTAAAAAAAAAATTTTTTTGCCGTTATAGCGAAGGCTATAGGCCGTAAATCGATTTTAGTGCCTTAATTGAAGAGGGCCGTTATAGCGAAATGCCGTATAAAGAGCGGCCGTATAACGAGGTATGGGTGTATAGGCGCCACATATACTTCGATGTATCGAAAACATCGAATATCGAAAACATCGATGTTTCTCCAGCACTACCGTATGCAGAAAAAAAAAACGCCAATTAGCAAATAATGATCTTGACTTTCAAAACAAACGTTCATCATAGGTTAGTTAGGGAATACTTGTTCGCAGCAGGCTTGTAACACTCTATTAAGTATATAAATATTGTATTATTTAATTACAAAAACATTATAAACTTAATCTTCACAATTATATGCCACTAAACACTGTAAGTGTGTACAAACAAGTAAATATGTACTTTTTCTATTGGTTGTACTTGAGAGTTCTGGAAATGTGTACCACTAGAACTTTAATCTTAATAACATGGTAGCAGAATTTTTCATTTTTTAGTTGATTTTTACCAAGTGCCGTTTTTGACAGAAAACGGGTTCAATTTTTGTATGGTAGCTATAGAAAATATTGTACTGTTTTTATACCCTGTACCGTATGGTACAAAGGATATATTGTGTTTGTGCAAGCCGAAAATGTATGTAACGTACAGAAGGAGACGTCGGAGACCCCCAAAGTTACCTAAAGTATGATCAGAGTGACTAGAGAAGTCGATATACCCATGTCCGTCTGTCCGTATGAACGCCTAGATCTCAGAGATGGTAAGAGCTAGAGCAACCAAACTTTCAGATTAGATCCCTTGTTAATCCATAGTAGACAAGTTTATTTTATTTTTTTGATATCGGGATTACATTATATAGCTCCCATAAGGGTGTTTCAGTGGACCTCGAAAAAAAGCAAAAGTTTTAGATGGATAATTCGTTTGTTTATGAAGATATCATAGCCAAATTTGGCAATCGGAAGTTGTTTAGAGACCCCCAGCACTGTACCAAATTTTATCAAAATCGGTTGACTATATCGTATAGCTCCCATAGGACCAATCGGTCAAAAAATCGTTTTTAGTACAAAATTCGTTGCGTTTCGTTTGTGTGTAAAGATATTGTTAGCAAATTTGGCATTAAGATAATTTTTAGAGTACCCAAGCACTGCACCAAGTTTGATCAAAATCGGTTGACTGTATCGTATAGCTTCCATAGGAACGATCGGTCAAAAAAACGCTTTTTTACAAAATTCGTTGTGTTTCGTTTGGTTTTGAAGATATCGGAACCAAATTTGGCAGTCGGAAGTTTTTTATAGTTTCCAATCAGTGTACTGAATTTGACCAAAATCGGTTGACTATATCATATAGTCCCCATAGGACCGATCGGTTTTTTTGTGCAAAATTCGACTGATTTCTGTTTGTTTATGAAAATATTGTAGCCAAATTTGCCGAATAAAATATCTTATGGAGGTCTTAAGCAATATTTCGGACTTAATTGCAATGTGGTGGTACAGGGCATCCCAAAGTCGTCTGCGCCCGACTTTAACGTACGCCATCTTTTTATCAAACTTTGCACAAATGTTAAGTCTATAACAAAGTTGAGTTGTGTGAAATGTGATCAAAATTGGTGCATTATTTTATATAGCTGTCATACAAAAAATTTAACTTGCGCTCTCTTTCCAGAGAGACACGAATAACGTAAAATTTGTGTGCTGCGTTCATATTGTTGGTTTTAATGCAATATTCAGCACGATTTTGTAATATTTTGAAAATTAGCTATTTTGAAAAAGTGAAAAACTCAAAATGCATTTTGGAGCTATGAGCTCTTCGTCAAAGTTTCTTCAAAAGACCCATAGATCAATTTGACCCGAGTTAAATCCTCAAAATATTATATATTATGATTCAGGATACACGCGAGCAAGCCAGCGGTTACAGAAATCGTAGCACCTATAGGTTTTGTGAGATGAAAAAAGAATGCACCAATCTTTGGTAATGAGCGGGCACACTGGACTACAAAAGTCTTTGGTGTGCACACCTTATATATCTTCTTACACCATGGCTACTGCACGAGCGCTAGCCCTAGGTATTCTTTGGTGAACATCCCAGCCAGACGCTGTGCTAGCATGGTGCAATAGTTGCAAAGATTCACTGCCATTAGTACGTGGGATTTCCCACATCAACTGACGCCTTCCGTCAAGATGACGTCGGCTACATCGTCTTTTGAGTGCTGGAGGAATTGCTCCAGCAGTTCATAGGACGACACCGGGCCCATGTACATTTCGCATTCCGCAATGTTGTTGGGCCCCGATGTTAGGGTGGGAGTTCCCACCTTTATCGGGGTTAGCCCGAATTCAACCTGTGATGCTGCTAGGGATTTCCCATCTGCAAGCAATCACTGGTTGGCACTCCCGCAGTCCATCAACTTACGTGATGCCAGTCTGTGACTGTAGTCACTGTCGTCTTGTCGACTTTTCAGAGATCTGCGCTGAGATTGTTCCGCCTCTCAAGCAAGCGGTTAAGGAATTCCTCATACTTGCGTCCAGCATTACTTTGCAAAAAAAAGACAAATGCATTGGACGCTAGGAATATATTTTCCTTTTCTAAACTCAAGGGCTGCCCAAAGGCCCGCCACATAGAAAGTAATTCTGCTACCTCTCGTCCAGGCAATACACTACCAGGTAAGCGTCATCTGTAAGAATTCTATCGGAACGATTACCAGCTTGACTACTTCTGCCACATGCGCGCTTGATGTTGACAGAGAAAGATGGCTTCCTACTGGGAGGCACCGCCGACGTCAAGTTGCGTTCCACATCATCGACGGTTAGACGACGCGCAGCCCACATACTTGGATTGGTAGCTGCCTTTGAAGGGACTTTGCCTTTGGCTGCAGCGTCTGGAGTGCGGCGCGGCTGAGCGTCATATCTTTTCATTTGCCAAAAAATATTAGTTCGAATCATCTAGGAAAATTGCAATCGAAATGGGCAATAACAAAAATTTCAATCGTCCTTAAAAGGAGGCAAAAATCTTAAATTGTTTAAAAAATATGTCGCTCAAGAACTTCAAAATTTCTGAAAATCAATGTTTATTCGTCAGTTGGAGTAATATTAGTTTGGAAAAGTTTTTCGCATAAGAACTGCAACAAATTGATGGATTGTTTTTTGACTCAAACCCGCTTTAACGACGAGCTCTGAGGCAAACAAAATACATAACAACCCTTTGGTTAAAAGAGCTTTCTAGCACATTAGTGATTATGTAGGTATTATTAGTGTTATTGTCAGCAGCAGGAGCAACCGGTCGACGCTGAATTATGCAATGCATTCAAACCCAGCAGAAAACCCGCAGTCAGAATACAAATATAGACTGGAAGGAGGCAGCTCTAACGGCTCCGGCGGTTAGGTCTAAAGTTAGGACTATAGCAAGGGCGCAATTGGAATGTCTGTACAAACCGTTCTGAACTTGTTCATTATGCAAAAATCGCGAGCAAAAAGCAACTTCCTTTTCCTTTTTCGCTTTTGCAAAATTTTCGAAAAATTCTATTATTATTAATAGAGGCAAAAGGGGTGGCAAAGATGCAACTATACTATACGCCGTTCCCCGTAGTGCGGGGAGCTGCTGGTGGCATATGAATGCGCCATTACGACAACAACAAGAACAAAGCGATGGGAGCTGAGCGGAGAGAACTCTTGGTATGCGTTTGTCTTTTTCCTTTCAAAAAACAAGACTACAATAAACCGAAAAATGCACACAGTTTGCATTATAATGCGAAATTTTCGATTGCTCATTTGTGGCATTTACTTTTTACTATAAAAGTTTTATGGTCGTTGATGTTTTTTCGAAGAGAGAGAAAAAGGGGGACTCTACTACGAGACAGCAACAAAATTTTACACAATGTCATCAACATGGCTGACAATGTTGGGGGGGGGCTTTCCTACTCTTCTTTTTGGGGCGTAAGCTGGGCAGCCTTTGCTGGGTATGTGCTTGGCATCTGCCTGCCTTTACAATTGTGTGCAATTTTTGGCGCACTAAACTTAAAGGATTACTTTTGGCTAATTTTGCAACGGCGACTCACGCACACACACACACACGCACACTCACATAGACAACAACACAATTGCCCAAGCCGTTGACAACTTGAAGGAGCGCAATGTGCTTGGGTTCTGTTGTTTAGAGGCTTAGGCCCAAACATCTTTGAAGTCAAATGAATGCGAAACGCCAGCGTTGGAACCACAAGAAAAGACCGACCAACCAAAAGTCCCAACGTCTTGACAAGGATGTTGCCAAGTGGTGGCATGGTGTTGGCAGCAAAGTCAGTAAAAAGACTGGCTTGAATTCAGCGCTGCTTTGTTTTGGCCTATGCCTAGAAATAGTAAAAGTTTTTTGCACAATTTTTGGTCTTGGACTGGACAAAACATTTTGCAGAAATGGGCACGGTGTGCACGGACACTGATTGGCTATGCAATGGTTAATATTAAGACTGGAACGCTTTAAAACTTATGCTTAGTTCTTGATTGCTGGTGTCTTAAAGCTAGTTCTTTTTTTTTTGGGCTTAAATTGAGCTGTCTTCAAATAATTGATTTGTTTAATAGCTCTTATAACAAGCAGCTTTTGACTGTTATGATGGAACAGTCGTTGGTTATTGGAAGTTATTCACAAACAAGGAAATTGGCTTCCACATGAGCCACAAAACCTTACGCTGCTTGCCAGGCATTAATGGACTTCCTACGATTGCCCTACTGCATGCGGCCAAGACCGACCCACGGTTGTAGTGGCCAATTGATGAAGAGAATGACGATAGCCTAAAGAAAACAAAATTGTTTGTTTTACGGGTAAAGAGAGACAGTCGTTGGTCATTCAGGTAGCTCAGCGCTAGAGCGCTGGACGACGCTGCTGACCAAACGCCGTGCTTCAGTTGCTCCACTACCGCCCTATACCGACACTAACTAAAGAGTGCCGGTCTTCTAACTCTCGTTTGTCTCCCAACTTACAATGCACTGGGCTTATCCAATGAACTGTGTGCTTGCTGGGATTGGCAGGGGCACCGCGAGCAGGTGAGAGCAGAAGTTTGAGGAGGAGAGGCTAGTGGTACTAACAGGAAACAGTACCATATTAGCTCAATGAGCTTCGCATCACTCTCCCTTTAGCCGCCCGTAATTAACTGATTATAAAAAGCAAACTACGGCTTCCCAGGTCTCTTTCAGATAGAGACATATTCCGCAGATCTGTAATTCATTTAACAGGGCATAAAAATTCACAAAAAAAGACCATCTTTATAAGTATGTACTTACAGATAGCACATATATACTTATTATAAAATATATTGATTGAGTTCCAATAATAGCTGCATCTCACTTTTCCCCAAATTTTTTTTTTTTTTTAAATCTAAAAAATGCGAACCGTTTCTACTCTTGAGAAAAACTTCAACAACATCTTTTAGATGTAGCTAGGAACTTTACAGCTACAAATATTTTTTAAATCAAATGTGCCTTGAAATTTATTTTAACTACTTCATTTTTACTTTACTGTCTACACAGTTCCAGTTACAATCATTTTAAAATTTTATTCATGCAGTCAAGACGTATTTTTTAAGAAAATAAATTTTAAGAAACATAACAATGTTGCCCCAAAAATATTTGGTGGCTTCAGTGGCTTTTGCTGCCGCATGTATCGCATACTGCGTGTACTTTGATATAAAACGTCGCCGGGATCCTGATTATAGGAAGAAAGTACACCTTCGGCGTCAAAGTCTATTTATAGCTCAGAAAGAACAAAAGGATAAAACTTATTTGGCAAAGCTCTCGGAAGACCTAAATCTATCTGTACAAAGTGGAAAGAGTCTAATCAGCGAAGGAGAAATTGAGCTGGGTGTTGAGGACCTACTACATGCCATCGTTATCTGCAGCGAACCTGTACGTTTGATGCAAGAGCTACAGGATAAACTGCCATCGGAAGCTTTTTCTCTGCTGGTGAGCAAATTGAAGCTGCTTGACAGAAATGATGTACGAGAATACTACCGTAACAGATCTGTAAATTAATCCATGATCTGGAGCAGTCCCAACAGATTTTAGAGAAAACACAATAACAATAACCACATAACAATATAAATGTTGCCATGCTCCCAATACATATACAGACTGTAAATAAATTAGATATGCGTTATGTATTTCAAATAAGAACATGAATTTTAATTTATTTTTGAGAGTGGGGTCTTTGGCTTAATAATTTCCCTGACTGCCCCTGGGCGGAGCATGGGGATCACTATCAATAACTGTTCGAAGAGAACAGGTATCTACAGTTTAAAGCCGAATCCGAACGGTGGTATCTTGAAGTAATAGGTATTTTCTTGCGCAAATAGCGTCTTTGAGCTAGCGATCGCAGTGCTAGGCAAATGCACCAGTGCTATAGCGGGGAATCGAACCACCGACCAGCGGGTTGCGAAGCGTATACTGATGGGTCTTTGGCTTAATTCACAGCAAAAGCTAAACTTAATGGGCAGATATATTCGGCCGTGCACCGAAAGACGAAATAAATAAAACGAACAATTTTATTCGGCTTCGTTTTTGCGTGCTGCCAGATCTGAATTTTTCGCTGTCACCATCTACTCATGGTTTCCTTGCTCATTATAAGCACAGCTATATACTTTTCGAGGGAAATATCCATGGACCATATACAAAATTTGTAAGACATCCAATGCAGTATAAGCCAGTGATCTGGTTTAGTTTAATCTGCTTCCAAACCAACCTTTTACGTATAGTTTGGATAGGAATAAATTATTACCAAGAGAGAGAGCTATTCGTCTGATAAATATATCAGAGTGGGAGGATTTGGTTCAAGGTATAAACATATATTTAAAGACGGCGTACGTTAAAGTCGGCCACGGACGACTTTGGGATACCTTGTACCACCACATTGCAATTAAATCCGATACATTACTTAAAAACTCTAAAAGATATTTTATTTGCCAAATTTGGTTTCGAATTTTGCACGAAGCTCTTTTTTTTTGACCGATCGATCCTATGGAGGCTTAGTCAACCAATTTTGATCAAATTTGGTATAGTGATTGGAAACTCTAAAAAACTTCCAAGTGACAAATTTGGTTACGATATCTTGACAAACAAACGAAAGACAATGAATTATGTGCAAAAAACGTTTTTTTGACTAATCGGTCCCATGGGAGCCATATGATATAGTCAACCGATTTTAAGTGATTGGAAACTCTAAAAAACTTCCGAGTACCAAATTTGGTTACGATATTATCATAAACAAACGAATTATTTATCTAAAACTTTTGGGAGTTTCGAACGTCCTCTGAACACCCCTAAAAATATAAAATTAAACTTGTCTCCCCTCACCATTACTATGTCATGTGTTTTGAAAACTTGGTTAACCTAGCACTTACCATCTCGAAGATCTAGGCGTTCATACAGAAAGACAGACGGACATGGGTATATCGACTTCTCTAGTCTCCCTGATCATACTTTAAGCAACTTTGTAGGGTCTCCGATGTCTCCTTCTGTATGTTAAATACCTTTTCGGTTTACACAAACTTAATATACCC
This sequence comes from Chymomyza costata, assembly GCA_018150985.1. Lineage (NCBI taxonomy): Eukaryota > Metazoa > Arthropoda > Insecta > Diptera > Drosophilidae > Chymomyza > Chymomyza costata. The sequence continues at coordinate 21,199,542 of JAECWU010000127.1, read as the reverse complement.
TTTGTACTTTTAAGGTACAGGGTATACAAACGCGGGTTTCTGGCTTAAAGTTTTAGGAGTGTAAAACATGCAATCCTTCTACCAAGTTGATTCACCAAAATATCGAGAATTTTTGGCAAAGCAATTCTAGTAACGTCAACATTTTTGGGTTAGCATAACACCAAAACAAAACTCCGCATTTTTAAATGCAGCGTACTGTCGGTGCTCCTCTACGGCTGCATCACATGGAGCATAACACAAACAACCCGCAGAAAGCTACAAGCGTTCGTCAATAGATGCCTCAAGCGGATCTTGAGAATTTTTTGGCCCACTTGGGTTATACAAACAAGCAGCTACTTGATCTGGCGGAAATCCACCCGATCGAGCTAGTAGTCCGAAAAAGGAAATGGTCATGGATTGGCCACACTCTAAGACGGCCAGCCCAAGACATTGCAAGAGCAGCCCTCGAGTGGAATCCGCAGGGCCATCGACGCCCCGGAAGACCACGAATCACCTGGATAAGAATGGTCCGAAATGAAGGAGCTGGTCAACATATGACATGGAACCAGCTCAAACTATTGGCAAAACACAGAAGTAGATGGAGAGAATTTGTTGACGCCCTATGCTCTTGTTGAGCTTTCATACAGCATAATCAAGTTTTTATATTGTATGAATAAAGGATTATATATATAAGATTACACAGGCCCATAAATAAAAGTCCTCTAAAACTTAAAATGTAACAGGGCTACATTTATGGGGTTTAAGGAGCTGAATTTGAAACCGATGTTCAAAAGTCAGAATCAAGTCAAGGTTTCATAACTTAAAAGTTATGCTGCTTCTTTTTGGTGGTTTTCGACTTTCTTTTGGGATTGATGAATCTAAATTCAATGTCCAAAAATCCTAACATGTCAAGCTGCTTCGTTTAATGGAAGCTTTTATATAACCCATAAAACATATTTTTCGAGTCTGTGTATTCACGGCAGTGGAATGTAAAAATGTTAGCCACACATGAGTGCTACACAAAATTTGAATTTTTATGCAATTTCTAGGGTTTCTACCACAGACTGACATAAAAGACAGCAGGGTTTACATAACTTTCATAGCTTGGATATAAGCTGCGAAATTCTCAAACAGGTCAACGGGGTAAGATATCGACAAGAATCAGTAAAAGTAGCGATCTAAGAGCTTGTAACGACGAATGGAGGGACATGGCTCAATAACTTCCCACACAACTGCAAAACATATACATAATCACAAATGGGTTATATCCTCGTTCCAAGAGTTATACATAATCAACAAAAGCTGCGTACGCTTTAGGTGCTTATTGTAAAACTTGTTGAGAGACTTTTCTAAGTTGTGCTTTGGCCATTTCTCAAACATTACTTGGCAAGTCATAAAAATGCCAAAAACTCATTGACTTATGAGGTAACCCAGGCATGAACTCACTCCAACATCTTATAGAGTACTTTAATTGCGAGAACAGGAGAGCAAGACGAAAAAAAAAAACGCCATAGCAAGTCGTTTGCGCGTCTAAAGAGGGGGCCATATTAAAATTGGATTTCTAAATATTATTATTATTATTACTACTATATCTATCTATACATATATATATTATATGTGTATATATAAATTAGCATTTGGCTCGACCGTTGCGTTGAAATGCTTTATTAATGGCAAATTAAAAGCAATAAAAAACAGATGTGCTTTACGTAGCACATTTTAAGCAGCAGCAAACTGAAGCAGAGCATGGGTGCTACTGCCTGAGTGTAGTCCACGGTGGTTGGGCCAATACCCCCCACACGAAAGCAGGCTGCCGGAGCTACCGATTCTCTGGTGTAGATGGGTCGGTTACAGCTCATCAGCTCGACAAGATGGGAGCCAAAGAGCGCACACCTTAGCCGTTAGTCGTTATGAAAATGACTTTTCGCTCTCTGCTATCTCACTCCTTGACACTAAGTGTTGCAGAGTGCTGCGGGAGTGAGGAAACACAAGAAAAAGGAGAGAAAGAGAGTGCCACACACTTGTGCAAAAAACTTTTGCATTCGAAATTTTTGCGTCTGTTGCGTTGCTTTATGCAGTTTATCATTTTGCGAAATCCCCCGAAAAACTCCAGTAGTTAACCCCTAAGACCCTCCTGCTCCGCGCCCCCACTGTTATCGCTCTTCCTCTCTAAGACTCTTAAGCGAGCGACTGCTGTACTTTGCACTTACTTCCGTCTGCGACTTCTCTGCTCTGCTCCGCTCCCAGGTAGTTGGGTAATTTTAATTTTAAGCTTGAGTAATGACAATATTTACTTCAACTTTTACTAACGCCGACGTCCTCGTCGTCGACGTCACAAAACACGCTTTAATGACATTTTGATTTGAGCTCTTTTACCCAGTTGTTGTTGTTGCTCTTGTTGTGGTTTTTACCACCAAATTGCTCCATGACATTATAATGCACCAGCTGTGGGGCATTGCTTGCCGCCAATTTACTCAAAGCAGTGGATAACAATAACTTTGGTATTGCAACCAATGTTTGGGGGAAAAAATATCGATTAGTCGTTGGGCTGACCGACGGATAATAGCCTAAACCCATTTTCCCCAAATATAAAATTGAATATGTGACAGAACTTTAGTAACGATTCATCGTATCTGTTTTTCTAGTGCAGAAGAAGGTCGGGATCATTGCTCTGCTTGCATATAAGAATATTGGATTCGGTTATAAAGATAAAGAATGAGATTCATCAGTGCGTAAGGTAATCATTTTCATAGCAGCCCTCCGTTTTTTAGTTCGTTTAGAGTAAAGGATTACTTTTGTAGATACACCAACGCTTGGACTATGCCATGGTCGTTTAGGATTCCTAGCATCTTGCTTATAGCGTTCGAAAACCCTATCAGGACTCTCTCATTGGCTATCTCGCCAAATGATGTTTTGTGGGAACACTTTTGACAGCAAAACCGTCGGTCTTGGCATATTTCAGGAGCGCTGCCTTTCGGGCAGTACTCGCTTCTGATTAGGTCGCTTAGGTCGAAGTAATTTAATAGGAGCGCAGAAAATCGGCATTTCAACCGGCACTCCCGCAACCGTCGAAAGTTCAACAGTAATGGTGTAATGCCCTAATTAGAGGTTAACAACGAAGGCAGGCGGAGGACTATTTTCCGGTGTTGTTAGATGCGATCTGGCGATACGAGCAAAGCTACTGGGCTCAGTGGCCACAGTTTGTGTGAGGCTAAAACTACGCCTCCGACGCTCCCAGGCAGTCATGTGCTATTGCTTCAATGCCACGGTAGGGAAGGCAGCTGGAGGACTTTACTAAAAGCGATAGGTAGACGCGATACAATTAGAGCTAGTGGGCCTAGTAGAGCTCCCTTTGCAGCTTGTGTGAGGCTAGGGCTACGAATCCTACGCTCCCGTAACCATAGAGAAAAAAAACGCAGTAATATTCTATTACCTTAATTCCACGCTAAGGGAGGCAGCTGGGAGAACTATATTCTGGTATTAATAAGGCCGATGAGACGCACGATGCGAGCAGAATTGCTGGGCCCAGTGGCCGCGTGTGAGGCTAGGGCTAAGACTATGGGTCAATGTCTTCACTTATCTAGGATTTGTGGGCATTAAGGCAGTGTGCCGGCCTCGATATATTCTTGTTTATTGGATTGTAGATCGTGACTCTAAAGAACTGTGGTTAAGCGATCAACCGCCTGGATAATTAAACAGCATAGCGCCAGACATCCCAATGATCCGTGAGGGGCTGGACTATTGTTTATGAGGCCCCTCGACAGACTGACTATCTGCACTGTTCGCATGACATTCAGCCCTCATTATTTCTGTACAGCTTGCTTGACTAACATCTGCTGAAGTGTCACTCCCAAGTTGGGCTCGGTCAAGGATTTTCGCCTCGTTTTAAAAACGTCTTGTTACTGTCTGGTAATTTTAAAAGTGTGATGAATCTACTTTTTACAAGGCGTCAAATTTCAAAAGTTCTTGTAGCTATCCACTTCTTCTACTTCTTAAGCCTTTCTTAACAGTCATATCTATCCTTACTATAAACATAATACGCATTCCATACAAATGATGATATATAAAAATACAAAGTTTGTATGTAAAATACAGCCTATACATATTTTGCACCCTAACCTACCAACTCTTTCCCCGCTTCGTTTTTGGCTTTTCTAAAAGATCAACAAAAAGTCATAAAAAATAGATAATATGGAAGTACACTGTGCTCTCTCATCGTTGTCTATATAAATTTCTCGTGTGTAACAAAAAGATGCGCAAAATTTGCTCTTGTTAACAATGCAAACACCCACACGCATACGCAACCCACACCCGGCTCCAATCCTCCATCCATAGCATAACCATGTCACACACGCAAAAGAAAGAAAAGAAAAAGTTCAAGGCAAGAAAGAAACAAGTGGGCCAAATACAGTCGGCACGTGGCGAATATAAAATACTCTGTTGTTAGCCAGAACTTTATAAGCTTGATTTGATTGTAAACAGTAAAAAACTGTTGCAGGACACTGGGTGCTCAGTAACATCAAGAGTGACTTATAAGCACTTCAATATAGCGAGTATTTTCAAATTTCGATTGGAAATGGTTTTAAAATAAGAAATTTTTTCAATAAACTAGGTATCAAACAAAAGGTCTGTTAATCTTAGACGCAAGGCTGTAAAAAGTGAAGGCTAGCGAAGAATTAAAAAATCGTAGCACACTCGGTATGACAAAATATTTTGGACAGACGAAATCCATATCTTTTGTTGTCCTAATTATTGATAAATCTATACTTTAGCTGATAATTGTAGTACCGTGAAATATATAAATTTTCTAAACAAATTCAGCTTTCCTGAATTTGACATGGAAGTTATGGAATAAACGCAGGAGAAGGCGGTGTAAAAGTTAATGAAATAGATGCCAGAACGCATTATGGCGCTTACGTTATCTATGTCGTTAAGGACTCCTTACCGTTTCGGCAGAAAGTATAAAAACAAAAGTAAGTTGGGCAATTGCCTCGAACCTATTCAAGGCAAAAACAAAACCAAAAAAAAGTAAGAGCAAAAAAGAGTTAGTTCATATCTTGAGTCAACTTTCTGTTAGGCTGTAAATGTTATGGAAGACTGAAACTGAGGGTGAAGGCGTGGCATGGCATTGTGTGAAAAGAAGTTGGTATAGATAGAAGAGCCCCCTCCCAATTGCTTGGCTTCGGCTTGGCACTAATCTCGTTTATGTAGCGTAAAATGCATGTAATTGTTGTAAACAACCAGCCTTGTGTTCTGGGCGGTTGACAGATGGGCGGGGCAGGTTGGTCTGAGACGTCGTCCTGTATGATGCATAGATAAGACTTTGATAATTGTGTGACATATATACAACACATACATTCATATATATGAGTGAAAATTAAACAAAGACAAAAGCAAGAAAAGAAAGCAGCGTAAGATGCGTGCAGACAAGTTGGACAGACAAAAGGTAGACCATGTTTGATACTCTATAGGCTATAGTTTGGGTTAAATTGGATAAGTTGGGATGGTGCCCCCACAGTGGGATGCACAGCATGAAGTTTGCTTTTAACAGCTATTAAAAGGAGACAAGGTCGTAAATATTGAAGTTCGTGTAGCACCTTCTTGACAAATACTTTGCGGACTCTGCATCATCTATTTTAATGTTAAGGAAGTGTTTTACGGACTACCAGCACAAGAATTGCCGATCGTTCAGTTCGTCCAAAAAAGTTCTTTACCGCTAGAAATAGTCGATGAACCGCATGGAATGATGATACTAGACAATCGAGGAATACATTTGTAAATGACTGCGGTTGTATGCATCTCAACTAAGCGGGTTCTTCAATATTTCGACGTGAAAAAGATGTGTGCTGACATGGGACTACAAATGGCCGTCTCATCGATCCTACTCTTTACACCTGATCCCGTCTATTTTCTGTTTCCAAATCTGAAGTAAAGGCTGGGCAAGTTATGCGCTTTGACTTGAATGAAGAGATCATCACTAAAAACATCCATTTGGGGGCCTTGAGATAGCATTTCATTTGAAAGTTGGATTAACAGCTCTAGAGGTGGGTAGAGACACCATCCCTTTTGAGGGTCCGAACATCCCAGGTTCATAATCTTGAATCAGAAATAAATTTTTACGGATCCCCTTTCCGAGGCTATATTTATGCCTTTTATTGAAATGTTTTTTTCTTTCTTTTTTTATGTGATAGATCCCAAATCCTATGAAAGTGGTAAATTCCAGCTCATTGGCCCAAATTCGGCTGGCATTAAAAAGCTAACCAGGAGCATGCGGTTACAAAAAAAAATATTGATAGCAGTGGCGGATCCACGGGAGGCTTTCAGGTCCGGACCCACCTCCCAAAAGTTGGATAAATGGGTTAAGGGTCTTTTGCAAGCTCTAATATATATACACTTCGAAGTGAAGAACCCCCCAAAGACCAAATTCTGGATCCGCATCTGATTGAGTGAAACCAGATTTTTTAGCCACTACGCACAACCCTTTAGTTTAGGTGACTCAACTACTTAACTCACTGCCATAGCATTGGCTGGCTATCGAGGAGACACAAGAAAAAAAAGTTTTGCGCAGAAACAAATAAAACATGACGTCCTTAATGTATATCAAATTCTTTGTTGACTCAACTGAATTATTTAATTTTCTTTGAAAAATTAAAAAAAAAAATCTGTCGATAGAAGGCGCTTAATATTTCATATAAAAAAGGCTTTTCGTGCAACTAAAAGTGAATTCGAGGCACTTATCTGCCTATACAGCTAAGTATTGAACGTAGTAACTTATGGAGTCTTACTTTAATTTTCTACTAGATACTACATACATTTTTGTATGTTTACTTCTTTATGTACCCCATGGGTAACATGGCTTAAAAGGGTAGAAAAGAAGTTAAGACACAGATACAGATATATTCCAAAATGATATGAGTGTGAACGTCAATGAGCAGCAAAAATTATGAAGCTCATCAAAATGTGCGCTGAATTGTAAAATTGCCGCTTGGCTTTCTGTCTGTCTTTACATTTATTTCTTTTATATACATGCTATATGAGATTTTTATTATTATTATAATTTTTTTTTTGGTAAGCATTACATAGCTACAGACTTTGACTAAAAGTTATGTGTTATGTGGCTGCGAGCGTCTTATCTGAGGCAATTAAAAAATGTTTTTGTTACCAAGTTTCTTACGCGTCTTACGACATAAAGGATACGCCGCCACATTGCTACATATGAGACTGACGTAGTAGTAGCAGGGTTAAGGCGCTAAGAATGGGGCAGCAAAAGTTTTGCCTTTTGTGTTGATGTGTTTATTTATGCTGAATTTTTTATGGATTCAACTGATTTCGAGACTAACGCAATTGAATGTAATAAAAAAGTTGCTCAAACAAAAAAAAAAAGCTTTATAAATGCATTATCATCATAGCCCTACGGCTCCACCCTGCCATATATCTTATCCTGGGGCGTTGGTTTCACTAACTGCTGATTGATTGAAATGTCACTTTAAAAACGACGCTAAAGAAAATAAAATTAAAAACAAAACGCATCAAAAATACCAAATGAAACATAAATGCCACAAGGCCAACGACAACCCTCGAAAGCAGAGGACAAGGGCTAGGCCAACCCTCGTGCGTTTGTTTTGTATTTGATAAGCATGAAAAACGCACAAAAAAAAATTACAATATAAAAAAGAAGATTGTTTTAAGCGGCAGGGGCGCGGGTAGTGTACAAAGAGATCCCAAAACAGAATCCTTAAAAAATAGTGCTACTTAAAAACAAAAAAAAAAAGGAATAAAAAGTGCATGGAATGGGCTGAAAACGTAAGCAGCAAATGCTTTATCGTTTATACTTTTTTTTTGTATTTTTTTTTAAGCAGTTAAATGTGTGTGTGTTTTGTTAAGTTAGAAAAATTACCAACGATTAATTTAATAGAGACAAAAAGCTTTAGCATACAAAAAACTGGCATGTGGGCAAACGAGCAAAACAATGTGCAGCAGAGGAGCGCAAGGACAAAGCATCGACAGCATGTACCAGTATATCTTAGTGCTAGTTTTAGGAAAATTAGGAAAATCTTTAGCTTTAGAGGCGCAAACGAAAAATTTTACAGCACATCGGCATATAGATAGCGCCGCAAACCAACCTTCAAGAGATACCTGTCAAAATTTGCTGATAATCTGACATTTCTCTGCAGTACGACTGACAGCAATTATCACTTTTGTACTGGTTCAGCACTACACACTTGACAGACTGTAAACAGAGCAGCCCGATTGTGGTGCTTGCTTACTAAGTAAGTTAGTGACCCTATAAGCACCTTACACTTGGTATTAGAGCGGAAGTGCAGTCCAAACATTTTGTTTTTGCATGGTTTTACTATGTACCGATCTACCACTCTTGCGTGGGCGTATACCATTTGCGAAGCCCTACAGACACCAATCATGCACCAAAACAGGATTTTTTCGTCTCGATATGTGACAATGGGTGAAATTTCAATTCAACATTAAAGACCAGATTCAGATTATATGAATATAATGTTATCCTCTTTTTTGACGTTTCAAAATTATTAATCGTGTACTTGTTCTATATATGTACATAAATTTAAAAAAATCTGAATTTTTCTTAGCCAGTGCATTTCTTCAGCATCTTTATATATATCATATATGATGATATATATGATCAATTTGTTATGTAGCATATATTTATTTTGACTTTGTGACACTTCTTCAGAGACACTTCTTATGACTGTCATATTCATTGGAATATCGGATATGACACTTCTTCAGTGTCTACATTGTCGTTCAATATTTCGCGTATGATCAATTTGTTTTTGTACCACATATCTATTTCATCTTTGTGGCACTTCTTCAGAGAAACTTCTTATGACTGTCATATTCATTGGAATATCGGATGTGACACTTCTTCAGTGTCTACATTGTCGTTCAATATTTCGCGTATGATCAATTTGTTTTTGTAGCACATATCTATTTCATCTTTGTGGCACTTCTTCAGAGACACTTCCTATGACTGTCATATTCATTGGCATATCGGGTGTGACACTTCTTCAGTGTCCACATTATTGGTAAAAATTGCAATTTTATATTATTACTTTGTGACACTTCTTATGACGGTCGATTTTATTGGCATTTATTGCTACATTATTCCCGTCATATTTAGTGGTATTCGGCATATCTACAAAGTATCTTTAATATATTTCTTTATTAAGCCCATAAAAAAATGTTGCGAATTGCCGAAAAAAAAAACTGCTACTCTGGGATTGCATTAAAAGTTTCTTCTCCAATTTGTGACCGAAAGCCAACAATTTTATATTAGCTTTACAAAAAAAGAAATAGTGCAGCACGAAGATTGCATTATATTGGTACAGGGCTACCTTTTGTGGTAGGGTTTAGTTGCGATACATTAAATTGGCGGCATGGCATAATGGATGTATTTGAGCATATGGATTTGTTGGTTGCGAACATTCACCGTAAATAATATGCTACTTTTATGGACATTTTGGACGGGCAATAATCCTAAGAATTAACAATGATCGGTCTAACCATGGTCTCAGCAGAATAATGTAGACTTTCTTTAGCAGTCAAATTATTAATTTAAATTTATGAAGAACCTCCTTCAAAGACGATTTGCCATACAAAGTATGATGGGACCAGCTTTTCGTATTTTATTATGAGTTGTCCCATCCGCGCGTTTTCATTGATTAATACATCCAAGGCAATTATTAAAAGAAGATGATCGATACGAAAGACCTTTTACGAAAGTGTTAAACCTTTTTTTTCTGGCATCGTGAAGACTTTTCTTCATTACAATTATGAAGTCATTGCTCCATCTGATTTCCGCTAGTTAGCGTACATGGCGCTGGCTTAGCGAACAGCATTTCGAAAACTACGAAAGTACCAAGAAATAGTAAATAAAACTTCAAATTTCGTTAGAATTAATAAAAATTGACAAAACGAGGTAAAACTTTGCAGGTATACTACGAATTTATACCAACCCTCAGTATCGAGTTGGCTGGCTTATGAAAATTTGAATGTATCATAGAGAGGGAATGCTTTTTGACCCATAATTTTGCTGTCATACAGGTCAGGAAGACTGTGGAGTACACTGACTAATTTGTTTGCATTGGCGATGTCAGGAATTACAAAACGTTGCTGTATAAAAACAGACTTCCAAACAAAAGAGAATAAGATAAATTCTTGTGCTTTCCTTCGATGTCGTCGTTTTTTAAGGCCTAAAGAGGCGATTGTTTTGTAGCTACTGCAATGAAACTTTACACACGCTGCACTGCTTGTTGGACTGCAATGTGATCGAGCGCACAGCTTGTTGTATTCAAGCAGCAGAATACAAGTGAGTAAGTTTTAATTGTGCTATCTGCAATCATTAGATTTAGTTATGCGTTCAAGAGTTGGGCTTGACTTTCTGCTCGCAGCAACATATAACGTATACGTACTGCACATAGATTTTAATTGCCATAACCTATTCAACCAAGTCACTTAAGCCAATGTGGAAACTAGAGGGCATAAAAAAAAACACATACTATATATGCGTAAAAGTTTTCATATCAAACAACTAATACAAAATAACACTCATTTGTCTAAACGTTTAGCCATTTATTAGCCCCGACACACAGAAAGCCAAGGCAAATATAGACAGAGCATCTACTACCCCAAAACCAAAGTCAACCCAAAAGTATCCGACGGAAAAAAAAGGAAAGCAAAAGTATCGACCCATTAGTGTTGGGTGCTTGCGTATGTTTGTTTTGTATGCTTACATTTGTTTTAAACAAAAATAAAAATAAAAAAAATCTTTCTGGAATTATTTGAGTTGTTTGGCGGCAGTGGCATACCCTGCAAGTACTGGGTCATGGGCCAATAAGGGTCCAGCACAATGAGTGTTAAAAGGCAAAATATTGGGAATAGTTTTTATTGCTTTCCGAGAATGCCAGGAATACCATAAGTTTGGTAGCTTTCTTCGCATATATACTCTTAGTGTTTTTTTTTTAAGATAAACAGTTTTCCAGCTGCTTCGAATATGAAGCGTTCAGTGTACAACGCTCGCGCTTCACAATACTGTCAGCTAGTTGAACAAAATGAAATCCGGTGAGTACACCGTTTTTGGATTATGGGATTCTCAACAGTTTTGGGATGGGTTCGAATTTTCTTTGCTGCTCCCTGGTTCAATTGATATTTCGCTAATACAAACAGCTTAAGGTGTGCTACGCCTCCTACTGTCTGTCACAGAGTAGATTACATTAGTATATAATACTCTTAAACCTATGTGTACAGCAGGGTATAAATACATAAATATAAAAAATAAAAAAACGCATAAAACTAATGAAATCCTTATTAATATGCTTTGGACCTTTGCTGTTTGTTTGGCCCTTGTGGCGAAATGCTGCCGTACTGTACCATCAGACCCCATCAGACCCGGGAGGCAACCAACCAACCAACCGACCAACAAAATTGAATATGCAATGAATTGTAAAACGTAAAAGTTTTGCATAAAACAAAAAACACAAAAAAATGGGACACACCAAACAAAATGGTCAGCTTGAAAGAAGAAACAGAAGAAGTAAAAAAATGTACGCACATTTTTCAGCGCATATTATGTAATTTTTCACATTTCTCTGTATATATATGTATGCATATATGTGTGCCAACAACAAACATACAAAAGACCAAGACCAACATTTTAGTTGACGTTTCGTTCTTGAATTTTGATACCCTCTCAGTGGTTTCTCTCTCTCACACTCGGCACACTCTTGAAATCTCTTACCCATTGCAGTTTCACTCCATATGAGAGTTTCTGCTTGGAACAGCATGAAATTTGTCCAATCAGCTGGCTGCACTCATGCGATTGGTTGACACAACAAGGAACCGAAATCGAACCCCTCATATAGGGTAGAGATACTTTCTCTTTGTCAGTGTGTAGTGTTCGTATGTGTATCTGTGTGTGGCTATTGATATCTGATGCGTATTCAATACATAGCTTTTGACTGTGTCGAGGCGCGCGCATGCAGCTCTACATATTCAGGATACACATGAGGGTGAATTCAAAACATACAACCCTTTTGGTGGGTGGGTGGTTTTGTGTATGTGTCTGGGTGCTGTGCGTTTTTTTACGGATTGCTGTTCGAATAGAACGTATACAGTCAATAGTTTGGGATTTTCACCAAAAAAAAAAAAAATACACCCCTGTTAACAAAAGCTCATTCGTTTCATCGTCACGAAGCGACTGGTCAGTACGGGTGTCCTCTTCGCTTTATTAAGCGTAACAAGGTCAGAATCCAACTAAAAATTTAGTATATTGTAGCACGCTTTTCCAGCGCATATATCTACGGATTGGTTGATCCAGCTCTATTTGGTTTTCCACAACAATTGAGTTCTTTGTAGTAAGGCTGTATATACGTAAAGGGGGACCTTTGCAATCTGTAATCCCGACCGAGTGGTTGCTACCGGCAGCCCGAAGATGGTAGCCACGGGACACCGCACAATGAACGGTCACTCAGGGCACCTTTTTGGTTGCACCATAAATTTCACTCAGCCTAATCGAATATTTCGCACCGCTATGGGAATTCCTAACTTCAAGTAGTCGATCCCCCCACCGCAATCGATCTGCTCTTTTGATTCCCGGGTCCCAGCGACTTATAAAAATAATTTTTAAATGACCCTGGAAGAACGGAGTTCGTACCCCAGTCACTAACGATTTTTTTTTCTTAGGAGTACGTTTTTTTCTAACTTTGAAACGAAGTTATAACAATTGCAAACACATAAATTTGTAATGCAAGTTTAAGGAACAAAACAAAGACCGCCAGGATTACCATGATTCGCAAGTCTGAAAAACCTGAGTCGTACCGACTAATCAGTCTCCTAACTGCAGTATCAAAATTGGATATTGGAGAGACTGATCGCGACTATGCTTAATGACGGATTAATTTGTTTACGATGCAGCATATTCTTAAAGCGTTTGAGGGAGAGAGAACAGTAATGGGATTTTTTGGACATCCAGCAGGCATTTCACTGAGTCAGGCATCCCAGACTAGTGGCAAAGATAAAGACAACGCTACTTATCAAAAATTACAGTCCTCTGCGCTCTTTCGTGGCGAACAGAAATTTCTTTGTCCAGAGGCAGAAACATCAGACGCCTCAACTTCTAAACGAGATAACAATTGTCTGGACTTTCGGCTGACATTTTTGGAAAGAGTTAAGTTTGTAAAGCAAGGTATGACTGTACAGGAAGCTGGCTATAGGCAGCATTTAAGTGGAGACGAACTAGGATACATAAAACAAACTTTTTGCAAATAAAAATTCTTAAACTTCATTAATAAACAGTTATACGCCAATTTGTTTCGCTTTGTTCGCTTTTCTTAACTAATGTTGTTGTTTATAATGCGAATAATCGTGTGGAAGTCTATGGAAATGTTATTTTCCATGACGAGATGCTGGGTAGGATTTATCAGCTAGAGAAGGAGTGGGATACATTAATGGCCAACCATTGCCTTCAATAATGTTAATGTTGTGCTCTTAAAAGTCATTAAAATGCCAAAGTGTGCGTATGTGCCAAGAAGTTACAATATATTTTCTAGCCAGTCATAAATTATAGCCAAAAAAACAAGTAGAAATAAAAAATAAAATAGAAATGATGCAAAAAACAAAAGCTGAAAAATTATTAACGCTTTTAAGCGTGTGAGAAAATGTTTGTTTGTATTTTTATAAAATATATAGAAATATCATGTTTATGGCAGAGAAGTTCATACATTTCAGATTTCATGAAATGGGAGGACATTTTTAGTGGCACTATGGAATGAGCTACAAGACTCTTTTCACCAAATTCCAAGCAAGCAAGAGAGGAGAACCCGAAAAATGGGAGAGAGCAGGAAACTCATACGGTCTAATAATTACAAGTAGAAAGTTAATTTATGAGCTTTTCACAAATTTTATGAAATTCACAACTAGAGCGGGTAACCAGAAAATATTTCATTTGTTAGGAAATTTCGATGAGGTTTTGGTTAATACAAACATCATCTTGACAGTACGCACCAGCTGATAAAGTTTCACGTCTCTAGCTCTACTAATTTCCGAAATCTAGATGTTCAGACAAACGAACATGGCTTAATTACTACTCGAGGTTATGATAAGCATTTCGGCAAAAAAGACACTTGGGCTCTGGCACTTCCCACTCTGTTTGTTACACACATTCCACAAATCTAGTACCCAAAAGTAAAGCGTATGCAAACGCTTCAAAATGAGTTTTCAAAAAAAGTTACATTCTACTATTTGTGATCTTATAGCATATCACAATATTTTGTTGTCGTGTAAACATTGTTAAATATTGCATATAAACTGGTTATGCCTAAATAACCAACACAAAAAAAAAACTATATAGAAGACGCACATTCATTATCAGCATTGCATAAATGAGTTGCTCTTATCACGTGTGTGTGTGTGTGTGTGGAGAGAGTATTATAAAGGGTTACTACAACTGTTCGTGTTAAGGGGACACACACACACACACACACATAAACCCAAATGGCTGACAGGCTCTCTCCGCCTGGCACATAAAATTTATGTGCTGAAAAAAGGACAACCACGACAATGAGAACAACAACAACGATGATGATGACTAAAAATCAACGTTGTATCTGTGTGCGTGCATGTATTAGTAGTGGTATCAATGCATGGGCCACCAAATGAACTCTAAATGCTTTTGCCTTTTGCTAGGCTAACGCGGCCATTAACGAATAAACGACAACACCAACACCAACAACAACAAAAGCAACAACTTTTACCCGTCTCTTACTGAAATAATTTTATAGCATATTTTTCGGCTGTTTTTATATTTATTACATTGGGGACTTTTCATTGTTACGCATCGGTCGTTCTAAGGCCTAGTAAAGAGGAGATGATGTGCAGAACGAGTAGATGTTACCTCTTTGAATATCTTTGCAAGATACAATGTTATTTTAGCCAAGCAACCACCAAGAAGAAGCTGATGACTTCAAGAAGCAGCTACAACAAAAACTTCTCTTATAAGCCAAGTCTAAAGCAGCAGCAGCAACAACAACAACAACAACAAAGGGGCTGCCTCTCTCTCTCGCTCTGTGTTTGTTTTAGCTTAAATTAACAAATGTGCTTTTGTGTGATAATTATAATTTTACATTACCTTTTGTTAATTGTTAAACAACACGGGGTGTATGTGAATGTGTGTGAGAGAGAGTATATAATATATATGCATTATACAATATACATAGTAAATAAACGAGTATGTTGTGCAGCATATGGCAGCAGCTTGTGAATAGGTGTTAAAAAGACGTAAATAAGATGATGATGTTTAGAAAATGTTGCACTGTATCTCAGTTTATGCGAAATATTACAGTGCAACCTCATTGAAAAGAAACTATAAACATAAGATATACTTACGTCACACTTGCTCTGTATGAAAATGAGCTTGTGCGCCAGCAAATTATCTTGGTCAGGATTTAAATCGTAACCATTGGGAAAAGTCACATATAGGGCAATACAAAGATACTCAACCTCTTATTGTTTTCAAGAGACTAATGAACCAAAATCTGAATGAGAACTACAATATTAAATATTTCAAAACGTAATATTTTTGAATAAAAAATAATTTCATTTAGATGGCCTCGACCAGTGCCAGAAATATTTGCGGTATATGAGGCAAACCCGCAAGACATATGCTTATGATTACAGTAGCTTTTGGGGCATTATGGATGAGTCTCCACTGTGCTTTACCAGTACAAAATGCGTACATCTATGCATATATACTTTGCTGGCTTTAATTGGGTTTCCCAACAAGACCATGTCCCGACGAATACGGCCCAAAAAAACAAAGAAACTCTTTCGTCCGAAAAAATACTATAATTGGAATGGACGGCAATCAGCCCTGATTATCCATCGAATACCTTAGGGGAATACTTGGCAACAAGGTCTACAGAAAGGTTCGTCAATTTGAGATCATGGCTGATCTAAAAAAGAATTTGCTCGTAGAATTAAGAATTCACAAATTCTTATTTTCTTGATGCTTATTGTTAAATGACATACTTGAAATATAGTAGTAGTATTTGCTCAAATTTTTTGATGGACAGATATATATAGATCTGTCAAGTTCCTGATTTAAATATTTATCAACATAACTAAAATTCACAATATTGGAATGGGTTAAGACATGAATCAAAAAAGCTGGTGCATTTTTAATTTTTCGTGGGCTAAAAGCTCGTTTTTTTTTAAACTAACTTTCAAACATCAAAGTAAAATGAATTTGCAGAACTTTTATCAATAATTTGGAATCTATTCAGATTTTCGGATTCCAAATTAGTTTAACAGTCTAGAAGTGAGTGTAGTAGCCCTATGTTATTCAGAAAAAAGTTAATGCACATTGAGAAATCGAAAGAGATCTTGAAAGTCGAATACATATTGCGACAAAAACAAAAAACCAGAACTCTTTAAAGAAAAAATCCATTACCCATTATTTTTAGTTTGTTGCACGATAAGATAGTAAAAGAGGCAACAAAAGACACTGACGGGAATGAGTTGGTAGAGTGCATGCACCTACAGAATGTGGCTGGAGGAGGGCATGCCCAATAATTGGAAACTTGGTGTGCTCCGTCCTTTCTTCAAGAAGAGTGAATCCAACTACCGTGTTCTCAATTCTTACCAACCCATGCACGGTCCTCTCGAGTAGCTATGTCAATGATCGAGCCTTATCAAGCCCACCATTGAACAAATTCTGGAAAAGACCCAAGAATAACGAATCACCATACATAATTTGTCTATAATAAAGCAGCGTTTAATAGAAGAGAATACAGGAGCGGGCATTACAATAGCGATAAAAAACCACTTTATTTAAGTAATAGCTCTCTACTTAAAGTTCCCATTGTACATAGTTCGTTCAGGGGAGTACGGTGTGAATTTCATTTGTGTGTATGCGAGTGTGAAATATTGGCAATTTGATCATGCAACGTGTGTTTTATCAGTGTGTACACATAAATTTTACGCTTTAATGACTTAGTTCACAATTTACAATTTTCACTGTACACACTTTGCTTAGACACCATGGAAGAATGCTTAGTCTGTGATCCAAAAAGAAAGCTTATGAATGCTACAGTCGAACTTACTGACTGATGCATTATCTATATTATTATATAATAGTTTGCTATTTAAAGTTTTCACTGTACATAGTTTGCTTAGAGAGCCCCCCTTTCGTTAAAAATATAGGGTGTAATTTTCATTAGTGTATGCAATATTTGTGCGTGTGTGAGTGTGACATATTGGCAATTTGATCATGTTACGTGTATTTTGCCAGTGTATACACACAAATTTTATGCATTAATGGCTTAAAATTTTTAATGATGTGCTACGTGTTAAGTTATCTCCAGAGTGTAACCAAAACTGTATGCGATGCGCGCATGAAATAAGGCCAAGTGGAAGTGGAAAAAAGGAAACAACCTAAAAGCACACACATACACACACACACAAGGTGTAATAATCGTAAGCAACAAAATTGGTAATTTTGTAATATGTTATGTATGCGAGCGAGTACTATGATACATAGTATGTACACATATACATGCATACATCTGTCTAATATATATATATATATATGCTATATATAGGTTACATGCACACCCTTTGGCGCTCGACCATGAAAATATAAAATTGTTATAAGTAAAATTATGCTTTTTGACTTGACTATTTCATTAGCAGGCAGCGTCTCCTCATACATTAAAATGTGCTTCTCTTGTTGTGTTTGCAAGTCGCTAATAATAAATAGTGTAAGCTGCTGAAAATTGGGTTGATTATGATATGATGTCGCCCCCTGTTTTCCAGCTTAATAGGCTTTTTTGTTAATTAGAAATTTTATGGACCACAAACAAAATATGCTTTTTAGCATTAACTAAAACAAATAATAGACGACGACTTTGCCGCCTTATTTTGCTTTTAGATTTAGGCAAAGCAATAAATTTTCACAAAAAGGCGTGATGAAATGAGTTTAGGCTTGCCAACTTAATAAAAGGTTTACTGTTGCAATACTATGTTATGCTATGTTTGCACTGTACCGCAGAAGCTTGTGTTTTTGCGTTGAAGCAAGTGAATAAAAATTAGCATATTGAGGCATAAGGCCTAGATGTTTGTAAAAAGTAATACACCAATACTCTTAAAAAAAATTAGTTATGCACTCTAGCACTGTGCTATATATAAAATATAGTCGTATAATATGTTTGTTTTCCATAACTCGAGAACGAAGCGACCGTTTCGCTTATGGATATGGTTGTTGTCTTATGCGTGATCATCTCAATCAATTGGAAAACTGTTTAAATCGTGAGAAACCCAAATTGAAGACAACAATTTTATGATAAAGTTTTCAATAAACTTATATCAAAAAACCTTGCCTAAACCCATAGCTTCCTAACCAACGTTTGGCCACGACAACATTTGGACACCCAAACTTACACCACAACTTTATTCGAATTTCATTATCACAGCACACGTCCCATCCCATACCCTTATTTTTTTTTGCTTTTTACTCTTACTTCTTTTTAAATAAAAATAAATCTCCAATTCCCTCCTGGGTGCATATGAAAATGTTTGAAGGTCTCTAGCTTATAGTACGTATTTAATATTTTAGATATTTGGCACTTCTTCAGTGTCTATCGTATTTTTTATGTTTTTATTTAGCATCTATATTTCATTCATGTGACACTTCTTCAGAGACACATCGTCGTATGACTGTCATATTTATTGGCATAGTGAGACACTTCTTCAGTGTCTACATTATCGTTCAATATTTCGCGTATGATCAATTTGTTTTTGTCCCACATATCTATTTCAACTTTGTGACACTTCTTCAGAGACACTTCTTATGACAGTCATATTCATTGGCATATCGGGTGTGACACTTCTTCAGTGTCCACATTATCGTTCCATGTTTAAGATGGATCTTGTAGTTAACGAGGGCAAGACCAAGTTTATAGTGAGCTACGGGAGAGAATTGCAGCAACTTAATTCATTGAACGACTTAACTGGCTGCAATGCGGAGACTGCAGCCCAGTTAGCGAAAAAGAAGACCTACGTTTCATTGGCAGAACCAAGTGACTGAAGCTCTGTCAGCCCTTGGTGTTACGAACTGGTGAAGGCGCACGTAAAGCAGAAGCGTCTGGAGACAAATGTTGCACCAGGCTGACATCTGTTAGGGGTAAAAAGATTTCCTGTCTACCTCTTGTTTTCGCTATCTCTTGTATTCAGATAGGAATATGACTCAATCGCTAGCCAAAACGGCCATAGGCATTTTGCTATATGCAGCAAATAGTTAACTATTCTCTACAGGGTATGGCAAAGCCAACTAAAAGAAAATATGTTAACATGGCTTCCACTTCATTGTTAGAATGAACCAAAAAGGAACAATAAGATACGCTGCCACCTTTCATTGAGTCTCGGACTCTACTAAAAACAGCTGAGATTCAGAATGTCCAGCAGTTAGTTTTGTCAGACGTAGGCCCCGAGCAGCAAGTTCCAACCAATCAGCTACCCAATCAGACTAACAAGCCAGCAGCAGCAGTGGCTTGCATTTTATAGCAGAACATTGGCCATTGCCCAGGTGTCCTTTTCGGGCATCATGTCCAAACCAAGCACGACAGCAGTTTACACTTTGTTTTCTTAATGCAGCCGCCACAGTATCATCAGCGAGTTTCATCCTCTATCCTATGCCATCCAACCTGAGAGGAGTTTATTTACATGCTTGGCAAAGGCAAAGTGCTTCAAAAGCGGCAGCGACAACAATGACAACCAGCAGCAGCAGAAGCAGCACAAATTGAGGTTGATATGCTAACCCCAGTCCATTCTTGGACTATGATGATGTTCGTCGAATCCCGTAGCCAAACTGCAGCAAAAACTCAATGATTTAACAATGAATGCAGCAACAACAACAACAACTTGTTAAAAGTCAAAACGAATATAGAGTGCTCTATAGCTGCTACAGGATTGCAGTGCCTTTTTAAAGTTGATTTCAAGTTATTGTTGACCACGACTACGTTCAAAATAAACCAAATGAAATGGAATCTGGACTTTATCGTACAAAAATATCGTTAAATGTCTACTTCTTAGCTAAAAATCGTCACACGATAGTTCAAAACCTAATTTACAGATATTCCGATGATAGCCACGAAAGCACGAAAATTTAAAGATTTCTATCTAAATAGACCAGGTTTTACGAAACAGGCAAAAAAAAAAATTCACCTTACTTAAAAACACAAATTTGCCAAAATAATTGATATTTTACAGATATTATGATAGATGTTATATTTAATAGATAGAGATATTTATTAATTTCGTAATAAAATTCAAAGATTCTGAATTCCGATAAGAATTTTCAAAGAATTCTTTCACGTATCACGCTAAACACAAATTTCCCAAAATAATTTATATTTTAAAGATAATGCGAAAGATATTATAACACGTTTCTCAAAAGAATTACTTTTTTTAAGATAATGCGATGGCTTAATCGATAATAAAATTCAAGGATGTATTTCGAAACAGACCAGGTTTCAGAAATCAAGCAAAATAAGAAATCAGCCTTAACTTAAAAAATTGTGTGTAATATGAAGACTTTTACTTTCACTTCTTTAAACAAACAGACGGGGAAGGATTATTCTTATAAAAAACAACGATCCATTCATATCCCTTACCCACAAACGATAGCCGAAAACATAAGATCGATATACCTTACGTATCGAGGTATAAGGGCATTCTTTATTGTGCCATACGTCTATAAGCATAGTCAGAGCGACCTGTAGTCAACGACGTTTTGCTTCGCTATACAAATATGTAGACACGAAAAAAAAAATGGAATAAACCAGAATGTAGTATAACAAAATGAAAGCAAAACATTGACAGACAACGGTTGAGGCAATGGCGACCCGACCCACTGCAAGGACCTGGACGCAGTTACAGCAAAAATATGAATGCCTCACTGGTTCAAAATGAATTAATAATCAGTAATTCTTAAACAAAAAGATAGCGCAGAGATACTGAAAAAAAAAAATAATATATATATAGGTACTATATACATATATATATGCATATAAAAATGAAATGACAAGGTACGAGGTAAAGGTCTGCCTTTGGGCGGTGCTGTTCCGCCCTTCACCCAACGCTGTTGCAGTGACAAGTGCAGTTGGCCATGTCAGAGGGTTCCGGAGAGGAAATGCGGGGCGCGTTGTTCTGCCACGTTTGACTGATTGGCGCAGCTGAGCACCTGACTGACTCTGAACCCACACAGCCCCTCCCTCTCACTCTATCACAGGCAACTGAAAAGGCCATGGATTTTAATTACAAGAAAATGTTTGTTTTGTTTTCTTTCTGTATGCACAGGCAAAAGTAGAGAGAAAAAAATCCAATGGTTAAAGAGGAGCAGAGAGCTGCCCGACCTATGAACAAAAATTTATATCAATATGTATAGTGTTAACCAGGCGGCAGCAGAACGAACGAAGGATTTATTCGAATTGAATGACAAATAAAGAACAGCAGGATTAATTCAATAACATTTTAAAGTATAACTAGGAGAAAAAATTATACCTACAGCTTTATTTTAGCGCAAAAGAAATCTTTGTAAAAAACGAAGCAGAAAATTAAGAAAAATTTTTAAAAAATCGGTTGAAATAAATGTGCCTGAAAATTCTCAAGCTAAAACTACACTGATTTAGCGGAAGATTATAGCTGTACAAATAAGTTTCGACAAGACATTTGACGAACAAGCTTTATTTGCAGGAATTTGGGATTTATCTCTTAAATTTGAAGTAATCAGCAGCTAAGGGGCATTAATTGCTAGAAAAATATGACGGGGCAGCTTTAAGTAAGAGAGATTGTCTTGAGTGGCTTCAAAAGTAGAAAGCCAAAAATATACGAAGACACGCAATTAGAAATATTATTGGAACAATAATTTGGATTTATGTTAGAAATGACTCAAAAAGCCATTTCACATTGTTTAAAATTGTTGGAAATGATTTAAAAACTAGAACATTTGGTTCCTTTTAAACTGAAGGAGAGATATTAAGGAAAAACATTTTTTTTTTTTAGGATTGGAGTGAATCCAACGAAGAAAAACTCATGGGGGCCACCAAGGCAACAAAACGTATACTTGTCTATGTCACTTGGGGTAGCCTCTCTCGCTCTGGGTGTACACATCCTATAGGTGCTATAGGTTGAAGTTTTTGACACCAACCCTTAGAAGGATCCCCGGACGTATGAACATTCCCAGGACTCAGCAGCTGATCAGTTGGAATAGAAGAGGAGAGAAGAGTATCAGACTGGATCGACACGACTGGCCTACGAAGCAAAGCCATTTTAAAAGGCTCAAGAAAATCTTCCAACTGGGCCAGAATTCCCTTAGAAACTGATTGTGCGGACCTTTGCAGACTCTGGAAACATCTTAACAAGATGGGCACAAGGGACAGCTGTAAGTTTTGTGGGCTCTCAACACACGCTTACTGAGCGTGACGCACTTAAAGAAGGCATCATTTTGGCAATTGTAGAATCCCAACTGGAACCATGCAAAATTAACAAGTTTGTCTTGGATATTGAAAAAGTTGAGGAGCTCTAGGGCTAAAAGAAAGCACAAATGTTTGTCCAGATTATGGTGTCTGCTTATTTTTAAATTGCGTTACTTTCCTGACAGTTGCGTTCTTGTATTAACAACTTAGTCTGTTGTCCAGTGTTGTAAATAAACCTTACAATTTGCTGCTTCTTCCAAATACTTATATGCCTTTTCGATTCCTTGAAGTAAGCTAAGCTGCATTGTGTAAACACACAGCCTGTTGCTGCAACCAAACGTGTCCCATAATTCAAGGCACATGCCCAACCTGTGGCAAAAGAAAGAAAACAAAAAATTAAAAGAAACCATAAAACAAATTGCGTTTTATTAGCGTACAATAAAAAAAAACCAAAAGAGGGTAATAAAAAAAGGAATGAAAAAAATTGCCAAATAAAGCAACTATTGTCAAATGATTTTCCAAACATTGCCAGAGTTTGCTTGCAGTTTTCTTTTTTTATTCTTTCCCCCTTTATTTTTTGTTGTGCCTTTTGTGTCTTGTAATGAAAAGGGTTCGACGTCGACAGGAACGACAAACGGACGCACACACACACCAAGCGTAAATACAAAATAAAAAGGTGTCTCGAAATACATAAAAATAGCTAAATTTATTGGACAGTTGCACGCCACCCATTTAATTTATATTTATAGAAAATAAACACTGGAGTGATTTTTAACACAATAGGTTTAGGAAACGGCATAAAAAATAAATACCAAATCAGGGTACTTAAATACCCTTTACACAAGTTTTTGATTGTACAAATATATTTCAATAAGCCGTATTCAACAAGTAAATGGTAACTAAACAAACTTAAATGATCTTAAAACTTTTGTGCTTTTTATATAATTTCACAAGATTCCCACAACTTTCATGTAATTTCTTCCGCAGTTGCAAGAAGACAAACGGAAGCTAATTCCGACTTTTGCAAAAAACTGGGTCCCAAACATAATAGGCCAAAAGCAGATCCAAGACTGTTTTATTCGTATTATAGAGTCATTATTAAAGAACACTTTTAGGTAGGAAAAAACTTTATCATATAGGATAAAGTTCCTTGGAGATACATTTAAAACCCAACTTAATTTAGTTGCTCTTAAAAAGTACGATGGGCTAGCATCAGAAGTTGCCTTGAAACCGCTCTAAATCGTTCGTTCAAGAACTTAAGGGTTTTAATCTGTTGAGGAACTACAAATGTGATCTTCAGAATCTTTAGACATATACATTCTTATCTATCAATTTAAAGCTGATGCTATAAGCTTAGCGCATATATTAAATCTTGAAAAAAATTACCATTATAGCATCAGTTAAGCAAATTTTAATAAGCTGGTTCAAAAAACCCAAGTTAAATGAATCCTCTTGGTGAAAAGAACGAACTAGCCCATGTGGGAACCGAGCCATTTTGTAGCACAAGAAGACATTGTGTTAAACAATTTATTAGCGATGAAGAAAAATCGAACTAAAGAGTCGACCATGCAATTTATTAATTCCTATAACTCGAAACAGCCTTAAGTAAAATTCACGAATGGCTTAAACTCCCTTACTGGACGTAATACACTATAAGAGTATTTGGGCAAGCTTCAACATCTGTAGGCTTCGCAAACTGGAGCTTAAGGGAAGGTTTATTTTCTTTTGGCGGGCTTGGTATCTCAGTTCTCCCATGCAGAGTCTACTACGTATCCAGATCACATATGGACTCTTAGCAAGTGACACTGGTCATGCCGCACTTATACATTCTCTTCTTGACGTATCAATCTGCTCTAGATTAGATCTTATGATCAAGAAATTTAGATCTCTTCTCCCAAGTTGGTAGAATTGGGCTAATGGCAGCCCCTATGGAAACCTTCGGTGGCAACAATGGTTCACGGATGGGTCAAAAACTGAACAGGGTGTAGATGTCGGAGTCGTTCGACCCAACACCAGAATCTCTACTGCATAGGCATCTGGTCCAGCGTCTTTCAAGCAGAGATTCGTGCCATAGAGATCTGCGCTCACAGTATCC
This sequence comes from Chymomyza costata, assembly GCA_018150985.1. Taxonomy (NCBI): domain Eukaryota; kingdom Metazoa; phylum Arthropoda; class Insecta; order Diptera; family Drosophilidae; genus Chymomyza; species Chymomyza costata. Next base: position 21,174,969 of record JAECWU010000127.1, on the reverse strand, counting down.
TTCACAAGGGAACTAGGGGAGCAAACATCTGTATTTATTCAGATAGCCAAGCTGCTATTAGGGCGTTATTATCATGGATCATTTCCTCCAGGATGGTTAAAGAATGTCATAATTACCTCCAACTCCAGTCCTCCCGGAACAGAGTCATGCTATGTTGGGTACCTGGACACTCAGGAGTGGATGGTAACACGATCGCTGATCTAGCACGACAGGGTGCCTCAACCCTGACTACATCCTCTGCGCCTTTCTGTGGTATTGGTTGGTCCACAATTAAGATCATGGTAAGCAAACGATGAAACCACCAGACATATTCTCTGTGACTGCCCAGCGCTGGTATGGGACAGAGCCTGTCACATGGGAAAGGAACGGATCAGTCCCTTCCATCTTAGGTCAATACCAACAAAAGACCTACTGCTATTCATGCGAAAAGCGGAAAGTCTTTTGCAGTATGGGTATGGTACAAAAGATCTTCTGGTCGCAGTGCCCCACTTCTTTATGGGGTACCCATACCAAGGGAAAACAAAAATCTCAGTGCTCAACGTTGCTCGATGAGGTTTAATACGAAAGTAGTTCGGGGGCTAGGGCATTTTATGGGACCAGAAGAAAAAACAATAAGACTTCAAAGATTGCAGATTATGGAATTGATTACAGCCATACACGGAGCGACTAGTGGTACAACTAGACTGTTTATTGAACAGGCTGAGTGTTACGATATATAGCATTCTTTATCGGAATTTAAATACGGCACTGTTAGAATAATGCTCAGAAATAAAATCCTACTATATCTATCATCATATCGCAATTGCTATCTCGTTACAAGCTATGCCTATAACACAATATACCCCATTACACTCTTAATACTCAGAGTATAAAAAGTATATAAACAGATGGGTTGACAAAGCGAAAACCGCAAGGCAAGACTACGGTCCAAAATTGGAATTGTATTGGTATGCTCTAATAAATTAGCAAAAGCATGAACTACTATAACGTGCTGCAAAGATGCCGTAGCAAGTCTTGAACCATTTATAATGCTGCCGCTCCACACAGCGACATACACATAAAAGCGCCACAAATTAAATGTCAACTTGGTGTGCAAAAAAAAAGAAGAAAATGTTGCAAGGAAAATAATTCCACTAGACATAAAAAGCATTTTCACTTTCACACACTGAAGTTTTTCCCCCCAACCAGGCTGCATATTAAAAAACAATTTACAACACACACGCAAGCCATAAAACTTGTGACAAAACAGAAAACGATAAAAAAAAAGGCGAGAAAATCTTGCAAGAAAATTGGCTACAAAAAGATGCTAATGATTTATTTAATCGATTTGACCATGAACATATGTATGCCGTAACCCATGGTGTAGCATAGTAACGTTCCCTTTGGGGCGTGTGAAAAATGACAAGCAAGGTCAGGTTGTCCTTTTCATTTTTTTTCGTTTCTACTTTCCTATACAAGTGGCCGGCTAGCGCCATCCTCAATAACCATTTCCAACAAGTGTCGACTGATATTTTTAATAGTTTCGGTTGCACTTATGTTGACAAGGGTTTGACCGGACAAGAAAGGGTCACAAAATGGTAAGGCATGCAGAAAATAACAAACGAAAAGTAGCTAGTTGAAGTTCTAATACTCTTTAAGAGTATAAACATAAATCGGAATTATTTCTATATCTTTGAAGTTGAGGCCCACAAGAAGAAAAGGATTATAGTAGTAGTATCTTTGAAGTTGTCAGACCACAAAATTATTTCTCTCACGAGAACTAAAGTGATAAGTCTATAGGATGTGGTTTAATTTCTTGATCAATTGAGAAGCTTTTCATTTTTATACTTCTTTCTATATCCTTGGAGTCTTTAGACCCACCAAAATACTTTCAATGTTATATAATATGAATCAGCTGCAGATTAAGACACCTGTGATCAATACAAATAGAGCAAGCAAATTCTGCCGCGACTCTAAGCTTCGTTAAAATCTTGCGGATTAGCTTGATTAGCTTGACATTCCAAGAACTCAATAACAATTTAAAAACAGCTTTCAGCGCCGAATTTTCAAAGACAATAGCTGCTCAGATTTGAATCCAAATTAATAGATTTGAGCATATACCTCACAGTAAGTGTATTAAAACGACAAAATATCCAATACCACGCCACTCCTCCAGTTTGATTTAAAGTGTGGTCAAGTGTAAACCGTTGGGCATATAAATTATGTTAAACGTTTGTCAATTTAAGTGTGATTTGTCCTTGTGTTCAAGCTTTTGGTTATATCGTTTTTGTGTTTGTGGACAATGTGTGAAGAGTGAGTGGGTTAAGAAAAAATTGCTGAGCATTGATAGATCCTGCTCAGTAGATAAGGCTCACCACTATCAATGTATGAAGAAGAATTTTTATGCTCAGATTGCAGAGCTTTAATAATTCCGAAATTTCAAAGCTTTCTGCTCAATTGACGAGCTCCATTTTTATCAGTAGATAACTACGATTGCTGTACCTCGATTGTTGCAAGTTCCGAAAGATTCCATTCCTCCGTTCTTGCGCCCAAGCTTTTGGTTATATCGTTTTTGTGTTGTAAAGTATCTGGGGTTTGAGCCAACATTGCTAAGCATTGATAGTTCCTGCACAATGGATAAGCTTCAAAGTTCGCCTCTATCAATGTATAAAATTGGCGAGCTTTGTCAGTTGCGATATTTCAAAGCTTCCTGCTCAATTGACGAGCTCCATTTTGTAGCTCTCCTTGATCAATAGATAACGATGCTTGCTGTGCCTCGATTTTTGCTCGTTTCGAAAGACTCGATTCCGCTTTTCAATGTATAAGCTCCACTATCAGTTTCAGCATCTAAAATGTACACAAGAGAATAGATTACTTAACAGCCTGAACTTTTAGCCAAAACTTAATGCGCATGAGTTCTCTGATAACTTTATATGACATGTCTCATGAGTTTTATCGCTTGGACAATTCATAACAGTTGCCAGCTAACATTTCATCAAACATTCACTGCAGGCGGCTGGTCAGACACAATGAATAGAAATAACAAGAAAAATAAGGAATAAAAAAGAGAGGGATTTTTAAAAGAAAAAACAAAATTATACATACTCGTTTATACATATATATATATAAAATAAAAGCAAGTTTAAGAAATGACTAAGTGGTAAAAAGCGGCAAATAAATCGGCTTCAATATATCAAAGACTTAAATTTCAATTTTTTTCAAATTTCCTGCCATTTAAATGCACTACACTCTGCTCCTGCTCTATGCTGTCCGTTTCCCGTTCCGCACTCCATCCAACGAACAAACCAAACCAAACCAAACCGAACCGAACCAAAGCAAGCCAAGCACGATGGTTCATTGTTATGGTTGGTGGTAAATGATGCGCGGCCATTGTATAGCCCAGGCTAGCAGGCTGGTTGGTGGGGGGGAAGCTTCGCCGGGTTGTGGCAAGTTAAGGCGTTTGACTGCAGAAGTGTGCCTTTTTAAGCGCAAGAATTGAATTTTTTACAATTTTTATACACTGTACCCAATAGGGTCAAGGGTATTATAGATTTGTGCAGTACAAAATGCTTGGCATTACTAACAAGATCGCAGAGACTAAAAAAGCCAGCGTTATCCGCACACATGTGACTTTTGTTCATTCAAATTTCGGCGGAGTTATACGTAAACTTAGCAGTTTGAGGGCGAACCTTAGGCTAGATGTAAAATACACTTCCCTACCAGTTTCAATGAATAAGCAAGTGCGAGCAACCAAATTTAGTATGCAGATGAATGTGGGCCAAAACCAAAATGAAATGTTGACTTTATCTCAATTTCAACGCAGCATTGCCAAATTTGGAAAAAGCGGGTGCAGGGTATTCCACTGTCGGGCACCACCCCGAATGATTCACATTTTTTACAATTTTTCTTATACGTTGCTGCTGCTTCATTCTAGAGTGTGCGACGATGGCGCGTAATTCTTTAGCATTTTATTTCAATTTTTTCCTACTTTGCATTTTGCACGCTGCGTGTGTGTTGGGGGCGGTCAGGCTGCGGGCGGTACGGTTTGGTTCAGTTCAGTTGGAGACAACGCGGCGCAGTGTACAGCACATTTACTGCCTCATCTATTTAATACCATAAATAATTGCATCTAATTAAATATGCTCAAATGAAAATGTCCTTTCTTTTCGTTTTTTTTTTCCCCCATTGAAAGCCCCCGCAGACGCCACCGCCGCTGCTACGTGCTGCCTTTGCTGCAGTTGACGCGTGATGGAGCGAATGTCATTCGAAATGAAATTCAAGTTCCAATTTGGAGCAGAGCGTGGAAATAGCCAAGGACCAGGCATGCCAACTTGGCGCCAAAAGAAGAAGAAAAGAATAAACAAAAAAAAAAAAAAGAGTGCGATAAAAAAAAAAAGAAACGCACAGAACAAATACATGCATACGTTGAAGAGCGAGCAAAAGAGAGAGCAAGCAGAAATTAAGTAGCAGCAAAAAAGAATTTAATAGTTTTCAATTAGGAATCGTTTGCAGCCTTTTCTTTACGTTTGTTTTGCCCATCGCTTTCCCCAACCATTCGTTCACGCCTTCTACTTTTTTTTCGCGCTCTTACGTTACGCTGTTGTTCTATGTAGAACAGTGACGTAGATGACAGTCATTAGCATGGGGAAGTCGAGAAGCTTAAGTGTGACTACGTTTCTTAAACTCGTGAAAATCTGCCAAGGAAACTTGTCTAAGCAGGTCTTCGTCAATAGGGACGTTTCTGGTGCCGCCACCTAAATGTGGCTATAGGTTCAAAAGATACATCCTTTCCAGACCTCCAGTCTTAATTTCATGACATTTGGAATTATGGAAGCGGAATTATTGCATTTTAAATGACAGTTTGTTTGGAGGTCCGAAAAGGATGTATCTACTGAAAGCCCATAGCCACATATATATAGGTGGCGCCACCAGAAACGTCCCTACTGACGAAGTCCTGTTTACTTTGAGACAAACTGTGTAGCTTGTAAATGGTAGGCACTGTATACAAGGTGCCCTGTCTCGTTGTCATATATAAGCTGCTCATTAGGAGCATCATTTCAAATTTAGCTATAGAACCCTACACGATAAAACAACTTGCAGAAATTGGTTATTGATGCCGTCCCATTCGATTTTAAAAAGGAGGAGAACGCCATCGGGCCATGATTCGTGATTGCTTGCCACCAAATCTCAAATAAAATTATATGGTCGACTGCTTGTTGCAATAACAAACAATGGCAGATTTAATATAGAAAAGTTTCCTGTCAGGATATTTCAAGGGAAAAGTGTATGTGAAAAATATCAAATCTTTGTGTGGCCGCTAAGGGTGAACATTCGATGTCAACTTTTACAAATAACCAAGAAAATTGTACATGATCAAAAAAAGTTTGCACATTTAGTCGTTAAAAAAAAAGTGACCATAAGACGATGATGATGATTAACATATTTCGTCATCGGTATACTGACCAAATAATAGACTTGTTTAAACTAATTGAATTATGCAAACAAACAAAAAGGTAGTTTGTTAACAACGATTAATTAATTGCTAACCAAGCAATTAATTAGCATGATAAATTCGAGTTACGATAGTTAATCCTTTTGCATATAAATCAATTATATGAACTCTAAAACTAAGTATGAAAAACAACAGCCTATTTAAAAGAGGTGAAGTCAAGTAAAGGGACTTATTAGTAAGTGAAGCTTTTTATTTGAACAGAGGCTGGCGTAACTAAAGTTTCAATAAAAAAAATTTTAAACTGAGTGAATTCATTAATAGGATTACCATTCAGTTAGGGTTACCATGTGTCCGCTTTTAAGCAAACACGTTCGATTTTTTCGCTCGATAGACCGATCAACTTTTGTCATACATATTTTCAAATTTAACAAAGTATTTAAGTATATTTTTCACAAAAGTGGATCAGAGTACGAAAACAAACCAGCAGTTGAGCACATTTTGAAGTTTTTGAAGGTTTAAAATCATATTTTCTGTCCCAAGAGAACCCCCCTAAAATCATAAAAAATTTCTTTGTGAGTGATTTTTATGAATGTTTTTTGTATTTCGTAATCCTTTCCATGGCAAACTGTTAGCGTTAGAAAAAGAATCTAACAGCATTTTCGAAACTTTGGAGGTGATTGATTCTGTTCTAAAAAATAGCAAAAATCGGGTCACGTAATTTGGGTATGGCCCCTTACATCAAGTTAAAAAGTAAATTTGAAACAGACGTTTAGGCATTGAGGCAAGATACTCTCCAATAAACGAATTATGCGGTAAGAATGCGCAAAAGATTTTGTTGTCCTTTGCTGATCTTGGGTCTTGGGGACAAGATCTGAACTCAGCTAGGAGAACAAGGTTCGGCTATGCAAAGCACCTCTCAAGCCCGTGTTGACATATGTGAGTGATTATGTATATGCAACACACTAAAACTGCTAGTGCATCGAACATTAAAATGGCATCAGTCCATAACTCCAAAAAGTCTAGTAAACGCGTTCTGCTATACTACCAACTTTAAATTACATAGAGACTTAAATAAGCCTAAATCAACCCAACTTTAAGAATAGATTAGATGGCAAGTAAAATAAAAAACAACAAATTGTAAGCTGATTTTAAGCTGACTCGATACCCCTTTGATCGTACGCCACTGATGTGCAAACACTTGACAACAAACCAGTAATAACGACTTCACTGCTGCGGCGCTGCCCACGCTGTCATTGTCACTTTTCTTCGCAAGTGTCAAGCAAATGAAGTCACGAATCGTCGACGCCGACGACACTCTCTCACTCCCACATGCACACACTACGCTCAGCAAAAGCCCACGCCATTTTTTTTTTTTTCCTTTTTTTTTTTTTTGTTTTGTTTCTTATGCTGCGTGCTTTTAATTCAACGTAAATTTTATTTTATTTTAATTTCGCTGCAATTCTTTTAATACATAACAAACACACACACGCAGAAACTTTTTGCTTGTCCTTTATGGCGTCGCAGTCGGTAGCAAAAGCAGCGCGACGCTGTGGCTCTTATTGAAATGACGCGACTTTCATTTCAGGCAAAAATTTTCAACTGCTGTGTGTTGTTCTTGTAATTATTGCTTATATTGCTTTAATTAAATAAATACTTGTCTTATATTAATTAAAAAAGAAATACCTCAAGGCGGCGCACGTCTTTCGTGACCAAGATGCTTACTATTGATGTTTAAGCTGCTGGTATTCATTTATTTATGCGACAATTTTTTTATGCACAAACTTAGCACCTTTTAAAATCCAATTTTTTTAATAATTATTAACTTTTACTTGCTTTAAGATTTTAGAAAAAAAACGTAAAGCGAACGACATGACACATTTGAATGATCGTTTAAGTTTAGGTTGCTAGCCATACATTGCTTGAGTAATTAATATATTTAACTTACTTTAATAATTAACTTTAAAATTTGAGGTACCACGTTTCCATGCAACATCTGCACCGCTTGAAGATCGCGAAACTAATACAAAATCAAAAATCTATAGGCAACATTTAAGCCTCTTATGCTATCGAATTGATATTGATATACGCGAATTGTGTGCGTGCAAGTGAAATAGCTGTATGAGCTACGGCGAAGATTGACAAAAAAGCGAACAGAAAAAGCACATGAACATACATATGTATGTAGATCTGTGGTGAATTCTATTGCAAGATGTAGATCTGTGGTGAATTCTATTGCAAGATGTAGATCTGTGGTGAATTCTATTGCAAGATGGTAAAAAAGAAAATTTTGCTCAAAAGTTTTGAACATTTTTTAAGCTCGGAAATTAATTTGCAATTATGTAAATTATGCCTAAAATAATATGTACATAGTATGTATGTATGTATATTGATTTTAATTTTAAATAAACCAAATAGAGTCACAAAGTATTAGTACAGCACTACGCCGCTTTCCCAAACACTGAATCAAAAAAATATTTGGCCCTTAGCTTTGTCTCTAGCGGTAGGCTTAGCTGGCATGCGGTGTACTTTCTATGTAAAATTGGAAAAAAAAAAATTAGCGCTGCCAGTGGTTTGTCCGCTTTTCACCGAATACGAAGACTCGGTTTTATGCTTAGAACTAGGTTTCAATTAATTTCTTTAAGTTTCAGGGACTAAATGTTGCACTTCTGAGCCTTCGTTACTGTACTGTACTATCGGAACAGTCAAGGCCTTAAAATAGTACTAGTACTACAACAATATGTAGTTGAAAGGCTTGTAAGTTGCCTAACCTGTTCGATTTTAATGTTCCAGCAATGCAAACACCAAAACTCCACCTGTCTTCATTGACAAATACTGTGTACTGTGTTTTTGATGCAAACAGACGCAAAAACGCAATGTGTGTGTGAAAAATATAAAAATTGTTTTTAAAAAATAATTAAGAAATTGGAAAGTAAAAATTCTTATTTTTTATTTCGCTCAAAAAGTGATCAAATCAAAATGAAAAATCAAGGAAAATATATATGTATGCTGAAACTGAAATTAATATAAGTTTCATAGTCAGAAATGGTTTTCGGACATACAGTGAATAGACAAATTTTGTGGCTTCAAAAATGTAAGTTGCCATAATTTTTGGCTTGCAAGTTTCCATACATCTATTTTCATTTTTTCCCTTTGCTATGTTATTTATATACATAAGTGTTTTATTGTGTGGAATTATCAATGAAATTAATTTGAATGGTTATTAGTGCATTTTTCTGTCATTTTCGGATATATTATTTCAATATTTTCCCTAACAATTCGCAGTTCGAAAAATCTCGTGCGGAATAAGAAAACTAAATAAAAATAAAAAAAAATTCCAAAAGGGATATGCCAAATGGGATTTTTTTTTATATGAAGTTTTGTCATGCGTAGACCCCTTAACTCTGTAAATTTCAGTAGCTAGCTTTAAGTAAAAAACATTATAATGAAAATTTGCCAATTGTTAAACTACAAAATCTTATAATATAAAAAATGTATGAATACACAAAAAGTCAATTCTTAGTATTTAACAACAGCGTGTGTTTAAACTTTTCCAAAATACTGTACAAAAAGGCTGTATAAAGCAGAGATAACTGGATGCCGTTATAAACGATCTACTTTTAGCGTTAGTGCAAAAGAGATAAATGGCTTGTAAACTGTAAAGTATGCAAGTGCAAACAACGAAGGAAAGGTATAACGAAGCGAAGAAAACCTTCGTGCAAAATCAATCTCATAAGATTGTTAATGAAAGATGTTTACTAAAATAATTAATTTTAGTTCACTATTTACAGCAAAAAAAATTAATATACTACTATATGTAAGAAACTTTTAAACATAGTTTATATAAATATGCATGTATGTACATACATATGTGCATATTACAAAGTTACGGAACATATAGAATTAAGAAACAGTAACACGAACTTAACATAAAAGTGAACTAGAAGAAAACATTAAGAATGCTTACAATATGACTACGCAAGTGTAAAAGAGCCAAATACATATACAAACACAGCTTTTACAGTATGTATGCGCGTATTACAAAGTAACGGAGCATAAAGAATTAAGAAAGTGTAGCACGAAGTAAAAAAGTAAACTCAAAACAGGAGTATGTATTTGCATACATATATGCTTATGTACTTATTGTAGTGATGATTCTTTGCCCAATAATTTCACAATATTGTTTAAAAAAATTTGGCCGTAACATAATTTATTTTACTGCACTATTGAAAGCAAATTGTTAATAACACTTTGTTTTATCATTGCCATATTTTGTATGTGTTTAATATTATTTGTTCAATTTCATAAACGTTAGCCGGGGGTGCTCCAGCCACAGAGCAATTAGTGTATTTTAACAAGATCGTATTTAACAAGAATTTTATATAATGAATGCACTTGAAAAAACATTTATATTTCACATATTATGTTGAGTATTTATGCTTATATACAGAGGTGGGCACGAAAAATAACGGAAAGAGCACTACAACAACATCAAGAAAAAAGGTCGAAAAAAGGATGCTCGAGTAGGGCCATAAAAATCGCACACTGTGTGTATTTTGTTTTTGTAATATTCTGCGAGTCGAGCGAAGGCACACATTGTGTGTATTTTGTTTTTGTAAGTTGCTGCGAGTCGAGCGAAGGCACACATTGTGTGTATTTTGTTTTTGTAAACTCGGCGCGTCGCCGGCAATCTGCTTGTGCGTGAAACACTGAACGAAATTTTGGGATACATTCAAAGAAACAGAAAAGTCATATGAGTTTATATGACAATTTTAATTTACCAAAAAAATTACTGGGTCTTACAGTTGCCAAATTAACTATATTTCTGTGCTCAGTGTACTTGTGCGAATTTTTCGTCCGCGAGCACCAATAAAAACTACCGTTACGGTCTAAAAAGGGATGCTCGAGTAGGGCCATAAAACTCGCACACTGTGTGTATTTTGTTTTTGTAATATTCTGCGAGTCGAGCGAAGGCACACATTGTGTGTATTTTGTTTTTGTAAGTTGCTGCGAGTCGAGCGAAGGCACACATTGTGTGTATTTTGTTTTTGTAAACTCGGCGCGTCGCCGACGATCTGCTTGTGCGTGTACACTGACAAAATTTTGGGATACATTCAAAGAAACAGAAAAGTCATATGAGTTTATATGACAATTTTAATTTACCAAAAAAATTACTGGGTCTTACAGTTGCCAAATTAACTATATTTCTGTGCTCAGTGTACTTGTGCGAATTTTTCGTCCGCGAGCACCAATAAAAACTACCGTTACGGTCTAAAAAGGTCGAAAAAAGGATGCTCGAGTAGGGCCATAAAAGCGCACACTGTGTGTATTTTGTTTTTGTAACATTCTCGGTTTTTTGCGTGTGCGTCTGGCAGGCGCCACTTACAAGACCTAACGGAAAGAGCACTCGGTGCAAAAATGTCCAAGGCGTTTTTTGTACTGAGTGCTCTTTCCGTTATGTCTTTTCTGTGGCGAAAGATAGGCGCACAAGCAAAAAGTGCTCTTTCCGTTATTTTTCGTGCCCACCTCTGCTTATATAAATCATTTTATATGCTGAAAATTCTTAGCGCTGCATGCACTCCGCGAACTGTAAAAAAAAACTAAAACGCGTTAAAGAGGATCAGTGTTGTAATATTTTTTGCAGTCTTAATAAGTTAACAATCAGCTTTTAGCTGTGTTACAAAAATGCCACCATGTAAATGCCGTTATAAAAAGTGCTGCAAAATGTAAGCAGCGGTATTTAGTTTTTTAGTTTATTTAAATACCTTGATTTAATAGGTATTAATAAACTTTTTATTAAAAAATTGTTTGCTGCACTTTTGTTTTATTCGTTTTATTATAGTTGTTTGAATACACAGGTATGCAAGAGCTAGACACTAACAAGTGGGGCTGCAGATCCACAACAAATTATTCATGTATGTATGTGTGTATATATGTACATATGTACATATATACATAAGGCAGTAAACTATAAATTTAATAATATAATAAGCACTTGTCTTATTTCATAACTTACATAAAACAAAAAACACAAAAAGAAAATAACAAGAAACATCAGTATTACCAAATTTGTGCGGTTTACATATGCATGTATGCCAGGGCCGTACAGAGAAAAACCGGGCCCGGGGTAAAGGTACCGGCCCCTCTATTGCACCTTTAGCTTCAATCATTTTATTACGACAGTTATTACACCGGGCCCCTGAGAAAACTCTCGGCCCGGCGGGAATCCCCCCTTTCCCACACCCCTCTCGACGGGCCTGATGTATGCAAATTATTTAGATAAATATAAAACATTTAAAACAATTATTACTTAAACTAAAATGTAAACTATGCATATAAATAAATAAATATGTATTTATGTACAAAAAGTAATTTTCTTTTGTTTTATAGTTTTTAACAAATATATATGTGCATACATATGTATGTACATTAAGGAACAGTGTTGCTCTACATGCGTGGTTTAAAAAATTTGCAGCTGATTGTAAATAAAAAAAGATATTCACCACATTTTGTTTGTCTGGCTGCAAGGTGAATATAAAGTGCAACAATTTATTGAAAATCTACAGAATACTTAACTCTTTTTTTTTAGTTAAATTGAGTTTTTATATTTTTAAAACTGCGTAAAAATCTACGCTGCAAACTTTGTTAACAAATTTAAATACACATTAGTAAGTATGCCTGCTTGCTGGATTGCGCTTAAACACCAGACTTTAATACAATTTTAACAAGCAAATAGTAGTATTCACAACAACTAACAAACCACATTAAACACAACAAATAAATAAACGTTGTACTCCTCGAAATTCTTCTGCAAAACTTTTAAACAAATGCATTTATTGTCTGCTCGTATTGTACATATGTATATACAGTACATACAATATACGTATGTATGTGTGTGTGCTTTTGTGCGGTGTGCGTTTTCAACTGTTGTCTAACAGTTCTGCGTGCTTAATGCTAGGTTTACACTGCATCTCGGAACGGCACAGCTTAGTACTAAAAGCTTTCACGTGAGCACAGCTGTAAAAGGTCTCACAAATAACAAATTTTTCAAGCTTAACCCAAGTTATCCTTTGCGGCATAAGGAATATGTACAATTATTCCTCTTGACAATGTATGCGTCATGATCTTTTTTCTGTAAACATTTACTTTATTATGCAAGTTTTATTTATAATGAATTTAACTTCCCAATACTTTGGTTACATTGTTTTTGTTCAAAAGAGATTTGTCTCTAAACTTTAGAGTCTAAAGGCCCATACGCAGTTTTGTACACTTTTGAACGTATTCTTTTTAATTCCTCTTGCAACAAAGTAGTCGAACTCAAGCCACAGCAAATATTCGTTTTGGTGAAATTGGGAGCACCAAACATGTGATTTCAAAACGAACCCGAATAAAATATTTGTATCCTCCCCAGAGGGTCGGAGTTTTGTCATAACTTTGAAAAACCGCCATAAAACGAGATATTCGACTGTACTCCGTTAAACAAACCCCAAAACTTCATTTAAAAAAAAAAAAAAATGATCAGGACGACAAAAGTAATCAATTTAGATTGCATAGACCAAAAAAACTGTTCCTTTTCGACAAGATGCATTATTTTAGTTCCAGTTCATAAGTTGCATTCAGTTTCATGTTATTCTGCCCTACCTTATTCCCTAATAATATTTTGGGTGTTAATTTTACATTTTGCAAAAAGCTGCAGTCCATCCGTAGAAGCCAATAGGCAAAAATAGCCAAATGAAGTAATTTGAAAAACTTTTTGTGTAGAAGCTACCTTCGGTAGACACGATATGCAGAAAAGTTGACTAAAATATGCAAAATCTTTCTCAGTTTTAGGGATTTTTCTTAAACAGTGTAATGCAGACCTATGTAGACTAAAATATAAAATTAGATTATCCTACAGGTAGCTTTTAGAGAAGGATTTTGGGTAAAAAAGTTGTAAGTTTTGATATGCATAAACATATATGTCAGAGATCTGCAATAGTGCCTGTTTTGTAGCAATAATCATATTCTCATCAAAAGTAATGGCACTCTTAGGCTTGTGGTGTGGCACCACACGCACTCCATAAGAGTCTGAGCAGTAATAGTGCACCAACCACTCTATTGTCATGATTATAGTCTTGTTTGCACTCATACACTGCAGACACTATTGCCGAATAGTATCAAACATGACAATGACAGCAGTGAGAGAGAGGTGTGAGCAAAATGCTCATTGCGTGTCAGAATGAGAGCTGGCTAAAAAGAGTGCGGCCGAAAAATAAGAGTGTCTTATTTAGCTATACACTTTTTGTCCAGCTCAGGCCAAAACACACGCGTAATATCATGGTACCACTGCTCTCTCATAAGTTGTTGATCAGAGCTGGGCAGCCCATAGCCCAAGCGGGCACTTTTTGTTCGTGCACTTACGGCAGACCGCTCTCTTTTTGCCCAGCTCTGTTGTTGATGGTTTCTCTCACACTCTCTTTTTGTATTGTGCTGTATGTTACGAGTGTAAACCGAACCATTTACAGGCGAGTTTGGCACCATTGGCACCATAATGCTACGAGTGGAAGAAGGCAAGAGTGACATGCACACTGCGGTATTTATGTATGGTGCCTTAGCACACTAGCGTGTGAATAGTACTCGGAAATATGTGGTGGTCGTATAATACACTGCCACTGCTGCAGTTCTTTGATATATGTATATAGCTTCGATAGCTCGCAGCCTTTGGATATGGATTGTTATGATGGTGTGCATTGTGTTTCAATGTTATAATTTGAGAAATGTGGGCGCAGATCGCAAATCTGGACTACATAGTGGCATTTTTTCGGACCAAATTCAACCGAATTTTGAGTTTAAGTTATTAAAGAGAAATTTGGTTCAGCGATATGGGGTAGTTCAATACACGCGCAGGAAAGTAAACTCATTTTAAAAGAAGCTGAATCTATTTTGAAACCAAGTTGGGTACTTTATAATCTATAATATCATCTAATGATATCCAATAAATGCTCACTACGGCTGGTTTTACAGACGTCAACATTTTCGATGACATCTTCCAGTAGCTATGTTTCAATGAAACTTTTTACTTTGCCTTGGATGGCAACTGAACAATTGACGTACACTTTGCTTTTTAAAAAACACCATAAAAAGTAGCCTAATCTTGTCAAGCGTGATCTAGCCGGTTAGTTTTCCATAACGTGCTATACTTTATTTTGCAAAACATATCTTTTATTTTGGCACCATACTTGAATAACTTAAATGAAGTCCTCAATCGAAAATGATTCCATCGGATCAGAGTCGTGATACAAAACCAAGCTGGCGTCCTTTCAAAAAAATGTATTGAACTAATCTTTAGTTTTGTATGTCTTTTAGTAAATAATAATTTATAATTTGTTTTTAACCATGTATTGCACCCACTACTGTGGCCCTATGTTCCACCTTGGAACTCTAGGAAATATATATAGTTATACATATATTACACCCAGGGCCGTAAAGAGAGAATCCGGGCCCGGGGGAAAATTTTCCGGCCTCTTGATTACACCTTTAGCTTGAATCACGACAGTACGACAGTAATTATACCTGGCCTCTGAGAAAACTCCGGGCCCGGGGGCATCCTTCCTTTCCCACCCCCCCTCTCGTCAGGCCTGATTACACCCACCAATGTGGGTTACTCGGTTTAGCGCGTTTCTTAGAATGCCAACCCACAGACTACAGCGTAAGACACACCTTCTCCTTTCATTCTTCCAGCTCATTGAGAATATTGCAATGCCGATAGATAGGCAGACTGACAAAACATTTTTTAGCAGGAGTTTTCTGTATCCGTATCCTTCGGATATATTGTATAAAGTCATTAAAATGCTAATCAACTTTATTGTATGTTTTTTTTAGGAACATCTGAACCCATCGAAGGGCTGCCACAATGTAAACAGCAACAAATTCTTGAACACAAAAAATGTGGACAAATTTGGTACAAAAAATTGGAATACTTTAATCAAGGTAATATAGGTAAAAAAAAGATTACTTTTGTGTCTTTCTAAGCTCTTTTTTCCATTTATAGGCTTACACGCTTGTCGCACTGTTATGGCCAGATTTGAAGTCTTGTCTTGACAATAACAAGTTTTGTAATGGTGAAGTACAGACTGCAATTTACACGACTATCCAGAATTAAGATCAACCCAAGGTAAATTTGCTCAAAAGTTACCAAACTGCAAAGTCTACAGTGACTTTTATGTCGAAGTTGCTTGAACCTTCCGCACATTAGATCACAAATCTGAAATCTGAAGCGTATAAGCTCTTTACACCAAATGTAATCGAATGCTAATTTAGAATGCTGTGACACGCCATGGTTGAAACTTTATACTTGTGGCAATCTTTGGCACGTTGTCACAGTGTGGCTCAGTGTAAACTTAAACATAATCCTGGTAGCACTATGCCTGCACAATCAATGCAAAAGCAACAAGAAGCTAAGACAGTTACTTAAATAACTTTTCGCAAACAAACAACAAGCAGTCGAGGAGCGGCGTGGTAGTCGAAGTGGAGGAACATCGCCAAGGGTCAGGAAAATTAACGGCAACAAGCACTAGAGCTTGGGGCCAAAGTCTACGCGGAAGTTATTGAGCAATGTGAAAGACGCGACGAAAACAACCTAAAACAACAAAAACTCGACGTTGCCACCTGCAGCCGATGCCAACTCCAAATTTACGTTAAGAACTTCTTTCCAAATGGTTCGATGAATTTATTACTTTTGATGTTCAAACACGAAAACTGCTGCAGGCAATAAAACAACGAGTCCAACTTCAGGACAAGACAAGACGAAGATGTTCCTAAACAACAGTGCAGGGTGTACAACAAATTGGCAAAATGCTATTAAAAGTTTACATGTCTAGGTCGTAATTGTGTGACTGTTAAAAGATTTGTTGGCATCAAAATTGCAACAGATAATTTAAAGGATTTCAATTTTATGGCAAGTAAGTAAGTAATAGAGAAGAAGCGTTTGCCGTTTTTAAGTGATGAAGTGGCGGGATATGAAATTTTTCTGTGACTTAATAGGGTCAACAAGTACCCCCCTGAATGTATGTATTATTGTTATCTTTGTTTAATTCTTCTTAAGAACTGTCTGCTTTTTCAGTTCTTACCGACGAGGTGGATGCGAAAATGATCATATTTCTTATTCTTCTAACGTGTACGCTGCATAATTATGAAAAAATCCAAATATACAAGAAAGTATATTTTTCAAAAGTACATGCCAACCAAAGACGGGAACTTACTGCAGTAAGATCATGGAATTGATATTAGTAGATCGTACGCAACTCATGGATGAAACCCATGGTTTAGTAGTGCACACGTACCCCCTGAATGTATGTATTATTGTTATCTTTGTTTAATTCTTCTTAAGAACTTTCTGCTTTTTCAGTTTTTACCGACGAGGTGGATACGAAAATGATCATAATTCTTATCCTTTTAACGTGTACGCTGCACTCTATGAATACACAAGAAAATGCTGCTTGCAAGCTGACAAAAGGTTGGAATTAAAGACAAGAAGATACAAACTATATAGAGCAAAAGGTTAAAACAAATATTGGAGGGTTGAGGGTTGGCTTAAAGAAAAAGTCAGAGATATTTGTTTATCAAACTCACACGAGTCTACCAAGAAACTGTAGTGTCGCTAGCTGTTATAAGTATATGCATAAACTCACAAAGTTTTGTAGAATTTTGTTGCAATTTAGACGAGAGCGTTCCAAATTTTTCCAAGTTTTTGACCTACAGTTTGTCAATTAAGTGTTTGCAAAATGTAAAAAATCACACAAATTCAACTTTAACTTAAAAACTTATTAACAAAAACTAAATTTTTTAAATTTTTTCTTTTGTAGTATTATTGAGCTATGCATCAGCTATTAATATGTAAAAAAAAAAATTGGAAAAATCGAAATAGAACCTAAAGAAAAACAAGCAAAACCAAGAAGCAGCAAATATTGCGCTGTCAATTAAATGTTTGCAAAATGCGGACACAAGGCGAAAAGAGAACAGAAACAAGCTAACTGTAAATCAAATTCGAAACAAATGAGCACCTGCGTCTTTGCTATGCATTGCGTGATTGTGTCCTTGATTTTTGATGCCTTGGACATGTGTATCATCCTATATTTTCTTCCGATCTTCCTATTTTGCTTTGATTAGAGTAGTTTTGTTGGTTGTGCTCTGTTTAACTACTTCCATTTCCAATAGTACCCCCAAATTTCGGATGTGGTGTAAGTAAGGCATCTGGGCAGGTCTATCAGTGATTTTTTTGTTATTATACACAGCAACGATCTTTGTTTGTGGTCGATGTGTTAGTACTGCTTTTTGTTTAGTTTAATTTGGGTTTGAGGATCAACAAACCCAAATTTCATCGCGCTCCTTGACTATTCTTGTTTAAAATTGTCCACGTAATACTCCTCCGTCAGAACATCGTTGAAAAAAGGCGGCTCATGAACACCAGTGGATGATATGCACTGTAAAATGTCGTACCGAAGCACCCATTATCTAAACTTAGATATAAAAATTAATTTTAAAACTACACATCTTTTGGTATTATTTAAGTTTCCGTAGTTCTTGTGGACTCCTAGTGCCGCGATTTTTTACGGATTACTTTTCTCCAAATATGTTGACAAAATTTAAAAAAAAAAAACTGTATTTATATAACGTTTAAGAAAGTTCCCTTTGGGGTATACTGATTCAATAGTTGACTGTTGTTGACTCTTTTGGGTGAACTAACCCTAAAAGTAATCTCTCCGTAGCGCTCTTTAATTGTTAGCATATATTAGTTCAACAAGTATTTTTTACTTTTAGTTTGTTCTTTGTATTCGAACTAAAGATTTATTCTTTAAGTTTTGGTTTTGATTGGAACAAAAATGTCATGTGGTACCTATCGGGCTAGTTGGGATAATAATGCCACTGTTTTGGGGCAGAGGTTACAACATATATTTCCTGATTCCATTATTAAATATAATCCACGCTAATAGAGCGCATAGGTAAGCACACTTAGGCCTAGACCGGCCCGTTGTGCGCATAGGTTTTCGCAAAAATGTGAGCGACTACTGTAGCTTAATTTCTAGTTATATGTACAACTATTTACAAGCTACCTTGAACAAGGTGCAAATTAATTGTTTATGTACATTAAGCATATAGTACCTACACATGTTAACTAACGAAAAACAACTTTAAATTATTTTTAATTACCAGGCCAAAACAAGTATCATATGTAAACAATGATATTGCATGAGAGATTGAACCGTAGTGAAACTTATAAAAACCATTGCCTGCTGCTGTATGCCGCTACAGAAATCCAGTTGACACAAAATGCAAAACTCGTGGTGCTTTATACGTTTTTTATTGCCAGTGCTGTTGGTTGTCCAAATCAGCGCTGATAAGCCCTACAGCGTGGAACTAAATTCTTTAGAACCCAACAAGGACTTTGACAGCGAAGGTAAATGGGTAGATTGGGGCACGTTGCGCATGAAAAAAGTGGGACGCAACCAGTTTACACTGGATGGTGACTTTGAGTTCAAACGGAACTTGGGCAATGAAGAAAAGGTAAGTTCAAATCTCTTTATGTAGCCAATGGTATTCATTAACTTCTTTAATTTGTTAATGCAGCTTTCACTGCAAGTTTTTGTATATGATAAGGATGCCAAGAAAAGAGGTCCTATGGTAATGAACGTACGTAAACCATTCTGTGACTTTGTCAATGAGGATGAGGATACATATCCGTTTTTGCAAAAGAAATCCAACTTGCCCAAACAGGGTGACTGCCCATTCCCCAAGGTAAGCGTTAAATGATTAAAAGTGCAGCTTTTTATATAGTTTTTTTTTTATCTTCTAGGGCAAATATTCTATTGACAACTATGAGCTGGAAACTAATTTCTTGCCTGATGATGCACCTAAAGGTGACTACTTGCTGGAATTGGCTTTAATGGATACAGCAAACTTTGTCTCGGGCATAAATGCTGTAGTCACGCTGACCTAGACCACATGCATTGTTAGTAGTTGTATTACTTGGTTGGATCCCAAGAGTAAAAGGCGCAGCAAACGCATCACAAGCTTTTTTTTTTATAAATATGTACGTTTCTATATTAGTATATGACTATGTATAGATTCTTAGGCTTAAGTTTTTTTTGTTAAATGTCGTTTTTCTGAAAAAATAGTTATCGCTTTCAAAGACAAAAACTAGTGCAAATTATATGTTTCATCAAGCTTAAAACTTATAAGTACCTACATATTAGATTTATTAGGTATTTGTAGTGCTAAAATGCGTTCTACTGTGAAATATCGAGCTCAAGCGGCGAAAGTCATCTAGTTGAAATAGTTTCTGTAGAGCTTGGTCGCTTTTGTCATGTACAGGATCTATAGTTTTTTGGTAGATATAGTTTTATTTTAGTTTTTCATCATTAAGAGCTACACGTTTGTAAGTTCTTTGCATTAAACAAATGTACTTTGTTTTTCTAACACATTAGGGTATACATTAATGTTAGTTAGATCAAAAAGCCGCTCCAAATTAATTTCATAAAACTGACGCTTGAACCAATTGAAAAGTTACATTTTTAGATGAGCATAAATACTAAGGAAATCTTTAGCGAACTATGCAGTCGAACTTTCAAACTTACCACAGCTGAAAGATTTGGTTAAATATTTTAACGACTCAATAATATGCTCAAAGCAAAAACAAAAGTTTACATTTTTTTTAGGTTTATTTTAAGATTTAGTAGACGTATAAATTATACATTTTTTCTGCTTGTTTTTCAAAGTGAGCTGGCAGATTTGATTGAATACCTTTAAGTTATACAAAATCTTAACCTCAACTAAAGATATTAAGTGTATGTATGTTTATATAAATATAAAGAGAAACAGCTACAATAAATAGTTAATTTTTTGTTCTTGTTGTGGGATCATCCATAAACTATGTGACGATTCAGGGGGGGGGGGGGTTTCTATTATGACAAAAATCAGCGTTACGTAGTTTATGGATGATCCCTATGTTTAGTTGAGAACATCAAGAGTAATTAATTCATTTTTATCGCCTTCTTCTTCCAGGCGACGCGCCTCCTCCAATTCTTTGAAAAAAACATAGTTCCGCTCTAACCTTTTAATGCTAGGCGAAACTGGGCATTCCTTACGCTTGAACACTTCTTTGTGATCACCCATATATTCGACATTTACAATATCTTCAAAATCCACTGATTCATCATTCATCAATAATTTAATATATTCGTTGAAAAGAGTGACTGTAATATCGTGGATTGGCGGATAAACTAAATCCTTTTTGTGATATGCACACTTGGCATCGTAAATCCATTTACGCGAATGCCAGAGCGGTAATTCGTTCTTAAGACAACTTTCTAAAAGGTCGCCGCTGTTATCGTGAGGGCTACTATTGCCAATAAACCATACGGCTTTGTTCACTAAATCCATATTTTTTGTATCCTTTACGAACAAATACAAGGAGCGGTTCGCTTGGAACAAAGCATGTTCCTTTGGCAATTCGTGGTCTTCTCTTAGCTTCATTAGAAAAAGCACGGGCATGTGTCCAAAACGAACACATCTCATCAATTTCTGCATGAATTTTAGTCTTTTTTCTGGTTTGCTGCCCAGCCACAACAGTAAAGCGTAGAGCACCTCTACTTCCGTATTCACGCCAATTGTGTCGAGACTTAGTAAGTTTGCAACTTCGGTGGCCTTGAGATTTAGAAATCTGTCAGTTGCAACGAAGGGCAAAAAGTACTTGCGTATGCGTGATAACATCACCTGGCGCAAATCATCTAGCAATGCATATTTCTTCGAAGCCGAGTATATCTCAAAAGCCTTCTGCTCACAATTGGCTTCGACGGTTAATACATGCCAGACCTCTGGCTGCAATAAATCCACCTTTAGATATGCTGTTGCTTGTAGCAACTGCAATGCAAAGTCCATATCTTCCGGCACAGGCTTTTTGCAGCGTGCCCAATCATAAAAAAAACTGAATGCCTCATGTGGCACATCACTCTCCGAGAGCTTAAACTTTTGCAATCTCCAATCACAATGTTGAAACCACACGGAGTATGTCTTCAATAAAGCGCCAATGCAATCAAACCGATGCTCTCCGATTTCAACCAGTGTGGTGGCATTTTCGTTTTCTGCCAACATTTTGCGAACAATTTCTTCCGCTGTGGTTTTTGGCGGCATGTTGGCAATTTTAAGTGGCGGTAGTGCTTTTGGCAGCAACGAAGACATGTAAAAATCCGGCATTTCACACTTTATTGTTGAGTCAATGTATTCCTCATCCGAAAAAGTTTTCCAAAATTTGCAAGCAGCCTCCATGTCGGGTAGCTCGCGCGTTTCCGATTTGTCATTGGGGTCCCTAGTGGGTATTGCTGGCAATTGTACAAGCTGGAAGGGTTCGAGTAACATAGTTGTAGCAGTGATTGTACGCAAGGATTCTATAGAAAATGAATCTTCATCAGTTGCATCACTTTTTCCAGAGGATGTCACAGCAAGTTTATCGAAACTGTTTTGCTTCTCGGCTTGGTTTTCTGAAAAATGCAAATTGTTTGTTGCTTTTGCTATCTGCAAAGAATGCAGAAAACTCACCGTTTTGGTTAAAGATAGCTGATTCTGACGAATCTTTTGAATCAGTTATAGACAATGCAAGCGTCTCGAAAGAGTGCTTAAATGTAGTTTCATCCGGCATTTTCAAAAGGGCATCCACTTTATCTTCGGTTGCTGCGGCACCAGCATCTTCCTGATTAGCAACGATATCATCCTTGGGCACGCTAGCAACATCGCTACCTTTGAGCACCGGGGTATTATCCGTTATAGGGTTTTCGATTTCCAAGGTCAGTGTTTTTATGGAAGCCTCTGATGAGGTAGAGCCTTCCCTTGTGTCGCTCATTTCAAACTTGGGAAAAAAAGAGAACTATTGAGAACTAAAAAATTTATTTTGGCTATAAATTACTTACTGGTAAATTTATTAACTTATGATCAAATATTTAAATTATGTTTAGTCTGGTTAGACAGCAAGAGTGCTCGACTTTGTACTGAAAAATTAAAAACTAAATAATTCTTTATTTTTAATTTGAATGAATACTACTTGCCTATGTTAGTCGATTTTTTAGTATTTTTAAGAAATTAAATGTTCAAATGTTCACTGTATCAAAGTCCGTCGTCTTCGCACTGAAAAATACCAAAACACCAAGTTATTGACAAGAAACTAATTATTTAAGTTATTTTAATTAAAAGGTTAATAACACAGGCCTACAAATATCGGGGTCATGTTAGTTGTTGGAAATCTTTGGGTCATTTTCGAAGTAATTTGCTGCGTAGAATCCGAATCCGGGGCCAGAATTGGCCTATCACGTCAGGATTTTTAATTATTTGAGGTTATTCATCCGAAAAACTGAGTTTTTTCTTACTTTTGAGGTTATGTACAGGGTGCAAAAAATTGGTGTTGCCTGTCACTCCAGTTACATCATTTAGTACCACTCTTACCCTTTTTTTTTAAAGTTCAAGCGATCATTTACGATTACCCGAAAAACGTCGTTTTTTTCTACTTTTGAGGTTATGTACAGCAGACAATGTAATTTCTCTTGAAAATTTTCATTTGGAGGTTTTTAAGGTCGCTGAGAACGAATATAAAGTCGGAATTATGCAATTTGCCATACATACATACAACAAACCCATACATTCTAACGACATTCATTCATTGCACCCTGTACATAACCTCAAAAGTAGGAAAAAACGCCGTTTTTCGGGTAAATAACCTCAAATATCTCAAAATCCTGACGTCATGAACCAATTCTGGCCCTGGATTCGGATTCTACGCAGCAAATTACTTCGAAAATGACCCATAGCTTTACAACAACTGACATGACTCCGGTGTTCGTAGGACTGTGTAGTTGCCTACTAGGTGCAGTGAATTCTAGTTTTTTTTTTAATAAGATTAATCAATTTTGGTTGCTTCGTTCTGAAAAATTTTTTTATATGAAGTTTTGTCATTCCGCGCGAAATTTTTCGAACTGCGCATAGGCTTTTATTAGCACGTCGTATATAAGAATGACAGTTGACAGCTCGGCACTTTTTCTAGAACTTTCTGGACGCATCGTGACTTCGACACAAACTGAAATAGCGCTCTTTTCACGTGTTTGTACTCACGATTATATATGTGATGTATTATAGTATGGGGCCATACCCAAATTACGTGACCCGTTTAGGGGGAGGGATGATAATGCGCATCTCTGAAATCTTTTTGTTTATACGGATGGACAGACGGACATGTCCATATAAACTTTGATGCTGTTCGCTTATGTATATGCCTTATGTGGTCTGCCACAACAACTTTGCACGAAATAAATTCACTTTTTTACCTTTGGTACTGTAGCTTATAAATTATTTTTAAAATTTGGAAAAATTGTTCAGTTATTCACACTTATTTAATATTTCTTTAATCTGATTTCACTTGTTTCTATTTCTTTAAAAATTTTTAGTGCTCCCTCTAGGGAGGTTGATTTGGTTATGAAAAATTATACGGCAGACAGTTGTAAAGAAGACTCAACTTTTTTTTTCTTATTGACACATGTATAGTAGGAATGGGTATCGCGTACTCGAATATCGATATTCTGTATCGATGTGTATCGAATGAAACCGATGTGGAATATCGATTAGTCGACGAAAAATATGGATATCTCGAGATAACGTCGCGTATAAATAATTCAACATAAACACAGAAGTGGCACTTGTCTAGTGGCCATGCACGCTTAGCTTTCGCGTCAGTATCGGAGAAAAATATCGATATCGGATAAATCGTCGAACATGGATATCGATACAAAATAGTTGACTGCCAAAGTAAGAATAACGATATTCCGATATGTCGATACACTTTCACCCATCCCTAATGTGTAGGCACGACAGTTGGCAGCTCTGCACTTTTTCTAGAACTTTCTGGACGCATCGTGACGTCAACACAAACGGAAATGGCGCTCTTTTCGCGTGCTTTTACTCACGATTATATGTATCACATATATGTGATACTATAGAATTTTATATTACAGATAATACGCATCTCTGAGGTCCTTTATTTAATACAGATAGACAGACGGACGGACGGACATGTCTATATGGGCTGTGTTACTGGTGCTGTGCGGTTATGTACCATGTATATGCCTTAGGGATCATCCATAAACTGCGTGACGCTGATTTTCTTTAAAATATCATCGAAACCTTTCAGTTCGGACGAATGAAACCATCGCTGCTGTAGCTGCTGCCATTCAAACCAGTTCCAGAGTTTCGACAAGATGATGATCTGCTCAAATGGGTATCAGCAGACAGACAGTCACTGCAGACTATAATGCACAAAGATTTGAACTTATTTCCCTATAAGATTCAAATGACAAACAAACTGAACCCAGCAGACTTGCCGATTCGCTTGGAATTTTACCAGAAGTTCCTCCAAATGGTTGAAGACAATGAAACCATCATAAACTGCAACGAGGCGCATTTCGATCTAAACGGCAATGTTAATAAACAAAATTGTCGAACATGGAGTGATTGTAAACCACAGATACTCCATGAGATGGGATTGCATCCACTTCGCGTCTCAGTGTCGGGCCTTACCTTTTCGAAGAGAACGGTGTTACTGTTACGGTCACTGCAGACCGATACTTAAAGATATTGATAGAGAATCGCTTTCAAATCTGTGTGGTTTCAACAAGATGGTGCAACTCCTCACACAGCCAGGGGTGTTATGATAGAATAGCATCGAAAATTCCCCAATAAGTTGATTTCAAGAAACTGCATATTCCGTTGGCCCCCGGGTCTCCAGACATTACTGCGCCTGTTTTGTTTCTTTTGGGAATATTGCAAACAGGAAGTTTACAAAGTAAAACCAACAAATTTGAATGATTTAAAGCAAGCCATTCGAACGACAATTGAGGCAATTCCCGCTGCAACCCTTCAGTCAGTCATGAACACTTTTTGCCAAAATGAAGGTGGAGCCATGTCCGTCCGTCCGTCCGTCCGTTCGTATGAACATCTAGATTTCGGAGATTATAAGCGCTAGAGACTCGAAAATTTACCAGCTTGTGCGCATATTTCCTGAGCAGATGAAGTTTGTTGAATCAAAATCATCCTTGCTGGATGCAGTTATTTATGTACAAGACACTAATCCTACCCGTTTTGATTTATGGAGCTAAAGCATCCAGTCTTTTGCAAATATTCTTTTAGGTTTTTGAGAAAAAACTACGCCTCAAGAAGTTTGGTTCTTTACGCGTTGGTCTAGATGTGATCATGCAGTAGAACGAGCTGTACGTAAAGATACTCCGTGCCTTCGTTGAAACAATCAGATAGTGGGTGGTTCTCAGAATTCTCTACCTTATGCATACGTCTAGTTAAGAAATAAAGGCCTTACCATATTTTCCGAATTTAACGCGCTTTGAATATTATAACTATAACTTTCAAAACCAATATCGTAGAAATAGATTTCATACTTAGTTTCATCTCTAAAAAAAACGCGTTTTGCTAAATCATAGTTTTTGGATTATGTTTATGCCTTCATAAGTAGCTAATGTTTTGAAATTAATTTGGTTCCAATTATTTGCCAATAACAAGGGAAAGAAGTTTCAAAACTCTTTAAAAAAAATGGTGCCAGCCAAAGGCAGCAGCAATGTTCTTATTTTTCCCCCTTGGCTCATATGGAATTGTGGGTTTCCAGTACCTACCCAGAGCACACTCCAAACATGGCATGTTTGAAATTGCGCATATTGTAAGTACAGATTTCTGCATCAACACCTCGTCTAATTGAAATTTGCAAATGGAATTGTCATTGCCATTGAAATTGCATGCTGTGCCGCCATTTGTCAATGACAAACTTAATAATGATGATGACCATGATGATGATGTATCAGCGTAGGTGTTATAAAGCTGGCAACGCCCATGTTGCATTAATTCTATCAAAAAATATAATGACATTTAAACATATCATATGCCACAATCTGTAAAGGATTATTATGCCCATTGTCATCATCAACAACATCATCATCATTATCATAATTAACACAGCATGCAAAAATGCGCAACGTTTGCGCTCTTGTTGTTCCTAAAAATGATTATCTCTGGATTACAATCCATTGATTTCACTTGAGTACCATTACAAATGCATGCTCAGCATATATACATATATGTACAGCATGTACATATATATGCACAAACATATGTGTGACCGAAACACACGTCACTTAATTAACAAATATGCATTACATACAGCATAGAGCGCGCAGTGTTGCACAGTGGTCAGCATGATCAATCTATTGCTAATAAACGTATTTTATTAAATCAATTTATTATGATTTTTTTAATAGCCTGATGATATTTTTGGAGACTTTCAGCTTACAAATTTTACAGGGCTTAGATTGCTATTTAAATAATTATATTGTACATTTTTTTTTTCCTTTAAAGAACTGAATGTTAATTCAAATTTTTACACAGCTTTTTCGTACAAGATCTCTTTATATTATAAAAATTATAAATAATAATAATTATTATAAAGTTTATAATGAATTATTTAGCTAATTTTTCTGTAACCAATTTTCGAACCAACTTTATAGTAGCAATTATTCCGATAATTTTTATACTCTGTACCGTATGGTACAAAGAGTACATATATGTATTAAGTTTGTGCAAGCCGAAAATGTATGTAAAATACAAAAGGAGACGTCGGAGACCCCCCAATGTTACCCAAAGTATGATCAGGGTGACTAGAAAAGTCGATATACCCATGTCCGTCTGTTTTTTTTTTTTTGTTGTTATAGGTGTAGGAAGCTTGAAAAGCCGAAAAGTGTGGGACTTGTGTTACCTCACCCACTAAGCCTACCACCTACTCTCCGCTTCCCTCTCAAGGTACCACCGCTAAGTATTACTTCTCGAGGGGGAGAAGGCATGCAAGCCACATCTAGATTCTCATCTATGATTTGAGTTATTACGCTGGTGCTCAGCGCGACGCAAGGATTTGATTATCTCTGCTGCCATGTTGCTTATAGCAGCCTAATTGTTTTGCGAACTTAGTAGGATATCCATCAAGTCATTGACTATGAATGGCCTCCCAATTCCTGAGATTAGCTCTTCCCGTTCAGCAGAAAATCTGGGACAGACAAAAAATACATGCTCAGCGTCTTCTGTGGTCCGTGCACAGTGTGTGCAAAATGGATCCGTCTCATGCTTAAACCTGTGTAAATAAGACTTAAAGCAGTCATGTCCTGTAAGTAGTTGTGTTTGGTAGAAGTCAGTTTGTCCATGCTTCCTACTCACCCACGACCTTATGTCCGGGATCAGTCTTTTTGTCCACGTGCCGTTGGAGGAAGCTCTCCACCTATCTTGCCATGTCGCCAGGGTTGCCTCTCGTCGGCACGGCTGTGCCAGCAAATCCAGGGGTGCCATTCCTGCCAGTACGAGGGCTGCATCTTCTGATTCTGTGCGATAGGCACATAGCACTCGAAGGGCGCTTCGAGCCGACTTGCACCCACGACTGTAGTCGGTAACCGCCATTGCTGGTGCCGATACGGCTGATGCATACATGAGGATAGACCGTACCACGTAAGCAATGAGCCATCTGCTTCTTTCTCGCGGCCCGCCAATATTTGCCATAATACCAGTGAGTGCATTAATGGCTTTCGCAGCTTTGTCACCAGCATGCTGTAAGTGGTGCTTGTCCATGTCCGTCTGTCTGTCTGTCCGTATGAACGATAAATAAATTCTTGTCATCTTTTTGATTTCGCCCACTGTGCAATGCAAAGCTCTCAATTGATAAGCATGCATGTGTGCGTGTGTATGCATGTGTATGTGTATTGCCTACAGCCTAACCTCTAATTGCCAGCGTTGCCAACAACAGTGCAGTGCAGTCTGACAGTAACGCCGCCAACCCCCAAGTTGGTTGGCAAGTCGCAAGCATACCATAGAGTGCAACAGTAAGGGATACAAAATGGGGCGGTGGGGTGATGAGAGTGTGTTGCATGTGTTTAATTGAAAAATCATATGCAGCGCGCATAATTATGTTTATTGCAATAATCTGATGCAAATTTTCAAAACTCCAAACTGACACAATCCCCCAAAATGCCATGGCACAGATATGTATGTATTCCCACTTGGCCAACAACATGGGATGGATGCCTGCTGTGTCATTTTGTTGTTGTTGTTGGGTGTTGGTGCGCATTAAATTGCACTTTAAATTGCACCTTTCAACGCCTACTGATTATGACAGATAATTATGTTATCGAGTGCTAACACGGGGTCTCCATTGGGCACCATGTCAGTTTCAAGGAATATCAAGTTCATATGGCATGACATGGTGTGAGCGGCGTACTTATGCAATAGATATGATAGCGGGTTGAGACGGGAATTCAGAATGCAGTTCTATAAAAAAAGCTTAAAGAAACAGCACGATTTATAGTGAATGAATTTGTCGATACAGGACGTAGGGAATTGCATTTTTAGTACCGCTTTTTAGAGCTTTAGAATTTGATACTACATCCATTTCTGGTTTAAATAATCTAGCGCTGGTTATTCGTTTTTGTTTCTCTGGAACCTCTGATAGCTTAGACGATGTGTATTTATTGATAGAAGGTAGGTAGGTAGGTGGTTAAGAGCGGCAGCTGGCTTAAAAAGCCAGCACACTTAGGCCTTGATCGGCCCGTTGTGAAACCGCATGGATCACTATTTTTCACCCTTCTCCTGAGGAAAACTAAAAGGATTCCCATCCTGTTGCTACTATGCAACTTGCGATCCTCCTCGGACATATAAACTCTAGCTCCGCTAGGTTATGAAGAAAGTAGTTTCCCAAGTACTTTTTCCTGCGTCTACTGAGAGCCTTACAGGAGCAGAAGAAGTGTTCTACTGTCTCAACTTCTTTCGCATCTCTGCAGCTTCTGCAAAAATCGTTGCTCGGAGGTAGAAAATCTTCAAAACTTTTGTCAACTTAAAATTAAAAAAAATTGCAGTCAGTTCGAAAAAAAAACATATTTTTGATTTTTTTTTTTTTGGGTAAAGACTAATATTTTATTATATTGGCTCCATGATAACAAAGTTATTAGACTGTGTTATTTCAAAGCCAGGATTGGGTGTTTTTTATTTAATGGCAGATAAGTCCTAATTCCGTGCATAACACTAGTTTACAAATTTTAGGGTCATCTTGAGAACCTTGAAAATAAAGAGGGTAATTTCGGATCGAGAACACGAAACTTTCGTTCATTTTTGAAGTAAAACTTTTTAGGCGCCATTGTGGAAAGGAGTCATTTTGAAATTTTGTTAGCTAAAATGTTAGTTTCGGTGTGTTTGTTTTGATTATTCTCTTTCGCATTTTTTTCTTAAGAACCGTTTTTAGCATTTTTTCGAAAATCTTGTTTTTGGGTACTGTTTTCACTTATTCGTGAATATCACATGAACAAAATGTTTTCATCATCATCATTAATTGGCCATTACATTACCGTGGGTCGGTCTTGGCCGCATTCAGAAGCCTTCGCCAGTCGTTTCTGCTTTGCGCACACTGACGCCAGTGGGAAATATCAACCCTAGCCAGCTCAATAGATACCTGATCTTTCCATCTCAGAGGAGGTTTCCCACTTCCGTGCCTACCACCATTGGGCACCGTTTCGAAGGCTTTTTTCGCTGGAACATATCATCCATTCTCGCCATCCTCTCTCTAATCCTCTACTATTTCGAAGGTGTAGCTATCGACAGTTACATGTTGCCCAAGGCGCTGAGAGGGCTTCTGTGTCGACAAGAGGTATCTTTTTTTTTGTCCTCGTTCACCGAAAGACCCACTCGCCTTGCTTCTCCATTAAGCTTGGAAAAGGCAGCGCAAACGGCGTGGCTGTTGCGACCAATGATATCGATATCATCGGCATACGCCAGTAGCATGACACTCTTTTGCCCCAATATCGTGCGAGTGCGATGGATTTTTGCTGCACGCATAATTTTTTCCAGCATAATGTTGAAGAAATCGCAAGATAGAATGTCACCTTGTCTGAAACCTCTTTTGGTATCAAAAGGTTGGGAGAGGTCCTTTCCAATTCGCACCGAGCTGGAAGTGGCTTGTAGCGTCATTCTGCAAAGCCTAATTAACTCTGCAGAGATACCAAATTCAGACATAGCGTACTAGTGACACCTAATAATACTATCAAAGTCGGCTTTGAAATCGACTAGCAGGTGGTGTGTGTCGATTTGCTTTTCCAGGGTTTCTCCAGGATTTGCCGTACTGAGAACCAGGTCTGAAGCCACACTGATAAGGTCCAATCAGTTGTTTGACGGTTGGCTTCAATTTTTCACATAGGATACTGGCAAGAACCTTGTATGCGATGTTAAGTAGTAGTTGGTGCAGATCGTTGGATCCCCCTTCTTAAGTATTTGACAAAGCACGCTTAGATTCCAATCACTGGGCATGCATTCTTCCGACCATAAATGCGCTTCATGAGTTCCTCGCCGCCAGCCTTCAACAGCTCTGCTGGTAGGCCATCAGCACCGGCAGCTTTGTTGTTTTTGAGCCGCTGGATGGCTGTTTTGACTTCATTATAGTCGGGCGATGAGACGATAATTCCATCGTCAGTGATTATTTCTTCTTGACCACTTTCCGTGTTGGCTGAACTGCTGTCACCGTTAAGCAGCTTCGAAAAGTGATCTCTCCATACACTAAGCGTGCTTTGGACGTCTGTTACTACCGACATAAAATAGCATAAGATCGATATTCGTGAATATCCAACAAAAAATACCATTTGATCGAAAGGTATTGTTGTGGCCTTTACGGTGATATACGATATATGAAGATTGAGTCAAAATTATTGACGTTACCAAATTTTTTTTTCATTTTTAAAAATAAAAAATTTTCAGTTTGGTTTTTATTAACAAGAAAAATTTAAAAAAAATTTTTGTTAGCTTTAAGCTGAAAGATAATTTTTTTATAAGATCTTCAAAATCGGGTGAGAACTGTAGATGCTATTGAACCACAAAAACACTTTTATACGAAGGTGTCCGGACCCGAAAATCAGCCCCGTGGATCCGCCACTGGTTCAGATATATTTTAAATCCTTAAAAATGGTAAGGTATTGAAGTGTTCATCATATCCATTATAGAAATTTAGTTAGGGGATTCCCCTCTCTAACATGTTTTCATAGCAACTTAATGATTTACTTGATGTCTTTTTTTATACGGTTTTTTTGTGGAACATAGTATCTATCGTGTAAAAACAAAATTAAGTATTTTTAATTTCAATTGTATTTTAAAATTTTTTTTTTGTATTTTGTAAATTTTAAAATAATTTTTTTTTTTATTTTGACACTTTACTATCGAGGCTTTGGCTACAAAACATATATATAACTTGGAATTAACTTGTACTATATAATTATATAAAAAACAAAAAAAATTGTATTTCATTTTTTTTTTTTTGCATTTAACAAATAAAATTTATTAATACTAAACTTAATGTTAATTTAACGAACCATAGCTACTGGGACCTTCGACTACATAAATTATTCTTTTTATTTTTTATTATAAAAGTTGAAAAATAGTTTTAATTTTCTTATTATAAAAATTGCAAAATAATTTAAATTTTTTTATTATAAAAATTGAAAAAAAAATTTTAATCTTTTAACTAACAAAATTTTAAGATAATATTATTTTTTTTATTGTAAAAATTTTAAAAAAGGTTTTTCGCGATTAAAAAAAAAATATTTAAGTATTTATTCATAATTTTTATTTGTGGTTTAAAAAATAAGAGTTAAGACTTAACTTATTTTATATAAAGTAAAAAAAAAAAAATGAAATGTTTTTTTCGAAAAGCGCTTTCGGAAAAATAATTATGCTGAAAATGATTGTTTCCCAGAGTTATCTCTAATTTGTGTTGCCAAGTCGTAAGACCTGAGTTAAACTGCAGTCTGTTGGCATTAGGAATCATAGGCCGAACAAGAAAATCTGTATTATGCAATACGAAGCCAGACACCCAGCTGAGTTATGTGGCAAGTCGTTGTTGCACACTTTTAATCATCATTAACAATAATTCGAAAGAAATACTTTTTAATTTCTTAGCTCAAGACTGCACATGGTTTCTTCGTATGGGTTGCGTATTCCCAGTGCTACTTGGCTGACACTTCTGCCTCAATGACATTGCACTTACTCCGCAGCTATATCGTCCTCGTCGTCGTCGTTGTCGGGCTCATGCCCGTGGCAAAAGATTTATGAAAAAAAAAAAAGAAAACAAAAAGGCAACAAAGTCTTTGCCTTTGGTCTGCGTTCTAAGCACAACCCCAAAAAAACCCAACCCCCTTTGGGATACTGCGCTCGCTGCTTTTAGGATTTTTTCCGCGTTTTCTGTATTTTTTTTTTTTTTTGTAAGTAATATTTTTTATATGCAATATTAATTATTATAGGCGTCCCACCCACACAAATAAATCATAAATTAAAAGCGTAGACCAGACTGACCAAGTCGTCTACTTTGGTATAGGTTTTTTGTGGGGTGTGTTCTAACAAAATTTTTATCATTAAACGCATTTGATAATTAAAAACTGTCATTTTTTTCTTGGGTTGTATATAGCAAAAAAAAAAAAAAAACAAACAAAATATATTAAATTACCAAGTTCCGGCTGCTTGGACTAGCTCCGTGGTGTTACCAAGCGGGGTATACAAGCAAAAGCGTTGGCATTTATCATTTTGCCAACTGTTTGATAAAGGCAAAGCAACATAAATAAAAATTAATTGGTAAAAAGATGGCGCATAAATATTACTTAAATATATTTCGAAAAAAAAACCCAAAGCGTACCCCCTCTTCCACTTCACTCGCTGCTTAACTTTTAGAATATTAAATTTTATCAGCTTTTCGATTTACTTTGCAAAATGTAAACACTTGCAATTGCCTTTTTAAACTACCTTATAAGAAGGGGACTCTGCCTACTGCTCGCTTGGCTGCCTAATCTGCAACCTTGCCTTCTTTTAATTTTATTATAAAGGGTGTTTTTTTAACAGCGTCCGGGTTTCCGAAAGGGATATCTCTGAAATCAGTTGTTACTTTTGATAAATTTAAATTTCATTTTATTCAGTAAGTACTAACAATTCATCATGGTAAGATTTACACCACAACAATCTCTACAAATCTTCGAGATTTACAATCAAAATCAGTGTTCTGCTGTAGAAACTTATAGAGCTCGTCGTACAATTTATGACACAAACATTTGACATTCCACGATGTCTGACCACCAATCAGATTGAGAACAGCGAGGTCCGAAGAAAATATCGCTGTTGTAGAGGCCAGTGTAAAGGAAAATCCAAATTTATCGGTTCGCAACGTGTTACCGTCAATGGTGATCGATACAGAGCGATGATCAATGAATATTTGTTTCCAAATTTACGTGACATCGATGTTGGAGGGTTCTGGTTTCAACAGGATGGCGCTACGTGCCATACGGCGACCGCAATCATTGATTTAGTGAAAACTTAATTCGTTGAGAAGATTATTTCAAGAAATGGGCCCACCAGCTAGCCGCCGCGGTCGTGTGATTTGACCCCTTTAGATTATTTTCTTTGGGGACACTTCAACTCGCTGGTTATGTTGACAAGCCAGCAACAATTGACAACTTGGAAACCAACATTAATCGCGTCATTACTGAAATACGGCTCCAAATGCTCGATAGTGTGGTAAAAAAATGGACCCACAGGATGCGCCTCGTAACTCGTAGTCTTGGTAGTCACATGCCAGAGATCTTTTTCAAATATTAAATGATACGAAATTATATATCTAATAAAACCAAATTCTTGGTCATCACATTAATTTTTCTATGTTTTATTTAAGTTTTAAATCCGGACGCGCTTAAAAAAACACCCTTTATAACTTATAAAATATAAAATTTTTTCAGCTTTTTATCTGCTTTGCAATATTTAAGCATTTTTAGTTGCGTTTTTAAACTATCTTAGAGCAAGGGGACTCTGCCTCCTGCTCGCTTGGCTTCTTAATCTGCAATCTTGGCTCCTTTGAAATCTGGCGGGAAATCAAAGCAACTTCTTTTTGCCATTTTTTTCATGACTAATCAACACAAAATCTAAGTCCCCTTCGGACTGTATTATACACTCTGACTGGGATCTTTTTTAATCAATATAGATCGCGAATATTGTTGACTTGGCTTCTATGCCAGCACTCTCGTTGCTTATAGAATGATGTATTGAGAATCATTCCAAGCAAACTCTTTTGTGGTCTACCTATGTCGTAGCCAAGTGAGGTTTCCCTAATGCTGTGTGCGATGCCAGGTAGAAACCACAGCCAAAGCTGCTCCATGTTGGCAATACCTTGCTGACCAAGAATAATTTTTTAAGTCTGGCAATTATGAGTTTGCGCAAAAAAAAAAAAGTTGTGATATCTCGATTGATACGATGTGAACGAGGAGCTCAGAATAAAGTTATAGAGATTTGATATTATTTAGCTATATATACCTATGTGTGTATATAATGTACTGTATATAGAGGCAAGTGTGGTGAATTCGGAAATGGGGTGAATCCGGAAACGCAACCTAACGAATTTCTGAGCTGACATTTGAGTATGAAACCAAGTGTTAAATAAACGTCATGACCGGCGCTAGTTTTTGATAATACTCCGACTTGAGCACACGTATTTTTCTGTTCAGTATAATTTTTCTAAAAAAATTGCTACCTTGAAAGTTTTATTTCAAGTTTTTGCGTCGCTAAAATTTCAACATTTTCTCGAGTAAATTCAAATGTAAGTATATCCACAGTATTATTGAGACTCTATGCTAAAGGATTCGTTTCGATTTTTGCAAAACCCCAGAATGACGCTACTCCGTTTCGAAAAAGTCCGGAAGTGTCGAAATGAGACAAATAAAAGAGAGAACTTAAAAAAATAGCCGTAAACCGGTTTCAAGTTCTGATGATTTGTTGAAAATGCTGAATGCAGTGTAAATCGACAAAAGGAGTGCTCTCTTTCAGATGATTTCTTTCTTTTTTTTTTAAATGTTTGCCTTGAAATTTTATGATGGTTTTTATCATTTTTGAACACTTTCGAATCATCCCCAAAAAAATCAAAAATCATGAATTTGGCATTTTTGGCTCGGACATCAATCGAGCCGACAAAAAATCTTCGTATCGTTCTGAAATGTTGACAAAATGGAGCTAATTCAATGCACTGAACGAAACAATTTTCAATTTTGAAAACAAACATTTTTTTGTCACTCCAAAAAATCTAAGAAAAAATTCTTCGGAATTAATCCCACTTGCCTCTACTATATGTATATGTATCTTGTATGTAGGTTTCCTGCGTTTGCCGCACCCTATGCTGTCTGCACTAACAGTGACCAGCCTAAAGTGATTTGCTTATCGTGACTCACGATGACGGCTACATGCGCTTGGATCACGTCTGAATCTTTGTTGATAGTTTCCCGTTGTGTCTGCCTCCTTTTTATCACCTCGTATTGTTGACACTTGTTGATGTTGTCTAGGCTTATTTTTGTTAGTTGTTGTTCCTTGCTGCTGCTTCTTGTTGTTCTATGTTACCGCGTCTGCTGTATCAAGTTGATTCATCAGCACTACATGGACATGGACACCTTGGACAATCGTTTTCGATCATGGCCACTACGACTACCCAAGCAGGCGCTCTTTTACTGTCGTAGTGCATGATTGCCGAGGCTGTCGTGGGTGAGTCGTGAGTATACCCGTGAGTTCAGTTGTAGGTTATTGCTCCATCTCTGCACTGTGATGCGCATGCGTGAGTGTTAGCCACTCTTAGGCTAATTTATTCCTGACGCTGGTCTAGCCTTAACTTAAACGTGTGCCAAATCCTATAGTAACCACTATTACTATTTCGTAGCCTTGCTCGAATGGCAACAGTTATTCTGTTTTTACATTTTCTCACAACTTTTTGGAGATTAATAGGTAGGGTAGGTAAGGAAGTTAAGAGCGGCAGCTAGCTTAAAAAGCCAGCACACTTAGGCCTAGACCGGCCCGTTGTGAAACCGCATGGATCACAATTTTTCACCCATCTCCTACGGAAAACTAAAAGGAATCCCATCCTGTTGCTACAGTGTAACTTGCGATCCTCCTCGGACATATAAACTCTAGCTCCGCTAGGTTATGAAGAAAGTAGTTTCCCAAGTACTTATTGCTGCGCCTACTGAGAGCCTCACAGGAGCAGAATAAGTGTTTTACTGACTCAACTTCTTCCACATCACTGCAGCTTCTGCAAAAATCGTAGCTCGGAGCGTTTATTCTGGTCGCATGTGTACCGACAAGCCAGTGTCCGGTGATCGCTCTGACAACTGCCGAGCACTGTGCCCGGTTGAGTCCGCAGAACCTCGCGGATCGTTTTGGGTCGATTTTTGGCCATATTTGGTAATTCTTCCAAAAACAGTTAAGCTTCATCTTTCTGATATAGACAAAAAAGTTCTAAAATTTAAAATAGCGTTTTTATTATTATTTATTATATTATTTTTAATAGCTAGAAGGGAGTGTAGCGATTGGTTACCGGGTCTGGAGACAACCGCCGGTGTAAAAGGAAAGTCCATAACTAACGAATATCCAAACACAAGTGCCAAAAACCTCACCTTTTCAAATGCAAAAACATCAGCAACGAATGGGTCTCAGCGATGATATGATCCAGGATCGGAATGCCTGCAGACGAATGCTGAGATCGCATACCCACACCTCAGTAGGAGCATAAGCGAGTCCGAAAAGAGGTAAACAAGGGTTTGGGAGAAGAAGAAGCTAGAAGGGAGCGAGTAAGTGTTTCGCTTGAAATCACTTCGGAAGTTATATGCAAAAATGATTAAATTAAATGCACTTTTGTCAAGAAGCTCCACTTAACATCAGTTATGGTTAAGACCGGAGGTCGCCATGGCCATATCTCACGTGTATAGGGAGTAATGGCGCAGCGATGTCGATACACATTCACGAGGCAGCAACGCGTTGTGACGTCACTGCGCCACTCGAAAAAACGCAAGCGAATATGTGAGTGTATGCTTGTTGACCACTGTGGCTTAGACTTATGGAAACTCTAAAGAGCATGCGCCTTAGAAAGTTGAAACTTCTTTATTCATAATTATTTTCATTTAATTATAGCAAGTATAAACTCTTTTAAAATGTACAATGTATTAACAAGACATTTTTATTTATAATTTATTTATTTCTATTATTATATTTTTTAGTCAGTCTTTTTCAAATGGAATCATATCAATAAAAAAAAATTAATAATATTGTAATAATTTGTATAATAATTTTAGCATAAAAAAATATCTATACAAATTATTATAATACAATATTATTTTAATAAGCTTATAGCTTTTTGACAAAATTATTAAATTTTTAATTTTTAATGTTAATTATTATTATATTAAGACGTGTTTAAGCAAAACTGTGCTTCACTTAAAGTTGTTGCTCTAAATTGTTCTTCCACCAGTTCTAAAACGCTCTGCCTGAATTGCTTTATAGTAATGTTCTTTGGCGTACGAAACTGCAACTCTAAAACTGAAAAAAATATCCATTTAATATATTATATATGCGCATCAGAGAGCTGCGACGAGTATTACATTTTCGATCACACTCGAGTGTTTACTCGAGTATGAGTATGAATATTCCATTTCGGTTGCTCAACAAGGAACGAATGTTCTAATCAGAGCTTCGAAATGTGAGCGAGGCAAGTAAGGTTCGAGTGCGGCAATCACACTCATACATGTGTGATCGAAATGTTCGCTAGAGTTCGGGTCGCTCATCGATCCCGTTACTTTTTTTACCGTTTTTTTTTTGCATTCTTTGCTTCTGCGAACTGTTTACTACTGTCCTAACAACTTAACTAGCCGTTTGTATGTATGTATGTTAGCTATATACGTACATGCATATTAGGGTGGTCCAAGCCAGTATGAAAAAAAAAAGTTTTGTTTTCATGCTCCACAAGTCTCATTTTGTTCGATTGCTTATAAATCGGATATACACTAAAATTTAGCCGTATACGAACACGTTTAGAAGTCGCTATGATTGATCGAATAACTTATTACAAATAATAAGGGGGTTTGAATCTGGGTGCATGCTCTTTGATCGAGAAGGCTTTAGATAAAGAACTTGTTTGGATTGCTTGCCGACATCACATTTTCGAAATTATCCTGTCCGATGTTTTCAAGACCTTGTTTGGATCCAGCAGTGGACCAGATGTCAGTCTTTTCAAGCTATTTCAGAAGGAATGGCCGAATATAAATCAATATGAATTTACAGTTGGCAGTGATAATTTGTACAAAACCCCAGAACTTGTGCCACTCCGTAAAGAAATGCTAAAATATTACCCAGAGATGATTATGTCGAATTACTGAACTTGTGCCGTATATTCCTAATAAGTTCCGAAGTAACTGAAGAAGTCAAGTTTCGTACACCTGGAGCCTCACATCAAGCTGGTTGGATGGCAAAAGCTATCTATTGCCTAAAAATGTATTTATTTCAAGATCAGTTTCATCTAACTACAGCTGAAAAACGATCGGAATTATCTCTGTCTATCAGTTTGATTCACGGGCGATATTGGAACGAAGCTCCCCTGGCAGTGCGAGCCCCTTTAAATGATGCTGATTTTCTAGAACAGGTCAAAAGCTATCCAAATGAGAAGATAATGTCGAGCGTCCTTAAAGACATCATCTTTGGTACTTTTCCGAACACTTAATTGGTCTATCGTTATTCGATTCTAGAGTTCTTCAGTAAGAAAAAAGGGTAATGGTAGAAAATCTTCAAAAACCACCAACAAAAAAGGCTTTGAAAAGACCGGAAGGTAAGACGTTTCAGTTAAAAAATCCAATACTTTTACAGAATTTCTTCACTCAACGAACTAAAGTTCTTTTTGACCTGCTTGTCTTTGATGGTCCAAAAATATAAGAAGCATTTTTAAAAAAATATCCTTCACAGTGGGCCACTAATGAAATTTATATTGAAATACAGCAAAAGGCTCGCCAAATGAAAGTAGTGAATGACTGTGCAGAGCGAGGTATAGCTTTGATAAAAAAATTTTATTCGAGTATCACGAAAAAACGAAGAACAAAAGCAATATCTCCAGCGTGTCGTCGATATTCACCGAAAGAAGTATTCGGTGGCTTCAAAATCTAATATCCTGAAAATGAAAACTGAAAACAAGGAATCAGTTGCATAACTATAAGTTACCACAGCATTTACTTTATTTTCTCTCACATTTTAACTTGTAAGGTCATTTATGTTCATTAAAATTACTTTTTACTGATGTCACAGATTTTTATTTATATCAAAAATGTCGACAAATCATAGCGACACCTAATTATTGTTCAATTGAGCTGAAATTTTGCATAGAAACGTTTAATGCCTAAACGAACAGAAATAGCCTTGTGGAGAACGAAAATTGTTTTTGGACCACCCTAATGCATATGTATGTTTGCGAATAACTGCTTATAAGCAGTATAAATGTATATTTGTATATGCCTAGTTTACACGTTTGTACTCGTTCATACTCGAGTTGATTCGAGCTGCCGAACCCGAATATTTCGAAGGCAAAGCAGTCGTGCAAGCTACTCGAACGCTAGCGAAGAGTGCTAGCATTTTCGTGTTCGAACACAACCAACGAAAGCTGAGAGCGCTCAGCTCGTTTGATTGGATTTTTAACATGTTTGATCAAACATACTCGAACATACCTGATGCAGCTCTCTGATGTGCATTATATATTCGCATTCTCATACTTAGTAATTATTGCATTTTTTTTTTATTTTCTTTGTCCCACTGCTTTCTGCCATCACGTAAATAAAAGCATCCTTTTTCAGAAACACGAAAGCGAGGTCTGATCACAGCGACTGGAGCTGCATTGATCTGCTTGAATGTGATGCGTTTGATTTTTTTGAACAAGCTACCTTGTGCTATGATACTACATTGTAACTTACCACAGGATTACCCATAGCTCTATGATGACGTTCCGCCAAGCTGCCCAGTACGTTCAACATGAACTCGTTATAGCTAGCGTCTTGGCCCAAAGGCTTCTTGCCATTGTAGCACTCAAAGCATTGGCGCATGGTCTTAATGGTCGCTGTTGAAGGTACCATGTGGGGCTGTCGCATTAGCTGCATCATCACCAAAGTGCGTCGTTTGGCCTCACGAAGCTCGACCGCAGCAGTGCCCTTATCAGTGTTGTTGCCTGCGTCGGAGCGCTCACCTGCCTCATTGTTGTTGGGCAGTGACATTATTTGGAGTGAGTGTAACTTTTCTGTAAGGAAAATTAAAATTTTTATTAATAAATAGCTACAAAAAAAAAAGAGAAGTAGTTTCAGCCGTGCTCCGGAAAACGAATTTTTTGTCAATATTTCGCTTTTTGTTTTCGAAAATACGCGAGCTGTGTTTTTTGCCAAGTTTTAATGCAATGCTGCAGCTCTGCTTCAAAGAGAGCATGAAAAGTTTGATTTAGTCAGAGATTAACCGCTACCCGAGGCAATGCTGAGATTTTTTTTTTGCCTAGGTACAGCCTTGCGAATGTACGCGTTTTTCATAAACCAAATGACAACGCATAAATGCACATACGGAACGAACGCCGAAGCTGCTGCAGGGTTGTATTTCGATTATTCCAGTTAAGTACCTTTATACACTAAACCTTTTCGATAACCTTTAATTAGTTTTATTTATTTTTAGACAATAAGAAAATTGTTCTGATCGATGTGTTAGTAATTACAATAAAAATGTATATACTTATCTGCATGTCTTACAAAGTGTTTAGTCAAATTATAGCCTAAAAATTACTTCATATATCAATTATATTTAAATACTACTTCGGGTACATAAATAAAGTTACTTTGCAACACTACTCATTCGCTTGGACCAGCACAGCTCTGGTAGCCATCTTTCTTTTCGCAGCGACTGGTGACAGCAAAAAAGCTGACGAGACGAAAAAACGTATTTGAAGTAAAATAATCTACTTATGCTTGATAATTATATTTTGATTTATTGAATATTCATCGAATTATTCGATTTAATGTTTCAAAAGATAAAAGCTGTGTCTGAGTGCGATAAAATGTCAGGGCAAAACCATAATGATTTTGAAGAACCCGAGCGTCGTGAGGAAAAAGAAAAGACCAATGGCAGCAAGCTGAACCGTGACGCCTCCCGAAATTTGTCATTGATCAACAAGAAGTCCAATTTAGTAGATAGCTATAAGGTAAGTTATATTTTTGATATGGCAATATGCTTACAAAAGGTTTTTTATACCCTGTACCTATAGGTACAAAGGGTATACATACTAGATTTGTGCAATGTATGTAACGGACAGAAGGAGGCGTGGCAGACTCCAAGTCCTTCATACCAAAATGCTTATCATAACCTCGGGTAGCGATTGAGCCATGTCCGTCTGTCCGTCCGTCCGTCTGTATGAACAACTAAATTTCGGAGACTATAAGAGCTAGAGATACGAAATGCTGATGCGCATATTTCCTGAAAAGATGAAGTTTGTTGAATCATGTCAATATATTCCCCCCGTTCGCCCGCAGTAGATTTTCGCTGTTTTTAGCCACACCGTTTAATATTTTCATCTGAAATTTAACAGAGCGATGCGTTGTGGTCACATACATCTATGTGTCAGAAGTGAACAAAATCGGACATATACCACAAAAGTTATAGCCAAAAATGTACAAATGCGTCAATATTTGGTTCTACGTAATTATGGTAACAAGTGACCCAGAATTACAATTTTTGGTAAGCTGATTCATGTGATCCATGCGGACCCCCCCACCCCCGCAAACGATTAACCGTGTTTTCTCCCACAACCCTCAACATATCAACTTGAAACTTGCCCCATATACTTTAAATAGCATCTTTGACGTAACTTTCATCAAAATCGGTACAAATTCACGGAACTTCTAGGTATAAATATCGTTTTGCAACAAAAAAAAAAATGTTCCAATTGTTCTTAGAAGGACTAAGAAGGAATAAAATTTTTTCGAAAAAAAAGGTACAGGGTATTACACTGTCGGGCACCGCCTCGACTGTATTACATTTTTTTTTGTTT
This sequence comes from Chymomyza costata, assembly GCA_018150985.1. Taxonomy (NCBI): domain Eukaryota; kingdom Metazoa; phylum Arthropoda; class Insecta; order Diptera; family Drosophilidae; genus Chymomyza; species Chymomyza costata. The sequence goes on along the minus strand of JAECWU010000127.1, from coordinate 21,132,550 downwards.
TGTAATCCAAAGCTGGCGTTCAAGGACATCGATGCGCGATATGCCAAATGCTTAAAACGTGTCCATGCTGCGAATAATGCTAATGACAGTGACGCAGGCCCAGGATCAAGTAAAAGGATTGCCAAGGCCACAACGCGCACGCGCAAGCCAACTTCTTTGTTCGTAACTACAAATAAGAACTTATTAAATGCGCCTTTGGAAACCATCCCACTAAAGGATCTTATCTTTACCAAGCTGAATACTGCAGCGGTTTCAATAAACGCTCGCAAACGCCTTAATGCTGCAGAACGCAGAGCTGAAGAGCCACTTATGGCATTTGATATAAATGCTGAGTGTAAGCCCATGCCGAAGCTGGAGCTGGTTGAAAATCTGCAGCTTATTGATGACTTGCGACCTATAGATAACTCCAGCTTGGAGTATTCCTACCGCCCCATGCATAATTTGGGAGGCTTGGTTGGCCCCTCGTGGTGGAAGTTCAAGCCACCCAGCAAACGCATCACATACACACAGGCTCAAGCTGCCAAGGCTCGTCAAGCTCAAGTTGCCACCTCTAAGCAATGTAGTTCGAAGCTGTTGGATTTTATTGCTAAGGTTGATGAAACCCTGATCCGCAATGTTAATGAACGAAAGCGGGACACAAGCAAGATGACGATATCTACCACAAAGTTTAAATTTGAAGAAGATGATGCAGCTGTGTAGGTAAGACAGCGTGATAATAGACTGCATATATGTATACTTGTACATTAGGTCGGGTCAATTTTTATGGGGCCGAAAAAATGTTCTGGGGCTCACAGCGATTTTGATTCTTTGGGTCATTCTAAGCAACTTTGCCCAAGAAACTATGGGTCTAAAATAAATTTCGAGTCGCCCACTTTTTCAAAATAGGTTTTTTTTTTTCGAAATATTCAAAAATCGACTTGGACATTGCATTGAAAAGGCCAAAAAACGCTATTTTTTCTCTAGCGAAATGCGTATTTGGGGGTTTTTGGGGTCGTGGAATCCCTTTTAGTGTATTTTTTTAAAAATATTTTTATCTTTTTTTATGGTATAGCCAACTGATTTTATCAAATTACTTGCAGTGCTGAGGAATGCCTAAAAACCGCCAAACACCAAATTTGATTACGATATCTTTATAAAAAACAAAACACAACGAATTTCGTAGAAAAAACGTTTTTTTGACCGATCGGCCCTATGGGAGCTGTATGATATAGTCAATCGATTTAAAAATTTTTTTTTTATTTATTTATGAACAGCTCCTACTTAATTAAAATTACAGTACGAGCTATAATTAGCTTTAGCTGATTTTAATAAAATTTGGTAGAGTGCTTGAAAACTCTAAAAAATTTCCGAATGCCAACTGTGGTTACGATAGCTTCATAAACAAACGAAACAAAACGAATTTTGCACAAAACACGTTTTTTGGACCGATCGGTCCTATGGGAGATATATGATATAGTATATTAACTTTCATAAAATTTGTTACAGTGCTTGAGAACTATGAAAAAGTAAAATATTCGTCGATTTTTGCAAATTTTTGTAAATTTTTCCAAAAAAAAAAGATAAAAAAATATAAAAAAAATACACAAATAGAGGTCAAAAATTGAATCCTCGACCCCAAAAACTCCCGAATACACATTTGGTTAGTGGAAAAATAACGTTTTTTGGCCTTGTAAATGGATGATGTAAGTCGATTTTGAATATTTCGAAAAAAACCTATTTTGAAAAAGTGGGCGACTCTAAATTCATTTTAGACGCATAGTTTCTTGGGAAAAGTTGCTTAGAATGACCCAAAGAATCAAAATCGCTCCGAGCCTTTATACCGAAAAAAATTGACCCGCCCTACTGTACATATATATCAAATGAGTATTTTTGCAGGTCCTTCGGGCACTTCCCGACGCCAATGGAACAAAGCGCATCAGGAAGACTGCTCTAATATACACGCATATATATACTGCGACAAAATAGATATAATAATCAATAAATAAAATCAGTAAATAATATTTAAAAAAATAATTACATTATAATGGATAAATATTATTTTCATGTAAAAATAATTTTACTTATATTAATGCATTATTAATGTAAAAAACAAATATATTTTTTGCATTAATATTAAGTGGCCTTGCCCTTCGAGTTTTTTTGTAGGCTCATATTTTGGACGGTAGATTATTTTTTCCTAGCGCAAGCACTTATTTGGTACATTCTTACTGTACTAATGGGTCATTAGCAAAACTGCTTGAACTGCTTGGTGAGAGTAGCGCTGAAAGCACGCTCACTCTCGCCAATACTAGTAAAATAATAGCAGTCTTTGGTAAGTCGTGCTGTTTATTATTAGTGCATATCGGTCAACGCGGAAAAAAGTCAAAGTTCTCACTAAACATCTTTTTATATTAGGTATAATGATTTTAGTAATAAATAAATATTAAATAAACATAGCTTTTTTCTTTATTATTATTATTTGCTTCATTCGGTTATTAACAAAAAAGAAAGTACAATTATATAATAAAAAAAATGTACAATAATACACAATTCCTTAACATCTGCCGCTCTTAGTCAGAGCATAGGGCGGATAAAAATTCTTTCCATCGGATTCGGTGAGCAGCATGTGATCTTAGTTGTAGCCATGAACGTTGCGATTCGTTTAAAACTGTTCGAACCCACGTTGTTCTGGGTCTACCGCGCCTTCTTGTTCCTTGTGGGTTCCACTGTAGTGCCATTTTGGCTAGGTTGGAGGATTCCATACGAAGAGTTTGAATTATCCAGTGTCATTTTATGTAAGGCCTGTTAGATTTCATCAATGCTCGGAGGGAGTGTCGATATGCCTATTATTGGATTTCTTCGCCGTCCAATCGGCCCCGGTAAGAAAGCAGGTGGTTCTTCACTATCTTCAAAGTGCTCCTGCCATCTGGTCAACTGTTCACCAATTTCTTTGTAAATATTGCCCTGGGAACCATTTATTGAAGGTATCGATATTATCGCGTTGGTCAGATTATAATCAATAATTATTGATGCCCTCACACACGGCTTTTGTGTTGCCGTTCGAAGCTACATGCTGAATATTTTGCGCGATTGCGTTTAAAAATTTATCCTTGTCTTTCCTCGTTTTACTTTTGGTGGAGTGGTTGTTAATTGAGCCAATTTCACAGGGTCTTTGAGCTGTTATATGTCCGTATTACTCCTAACACTAAGTTGTGGTCGCTGAAACACTCGGTACCTCTGAATAACCTTGAATCTAAAATCGAGTTCTAGTACGCTCTGCTAATGATAGTATGATCAATTTGATTGCGATTATGACCGTCTGGCGACTGCCAAGTGTACTTATGGATATTCCGGTGCGGGAACCACGTACCTCCTATCAATAGATCGTTTGGAGCGCAGAGGTTAACAAGACGATTTCCATTATTGTTTTCATTTGAGCCGAGTTCATGTCGACCCATCACTCTTCTCAGGTTGGTCTTTTCCGCGCCAACTATGGCATTAAAGTCGACTATTAAAAGTAGCATATCGCCTTGCAATAATGCCTTCGAGTTGTTCATAAAATTGCTCCTTAACGGCATCTTCTATTGGTGCATAGCACTGGAGATTTTTTTTTTCTTTGGTGTACCTCTAAAATTTCTTGATTTGATAGGTGTGCCTTGCCGCGACAGGGATAGTGTTGAGCAGTGGTGGGCAAAACTCATACAAACAAACATTTCTTTGTGTGAGTAAGCAGCGCAGTAAGCAAAAGCGAACGAGAGAGCAAGAACCGCAATCAAGCCAAAACGAGAGAAAGTTTTCACATACTTGGACTGTGCGTGAGCCGATTGCGCTGCAGCAGCTCCTCGCGAGCTATGTTAATTGAGAGACTGCCCACCACTGATGTAGGGTACGGCAATCTCTGTCTCATCATTTTCCAATGATAGATAGACAAGCTGATTGCCGTTTAGGACTAATTAGTGTTGGTTTGTGCGTGAATTTTTTATTTTGAGGCCTATATAAGGAGGAGGCGTTTTGTAACGGAAGCAATGGTTCACCCCGAACTGTGATGCTAGGATTATGATGATGATATAAGGAGAAGCAGAAGCATGGGTTGTGTCGCGGACGGTTGCAGCCGCGCTTGGGGTTTTCGAGAGAAAAATACTTCGTAAAATCTTCGGCCCCGTTCGTTTTGGGGACGACTATCGCATACGGATGAACCACGAACTGTATGAGCTCTACGATGACATAGGTCTTGTCCGGCGCAACACAATACAACGTCTGCGCTGTCTCGGGCATTTTTTACTTATGAATGAAGAAGCTCCAGCGAGAAAGCGAAAGCCGACGAAGGAAGATGAAGGGGACGACCACGACTCCGATGGAAAGATCAAGTAGAGGAGAACCTATCCTCACTTGGTATTTCTAATTGGAGAAGGCCCAAAGCAGAGACGCCTGGCGAGAGCTGTTGGAGTCGGCCGTAACCCGATAACGGGTTGTCATGGCCACATAATGAATGAATGAATATAAGGAGGATCTGTGGACAAATTTGGGTCAGTTTTGGTCAGACGTGCTGGTTAGAAAATCGTATATGGTCAGTGTGTGCAAATCTGTGAGTCAGTGTGAGGTGATGTCGAGAACATATAGGCGTGACGGGTAAAGCTGAAAGAAATCGTCCTTGAAAGGACAAAGCCGTGATATATATAATTTGTAGTATTTTTAAGTGTGTTTTGGTATTCAAACCGCAAAAAAAGTTATTTTTAAAATTCAAGCAAGCTGTCTATTTATTTAAAAAATCAAATATAAATTCGTTGCAACATTTATCTTGGCCAGAGCTGAGGTATCCCAGCCGTTGTTTTGGGCAAACCAGAATTTCATTGCAACCATTAAAGCTAAAGCCCAAAACAATTTTTCGAACATAATTTTTTCATCTTTCGACATACTTATAATCAGCATTGATGTACATACTTAAGTGCTGGCGTAGTAACTGTATCTATATACAAATTTTGACTGCCTTTATACAATGTTGTCTGTTGTTGTTGTTGCTTTTATTGTGTGGGAATGCCGAGAAGCGAGTCATGCCTCTGGTTCTGGCGCATTTTACGCGTTATTACCACTTTTCGAAGCAATAAAATATTATTAAAATTATATTTGCATACACACATAAAGTGTTGGAGGTAGGCGTGGTTGGCAGAGAGCGGTAAGGACGCAGTCTTGCTGTAAATCAACGTCTCGATGACATTAAAATAAAATTTTAATGCTATACCAGGCGAAACATTTGACGGAGTGAGAGGCTTCGAGCAAAGTCATGCAATTTTGTTGCTGCCAACGCGAATGCTTTGATCGAAAAGTTTTCCATGAGATTTTCTTTGGCGTTGCTGCATTCTGGCTGTATTCCTTTTTTTACCTTGGTAACACTGCAAAATTCATTTGAGTTTTGTTGAACATGCACAAACACACGCCCATTCGAAAAATTGCCCACCCTGCACAGCTGGTAGTGCCTGGAAGCGAGTCGTCTTGACTGCGCTTGGCTTCCTTCAATTGCTCATTTCCATGGCTCATGGCCAAATAATTGTAAATATTTGATACACAATAAGGCAATAAAAATAAAATTGAAATTTCCTTTCTTTGGCTTTTCATTTTTTTTTTATTATTATCATCGTGCGCTGCGTTAGCGTCGTAAAGGAAATTGATACATAAGTCATTTTTATTGGCATATTCTTTTGTGTAATTACGGCGCAGGTAATTTAAATTTCCGTCAAGGTTTTACGTGGGGGACCGGAATTCGAAATCTGCAGTTGGCTTTTTTTATTTAAATTTTCTTTTTTTTTTTTGGTTTGCTCTTTGCATTCGTTTTTTTTTTTTCTGTTTATTTGCCTATAAAATTTGATTAATCGTTTGATTTGGTAAATTGCCAAACGATTTAATGCTTGAATGCAAATACAATGCGATTATATCTTTGAAGAGATAACCAACTGCAGTTAAAAAGAAAATTTATAGCAAATATAAAACTCTTAAAGCTGCTCGTAAATTAACTATTAATTTAAGGTAAAATGTTGAGCAGGTCGTCGAAGGCCAACGTATACTTGATAAAGTACATCTTTACACGTTCTTATAGCTTGAACCCAAGTAATAGAGTATTTACTCAGATAGTGAAAAAATTTGTATTACTTTAGGAATCAGGCGACATTAGGAATCGATAAAAACTGCCGAATTTTTTTTTTTAGTTTTTCATTATTTATGTCCAAAACTTTTCATGTAGAAAGTTAAAACTTGACGCTAATGATAAAAAAACGTTTAGAAGGTTTGCTCTACAATATAGCCAACGAAAAATCGATTTTCGAATTCATACCATCATTAGGATTGTTGAATCCAAATCTGAGGACAAATAAGCTTCAGCAGGTCAAAGTTTTGACATAACTTCAAAAAACGACCATAAAACGAGGAAGCGGGGCCATGAATTCAAATATTTTATTCGGATTCGTTTAACGGAGCACAGTCGAATATCACGTTTTATGACGGTTTTTTGAAGTTATGACAAAACTCCGACCCTCTGGGAAGAATTCGAATATTTTATCCGGATTCGTTTTAAAACCACATGTTTGGTGCTACCAATTGCTGGAGTTTGACTACTTTGTTGCAAGAGGAATTAAAAAGAATACATTCGAAAGTTTACAAAACTGCTTAAATAAATTTTAAGATATTTTTTAATATTATTAGATCCTATTTATACCGATTTCGCGTTAGCTATTTATTTATAATTATTTAATATATATTTTTTTTAATTTAACGTAATAAATAGCATGCACAACTCAAAACGAATTTTTAGCATACACACATGGTTCATATCTTGTATAAAAAATATTTTTTTTTTAATAAAAAAAATAAATTAAAAGATAGGTAAGGTTAGGTTGTAGTGGTTGCCTGTTCTGAAACAGCCCAGACGCATTTAGGCACAAGGAGGCCCTTTGTGATGCCACAGGAAACGCTGGCCGAGAGCTGACCAGAGATTCCTTTATATCTGCGTATATAGGTTTCAGTGGTCAGCACATGGTCAGATCTGAAAAAGACAGTCACGACTATCCAATTGTGACCGTATTGTTGCTGAACCAACCTGAGAGTTCAATGAACCTAGCAATTTTTCTGGGACAGAGGTTGGAAAGGTCTGTAAGGCTGGTCAGAAATGGGGACCCAAGTGTCCTAAGTCTCCTTCTCGATAGGGAGGGGCATTGACGCATAAAGTGGAAAACGGTTCCTTCCTCCTCTTCAGATCCGCAGCCGTGGCAGAAATCGTTGAAGGGGGCGCGCATTCCTTTGGCATGCCTACCAATAAGACAATGTCCCATAAGAATAGACACAGTGGTTGATAGGTATTTGCGATTCAGTTTGAGCAGCTTTCGAGTCTTGTTGCCGTCAAAATTTGGCCAGGTAAGTCTTGAAATGCGACAAGAATCCTCATTGGCCCAGGCATTGCGGGCGATAGCCAGATATTTTTGTTTAATGGCCAGTTTGACTGCGGCGGATAGAAGGGTGCCCTGTTTGGCCAGTTCGTCCGCCAAACAATTTCCCGGTTTGTCCCTATGTCCGGTTACCCAAACGACGTGTACCCTAGAGAGCAGGGATAGCTGGTTAAGGACGAGTTGGCAAGCATGCACAAGCTTAGAGTTGGCGTTGAAACCAGTGAGGGATTTTATTGGAGCTTGACTATCCGAGAAGATGGTAATGTCTGTTGCAAGACTTTCATCCTCCTGTAGTAGTTTCGCCGCGTAGAAGATGGCGAGAACTTCTGCCTGAAAGCCACTGCAGTGGTTTGGTAGCCTAAGAGAAACCTTCCAATTGAGCTTGTCCGAGAATATGCCGCTGTCGACCCTACCATTAAGTTTGGATCCGTTGGTATATATTTCGGAAGAGCTCTCGGAGGTGACACAATTATGGCTCCATTCCTCCCTACTCGGGATCGATAAGTCAAAACCCCTGTGCAGACTTGGGTATTTCGTGACGTAGTCAATGGAATTGGGAACTGGTGGGTCCCTGTTGAGGATAGTGGCGTGACCATATAGGGAGCGCCAGTGAGAAATGGTGTGGAGTCGCGTTGCTGTAATCTTGGCGGATTGCCTAACCAGAAGTCCCGAGGGGAGCCGGCAAAGCAACGCAAAGAGGGCCTTAGTGGGTGTTGACCTAAGGGCGCCGGTAATACGGATCGCAGCTTGTATTCTGACTTTGTCAAAGATTAAAAAGATACTTTTAAAAAAAGTGGTAACAATATTTTAATCAAACGAAAATGCCAACGGTATTATGTAATCGAAAGGTTCAAAGAATAAAGGAAACTTCAGAGGATATCGAATTGGTATTTATTCGATTTCGTTTTCAGGAGCATGGCCGATTATAATGGTTAACTTGTTAGCCTGATGTGCTGGTGTTTTTTAGACGTCGGACTTGGTTTCAGCAACTCCACGTACGTCACAGCTCATAAAAGATTTTTTATGGGCTATTTTGAAATCCTCCTCGGGGATTGTGATCTTGTCACGGTGAGGGGGCTAAGTAGGAGCAAGGAACCCGAGAGCGATGCCGACGGTGGCGTATTTACTGGCATTGCCACCCATGCCGGTAAGGTCGAGGGGGAGCTCTGAAACTAACAACAATCCACAACACTCATAGCGTCTATCCTCAGAGTGAGCGGCTACAAACAGCGTCGGTCTTGGAGTCCGCGGCTGAATCTTTTAAATGCGTGTCTGGTCGCTTAGCCAGCAGAACTGGTACCAGATTCGGTGGTCTTATCATCCATCCATCCTAAATAACCCTGATTAACGAAGCCGAACTCGGCCCTAGGCTCCACTTAGGAACTACGGGAAATGCAAACTTATATACATTTTGAGGTGATGTTAAAGAAATAATAAAAAACTATTTTCAGGTGCAGAGGCCAGATCATGTCTTCTATACGCTTTTGCAGTCGACGAATCTGTATCCAAGCTCTAAAAACCGCCATCATTTCAGGGTTGCAATATAAACTCCAAAAAATTCATTAAAAGTGGTCGCGCCTGGGATTGATAAGAATGCTTTACTTTTTTTTTTACTTTTGGCAGGCATTTACTCAAAAACCGAATTACACTCTACGAAGGCTCAGGGATGAGTGGGAGCGCTGATTATCCAAATCATGCAAATAAGCATGATCCGACTACTTTCCAAGCAGACTTTATTTAGGCATCTTCATTATGAACCAAACACGGAAAGTTACAATCAAAGAAGACATTTTGGACAAGTCTTCTAAAGATTCCATTCAGAACTATAGGAAAGTGCATAGAAAATATGCCACAATGTTGTGCACACAACTCTGTTCACTAGCTGCCTAATTAATTGTCCTTAGCACCTTCGTGGGGCAAGGCCAGGAAGTATGCAACAATCTACAATTTACCGCTAATAAGTCAATAAATCCATTTAACAAGAAAATAAATGGTAGGTATATAAAGTGGAAAAAACAAAAACCAACAACAGAATATATAACCAATACAAACAAAAAGTCAAGTCAGGTGAAAAACTTTTGCCTGTCTTAGCTAAAGGCACTTGAGTGTTCAAATTGTTGCTACATATCTGAAGAACCTTGGCGCCCCATCCAATTATATAAGCTACACACGTTGCAATCAATGTGTGTGTGTGTGTGTGTGTGTGAGAGTGTGCCAGGAACACAGGAACACGGGATTTCTGAATCCTGAGACCCGGAACCAGTACCAGCCTTTTAGCTTGGCAGTTTTTTGGTGCAAAGTTTTTGCGGCTTTTTCAATATTTTATGAGTCAAGCTTTTGCGTTAACACCTTAAGTACGCAGGGTATTGTGGTTATAAGGTGGGGTGTAATACATGTCTGTGTCTGTGTGTGTGCGTGTGTGTATCTATGTGTGGTGTTTCTATGTGGCAGGAAATAACGCGCAAGTTGTAAGTTTTAACTAGCAGCAAACAACTTGGCCCCGGTAAAATGCCTTAGACGACTGTTGCGCATATTGTAGACGAGGGTGTTTGCTCATGTGGTTGTTGCTGCTGTTTTTGTTGTTGTTGCTGTTGCGGTTGCAATGAAGCATCGAATATTACAACACTCACACACTAATACACAGACTATTACCCAGCAAACCAGACAGCAAGCATTGAGCAAACTTTTCGTACCACATTTGCAAGCCGAACCAAAAACGGACCTTTTGCGGACAAAATTTTTATTTTTTTTTTTTTATTATTAAATTATAAATTCGTGTATAAATAGAAATTTTCCAAATGTACTTATTTATAGCCATATTTTAAGTCGTTATTATCTTTGGTGCACCAGCCTGGTCAGTTTTAGCTAAGTGATAAATAAAAAATTTAAAAAATTATTTTGAATGATATTCTAAATTACACAGACAAGTTATTATTGAAATGTTAGCGAATATCTTCCTCTTTGCCCCATATTTTAAATTTAAGCTGCACATACTCCACAAACTCCTCTATGAGTGAGTTGGCTCAGTGCTTATAGTTTCTCAACTAATTTTTGCACGATTTTTCCAAGAGTTTTTTCTTTTTGGGATTTCACTCATAATTATATGATACATCGTAGCTCAAGCATGACAAACTTAAAATTAGCCAAATTATAAATTAAGCTGCTAGACCTGAGACCGAGAGTCGGAAAAAATAAAAGGCAGAAGAATGGTTTAGATGGAAGTACAGGCCACAAATAATTTTCATAAAAATGAAAGGACTTTTCGAAAAAAGATAAAATTTGTATTTTTAATTTATATAAAAAAAATGTTCAGCTTTTTTTTTGGTATAAAAATAAAAATCATTAAATAATAGTTAAATTTATATATTTATTAAAAAATCTCGAAATCTGTCTTATATTTCAATTGGCCAATAATGTTTTAATTAACGCAATTATTTCGTAAAAATTGATATCTAACTATTATTTAAAAGGGTGATTTTTTAAGCGTTTGGTTTTTAAATTTAAAAAAAAAAAAAACAAAAATGTGCAAAAATGTATAACATTTTTATTTGAAGTTGTAAATCAATCTTTGCCATTCACTTTTTAAAGATTACTTCATGTCAATGATGACCGCGACTACGCTTCAAGTGGTCCATCCGTAAAGTCCAAATTTTTGCATTTTTTTTTGGTCCAATGATGCCACCAACCACACCAAACAGTACATTTTTGTGGATGCATTGGCAGCTTTCGCAGAGGAAGAGGCGATCTAACAAGAACCGCGATTGACTGGAACCCCCAAGGAAGCCGTAGACGAGGAAGGCCAGCGAACACCTGGAGACGACAGCTAGAATCGGAAACCCGTGCTGTGCGCCTTAGCTGGAACGTAGTACAGAGACTGGCACAAAACAGAACCGAATGGAAGAAATTCGTTGTGGCCTTATGTTCCACCTTGGAACTTTAGGATATATATATATTGGCAGCTCTTCCAACGCTTTTGGTTGTTCTTCACTCCAAATGCGGCAATTTTTCTTATGGACGTAACCATGCGCTTCATCGCTGAAGACAATTCTTCGATAAAAAAGCGGATTTTCATCGAGCATTTCCAAAGCCCATTCACCGAAAATGCGACGTTGTGGCAGGTCGCCCGGCTTCGGTTTTTGCACCAATTGTATTTTGTATGGTTTTAAACCAGTGGTCGGCAAAATATACATATGCATTTTTTTTTTGCGCTTGTATTGAACATTTTCTGCCGCTGTGACGTATTTCGACGCTGACGTCGCAAAGCAACAGACACGAAGTTGCTTGTTCATGACTTCGGCTCTTGCTTAGAGAGCATGCTTGCTCTCTCAACGCTAAAGCGCTCTAGCATTAGTTTGCCGTCGCTTTTGTGCTGTGTGGCAAAAAACACAAAATCACTTGATGTTTAGTTGTCTGCATGAGTAGATCGCTGCGCAAACTATTGAATTTAACTAGGGAAAAATGTTCAAAGAGGAGTGGGAGAATTTTTTTTTCATTAAAAATATGGATGGCGACGCGCAATGCGTCATTTGCCATCATGTTGCCTCACAATGTAAATTGTATTACATTGAAAGGCATTATTATAAAATGCATGATATGTTTAAGAAATTAGAAGGAGCTGAACGTTTAGAAAAAATTTTAGAGCTGCAAGCAATATTTTTTCTAATATTTTTAGCTGATGCAATGCCCCAATATGAATACAATGACCCTTTACCCGCAAAAAAAGCGTCCTATACTGTAGCATTAGCTTTAGCAAAGCAATGCCGTCCCTTTACTGATGGAATATTTTTTTAAAAATCTAATATTTGATGTTATAAGTTGCTTTGGGCAAAAAGGCCAAGAAATTTTAGATCAATGCCATGATATTGCCTTATCTCCACGTACTGTCACACGCAGAACTGAAGAGATAAGCCAATATATTTATTGCGAAGCCAAGAAAAGGCTTTTAAATTGCAAATATTTTTCAATTTCTCTGGACGAAAGTACAGACACAAATGGTATTGCCCAGGTAATAGTGTTCGTCAAAACTGTTGATGAAAACTTGTCCAGTTTTGAAGAGCTTTTTAATGTTATATCAATCCATGGTCACGTAACAGGTCTAGTTCTATTTGATGCACTATTGTCCAAAGTTTTCTCAATTGCTGATAAAAGAAAACTAAGTTCAATATGCACAGATGGTGCAAAAGTAATGACAGGGAAAAACAAAGGGTAAAGGGTCATTGTATTCATATTGGGGCATTGCATCAGCTAAAAATATTAGAAAAAATTTTGCTTGCAGCTCTAAAATTTTTTCTAAACGTTCAGCTCCTTCTAATTTCTTAAACATATCATGCATTTTATAATAATGCCTTTCAATGTAATACAATTTACATTGTGAGGCAACATGATGGCAAATGACGCATTGCGCGTCGCCATCCATATTTTTAATGAAAAAAAAATTCTCCCACTCCTCTTTGAACATTTTCCCCTAGTTAAATTAAATAGTTTGCGCAGCGATCTACTCATGCAGACAACTAAACATCAAGTCATTTTGTGTTTTTTGCCACACAGCACAAAAGCGACGGCATACTAATGCTGGAGCGCTTTAGCGTTGAGAGAGCAAGCACGCTCTCTAAGCAAGGCCGAAGTCATGCACAAGCACAACTTCGTGTCTGTTGCTTTGCAACAAGAGCATGGCAACGCCAGAGAATTTGCTGAGAGCAGTTCAGTACAAAAATCACGCACACATGCATGTGTTTTGTGTACAACACAGTACGTGTAAACTCCTACCCCATGGGGTAGGGCCTTGCCGACCACTGTTTTAAACTAAGAAAATTGCATAAAATTTTCCATGTGGTCGAATAACCCAACTGCTGCGAACGACGCCGAATAGACATTTCAGGGTCTTCATTAACACTGGCTGCTACAGCAGCAATATTCTCTTCAGTACGCACTCTACGTAGACTATTCGGTGGTTGATGGTCCAATAAAGTAACATTGGTGCGAAATTTGGTAACAACAGCTTGAATAGCCTGCTCAGAAGGTCGATTATGATGACCGTAAATGGACACATTTTTTACTGAGCATGATTTTTGGTTATAAAATTCAATAATTTGTAAACGTTGTTCGGGCGTAAGTCATTCCATGATGAAATGGCATTGCTAAATGAGTATTTTTGACTTGGACATATGTCATGAATCACGCGTGAGCTGTCAGAACAATTAGGTTGAAAAACCAAATAGCAAAAAAATCACCCTTTATTATATTATAATTTTTTTTTAGGTCAAAGAATAATAGCCCTTTATTATATTATTATTTTTTTTTAGGTCAAAGAATAATAGTTATTTCTCAATTTTAATAAAAAAATTTAAAAAATAATAATTATTTCAGTTTATTTTAAAAATATAATTGCCCTGGCCAGAATTAAGTGGATTATTTTTTCATTTGCTATAAATTATTTGGTGCCCGACTTTAACATTCGTCATATTTGTCATACATTTTTTTTTTTACTAATACAGGCGACAGATGTTATCTAACATCTAACTTTGGCTTGTCAGCTATATTAAAATATATTATATAAATTCGTTAATCTCGAAATAACATAAAAACAAAATATATGAGATTATTAACTTCTTTTAGAGCTTTTTTCTCAAAATCTAAACTGATGTTTCCATAGTTAAAGTTTTTGTTTTTTGCCGACCTTAACCAATAAAAAGTATATCAAGAGAGCTTTCATTTACTATGCTTTTTTACTTAACTTGAGTAAGTTTCGTCTAACTTTTGCTTGCGATTAAGTTGACATAAATTTGGTCTGCTGGGTATACATACTTGATAACCTTCGACAACGATTTATTTCCAAAGCAACTTAAGTGCGCTCAAAAGCGCGCGCCTTGAACAATGCTTTGTAGTCATAGAGCCCCTCCTTGCACGCTCATTTCTTTGTGCTTGCCAACACTGCCCCCCCTTGTGCCACACTTGTGGCTACCCTGTTTGTTTAGGCGTACATATGTGTGTGTGTGTGTGCAACGCGCTAACTCAATGAGTCGAAATTAAACAATGCAAAAGATTAAGTGCAGATTTGGGACTTTATCTGCTTGTGCCATAAATTGGTATTTAAGGGATACCTCACAAATGTCTATACCACACAAACAAACAAACACACACACAAGACTCTTGTGTGTATATGTGCATGCGTGTGTGGCTTATTGTTTGGTTGTGTTGGCCAACAGCGCCTCATAGTATGCTATGAAGTTTGACTGCTGCTGCTGTGGCAAGACAATAGATCAGCACACACACATTCGCGTACTCACACAGATGCTCACACATATACGCACTAGCACACTTCAAAAAACTTATATGTGTGCTTGTATGAGTTTGTCTATAAACTGCACATTAGATGTTCAACGTTCAACGTCTTCGCCAACGCAGCACCAAAGTAAATACAAAAAAAAAGAAGAAGAGAGAGCAGAAACGTTAGGTAAAGTTATCTTTCCGAGCATCAAAGCTTACATACACTTGGAACGTGCAGGATCTGCCATATATAAAAAATAAGCTATATATTTTTCAGTTTTTCCTAAAAATTTCAACAAATGCTTGATTTGTTCATTTTTCATAAATCTTAAATGAGATGAATTTATTTTTTATTGTCTTAAAAAAGCTTATATTAATATTTATTTTTCTTTGCAGGATTTTAAACTTTTTTTATATTTATTTAAAAACTTATTTGTTTTTATAAATTAATTTGTTATATTAGTTTTTGAGTAAATATATTTTTATTTTTTTACGACATTTATTAATTTATTTATTTATTTATTTATTTATTTATTTATTTATTTATTTATTTATTTATTTATTTATTTATTTATTTATTTATTTATTTATTTACTTATTTATTTATTTATTTATTTATTTATTTATTTATTTATTTATTTATTTATTTATTTATTTATTTATTTATTTATTTATTTATTTATTTATTTATTTATTTATTTATTTATTTATTTTTTTATTTGTGCTTTATTCCCTTTCAATATTTTACATTTTCACTAAAGCAAATGGTTAATTATTATAATTTTACAGTTTTTTTTTTTTTATTAATATTTTTATAGTTTAAATTTTCAATGTACACATCAGGAAAAATAAAATCAGAAATAAATGAAACGAATTTATAATAAATGTTAGATGGATCAAATGTGGTTCAAGCCACTTTGTTAAATGGTTTTTAGTATAATTATTTTAAAGAATAAATTGTACTTTTTGTTAAAATAAAATATTTTTATTGTTTCATCTCAAGATGTCAGAAAGAGTGGAATAAATAAAATAAAATTAATATACATCAATATTTTAAAAATACGAGCATATAAAGTGCGTGAAATAAGATGGTGTTACACTCAAATTTGTTTCGTAGCAAAGACGAAATATTTTTTTTTAATCTTTTTAACAAACTTAATAAAATAAAAACAGAACAAGTTTGACAACTTTTTAGTAGGAATTTATTATAAATATCAAAATGTAAAAAACTTATATATTAGAGCTACGTTAAAAAAAGTAGCTTTTATACCCAATTTCGTTTCGTAGCAAAGCCGATATAAATTATTTATATTAAAACTAATTTTTTTTTAAACTTTATGACAAAGTAAAAACAAATTTAATACAAATATTAAAATAAAGAAAATACGAGTATATAAGTTACGCTAAATAAATAGTTGTTACACATAATTTTTTATTGTAGCAAAGGCAAAAAAAGTTATTTGCAAAATTATTTTTTTTTTAAGTTTATGACAAGACAAAAATATAAAAACAAAAAGTTTTAAAAATATAAAATAAGAATTTATTATAAATATCAAAATGTTTTTTTACATTTTACATATAAAGTGCTATTTATTATAGGTGTTACAGCCAATTTTGGCTTATTATTTATATAAAATAAATTTTTTTGTTTGAAGCAAATAAATAGCAAATCAAATGTAAAAACAAAAAACTTAAACATTATTTTATAGGAGATTATTATAAAATAAATATTAAAGTGTAAAAAATACGAGTATATAAGGTGCGCAAATAAAGTAGATGTTATACCCAATTCTGTTTCGTAGCAAAGCCTTGTAAAAGTATTTATATACAAAAAAAAAAAAATTATTTTAAATATAAAAATACAAAGTTTGAAAGTTTTGTTGGTTTCTTGGGTTTTTTTTTTGTTTCTTTATTTTTCCTTAAACTTAATAATAAGCACTTAATTAAAAAAAAAAATGTAATATAACAAAGAAGCAGAAACTTCGAGAACCTCAATATCTTGAGCACTTTACCTAAAATCTTCTTGGCATTGAGTTAATTAATTTGTGAATCAAGGATTTGTGTATCTTAGCCCATTTAGCAACTATAATGTCCTTTAAAATTTTAAGGGTGTTTAATTGCCTGCCATTACTGTGTACACCCTTTGGCAAGTAGAAGTCAAAGAACTTCAATCGAAATTAGATCAGGACTTTCCGCTGGCCACCTTAATATTTGTATATTTGGAATAAAAAAAAAATACATAGATGGAAGCTTTATTCTGTTAAAGAAAAGCCCAGTAGTTATAAAAATGCTGCTCTTCAAATTATATTCAGTAAATTAAAAGCTTTCCATATCTACAATAATAATAAGTATTTACCAACACTTATATTTTAAGTCGGTTAATTCTGGAACGGCCTTCGTATTTCTTAATCCTAACGTACTCTATGCTACACTATGTACATACATATATGCTCTATTAGAGTATTACACAAGTTGCTATGACACAACTTCTTCACCTACAAGCTCTCTGGGTGTAAGCAGCAGTGAGCGCAAGCGAAATTAAAAGAGAGCTAGAGAGAGTGAGTAACCAAAAGAGAACATGTTGTATGTTGTTCATAAGATTAATTGCAATCGGTGTTTTGGCATATGTTTTTAGTTCTTTGTTTTACTTGTACTTTGCTTTCATTCTTTCTTCTACGCTTTCAATTTTCTATTTTTTTATTTGTTTATTTTTTGTTGCAAAAAGTTTTGTGCTCTGTTTATTTGTACAAGCTGTGGGTGCATGTGTGTGTGTGTGTGTGTGTGTGTATGAGTATGTGTGTGTTGAGGTTATCACTTGAAAAGGTAATTAAGCAACTATTTATATTGTACACACGACTTGGCTGCTTCGGTGTGGAAATAGATGGCACAGAATGAGGTACTAATACATAAGCATTGTATATAACACATGCTACCGTGTTGTTGATTGGCCGCAGCTGCAGCATAAATGAATGATAATGGGCTCGATTTGGGATTAAAAGTGTGCGAATAAGTAGACTAGAATATTTTTAAAAAGATTTTGTAGTCGACTATTGGATACGCTGCATGTTTGACTTATTTTTGTTTTTTTTAATAGTTAAAGCATACTATATTAAAAACGAATATTCAATTATTCGTTTAAAGTATTAAAATTTGGTGTTGAATAGTGAAAAACTTTTGGGAAGTACTGGGGTTTGGCATTCCCGATACACGAGTATTACGTAGTGAGCAAGCGCCCATGAAGCAGATGTGCCTGAGGGGTAGCTGCAAACTGCTTAAAAAATAATACGCACGGGTATCAATTAAATATTACATTAAAATTAATAGTTTTTTGTGTATTTATGCGAATTCCATACGCTTAAATTTAAAACGTACAAATGTTTGCTTTTTGTATTAAAAAATTGAAAAAAAAAAAAAAATCGTATTTTTTCACTCTTTTCGATAATTTCTCATATTTGCCTGCTCTTAGCAGCTGAAAGACTTCAACTGCAGATTAAAAAATGAATTTTTTCGCAGCCAACTTCACACTTAATCGCTTTACCTTTATATATTTGAACAGCTGATATAGTAAGGCTTGTACGGAGAAGATGTGTTGACCGAACGCCAATGCCAAAATTAGTTTGCAAAATTTCGTTACGGCAATTTCGATCTTGAGGATGCACCACGTCCTGGAAGGCCTCTTGAAGCGGATGTGGATAAAATAAAGTCGTTGGTCGATGCAAATCGTCGAATAACAACTCGAGAGATTGCTGAAAGATTTAATTTGTCTAACGCGACAGTTCACAAGCACATGAAACGTCTAGGATTAATTTCGAAGCTTGACATATAGGTTCCTCATGTTCTTACAGAACGATATTTGCTTCGTCGCATTAACGACTGTGATTTGCTTATCAAACGTCAAAGAAGTGATCCATTTTTGAAGCGCATTGTGCAGAATGTAAAGCGCAAGAGATCATGGTCTAAAAAGGATGAACCAGCTCAAACCACTTCGAAGGCCGATAGTCAACAAAAAAAGGTTATGTTGTAAAGGATCGTTTATTTTGAGCTTTTGCCCGACAATACCACGATTAATTCTGAAGTGTATTGTGATTAGCTGGACAAATTGAGTCAAATGCACTCAAACAAAAGAGGCCAGAATTGATCAATAGAAAAGTTGTAGTGTTCCACCAGGATAATGCGAGACCTCATACAAGTTTAATGACTCGCCAAAAGCTTTTGCAGCTTGAATGGGATGTGCTATCACACCCACCATATTCTCCAGACTTGGCACCTTCGGACTATTACTTGCTCCGGTCTCTGCAAAATTTTTTGGATCGGAGAACCTTCACCTCAAATCAGGACGTCAAGAACCACTTGGACAATTTTTTTGCCTACAAGGATCAAAAATTTTATGAACGTGGAATCAATCTCTTGCCCGAAAGATGGCAAAAGGTATTGGATCAAAATGGAGAGTATACAATTTCATAAAATGTTTTACACAATAAAAAAATCGTGTTTGTTGCACTAAAAAAAAAGAAATTACTTAGTGAACGACCCAATAGTTTATTTTCTCAATTGCTTTTTTATTGAAATTAGTCACGATTTAGTTTTAACAAGGAAAATGTTTGTTGTGTGACACATCAACCCTGTCGCAAGTATGAGTTATCGATATGCCATATGTTTGTACTAAAAATTCGCTGTGAGTTGAGAATGACCATATGGTACAAAGTGTATATTAAGTTTGTGCAAGCCGAAAATGTATGTAACATATAGAAGGAGTCGTCGGAGACCTCCCAAAGTTATCAGTATGATCAGGATGTCTAGAGATGGCGATATACCCATGTATACAGACGTCCGTTCGTATGGAAGCCTAGATCTCAGAGATGGTAAGGGCTAGAGCAATCAAACTTTCAGATTAGATCTCTTATTATTCCATGGGAGACAAGTTTATTTTACTTTACTACTGATATCGGGGTTGCATTATATAGCGGTGTTTCAGAGCACCTTGAAAAAAACCAAAAGTTTTAGATGGACAGTTCGTTTGTTTATGAAGATATCGTATATCAAATTTGGCATTGGAAAATTTTTAAAAGATGCCCAAAGCTGTACCAAATTTCAACAAAATCGGTTGACTATATCATATAGCTCCTGTGGGACCGATCGATTAAAAAAAAGTAGCGCATAAAGCAAGGCATACACTATACAATGTGCTGTACAGCGAGACGGTTTATCGAGCGCGTTGTATTTCCATTGCATTGTGTGTGGTGCTGCTGTATGAAGGCGTACGACGGTCGTACGAAAAATCAAAAAGTTTTGATTTTTTTGGCTAATCGTACAGACGGTCGCACCGTGTATGTGCCTATTGGAATTATTTTTTGAGTTTATCGAAATAATTGAGCGCATTGTGCCGGCAATATTTTACAAATTAAAACTTTATAAAATTAAAATAAGCAAAATGGAAGACACTGCAGAATGCGTAGCTTCATTGAAGCGTATAAAAGTATGCCAGAATTGTGAAACGGCAAAAGTGCCAATTATAAAAATAAATATGTGCGCAACAAGTGCTATCTTAACTTAATGGAACAGTATAAAAAAAATTAAAAGTGATGCCACAATGGACGACTTAAGATAGAAAATTGCAAATATGCGCACATCATACAAACGGGAATTAAAGAAAGTTTTGAAAAGTGAGCGGTCTGGAGCCGCTGCCGAAGACGTGTATGTCTCGAATCTGTGGTATTTGATGAATTTGAATTTTTGCGCCATTTGGAACTCCCGCTGCCTGGGCGGTCAAGTTTCAGTCCAGATGAAGATGCTGCTTCTCTGAATGTGGTATGTATTAAAAACACAAATCTCATAACCCATAGTAAACAAATGTTGTTTTTCCACAAATAGCGTTCGAAAAGGGTGTCTAGGAAGGCATGTGTTGCTGATGCAAGGATCAGTTTTTTTAAATCAGTAGCACAGCACCTGGAATCTCCAGCTAAAATGCCAAAAAATGAAGACGAAGCTAGCGCATTCTCATACGGATGGGCGCATATGTACAGGAGCATGGAGAAGGAACAACAGCTGCTGGCAAAACGAGTAATCGACGAAATATTGATGGTCGGACGATTGAATGCATTGACGATTTATAAAGTGAGAAGCGTCAGTGAAATTTTGTCAAGCACGGAATCTTTCGTAGACGACAGCAGCTTTCAACAAATACAAACTCGTTTATATATACGGGCGAATCAAAATCATTTCAATGCTCGCAGCCCCATGTCTTAGCAGGCGCTCCTCCCGTCTGTTTCAATGATGATTGAACGTCAAGGCAATTCATGAGAAGCGGCCCTGTATCCTTCGCTAATGCGTTTCCAAAGATAGCGGCACCTGTAACATCTTTTCATCATAACCCAAACTCTGATAGATTTTTGGCAAGCGGACCGTTGTCTTTTGCTACAACCTTTGCTAATCCAGCGGCACCTGAAAAAACTTACGGCAGTGTAGCAGACCTGTTAAATGATTACTATTGAAATTTTGAATTTTGTGAAACGAATGGTATCAGATGTAGTGCGGCACTTCTATTGCAAATGCTAAATAATTTTAAATTTTTCAATATTGTCACTGTTATTGAAAAATTTAAAATGGATGAACATTTGCAATAGAAGTGCCGCACTACAATCTGATACCATTTGATTCACAAACCTCAAAATTTCAATACTCCCTTTTAAATATTACATATGACAATTTGTAAATTCTAAGAATACTCCAATTATGAGAACTGATTTATTTAATTTGTTATTACATATTCACTAATTCTAAGAATACTCCAATTATGAGAACTGATTCATTTAATTTGTTATTACATATTTACTAATTCTAAGAATTCTCCAATTATGAGAACTGATTCATTTTATTTGTTATTACATATTTACTAATTCTAAGAATTCTCCAATTATGAAACAAAATAAAACAAAAAATATTTAATTTTCATGAAGAATTTATTGCATTTAAATTTGTTTATTGTTTCACAAAATTTTTTCCGTATTTCTTTGGCTTCGTTAGACGAATTTCTTCATTTTTACTCCTGACCTTTGGTTTTGCTCCTCCTCTTCATCATATTGGTCAAACTCCTTGTAATTATAGCACATGTAATTATTTTTGACTCCGTCTCAGCTCACAACGTTTTGTTTACAAGTGAAATTTTAAAATGTGGTTGTACTGTCCGCTGTATCGTTTGTATGCACCACATACCTCAATTGTTTATAAAGATATCGAAACCCAATTTAGCATTTAGTCTTTTAGAACTTCCCATCAGTATACCAAATTTGATTAAAATAGGTTGACTTTATCATACATATGGGTCCGGGTCTGGACCATTCGGTCAAAAAATGTATTCGGTGCAAAATTCGACTTTTTATACCCTGTACCTATAGGTACAAAGGGTATACTAGATTTGTGCAATGTATGTAACGGCAAGAAGGAGGCGTGGCAGACCCCAAGTCCTTTATACCAAAATGCTTATCATAACCTCGGGTAGCGATTGAGCCATGTCCGTCTGTCCGTCTGTCCGTCTGGCTGTCTGTATGAACACCTAGATCTCGGAGACTATAAGAGCTAGCGATACGAAACTTTACCAGCTGATGCGCATATTTCCTGAGAAGATCAAGTTTGTTGAATCATATCCATATCTTTCCCCGTTTCCCCGTAGCAGAGTTACGCGGTTTTTGACTGCACCGTTTAATATTTTAGTCTGAAATTTAACAGAGCAATGCATTGTGGTTGCATGCATCTGTGTGTCAAAAATAAACAATATCGGACAAATACAACAAAAGTTATAGCCTAAAACGTACAAATTTCACTACCCCTTCCCTATAAATTGCGTCAATATTTGACTCTACGTAATTATAGTAACAAATGGACTAGAATCACAATTTTTGGTAAGCTGATTCATGTGGCTCTAATGAACCAATCTACATCAAAATTTTATCAATGCAGGCCCCCCACCCCCCGCAATCGATTTATCGTGTTTTCTCCCACACCCCTCAACACATCCCCTTAAAACTTTCCTCATATACTTTAAATAACTTCTTTGACGTAAATTTCGATTTTCATCAAAATCGGTTAAAATTTGCGGAACTTATAGGTATAAATATCGTTTTGCACCAACAAATAAAATATTCCTATTGAAAAGTTCATAGAAAGAATATGCAGGAATAAAACTTTTTTCGAAAAAAAAAGGTACAGGGTATTACACTGTCGGGCACCGCCTCGACTGTATTACATTTTTTTTATTTGTTTATTAAAATATCGTAGCCAAATTTGGCAAAGAAATATCTTTTGGAGTTCGTAAGCAATATATCGAATTTGATTGCAATATGGTGGTACAGGGTATCCCAAAGTCGTTTCGCCCGACTTTAACGTACGCAATCTTTTGGCTTGAATCAGATAAAAATAATCAAAATAAAATAAATAAAAATAATTATTAATGTATATCGTACTTAATATTGGCATAAATAGAATTAGGGAATATTAAACAATATTTATAAAATTATTTCAGCTCAAAACACGTACAGTAGTGCTGGAGAAAACATCGATGATCGAAGTTTAAAATCTCTATATATCGATGTTGGCCAACAGAGATGTTTCTCCAGCACTTCTGCACTCATCAAATGGGTGTTTAATAGTGCTGGAGAAACATCTCTGTTGGCCAACATCGATATATAGAGATTATAAACTTCGATCATTGATGTTTTCTCCGAAAAAAGTTTTCAAACAACAGAACACTTAATAACCTATCGTATTTATTCGAAAATTCGAAACTTATAACTAGAATTGAAGATCTTATTGATTCAAAGTTTATTTTTTTAAATTTTTGCTCAAGCTGAACTTATATTTTTAGCCAAAAACTTAAAGCTTGCCTAGACTCTGTAGCTTTTTAGAATAATATTGAACTCACGATTATATAAATGATTCTAATTCTCGAACAAAACTTTATTCCTTATTAAAGCTTGCTATCTTATTTTCCTTAAATACTGCTTAACAAATGTGTAACAAAGTTTTTGCTGCCCCTTGTGCGCCAGCGATTAATCCAGTGCTGGCTAACTTACAAATCAACTCAATAAAAACAATTTTCGATATTAAATTATCATTTTGCTCATCGTTTGCAGTGTTGTTGTTGTTGTTGTCGCTGAACTTTTAGCAGTTAGAGTGGGGGATATAATAGTACCATATGTAATAGCAGTAGTAAAAGAAATAGTAGAGCTTCAACAGTTAGAGACAACAAAAGCAACTACAACAACAACAACAATAACTATACAACACTACAACAAAAGCATGTCGTGTCGTGCCGTGCCGCTTAATCATGTCAATGATTTATAACGCTTTCAAGGAGCGCTCCAAACTCAAAGTTGTCGACGGAACAGACGATGCCGTGGTGTGTGTGTGTGTGTGTGTGTGTGGAATGGTAAAATGACTTGGCAGACAAAGCACAGTTAGTACAAGTGCCCTTTAACGTGGGGGTTAGCTGCGTTCTATAGATCTGCGTTGGGCTTGGAGACTCTAACATAAGTTTTGCAGCTACTTATATGCCAAGCTAAAGAAAAACGAAATTTATCTCACGAAAAATGATTTGGCTCATTATCAAAGAAGAGCGAAGAGCCAAGCCAAAAATGCAGTGTTGGTTAGTGCGTCAGAGCAGCAGCGAGTGCGAAATGCTCTCAAGTGTTAGAGTGAAACAGACTGTGTATACGTGAAAATTAAGCCGCACATCGAACAAAGGCATAAATCAACAACAAAAACAGAAAAAATGATTTATTTTTTTCAAACACACGCATACACAAATACTCTTAAGGAATAATTTCTAAGGGTTGTTGTTGGTGTGATATGATTGCTTCTAATAAGAAAAGTGTGCAAAAGTGGATATCATTGAGTACTTCTTATAAGTAATGTGCGCCAACAACAACAACAACAAATGCCAGCATAATCAATTTGAGTGCCTTACGGACTAGAGAGAAATAGGTTGGAGAGGGCGGGGGAAGTTAAGCAGGTAAACAAGGCAAGCTCAACAATAATAAAGCAATCAAAAGTTGTTAGATGATGGTTCCAAGCAGTGGTGGGAGATTGGCAGATATTTTGTTGCCATAGCACATATTTGGTATATATACATATATGCCACATATGTTTTTGCCTCTATTGTGTGGCTGATGTGTATGAGTGTGGGAGTGTATGAGCGTATGAGTGTGTGGGTGTATAAGTGCGTTGGTATATGAGTGCATGGGTGTATAAGTGCTATATGCCATTATGAATAAGCTATTAGAGATGTGCGTTTAAAAATAGAAAAGCTGCGCTTAGAAATAAATAATTTGGTTAACCGCATTCGCACCAGTTTTAGGGTTCCAAGACTGCAAGCAAGCCATAGACTTTGAGTCCGCAACAAAAGCTCCCACAAAAACGTGTAAGATAACTATTAAGATCGTAGAACTTTGGTACCTTAATCAAAAAAAAAGGCCAAGGCAAGCTTCGAAAAATAAGTGAAAGATGAAGATCTTAGGATAGATGAAGACATTGTAGCACTTACTTATTACGCGTTTAAGTGCATGTGGAATGCAACTTTTATTTATACCCTGGTAGAGTGTAATGTGTGGGGTAGGATCAAAAAGTGGCAGGAGCGAATTTCTTATGCCCGCTCCTTTTGCGTGGAAGGCGGTAGGAGCAACTGCGAGCCATTCAAAAGTGAACTTTTTTTTCCAGTGGCCTGCGGGAAAGCAAAGTGTAATCAAGTCGACTTTCGTGAATCTCTGTCAAGAAAGGTAATCGCAATCTAAGTTTTAGAAGAATCTCGAGCAGCGCTGCGACATTAATTTCTGAGTCAAACTTGGAAAAAAACGCCGGAGCTCCGAACAACTTCCCGCAAAGTAAAAATAACTCTTATGTATATCTAAGTCTATCCCTTCCTAACGTATCGATCTGCTCTAGATCAGATCTTATGATCACGGAATTATTTCATAACAAGTAATTCAGATCTCTTCTCCCAAGTCGGGGGATTTGGGCTGATGGCAGCCCCTGTGGAAACCTCCGGTGGCAACAATGCTTCACGGATGGGTCCAAAACTGAGCAGGGTGCAGGTGTTGGAGTCGTTGGGCCCAACACCAGAATCTCTTTTGCAATGGGCATCTGGCCCAGCGTCTTTCAAGCAGAGATTCATGCTGTAGAGATCTGCGCCCATAGTATCCTTCGCAAGGGAACATCTGTATCCACTCAGATAGCCAAGCTGCTATTAGGGCATTATCATCATGGAGCATCTCCTCCAGGATGGTTAAAGAATGCCACAGTTACCTCCAACCCTGGTTGGTCCACAATCAAAACCATGGTAAGCAAATGGAGGAGAACATAGGAGATACTGGTTCTCCTTACTGGGGCTGCGTCAAGCAAAAGCGCTTGTCAAACCTCTGGATATGATCAAGACAAAAGGTCTTGGCAGAGCGGACTTAAAACTCCTGGTAGCATACCTATCTGGCCACCACACTGTTAGATACCATCTACAGAAAATTGGCCTATCGGACTCTTCAGAGGTCTGCACTCTGGACGATGAAACCACCAGACATATTCTCTGTAACTGCCCAGCGCTGGTATGGACAGAGCCTGTCACTTGGGAAAGGAACGGATTAGTCCCTTCCATCTTAGGTCAATACCAACAAAAGACCAACTGCTATTCATGCGGAAAGCGGAAAGTCTTTTGCCGTTATTTATGGTTATGGTACAAAAGATCTTCTGGTCGCAGTGCCCCACCTCTTTGTGAGGAACCCATACCGGGCAAAAAAAATGAAAAAATTTCTAAGTCTACATTCGGTTTAAGTGACTATAGCTTCTTCACAAATAGTTTTTCTGGATTTTGGGCAGTTTATCGTTTTTTGGGACTATAATTGAAACAGTTTTACCTATATGTATACTTAAAGTTTCCATCTGATTGCGATGAGAGGTATAATAGTAAAATTTAAATTAAAACCTAATGACTTAAATATTATGGCTGTAAGGCGAGAAATTTTCCCACAGTGGAACGGGGCACGTTATCGACAAGAATCAATCAAACTTGAGCTGCATGCCGATAATGCGTATATGTCTTATTAAAATCTGGTCACTCTAGCTCTTAGAGTTGCCAAGATGCTTTTGTACATACGGGCGCACAGTTAACCATGCCTATATCGACAGGGTTGTACCTGCTGCTATAGACTATACTTGTATATACTTTATAGGGCGTTTCACGCCCTAACTTAAAAAAATATACACTTACACAAAAATATTAAATCTTAAATTATATTCTGCTCAGTTTAGTAACCTTTTCGAACATTTTTCAAAATTAAAAATTTGTAGTTAGCTTTTTATAGAATAGAATTTAGCACCACGGTATTCTCTACCTGGCGTAAGAGGCCCCTAACAGAGAAATAGTCAGATGCAGGCATACTTACCATCCCATTGAGCCTGAGGCACATTTTTAACATCTTAAAGATCTTTCAAAGATCAGTGTATGCGATTGGTTACCGGGTCTGCAGACAACCGCCGGTGTAAAAGGAAAGTCCATAACTAACGAATATCCAACACAAATGCCGAAAACCTCACCTTTTTCAAATGCAAAAACATCAGCAACGAATGGGTCTCAGCGATTACATTATCCAGGATCGGAATGCCTGCAGACGAATGCTGAGATCGCATACCCACACCTCAGGAGGAGCATAAGCAAGTCCGAAAAGAGGTAAACAAGGGTTTGGGAGAAGAAGAAGAAATTATGATTTTTTTATTCTTGATTTGAATTTCTAAAATAAGGCTAAAAAAAATATTGAAATAAGACTTAAATTCTTCAAAAAAGAAAAAAAATGTTATTTCAAAAAAAATCCAAAATTCTTAAACTCAGACAAAAAGTTCTTAAAACACGATTAAGTTAACATAGAAATATCATCACTTTCGATTTTTAGCGTAATAAAATTCCAATCTTAGGGCATTTATGCAGCACCAAAAATCACAACCGTAATAGAACCAACTTCATATAAAAAAATTAGTTGCGGAATTTCGTATCAAAAGGCAGTGACCGCAGATACAAAAACAAAACTGTGTTATTCTATGATTTTACTGATGCTTTACCTAAGATGGCGCCCTTAGTTTCACTAGATGGCGCCAGCAGTAACCATAACTTTTAGATTTTAATAACTTGGTATTTAGAAGCTTGTTAATTATAAAAATATTGTTACAAAAAAAAAAAGGTTTAATAAAACTTTAAAAAAAAAAAGTATAATGCATCTTTCTTTAATAATAACTTTGTATTTATAAGCTTATTCATAGGAAAAATATTGTTACAAAGAAAAATGTATACAAATTTTTAAATATATTTTAAAATGCATTTTCCACTATTTGTTAAAAAATTTATGAAAATAATTTTTGCTGATTTTTATAATCCTATTTCAAGATTGTTCAAAATTTGAAATTAAAATTTTTGTCACGGTTTTAGATTTTTTCCCGGCTTATTTCAGTCTTAAACATTCTTAGCTTTAACATTTTTCCGTCACAACAATTTTTTCTTAAAATGAGCCAAAAACAAATTGATTCAAGATTAAGATTTTGGTTATGATTAAGGATTTTTTCCCAGCCTATTTTAAGATTTAAATTCATATTTTCATTTTTTTTCGGTTTTTGAAATAAACGTAACTAACTCTTAAATCAATACTTTTTAGGCTTAATTAAAAAATGTTATTTCAAAAACGGCATTCTTGAACTGACTACAAAAAAAGCTCTTATCATGATTCTAGGACTAAAAATATTGAATCCACATCGTTTTTTTTATCAGTGCACAATGGGCCCGCGTGGCCAGATTTTGGCCAAAAACCCTCCTGATGAAAATTAAAATTTGGACAAAATGACAATTTAATATTATTTTACACATATTAAGGTATCCTGTGCAGAAAAAATTGTTTGGTTTTTTTAAATTTTTTCCAATTTTGATCTGGATTATCTACATCTCCAAAAAATCGGAAGAGGCTCAAACCTCTCAGAAAAATAGTTCAATCGTTTTGGAAAACGTGTGTAAAATTTCATCACTCTAAAAAAATGATTATGGAAATGACAGGGTTTTGGCCAAAATATGAAAATCTGGGCCCACAGTGCAGTGTATGAAATATTTAGCAAAAATTTATTTACGTAACTTCTTACTTTTGATGACTTATCCCAGCTCTCAGGAAAGAGTCCGAAATGCTTTTCGAGGTTTATTGAGGCCACCGGATGGCTGTAAAGTAGAATATCGTGAGGACCCTTTTTAGTGGGGTAGGGTGGAGTAAAGCCCACCTGCGGTATCACAATGGGCCAATTTTTATCTTGCCTAAGTGAGTTGGGACGTCACGTCCTAACTGCCGCCTTAACCTAACCTAACTTCTTACTTTAACAATATGCTATTAAAAATAAAACTAAACATCGTTTAGTTTAAGCTCATCTTATAGTTTTTAATTATACCATTTTTTTTTACACTTTTAAGCAATTTGTCACTGGCACCCAATAAATATGCCTTAGAAAAATGTTTGTATTTTTTTGGTTAGGTTTTTAGTTCCATCCAAGCATTGTTCTTGTTACAATCATAATCCTCCCCAGCTTTGTGCTTTTGATTTTTTTCCCATAATCCCTTGAAAATATTTACTTAACTACTACATACATATTTCCATTCAATAATTCTTTATTTCTTTTATACTCTTAGCTTCTGCCACTTACTTGCTTATAATAATAACGCGGGCTAGCCCAATTCAGCGTTCCCTCTATCTTTCAATTTAAGAAAAAATTAATTTATTACATCAATATTTATGTTTCACTTAAATTATAATGCGTGAATGCAGCCAGCCCCTGTCTAAACTTTTAGCATTTTCCGCTCGTTTTTTTTTTTCAACATTTCTCTTTTCTTTTTCACTGCCTTCCTTCACTTTTCAATTATTATTCTACGTTTTTTTTTTGTCGGGGTTTGCCCGCCACAAAGCAAACAAATTTTGCCATCTACAAGTTTCGGTTTTTTGGGTATACCAAAATCATCAGCCATAATAAATATTAAAAATGGCGCAAAAAGTCAAATATTAGTGGCTGCTGCAGTGGGCGGGGGGAGTACGCGCTGAAGCAGTGTTGTGCAGCTCGAAGAAAACTTTTCTAATAAAATAGTGGGCCAGTTATGGCTGTTGGGATTGCAAAAGCAATTGCAATTGTAGAACTTTTGGCATATTCAAAAACCATTTGCCTATCAAAAAGTGTTTCAACAAATATTGACAGACAGAGCGCGGCGAGAAAGAGAACGCTTTAGCGAGTTATAGAGTGTATGAGCTAGATAAAAAAAAAACTGGGCTGGGCGCCCATAATTAACAGCTAATATTGCATAGCGGGTAAAAGTTTTTTAGAGCCTATGTAGCGGCATATTATTTATTTCTATTTTTCTATTTTATGCTATTTGAGCACAACTTGCTGTAAAAATTGGTGTGCGCCCAAAAAAGGGACTGGTTACTGTTTAATAAGCTCACAGTTTTTGTTTGTGTTTTTCAACACTGTAAACAGGCAGCAAAGCAGTTCAAGCGTCTCTCATATGAGTAGAGAGCCAACGGAATAAGTCAAACAGGCGCAAATACACACTAATATATATTAAGGCATATGCATCGACACACACGCTCACATACTTACTATATATTTGTATATTGTAGCTACTTATGTATATATGTATAAGCAAGCACTTGAGCTTTTTGCTTTGCACGCTCTTCTACACTGACTTTTTGCTCATTTTTTGGTGTCAATGAACAGTTTTAACATATTAGCAAAGTTTCTTAAAGTACACATAAATATGTTTGATGTGTGTGCAAGCGGAAGTGGATATGGAAGTTGGCTAGGGGGGGAGCAGTAGAAGGTCGGGGAGTCTAAGTATGGCAGCAAGTAGCTGCTTAGTTTGTATGGGGCCATGTTAAGGGTTAAGGGGTTATGGCACCAGCAACAGCAAATTATGCAAGATTCTGAGTTTGATGAGTCTGGGGAATGAGCATTGGCTTGTTTATCAAAGGCTTCAGCAGGTTTTATTTGCAAGCAGCTGCTTATTACAAGGCACAGTGGAGAGTTAAACTAAAAAAGCTTTAAAGCGTAGCCTTAAAAGCTGAAGTTAGCTAAGAGCATAGTATGGGGTAACCAGATAAGAACGATTGAAAAATACAAATTTTTTTTAAATTTATTCTGGATTTATTTTGAAGGCGAAACTTTGCACAATATTCCCAGTACCCCCTATCCGCCAAGTCGACATTCCTTCACCTCCTAGACATACAGTGATCAATATAGCTTATCAGCGAAAGAAAATCGTCATCTTCTTAAATTTGACGTTTGGAAATATTTGACATAGATACATATATGTAAAGGGTCATGAATCTTGAGGTTTTTTTTTCAATAGGGTTGTACAAGAATGTACACCTTAAGAGCAGGCAATGTTATTGTACTGCCGCACTCGATGATCTGGCGCACTACAGTACGCGTTGTATGTTGGTTTGGTACTGATCCCCACCCATGCGAGTGGTGGTTTATTCAAATTAATCTCTTATTTTTAAGTTACATAATAAACGCTGTGTTGTAAGCAGCAGCGTACTTAAAACTAGGTATATAAACTGTATATAAGAATGTCAAGTGCGCCGGCTTTATGGGAGCACAAGTGATATATGACCTAGGATACATTATCGAATGCTCAACAGTCGCATTCCAATGCAGGCCGCTTATCCCTTGTTAATTTATGTGCCACATACACGATCCCAAGCATGTCCCCCACAACGACTTCTGTCGGAGCTGCGGAGATGAGGAGGAGATAGAAAGCATCCAACACCTGCTGTGTGACTGCCCTGCACTTCTTAGAAAACGCACCCAGTAACCAGATAACTTGGGCAAACCCTTCTTTGAAGACCTGGGCAGTCTGGCAGACTTGCCCATAGCGGACCTGGCTCTTTTTATTGAATCCTCGAAATGGTTCAATTAAACAGGATACAGAAACAGATTAAGCACGTAAGAACTTACTCTTCCCCTCCCCTCTCACTATCACCCTTATTTATAACCTTCTCTCTTCTTCTTAATTAGGCATCACAATGGGCCGTAAGGCCTCCGGGTGATCTCGGCCTTGTGCCGAGCAGCCTACACAACCTAACCTAACCTACACGATCCAAACATATGCAGGCCACTTGAGGCCTACACAGCAAGAATAGTCATAAACCATCTCTATAATGCGCGCTGCAAAGGTTCCGATGTGACGTCTTATGTTCATGTCTAAACAAGGGTTCTTTTGATAAATCACGCGTGAGTTGCCATGTGTTTTTTATTCAGTTTTCATTGCCAATTCAGCATGGAAAGACTTACACCCGAACAACGTTTACAAATCGTACAATTATATATCGAAAATTCGCTTTCTGTAAAGAATGTTTTTCGTGCGCTTAGGCCATTTTATGGAACCAATTCGGTGAACAATTAATTTCACGCTCCGGACCTGTAAATTGGCCACCAAGATCGTGTGATACCACATCGTTCGACTTTTTCCTTTGAGGCTACGTGAAGTCTAAAGTGTTTGTGGATACGCCAGCTACGATTACAGCAATACCCGTGTTATTATGCTCGAACGCGTCATCGAAAATTGGAACCTTCGCAAGGATGAGCTACGGTGCAGTTGCGGCCAACATTTGAAAGGGATTATCTTTAAAAAGTGTATGGCAAGAATAGTTCTTTCTATTGATAGTAAAGATTTTCCGATTCATTTGAAATTTTTGTGTTTTTTTGCATTTAAAAAATAAACCTCAAGATTGCTGACCCTATGTGCCAAGTTTGCTCAGAAAACACCTTAGCAAGATGAGCATCACGGATTGCAGCATCGATGATTTTTTTTTGTGACGCAAACTCATCTGTCTGTTCTCCCATCCATTGAACGAATAAGCGACGCAGATAATGGTCCGTGTGCCTAATTGTTACGTCATTTCCCGGTGACTCGTCGACACTGGCCTCAACTACGCTTTTTTTTCACAGAACGACCATTATCATAGTACGTCAGTACCACTTTTACATATTGTTCCGTTGATAAACGATCCATGACTAAAATTAAATGTTTTTGAAGTTGACATAAGTTGAAGAGCATCCACTTTGGACGGTTATGTTCCGAATTATAAGTGTTTAACAACCAAATCAACAGATGTCACACCCTATATTTGCTAGTTTGGCCATTTCTTCCACCATCTTCTATCGATCTCTGCCTGATTGAAGGCTAAAGTTCTAAGAGTAAGAGTGTGAACCCAAGCTCATTGCTTACATTGATAGCTTCAGCAGCATAGGTAGGTAGGTAGGTAGAAGTGGTTTTCTTCCGACACACCTAGGCCTGCAAAAGGCCCGTTGTGATGCCACTTGAGCAAGTCCTTACTCTCTTGTATCCTCTCTAAACCAACCTGTCGATTTGATGAGCGAATTAATCTTATTTATTCTGATTCCAGCGAATTCAGCAACATTCCCAATAGTTTCGGAACCCAGTGTGTTCAGTCTCCTCCTGCATAGTGCCATGCATCCACACAGGATATGCTCCACTGTTTCCTCTTCTTCTACCTCCTGACAGCTTCTAAAGTAGTCGAAATAAGGCACTCCCAATCTATTGGCGTGCTTACCAATAAGACAGTGTGTAGTAAGAGCCCCTATCGTAGCTCTTATGTCAAGTCTGTTAAGTTTTAAAAGTTGCTTGGTTCTTTTCAAGCTCCATTGCGGCCAAGTTTTCCGACTAATAAGACAGGTTCCGGTTTGTTCCCATCTATAGTTCGCATCATTAATGATATTCTTATCTATTAATAATTTGCACGTCGCCAGCGGCATAGGTATCAAGGCCTTGTTTGGCTGAAGTGTACCCCGTCTAGCTAGTTCATCTGAATCTTAATGGTGAAGAATTTTGTAGCATATAGTCAAAGCTCATAACATTCCATCACTGTTTTGGATGTGAGCCTTACTGCAGCGTGAGATGACGTCACAGAAACTGACCTAAGTCTAGAACTCAGAAATCGGGGCTTATTTGGTTAACAGTAAGTAGGAAGTTAGAACGCCCCCCAATAACACGATCTTGTAGACTGCATAAAGAGACTATGACTGCTCTTCGCTTTTGTAAAGCGTATTTTTGTCCTCAGCTGTCCATTGAAATTTATTTTTCTACTCTTTATAGAGCTTACTCACTTGCTCTCTCTCTCTCATAAGCATTGCCAATTGTCTCTGCTACTTATTGTCTTTGGTGACTTTTACTTTCCGTTGTTCGCGTTTTTTCGCTGCTTCGCTCTCTCTCTCTGTCGTTGTCTTCACTTCTTCTGCTTCGTTTACAAACGAAGGCAAATAACCCGCTGGGAATAATATTTTCATTTTTCGACACAATAACAAATGACGACAATGGCAAACCTCAAACCTTTTCAACGCTTACCTACACTGTTTTTTATAAGCGCTCCCTGCCGCTCCACCGTGCAGCCAGAAGTACAGTTTCCCTTGTAGCATTTGCATTGCTGCGAAGCGGAAAAATTTGCCAACCATTGTCTTTAAGTAGAAAATTCAATTTGTATTTTGACTACTGTTCATTGCCGAAAAGTATGCAACGTTTTTTTTTTGTTTTATTTTTTCGCTGTTTGCCCAACGCATTTTGAAGGGGTGTCACACTGAGGCGCACCAGGGGCTATTGCATTTTTAATATGCAGAGTAGACTCGAAACACTGCGACTACAAAAGGCGCCAGTGTTGCCCTCGCTCCATCTCCATATAAACAAAACAAATAAAGTCGCAAATCTTGCAAGTTACCAAAAATATTTGCCCGCTCTAGTTTGTTTATAGAGAGTAAGAGAAAACGTCGTTTGGATTTCTGTTAATTTGAAATTCAAATTGATTTTGACTGCTTTCGGATGGCTTTGCAACCCTGCCATATACCACTAATATTTGTTTGCTTTTCGTTAAGCGCCCCAAAATTTTTTTTTTTTTTTGCTACCCTAATATATTTACTTATGACTTTTGTGCAAATTAATTGGTGTAAAATGCAATTAGCATGCAGTGTGGCAACCCTATACAAGCTTTAATTAACCCGCTTTGTCATAAACAACAAAAAGAAGATGAACCCCCAATTGTGACTGCTGCTGTCTTGGGTTAAGACACTGCCAGGGCTACATAACAAAAATAGTTTATGAACTATTTATGCACTTGTGCTTTAGACCTAAGGTCAATGTTGTCAACCAGCGACATTTTACCCAACTAACCAAAAGTTTTTGCTGCATAACCTTAGGGACACTGCGCATAACTTCGATGTCTTCGACATGCAACGACATGCAGGACGGTTAAAGGACATTAGAGGACGAGACAACAAAGAATAGATACAGCGCACAAAACAAAACAAAAGCGCTGCAAAAGCGCATTAAGTAGCAGCTGAAAAAAAAAGAGAGAAGATAAAGTGTGCTTTAAAGTGACGAAGACTCTATGCTCTATGTAGATACGTAAGACTAATTTGTATTTTTCGGATAAAGTTAAACAACTTTAGCATGAAGAAATTTGGCATACATAATTAAACAACAAAATATATATATATGTTTACATGATTTCCTTTATCTCCTATTGGAGCATAGAGCGTCTTTAATTGCCATCTTCCACCGAACTCGATTTTGGGCTATCTTTCTTAGTTCGTTCCAGCTTAACAGCTTAAAGATTTCATTTCAGATTCCTTAGATCTTCTCCAGTTGGTACGTGGTCTTTCAACTCTGCGCCCTGCTTGCTGAAA
This sequence comes from Chymomyza costata, assembly GCA_018150985.1. Taxonomy (NCBI): domain Eukaryota; kingdom Metazoa; phylum Arthropoda; class Insecta; order Diptera; family Drosophilidae; genus Chymomyza; species Chymomyza costata. The sequence continues at coordinate 21,097,121 of JAECWU010000127.1, read as the reverse complement.
GGGATTCCAGCAACAAAATAGGGATAACATAAATTTGGTCACGATATTTAAAAAAAATTCCAAAAAATTATTTAGCATATATTTTTGTTTTCATAATAGTCTACACATTTGTGTGAAGTTTGAACAAAATTGTTGCACTATTTAATATAGCTATCATACAAAAATTGAACCAGCACCTTGTAAAATTCTTACAAAAATTGAACCAGCGCAACCTTTTTTCAGTGGAACACGAATAATGGACCTGCGTGATCTTCTTATTGTTGCAACTGCGCTTTACGCCGAAAAACTTGCTTAAGCTGCCACGTAGAAGTTAGCAAGATAATTCGGGAGATTGGGCTTATCGGTTCCCGAATCGAGGACGATTATTTTTGTAAGCATAGCTTATCTTTTGTCATGGTGTCTACTTCATTTTAGGCTCGCACAAATCTAAGACAGCCATCAATCTCACCGAAAAAAACTAAAAGGTTATCTTAACAAACGCCTGAATTTTTTAAATAAGGATTATTCCTAAGAACATTTGCATTTTAATTCATTTTTTTAAATTATAACTTTAGTTTTTGCGGGGTTTTGTATACTTGTCTAGCACCTTCACCCAGAATTGGAAGCTTCTTACTACACTAACATTTTTTTCCAGTGACAAGTAGTTAAAACGCTGCATGCTAACAAAATCCACCAAAAAGTGTATATACTCGTTTTTTTTTTTTGTAGTGTATAAGATGCAGTCATAGACATTTTACTAGTAGCCCAACTGTTGCGGGTGGTTGGGAGCGTGGTTCAAAAACTTGGAAGCTTGGCTTGTCTTAAAGTTTGCAATACTTGTGGGAACACTTGATCATAAGTTGCAAATTTTTTCACTGATTTATTTTTTTTCTTTATGCGCATATTCGCTTCAGTTTTTTTTTTTTTTGTATTTTGCTGTACACTCTTTTGTTGCAAAGTTGTAAGAGCAGCGCACAGTGGTCAAGTTTTTGTATTTCATTTGGTATTTATTTTTGTTAAATCAAATCATTAAATGTATGATATCTAAAAAAATCTAGGCATGTACGTTATCTCACCAGAGAGCATTGTTACCATAAATCCCAACAAAATACTAGAGTATATGAAGGCAATTGGACTTTTGGGAGAGCTCTAAGCCGTGGTACAATAGATCCACTTGGGTCGCAGTACATATTACACCCTGCATTAAATACCACAAAGTTTTTACTACAGTCACAATTTTTTTGAACTTTTAAAATTGCTCACTAAAATTTATTTTGCAAAAGTTTTCGGGATCATCAAAAAAGTCTAACACCAAAAGGGTGTAGGGGTTTGAGTCCACTCATCTTGAATTCGCTCAGAAAACCTTGTAACGCAAAAACGTTTGAAATAAAATTCTGGGGTTTTTTTTTTTAAATGGAAGCTATACTCAGAAGTTTATGTCTTGGGTGGTAGATGGCGCCAAAGATGCCAAAAATCAGTTTTTCTTTATTTTAGTCAGCTCCTTGCCTTTTTTTAGGTATTATGAGTATGGGAAAATTATAAGTCTCAAAATAATGCATAAAACTATGCACTTTGCTCATAGTTTTTTTTCATACAACAGATTCAACTCGAAATCGATAAGTCGTACAAAAAATCTTTTAAAATAAAAAAAAGTTTAAAGTTGAATGCCTCGTTTTTTTTCCTAATGGAAGGCATACTCAGAAATTCATATTTTGAGTGGTAGAGTGCCCCAAAGTAGCTAAAAAGCAGTTTTCCATAATTTCAGCCATCAGATAAGTAAGCACGAAAATTGGTTTAATAAAAATATATACATACAAGAAAAAAAAGGTCCCAAAGCATACATGAGATATAAGCTATGAAAAAAATGAAATTTTGACAAAAATTAAAAAAAAAACATACTTTAGATAAGTTGCAGCTAGATCGCTTACTATGCCCACTGTGCAGCATCTTGCATTGCCGTTGCATACTTTCAGACTTGCTACAAAAATGTATGTAAATAGCTTGAGCTTTGAACTTTTAATGCTTGTTTTTGTGCTGGTGTGTGTGTGTGTGTATCTATGCGTGCTTGCATCTATCTCAACGCATGGTTTGATGTGTTGCTAAGTTTATACCTGTGGCTAGTTGCACACAGCATGCAGTTCATTGAGAGTTGAGTTATATGCAAGTGCCTGCCTTTTGCACTGCTTCTTTTTACAAAAATCAATTCCCCTCAGTGGCATTTAGCAAGACATAAAACTTAAACTTGCCACATATTAAGTACTACATACGCACACACAAACGACACACCGCTGATATGCCACAAAATTTGTTGCTCTCAAGTTGTTTTTGTTGTCGTTGTCTAAAAACAAACACACCTTCGGGTGCTTTTTTGGGCCAAAAAAGGAGCAAAAAACCAAACTGTGCTTAAGGTAAGTGGGAATTGGTTGTAAGAGATAAAAGTTAGTTTTTTGTACACTTCAAATGCATGCAACGCATGCCGCCTGCTGACTGTCATGTGTCTTCTTCAGCCAGACAACGTACACACACATAGCTTTGGCAGTGTATCTGTGTGAATCGTGTGAATTATTAAAATCTAATAAACCACAAGATTTTATGTTACAAAACTCGTACGTACCCTTACTGCTGGTATATACTGCGTCCCCCCAAAGCCAACTCGCTGCTTACTTTACTTTATCGTTTCCTTGAACGTCGTCATCGTTGTCGACATCGTCTTCTTGCAGCCAAAAGTTTTTGTGGTTTTCTTTGGTTACGCTATTGAACCTTAAATTAAGTTTGAACATAACTTCCGTACTGCTCTTCCGCTTACCTACACACACACACACACACAGATACACACTCACATACACCCACATATGGCCTGCTGCCTTGTCTTGTTTACATAGGTAAGTTTAATTTTCCTGTAGCATACTTTTCGGCGCATGCATGAAACATGTGCGTTGTGGCATGTCTTTGTATCAGTAGCTATGTGTGTGTGTTGGTGTGTATTTGTTCATAAATTTTCTTAATGTTTAAGTGTGAAAATCTTTGCCGTTCGATGGTGCTTTTCACACTTTTGCCACTTGTTGGCATTGCCTTTGCCTTTACCTTTAGCTTGGGCCCCGACTTTTGCCCGTTGAAATCAAGCGGCAATGTGTAAACTTTCAATAGGTTCGTTAAAATTTTATGATTTTCCTGTACCCAAGTGTGGGCGTTTATGTCGGTGTGTGTGCGCGTGTGTGTGGTGTTAAAAAAAAATAAACCAAAAAATAAAAGCCAGCCACAAACGAGGGCCGACAAACGTGTTGAAAATTGTTGAGCTACTTCCGCTTTGGCGTGCTCTACCTTCCGCTTTATGAAGTAATACCCTGAAACTATAGATTTAAGAGTGTTGTAGATTTTTGACTTGCATTGATTTTGGGATTGGTTTCCGAATCGTAATTTTTGGTATTTTTGGTGCCTTCAGCTGGGACGCTATCGTGCTTGTTTTTTTCAGGCAGAAATGCAGAACTGCCCGACCAACAAGGAGAGCAACACGTACAACGATGCAGAAGTGCCAGACAAAGTAAGCAGCACAAGTCAGCTGCTTTTTTAAGAAAAATCACATTTAAAAGCATTGTAGGTTAAGTTGTAAATACTCGTCAGTTTAATAAATATTTGCTGATTTTAAAGAAATAATTAAAAACAAAAAAATGGTTGTACATACTTTGACTCAGTTTTTTGCAACTGTTTAAAATTTTGCTTGCAAATTAATTTTTATCTATTCCCTTTGCCCGTAAGAGAATTTCTTAAATTTCGAACCAGCCCCACAGCTAATAAGCTGCCACAAAATTTCATGGCAAATTTAGCTCGTAGACAAAAAAATTTGTCTATTTTTAGAGCCGTGCTCCGGAAAACGAATAAAACAAACCGAACACTTTTTGGCGTGCTCCGGAAAACGAATTTTTTTCTCTTTTTATTTTCAATAAGTTCGTATATATCTCCTATTTTTCCGATAAGTTCTCTGTGGCATTTTTTTTGTATGCATTTAAATTTCATTAAAATATTGCTAGTTCTTTATTACTCTTTATATTAAATAAAGTTACAAAAAATATTACTTTAGCAGCAATATCTATTGAAATTAAATACGACTAAGCTATTTTTGTTAGAAGGGAAATTTTCTTTGTGTAACGCGGCAACCCTGTCGCACTAATCGTCATGTGTTCGTGTACATACGCAGACACCAAATTCGTTTTGGCTGTGCATGCTACATTTTGGGTTGAGGCAGAACAAAAATAATTGTCAATAAAAATATAATTTTAAGTTGTCATAAATATAATCTAAGAATATCAGAGAATATTTAAAAAATTATTCCAGCATGAAATGCGTATTTTTTTTAAACCTATTTTGCCGATTTGTTGGATTCCTCTTGCAATTCGGTTTTAAATTCGGTTTGGTGAAATTGGGAGCACCAAACATTCGGTAACAAAACGTTTTCCGAACATTCCCAAGTGCCCCCTGCAAACCCATATCCCTCAACCTCAGCTCAACGTCCGGATACAAAACATAGCGCATCCATTGTTTATGGAATAAGCCCAGTGCAGTGTATTTCGCAGTCGACATTGCCTCTAATGATTATGTATTTATTTTTTGCAAAACTTTTAAAGTTCAGCGCTTCTTGTTTTTGCTTATGTTATTTAAAAAGTTTTTTTTTTTTATGGCGCTTTTATTGTTATTTATAGAATATTTATGAGCTTCTTAGATGTTGTATAATGGCTTTCTGATATTGAAAAGTTAAGGGAAGCTTTGAAGCAATGCATTTTTTGTATCTTTGAAACATTCCGATAAGCAATAATGTAAAAAAAAATTTAATTTCATTTGGTGGGCTGTTTATAGTACGGACATGACAGCTATTATATCCCTATACACTGGGCCGTATAGAGAAAATCCGAGCCTGGGGGGAAAATGTACCGGCCCCTCTATTACACCTTTAGCTTGAATCATTTTGTTTTGTAAGTACGACAGTAATTACACCGGGCCCCTGAGAAAACTCGGGGCCCGTGGGGAATCCCCCGTTTCCCTCCTCTCGACGGGCCAGCCTATTCATATATATATTCATATATATTTGTGAGCTTTGAGAAACAGGTGCTCCGAAAAGAGAACAGACGGACATGGCTAAACCAATTAGTTATCCATCTAAATACTTTTGTATAGTTCTGTACTTTATGGGATCTTACTCGTTTTCTTCCAGGCTTCTAAGTGTTCTGCCAGGTTCTACGTATCCTTTCTTTAGATGGGATTGACGAAATACCTGTAACTCAGCTTTTTTTAAAACTATATACTTCATTTTAAACAATTGGGAAGTTTTAAATGCTACTTTTTCTATATTTTTTCTTTTATCTCGAATTAATATTTTTGAAAGAATATTTTTTTAACTCTAATTAATATTTTATTTTTGCACTTTGATCAAGGGGATTACAAATTTTGTAATTCTGTTTGTCACATCCCCTCAATCGATTAGTGCTAAAAATATTTTTCCTTTTTGGATATACACGTATTAATGCCTAATCCACTAAATATAGAAAATATCTTAATTTAGATATCGCAAGTCTAGCTAGATATAGGTTTGGAATGTCTCGTCTGCAACCGACCCACTTGCTTTCCATTTTTTTGGGATATTTTTTTTTTTTTTTAATTTTAAACTGCTTGGCTGCAAGAAGAAAATTCTCTCACATTGCAGTCTTATACTTCCTGGCTCGTTCTTTAACTCTCTCATTCTTCTTCTTTTTGTCGTTGCAGCAACTGGCTAGCTGAGTATGCCTTCAAGCAAAAGTCAAGTCAACAGCTGATGTCTTCATATGCATCTTCTTTCTTGTAGTTAGTTTAGCTAAAAAAAAAGAAGCAAGTATACAACCCAGCAGACCAAGTTTACGTCAACTTGATGGTCTACTATAGTTAAGGTCTTAGCGGAAACTTGCTATTATATTATACTTTTATTTTATTAATTATTAGTTAGTAAATTTACTTATTGTCTGAAGACAGATTCTAACTAAAATGTGAAAAAAAAATGTTATAAGCAGCGTACTATTGGCACAGATTGTCAAATTTTGGTCAAAAGACAGGCACTTGCATTTTTTTTCTGGAAACCTTGTAGTACTTTTCGAAGATTAAATGTCATCTTTAAAAGGTTTGACTCGGTTCACATTTTTTGTGATAAAAACAATACCTAAATTGGAAAACGTTAGTGAAAGTGAAATAAAATAAATCGGATACAGTAGTGATAAAACAATACGCCAAAAAAAAGTTACACGATTTTTGATTTAGTACCTACAGTAAACGAAAAGTTTGGTAAAAAATACTTAGTTGTTGAAACTTTCAGTGATTGTTTGGGATCCTGTTTTAAGTCTAACCGAGGTTTCGTACTCAGGGGGAGCGTGAAGTTACCCTTCCCTGCCAATATGAAATTAGTGCGGTTTTTGCCTGATCTCTGTTTTGCTATAAAACTTAGAGTCAGGGTTTTTAAATACTAATAAAATTTGTAGTTAAATTGTCTATGAATTAAAACTTTAATTAAGGTCAAAGGACAATTGGCTCAAGCACAAAGATGGTTTAAATTTAAAAATGTTGAAACCGTTTTTGGTGTTTTTCGAAAATTCTGCTTCTACCGTAAAATTGGGTGACATTTACGCAATGATATCCCGATACTCTTTTGAAGTAATTGAAATAATCTACAAATTGAGTCTTCTATCGCATTTCTACGATAAACAGTTACCGAGAAATCATGAATACCTATGTTTTAAAAAAAAGTAAAATTTTTTTTTTTGGTTTGCTCTATTATGTAACTAATTCATATAATATGTCTCATATTCAAAGTAATTTTGTTCATATATTAAAAATTTTTTTCGTGGTATTTAGATCAAAACATGACTATCAAGTAAATACAAGAATATTTTTTTTCACAAAATGATGAATATAAATATCTTTTTATATAAGATAAATCTGGAAAAATAACTTTAATAGGAAACTAGCAAAAATGCACATAAGACAATAGAATACAATAATTTTTGGCAAAGGATAATTAAATTATTTGATTTAAATCGTATTTTTGAAATTATATTGGGGATACATTGGCTAAAATCTGACGATAAATCAAATATTCGTTAAAGCTATTATGGTATACTTTTGTGTGATTGCTATAGAGTACAAAAAAAATGTATATATTTTTCGGTATAGTTTTATGTTTTTAATTCACTTTATGTTTTATCCTCTAAAAAGATATTGGAACTTCATTTTTAGTTTTTAGCTCGAAAACGAACATGCTACGGCGTACTCACAAAGATCTCTCTATTTGGTCTGTTGGGTAGCAAACGCCACAGAATTGACTTGATGCATGTGCGTATGAGTGTGTCCGTGTGAGTCCGTGTGTGTGTGTGTGTGTGCAGGTAAAAGTAACAGCAGCAGCTGTCAAAATGACAGTTAAAAAAACAACGCCATGTACGCAACATTTGATAAACTTTTCAAACTCATGGTTGTACTGACTTTTGGTTACTTTTGGCAAAAGATTTGCGCAGCCGACAAATGTCTAAGGCAACAACAAGAAACTGACTTTACCAACTGACGAACTGACAGACCCTTCACATATGCAACACATTTCTGGACAGAAAGCTGAAAAAAAAAAGTGCATAAGTTTGGTTGCAAACATAACAAAAAGCGGCATCGGTTGCAACAGCAGCAGCAGTAGCAAAACTTCTTGCAACTTGTTAACTTGCAGTGAAGCTCCCTAATGTGACCCAACATACACCTTATTAAACTAATAATAATAATGTGCTAATGGTGAAAACAGTGCTGCGTAACCTGGGTGCTTCCTTCGTGGCCTAAACGGGTTACATCGTGGATAGAGATTCTATGCGCGCAGAATGGACATGTCTGACTTACTCAGTTGTTGCCCAAGTCTGAAATACAAAAGTACCTTATCAAAATTGTAAGGGAATTTTTGAGCATTAGGGGAATTTTCTTAATTTTTATAGGACTTACAGGAGCTGAGCAGTTCCTTGACCAGCCTATCTTAACTATATGCTTCTGGTGCAATACTCGTTCAAGTTCTCTATAAGCAGGCTCTAGTGACACATCCGAACTTCCAAACTCCTGCGATTCCACAAGAGCAGGACTAGGATGGTGACAGGAGTTGTTAAGGTGCACTGCGCCTACTGGCTGAGAGGATGCATGTTCCTCACAAGCACCTTTGTCGCAGCTATGGGAATGAGAGGGAGATGAAAAGTATTCAACACCTGTTGTGCGACTGCCATGCACTTCTTAGGAAGCGTACCCAATATCTGGGAAAATCCTTCTTTGAAAACGTGGACAGTCTGCCTTTAACGGACCTAGCTGTAACCGAATCCTCAAAATGGTTCAGCAAGTAGAATAATTAAGCGGAATTTAGGGCGCCCACGCTAATTTTCCTCCCCCACACTCAGAGCTTATATTCTCTTCACCCTACCATTCCTTTCTCTTTTCTGGTTTATGGGCATTACAATAGAACGTAGTAGTAATGGAGAAAACATCGATGTTATATCGATGCATCGATGTATCGGAGTTTGAAATATCTTTATATCGATGTTGGCAGAGATGTGTCTCCAGCACTTCTGCACTCATCAAATGGGTGTTTAGTAGTGCTGGAGAAACATCTCTGTTGGCCAACATCGATGTATAGATATTTTAAACTTCGATACATCGATGCATCGATATAACATCGATGTTTTCTCCAGCACTAGAACGTAGGTCTCCGGATGATCTTGACCTTGTGCCAAGCAGCCTAACTAAGCTTACCTAACCTTCTAGTACTGGACACTGCGTTGCCCGATCTACTCAGATATTCCTTTAGTCCAAAATTCAAAAGTCAAAAGTCTAAGGAAGTTCTTTTTAGGGAGACTGTCGATTCTATTTCAAGTTATCTGAATCTCAATTCTTTTGTTTGTATTTATAAGAGTTGTAGGGATTCTGTCCGGTAAGACATTTTGCATCATCATCTTTCGCTAGCTTGTCTGTATTTGTTTTGTTCAAGGTGTACTATGTGTGGACAGGGATACTTCTATGGGTGTCCCAAAATGTTGAATTTTGGTTATAGTTTTCAAAAGCACTTTCGAGTTTATTTTAGTTCTAGCCATTGGACTATTATGGGCTAACTTTCTGATGTCTCTGTTATGGTATTTACTGACTAGGTTAGCTATCGGTCTCACTGGAAGATTTAACAATGGTTCTGTGAATGCCAAGTGACGGGGTTTTGCGACCCCAATAAGGGGTTTCTCACCACCATATCTCGAAAACCATCTAAGGGTCAATTTATTAGATTTTTCCAAAACGGTAAGCGGTGGCCATGGTTTCTGATACCTTAGAATTCGCTGGTGTATGTTTTTTCAGAGTCTCTAATAGTCGCGTTCTTGGTCTTGCGATACCAAAGACCCGCTCATATAGCAGTAGTTGGTACCTTGGTACCTTTAATAGGATGTATTCTCCTCTAACGGAGATGTGCGTTTTCTGCTCAGAATACTTGTAGAAATGAAGTTCTTTATAAAACGGTTTACAAAAGAGTGGACATTTTCCAGCGTTTCTTAGAAGATCTCTGTCTATTGCTCTTAATTGGAGCTTTACGCCGGTGCTGAGATCTTTCAGCTCTAACTTCACTTGCTCCCCATGCGATTGCGTCATTAAGGAGCAACGGTCTAGTGACCATCATGCATAGCAAACGGATGTTCTAAGGCAAAGCTCCCCAAAGAATTGTCGGCTGCTCTTTTGGATGCACATAATGCACTGATGCATTTATTTGGAAAATGTTATACATTAGAGATTAAGTTAAGCTTGCAGTCAATTGTGATTCCTTAGTACTTGACTACCCTACTCGTCTCAATAGGACAGCTTCTGAAAAAGTCCCTGCTCGTTTCAATGGGATAGCTTCTGGATGGAATTGTCACATATTTAATATATTTTTTTAGCAAAGCTTCTGAAAAGTCCCTGCTCGTCTCAATGAGTTAGCTTCTGGAAGGAATTGTTGCATTTTTAATATTTTGAATATTCGCGTTAATGCTTCCGCTAGCCCTTTTATTGTCTGCAGCTTAAGCCCTACTTCCTTAATCATAGTATTTAGTCCTCTTGCTACTATGTTCTCTTTTCTGATGCTATGAGTACAATGCCGTCGGCGTACCCTAGTCCTTACATTTCCTCATCAATGCCATAAACTAATTACAAAAGGTATTATCCCAGCCATAGAAACCACGGCGAACCAAATGAAAGCTAAACATGTTCTCAAAGTGTAGGCACTTGAAAATTCATGCATATACACGCCCAGAAGTGGCCCACGCCTTTGTTGCAGTCCTGCGTCGGCTGCTCCTTGCACCTTTTCACCGGACCGTAGTTCGTACAACTTGAAGTGTCATGCCTCACCTTTACATTTTTTTTGCGCTCTAATTTAAACAATAAAAGCCGATCGTTGTAAAACGAAAAAAATAATATTGAAAACAAAAATCAAAGCAAAATCGCGGCACTTGACTTTGAAGGCTGTTATAATTTACAAGTGCTTTTCGCACGCATTTTCCATACAGTTCATTTCGCTTTTTTGTAGTCTTTTTTTTATGCACCTTTTGGGATTTGGATTTGCTTTTGCGAAATTTGTAGACTTTGAAGTTTCTCAAGTTGTTTGCGAAAAGAAAATAAATTTTTTGGGTGAATAAATTCTATAATTGAATGTATTGAGGTGTGCGATTGCTCAGAATGCAAAAAATATAGCTTCCAAATTAAGGCAACAAAGTTGTTTGTTTAATTTTTATTTTTTTCCTTGAAAGTTGACTAGGGTGGCACTTGTTGGGTACAATGCTGAACTTATTTGTAATCTACTGCTTGCTGTACTGCTTGGTCTACTGCTCATGTACTTTCGGTATAAAGGTATATTAAGTTGGTGCAACTTATTTTTGGGTGTTATCTCCAGAAGCAAACAAGTAAGACCAAAATGATCATGACGACAAAAGAAACTAATTTAGCTATGCTTTCCGAATTATAAATTTTTTTCTTTTCCTCACTACGAAAGCAGTAAGCTACTTCTTGAGTATCCCGCGCAGTAGCTTTAAATGCAACACTGCCCCTATTAAGTACTATGCGGTAGGAGTGCCTTAATAATATTGGGCAAAGCTGCACTGCGACACTTAGGATCTTTTATGCTTCCTTCAAGCCCTAGATCTCTACGGCTAGTCCAATATCTGTGACAAAGTTAATTACACAGGTCAACATGGTTTAGTTTTTGGCAAGCTAAGGGTGATACCCGAAGTAATTTACTGCGTAGAGTCCGAATCCGGTGTCGGAATTGGCCCATCACGTTAGGATTTTAAGATATTTCAGGTTATGTATCCGAAAAACAGCGTTTTTTCCTACTTTTGAGGTTATGTACAGGGTGCAAAAAATGTTGTGGTCTTTCTCTACAGTTACATCATTTAGTACCACTCTAACTCTTTAATTTAAGAGTTCAAGAGATCAATTACGATTTTTTTTTTCTCAAAGTTATGCCTATTCGAAGTTACGAAATATATGCCCTTGCCAGGAAAGTCCCTTTTCGTGGGGGCATAGAATATTAATGCATGATGTCAACCGACTAGAACCATCTCAAATAACACAGGTCTACAAATACCGGGGTCATGTCAGTTTTTTTTTTTGCAAAGTTATGGCTTCGACGTCATTAGCATTTGCATTAAGCCTTTGAGACAATAATTTTTTACTGTGTATTTCTCTTGAAAATTTTCACTTTGGGGTTTTTGAGGTCGCTGGGAACGAATATAAAAAATATTGAAAAATATTTTCAAGAGAAATTACACAGTAAAAATTTATTGTCTCAAAGGCTTAATGTAAATGCTAATGACGTCGAAGCCATAAATTTGCGAAAAAAAAACTGACATGACCCCGGTATTTTTAGACCTGTGTTATTTGAGATGGTTCTAGTCGGGTGACATCATGCATTGATATTCTATGCCCGCCGAAATGGGACTCTTCTGGCAAGGGCATCACACTCTGCATATACTTGCTGGTAGGTTTCGTCCTCTGTTTCACCAAACCTGCATATGTTTCAATTCAAGATGCCAATAGTGTACAGGTGTTTCCTGAGTCTGCAATTTCCCGTTAGTAGCCCAGTCAGTATCGTAAGGGAATTCTTGCCCAATTGGGATATCTTCTTGAACCTATTCGAGTTGCAGGAACAAAGAAGCTGCTTGGCTGTGCCGTTATCCCTCCGTGTCGGTCCAGTCGATTTCCCGACTGGACCTTCCTTCATCTCTTAGCAGCTGCCTGGTAGTATGTCTGCCAAGGCCACAGTACGGAGCAGGCCCTATTAGTGGTTTTACAGCAACATTCCTTGCCAGTTCATCAGCTGCTTCATTCCCAGGAATGTGTTTGTGTCCCGGGATCCATCTTAGGGAGACTCCGTTACATTGTCCTAGATGGTTCAGTTTGATTTTGGTTTCCCCAGACCAATTTTGAGTTAGTCTTCAAGCCAGCCACCGCATCAATCGCGGCTTGACTTTCGGACAGTACAAAAATGTCTCTGTCTTTATATCCAGGGCTTCTGATAGTCGCGTTCTTGTCCCGCGACTCCCAGTCCAGTGCCTTCTTTAGTCAAGCACCCGTCCGAATGCCATACGATAGTGTGTCTTTTCATACGATGTATTTTTTTTTTTTTTTTTTTTTTGTTAAATTAATATAACTTAAAACTATAATAAACACTAGTTAACAATATACATTAAAAAATATTCAAACTGTCCCAAATGGGCGCTCAAGAATTACAGTATCATTAATATAAAAACATCCTTTTTCGAATCAATAATCTGTTACAATCTTAAGTTAAGGTTGTGTGTAAATTATAGGTGTATATGTATGTAACCAAAAATTTCAAAAACGTTACTTCTGTAATATGATTTTAGAGTTATATATAAAAAGAAAAAGAGTTGTGTAGAAAGAGAGAAGAAAAACTTAAATACTAAATAAAAAAAAAAAACGACTAAAGACACAGCCACCATAATTTGGATCGGATGTTGTTTACTTCTTTTGTATCCCGATTTGAAAGTTTTTTGTCAAATCTCGACTCAGCCTCAGTTAATGTGTTTTCAATAACAATTGTCTTGGTGGTGGCTCTCCTGAATTTATGATACAGGATTGGAATTCCTTCTCTTGTCTGAACAATACCTCGTTTGTCTAAAAACAAGAATGCTTCGGGTGGTACAAATCCATTGTTTATAGCAGCTTCGATATACCTTTCGTCTGCGTGGTAAGGTGCAAATATAAGGTCATTGTCCTTATTCGAGAGGCAATTAAAAATGTGATTTCTAACTAAGTTTATAATAAAGTTATCAATCCGGATTACATTAGCCATATTATAAACTTGCTGGGATGAATAGAATTTAGTGTATCCGCTTTCTGGTGTTCTATGCATAGAGGTACATAATCTCAAAAATTTTCTTTCAAGCTTTCTTATTCTCTCCATATAAGAAGGTGACACGTTAAACCAAATTGGGCATGCATATGTCAGGATAGGGCGGATCAGAGCCTGATACATAATTGTTTTGACTCTTCTATTTAACTGTCTTGCATGAAATAGTTTATTGTGTAAAAAGTAAGCTTTTTTTAATTTTAATAATTGGATGTTCACGTGCTCATTAAAATATAAAAATTTATCTAAGTACACTCCCAAATACTTCACTGTGTCTGCAATGGCCAATGGTGTGTTCATACGATGTATCTTCACTAACGCTTTCCAATTCTCTTTGTTGCTCAAAATAATACTAAAGTTTCTTTCGAAGTGGTACCCTGTGATCATCTCATCTCTGGGTAAGAGGATTAAGGGCATCCGTTCTCCCAGCTCATCAGCGTCTCTAGCACATATTTTGTGGCCTTAGCCAATGCCCTCGGCATAGGAGTGACTTACATACTCAGAGTTATCAACTGAAAGCAGCATTACGTTCCAAAAATACTCTTTACCCCATGGACGTGGGGCATAAGGCATGCCCGACTTGGCACATACCTATGCTATTATTATAGCTTTCGATTTTCTGTCACTAATTGCTTTTTGTTTTCTTAGCTCCCTCCCCATACTTCGCGCTCACGCCCTTATTTCCACACCTTTCCAGTCTAAAGCCAAATGAAGCATGCAAATATCTTAAGCTTTGCCACAGTCTGGTCAACACCAATTTCTACCCAGATCCTGAAACACTTGACAGGACAGGCTGCAAGGCATACAATACCAGAGACAACAACAACAACTACAAGACCCAGTAGCCGTTACAAAGTAAAATTTTGGATTCAGTCAGCCAGGCAGTAAATGCGTCAACTTAATTAGCAGCGTCACGTTTATGGGGAGAACTCGAGCTTTTTGGGGGAAAGAAGCTTGCGGCCGGCATATTGTTTAATATTGTTTTTTTTTTTTTTTGTTTGCTGTCGAACCTCAATCCCAGTTCTTTTTTTTCAGTTACGCCTCAGTTCGGTTCGGTTCGGTTTCGTGCTAATTGTTGCGCCTCACAGAAAATTAATGAACTCAAGTTGTTTGTGTTCCTTTTTTTTTGGAGCAGTTTGGGGCTGTGGGTTTTTTTTTTCGACAAATTCCTTAACGGAAATTGATACGTTTATTGTTGTGTTGGGCGCTTGGTTGGGTAGTACTTGGGGGGAAACTGGACAGCCAGCCCATTGTCATTGCCTTGAATGACATAATCTAATTGAAAAGCCATTTAAGCGTGCTGCATGATAATTTTTTTTTGTTTTACTTTTATTTTGCTTGTATTATAAGCTTCTTGTTTTTGGGGCGGGGTACTCGGCTTTTTATTTGGGGTGGTTGCTAGTGGTTTAGGGAGTGGGTGCATCCACTGACTGTTGGCTACGGTCTTAACGTGATTTGAATTGATAATTATAAACAATTAGGCAGTGAAATATGCCGGCAACAACAAAAACAACTTGCCTGTTTAATTGAATCGAATGAAGGTTTGATATTTGATGAAGTTGAAAAAGCGGAAACAGTTTGACAAATTAAAGCTTAAAGTTCGTCCAAAAGCTTAAGAGGGTGGCTTTTTAGAGTGGACTAGCTTAAAGTTGAATAATCAAGACTGACAGCTGCAGGCCTTGAAATACTTGCAACCTTACAAACATTAGATGGTATTTGTTAAAGTCACTTAAGAAAATTTAATTGAACTGCAATGAAAAATAGAGGTATTCGCAAATCACTTATCGAAAAGTTGTCAAGACCATACAAAATCAGATGTTGTGCCAGAGGATAATTGAAAAAAAAAATCGAAGTGAGCTGAGAGTCATGCCTGGGCGTGGTGCCTATATTTACTCGATTTTTGTCAAGCTGGTAATTAAAGAACCAACGACGACTCCTGAGCTCGCAATGAATCAGTAATGAATCTTTGGAGGCCAGACAAATACAACAATGTAATTTGTTTCTTTAAAAAATTTCAAACATGTGTCCAATAATTCACTACAGCATCTTAGAACGATCAATTCTGAATGGTAAACAAATAATTCTGTTTTTCAAAAGTATTCAAAAATTATAGGAAACTAACGAGGATTAAGGTCGCGGGAGCAAGAACGCGACTGTCAGAATCATTGGGAAACTACAAACTATGGGTAGGTGTGTGGACATAAACCTGTCTAGAAAATATTAGGATAGTCAGGCCGCTATAAACGCGGTGACTGGCTCAAAAATAAATTCAAAATTGGTTCAGGAGCCCAGAGCCAAACTAAACCATCTAGGACACTGGAACAACGTTTCCCTTAGATGGATCCCAGGACATAACAACATTCCTGGAAACGAAATTGCTGACAAGCTGGCAAGAAATGGTGCTGCGAACCAATTAATAGGGCCTGAACTCTTTTGTGGTAGTGGCAGACACACCATTAAGCAACTGCTACGAGAAGAGGAGAGATCCAGACGGCAATCAAACTGGATTGGCACGACTGGTTGACGACAGTCCAAGCAGCTGCTCGGGTCCTATAGGTTCAAGAAAATCGCCCACCTGGGCAAGAATTCCCTTAGGATACTTACTAGGTTACTTACGGGACACTGCAGGCTTAGGAAACACCTGAGCATGATGGGCATCGTAGATTCTAACACTTGTAGGTTCTGTGAAATAAGGGAGGAGTCCTCCCAACACATACTTATGGAGTGTGACGCTCTCGCCAGAAGAAGGGCATCCCTCTTCGGCAACTACAGAATTTCGATGCGCGACGTAACTTTACTAGAACCATCCCAGATAATTAAATTTATCACCATAATTGAACTGGCCAAGGAGCTCTAAAACTAGTAAGGAGCACAATAGATCCTAAGGGTCGCAGTGCAGTTTTCCACTTACAATTATTATAGCGAGGACTCATCGTTCTTCACCAAGATTTGTACAGTAAAATATTTAATTGATGAATCAGCCGTTTCAAAGTGGATTATCTTTTGAAACTAACTTGTACCAAATTTAAATTTTTTTTGGAATATTGGAGTTGCAGGATGGAGCAAACAATTTTTTAAAATATATTTTATGCATTGATGTTGAAGTGTGATTGATAACCAATGAAATTTTTGAAAATCACTTAGAAATTTTAGTGCATTTGAGTAATTTGTAAAAAGTGTTTGTGGAAAGGTCGAAATAAATACACAAATTATGGGTAGATAATTTTTTGAGAAGCACAAAAAGTTATATTGTCTAACATATCGTAAATGAATTTTGATTTTATAGTGAAATTAAGAAAAGGTGATTTTTTTAGCTTTAAACGAAGATCAATAAATTTAAGTGCGATTTTGACAAAATACCTTCTTCTTCTTCTCCCAAACCCTTGTTTACCTCTTTTCAGACTCGCTTATGCTCCTCCTGAGGTGTGGATATGCAATCTCAGCATTCGTCTGCGTCATCGCTGAGACCCATTCGTTGCTGATGTTTTGCATTTGAAAAAGGTAAGGTTTTTGACATTTGTGTACGGATATTCGCTAGTTATGGACTTTCCTTTTACACCGGCGGTTGTCTCCAGACCCGGTAACCAATCGCATACACTGATCTTTGGAAGATCTTTAATATGTTAAAAATATGCCTCAGGCTCAATGTGATGGTATGTATGCCTGACAAAATATCATACATTTCTTTCGCAGTAAACATTTTTTACAGCCAAATTAAAATTATTTCGAAAAACTTGCTGACAAAGTTTATTTATTTTTTATTTAATTGGCTCTTTAATCGGATAAATATTTTGTGTATATCAAAATTTTTCTTTATTTTGGAGATGATGAGAAATTATTTTTTTTAAAAACATATAAGAGCAATAACCAAGATCTTGGTACTGCATCCCATTATCCCATGATCGTTTTTTTTCGATTATTTTGCGCCTTTGCTTCTTAGAAGACGAACCCAGTTCCTGGATAAACCATCCAAAATAGTTTTGCAAGGAAAGCGATTTAGGTGACTAGGAATGCCCACCAGTTTTTGACCGTCCTCTACCCCTTACTCCCCTCCTCCGTTTTTCATACTTCTTTCTTTCTTTCCACAATTAGGCAGCACAATGGACCATATGGTCTCTGGGTGATCTCAATTATAGATTGAGCAGCCTAATCAACCTAATCTACCCTTGAGCCTTTGCTGCTTCGCTTACTACATGATCATCTTTACATTGTTCTTCCCCACCCTACTGTCCTTGTTCCTCTTTCGCCCTATTTGAGTTTTTTGTTTCGTCTTCGTCTATCTTCTCCTCTTTTTCAACTCACGCAAGAAAAATTTGGAACAGCTCTGATAAAGTCTCCAAGAGGCATTCTTGCTAGAGATGATTATGACTGTTTTTAGCGCTTTTACCTCCGATATTCATCTCATCTTTAAACCAGACTATATATCATATAAAGATGAGATGATTCCCAAAAGAAAATATCTCAAATATATTATATCATCTATAAGCCACACTTTATATGAGTTGCTGTCAAATATTAACTTCCACATTCTACAGTGCATCAACTTTCATTAATTCTAATTTCAATCGCAAAAATATAAAATTTTGGTAGCTCCTCCATTGCTGTAGATTTCTCTTTAAATGAATTGTCGGCACTTGACAAAATTCCCGTACTGTGTCCCATTAGAGATGACCATAGCTTTGTACGATTACTTTGTCTTTGTTTTTTTTGCTGCAAAGCTTTTTTTAGCATGTGCACATCTCTTCTTAGTCTCGCTTTTCTCTTTGAATTTGTTGTTTCATCTATGAGGTGTTAATGCTTGCAAACTTTAAACAAAAGCACAAAAAAGTGGAATCAGTGACAAGAAGCCACACACAAGCTGCATTATTTAAAAAAGTGGGTTAGTTACAGTCTGGACATCACGACTTTAATATACTCTAGACTAATGGCACTGTGAACCCCAAATTTTTCAAAGAAAAATTCAGTCAGATCAATTTTGAAAATAAACTAAATTATCTTTACTTTTTCTAAACGAAAAACTTCGCTCAAGGCGAGGTCACAATGGACCTCATGGTCTCTGTGTGATCTCAATTATTGATTGAGCAGTCTAATCAATGTAAGCTAACTCAGATATTCATTCACTGCGAAATGTCCAGAAAATTCTTTTGTCCATTTGATAGATTTTCTTGGTTCTTCTTAAGTTATGGGCACTAAGGAGTTGCTTGGCCTGCCGTGAGATGCCAGCGTTGAACCAGTCAGCGGTTCATCTGGATGACTCTTCTTTCGGTAGTTGTTTAGTGTTATGACTGTCAAAGCCGCAGGAGATCTTTATCCTCGGAATTTTGGTATGAACTGAAATCATGTCGGTTTAATTTCATAATGCATTCATAAAATCCAATTCGTCTTGAAAAACTTATAAATTTTGGTTGGTTTCTTTAGATACGTAACTTTTTTTTGCACCAACTTTATATGCATCTTATGCTGAAAAGATAGGGTATAAAAATACTAGAAAAGCAACAAAAACAATACAAAATCCTAACCACAAAGCATTTTTATGAGTTTCGTGCATGTGTAACTTTGTTTGTTGTTGTTGTTGTTTTTATTTTTTTAAGTGGCTTTTACTTAGTAGTTCAAACCTTGGGAGCTTTACTTTTTGTTGTTGTTGTCATTGTTGCTTTTGTTCTCGTGAACTTTGACGTTGAGCTTTGGTGACGTTTTTGTTGTTTTATTTTATTTATAAGTAAATTTGGAAGAAACTGAAGAAAATACAATTTTAGGAAAAGTATAAAAAGTGTAGAAACCTATATTTAAACGAAAGTTTAAGGATACTTCTGGCTGGCCTGCCTGCCATTGTCAGCTGTTTGGACGCTATTTTCTTCAAGAAACACCAAAAAGTTATTTTTAACTAGTTTTCCAAACTAACAAATATTTTTTAACAAGCTCTTTAATAGAAAAATAATAAGCCATGACTTTGCCTGACACATTCGGGGCACTCAAGATCGATATGATGAGCATACTTAAGCCAGAGCACCACCATCATTTAAGCCGGAACACAATCGGCAGGCGCATTTGTAATGGTAGACAAAAGGTTTTGGCCATTTAAATAACTTAACATACAAAAACCCAAAAAGCAGTTTGAGACAAGTTCTAGCCGTTTCGGTGCTCTGGGAGAGGGGGTTACCAACTGGCAATGAAATAAAACAATAAACGTAAATAACTTTCAATTGAATAGTTTTGTGGTGGCAAATTTACGTTGGCAACGACGCCAGCTAAAACCCAAAAGCCATGCCATAAAAGCCAAAAACCATCGACGACCCAACGGCGTCGAGTGGCAAAGTTTGAAGGACTGGGCCAGGACAATGCCATGCCCATTAGTCGAGGCGAGGACCATGCATGTTACATTTTTGCAAATGTCTCTGCATATAACACACATACAAGCGAGGGCAGGCTGACAAGTATGTGCCCTAGACGAAACAGTTCGGTGTTTTTTTCACATTTGTTCGAAATAGATTGTTCTTAGTAGCTGCGGAGGTAAAGCGTTTTCACCAGTTTTTAAAAACTTTTAATAAATGTAATTTTATGAAAAAATTTGAATTTTAATTAAAAATACGGTTGAAATATTTGTTGAGAATTCGAAAAAGGGGCTGACAATATTTTAATTAAGGACAATCAGCCGCAAAAGGTTATTATACTGAAAATTTGTTAAGAATTGTTTTATTTTCTAGTCGATTGTTTTATTCTAAAGATATTCATTTATTTATTTATAAGCTGGGTTATTTTTTTTTAAATTTGTATAAATCGAATTGAAGATATAGTATTTTGAGTGCAAGACATTTTATTTTTTTTTAATTTTTTAAAATTTGCGTGATATTTATTTTGTGAAAGGCAATAGAAATTAATTTTTTATTAGGACATTGTTTTTTAAATATTAATTTTTTAATGTTTGTAATTTTTTAATATTTTTTTTGTGTTTTTAATTGGTAATTATTATGAAAATTTGACGAAGCCAAGAAAAATTTGTTTTTGCAAAATATTTATTTTTTTATGTATTTTTTTTTTCAAGCTGGGCATCTATTTTTATTTTTTAAATGTAAAATTTTTTATCTGCTGGTTTTGTAATTTTGTAATTTTCAATAAATAATATTTATTTGTATTTAATGTACGTTTTCTTTTTTTACGAAGACTAATTTATAATGTTATATAACATTTAAGTGAATTTTTTTTTCTGGAAATTTAACAAAGCCAAGAAAACTAAATTTTTTCACAATGTTTTTTTGTTTAAAGTGGCGCATTTATTTTTTTTTAAATATATAATTTTTGTGTCGACTGTTTTTGTAATTTTTTAATTTCTACTAAATAATATTTATTTTCTTTTTTACGAAAACTGTTTTTGTATTTTATTAATTTTTGATATATAATATTTATTAGTTTAATTTTATTGAATGTATATGGTAATTTTTTGAAAACTTTAATTTTTAATATTATATAATATTTAGGTGATATTTTTTTGTGGAAATTTGTCGAAGGCAAAAAAAATTAATTTTTTAGTGAACTGCTTTTTTTTAGCTAGCTTTGTAGTTTTTTTTAATATTTATTGTATTTAATATACATGGTCTTTTATCTTTTTGAAAGCTTTAATTAAAGATTAACATCATATTTTTTGTGAAAGCTCGACTTGGACAGACTTAGACTTATTTTTTTAAAGCTGATTTTTTTTAGCAAGTAGGTCATTTATTTTTATTTCTTATTGTTAAGATATACATTTTTTATCAGCTTTTTAAATTATAAATTTCTTATCAATTTTTTATTTAATAAATTATATTTGTTTGTAAGGACTTTTATAATTTTTTCCAAGACTCTCATATAAGTAACTCAAAAAAAAATATTTATCCAAAACCATTTCGTAGTACTTATTAAAAAAAAATAGATAAACTTTTTAGCCAAATTAAAAGTTACAAAGAAATCGCCCACATGGTAAAAAAAGAAGTATTCATCAAGATAATGCACCAGCACACAAGACCTCAGTCGCCAATGCAAAGTTATATTGAATAATTTTGAAATCGTTTTTCACTCACAATTTTCTACGAATTTCATTATCTGTAACTAACATTTTGTTCCAAACTGTTAAAATTGGCTTATTGAAAAAAGGATATGCTTGGAATGATATGGTCATCTGCAAAACGAGTGCCTACTTTGAAAACCTTGAAAATAATGTTTTTTGGTAGGCATAAAAGAAAGAGAGCTAGACTTAGTCAAAAGCTCTAAAGGCAGTATATGTTAAGCAATAAAAACCAATTTGCTCTCTTCTGCAGCGCCGATTACTTTACAACCTGCCCTCGTGCATTTCAGACAAGTATCAATGTGAGTGAGTGTGTGTGTGTGAGTTTGATTGTAATTTTGTAATTTTCCGAGTTTATTATCTGTCAACATTATCACACACACACACATACACACTGCGAGCGCGCTGCTGTTAAACCCGCGCCAAGTTCCCCTCTTTGGCCAAAAGTCGTCGACCCAAATGGACCCACTAGCTTCAGTATATGGCCAGAACGGGTATTAAATGTTGCTGCCGCCATTGCTCTTATCTTTTGTCGCATAAAACGCAACAACAACAACAACGTCTACAACAACTTCAGAATGACAACAAATAAACTCATCGAATTTCTGTTGTTAATTGAAATAAAACTATTTTAAGTGTGCGTGCTTCACAAAAGTTGATAGCCCAAAGAGTCCTTTGCTTGGAAACAGGAGTTAGGGGTCTTGAGATTCAAGTTGATTCTACGTTGTTGCGTAATGGACGTACGCGTAAATTTTATTAAGCAAAAGTTGGCATCAAGTTGACGACGCTGTAAAACTTATCTCACGCACTTGGTCCCTTGCATTATTTATCTGAGTTTATTTGTTTTAAAATTCTTTTTTTTCACTTTTCACTTGGGTGCTTTGAAATGGTACTTAAAATGTTTTCACACGTCTGATAAGGCTGGCCAAAAGTGCAGCAGTTGATGTTGGCAATGCTGTAGTTATGGTTTGTTAGCAGTAGAAGCTGCATTTCTTTAGAAAATCTTTTTTAGTTTAGCTTTTTTTTTGTTTTAAATTTTGGAGTATAATAAGTCGTCGTAGTGTGCCGTAAGGTAGTGCATCTGGAGTTCTTACCATAAGGTTTTATCAAAACTAACACCGTCATCATGCCACAGCCAACATACTCACAAATTTTGCAGTCTGCAGCACGTAGATTTCTAGAAGAGCTCAAGACTTATCAGAAGTGCTTTGGCACTGCCGGCTACTTCATCTCTTGAATAAGTTTTTGTGGGGTTACAGACCAACAAATATTTCTTATCCTTTGCTCCTCTACGTAGCTCGCTTTTTTTGAGTTTATCAACACTAAAACCAATTGTTTAATTTTTAAAGCTAAAACTAAAGCTATAGTAACAATTAAGTATAACATTGATTTATGAGCAAATGCCATTAGAGGAGCCAGCAAGTCCAGGACTTGCCATCGATTAGATGTAGTAGTCGTAACGTGCTCTAAATCTATACTTCCGTTGTTAATCATTGGCATCACTTAATGGCCCCTTCCGTCTTCCGGCTCGTTCTCTTGTCCAACACTCCAAACAACTAAAATCCAATGAACTAGACAAGCAGACGCAGTCAAGTGGTTGGGAAACATTGTACACGCCCTTCAATTACAAATCTATGCGTTCTCGCACTCACTCACGCTCCCTGCGCAGATAATCTGCTAAAGGACTTCCGTAAGCTGCGTGTGCGTCGAAGAAAGCAAAAAAAAAAAAAAAAAAAAAAACCCATCCCCGCCACATATACAATATATAGGTATTTGGCAAAAGAAAGACCTAGCCAAGCGTCGACAAGGGCCGAAAGGACTGTAACTGAAAACGCAATGATATACGGCCGTAAAATCATATCGAAGAGTGAGCTCTGGCCAGGCGCACATGGTAGTATCTATACAGGGAAATGCAGACAAAAGGCTTTAAGTGCCATTGCAAGTTGCTTCGACAAAATCAACAGACTATGGCCAAAGACATACGACTGACTCTGACTGGTCTATGGTAGTTATGTAGGAATGACTCCGCGACCAGGTCTGTTCCCTGCCAGGTCTGTACCCTGTATTCCGTAACGTAACGTAACGTCTTTTGTGTGCATTAGCGTAAATTGTTGTTGTTGCTGTTGATTTTAATGCTCTTTTGCAGAGTTAGTGTAATTGTATTAAAAGTTAACCAATTTCGATTTTTTAGTAGAGAGACACTATATATCGAAATAGTAGGCTAGGATTATGCGGAATCAGGTATGTCAGCAATTATCTGATCTAATTTTTGTTTTAATTTAATAACATTTAGTAAAGGTAGAAACTAAGGCGAAAGCTTTGGGTTGATTTCTAAAATTTATTTCCTTAAATTTTTTTATTCTATTTTTGAGCAATAAATAATACTAAAAAAAAATTAAAATTAAATAATACTAAAAAATAATACTAAATAACACTAGTTTACACGAAAAATTAACCTTCTTCAAAAAGTGTTTTTTAGGGTTGAAAAATACGAAAATGATAACCTCTTTTTTTTCTTAAGCACCGTTTTCGAGATATTTTCGAAAAACATGTTTTTGGGCACTTATTTCAGTTATTCGTCAATATCTCGTGAACAAATCTTTATAGACATAAAAGACAATTAGATCGAAAGGTCTTGATGTGCTCTTTTGATAAAATTTCGTACATATTAAGTACACATTTTTTTTAAATTATGCTAAGCTTTAAGCTGAAAGAGAATTCTTTTACGAACATTTCGAGTCTAAGATCTTTAAAATCGGATAAGAGCTGTAGATGTTATGTTATATATTAAAAAAAATGGATATTTGCATTAAAACGTTGTATTAGCGTAACCAATGACTTTGCAATAAAAACGATTATTTGCATAGTAAACCGATATTTTGGTTTAAACTCATAAGCGAATTATCCGAAGAAATTTGTATAGATTTGGACAAATCGACTTCTTGCCAACATCGCAATCTTGCCAAATATAAACAGGTAAAATATTTCCAAGCCGGAATCCTTTCTTCTTACCTAGTCTCACACTTCATGAATAAATTCATCTATAAACAAACTCTTATTTAATAAGGGTATCTAAAATTTGCCAACTAAATAGCTAACATGAAGTGATTTCTTTTTTGGCGCTGCTAGCCAAGTTGGGGCAAATTTATTGCGCTGCTGTGCCGTGTAGCATGTCCAAGGCCTTTGGCACAGCGGGTTGCATGTCTTGGGGACGGCCCCAAGAATCCGGGGTTTTTTGGAAAGCGCTTGCGTTTTCAGCGGCCGTGTTGAAATTGACAGCAAAATAATTGGTTGATTATTTATGAGACTTGTAGAAAAGTTTATTTAGGCATAGTCCTCTCAACAGGCGGCCTCTATTTAAATGAGCTGCTGGGCAACTTTAAAAAGCTGCAGTCAGGATTAGGAATCAAAAAAAAAAAAAAACAGAAAAATGGAAGCTTAAGCACGACTGACGGGTAACTCTTTGATGTTGGTAGCTCTGCAACTGATTGTTATCCAAATACAAGTTATTCAAGCAATTCAAATTGTGGTAATTAAAAATGGTCACATGAAACACCTAGACAATGCTCCAAGCAGATGACATATACTTTGTAACATAGGCAAAGATTCAAAATGGCCAGCTAGTGGTAAAGGCGTTACCCAGTGCAACACCCCACCATTACCTCTAGCTCTACTAACTGTTATTATTTTTGTCACTGACAAAGCAAATCACCGAAAAACCAAGCAAAGGGCACAAGTTTTCAGCAGGCGTAACAAACGAGCAAGGAGTAAGGTTCGAGAGAGAGCCGGAGGGAGAGAGCAAAAATCCAAGTGAGTAGCAGCAGTTGGAATATAATGAACATTGGATACTCTTTCAATTTGCAACAAGAGTTAATGGTCTTTGAGAGAGTAGGGCTTAGAAAAGTGGTCGACACGGTCCTATCTCCCTTATATAGGAATAAGTGGCGGCAGCGACGTCGACACACGTACAGTATGTTACACATTAGTGTGTGCGTTTTGTACTGCTTAGCAACGGCAACGTGGCGACACGTCGCTGCGGCAGAGAAAAATTCAAAGCATGCACAAGAAAAAAAAGATGGCGTACGTTAAAGTCGGGCGCAGACGACTTTGGGATACCCTGTACCACCACATTTAATTCCGACACATTGCTTAAAACCTCCAAAAGATATTTTATTCGGCAAATTTGGTTACGATGTTTTCATAAAAAAAAAGAAATCAGTCGAATTTTGCACCAAAAAATTTTTTTGACCGATCGGTCCTATGGGAACTATATGATATAGTCAACCGATTATGATCAAATTTAGTACACTGATTGGGAACTACCATAAAAGACTTCCGACTGCCAAATTTGGTTCCGATATCTTCAAAACCAAACGAAACACAACGAATTTTGTAAAAACAGCGTTTTTTTGACCGATCGTTCCTATGGGAGCTATATGATATAGTCAACCGATTTTGATCAAACTTAGTGCAGTGCTTGGGTTCTCTAAAAAACTTCCTAATGGCAAATTTGGTTACGGTATCTTGACAAATAAACAAATCACAACGAATTTTGCACAAAACACGTTTTTTTGAACGATTGGTCCTATGGGAGCTATATGATATAGTCAACCGATTTTGATCAAATTTGGAACAGTGCTTGGGTACTCTAAAAAACTTCCGTTTGTCAGATTTAGTTATGATATCTTCATAAACAAACGAATTATCTATCTAAAACTTTTGCTTTTTTTCGAGGTCCTCTGAAACACCCCAATGGGAGCTATATAATGTAATCCCGCTATCAAAAAAATAAAATAAACTTGTCTCCTATGGATTAATGAGGGATCTTATCTGAAAGTTTGGTTGCTCTAGCTCTTACCATCTCTGAGATCTAGGCGTTCATACGGACAGACGGACATGGGTATATCGACTTCTCGAGTCACACTGATCATACTTTAGGTAACTTTGGGGGGTCTCCGACGTCTGTTTCTGTACGTTTCATACATTTTCGGCTTGCACAAACACAATATACCCTTTGTACCATACGGTACAGGGTATAATGAGTGTATTATTACGTCCTACTCTGGGTAAAGATCTTGCAAAAATCATAGCATAGCTTCAGGGGCTACCTTAAAAATGGGTAGGAATGTGTCTTATCATGAACCCTGATATGATGTAGTTAAACGGACTTTGGATACAGATTCAGCGATCTCAAAAACATGTAACAAATTTGTTCTGCTCCAAAAAAGATTTTTTTTTGTTTTGTAGAGCTGCCAAAGGCGGCTTAAACCTACTACAGATAAAACTCATACCATTAAGAGTTGATGCCAAAAAAAGTCTATCTGGGTGCATAGAGCAACAACAGAAATGTCGGGACAGACAGAAAGTTAAACGGAAATGCCCTAAAGCACATCTTTGTAGCAAGTTGATCAATCGCTTGCCCCTAAAGGCTAAATACCCCTTGGTCACATGGGGCATAGGGTATACAAATAGAAATAGAAATTAAAATGGAGAAGAAGCTGTAGGCCTCTATGACTGGCTGCTAGCCAGGCAATTTTCCTGTTGAATTATGAGGATATTTGTTTCGTCATGAAAGATTGGCCTCGGCCATGTGTCGTACTACACACACACACACTCTCCCCGTTCTCCAATCTCCACTCTAATCCTTACGCACTCAGCTAACGGCAACTGCTGGGTTCTTTTTTTCCGGTTTCGTTTCGTTCTTGTGCTGTTTTCAATTTGTGGCGCTTCCATATGAGGCACCACAAAACACAATCGTCAACTTTGCCTTCGTCGTGAGCTTACCAAATGCACTGCCGCTGCAAGTGAAATGCACTCAACTGACTTTTGGGGTCGGTCATGGATCAAAGGCCAGCAGCAGCAGCAGCAGCAGCAGCAGCCTTGCCAGTCTAACCAGCTTGGCAATGATGATGACCATACACACACATGAGTCTTACGAGAAGGACTTAAACTAGGTATGGGCACTGGGAGTGGGCACAGTGCGATTGCATCTACAATTCATAGAAATTTCAAACGAAGTGTAAACGAAAAAGGAAAATGCACAGCAGACGTACGACTACTGACCAACGACAAGTAAAACTCCGGCTACAATGACTATATGAGCTGCAGCTGCTCCAACCCTTTCGTAAGTAAACGAAAACATTCGAAATTGTGTGTACGCTGGGCGGAGATTCAAAAAATTGCTTGGTCCAAAAAAAAAAAGGAGGAACCTACAGCCCTAACTCAGTCTACTTATAAACCCAAGCCGACCAGCATCACCCCCCAGCCGCCAGCTATGGCAAATCCGACTTTGGTTGATGATGAGTGTCGTTATCGTTTTTGGAGTTTTGTTTTGTTGGCCGACTCCCTTCGGCTGAGGATATTCTAACTGCAAGTTGAATTTACATTTCGATATGTGCCTTCAGTCGGTTCCAGCTCTCAGCTACACACAACCCACAAAACAATCAAGAAAAGCAATTGGTGCAGTTTGTGTTGTATAACCTCGGTCTCTAGAGGATTTGGCTGAGTTGGGGGCAGTAGCGGCAGCAGCACGCTGTGCCGGTTTTATGGGCATAGGAAAACGTCGTCATGCAACAAACGATTCGGACTTGGGTTTGCATCTAGAATCTAGCATGATGTAGCTGCACGGATTGATTTACGTTCGAAAAGATTTCTCAAGTGTGCGTGTGTGCACACCAAAGACCTACGCCGCCTCCCCTGCCCGTAGCTCCTCTAGGGTTACAAATTTTTCTATATGTTGCAGCTACATTTTGACTGGTTGCCTTTTAGACTTTTGCAACGACTGAGATTTATCAAAAGGTAATTTATATATGTGGGTGTGTAATTTATATATAGATACAAAACAAGCTACAGCTTCAGCTCCGGAAGCTTAAGTCAAGTCGAGTCGAGTCCTTTCGAGTCCTATACATCCTTTTGTTTGTCTGTTGATTTTTCTACTCTGTTTGCATTTTGACAATGTATTTAAGGTTGTTGTTATTGTTGTTGCTGATGATTGTAGAAACAAATGTACGCAACATTTTTAAGAGTATTTCGTTGATAATAAATCGCCAGACCAGGCATGACATATACAACAAACAGAAATCTCTGTCTTTGGATGGTTTTGTATTTTGTTTGGATTTTATGTCCAACTCGAATAGTAACAGAGCATAAGTCTTAAATTGAATTTGACAAGGACTATTGGCTACTATTGTGGCTATAGAATATAGCATTATGTATAGCTTTGAAACAATTTTTAAATGGTCCCTAATGTTAAAGAGTACAAAATACAAAAAAAAATATACACATTTTAAAGAGGAAAGTGTAAGCAAGCTTTAACCATATCGTTTATTGTACCAAACAAAACAATTTTTCGGAAGAGCTACCCTTTTTTTCCATTTGAAAAAATCTGATCACTTTACGCAGTTCATCAGAATCATTTCGAGACTGGAGTTGGTCTTTTAAAAATGTTATTACGACATCCTGTACATTTGAAGAGATGCTGGGTTGCAGGTTTTTTGCACAGTATTCGTTGTGTTTTTTTTTTGTTTATGAAGATATAGTAACAAAATTTGGCAATCAATTGAATTTTAAAGTGCTTAAGCAATATATCGGACTTAATTGCAATTAGTGGTACAGGGTATCCCAAAGTCGTCCGAGTACGACTTTAACGTACGCCATCTTTGTAGACACTCTAAGCTAAGGTCGAAACGGAGTGTAGCTTATAAATGAAGGAACTAGATATTGGGCACATCCCTTACCTTATATATATAATTTTTTTAAATAGTTAGGTTCTCTCATAACAGAGAGTGGGCACTGCGACCTGAAGATCTATTATATCTTACCCATTCTTTTAGGACAAAAGACCATCTGCCTTCCTTATGAAGAGCAGTAAGACTTTCGTTGGGATTCGGCGTAGCTGAAACGGGGTGATCCGTTCAGCTCCCAAACTATTGCTGGACAGTCACACAAGATGTGTTTGGTCGTCTCGTCGTCTTCAAAACAAAGTCTGCACTTTGAGGAGTCCGATAGACCCATTTTTTGTAAGTGATAACTTACAGTATGGTGCCCAGACAAGTAGGCTACCGGGAACCTTAGATACGCTCTACCAAGACTTATAGTTCGGTTTGCATCCGAGGGTGAGACAAGCACTTTTGCCTGTCTTTAATTCGGTAAAGAAAACCAATATCTCCTATGTTCACTTAAGGCCCATTTGTTGACCATAGTTTTCATTGTTGACCAGCTGATGCCACAAAAGGGCGCGGGGCAAGTGGTGTGCGAAGAGGAACCCAGTCTTGCGAGCTCATCAGCTGTCGAATTACCTTCCACTCCTGACTGTCCAGGAACCCAACAGAGTGTGAACACTGGGCCAGATACCCATTGCAATAGAGATTCTGGTGTTGGGTCCGACAACTCCAGCACCTACACCCTGTTCCGTCTTGGAACCATCCGTATGCCATTGCTGGCACCGGAGGTTACCACAGGGGTTGCCTTCAGTCCAAGTCTCGCGATTTGGAATGAGAGATCTAACTTTCCCATTATGGAGAAGTTTCGTGGTCATAGATTCTGATCTTGAGTAGATCGATAGGCCAGGAAGAGAACTTATAAGTGCAGCATGGCCTGTGTCACTTTCCAATAGTCCAGACGTGATCCGGATCCGCAGAAGATTTTGCACAGCTGACTTTTTGATATGTATGTGCAGTGGAGTCAGTCCGAGGACTGTCTCCATTGCAGCTGTAGGACATGTACGCATTGCTCCCGACAGAGATAGGCATATCAGTCTTTGTAGCTTACTGCACTTTTTAATTGCTCCGCTTTCCTGAACCTTGGGCCGCCACACAAGGGCTGCGTACGTGATAATAGGGCGGACCATCATACGGTACAACCAGTCTTTTATATTGGGTCTGAAACCCCAAGTGCTACCAAAGAATTTCCTGCAAGCCCATAAAGCTCGAGTGGCCTTTGAGAGCACTTACTCTAGGTGGGAGTTCCAGTTTAGCCGTTTATCCAGGACTGTTCCTAGGTACTTAACCTGACTGGAGAACACCACCTCTGTTCCATTAATGGTCAGGTTCCCAATACTTTTGCTTTTCATACAAATACTTGGATTCATAGTGCGGGAATAGGAAATAGGGAAAAAGAGATGTATTTTTTTTTTTTTTTGTTTTTATTTTATTGAACACGTGTTGTTATAGAGATTATTAATACTATTAATCCCTGCATGTTATTATCCATATATCCCATGTCCGTGAGTAATCTCCAAAAAAGAAAGAAAGTCCCAACATATCCTTTGGAACCTTGCATTGTATTGATGTTGATGATATTTTAATTAATATTTAAATTAGGTTCTGCTTGTTCCAATGTTGTTGTTGGCGGGAATAAAAACTTAAACAAGAAGATTCCTAAAAGGGCTGCTAACAAGGAAAAGCCCAACCAAACTAAACGCATGCTCCGCTTAGCCAGAACTTTCAAATGGGCTGACTTCGTTGGCTTGGGCACCGGAGTAATGCATAAGCACATCTTCTTTTTATTAATTTCGCTATATTCTTGGCGCAGCCTGATATAGATGTCTTGCAGGTTGCCCTTTTCGATGCGTAACATCCTCATAAGATCCCCATAAGCGCGGCATAACTTATAACTCATACTCTGCTTGGCTTTGACTACGCGTGGCATTTTCAAGATGCACTTGACGCTGCTTCTCTTCTGCTTCAACATTGTTTTGGGATCGCTTTCGAACACACCACTGGTCACAATGAGTTTATGAATTCCCGCGTTAAGCACATCAATTCTGCGCGGCTTTAGCCAAATCGTTATAAAACAAAATCCCCCTGGTTGTATGAAGCCTTTATCTGGACTCACTGTAAAACTGTCGGTCGACGTATTCATAATGTTGAAGGCCATATTCATATTGTCACTATTTTGCAAAATCATAAAAGCGACAGAGATTTTGTCAAAAGGACCTCTTAGTATCAATTTGCGTGCGGGCACCATGGTCAACGGCTCGTCGGAGTTCTGCATCTTTTATTTGTTTAATAATTTTCGGAACTATTTTGAAATTGTAATTTGAGCATAATATTTAAATCGTTGACTACTTAGATCTAGGGTAACTATGATTGCCTATACTTTTGGGTACAAGGATTTATGTCTTTATTGGACGCACATCGTCTTTAAGTCGAATAGAGTAGAGCACGCTTTGCAATAAAAGTTCATTTCTTTTTCAAGAGGAGACTGCGAAAATTTGCAAAAATTATTATAATATATAGTAAGACCGGCCAAAAAATTATAATTTCTTAAAAATCGATCCCTTTGTACGTGCAATAACCAATCAAGCTGTGGAATGGCGTTCATCGCTGTACCTGCTGTTTATCGATTTCAAGACGGCATTTGATTCAGTGGACAGAAAAGCGATATGGTGGGCTCTTGCAAAAAAAGGAGTACCAGTCAATACCATAGCAATAATAAAACCTATGTATGACGAGGCTAAAGGGTAGTGATGCGGAACATAGATGCTGATTCCAGTTAGCGTCCATAGCCATTCCCACTCAAACTTCTACTCTCACCTTCTCGCGGTGCCCCTGTTAATCCTAGCAACCTTTTTAAAGACTTGGTAACCAACCCAAGTGGATCAATAGGTAGGAGGCACTAGACCGTTGTAGACATCTTCAGGGAACAACGGTAGAAGGCGGTGGCGGAGGAACAAGTGCATTAAGCTTAGTCAACGGCGGCGGAGTTACCCAAATCATTAGTCCGCGTCGTTATGGTACCCGACCGGACAACATAGTGAGTAATGTTTCATCTAGACACATACTCTAGCAAATATACCCAAGAAACGGAATCCGCCCTATGCTCTTACTAGGAGCGGCGTCTTTACTTTATATATTCTACATATGTATTGTATTTACACCAAGGAACTAATAATTATAATAATGACAATGACGATATGGCGTATATGCATATGGTTCAGAAGAACACTGGCGTCAAGCAAGTATGCCCCTATCACCACTACTCTTCAATCTTGTAGTGGACGAGATTATGAGAGAAGTATTTAAGACCAGGCGTGGGATTATGCCATGTGCCTTATGTCTCATAAACTCAACGATGTCTATACCAAAGCTACCATCCTCGAACGCCTAGCTAGCAGAGTCGGACTTACTATAAATGCATCCACGACAAAAGCGATGTGCTTCAGCCACACCACACATTACCATTTGTGGGAACGCTATGGACTTTGTCGCAAACTTCTCGTACCTCGGCAACATAATCTCTACCAGTGGTGGTGTGGATGAAGATGTAGAGAGTCGTCTCATCAAGACACGATCTGCATTTGGTAGACTATACCGCATATGGAGAAACCGGCAAATAAGCAGTAAAGCCAAGCTTTGGATTTTCAATGCGTTCGTTAAATCCATACTGCTGTATCAAACGCAGACCTCTGACTACGTACTAATGAGTTCCCAATCCACTTATAAACTAGAAGACGAAAATGAATCTGGTAGTCAACAAGGTGATGACAATAGTTTCTTGTAATGCCACTTTCTTGCTATTTTATTTTATGTACAGTCTGCCTTCGAAAGTGTGATATTGATAAAATTTTCATTATATGCAGCAGACTTATATTGAATATTTTAACGACCATGTCGGACAGGATTCTTGCCTATATCAGCAAAATTGTCAGCAAACAGTAACAAATGCATAAATTCAATTTTGAACAAAAGAAAAAAGAAGTTGCATAATTTAAGGCTGTCTATGGCAATACATGGCATATATCGAAACGACGCGTCGTATGGAATGGGTCAATGGTCAAATGGTCAGGCATATGATGGAAAAAAAATTTGCAAATCGAATCGGTCGGGCAACAAACGAACGACGCACCCAAATATGCCACATTTTAGTCGCTATAAGGAGGGGTCGACAGGAAGGTGTACTAGGACTACCAACTGTCGTCTGTGTGTCGGTTGCATACCGAAACGTCAAGAGCACTCGCACGACAGTTACACGCCTAAGCCAGCCGATACCGAGTCCACTGCTCCATGCTCCATTCAACGCTGTATCAGTTCCAGTAGCGGGCGCAGCCCGCAGTGTGTCCTGGTATAAACATTGTTGACATTTGCCAAACCTACTTTAATCACTTTTTAACCCCATTTGATACAGTGTCAACATGCATGGGGCGGACTCATAAAATGAACACTCGACAGTTCCCTCCATCGAATGCAGTTGGCAATAAAAGCAAAAAAAAAAAAAAGCGTTGACAAAAAATGCCAATGACAAGCGACAAAAAAAAAAAAAAAGTAAAAACAAAACAAAATACCAGAAAGGAGCAAAATAAAATAGGCGAGTTACATGCTCGCACTCAAAGGACAGTGGTTCCCCCCAACGAAATGGTTGACCATGGTCAACGGGCCGTGTCGTCTGATGGCCCGAGCTGCCAAAGCAATTGATTTACTGCACTTTGTTTGCCAAAAATTAATTGAGTTGATGACAAGTGCAATTGATTTATGCGGGACTCAAATGAGTGTGGACAAAGCGACTGGCTGGATGGATGGTTGAATGAATGAATGAGCGTATGGATGGATGGATGAATGGATGTTACATGCGGGCAGCGCGGTACAGGCTTAACTAAAACTACAAGCTTAAAAGTTTCAACAGCTCCTGCCTGCCGTCCTTATAAAAATTTATAATCAAGCACTGGCCAACAGGGCGTATGAGCTACAAACCTCCCAGACTTTTCCGTACGTTTTACACTACGGCAGGTGTCAAAGCCAATGTTAAAAATACGTGGCCCAACTTGTGTGTTTTGTCACGGAAGCGTGCCGTGCACACACACCACACAGACAACAACACACACCACACACATGGTAACATACAGCTATGCATAGATACAAGCCTACGCTTGAAGAAATTATGGATGCTCCACAGGTACATACAATCTCTAACAGCTTTGAAATTAAAGTTTAAAACTAAATGTTAGCGAAATTTTCGATTCCCCTAAAGTTTTTTGTCATCATTTACTTTTATCTTGAGTGTGGCCGTATATTAATACCTAATTTTTCGCCGCTAGGTGGAGCCTCGCATAAAATTACAAAGTGTTCAAATGGCAATACAATTATAAAAACATTTATTCATTTAATTAATTTAATTATTTATAAAGCAAGTATTTGATATAATAAAATTAAAGAAAACAAATATTTTGTTTAAATATCCAATAAAATATCGTAAAAAAAATGTGAATATTAACAAATAATTACTTTTTGTCCCCATATACATAAAAGATTTTGTTTGAAAAGTCCGCTGAGCAGAGCGAGCAGTCGGCGAAGCCCCCTAGTTATTTGACAAAAACAAATTTTGGTTTTCCCAAAGGTTCAAATTTTGCTTAAATTTTGTTCTTCAAATCTTTTTGTTTTGTAAATGCGATATAAAGGGTCATCAATCTTGAGGCTTTTTTTTTTAAATGCAAAAAAAGAAACACAAAATTTAAAAAAAATCTTTGTTTTCAATAGAAAGAACCATTCTTGTCATTCACTTTTTAAAGATAACCCCTTTCAAATGATGGCCGCAACTGCGCCGTAGCTCGTCCATGCTACGATGACAATTTTCGATGACACGTTCGAATAACACGGGTAATGTTGGCCTATAATGCTTCAATCGTAGCTGGCTTATCCACAAACACATTAGACTTCACGTAGCCCCAAAGGAAAAAGTCTAACGATGTGATATCACACGATCTTGGTGGCCAACTCATCGGTCCGAACTGGTTCCATAAAATGGCCTAAGCGCGCGAAAAACATTCTTTACAGAACGTGAATTTTCGTAATATAATTGTACGATTTGTAAACGTTGTTCGGGTAAGTCTTTCCATGATGAAATGGTATTGAAAACTGAATAAAAAACACATGGCAACTTGACAGTACTCACGCGTGATTTATCTATAAAGCCCCATTGAAAAAGAACCTCAATGTTGATGACCCTTCATAAATGCTAAGAGCATTTCCGAAGCTAAGTTGTATGCTTAACTTTGTATGTTACATCAACTTTTGCTGCAGAAAATAAATTTTCAAAAATCAATTTTGCAGCTTTTATATTAAAACTCATGAAATTTTTCTCAGTGCACAAATAGCGGTCACACCTTTCAGTGCTTTTTGTGCCGGGGGCATGGCTCGGTTTAGGCCAAAAAACGTGCAACGCAACGGAAATAAGCGCCAAACGGATGCCAACAAACGAAGCAAATGATTCATTTCCGATGATGCGACACCGTCCATAGACGTTGCCGCTGCTGTAGCAGTGCCCTGCTCCGGCTCTACCCCAACGAAAAAAAATTTGCATGAAATGCGAAATCAAACGGGCTACGGGCAACTGGCATTCTGAATATATTGCTGGCCTCCATTGCCGGCTGTATTTCGGTCCATTCGCATCCTTCGTATCCTTCGCCTGGCATCGCATCACGCGTCACGTTCACGTGCAGGTTGACATGAGCCCATTGCGATATTTTATGAGCCTGGCTGGCGCAGGCTGTGTTATTGATATGCTAACGGTAAATGTCAAAGAGGGCAAGGTGCCGTTACATAGCCCTGCCATGTAGCACCCAGCTCCGTTACGAGCGCAGCCCCCCGTATCAACACTCCCTCCGCTGTGCTGCGCTGCGTTTGACGCCTGAACGGAAGTGGTTAAAGGCACCATATAGGCCAGAGCCGACAACATATGCGATATGCGACCAACGTGTGAAATTTTTAGCCAAAAATTTTACATTGGACAGCCATTTATAATACACGCTCCATGGCTGGGCCGGATCAAGTAGTTTGGGTAGCAGTAGCAATTGGCCGACCAAAAGACAGACAGACGGACAGACAGACCGACCGGTCGCTGACATGACGACATATTGGAAATCAAAATGTTGACATGCCAGTCGCAGTTCGTGGTGGTTGGAATAATTCAACCAACATGGCCACAGTTGGTGCAATCCAACATAGTATGGATATTCATAAATATTTATTCCGGCTTGTGTTGATGATTAAAAAATAAAAAAAATTATGTTTATTAGGTAAATTAGAAAAAAGTGTGAGGGGAGCAGAAATAGTTTTTAGGAATTTTCTAGCAAGTTGTAGCAAGTCAATACTTTTATATTACTTAATACATTAAGCTTCCTGTTTTTCATTGAAACAAAATGATAAAATTATTTTACTGCCAACAATTTAATAATGAAGTTGGTCAAAATTACGTTGAAAGATTCCATTATATACAGTTAAAAAAAAAATATATATATATATATAGCAACTGTTTTAAATGGATATCGTCGATATCGATAGGCAGGCACAGTGATATTATTTTGCCAATAGGGCATTAGCAAAACTGCTTGAACTGCTTGGTGAGCATAGGGTGAAAGCGCGCTTGTTCTCACCAATACTAGTAAAAGTATAGCGGCCTTCTGGTTGGCACGCCCTTTATTGTTTGGTATTAGTGCGTAGGTGTGAGTGTAGAGTAGGCGACAGTTACTATATAATATAGGTGACTGTCATCTCTATCTTGTCTATTAGGAAAGATAGGCTGATAGGCTGACTGCCTTTAATGACTAATTCGTGTTGGTTTGGGAGTGACTTGACGGCCTATATAAGGCGGAACTGCAGCCAAATCTGAGTCATTCACGGTCAGTATTGTTGGTCAAAATGATCATCTGGAGATGCTACGTGAGTGTCAGTCAGTTAGTAAATGAGTCAGTTTTGTGAAAGTAAGTAGGTGACGGGAAGCGTAACGCGCAAAACCAAATAGCTGAAGATAGGATGAAGTCATGATATTAAGCCGTGCTCCGTAAAACGCCAAAAACCAATCCGAACAATTTTATTCGAATTCGTTTTTGCGTGATACGGAAAACGAATGTTTTTTTTTTGTCGATATTTTCCTTTTTATTTTCGATAAATTCGTATATTTCCCTTGTTATTCCGATAAACTCTCATGTTGTGTTGGTGCGAAATTATTTTTATTTGATACAAAACAGCTAGCATGATTGCTGGAGCTCTGCACCTTCTTATTACTATATGTTGTTTAAATTTTGTTTTCACTAAAATATTACTTTATTTAACTATTTAACACATTTTTTTACAAGGGAAATTTTTTGTATGTAAAGGCCCATACGCAGTTCGAAAATTTTCGCACG
Source organism: Chymomyza costata (assembly GCA_018150985.1). NCBI lineage: Eukaryota > Metazoa > Arthropoda > Insecta > Diptera > Drosophilidae > Chymomyza > Chymomyza costata. Next base: position 21,059,570 of record JAECWU010000127.1, on the reverse strand, counting down.
GAATGACAAAACCCCATTTGGGATTTTTTTTTATATGATCCCCAAAATCCCAAATGGGATATTTTTTTTATATTACGTTTTGCGATTCCGTGCGAAATATTTCGAACTGCGTATGGGCCTTAACGCGGGAGCCCCTGTTGCAGCAGTCGGTCATGTGTTCGTGTATAATAGGTGCACATACATTCTATATATTGCACTCTATTTTTTGGATTGATTCAGAAAAAAAAATATTTAAAAATAATTTTCAATAAATATGTTTCTTTAAGCTGGCATATATGTATATAATCTACAAACGTAAAAGAATATTTAAAAAATTAATTCAGTATAAAATTTGTGCTTTTTTAACCTATTTTTCCGTTTCGTTTCAAACAATATGAACAATTAGGTTTGGTGAAACTGGGAGCAGAAAATATTTGGTTTCAAAATGAATCCTAAAAAAATGTTCGGATAAGTTTTCCGGAGCAAGGCCGATTAATATTATAATGAGGTTGCGGTCGGTGCATACGTTCGTATACAAGCGGATTTGAGAGATGAAAAGTCTTAGCGAATAAAAATTCATTTTGATATTTAGTTTGGACAGCCCCGTGGGGCTTTACAAAATCGAATCGGTAGGAAAGCACTTTTTTGCGGCATCGCACAGGTCTATCTTTTAGTATAATCAGCTGCAATAGAAATCATCGCGCTCCCAGAATAACTCTTGCATGATATTACTTTTCAGTTTTCCTTGCTATGCCATTCAACAATAGGTTTGGCAATAATTTTCCAATAGACTTAATCGTTTAGTGCTGCTGTTTTTTTGATAAGGACACTCATTAAGCTGCAGTTGCAAATTTATTGTTAAGTATCTGCTTGGTTTAATAACAACAAAAACAGCTGCCTACTTATAGGCGCACACACACTCACAGCTCGTTGAAGATACATTGGCATCCAGTCAATCAGTCACTAAATTGACGTCTGTCTGTTTCTGTATCGTCATGTAACCAACAGGCAGCATCTCTTACAGTTTGAATGCGTCTCTCTGTCTGTGAGTCTAAATGGCTGTTCGTCGCTCTATTTGCTTCAACACCCACTGCAAATTAAATTCATTAGTCAACTTCCGGTTTCACACACACTCTCATAATATGTTGCCATGTGTTGCTGCTGCTGCTGCCTGTTTGCCTGCTGGCTGGCTGGCTGTCAATTCAGACAGATTTGAAGTCAACTCAATTTGAAATCAATAGTGTGTGAATAATCCTTTCACACAGATACACACACATACGTATACAGGGGAGCTGCATGCTACCAGCATTTGTGGATATACTTTCTAATAGGCTGCCTAGCTAACTCGGTCTCCAAATGAATCTTTGTCCAAAAACACACAGCTGCTACTGCTTGCTACTGCTCTCACTCTCTCGCTAGCTGCGCTTTTACTCTTACTCTCAAACACTCTCACACCTTATTTCTTTCTGTCAGCTTCCTCAACTGTTTATACCCTGTAGTCTTAAGGATATTACAGATTAAGGATATAGGCAGAAGAAGGTGTGCTACACCATAAGCTATTAATACTAAAGACACTAAGAACAAGGTCTTTGAGATGGAGTTAGTTTAGATTAGTTCGTCTGAACATCTTTATCTCGAAGAACGTAAGTAGTGGTGTCCTGGGGTCTATTAAACTGAAAGAATATTTTTGAGTGCGCAGGTTTTAGCGATAGTTTTTTATGATCCGAAAAATCTCGCAAATACCAAGTACCAATACAAATAACATATTAATGCAAAAATTTTTTTTTTTTTTTTGGAAAAGTGTGAGCAGTGTGTACCACTTTCGTGCACCATCGCACGAAGGACTCACATTATTGTCCATGGCAAGCTGCAACTGCTGCAGCAGCGACTGTTTTTGTATCTAGGCTGTGCGCCAGACTCTGGGGCACTTGAAAACATTTTTGCATTGATTGCACTTCATATCGTTCATTCATTCATTCATTCATTCGTGCAGGCCGTTTATTCATGCCCATGCCATGGACACCACCCTCTTACTTAAACAGCCTACTCCGCTTGGTTCATTCCGTTGGCTGCCATGGGCATATGTTGCATAATTTTGGGGTAGACATGGCAACCAAAAAACCAGCCATTAAGCGATGGCAATGCCAACGGCACATTTCCAAAGTATTTAAGCAATTCAATGGCATTTCGACAGCAGCACCAGTCCCCCACTAAAGGCCCCTCTGCTGCATACCCCTACTTGGGCCACTTCACTGCTCGAGTGGCAAGCAATGAGCTATGCATGCAATTTAAGCGCCCACCAAGTGCCGCAACATATGGCCGCTTTGGATGCCTCGAAAAATGCAAGGCCCGCCCGACTGTTTGACTACTCCCGGACTACTGACTCCGGAGTTTGGAATATCAGCCCATACTACTGCAGCTGTCTGGCCGTTCAAATGTACAGTTAAGTCGAGCGGCATTGGGCCCTATTAAGGTCGTTGGCTATTAAATAGGCGCGAGCTGACAGCGTTGCCAGAGTGTCAGTAGAAGAGTGGGTGAGCACTAACCCCACTCCAACCACATGTTGTCTGTGTTTGTGTCAGTAATTGTGCATAATTGAGTTGAGTGTGTGTGTAGATTGGGGCTTAGGGGGGATATATAGTTACGGTAGAATGCTCACTGTCTATAGACTGCAGTATTTTGGGCTGGATCTGTTCATAGAAATTACTTCAACAAATAGACAATTTCAAGTACATAGATAAATATTACAGTGCTTAAGGCAAATGGCTGGAATGAAGTGGAATATGGAACGAAAAAAAAGTGCCAAGTTCGAGGAATGTGTCGCACACTTGCCTTATATCATTTATTCAGAAGGATGTGATCCTATCGAGCATATTGTGCAAGAGACTTCAGCAATCAGCGAAGAAACTGATCTTCGAGCGGTGTTATACCACACATTTGTAGGATCTTCAAAATATCACTGCGCGTTATTTGCTTCAAATAATGTTCTTACAGCAGGACACTAGGCGAGTGTCTGTTTGCATGACAACCTTGCGAATGCTAGCACGATCCTGGATTCTACTCTTCTCAAGCTGACGCACTACCTTCTCTTGGTTAGCTCAGGATTGTCGCCTTATATCCGTTGGATGTTAGGTTGTGGCGTAGGTCTTGAGATCCACCCAGGAAAGATTGGGAAGAGTACACTAGGCAAAGTGTCTGATTGCATATCAACCTGGCAAATGCCAGCACAATTCTGGACTCTATTCTTCCCAAACCGACGGATTAATTTCTCGTGGTTCTCTCTGAATTGTCGCCTAATATTCGTTGGATGGCAAAGTAAAGTGCGCGGCGGGTTCCTAACACTTTAATTAGCTTGTGGCGTAGGACTTGAGATCCATCCATGTAAAAAAAAGCTGCACCAGGCTGAGACACGTTAGGGTTGTATAGGCCAGTTAAGAAAAAGAAGAATATGTCCTTCCAGCTAGCTGCTTTCCTTAATTATTCAATCTTTGCCTAATCAAGCTTAAATAGCCAGACTTTTAATTACCAAAGTTTAGCAAAGTGCAACCGCCCGCCCAACAGCAACCCATTTAGCATTGTCCTGAAACACATTGCGCTGCCAGTAAGTATCCTTTTTACTGCATTGATTGACATTGACAGTACAATGCATTCAATGTCAGTAAATGCAATCGAGTGTTGCATACTTTAAGGACCCACAGAGAAGAGCAAGTCAACCAACCATTCAATTAATTTCATTTGAAATGTACAATTAATGCACAAGGATGACTGACCAAAAAGTGGCCAGTCAAGTCTGTAGCAGCCTGAAGCTGCCACTCAACGACAGCGGTCGTTTGTCTGGCCACATGGCATAACAAAGGAAGACTTTGGGCACTTGGCTAAGAACAAAAATTTCCAAATGTCTGGCCACAATTGTTGCTGACCAATGATCAATTTAATAGGAAAACAATATTGATAGCCCATGCTTGAAATATGGCCCGGCCGGAAGAATGAGGCACTTGAGCCAAGTAATGTGGGCTTTGGGCGGGGGGTAGGGCAGCAAAGGGCCAGCGGCAGTACTCGAAACGGAAGTGTTGCTCACAAGAGGGTTGTTCTCGTTATAAGGGAGTGCTTGTATGTGTGTTAGTATTTTGTTTGTTTGTTGGTCGTTTGGTTGGCTGCTTGAAAACTTGCAAAACTTTTGGTGTTGTATAGTAACTAAATTTTAAAATACACACACACACACGCGCACACACTTGCAGACCGGAAGAGACTTTTGCAACACTTTCACTTGCGTGTGTGTTTGTGTAGGGTGTGCTGAGCCTGTGTTTAGTTTCTTGTGGTTTATTATTCACGCCTGAATTGATTGTAAATTAAAGTTTGCTCATTCTGTCCACAGCGTTCCCTGCTTCTTGGGTCCTTGCTGGCTGCTTGTGCTTTTTGAGGTCAGCCTATAACAAAGTTTTCTTTTGTGTGCATTGAATCTTGTCAGTGAGGGGCATGACAACCTTTTGTCCTGTTGCTGGAAGGCCTCTGGCATACGAGTCTCCTCCAACCCATAGTCTCTTCCAGCTGTCTGTCGCCTTGCTGGCCATATTAGAAGCCAAAAGGCATTCAAGTGCACATAAGACGATTACACATCATTTAACCGACGGACGCATTGCAAAACTATGAAGTAGTAGTGCCCCTCCACGCCCCGCCCTTCTGTACACCAATGCATGCCCACTCAAAGATAATTGTTGCTTGAGTGTGTGTGTGTTCCAGAAGGTCGACTTTTATTGACTGCTGCATATTGATTATTGTTACAACTTGTCGGGGGGCTCTTCAATGTTATACTCCCAGGGAGTTTATTTTATTCCTTGAAATGTTGCTTGTTTTTGTTGTGGTTGTTGTTCCAAATCCAATCGCTGCAGTCATGCGTATAAGTCTGTATGTGTGTGTGTGTCGACAGAGTTTTGAGACAAAACTAATTTGGTGTTAATAAAGTGAAAGTGTGGAGTATTATATGTGTGTATAAGCATTTAAGATTATAGTTTTTAGAAAGGGGCAGACTTAAAAATATTTCACTGTTTCTTAAATTTTGTAATTGAAGTTAGTGCTTTAATATTATTGGAAAGTAATGTATTCTTTGAATGCCTACTGTTAGTTGGTATCGCTAAGAATAAGTCTTAGAACTGGTAACGCTCAACTTGAACACTAAGAAAACAAATTGAATTTACGTAAGTTGTGTATGGAACTTGGGAGCTTCGCCCCATGAATAATTCTCGTCGCAGCCCGCTTCTTCGTCGATTTTTTGCAAAAAACTTCTCTCCATACAAATTTGGAGCTGTGCCATCCTATAACATAAAACGAAACTCAGCTCTCTAGCTTTTAACGCTTTTGCTAGTCGAAAGTATGAAAAAAGAGCATAGCCTAAAATGAAAGACTTAACCATCAATTCCCTCTTTTGGCACAAAATTTTCCAAGGCGATGAAAACCTCAAAAAATAGCATCTGTGCCAAGTTGTAAAACGATATGAACGGATATATTTCTTCCCACACAAATTTTGACCCGCCATTTTCTACTACACTTGAGGACGGAATTTTCCAAGATCCTTCCGCTAAGTAGCAATGCGTTATAAGGAAATCAAAATATACTGCATCTTGTACGAAAAATCTGCGTATTCGAAAAATACTCGTCATTGAGAAAATTTCAAAGTATAGGAGCTCGTTATAAGGAAACTCAACTGTTAAGGTGCTTTTTATATTTCACACCAATGATATTTTCTTTTTTTTGTATTTTAGGTAGTTTTATTTAACTTTACCAAAAACTAAATATTTCGCTTCTTAGTGTTCAAGAAAGCAAGTTGACTGCTATATGTAATGAGCTTGTAGACGCCGTAGATCCCCATAAGTTACTTCCTATACGGTCAGGATGACAAGAGATATTTATATAGATATATCCGTTTGTCTGTAAATCTTAGATATAAAAAGAGCTAGAATATCCTAGCTTCATTTTTCATTTCCTAGCACCTTTAAAAAAATTTTTATTCGTTTTCATGGCTCTGAGATAACCTCTAAAATAACTCTTTTTTGTGGTTGTGTCGTAACTTTGAAGTGCTAGAATATTTTAGACCTCGACTTCGGATTCAATGACACCAAAAATATATAGTAAACGTGGTCTGATCTCCGAAGCCGAAAATTTATTTTTATACCCTGTACCGTATGGTACAAAGGGTATATTAAGTTTGTGCAAGCCGAAAATGTATGTAACATACAGAAGGAGACGTCGGAGACCCCCCAAAGTTACCTAAAGACACAATAAGTCAATATACCCATGTCCGTCTGTCTGTATGAACGCCTATATCACAGAGATGGTAAGTTCTAGAGCAACCAATTTTTCGGATTGAATGCGCAATTATGTCAGGGGAGACAAGTTTATATTATTTTTTCGATATCGGGGTTACGTTATATAGCTCCCATAGGGGTTTTTCAGAGGACCTCGAAAAAAACCGAAAGTTTTAGATGGACAATTCGTTCGTTTATGAAAATATCATAACCAAATTGCGCAGTCTGAAGATCAAAAGCGCTTGACTATATCATATAGTCCCCGGTAAAAAAAATTTTTGGTGAAAAATTCGACTGATTCCTGTTTGTTTATGAAAATACCATAGCCAAATTTGCCGAATAAAATATCTTTTGGAGATCTTAAGCAATATGTCGGACTTAATTGCAATGTGGTGGTACAGGGTATCCCAAAGTCGTCTGCGCCCGACTTTAACGTACGCCATCTTTTTTTTTGTGTGTCATTGTTATAAGGTAATATCAAAAAAGCCCATCGAATTTTTTTCGAGACCGGCTGTCCGGCGATCTTTTTACATGTTGTTTGGGACGCTGAAATCTATGCCAAGGTCAAAAATCCCTGGCACTGAGATTGTTTCAGAACTCTTGGGTGTTGGGATTTTTTTTGGAGCTTTGATTCGTATTGAGTGGCTGAAAGTTCATATGAGTCAAATGAGAAATTCATAATACTTTTTTTTTGTGGGCTTGAGTTATATATATTCGTTTTAGAGAACGAAACCTAACTCCTAATCATCTAAGATGCAAAATTATGCATAAAGGCATTTAGGTTGCTAAAGTTAGACCAAAAACTTAAATTTGGCTCGAGTATCCGATCCGAGCCGCAGTTTAGACAAATTTCATTCCCAATTTTTCTATTGCTGTTTTTATTTAGTTCAGGAGTTGTTGCCTAAAAGTTTGGTTCTGATGGTACAGGGTGTCTGAAAGTTTGCCGTGCTCGACTTTTTATAGCGCTTTTAGATATATTTTTAAAATTTTTTTTTTTTTTCTAATTAAATAAAGATTCTTGCAAATTAACTATTTTATGCTCTAAAGATAAAATGTTAAAGTGGCTCAAAACGATTTTTAGAAACTAATGCAGGCTGATTCTTAAAAATTGGTAATTTAAGGTATTAAAGCTTAATTAAAAAAACGGGTTCTTTTATTAATTCTAATTTATTTTGTTAGTCCCAAAATTGTTGAACCAAACGTATAGCTAAGTGTTCTCTTGTTCGTAACCCAAATGTTTTCACCCAAAAAAAAAAATGAAATTCTTTAAACCAAATTTCGAAAAATGTTTTGCAGCTTTGCGATTTTTAAGATTTTTTAACTTTAAGCGTTAAGCTTACGTAAGCGTAATATTAATATGGGATAAAACGAAAATAAGATTACTTCTTGCCGAAAAGCTATGAAAGGCGAGAAAAACAAGTTTTCGAGATACTTTTCTGGCATTAAATTCTTATAAAAAGAGTTAAAAAATCGCAAAACTGCAACACATTTTTCGAAATTTGGTTTAAAGAATTTCATTTTGTTATTCAAATTTTGAATCTTGCAACATCGATGAATCATTTCTTTTCGAAAAACTATTCGATTGATTTTGTTGGCACTAGTTATAAGTTTTACAAAATAACAGGCTTGCTATTTTGATGTTATATAATCACAGTCTATTTAGAGAACCATACCAAACACACACACACATACGCAATATGCAACTGTGTAAGTCCCAGCTTGGGGTCAGCATCAACTGCTTAAGATGAAAACTTTTACCACTTGGCCGCATTGCTCAAGTAGTCGAGTACAGTGGAAACTATGACAAAAAAAAAGAGCAACAACAACTAGAAGAAGAACTTGCTGTCCAGGCATGCACTTGGCGGTTGTCCTGCTGCTCCTGCAGATGAATGCCAACATCGTCAAGCTGCTTGCATACTTTGTGGAGTGGTACTGGCAAAGGTATCGAGGCGGGGGCAACAACTTTGGAGCGCAGCCTGGTCATCAAAGTTGGCAACTTTTAAGTTGAGGAATTTCGACAAGGCGACTTGGAACTTTTGTTACTTTGCAGCTACTGGAAGAGATACCTGAACAAAAAAGCGCCACATAGCAAAATTGCAAGACAGCACCAACAAAAAAAAAAAAGAAGCAAGTTGAGAAAATGAAACGCAAAAGTAGAAAAAAAACACGTAGAATGTTTGAAAGAGAGAGAACTGAGTTTTTGGCAACAGCTTCTAATTGTTGTGTTTTGTGGCGGGTGTGGGCTAGAAGGGTTTCGAATGCTCTTCCCGTCTGACACGGTTTGGCGGTGGCACATACTAGCATTACCGGTGCTCAGGTGTCCTTAGTGGTGTTCTAATTACTAACAAACTTAATTTGCTACAAGTTATGTTCGTGTGGACTTTTGTTAACCATGGCCACTTGACTGTTACATTTGAAGCGGTTGCACTTGTCCTGTTGCCCGGCATCCACCGTGGATGAAACTCTTTTGTTGAACATGCGTGGAGTGCAGCAATGAGCAATACTGAGCAATACCTGTATCTGAGGGTACAAAGGGTATATCAAAATTGTGGAGTTATATTATTGGTATTTTGTAGTTCAGATAACTTGTTTCCAATTAGCCGCCTGATTCCCAGAGCATACACTGGCTAAGACCATGAATAATGTTCGCGGCTTAGAGCAGCATCTTACACTTTTTTTGCTGCATCTTTTTACTTTCAACCGACCAGTGACAAACTCAAAAGACAATACTATAAACATCTTGGAACTACATCGTTAGTTCATTGCCATAGTCTGTGAGCGGTCAGCTCTAAGTACTGGCCAGGCCAGGACAACCAACCAAAATGTTCATTGTAAATTATGCGCTTTGGTTTACAAATTGCATATGCCCGTCTGCACGAAGCATGTGGCAAGTCATTTGGACATCCAACAACTTGACTTTAGTTGCAACAACGGCATCAGCTTCAGTTGCAGCTGTGGCAGCTGCCGAGGCAGAGAGTGTGACCAAGCAGCCAACCAACTTCAACCCACACTGCAACCTGCCTTAGTTTTATGTGCTGTGCTGTAACTAATGCGTGGTTAAAGTTGTTTGCATCTATTCAAATGAGACGAGCGTCTCCGAGAAGCGCGCGCCTAAGTGCTGTGGCTACAACTTGTTTGTTGGCCAACTTCTTAGACATACTTTTCTTATGGCCAGCAATGGACATGCGTCAAGGGAATGGTGGGACAACAAACGACAACTGGACAGAAAGCCCTAGAGCCGCTTGGACGGCGTGTATATTTTATGCTTTACGTGGTTAGGCCAGGGCTGCTTGAGAAATTACGTGGTACGCCGCATGCAGCAAAAACTCTGTAGCTACAAAGCCCCGCATGGCTATGCCGTCAGACGAGGGCAGTTTGATAAGATCCTCAACTTTTGAGTAAAAGATATTGAGTTTTATTTTGCAGCAAGTGAGTCGTGATGCCGACTCCAAGTGCGTTGACATACGACTGATACATGAACAGCTTCACCATGCATCATGTTCTGAGACTGAACAACTATAAACTAAAAGTTAACAGGTAAAGGTCAATCCTAAAAGAAAAAATGTATCGTGACTTGAGGTTCTATAAGACTGGATGCTTGAATCTTTTTAATTTTTGTTTCTTTACGAATATGTACACTGGTTTGCTAAAGATCCCTAAATCAGGCAAACGCTGCAGTAGCGACATCGTTGTTCGACCCAAATAGTCTGTAAGGCTGTGCCCAATATGGATTTTGGTGATGGGAAGATCAATATGATCGATTACTTGCTATACCAATCGGAGGATTGTCTTCTACGCATCGAGGGACCATCAAAACTTGTTGAACTGAAGAAGTATGATCGTGAACTGATGCAGTTCGGAACCTACTTGGCTGCAGCCATTATATCTAAATAAAAATTAACATTGAATGAAATTTTGAGCTATACACGGTTTTTATAGCGCTCTCTGCAAAATCTTCAAAAAGAGGGCGTCCGCCCAGTTGTAAGTCGTTTAATAAAAAGCTATTCAGAAATGTCTTGTCCCGCCATTGGAAGGTGGGAACGAATTATCCAAAACTATACAAAGCTTTCAGCTGGCCTGATGGTTTGTCGCCAGCAAGATGACGCACAACCTTCACATGGTCTCTCTTGTTTAGCCTGCGTTAGCACAGTCAGCTTATGTGCGTAGGGGAAGTTCTGTGGACTTTAAACGGGATTGTCTGTAGAGCTTGAAACGCAATACATAAAAAACCATATTCGAATGAAAGACAGCAAAGCAGCCTCGGAAACGGAATCCCATAGAGTTGACGAGCTGACGTAACTACCATCTAGGAAATGCATTTCTAAACTTTATTACCGAAGAATATTATGTTACTCTCCGTTCCCTTGTAGTAGATTTTGGGTTTTTAACTCCACCGTTCAATTTTATCATCTGAAACTTAACAGAGCTATGTCCGTGGTCACATGTGTCAAAAATTAACAAAATCGGATAAAAACAACAAAATTTATAGTCAAAAAAATATAAATCCACTCCCTCAACAAATGCATAACTTAGCCCAAATACTTTAATTAACTTCTTTGACTTAAACTTCGATTTTCATCAAAATCGTTCAAAATTTATTAAACTTATAAAGGGTCATCAATCTTGAGCTTTTTTTTTTATGGGGATTTCTTGATAAATCATGCGTGTGTACTGTCAAGTTCAGTTCATTCAGTTTTCATTGCCAATTCAGCATGGAAAGACTTACACCCGAACAACGTTTACAAATCGTACAATTATATTACGAAAATTCGCGTTCTGTAAAGAATGTTTTTCGCGCGCTTAGGCCATTTTATGGAACCAATTCGGTGAACAATAAATTTCACGCTCCAGACCAGTGAGCTAGCCACCAAGATTGTGTGACATCTCATCGTTAGACCTTTTCCTTCGAAATTACGTGAAGTCTAAAGTATATATGGATAAGCCAGCTACGATTGAAGCTTAGAGGCCAACATTACCCGTGTTATTCGAACGCGTCATCGAAAATTGGAACCTCCGCATGGACGCGTTACGGCGCAGTCGCGGCCAACATTTAAAAGGCATTATCTTCAAAACGTGAATGGCAAAAATGGTTCTTATTATCTATTGATAATAAAGATTTTCCGATGCATTTGTAATTTTTGTGTTTTATTTTGGCATTTTATAAAAAAACCTCAAGATTGATGTCCCTTTATTTTGTCTTGAATGAATTTCTTGGTGAATATTTTACTATAAACTGTAAATACTATAAAATAAATAAATAAAAATAACTTAATGATGTTTGCATTATTATAATTATTTCAAATTATAATCGTAAATAAAAAAATGCTGAGTTTTTTTTAATTTCATGGAAAGCCTTAAACAGTCGTATATTGTTTACTTATAACAAGCTTACTTATCAAACTGCCCTCGTACACACACACGCGCAAAATATGCTGAAGCTTGTCTCCTGCTGCATTTATTTAATATGCGCTGCCTAAAAGTATGCAAAGTTATTTCTTGTTTATACTTGATGCTACCATACACTGGCTGCCAAATGTTTTGTGCCATACTTTCTTTAACTAAATGGCTCGTCTTTCTTATGCTCTTGTTCTAAACGTATTTGACTTTACTTCACTTGACTTTTCATCTGCACATCTGAAGAGAGCAGCCTGAGCCGTCCCCATACCCCAGCCCACTGGTGGTCAGCAGGACTATCAACTTAGAGTAGAAGATAGCCACGCACCCTCGAAATGCTTTTGTGTACTTACTTAGTACAAAAAGTTGTAAAAATCGTGTAAAAAATTTGCGCACAGAAAACGTGCAAAATGCGTTTAGTTGTTGCTGGACTCAAATAATTTATTTTAATGATAATGCATGGCAGCTATTTTGGTTTTTGGGGTTTCTTCTGGGGGCGAGTGAACCCAAACTGCGTTAAGTGTATGACACAAAGATTTTGGTATAAAGTTTTAGCTTAACTCCAACGCTGCCTAATGCACTGTTTTAGACGACGCCATTTGATACTCATTGCTCTGGCATAATTATGTGCCAAACTTGGCTCAAAGCGCAACATTAGCCTGGCCCATAGTAGACTCTAGGCTTGGCTGCTGCTGCTGCATTATTGCAAAACCCTTTCGGCGGCCACTACAAGACAAGAGAGCAAAGTTTTTCCACCAAAACACAAAAAAATATGAAAAAGTTTTATAGCAACCCGAAACTTGTGCATTTTCTAAAACACAACTTCAAGAAACAAACCAAAAAAAAAACAAAAAAATCCTGCTCATTTTTTTCTTACTGCTTAAAACAAAATGCAAATAAACACAAAAAAAAAAGTTTCCTTGGAACTGCCATTTTTTTTTTTTTGCATTTGGTGTATTTTTTGTTTTATTACTTTTCCAAGAACTAGTTGAGAATTGGGGGTAACTTGAACTCTGGGTTGGTTGGCTGCTTGCTTGGTCACGTAGCCTGGCGCCTTGGCCAGTCGTTTTGTTGCGGCAAAAATGTGGCTCATACGTCTTGGCCTCCAACCGCAACAGCAAAAAGCGCTCACCCCTCTGCTGGCCAATGCATTGGCCCCCAACCCATAATAAAAAAAAAGGAATAGAACTTGAGTGGACTTGGAAAACACACTGCTTGAAGTACCATACTTCACAGCACCAACTGTTATATTTCTGTTCCTGCAAAAGTGTCTATTAACTTTTTCATAAGGTTGGCAATCATTACCACAATAATTTCTATACGCAATCCAGACAGTTTGGTCTAGTCTTAAACTAAGCCTATATTGATGTTATTCTGCGTACTCTTTCCATACGAAATCATCTAACTTTTATGCTCTGTATTTTTTTCTAAGCACCCTTTTTATACCCTGTACCTTATAGTACAAAGGGTTTATATAGGTACATACGGAATGAAACGTCGGAAACCTACCTAGAGTAAGATCAGGGTGACTAGAGAAGTCGATATAAACATGTGCATCTGTCTGTCAGAATGAATGCCTATATCTCAGAAATGGGAAGAGCTAGAGCAATCAAACTTTTAGATTAGATCTCTTATTATAGTTATAGCTCCCAAAGGGGGTTTATCAGAGCACCCCGAACATAATAGATAGATAATCCGTTTGTTCAGGAAGCTGTCGTGACGAAATTTGGCATTCGAAAGCCTTTCAAAGTTCTCAAGCAATGTACCAAATTTTATCAAAATCGTTTTACTGTATCATAAAGCCCTCATAGGACCGGACTTTAAAGTACGTCATTTTGTTTTGTATGCACATATTTTTTGAAAAATTTCTTACTATGGAAAATTAAATTGTCATTAGGTCACATTTTTTAATTTTTTAAATTTCCAATCCATCCCATCATTACCTCTAGGCAATAGAAGGGTTTAGTTTACCGAAACTCAATCAATTGTCTGAAGAACGTATTATAAGATACAACAGTTGTTTATTACAAATCTTTGAAGATAAATTTCCGAAAAATCCAAATCTTTTTGGTTTTGATAGTTCCGAGCGAAAGTCGGAATTATTTTGTTAGCCAACTTTGACGCTGGCATAATAAATCGCCATTCGCAAGTTCATACCATTTCATCTAAATGTTTATAGCCTATACACTTTTTAATACACTTCTTTGAAGCTTTCTAAAAACCCAAATAAATATTCCCAACAAACGTCTTTATAATTTTTGTCTAACCTTATTAAAGCTTGTTAAATCTTCCAATTGCTTTCAGTCTAGTAAGAAACTTAAAAAATAAAAGTTCAGTTTTCAGGGAATCCAATTCATGTTTTGTTTATTCCTAGCGAAAGTCTGTAGTATAATGTGCTAATCTTATTTTTGCTAGTCGGTTATACTCTTTTTATGTTCATCTATTTTCTTTTCAATTTTGTGACAAGACTCTAGAGCAGGACATCAAGAAGCAAATTTGATCGAATGTGTCCACTTTAGTTTTTATTGCCGTCATCTCATACATAAATATCATTAAGGACTTTTTTTTGTTTCCTTCTTTAAGCATATCAACTTCAAGATATTATTTTCTCTTTTACTCCCTTTCCCAATCTGCTTATATATACCAGGAATCTCTTTGTTCTTTGACCTTGGCTTTAAAGCTATTATTTTCTACTTAAAAGTTATAGATTACCTTAAAACTCATGGCATGAGAAACGATACGTTTTTGCGACGTACAATCTGTGCTACACTAAGAATTAAGATAGCTCACTACCATTGAACAACTGCTGATACCAACTTAGTGCATGATCCAACAATCAGAAGGTTACGCAATGCGCAGCTTCTTTATTCGCGTTTTTTTTTTTTTTAAGAGAGTTCATGGGCTCAACTTTTGTATGGTAGCTATATGAAATAGTGGATCGATTTATATCAAAGTTTATGTCAGTTGTATTTTGTTTTAGACTGAATATTGGTGTGAAGTTTGATCAAAATTGGATGACTATTTCGTATAGCTACCGTAGAAAAATTGAACCAGTCTTCTGCGCAGCAAAACTCGCGCACTTCTTGGCGGCAACTTTAAATATTCATTGCATCTTGATATACCCTGATATCGTCTGAGTAAACTAAGAGAGAGACATTGTGTTATATTGTGACGATCGGCAGAAAGAGAGTTAAAAAATTAAATCGTATACGACTCGATTTTTTTTTTAAATCGTTAAGGCGCAACATATTTTTAGTCAAGTTGAACATGTGAGACAAATTTTTTCGCGAATCTCTAAAATCTAAAAATATTGTTGAAAATAGACGGCCGCCATTATATTTATTTTGATTGATGATGCCTAACCACATGTCAAAAGCGTTTTGGCAGCTTTAGATAAAAAATGCGAATAACGAGCGTAATAGTAGAGTAAACGAAGAGTTTAAGCTAAAAAAAGATACTTAGTTGATGTTAGTGCCTCCTCCCTGACGACTGCCCCTGCGCCTTTCTGTGGTATTGGTTGGTTCACAATCACAGCCATGGTAAACAAATGGGCTGCAGTAGAACATAGGAGATACTGGTTCTGCTTACCGGGGCTGCGTCAAGCAAAAGCGCTTGTCAAACCTCTGGATATGATCAAGACAAAAGGTCTTTGCAGAACGGATTTAAAACTTCTGGTAGCATTCCTATCTGGCCACCACACTGATAGATACCATCTACAAAAAATTGGCGTATCGGACTCTTCAGAGTGCAGACTCTGTCTCGAGGACGATGAAACCACCAGACATATTTTCTGTGACTGCCCAGCGCTGGTATGGGACAGAGCCTGTCACTTGGGAAAGGAACGGATTAGTCCCTTCCATCTTAGGTCAATACCAACAAAAGACCTACTGCTATTCATGCGGAAAGCGGAAAGTCTTTTGCCGTAATTTATGGGTATGGTACAAAAGATCTTCTGGTCGCAGGGCCCCACCTCTTTGTGAGGAACCCATACGGGGGGAAAAAAAAAAAATACTTAGTTGATGAAAATCTCTGGGATTGTTTGGGACTCTGTTCTAAGTCTAAAAAGCGTATGAGCAAATTTTTTGTTGTATTGCTCGAAATCTGTTTATCGTAGGAAAGCGATAGAGTACTCATTTTGTAGATAATTTCAATTACTTAAATTTCCGAAAAAAAACTTACCGGCTATAAGATATCATTCGAAAAACACATTTCCATTTTTGAAATTTTTGCGATCATTGTTGTCGTACCGATTGACCTACGACCTTGACTTGATTTTTATTTGATAGATCATTTTGTTGGCAACAATTTCGATCTGAAAACTTTGACTCAAAATTGAATAGAAAAAAAGATATCATGCAAAAGCCGTACCAACTTATAGACTTAGAACAGGGTCCCAAACAATCGCTGAAAGTTTCAACTAATTTTTTTTTTTTTTTTCTAGCAGACGTCGCACAGTTGCACAGTAGCCGCAAAAGCGTTGCAAAAATTGATTTTGCGATAAAACCATTTTTTAAATGTAATACATGCATCTAATTTAGAATTCCCCAGGGATCAAGAAAATACAAATTTTATTCAATTCGCATGAATAGTTTAGTTGCTATAGCCGCTCAAAGTGAAGTATATTTTCAACTTTGAAAATTTCTCAGGAAGACCTACAAAATGTTTGGACGAGTGTTTAAACTTTACTCGAAAGAGCAAACTTGCCGATGCCAAAGTCGATATAGCCACGGATCATCTATCGGAGGTGACGCGTCGTTTTTGAGCCATCGGGTAGTGTACTATAATCAGTTGTCAACAAATTATTTTCATGCGCATCCGACAAATTTTGATTCCCTACCAACATATTGAACAATTCAGACTAAAGCCCTAAGTTCAAAACTTTATAGTGTATTTAAACTGCGGCTAAACATACTCAACATTTTTTAAGTAGTACCAACTTCAATGCCCTTGGTCTCATTAGCTCAAAACGCAAAAAAAAAAGTTTGCTTTGCAAATCTCTTATATTGATTGCTTTTGAGTACATTTCATATGGACTTTGTGGTCCATTTCCAATTCCGAGTGCAGTCGAAAATGGAATTGTTTTTAAAACATGCTACAATCACTTAATAATGTCTATCTTCTGTGGCGGCACACGTTCCCACATCTGACGAAAACTGCCATCCTGTTTTTTGGGATTAAAGTGTACCACAGTATCACGATTATAGCTATGCAAGCTGGCAGGCAACTCTGCGGATTCCTCATCTAGCACCTCCAGAACTGCTGGCTCTTCCATTAGCTCCAGTGCATGTTGCTAGAGAGTAAATATATGCTGCTTATGTACTTAAGCTATTTATATAAACGTGCTTACCAAATGCAGCGCCAGTAGCAACAAATATATAGACACCAAACAGCGGTACACCGAACTCATGTTTCAAAGTCTTAACAAAAAAAAATAAATTTTTTAAATAAATACAACTATACAATGACTATGGCTTACAACATTATACGTTGAGCCGCCAAACTATACTGACCGCCAAAGCGCCACTACACCTGGCCAGTCCAAGCACGCTCGGTACGTAGCGACGCCCCACCACGTCACGCCACGCATGAGCTGCCAAATGCGCTCAAAAGTCGGGGGCCCCTGCTTGGGAGCCAACACCACGTGTGGCGCATACCGAAAAAGCTTTGTTCTGGCCCTCTAAGCGTTTTATTTTTAGCACGTCGCGTAATTTGAACTCCCTGCCCCCCCACCTCGCCCCGGCACAAAACAACCTGCTGCAGCTCCTCCTCATCAATAGCACTACTTACTGTTTGCAAAGCTTTTCAAACACTTGGTAAAGCTGCCAAAGCGAGCACATTTAATATGGCCTGCCTGCCGGAACCCCAATCCCCCAGAACCCTCCTAGCAGCAACAGCACGCTATAAATGTTGACTCATATGCCGACCAATATAATAATGAAAATTGGCTTTTGTTTTTGTTGTTGTTGTAGTTGTTGACTGCATGAAAAACCGCAAAGCAAACAATTGAGTGCTTCGTTTTTATTCGAATACTCTTTAAAAGTTGAAACATAGTTATTATAAGTACATGAAGCAGTTTGTAAAGTATTCCGGGAGTTGAGCAGGAGTTACAAAAATGTAAGGGGTAAGCGTTCTCGATCCTATAACTATCCGTTCGTATGAACGCCTAGATCTCAGAGAGGATTAGATAAGTGTGACTGAACTTAGGAATGAAGCCCCTGATTATATACACTCATGGTCAGCAATATTATGGCTATAGTTATTATAAGTCCATGGAACAGTTTGTAACGTATTCCAGGAATTGAGCAGGAGCTACAAAAATTTGTTTCATAAAGGTTTAGCGTTTCCGTCCAAATTTCTATCCGTTTGAATGAACACCTAGATCTCAGAGATGATTAAAATTAGTATGACCAAACATAGTATTGAAGCATCTTATTATATACACACGTGGAAAAAATATAACGTCTGCAATAATATGGCCTTATGGCATTGGCAGTTAAATTCATATTTTAAATTCAAAAATGATCCAATTCGTGGTATAAACTGCACTTTTTATACCCTGTACCGTATGATATAAAGGGTATATTAAGTTTGTGCAAGCCGAAAATGTATGTAACATACAGCAGGAAATGTCGGAGACCCCCCAAAGTTACCTAAAGTATGATCGGGGTGACTAGAGAAGTCGATATAACGATGCCAGTCTGTCCGTCCGTCCGTCTGATTGAACGCCTAGATCTCAAAGACGGTACGAGCTAGAGCAACCAAACTTTCAGATTAGATCCGTTATTTTCGTACGGGAGACAAGTTTATTTTATTATTTTTTTATATCGTGGTTCTATTATATAGTTTCCATAGGGGTGTTTCAGAGGACCTCGAAAAAAGTCAAAAGTTTTAGATGAATAATTCACTAATGTGTCATAGCGGTTTGTTTACCATATGCCTAAGCTTGATTCCTGAAGGTTTGGGTATGTCAAAATCGACCAGCACTTACTGCTATAGCTATGTATTGACAAACAACGAGAACTTAGTTGCGCACCTAATAAGTTCCTGTAAGTCCTACAAGGACTAGAGACTCTCCAATTCCAGGTCAACTTGTCTGCGCCATGTGTGAGCTGGCCTGCCTCTGCGTCTTCTTTGTCCTTGGGGATTCCACGCGACTGTAGCTCGAGCTAGGTCCGACTCAGGCTTTCTCAGTGAGTGGCCTATCCATGCACATTTGTGTTTTTTGATTGCATCATATACTGGAATGTGTTTGGTTCGCGCTCGAAGCTCGTCATTCGTTATAGTTTGTGGCCAGAAAATGCGGAGTATTTTGCGATGACATCGATTGATAAAGGCTTGGAGTGGTTATAAGAGGCGAGGGATAGCATTCCATGTTTCGCATCCATATAAAATAATCGACATTATGTTTGAGTCAAAAATTTTTAATTTCGTTCGAGTCGAAAGCTGATTCGACTTCCATATGGACTGGAGGGATCCAAAAGCTTGCTTCCCTTTTTTTCTGCGGTTGTCAATGTCTGCTGAGGAACCACAGTCCTTGGTTATGGCGCACCCTAGGTAAGGAACGGCAATGGGACCGTGTGTCCGGCTGTCACATCTCCCGAGCAGTCTGGCCAAGATACAACCCAAAAGCGTACTTCCGAACTCCTGCGATTCCACAAGAGCAGGACTAGGAGGGGGACGGGGGTGGTAACGGGGCACTGCGTCATAGGCCTTCTGGCTGAGATGATGCATGTCTCCCACAGCGATTACTGTCGGAGCTGCGGGGATGAGGAGGAGATGGAATCCATCCATCACCTGCTGTGTGACTGCCCTGCACTTCTCCGGAAACGCACCCAGTACGTGGTCAAGCCCTTTTTTGAAGACCTGGGCAGTCTGGCAAGCCGAGCAGCCTACACAACCTAACCTTACCTAACAATTATTTGCCAGTGAACGTATAACCTTTACCAACATTTATTTTCAACCCAGTCAGTACTGCTCGCTCAAACACTGCCTGTAGCTTTCCTGACATGTCGTTGTAACTGTGAGAAAGTAGGCATCTAGGTCCCATAGTCAAGATCCTCCAGGCAATTGCGAAGGCCCCATGATATGCCTCTGTTAGAGCGCAAAGCAGATCTCAATACAACATCAAGCACTATGTTGAAATGTAGTGGAGACAAGACGCAGCCTTGTCTTACGCCTTTCCTAACTCCCATCCTTTCGCCCAGGGTTTGGCCGTGCAACACTCGAGAGGATGCATTGGCATTGAAGCTTTTTATTGAGCGTGATCATTCTCTGCGGTACTCCTTTACAGTATAACGCATCCCAAATAGATGCATGTTGGAGGTAGTCAAATGCCTTTTCAAAGTCGATGAATATCATATATGTATAGTGGAGAGCGCCATTCCACAGATTGTTCAACAATTATTCGCAGGCAGTTTACATGGTCGAAATAGGATGTACCGGTACGAAAAATAGCTACATATATACAATCTTATTAATTATAAATAAAAACTGACATTTTAACCGAAAACTTGATTTTGTTATCTACGGCTACGATCGATACTACTTACTAGGGTTTCAGTAAGTTGGGAACTAAAAGAAGATAAGATGCCAAGTTAGGGTTAATATGGATGACCCATAAATGCTATGTTTTGGGTGCTCAAATGATATGTGAATGGCAATTCGTCTGCGATGATTGGTTTGTTTCAATACTGCAAAAATTTCTGACCCACTTATGAATGGTTTGAGCTATAAATAGTATTCAATGTTTTTTTAGTTTCTAGCCAGCATATTTTGGAAGCTATAGGCAATTGAAAAAAGGTCATATGGATTGTCCAATCATCCTAGCATTAATTGTTTTTCTTATAAAGTGTAGTTATTTTTTGAAGAGTTTAAAGAGTATTAAAACTTCGCCTACGCCATTTTTACATGCCTCTCTTTACTCAATTAATTTTACAATCAATTTATTATTACTTTTTTAAATTCAGAATTCGTAATGCAAACTGTTGACCAGAACATAAAAAAAGTTATATTTAGCTAGGTGTTGTTGGCGCAATTAATTTGGAATGATGACTTATAATTACGGGCATTTGACTGGCTTTCAGGTTAGAGTTTATCTATCATCGCCATGTCACTAATCCGAACATTGTCTGTGATCAACTATAAATAATAATTACATTTATATTGTTTTTTTAGTTATGCCCATATATTAATTTTTAATTGAAGATATATATATGTATATAGGTGTACTGAAAAATGTATAACAGATGGGACGCTGTTTAACGCAGTTGGATAAGTTGACGTTGGTAGAGCTTAGGTTGGTTAGGTTAGGTTAGGTTGTAGTGGTTGCCTGTTCTGAAACAGCCCAGACGCACTTAGGCACAAGAAGGCCCTTTGTGATGCCACAGGTAACGCCAGCCGAGAGCTGACCAGAGATTCCAGAGGTTGCCCTGTTTGGCCAGTTCGTCCGCCACACAGTTTCCCGGTATGTCCCGGGTACCCGGGTCATCTCGCTAAAATGTGTACCAATGTCAAATTAGATGCATTTTGGTTGATTAATTTAGTAGATATTTATTTTCTTACGCTAGACAGGCCAAATCGCCCACTGTGCAACGTAGCTCTGTCGTTTAAAACTAGAGGTCGCTATTGCATATTTTATATGATGTACTCGACGCTCTGCCGATCAACTCTTGAACAGCTTAAGGAATAATGGCAAGATATTGCCCTCGTCGAGTTTTGCTTTTCAATGGTTTAACTTGGAGGGCCGTTTCTTAAGGGTCAATATCAGCGTCCAGACAGTCTTCTCTTCACCTAAAGTTGCTGAAATGCCACAAGGAAGCGTGCACAGTTTTTGTTAACCTGTTTTCGGCAGAGATTCCTGATCCTGATGCTTCTAAAGAGCTGCGCTCAAATCCCTGATCACAACCGATATTGTACGGGCATGTATCGACTTTCCTGTAGGTGGCGCGTAAAGTTTAACGTGTGCTTCATCCACTGTCTTCAGCAACCTTACTCGGTGCAAAACATGATCCAACAATAGAAGGTTAAGCAATACTATCTCCCTCTAAAAAAGAGAACGCTGGCTCAACTTCTGTATGGTAGCAACTAGTGCTGGAGAAAACATCGATGTTATATCGATGCATCGATGCATCGAGGTTTAAAATATCTATATATCGATGTTGGCCAACAGAGATGTTTCTCCCGCACTTCTGCACTCAGCAAATGGGTGTTTAGTAGTGCTAGAGAAACATCTCTGCTGGCCAACATCGATATATAGATATTTTAAACCTCGATGCATCGATATAACATCGATGTTTTCTCCAGCACTAGTAGCTTTCCTGCAGTCCGATTGTTCTGGCCTGAAAAAATCAATTTATGCCTTTGTCATGGGCGCCAACAGTGACGGCAAGCCAAAAAAGACTGTGTTGAAAGGATTTAAGCAATTTTATAACTCTTTACCAGGTAGGTCAAAAAATACGGGTATTGCAATATTTAAAACATATTTTTTGCTTTTCACAGGAATCACAGCTGCGTAAAGGAAAATCGCAATTTTAAGGCAATACCCAAGCCACTATAATTTATAATATTAAATTAAAATTTATAATAAAATGTTCTTGAAAATATATGAAGAATATTTGTTCCAGTGTATTAGTTACTCACTTGTGATTTCAGACCTGACTTTTATAAATAAATCAGCACTGAATTCATGTACAATTTAAAAAGTTCATCTGCAATTTCAGGCATGACTTTTCAAAGTCAATCAGCGCTGACTTCATAGCTGATTGCTACTACTAAGCTGCAGTCCTGAACGCCTAGGATATTATAATTATTTATTAGTTGCTATTATTAGTACAAAACATATTCGGAATATATAAAGTAAATACGCTGCTCTTACTAAGAGCATAGGGCGGATATTAAGTTTTTCCATAATTGTCTGTCAAGAGCTTTTTGCCGGATTTCAACCCAAGAGCCAAACTGCCGAAGCTCAGTGTGGATAGAGCGCAACCAGGTTACTACGCCTAGGATATGCAGGTGTTAAATTCAGTGACAAATTAATTCATGACTAATTCAGGCCAACTGAATAGTGGGCCAAGTTTGATGAAACTTCACAATAATATGCAGAGCGAAAGAAAATTATAAAAATGTTTTCTAAATTTTTTGAATCTCGCGTTGTCAGTTGCTTTTTGACTTAGACTTAATATTTGCTTGAACAAATAACAACTACATATTTCATACAGTTGCCATACAAAAATTGAACCAACCTCGCGCACTTCTTGGTGTCACCTTGTAAAGTTCGTTACATTAGAGCGCACAGTAGCTTTGCCTTACTTGGACAAGAGGCTCAATATATTGTTTAGTAGTAGTAAGTGAACTATTTTTATTTGTTTTTAAAATAAATTTTACGTTTTCAAAGAAATATTTTTTATTGCCTAAAATACTCACTTGATTCTTTTAATTACTTACTTACGCCTCTAGATGCCTAGAAACCACTCCAGCTCTGCTTATGATAAATTATTAACTAGAAACTTTCAATTAATTCTAATTCTAATTTTTTTGTTGTGTGCTTATCAAAGAAAACAATCGCTGCTTTATGGTCCACTCTGATGAGCCATATACTTATAAGGTTCAGGCCCTAACAACCCCCATGCAGGAGGCTCTCTCTGCCATTTAGTACACATAGTTAAAGATCGTTATCCAATTAGTCAAAAGCTCATGTAATAAATTGCCTGAATTAAGGTGCGGAATTTTAATTACATAATTTACGCGTGTGTTGCGCTTCGTTTCTAAGCACATGCCGTACGTATATGGTGGGTGTCTCTAGGATACGGGGCGGGCAGTTCAAGAAGCAAATTATAAACAAACAAACAAAAAAACCAAATAGAAAAAAATGCCGTAGAAATGACAAAGCGTAACCAAAAATCAACGACTACGACGATGGCAGTCAAAGTGCGTTTGATAGCTCATCTTAATAGAAAAGTACACGCAATTTGTGGGGGAGGTCATTAGAAAAAATGACAGTAATAACAATAATTATGAATTTTATCCGATTAAAAGCTGGGTGGGCATAAGTCAAAAAGCTGTACCCGAGTATATTCAAATATTTAGTGCAATGCGTGCCATTGAACAATTAATTCTTATCTTGTTGGCACTGCCCCCGCTCCAACCCGCAGCAACTGTTGCAACAATCGTTGAGGTCTGAGGCATGCACCTCTAACACTCTTAACTTTGGTATTTTTCACATGTCACCGGGCGGCGGCGGCTCGTGTGGTACCAACTGGGGGGCAATTGCGTGTCAAATGCGTTCAATTTTGTTATGACAATGCGATGTAATTAGAGGCCACGCATAGGCAGTGGAAGACACTGTCAGAACTGGAACTGGAACTGCTGCTGCTGAAAATAATGCTGTTGCTTCTGCTGGTTCGGGTTCGGGTTCTGGTGATGATGATGATGATGACCTGGCCGCACCGATGATGACACGCCTGCTAAAGCCCCTGATATATGGCTGCCTAGCTGGGTGTGTACAGCGCTTGATAAATATTCTATAAGTGAATGTGTTTAATGATGGTCTGCCGGGAGGGAATACCACTAACTACCTAGCACGTTGAAGTGTACTCAAAACTTAACTATATTATGGACAGCAAAAACGAGATAAATGCTTGTCATGCTTAAACTTATTATATGGCATTTTGGTAAATGAAAGTAAAAACTAAACTTAAACCCACCAGCGTCATTATAACGATTCACGATCTGCAAACACGCTCTGAGATAACATATAAAAATGAATGAATATGAACTAGTGGAGGCGGTGTCCGACAGTGGGTTACACTGCACCCACTTTTAACAAAAAAAAATGATATAATAATTTTGCATTGATAGGTTGAGATGTATTCCAGATGTGCAAGGAAGCGGGATACTAAGAGATGTTTCTAAAAAAAAAAGTCTAAGATGATTGCTATTTATAGTAGAGGAGATCCAAATGGAATACATTTATGTCTTTATTTTTAGAAGCTTTCAATCTATCTTAAATGCTTACGGATAATGCACATTGGGCTAAAATTTGATGTAATAAGCTCTTGTAGTTTCTGAGATCTAGTTGTTCAGACAGAACACCAGACAAACGGGTGTGGCTTAAACGCTACCTGAGATGATGATGATAAGCGCTAAGGTGTCAAGCGTTTAGCAGATCCGTTCTTATATGGTGATCGATAAGTTTCTCCATTATTTTTAGAAGAAATGATGATAGACGGCTTTACGTATGAGAGAGGCAAATAAGTGAAAAGACCTTGCCTTCGGTCATGCCATGATTCTCAAGGGAAACCCCCTAGTTCCAAAGAGTACGGAATATTGCACTCCGCATGAACACTTTTCAACTAATTTGAAAGCCCATATCCCAACCAGGGAGGAGTGGAGTTTCGGCGTACCAGGCCCAGCGGGCTCATTAAAGATTTTCATGGATGGTTCCAAGCTGGACGACCGTGTGGGTGGTGACGTCTACATTCAGGAATTCAATGTCAGAAAAGCTTTTCGTCTCCCGGATCACTGCAGTGTCTTTCAGGCAGACAACAATAAGAAACTTACGAGTACGAAATGAGAACATATGTATTTACTCGGGCAGCCAGGCGGCTATTAAGTCCCTCGCTTCGTTGACGTCGTGCATGAAGACAGTGAACAACTGCCGCTTGTCTCTGGAGAAGATGGCTGAGCAGTTTTCAATCAACTTCATATGGGTCCCAGGACATAGGGATATCGAGGGCAACTGTATTGCGGATGAGCTGGCTAGACGAGGAACTACCAGCATCTTCCTTCAAGACAAGGAGTGCCTGGGTATACCCATGGCCAGCTGCAAACTGAGAATACGAAATTACTTCGATCTCTTTGCAAACCAAACGTGGAATCGGATATCGAACACGTGTAGGATATCTCGGCAAACATGGCCGACTTACTGCAGGAAAAGAACTAGAGAACTTTGCCGCCTAAATAGAGCCCCATGCTCGACCGTCATCCGTGCTATCTCCGGACATTGGCTCATCATGACTTCTGTAGAAGCTGTGGCGATGAGGAGGAGCTAGAGACAGTAGAACACCTTTTCTGCCACTGCCCCGGACTGTGCAGGAAAAGATTCCGGTTTCTAAAGTCACACTTCCTTGATGACTTGTCCCAGTCGGAGCAGAGTCCAAAATGCCTCTTAAGGTTCATTCAGGCCGCCGGATGGCTGTGACTAATCTCATATAGGAGACCTCGTGAGTGGAGAAGAGTGGTGAACGGTCCACTGTAGCGGGACTATGAGTGCCAACTGCCGCCATAACCTAAACTATGATAGACTAATCGGTCTATATGATTTCGGTTCGTTAGGGGGCTTATTACCTCCCTTCGGTATGAAAATTACTTTTGCCTACCTCCATCTTTTACATCCTTGTTGTAAATGTTGAGTTCTAGAAATTTATACCATTATACGATATATATAACATATTTTGTAATTTAAACTTAATACTCAAATACGCTGCTCTTACCTTTTGCTTGCTTGCAAATGTGCCCATATACGAGTATGTTATGTATTTCTTATAAAGAGTCCAAATGAATGTCGAGCTGGGTAAACCAAACAGAATCGTCAGGCAACTAATTAAAACCACTTTAGGAATGCTTTCTCAACTGTAAAGTTAGCTATAAACAACAGTCACAGCTGTGTGTATACGAATGAGATAGACTGTAACAGCGCAAACGAGATAGCGACTGTGGGTATAGCACAGTAGAGAGCGAGATACAACATTTGCAACTTGAAACAAAATTAAAAAGCAAATAATTTTCATAGCATTTTACCAACGTGGGCGTAACAAAAAATTCCAACATAATTCCAAATAATATTACAACACCTGCAAAAACGTTTTGAGTGTAAAAAGTCACACACACATGCACGCACGCACATATGTGCACTCACATACACACACATATGCAACGCTGCGTGTTTAATGTGTAAAAAGAGCTTTTCTTGAAAAATCGTTCCACTGGAACTAATTAATTTGCCGTTGCTGTTGAGTAGATGCAAAAAAAATAAATAAAAAATAAATGTGAAAAAAATAAATAACAAAAAATCAGCTAGTAAAATCAAAAAGATATAAAAGACGGAATTAGGCGAATACCTAAGGCACTGTAACTGGTCTCCAAGAAAAAAACTTGTTATGACAGTGAATTCGTTTTTATTTTCAACCGAAATAGAGATCACTTTAAAATTTTTAGGATAACATAAATGAAAATCGGTAAAAAATCGAAAAATATGTACAGCCGGTCTCCGAATATTCCAAACCCAAAAATGTTTTTCGTTTTCGTGTGCTCTCAATTTCATACTTTGTGATGTCATGAACTTCTCATATTTTTCCCACACTTGAATTCTCGGAGCCGGTCTCCGAATTTCCCAAGCCGAAACATTTTTTTCGTTTTCGTTTTTGCGTGAATTAGGTGAATCCCTAAGGTGCTGTAACTTAAAAAAAATGGAATTTTAAATTGGTCTTCAAGAAAAAAAACTTGTAACGACAGTGAGTTCGTTTTTATTTTTAAGCGAAATAGAGATCACTTTTTAATTTTTAGGATAACAAAAATGGAAATAGGTAAAAAATCGAGAAATAAGTACAGCCGCTCTCCGGCTCCCGAACCGAAATAAGTTTTTCGTTTTCGTTTTTGCGTGCTCTCAATTTCATATTTTGTGATGTCTATAACTTCTCATATTTTTCCCACACTTTTCTATAAATTCTCACATTTTGCTTGTTCTAAATTGAAATCAGAAAAAAAAAACTGTATCAATAAATATTTAAAGTGAAATTAGCATTAAAAGAATCTAAAAATATCAAAGAATATTTAAAAATTTATTTCAGTTTAAAATTCGTAAAACTATTTTGCCAAATCGAATTGATTTCTCTTTCAACAAAGCAGTCGAATTGAAACCACATAAAAAATGCGTTTGGCGAAATTGGTAGCACCAAACGTATGAAGCCGAAACGAATCCGCATATTTTATTCATTTTCGTTTTCCGAAGCGCGTCTGATAATATTAAAGTTTTATCAAACGTGGCAAAAAAAAAACTTTTGCAGGATTGGGCTGCTTTTGGAACACCATCGATTGCTGTAAATTTGTCGCCTTTTACGATTTCCTGCGATCACTCGATTATAAAATAATTCCAGATTTTTTTTTTTTTTTTTGTGGGAGTTTGAGGTTTTTAAAACCAACAAATCTTCTTGATGTTTAGATGATTGTGCTATACCGAGTATAGCTATGCCGGTCCAACTAATGCCTTAAATTTATCGTTCTGAACATCGTATAGGCTTAACTTACGATATAAGCTTAAAAGCGCCTCAGAGCGCAAGATACTCTTAGATTTTTGCTATACTCCTTTAGCACTAACACTTAGAACCAGAATTGTTCCAAAGTTTTAAACAGTGAAATTCATTGTGTACTCATATACCTGTATTTATTTTTGTAGGGTATAATAAGTATTTGCGTTAGAGAAACAAACACATTTACTACTCATGTGTGTGTATGTTTGTATATACCACATACAGCTAATATATGTTCAACATGCGTCGCATAGAATTTTTGATTTTGATATAGCAACTAGTACATATGTACATATGTATATACAAACATGCATAAATAAAAACATATGTAAGTATGTTCAACAAGAGATGCTACAAGCACTCAGAAATATGCACACCTACAGTATACCTATGTGTATGTGTGTTTGTTTATGCTAAGTTTGAGGCAGAGAGAGTGTGAATATATATATATAAATGTGTGTGTGTGTGTGTGTGTGTGTGTGTGTAGTGGCACTTGCTGCTCATTTTATGCTTCGATTGGCTCAAAAGTGCAGACGCTCTCTGAGCCTGCGGCTGCTGCTGTCGTTGTGTCAAGCTTCAAGCGAGTGCGCGTTAAAAATGGCTGCGATTAAACACATATACACCAACACACATGCATGCAAATATCATGCTAACACCTACACTCTCATTCACACTCAAACAGTTGAAATACCGATGCAATACGTTGAAACATTTTGCTAATGTCAAGCCTTTGAGCTGTCGTCCAATCGCTCTCTCAATTGCTTCAAAATTGTAGCATACTTTTAGGCTGGACTTGTAAAGTTGCAGCCTCAAAAGTTACTTTATCTGGAGTGTTGCCCTTTTGGCGCTTGTTTATAGCTAGTTCTAGCATATTTCAAAATTGAAATGCTTATAAATTTTTCTTAATGCTCATAGCAATAAATCTAGCATATTTTTTATTGCAGTCAGCTTGTCTTAACTTTAAAGACATTTTTCGTTTTATTGAAATTTAAAGCCGCCGTACAAAATATAATACAATTTTTAAAAGCAAACAGTTGCAGTCTTTTTCGCTTAGCACTGGTTATCTAAATTGACATTCTTAAAGGCGATTTCCCCATATATGTAATTGGGTTTTGCTTTCATTCCAGCAAAAAGAAAATCAAATATTCATAATCCAAGAAAAGGCACAAAAGCGCCCTCTAGCGGCGATCAAAAATGATTTTCTTGAAAAAAAATAAATACTTTTTTTGCCTTTTTAATACAATATCTAACTCGATTTTTCATTATTTTGGAAAATTTCCTTTTTTTAAAAAATACGTGTCGCACTCGGGGACTGCCGCGGTAAAGCTATTGCATAGCATTTTTATCAACTCATGCAATTTTAATATTTATGCAATATTTTTATACCGTGTACCTATAGGTACAAAGGGTATACTAGATTTGTGCAATGTATGTAACGGACAGAAGAAGGCGTGGCAGACCTCGGGTAGCGATTGAGCCATGTCCGTCTGTATGAACACCTAGATCTCGGAGACTATAAGAGCTAGAGATACGAATTTTTACCAGCTGATGCGCATATATCCTCAGAAGATCAAGTTTGTTGAATCATGTCAATATCTTTCCCCGTTTCCCCGCAGCAGAGTTTCGCGGTTTTTAGCTAAACCGTTTAATATTTTAATCTGAAACTTAACAGAGCGATGCGTTGTGGTTACATGCATCTGTGTGTCAAAAATAAACAAAATCGGACATTTACAACAAAAGTTATAGCCTAAAATGTAAAAATTTCACCTCCCCTTGCCTATAAACTGCGTCAATATATGACTCTACGTAATAATAGTAACAAATGACCTAGAACCACCAATTTTGGTAAGATGATTCATGTGCCTCTAATAAACAAATCCCCACCCTCCAATTGGAAATTCTTAGTAAGAATATGCAGGAATAAATCTTTTTTTAAGAAAAAAAGGGGCAACGCCTCGACTGTATTACATTTTTTTTTCTTTGATATTAATACAAGTGGCGAGCGTGGTGACCGATAAGAAAACAAATTTTTTTCTTTTCAAATGAGAAGTTAATATTGTTTAAAATATTTTTATTATCTTACAATACATGTAGGTTATTCAGGAATTTTTATCATTGAAACTATAGGTTTGTGGTAACTGACATAAGAAACATAAGTTTGAGACTTGATATCCTCTTAATATCTGGGGAATACCGCGTCAATGGTGGTCTCATATTTTGTTGTGGATTCTTGTGGATCATTATTATTTTCAAGTTCAATTTTTCCGAAAGAAAAGTTGTCAACCGCTCTGATTTTTTTTCAGCGGAGTTGATGTTGAAAACGCCAGCCATGATAAATGGAAATTTATTACCATTTGTACCCAGTATTTTCGACCCTTCTTCAGTGTACTCCAGTAAAGTGCGATGAATATTATACACTCACACCCACACAACGCTACGGCGTTAACATTAAAAGCAACAACAAAAACAACTACAGCTAATACCTATAAAACAGCAAAAATAACAACAAGAGCAAGCAAATCAAATAAAATTGTCAGCGAGTACGAAAACTCACACAGAAAAGCGTGAAACCAAAGCCAACGTCAACGCTAACGTCAACAGCGACGTCGACAGCATTGCCAACATTGTGCGCCGCTCTCTTTAGCTTGCCCACTGCGCTGCGAATATGCGTACAGCGCTACGTGCTCGTGTGCGTGTGTGTGTGTGGGGTGTTAGGTTTTTTCGTTACGGAATTTCTTGATTCGGTCGCCGCGCTCAAAGCCCAAGAAAGAAGCTATGCAATAGCTTAAAAGTTGAGGCTTTATTTTAGATCTATGATTCAGCATCATCATCATTTCATTTATCTCCCACTGGATCATAGGGCCTCAATAAAGCATTTCCATCTGGTCCGGTTGTTAGCTAGCATCTTTATTTTGTTCCACGATTTACCACATTCGTCGATTTCTTTTTGTAGGCTTATTCTCTACGTAGTCTTAGGTCGACCCCTCTTGCGGCTGTCTTGGGGATTCCAAACAAGGGCTTGTCGACAAACTTCTGTAGCTTCTTTACGCAAGGTGTGGCCTAGTCACCGCCATTTTCGTAGTTTAATCGTATTGACCATTGGCTGTAAGTTAAATTTTGTATAAAGATCATCTAATCAGAACTATGATTGCTTTGAACAAATTTCTCGAAATAAAAAATGTAAGACCAAAATCTAGTTTTATAATTCTAATTTTTAACTTGACATTTTTACAAAATTTAAGCGCATTGTTTTGACTGCAAATAACTGATAAAGCTGCCTGTTTCTTATAATTTTTATTAATTTTAAGACATAAGACTTTTAATCAATTTTGTAATATTATATATAAATTTTCTAGAAAATATTTTCCAAGCATCTATGCCTCGCGCTAGATTTAAAATTACTTTTGAAAACGATTTTTGACGTAAGTAGGAGGTCTTAAAAAAATATTCGGTCCAAATAGCTGCTGAACTCTCAATAAACCATTTCATACTTTGACATATTTATATGTTCCTACAGCAACAGAATATTCTAAAAATTTGCAAATTGTTGCTTATTCTTATATTTTGCTGTAGTTCATTTTCAGCCCATTGAGGCGTTTAATCGAACCAATTAAGCCAATAAATGGCGCATAACTTTGAGGCCTCATCAAATTTCAAATTTCGTTGAAATTATACGCAATTAGCTGAAGCTATATAAACCAGTAAAAAAATGAAGTTAAACTCATTTAGTTGTGATTTTTGTTAAACAAACAATACAAATGGCTAACACTACTTTGTTAATCCTTGGCCTGGTAGCCAGCCTTTGCTACTGCAGCCTGGCTGCACCCACTGCCGATGATTTGGCCAAGTTCGGTGAACTAGAGAACTCGCTTAAAGAGCTGGCCACCTCGGTGCTGTCCCTCAGCGGAGTAGGCGTTGTACCAGGAGCAGGTGAGTTTTGCATGCCATAAGCAAAACAACAATAATGTGTTATATATTTTTCCCATAGAACCAGCTGAGGGCAGCTCCTCCGAATTGCTGTCCAGTGGCAACGTTGGCTTATTGCCAGATTTCAGCGAATTTCAAATATAAAATCTACTTAAACAATGAACCTTAGCAGCTACACTTTATAAGTTTAACATATTTTTTTTGTTTTTTTTTTTGGTTTGTGCAAAAATAAAGTATAATTTGTGAAGCTCTTAAAAGTCTAGCGTTATTTATAACAATTGGAATGACAGATACCTTACTCGAATATAGGGCTGTATATGCGATAAAAATAAAAAAAGATACAAAAAAAAAAAACATGCTGCGCTCTTAAATTTAGACAAACAAAAAAAAAACGCACACAAATTGCACGTTAAATTTAATCAAGTTAATTTACGCGTCGTCGTCTCTGCCGACGCTGGCTGCGCTGCTGCTGCACAGCCGTCGATCAAGAGCACCCCATTTTAAGTTGTGGGCGCTTGTCTTTGCTCGAATTACAATGATAACGAAGCTGTCCCGATTAGCACTTGAAATTAAATTGAGCTCAGCTCTAGACTCTCCAAAGACAATAGAAAAAATTAAGAAAAAAACGGCAACTCTAACGTATGAAATTTTAAATACTCTTTCGCAAGGTGTTTTTTAAAGATAATCTGCACTATAGCTTGCAAATCAATTCATAAACTTTGGACGCAGTTTTTTCCCGAATTCCTAATATCATATCTGTCATAACAGCAGGAACTTTTATTATGTGTCTTAAAAACAAGATCGAATTATTTTAGGAAGGATTTTTTAACCACGCGTAAAAATTCCTAAATTTTCGAACATTCATTAATGCTCCAAATTTTTGTGGAAGGAACTTTCTTAAAGCACTGAGAGCGTACATCAAGTTTGTGGGCATCTGATGAAATGGATTCTGCAATATTTACCAAAAAGGGTCTCAAATGCATTTTTTTTTTTTTTAAATCAAAAAAATAAAGAAGCAATCAAGCTAAAAATATTTTTTTTTGAGTCTACAACAGCTTATTAAAACCTTTCTCTGGTTTGACGTAGCCATCATCCCAGTATTTTTTTGTTTGAAGTGTCCACTAGATGGCGCAAGCAAATTGTTGTCGCTAGATGGCGCATTTTGGTGCTTACAATCGACCGTTCTCCAGAAAACGAATCCGAACATTTTATTCGGATGCGTTTTGAAACTGAATGTTTGTTGCTCCCAATTTCATCATTATGTGTTTTGAAACCGAATGTTTTGTTGCAAGAGAAATTAATTTAATTTTAATTTAATTTAATTTATTCCATAGCATTAATATAAAAGAAATTAATTCTAATAATATTTATACTGAAATAATTTTTTAAATATTCTTTAATAATTTTAGATTATATTTATGCCAACTTAAAGTTATTTATTTATTGACAATTATTTTTTTTTTCTGACTCAACACAATATGAATTTTTTTTGTATTCGTGTATGTGCACATTTCATACACGAACACATGACGATAAGTGCGTCAGGGTTTCCGCAAAGAAAATGTCCCTAATAACAAAAATAGCTAAGTCGTGCTAAATGTCCATAAATATTGTTGCTTAAATAATATTTTTGTGTAATTTTATTTAAAATACAGAATAATGGAGAACTAGCTATATTTTAATGAAAATAATATTTAAGCAACATACCATGTCAGCTGTTTTGTATCAAACAAAAATAATTTAGCACCAACACAACAAGAGAGTTTATCGGATAAATAAGGGAAATTCACGTATTTATCGAAAATAAAAAGGGAAATATCGACCAAAAAATTCGTTCTTTGGAGCACGCAAAAACGAATCCGAATAAAATTGTTCGGTTTCGTTTTCCGGAGCACGGCTGTATATTTTTTTTTGAGTCTACAACAGCTTATCATTCTTTGGTTTGACGTACCCTTCGTTACAGTCCTCGTTTATTTGTTTGCTTAAAGTGTCCACTAGATGGCGCAAGTAAGTTATGGTTGGCCAAGTACTGAAAGCATCATTTAATCTAGTATTTTTTGGCTTCATGATCTGAAGCACTTTATCTTTAAACCAGAACATTTACTACACGAATACTCTGCTTTATGTAACTTTTTTTAAAAGTTCCCGACAAAAGATTTGAATGTTACAAACTTTATGGTAAATTCCATAAACTCCCTTGGACAAAAAAACTGCAGCAATCTGTCAGCTGATGTCGCCAGTTTATTGCTATGCAAAAAAATGCTGTATGTGTCTCTTTTTCATAATATTATTAATAATAATAATAGTGCATAGTCATAATAAGAATAACAACAACAACGACAACAACAAAGTCAGTAATATTAAGAGCAAAGCCGCACTCAGCGGCCGCCGTGTCCGGAGTCCGAACCGTGATAAAAACAAATCTAAATCTAAATCAAAATCAAAGTGTAATGTTCGGTCCGCGTTGACTGATGATACGCTTGATACGCTCGTTTGGTAGTCGGCTCCGCTTATATACAATAAAATACATATGTGTACAAATGTAGTACATGGTATGTTATGTGCATACATAGTTAGTTGGAGACCAGTACAAACTGCACATAAAAAGAAAACTAAAAATAAATTTTATGTGTATTTGACTAGTTGCTGCTAGTTACTTTTCATGCGTGCAGCGGTACGGTACGGATCCCGAAGTCAAAGCCACTTGGTGTACTTAAAACCAAAGCAAGTTCCAAGATCGGGCCTAGACCAAGTTAATGTACAGCTTCACTGCATATACAAATAAATATCTATAGATACTTTTTTTTTTTGATTGTGTGTTGAATTTGTTTTTTTTTTGTTGTTGTGCACATTATTGCCATGATGCACGTGGAGGAGCTCCGCGCCAGCCTGCAACGCTTTGGCTGGCCGGACTATTTGGTCTTTTGTCTAATGTTGGCCATTTGTGCGGTTATTGGAGTATACTTTTGCCTGCAGCTGCGTGGAGAGGCACGGAAACAAAAGACACGTGGTACTGCGAAGGCGGAGGATAGTGCAGCCTCATATCTAGTCGGCGGCAGACAAATGAAAATCTTCCCCATAACCATGTCTCTCATATCCAGGTGAGTGTTGTGTTCAATTAGTATATGTAAGTTTAAAAGAAAATATTTAGGAGCTATTTGGTGAAAAAATATCGATCTATTAGATATTGATCTCAGTTTGCTGTTACGAAACAAATTCTTATTCTTTGTACCTATAGGTATAGGTACATAGGGTATACTAGAACAAACCCACATCTAAACTTTATCGATGCGACCCCTCCGCCTCCCGCAATCGATTTATGTTGGTTTCTCCCACACCTCTCAACATATGAACTCAAAACTTACCCCATTTTTTAGGGAACCTTAGCACTGTACCAAATTTGATTAAAATCGGATGACTATATCTATAGCAATATATGTATATAGCTGCCATAGAGCCGATCGAGCAAAAAAAACAATGTTTTGCACAAAATTCGTTGTGTTTCGTTTGTTTATGAGAATATCGTAACCAAATCTTGCAGTCAGATGTCTTGAGTTCTTAAGCAATATACCAGACTTAAATGCACTGTGGTGGTACAGGGTATCCCAAAGTCGTCTGCGCCCGACTTTACGTACGCCATCTTTTAAACTTTCAATATTACTACTACTATTAATACTGCTATACTACAGTCGGGTTAGTCAGACCGCTTAAACTATCCTGTACAGTAGGTACAAGATCAACTTAAAGTCCAATCCAAGGCTTTCCTAAAATCCAATATATATTTTTATACGATATAGGCAAGTCTCTGCCCGCATATACAAACAGAAGGCTACGACCCCTGTGCGCTTCGTTAGCCAACCACGTAAGGCCATCTATAATCATTTCGAGACATTCCGATCATAATATCCATCCAATTCACTTCTATTAAACTATTTGGTCATTAAAATCAGTCTTGGCCGCGGGGATTTGCCTGCCGGCGCCAATTGTAGATCCTAAGGCTACAAAGATGCTCCATTCCTGATCTTCCAGCGGGCGCGGGTCCTAGTGGTCGATGCCCTTTACTTGATTTTCGCTCGAATACCTTTTTCGATGCATCATACTCATCCATGCGAACAACGTGTCCAAGCCAGCGCACTTGATTTGGTTTATAAGAATTGGGGAATGCTAAATACCAACGTTATAGGCCTGACCTCTTGTTCCTTTTTTGGCTATGACTCCAAAAGTTCCCAAACGATATGAATAAGACTGGCATTCACGGATGCGCAATGAAAAAAGGCAACAAGAACATTCATATTTTGGTTTCTGTAGTTCCTTTGTGGGAAGAAGGTCTAAAAAAGTAAAATTTTTACCTTAGACTTTTAAAATTGTCATCCGATATTTAATAAGCTAATTTTTACCCTAGACTTTTGAAGTTTTTATACGATATTTTGTTTGGAAAATATTGAATATAACTGTGGTAACTTTACATCCGATAGCTTTTATAGTGTGGTTGTAAATCTCGAAGTTCTTATAGGGAGAAATGCTGTAGATATCGATATGAATCAAGAAACTGGATTTGACTGACGAATTTGGGCTCTACAGCTCTTATACCTACTCTCTGATATCCTTATACCGCTTGTACCTTTGGCAGATGGTATCTTCTTCTTCCTCATTATATCCTCTACACCCAGTGGAACATAGAGCCTCGGTATAACATTTATTAGAATCGAAGGGACCGATAAAATATCAATCCGCTTCATCTATTTTCGTTCGTTTAAAATAAATAACACAAACCGTCTGTTTGCCGAATTGGTAATGTGACCGTACTAACTGAAAATGATGAGCGGAGAATCAAACGGTTTATGTAAAAATAAAAAAAACAAAATGTAAACCTTAACGAAACTGACTTTTTGGCCCTATTGATATATGTATATAATGTTGTCGGAAATAAGAGCTTATCACAATTTTCGGACTCGAAACGTAGGATTCTTCTGCGCTCTGCGTAAAAGATTCAGCTTAAACTTTACGATGCTATCTTAGAAAAAATATTATTTTTTGAAAAATATCCTGGTGAAAGATTTAAGCTCAGTAAACTCTTCAAACGCTGTAGCTAATACAAAAAAAAAAAATTGTGACTGGTTTTTAAAGACTAAGTAATCTTCAAAGACCGAATTAAATCTTAGTTTTCCGGCTAGATGATTTCAATTATATAACGCTCTCTCATAGAACCCTTTCAGATACCAATCAGCTTGTTTACAGTGCCTCACAATATCTTTAGTTAAAGACTACTTTAACTTGATTTAGCAATAACCCTCTTTGACCCATATGTAACTGCTGTCAGCAAACAGCTCATCACCAAGTTTAAGCGCTCCAAGTTAGTTACATCTAGTTGGATATTGTCAGGAAAGAGCTGAGCTTATCAACGCAGCAAATCAAAATGTTTTATAATGACTAAATAGCTTATAAGAGGTTTTGACATTGCCCAACGTCGAGTCGTCTGTCTCGGTGGCGATTACATCTGACTTGTATATGGGGCAACACATTGCGACGCTTCAAGTGGCAAGTAGCAAGTGGCAAGTAAGAGACAGAGACGCGGACCCGGACCCGGACCTGGGACCCGCATGAGGGGCATTCAAATTTTGACGCTCAATTGTCAAGCGGCAGCAACGACATACGACATTGGTGCTAATTGAATTGTATAAAACGCACTTTGATCTCGTGGAGAAGACGCGGAAGATGCCAGACATGACATTATATTATATCCAAGCATTTAAGTAGATGTAGATTGCTGGCGTTCTAAAGAGTTGCACTATGAAGGTCATAAATGGGACGGTATATGTTTTGGATACAGTAGAAAGGGTTACTCGATAGCTGCAACAAATATAAATTTTCTCTCAATGCAATAGCACTGTCTGTATTTTCGGAGAGTATTTTGTGTAGGTTTCTAGAGGCCAACTCTTTAAAATATGACCCCATAATCTTCAAAAAATGGCAAGATTTTCATTTTTCGCGTGACTGTACCTTAAGTTCTATTAGGCCGGAGGAACCTCAATGTTAGTCTCAATATGATCGGCAGATCATAATTAATTGTCTGTCTGTTTTTCTGTCCATCTGTATGAAGAAATAGATCTCAGAGATTATTAGAGCAAAAGATAACAAATTTTTTCCGACAAAAAATATTTACGCAGCTGTTCCTCCAAGGGAGAATTTTGCGATATACCTATTACCTGCAACACAAAAACCATCCGATTTAGACCGAATTACAATTGATTGAGATATAGGCAAAAAATCTTACAGTCAGATCCCTCTTCTGCAAATTGTAAGAAATTCGATTTAATTTTAAAAATAATCAAAAAATATTTTTGTTTTGTTGAATCAGTTGAGAGTAAGCATTACAGCAAAGCTACGCCCGCCAGGTCCAAATCACACGTTCAAATATAATAGTTCTTATAACCATGTACCACTAGG
Source organism: Chymomyza costata (assembly GCA_018150985.1). Taxonomy (NCBI): domain Eukaryota; kingdom Metazoa; phylum Arthropoda; class Insecta; order Diptera; family Drosophilidae; genus Chymomyza; species Chymomyza costata. The sequence continues at coordinate 21,021,217 of JAECWU010000127.1, read as the reverse complement.
GTTGAGATTATTAAAGATTTTCTAAATATATATAGCAGATGATCAGCATCGGTAAAGTAGCGTCTTTTTTTTTCATATGACAAAAAAGTACAGTAAAGAAAATGTTTGAGTTCAGTTGATGGAACTATGGATTATTCGGGACCCTGTTCTAAGTCTAAAATCGAGATTTCGTATTCGGAGGGAGTGGCAAAATTCTCGAAAGATTTACTTTTTTTTTTTTTGAAAAATGGAACAAGACGCCGTTCTGATTTTTACAAATTTTTTTACGCCTTTCAAATGAATTTTTAATATTTATCCGTAATTTTCTAACTCGAGGTAGATTTCAATAAAAAAAAACATACTTTTTAATAAATACTCGGACTAATGCTTCGTCAATTGTATTCTTGAAAGAGACGTCTACTCCAGGATCTTGCAGTATCTTTTGCGTTAATACTACAAGCAGTTGATAACTTGTTTTACATAGAGCTATAGCGAGTTTCTTCGCTGTATTAAAAGTTCTAGCTTCAAGAACTAACTAAGGTCGTAAATATTAATAAAACATCGATACTTTAGAATCTCAATTTCGATGTAACGTGATCGCATAGAAAGAATCTATAAATCAAAAAATTTTAAAAAAAGATGGCGTACGTTAAAGTCGGGCGCAGACGACTTTGGGATACCCTGTACCACCACATTGCAATTAATTCCGATACATTGCTTAAAACCTCCAAAAGATATTTTATTCGGCAAATTTGGTTACGATGTTTTCATAAAAAAAAAAGAAATCAGTCGAATTTTGCACAAACAAATTTTTTTGACCGATCGGTCCTATGGGGACTATATGATATAGTCAACCGATTATGATCAAATTTAGTACACTGTTTGGGAACTATAAAAGACTTCCGACTGCCAAATTTGGTTCCGATATCTTCAAAACCAAACGAAACACAACGAATTTTGTAAAAACAGCGTTTTTTTGACCGATCGTTCCTATGGGAGCTATATGATATAGTCAACCGATTTTAATTAAATTTGGAACAGTGCTTGGCAACTCTAAAAAACTTCTTAATCCCAAATTTGGTTACGGTATCTTCACAAATAAACAAATCACAACGAATTTCGCACAAAACACGTTTTTTTGACCGATTGGTCCTATGGGAGCTATATGATATAGACAACCGATTTTGATCAAATTTGGAACAGTGCTTGGGTACTTTAAAAAACTTCCTCATACCAAATTTGGTTACGGTATCTTCACAAACAAACGAAACACAACGAATTTTGTACAAAAAACAGTTTTTCTACCGATCGATCCTATGGGAGCTATATGATATAGTCAACCGATTTGGATAAAATTTGGTACTGTGCTGGGGGTCTCTAAAAAACTTACGATTGCCAAATTTGGTTATGATATCTTCATAAACAAACGAATTATCCATCTAAAACTTTTGCTTTTTTTCGAGGTCCTCTGAAACACCCCTATGGGAGCTATATAATGTAACCCCGATATCAAAAAAATAAAATAAACTTGTCTCCTATGGATTAATTAGGGATCTTATCTGAAAGTTTGGTTGCTCTAGATCTTACCATCTCTGAGATCTAGGCGTTCATACGGACAGACGGACAGACGGACATGGGTATATCGACTTCTCGAGTCACACTGATCATACTTTAAGTAACTTTGGGGGGTCTCCGACGTCTCCTTCTGTACGTTACATACATTTTTGGCTTGCACAAACACAATATACCCTTTGTACCATACGGTACAGGGTATAAAAATCTTATTTGATTCTTTTTCGAAATCGGTTGCAGTGTTTCTGCTGGGCTTAAAAATAATCCTTGAGGTATAAAAAAAAGATGGCGAACGTTAAAACCGCTTACGGACGACTTTGGGATACCCAGTCCCACCACATTGCATTCAAATCCGGTATGTTGCTTTAGAACTCTGAAAGACATTTATTTGCCAAATCTTAATGAATACACGAAAAAAAAGGTGGCGTACGTTAAAGTCGGGAGCGGATGACTTTGCGATACCCTGTACCACCGCATTGCCATCAAATCCGGTATATTGCTTCAGAACTCTAAAAGTTATTTTATTTGCCAAATTTGGTTATGATATTTTCATAAGCAAACGAAACAAAAGGAATTTCCCTTAATCGATCGGTCCTTTAGGGGCTATATGGTATGGGCAATCGTTTTTTTGAACGATCTGTCCAATGGGAGCTAAATGATATAGTTAACCGATTTTGATCAATTGGTACACTGATTGGGAACTCTAAAAAACTTTCGAGTGACAAATTTGGTTACGATTCCTTTACAAACAAACGAGTTATGAGCTAAAAACTTTTTTTTGATCGATTGGCCTATATCGATCGATCGGGAGCTATATGATATAGGCGGTTGATTTTGATCAAATTTGGTACAGTGCTGTGGAACTTTGAAAAACTTTCGAATGCTAAATTTTGTTACGTTATCTTCATAAACAAACGAATTATACATTTAAAACTTTTTGTATTTTTCCTCCTCCTTTGTTTTCTCCGATGAAATAATAGGAGATTTAATCTGAAAATTTGGTTACTCTAGCTCTTACCATCTCTGAGATCTAGGCATTCATACAGACGGGCAGATGGATAGACTGGCATCGTTAAATCGACTTCTTAAATCACTCTGATCATAGGGATTTTCAGTGATTTTCGGGGGGTCTCCGACGTCTCTATCTTTCTGTTACATACATTTTCGGCTTGCACAAACTTAATATAGCCTTTGCACCATAAGGTACAGGGTATGGAAATGTTCAACAAAAATAAATCGATATTATCGATAGTCATCGTTTGCTCTATCGTGCAACATTTGCCTAACAGATCCTGTAATACACTTCTATTTGTAAACCTATTATTTTTTCCTACACTCCACAGCTTTATATCGGGCATAACGCTGCTGGGCACACCCACCGAGATCTATCTATATGGCTGCCAGTACATGTATATTATGGGCTCCTTGGTACTTATGGGTCTGTGCATGTTTTACATCTTTTTGCCAGTCTTCCATGAACTCAATTTAATATCTACATATAAGGTTAGTATAACCAACGTCTAAATAATGCAGGAACTAAGCTTCCGGTATTTGCAGTATCTGGAACAGCGCTATAATCGTAGCTTGCGTCTGTTTGGCTCTATTATGTTTATCATAGCCTCGGTAAGTCTGAACTCGCAGCAACTATCTAACGTCTAAGTGTACAACATATATCCATGCACAGATGCTCTGGCTACCGATTGTCATCTATGTTCCAGCCATAGCTTTTAATCAAGCCACCGGAGTCAACATACACGTAGTCACACCCATAGTCTGCGTGGTCTGCATATTCTATACCTGCATTGGCGGTCTAAAGGCTGTAGTCTGGACGGATGTTATACAAACTTTGATCATGTTTGGCGCCATGGCCTTGGTGCTAATCAAGGGCACTTTGGACATTGGTGGACCCAGCGTGGTGTGGCAACGTGCCAAGGAAACGCGACGCGTTGAGTTGCCCAACTTCAACTTTGATCTAAGCGAGCGTTATACGTTTTATTCGCTAGTGCTGGGCGGTGTTGCACACTGGCTAAAGTCCAATGCTATAAGCCAGAATATGATACAGCGTTATCTATCGTTGCCCACTTTGAAGGATGCGCGCATAGCCATCTGGACGTTTATTGCCGGCGTGCTGACATTTCTTATTATATGCGGCTATACGGGTTTATTGATCTATGCCACCTATGCGCAGTGCGATCCGCTAGAGACTAAGCTGGCGCAGCGCAATGATCAGCTGCTGCCTTTGCTGGTCATGGAGACGCTGGGTTCGTATCCCGGCTTGCCAGGCGTGTTTGTAGCCGGCGTCTTTAGCGCAGCGCTCTCTTCACTCTCCACGGGTCTTAATTCGCTCTCCGCCGTGGTGCTGGAAGATTTTGTCAAGACCTTTCGCCGCACGCCACTCAGCGAGGGTCAGATAGCGTTTGTCATGCGCAGCGTAGTTGTGGTCTTTGGCGTCATCTTTGTGGCGCTGGTCTTTGCGGTGGAAAAGTTGGGCGCAGTGCTACAGCTGACCATAACGCTTTCCTCCGTGGCCAATGGACCGCTGCTGGGCATTTTTACAGCCGGTGTTATGATACCTTGGGTGGCAGCCAAAGGCGCGCTGCTGGGTGGCTTAACGTCACTGGTGGTCATGGCCTGGATGTGCATAAGTGCACAGCGGGATCTGGTTATGGGTGACTTGGTATATGAACGCAAACCCTACTCTACGCTGGGCTGCAATTATACCTATGGCGTTGATGCAGTGCCGCGCAATTTTAGCAGTCTGCCGCTAGATGACGCCATCAGGTAAGCACGGCATAGCTAAGTTGTATAGCTTGGATGACTTTTAAAATGCGCTTATGGCAGCCAAGTGGCTGCTCCTTTTCAGCTGCATCGCATCTCTTATTTGTACTTTACGCTCTTTGGCTGTTTGTTAACCATCATTGTTGCGCTGATCACCAGCTTGGTGTTGGGTGAAACCGATCTGGATGCATTGGATACGCGTCTGCTGACGCCCTTTGTGCGTCGCTGGCTAGAACGACGTCGGCAGCTGCACTCACAGCTGCCCAAGCAGTACAAGCAGACTATGCTGGAAACGAGAACGTGAGTTGTGCATACCAAGCATACTCCATACTGGCCATATGTTCCTTCGCTAGCTTAGCAAATATTTTAATAAAATAAATATAAAATAATTCATAATTATTTGGCCTTTGAATCGGCTGCAGTTACTAGGTTGGGTTCAAAGCAGCAGCTGCTTGCTACGTAATTAGAAAAATGCCCGCAGTTATGGCTGCTAGACAATGTGGGTAAGGGTTACCAACTAAGGTTGTAGGTTTTTTTTCTATCCAAATCAAAGTAGTTCGGACAAAAGCAAAATAAAAAGCGTAAAGCCGGACAGCAGCCAATACCAAAGGATTTAAAACTGCCAGGCACAAGCGCACATAACTGCGGTTGGGTTCGTCGAAAGATGGGCTCGGCATGAAGCTAGTGTCCCAAGTAAAAAGGGTTACACATTAGTTTTACTTGTGCCGTTAATTGAATATTTACAGTTTTTCATGTGTATGTTAGTGTGTGTGTGTGTGTTTGAGAGAGAGAGTTGCCAACTATTTGTGGCCCCATCGGGATGTGGCTGCAGTTGCCCTGTCCACTCATAGTTTTGGAACTTACCACCACGACCCACTCTTTAATGGACCATTTTGTTTGTTTGTTTAGGTCAGTTGCGTCGTTTATGCAGCAAATTGAATTGTTAATGAGCTGACAAATGTTTGCCAAATTATATATTTAGTTTGAACTTAAATGCATACAGTAATAACCAACACTAGCCTTTAGAGCGGTTCGGTGCTGCCTATTTGTCGTGGTCTATGCAAAGTAGCTGCCAACTTGGATGGATATTAGTAACTGGAAAGTTAACAAGCCAGCTTTGAAGGCTGCCAATCTATTTTAAAATAAATTGATCGTCGTAGCTGTCACGAATGCTTTTAAGCCGTACTTGGAGCTGCCTACTTGGTAAGAGTGCTATGTAGTTCTCTATGTGTAGTTACCAAATTGAAGGTATTACTAAATATACCAACGAATTAAAAGGAAATACGTCAGTTAAAGAAGTATCTATATTTGGAACTGCTCACTAGATAAGACAGTTCGGCAGTTTGTATTTGCCAGTTTCTTCAGCATAGCCAATAACCATTTGGACTAAATGAGACAAATAAAAATATTGTATATGCATTAGGAACTGCACACTTGCTAAGAATTGACGAGTCAGCGCAAGTTATTGCAGCTACATTTTGTTTTCATTCTACAGTCTTTATTTAATTTATTTTGTTAATTTATAACCGGGCTAAAATGCTAAAAAAATAAACTTTAGCAGCTTGCTTCAGTTAGGGAGTTCCTTCTTCTACTTAGTTGCAGCTGTGCACAGCAAAAACATGACAATCTTATTAGAGACAAAGCCACAGCCCTAAGTTTAAAAAACCTTTCAAGTAAGTCAAGCTAACAGAAGGCTCCCAACTTGTTTTGAAACGAGAAATAAACAACTGCAAGCTGTTCGAGCAATACTACAAAAAATTGCTGAACTTTCGAAAAGCTCAATATAGTACTCAGTTGGGACTGCCAACTTATTTAAAATTGAAGAATTCATTACCAATTAATACAAGTATGTGAGTTTAGTAATATGCATAGACCAGCCAGGAGCTGCCAACTGCACTCAAAACGACAGGTAAGCAATGGAAATCGAAAACAGAGAAATCGCCAACTTGCTAGAGAAATAGTATTTACCGACAAGAGTAAATGTTGCTGCCTAATAAATATACACATGTAATCAATTTTTCATTAAAAATTTTCATAACTGCGCCACGTTGTATATAAAGGATCAATCGGCTGTGCTCTGGTAAACGAATCCGAACATTTTATTCGGACTCGTTTTGAAATCGAATGTTTGGTGCTCCCAATTTTACCAAACTGAATTTTTCATGCATCACAAACACTTTCCAAACTCAAACCCACTCAACGCTATTTCCAAACCTTCACATACAAGCATCCGCAACATCATTACATTTTTAAAAGAAAGCTAATTATACAACTAGATTAAAATCTAAAATACATTATTTATTAAGAATTTGTACCCATTATATGTATATTACATAAACACCAATTATAATCACATAAGGCTAGCATAAGGCTCACGCTAAAGCTTATTCTAGCTTGTTGTATAATTTTAATGAGGTAGGAGCTGTTTATAAAAAAAAAATAAATAAATATATATAGTTTTTTCTTTAATAAAAAAAATGGCATACGATGCAGTCGGACGCTGAGGACTTTGAGATACCCTACACCATCAAGTTGCTATGAAATGAGGTATATTGCTTACTCTAAGGTGCTCCACAGTATCTCCCATCGAAACAAATGAATTTAGCCCTGAAAATAAGTTTATCAACGCATTCAATTCGAAATATAACTAAAAAATATGCGCATTTTTTGAAGATTAAGTATCTCGAGTCACGAAAAATATCGAGCCCTCTTTCACCGAAGTAGAAATTTGCCACCTAGTAGAAATTTGGCATAACCTTACGCAGTTCTTGCATGGGTCATATTAATAGGAATGTCTCGGAAGCCCCCTAGTTTAGGTGTTGCTGCAAAGCCTAAAATGCTGCAACAGCGTAAAGGAGTCAGCTAACATAATAACCTGTCCTGCTTATGCATTGGGCGAATTTTCTGATCAGTAATAAGCCCAGAGATCTAGTTGTTCATATGAAGTCATTGACCTGCCAAGCCATCTGCTGTAATTAGTATTTTTTATACTTCTAACTATGGCTGGAGAAAACATTGATGATCGAAGTTTAAAATCTCTATATATCGATGTTGACCAACAGAGATGTTTCTCCAGCACTTCTGCACTCATCAAATGGGTGTTTAGTAGTGCTGGAGAAATATCTCTGTTGGCCAACATCGATATATAGAGATTTTAAACTTCGATCATCGATGTATTCTCCAGCACTTCTTCTAACTATTACCAGGGAATGAGTTCCAGCTTGATCTTCATAGTTCGGTAAGCTTAGCAAACAAATAAGCCTGTGCAGGAGCTGCTAACTGATGTAGCAAATTGAGCAGCATACAAAAACGCAAATTACTGTAACACAGTTGGTGCTGCCAACTTGTACAAAAGTTAATGCTCATCTAGGCTCAAACTAGACGTATTGCAACTAACTAAATCGCCCATACCCTTACCAACCCTTAATGCACATCCCAAGCCCGTCCGTGTCATAGACACGCATTTATCTTTTGTTCAAATGTGCGGACATGCCACTTGTCAGCACAAAGGTAACGCCACCGGCTGCATTCTACACATAAAACCTGAGCTACATGCTGGACCCAAGCCCAGGACCGGGCACTGGCACGGGCACGGGCCCAACCCTATGGCAACTCACTAATACGCTATATAGAATTACCATAGTCACTAGTTTGTTGGCTCTTAATTAGCCGCTACAAAAATAAACTCGCACAAAAGACACCAGCGAAATGTCATCTGAATGCATAATGACAGCGGCTTGGGCCTGCTCTGGGTAGGGGTAGGGTTGGGTTTTGGGCCAGAGATTGCCTCCAGGCTGGCGCGCCAACATCAACCTCAACAGGCAGCCAGGTGCAAATCTCAAAAACAGACGACACATGGGACACGGCTTGGTACATGATGTTGGTCCAACATCATATTCAAAACTATCCTTAGCACCCACATGTTGTCATATGGCTTGTTTTAACGTTGCTTTTTTTCGCTTCTTTTTGTGTGTGTGTGTGTGTGTATGCATAATTTTTTTTAGCAAAAAGGCCCCGGAAAAGGAAGCTGGCCATCAACAACATGGCGACAAAAGCTAGAACAACAACTACAGAGAGTTAAAACAGTTGTTGTTGTTATATAATTTGTTTTCCATTATATTTGGTTAAATTTCAAATTGAGCTGATGTGTCGGTAGATGATATAGAAACTTAAACCACAAAAGCGGAAATAAATTAAATGCAAAAAATAGTTTTAAACACATTAATAACTAGTATAATAACTCTCATTTTTTATTCTAAAAAACATTTAAATTGATCGTGATAAATGGAAATTAAATCATTACACTAGTTAACATGAAAAATTAACCCACGTATAAAAGTGTTTTTTTTTAGGGTAATTTTGGGTCAAGAAACACTAAAATAACAATCATTTTTTTTCTTAAGAACCTTTTATGAGATTTTTTCGAAAAACATGTTTTTGGATATTTTCATCAGTTACCAGAACCGATATATGCTTCGTGCAGATAAAGTAAAAACTACTGAAGCGACAAGTAGTGCTGGAGAAAATATCGATGATCGAAGTTTAAAATATCTAAATATCGATGTTGGCCAACAGAGCACTACTAAACACCCATTTGTTGAGTGCAGAAGTGCTGGAGAAACATCTCTGTTGGCCAACATCGATATACAGATATTTTAAACTTCGATCATCGATGTTTTCTCCAGCACTAGTGACAAGCAACCAAAGTCGAAAAAAGTGAAATTTTCGACCATTTTTCAAAATTTCAAACATTTTTTATTTATTTATATATTTATAAAGTAGAAGTAAACTCTTATCCCCTCTTGGGGATCGTCACCTTGACAGGGTGAGGGTGCTCGCTAGCTGCAATGACGCCGGCGCTAGCATAGCTACTGGTAGGGCCACCCTTGCCGGGAAGGTCTTCGAGGAACAGTGAATCGAAGAGCGATCCACAACATAGTGTCGCACTCAAAATGAGCGGCTGCAAAAGGCGTCTGTTCTCCAGGCGGCCTATTTAAAAGTGACCTGTCACTGCGAGCAGAGTTGTCAGGATTGACTTTGAGCTTATAACTTACTGTCAGAACCCTGCCTCTTCACATATTTCTTTATAAACATGAGAGTAAACCCGAGGGAATATACATTCTCCAAGTGGTACCAGTGTTCCTGCGGCTAATCCACCTTCTTCGATACCATGCACGACGGATTTGGAGGTGCAAGCCCCACGGAAACCATATGGCCCTATGCTCCACTAGAAGTAACAGGACATAAGAAGAAGAAGAAAAAAAAAAACCGGATAAGAGCTGTAGATGCTATGGAACCATGTACGAAAAATGCGAAAGTTCCAATTGTCACTCAATCACTTTTGGTCAAAAAAAAAAATGTTGTACTCTAAGTTTTCGCTTGCGTTTATTTGAGTTTGGTTGCTAGTAACTTTAATAATTTTTACTTTATCTGCACATATATAATATCAGCGTAAAAAGCACATCAATTTCTTTCGATCTATTCGGCTCTCATGTCGATACAAGATATTAACGAATAACTGAAAAAAGTATCCAAAATCATGTTTTAAGAAGAAAAAATCGAAAACGGTTCTTACTAAAAAAAATTTTGTAATTTTCGTGTATCTCGATCCGAAATTATCCTAAAAAACACATCATTTTCCATGTATACTCGATGAGAATTTGTAGACTAGTGTTATTATAGCTAAGGAAGAGAAAAAAAGAAGGCAGCATTGAGTCGGAAATAAAAAACGATTGAGAGAGGTTGCAAATGTGAAGGTTATGATTTTTCTAAAAAGTAAGCGTCTGACTCTAGATTTAGTATAGGGTGTTCTTATGGTAGTAAAAGCCTAGGTAGACAACATCCCCTTGCCAATACAAAATCCGATCATTTAGCCGGCCGAAAATAAATGGTTTTAAGTTCATATAAAACTTATTTTATTTTGCATTAAAATGCTCTGTAGAGTGTCCTCCAGAGAAAGACAAAGAATCCATTTGTTTATTAAATATTTTATAATATATTACCAGTTTTTATGACAGTCAAATAGAATCTTTTTGAATTTGGAAAATTTCGAAAGAGCAGTTGTGTTTTCAAAACATTGATTTTATATTATCTCAGTGCCTTTTGAAGATTTGAATGGAAGCTGCGTTATCAAATCGTTGAAGCAAAAAGAAGAGTTTTGTCTTTGACAGATCAATGCAGTGCATGTATGTTCATCTGTTCTCTTCTGTCGTCTAAGCCACTTATTATAATTTTAAAAATAAGGTATCCTTGGAAGCGTTTTGATATGCCGCTGGTTATAGACTTTCAAAAGTCACATCAAATTGAAAATTGCGCCCACTAGCCAATATAGCGTCATGAACTAAAAATTAAATATGGAGCCCTCTAGAGAACAATATTTTATATAGCTCTGTTGGATATCAAATGAAAGGATTTAACTAGCACGTTTCAAAGATATATCGAAGTATTCAAAAACTTAATTTGGTTGGTCACAGTCGGAAAATCCCAGCTATTAGAGCCGTCGAGAGAAAAATAGCAGCCGGTGGTGACCTAATTATAAAAATTGTGATGAAAAATTAAAAATCAATAATTGGAAAATAGAAAATCATGCATTGTTTCAAACAGAGCGCGCAAAAGACTGTCAACCTTTTTTTTTTTTTCTTTAGGGGGTGGTCTGGACTCGAAAACCCCCGGTGGATCCGCCACTGTTTTCAAAACTATGGGGCTCTTTATAAAGGAGAAAAAGACTACAATAGTAAGTTATTTATTTATTTTTTGTTTCAACATTCAAAATCATAAAAATATTGTAGGGATTGTGAGGTTAATGTTTCCGAAATGTTAGCTGAATTTTTTATTGGAGTGCACACATATTTTTTTCCTCTAGGCGAAAGAGTATTAAAATTGGTTTGTTCACAAAACCTTCAAAGTTCTTTTCGATCATTATGAAAAAAAAAAAGAAAAGGGGATGCTCTGCGCTTAGGGAAAACGTGAAAAGGAATCTATGTAAGAAATGAAAGTATTTTCTTTTGATTTATATTTTATCTTCTTTTTAAATCTTCTCTGTGCACCATCTTATAAAAATACACCATCTTATTTTCTATTATTTCTGTTACTCTTTTAAAGGCATCTCAAATCTTAAAGTTGATGTTTCAAAAATTCCCTTTACTGTCTAGTACGCAGCAATGTTAAACCGAGTGAAAGAAAACAAAACTTCATATAAAAAAAAAACACTGTCAAAATTCTTAGCTGGCAAAAAGCTTAGATGCACCAATTTTACTAAAGAGCAAAAAATTTTCGTTTAGGAATCATGTGGAGCTCCAATAACGCAAACAATGTCTTGAAAACATCCGAGGACAACCGACAATTTTCCGCAAAATGTCGAATTCGTAGGTCTCTACAAAATTTTTCACACTCAGCTTTGTGTATTAAATCTGATTTTAGCCTCATAATCCGTTTTTTCTGGAGTTTCGCAAATAACTAGGCAATAATGGCAATAATAATTATAAATACCAAGTAATATTTTAATATGGCGATTCATTTTTGGACTTTTTATTATTTTATACTCTTGTAACCAATTTGAACAAACAGCTGATTTTTATATTTAATTTTTGGCGCCATCTATTGTTAATGGCCCATTCATGGGCAGCACAGTTTGGTCACAAACTCTACCCATACAATTTTTTTGCGCACAAAATAAGTAACACTTTTTTCTTTTCAATCATGAAGTAATTCATCGATGTGCCTGCTCTAACTATGAAAGCATAGGAGAAATACTTCAAATTGCAAGTTCTTGAGCGGCGTTTTTTTCAGTCAAGCGATTTTTGAAACACTCCCGCTTATAAAATATTTCAGTTTTTTTTTTTTTGCCAACATTTAGGCTTAGTCCCAACTTCCGTGCAATATACAAAAGCGGGTCTACAAAATAACAACTATGTACTAAAACAAGAGCCATGGGTACTACTATAAAAAGGTGGCACTCATGAGTTGTGCGACATGGGTCGTGGGTTGCGGGTCGTGGGTTGGCAGGGCACAAAAGTCATTTTTGATTGTTTTTATGAAAATGAACATAGAAAAATTATAATTAAAATTCATATGAAAATTGTCGAAAAAAAAGGGGACAAAGCAAAGCGCATAGAACAATGGCGAGTTGAATGCCTCTTGTTGTTGTTGTTGTTTTTTGGTAGCTCCACTGCAGGCAAAATGATTTCCACAGAAAAACCTAAATAAAACCAAAGAAATGCAGTTGGCAGGCTGGGCGAGCAAGGCAAGGGCAGAGACTGCGGGCGTATTGTTTTGTGGAACATGTGTTAAACATGCAGACTCCCACGGCAAGCCCCGTGCCACCCCCTTCACACAACACCACTGCCAACAGCTTTTTGCTACTTACAACGACAACAATGTCAGCAGCTAACAATATTAGAGAGCATTCATGGTCTCTCTCTCTACCTCTCTCTTCGACGCACTGGCTCTTTAGGTGTACCTGAGTAAGGGGTATAAAACGAAGGTTTTGCACATTACTCAACACCACTTTGGCTAGCAATGCCGGCACTGCCAACTCTTGCCACTAAAAATACCACACAATGGTCAGTAACGCATGCCGGTTGCTCATTTTCTTGTTGTCCTTTCATTTTGGCACTTTTCCTACGCTTCTCTCAATGCGATAAAATATTTAATTATATTTGGCAGCTTGTTTTTATACACTGCCCTTCGCTATAGTTCAAAGGGTCTTATAGATTTGTGTAACAATCTAGTAGAAAGGCGTGGCAGTGCATAAGCTGCTTATGATCGTCTCGGGTAGTCGACTGTTTGAAACTCTCAAAAGAGCTAGAGATACAAAAATTTAGGCTTCGGTTAAGGCCAGGAGCGGTTTTCTTGTTTTAGAGAACAGCTTAGATTGCGCAAGAAATAGCGGCTTGCCACACTAAGCCCGGAAGTTGGACAGCAGATGTGAAAGGCATGTGAATCTGTATATGTTATTCGGCCGTGCTCTTCAAAACGAATCCGAACGTTTTGTTCGAACCGAATGTTTGGTGCTTTCAATTTCGTCAAGCTGAATTTTCCATGTGGTTTGAATGTTTTGTTCGAAGAGGAATGATAACGAATCGGCAAATGACGTTCAAAAACGCACCAATTTTATAATGAAATAATTTTTTAGACATTCTTTGCTATTCTTAGATTATATTTATGAATATAAAACTTCAAATTATTTAGATATTTATTGAAAATTATTTGTTATTTATTTTTGTTCTGGCTCAACCCAAAAAATAGAATGCACAGCTACAACGAATTCTTCTTGTGACAGGGTTTCCGCGTTAAGGCCCATACACAGTTCCAAATGGGATATCCCAAAGTGGATTTTTTTTTCATATGAAGTTTTGTCATTCCGCGCGAAATTTCCCTTGTAACAAAAATAGCTAAGTCGTGTTTAATTTCAATAAATATTGTTGCCAAAGTTTAATTTTAGTAAAAAGATGGAAAAATAAAGAACTAACCATATTTTAATGAAAATGAAATGAATTAAACAACATATAGTAATAAAAAGGCGCACAGAAACAAAAATTATTTCGCGCCAACACAACATGAGAATTTAGCGGAAAAATAAGGGAAATATACGAATTTATCGTAAATAAAAAGGAATGTTGGAAGGAAATGTCGTGAAAAAATTTCGTTTTCGGAGCACGCAAAAACGAATCCGAATAAAATTGTTCGGTTTGGTTTTTTCGTTTTTCAGAGCACGGCTGATTATTATATAATAATAATTTCCCTTTCCTCCTGAAGCCTTTTTGTATTTGGACAAAATGGGATACATCCAGAACTCCGAAAGGATCGCCTACTTTTATATTGTCTACAGAAGAGCAAACAAGGAATCCAAAAAATGTAACAGATATTGTAAGCTGCACCAACTTGAGATTTGACACAAGTATGTCTCGTCAAGTTTTGTTTTATATTTTAAATAATTTTATAAAAAAATAATTTTAGACATCTTACGATATTAGTAATACAGGGTGGCTGATGAATATTGCTACATTAAGAAACTCGTGTAACTTTTTTTTTAATTCACGTAATTTATTTTTTCTTGTTTCATTTGAGAGATAATTCCATTTTATTAAGTTTTTTTCAATGTTTCTTAAAAATAATGGAACTTAAATGGCCACCAGCCTCAGTGACGCATGTGCGACATCTTAGCAAAAAGTTATTCATGACTGCCTGAAGGGTTGCAGCGGGAATTGCCTCAAATCATTCAAATTTGTTGGTTTTACTTTGTAAACTTCCTGTTTGCAATATTCCCAAGGAAAAAAATCTGTCGCATTAAGGTCTGGAGACCTGGGGTACCAACGGAATATGGAGTTTCTTTAAATAAACTTATTGGGGCATTTTCGATGCAATTCTGTCATAAAAGGCCTGGCTGTGTGAGGAGTTGCAACCACACAGATTTGAAAGCGATAGTTCAGGATAAAAAAAACTCTTTCAACATCTTTAAGTATCGGTCTGCAGTGATCGTAACAGTAACACCGTTCTCTTCGAAAAAGTAAGGCCCGACACTGTGACGCGAAGTGGATGCAATCCCGTCTCATGGAGTATCTGTGGGTTAGAATCACTCCATATTCGACAATTTTGTTTATTAACATTGCCGTTTAGATCGAAATGTGCCTTGTCAGACATAAAGATGCAGTTTATGATGGTTTCATCGTCTTCAACCATTTGGAGGAACTTCTTGCAAAATTCCAAGCGAATCGGCAAGTCTGCTGGGTTCAGTTTGTTTGTCATTTGAATTTTATAGGGAAATAAGTTCAAGTCTTTGTGCATAATAGTCTGCAGTGACTGTCTGCTGATACCCATTTGAGCAGATCATCATCTTGTCGAAACTCTGGAACTGGTTTGAATGGCAGCAACTACAGCAGCGATGGTTTCATTCGTCCGAACTGAAGGGTTTCGATGATATGGCCTTCTTGCGATTGACCCATGTATGGGAAAATTGTTGACGAGCCTCGTTATAGTCCATCTGCTCAGAGGAGTGCCGCCAAACGTGTGCCTATATTTTTTTTGTAGCAATTTTACGGACTCTAGTGCGTGATAACGCCGGACAGTCCAAAATCTTGTCTCAGTATCCCAATTATGCATTTTCATTAAATCTTAAAACCAATTTTTAAAATAAAAAAAAAATTAAACAGATAAGATAAATAGAAAGATGGTTATTCAGTTTTTTTTTGGTTGTGCCTTTCAGCAGCCACCCTGTATGATTTTATTTTTTACACACCTCCTTTTATAAATAACTGATATATTTAATGCAATGTTTTTATATATTTTTTTTCATTACAATCTATATTTTCTTTTCTTAAAATATATGCTATGTTTATTGTCAATGTAGTTTAATTCGAGTTCGAGTTTAAGTTCGAGTACCCATTTGGGTCGGTGCTTTAATACAAAATTTTTTTACTTTTGTTTATAATAGTAACTAAATAATACTGTCTAAAATAAATAAACATCTAAAAAAAAAAAAAAAATATTTCCCTTGACTGACTCTCTCTTAATAAATGTTCAAAGAGAACAGGGATCTACAGTTTATAACCGAATCCAAACGGCGGTGTCTTGAATTAATAGAGATTTTCTTGGGCGAATAGCGTCTTTGAGCTAGCGATGCCAGTGCGGGAAATCGAACCACCGACCATCGGGTTGTAAAGCGAACACACTACCACTACGCTACCGACGGCCACAATTATTATATAATAATTAGCCACAACTCTTACAAAAATCGCTATAATAATATATCCTTTAAAATAACTTAGTTTTTTTAATTCCTGTAACTAGCTGCCATCGACAGTATGTAAAAAAATCACACTTCTTTTAACCATGTTAACTTTAGTGCAGTGTATGCCAGTGTCGTAACCATGCCCGACTGATTCATATTTTTTGTTATGCAAAATATGTCTTTGTGTGTGTGTGTGTGTGCATTGTGCGGTCTCCGTTTTGTTTGCTTTCGTTTCGTTTGGTTTGGTCTTAGTCTTTACATTACCTTTGGGAACCTCAAATTGCATTACAGCGTCAGCCCAAAACTATGCTATAATTTCTTAACAACTCGCTTTATTCCAATTCAAAAGATACCAAAAAAGTGAATTCCAAACGAAAAAAAAAAACAACATGCAGCTCAGCCAGCTGGTGCCACAGTTGTTGTGGTTGTTGTTGTTGTTGATGTTGTTCTCATTGTTGTTGTCAAAGGCTGCTTTATAATCGTAATGCGTATGCAGCCCGCGTGATCCACCAAGTTCTGTCCGGCCGTATTTCCAGCATGTCTGTGCAGCGTCATGCCCAGCACTGGACTCAATGCCAGCATCAATCCAAGCATTATCATAGCAGTTTGCCGTAAAAAACGCATTGCTCTCATCACGTTGACTCCGTCGTCTGGCCAACTATGATCTGTTTTTCGCAGATTTTATACGGTTTTCACCTGTTGAGTTTCTTGTTCAGTGCGTCAATTTTATTGTCGTCATTGATGACCCAAAAAAATAAAAAGAAAACAAAAAAAACAATAAAACAACAACAATCACAAATATAATAATAATAATTGTAACAAATTGTAGAAATAAATAGTGTTATTAAAAACTGCAATTATCAATTGTTGCGTTTTTTTTGTTGTTCTGTGGTTATGTACACTTTATGGTACTTTATGTAAAGTATCTGGCACTGTGGATACTAAACGCTATGCTATTGTAAGCTAAAGCAATTTGTTAAATGACTCAACAGAGTTCGAGTCCAGGGCTCGACAAAACTGTATCAAGCAGCTCCATAGTGAGCTCTGTAGAATCATAAACTAAGTTAAAAGTTAAGATATTTCTCATTTTTGTTTAGCTACACTCCATAAATGGTGTTAGTCAAAACGACGAAGGTAGGGCTTAGTGGGATTTTTTTGTTGCCAGCTTGATCTTGTTATTTATTTTGAAGAAGAGCTTTCAAGAAATTAGTTTTTTATAATTTCTTGTTTTAAAAAACTAAAAAAGTTCTTAAATGTATAAGTTAGAATTGGCCCGTTTTTTTTTTCCAAAGAGTATCTAAAAATCGACTTCCTTATTTACGCTTTCCCTTTCATTAATGTGGCAATTTTTTTTTTTATGGAAATCACAAAATACGTTGGGGTAGATGATGAGCATTGCAATGTTGGTCACATGCCGCTGACCGTTTTAAGGTTTCGATGCAATCTGATTTAGTTGCATTTAATTTATAAAATATTTTTAAATTTCTCAATTTGTGAATCAGTGTTTTAGTAGGTACTGAATTACATATGTTTATTGTATATTGTATTTGTGGCATGTGAAATATGTCTGAGGTACTAATTGAATTTGTGCATGTTTAAATTACATTTAGTTTATGAAAAAGGGGAATTTTGCAGTATCTTATGATATAAGAGCGGTGTCTTGTATTCCTGACAATGTGAAATAGTTTTGATATACAGTGCCGATCAAAAAAACTAAGGTTTATTTTAATACATTGGAGTTAAATAATGAGAGAATAGAATAGTTAGGTAAAGCCAAGCAAAAAACAATTGTCATTTGAAGAGTGGGCCCAAATTGCAATTTTAAGAAAAAGCGGCAAATTCACCACAATCACCCGATTTGAAACCGATTGAATTATTTTGGGAAGAACTTGATCGACAACTCAAAAAACTTCGAACAACAAATCAATCCGATCTCTCGAACTGTCTTTAATCAGCGTGGAACAATATCAAAGAAAGAAAAAAAAAGAGAGAAGAGAAGAGAAGAGAAGAGAAGAGAAGAGAAGAGAAGAGAAGAGAAGAGAAGAGAAGAGAAGAGAAGAGAAGAGAAGAGAAGAGAAGAGAAGAGAAGAGAAGAGAAGAGAAGAGAAGAGAAGAGAAGAGAAGAGAAGAGAAGAGAAGAGAAGAGAAGAGAAGAGAAGAGAAGAGAAGAGAAGAGAAGAGAAGAGAAGAGAAGAGAAGAAGAGAAGAGAAGAGAAGAGAAGAGAAGAGAAGAGAAGAGAAGAGAAGAGAAGAGAAGAGAAGAGAAGAGAAGAGAAGAGAAGAGAAGAGAAGAGAAGAGAAGAGAAGAGAAGAGAAGAGAAGAGAAGAGAAGAGAAGAGAAGAGAAGAGAAGAGAAGAGAAGAGAAGAGAAGAGAAGAGAAGAGAAGAGAAGAGAAGAGAAGAGAAGAGAAGAGAAGAGAAGAGAAGAGAAGAGAAGAGAAGAGAAGAGAAGAGAAGAGAAGAGAAGAGAAGAGAAGAGAAGAGAAGAGAAGAGAAGAGAAGAGAAGAGAAGAGAAGAGAAGAGAAGAGAAGAGAAGAGAAGAGAAGAGAAGAGAAGAGAAGAGAAGAGAAGAGAAGAGAAGAGAAGAGAAGAGAAGAGAAGAGAAGAGAAGAGAAGAGAAGAGAAGAGAAGAGAAGAGAAGAGAAGAGAAGAGAAGAGAAGAGAAGAGAAGAGAAGAGAAGAGAAGAGAAGAGAAGAGAACACTTGTCGAAAGAATGCCAAGATTGTGTGCGGCTGCCATAAGAGCAAAGGACCATATTGTTTTCAATTCTTTCATATTTTTATTAAATAGATATTTGTTTTAAAAGATTAGATAAGCTGCAGCTATGTACATTCTCTTGGTAATTGTACAATTGAATCTGAAACAGGCGAGAAAACTCGAAAAATTGTTTATGTCATTATCGGTCAAGTTTTTTTGATCGGCAGTGTACATCTTTTTGTAAATTTTAATAATTAAAAATAAATGCACACTTGCCAATTATTTTTACTTTGTAAATATGATATATGCCGTGGCGAAGCTGGGCGGTTTTAAAGGGGGTAACATTATTCAAAGAGAGGAGAAACCTTTAGGAATGGTGACGTAAGACTGCCGCTGCCGCTATTTGCATATTGCCAGAAATTTATATTTTATCAAAAAACCTTTTTGGGTCAAAAACTATTGGCGAAAGCATGAGGCATATAATGCTAATACTATATGTTTCAAAATTATGAAGAATTTTTAGAAATTTTAAAAAGTTTGGATGAAGTATTAGTATTTGCAGTGTGTGTGGATCTATTAATTGATAACTTTTTGAGTGTTCTAGCCACAATCTCGAAATTAGCTGTACATACATTCGTGAGCAGAAGAAATGCTGTTCTTAGAGGTTTTTTGGTTAGGAAATTGGTAAGGAACTCGATTTTAAGAGCCTTGCCCTTTGCCGAAAGCTGGAGCCAAGAAAAAGAGTATGGCTAGGTTGCTCTCTAAAAACAATACGAATTAATATGAAAGTAATACAGACTTGAAAAAATAAAGTTAAAAGCTGTAAAGCAGAGAAGATGGAATCTTTCCGGACAAAGATAATATTTAACTCTCGATTTGATGTTGCTTCATTGCTAAATACTTTGATTTATTAGATTTTACATGGGTGCATTAATTATATACCAAATTAGTGTTTCATAAAAGCCTTGGGGTACAGGATCTTCATTTTTCAGTTGTCTAAGCCAACGTAGAATTGCTGCGCTCCGGTGGTGGAGGATGTCCTCGACCATTTGCAAAGCCATCGGCACCAGCGCTGCGCAAACTAGCCGGCGTAGTGGAGCGATGATGATGCGACGACGAGGCGGCCATCTTGCCCAACGCAGGGCTCTAAAAAAAAATATCGATAAATGCTTTAGACTTAGTTAAAGCTTTTGCACCATACTTACGCCACAGAGCGCCAAGAGTAAAGCCAAGCAGACAGCGAGCAGTATTGCAAAACGCATTTTATAGTTTGATAGTTTCAAGTTCAATGTTGAAAATTGGTGTCGAGGTTGCGGCTTTTATAGCAACAGATGGGAACATGCAACTCATGCAATTTGATTTGTTGTCATACAATAATTAATTGAGGTGTTGAAATAATTATTGTTGATTTTGCATTAGTTACACCCAAAAACGATTTGAAAGCTTCAGTATCAATTATCAGGTGCACTGGATCGTTGCACGTAAACGAATGCCACGAGCCAAATACTCTACCATATACATATTTACAAGCAGTTCTATCAGATGATGATGATAGCATATGATAGGCATAAACGTGTCAGGAAACTTTTATGATGTTGCCAAATTCGATTGTGCTCAAAACACAAAACTCGCTCACTCCAGTGCTGCCCGCTGCTAAAAAGGTGTGCAAAAACTCATGTAACTGAACTTTGACAGATTGGCCAAAGAGAGGAGGGACATACGCCCAGGCATACATAAAAATCAAGAGTCGTAAACTATAAAAGAAGTATGAATGAAGTAGCAGCACATATGGAGCAGGGTGGAAGTGCTAAGGCAGCAAGTAATCCAGAAACAATCATAAAAATGTCAGAGCTTCATGTTTGTCAATCTCTGTTTCGTGCTCATCATCATCATCATCATCTTCGTCGTCGTTGTCGTCTTTGATGTCATCATCATTGACTGGCATCATTTGAAATGTGTGGCAGGCATTTATTGGATTTTTATGATAAGCAACTGACAAGGCACTCCTAAGTGCCACATTTTCACATTTCTGGCCATGAGTTGTGTACGTGAGTGTGTATTATTTTTCAGATTTTTATTTTTTTTTGTTGCTTTGAAAAGCACTTAGAGCGCAAATTGTTGTTGTTATCGCTGATTAAATGTTGCCAAGTAGTGCCATAAACCCAAAAGCCACCAAAAGTAGTTAGATATATGTATATCCTTAAAGTAACCCCCGCAGTGGCACTGGCCGAATGTTGGTTTAACGCACAATGCAAATCAAACAAACAATAAATTGAACTGCAACAAAAAGCCTTGTAACAGATAGCTTCAACTAAGACACGCAAAGGTCCAGCGAGAGAGAGAGAGAGAGCGACTGAGGGGATAGTGAGGAGCATGTGTGTCCTGGAACTTGCATTGCATTTTGGAACAATGGGCAGCCGGCATGATACCGGCAGTAAAACGTATGCATATCCTATAAACATTAAGGATATCCTTGAGTAGATGCAATTTTCTAACCAATATAATTCATAAATTTATTTTCAATCCTTTCCGCACATAAATTTTCATATTATGCATACAGCAAGACTCACACAGATACGCACGCATAACACTATACATACACACACAGGCACTTATGTACAGTGCTGGTCAAGCGCATAGAGACGCATACGTATATTTATGATTTTATTTAATTTCATTCTAGGGCTATCTTTTGGAATGTATGTTAAGACCCTGGCAGCAATCGTTAACATTGTTGAAATTTTTTTTATAGGCTCATATTCTGCCAACTGGCTTAAGAATTTTCTTACTTAATTTCTTTCTTATCAAAAAAAAATTCGGTTTATTGTTGCGCCGAATCGTTTTGGTTAACTTTTATACTAAATAAGGAGGCACCCATACAGAGATTTTAAATATTACTTATTTAACTAAAATAAACTTAAAAAAAACAATTGTGAAAAAAAATCGTAATTTTTTGTTTCAGAAAAGTGATGGGTAAATAATGGAAATTTTTATTTTTTTAGCCTTGATAACTGGAGTAACAAAAAAATAATTGGCCGTACTCCGAAAATAAAACCGAACATTTAATACGGATTCGTTTTGAAACCGAATGCTTGGTGCTCCCAATTTCACCAAAACGAATTTTTTATGTGGTTTGAAACCGAATGTTTTGTTGCAGGAAGAATTAAAACGAATTGGCAAATAGGTTAAAAAGCTTACGCACTTTAAGCTGAAATAATTTTTTTTTAAATTCTTTAATATTAGATTCTGTTTATGCCAATTTCAAGTTAAATAGTTATTGATAAATGTATTTAATTTTTTTTGTCTGAATCAACCCGAAAAAAAAACATGTATAACTCAAATCGAATTTTTATATGATCCATGCTAGTGCCGGAAGTAACATCAATGTTATATCGATGCATCGATGTTTTTTATTTCTTTCCGATCATCGATATTTTTATTTCGATTATCGACCAAATCCCATTACGGACAAAATATGGGCAATCAACGGCATCCACGTCGCAGACACTTTTCGCTTTTTAGAAAAAAACAAATCTCAAAAGATCCGAAATTGTAGGGTTGACTCAATTTTGGCACTTCGACAATATTTTAAAGTCGAAAACTTAGATTCAAGCATGTGCCCGTTGAATTACTGGAAGGTAATACTTTTTAAAGTTTGGCAAGGCTGGCAATCTAGTAAGCGACAAGCGGAATTCGCTTAAGCTAAAAAACGTTGACATGGTTTTATTTATAAAGGGATCTCAAATTAGTTTAAAGATTATGAGACTGAAATTCTGGCTGGAACAGAACATTTTTTGTTACAACTCACAGGCGCCCAAAAAAAGTGGCGTAAACCTTACATGTGACAGAGGCACCCCTTATGGACTTTGGGCAGCTGAATCCGAAGTCCTAAAAACGCCGATCATAGGGTTCTTAGATAATATCCAAATTATCTCGTTTAATGGGATTTTTTTGGTGGTTATCCACATCCCATGTGTTTTTTGGACTTCGGATTGGGCTGCTCAAAATCCATAAGGGATGCTCTCTGTCACCTGTTAAGTTTACACCACTTTTTTTTGTGGCCTGTATTATCTTTTGCTATCGTTGCATAACCGTTTGGATTGTTATTTATTCTTTCTTTGCTTATTTTTCTATGAAATGTAATTAATTTTGAAATGTATATTATCTCTTGGTTGGTTTGTTAATTCCATTTTATTATTTGAAAATACTTATATACCAAATATCATCCCAGAGGTTGTGGGTTCGAATCCCACGTAAAGCCATAGTCCTACACTTTCCACTTTTCCTATTCCCCTATATCCTTATCACTTACACCCATTATCGGCCTATTCTTGGCCTAAGCGAATTGGGACGCTAAGTGCCAACTGCCGCCCTAACCTACCTTCCTATATAACCAAACCAACACTTGGCCCACTCTGAATTAATTTGAGCATTCAAAGAATGGCCGCCACATGTACTTCGATGTATCGAAACATCGATGAATCTCCAGCACTAGTCCATGCTATGTCTTGCAAAAAATAATGTTCATGTCTTGTTTAAATAGTTCATAAAAAAATTTCCCTTGTAATAGCATAGTCGTGAATAATTTTTCTCGAAATGGAAGTTTTAAATAAATCTCGATTCGCGCTTTTTTGTCGCTTAATCAACCAAACTTTCGTCGTAGATGTGGTTCCAAAAATCCTTTAATGATTATGAAGAGTGTTTGATGTATATTCGAATCATATCCGAATATTTTTTCGATTCGCTTTTCGATAGAAATGTGACGAAAATGAATGAACATTCATCTAATTGATTGCACAATAGCCTCCAAAGAATTATTACCCAAGATTTGCCCAAGCACATGGTGTGCTGCTGGTGCGTTAGTTTTTGGCCAAGCACAGTGCTAACATGTTGAAATTATTTTTTAAAGAATTTTTCGGAACTATTTTAGTGAATCAAAGTGTTTAGGCAACTGCCTCATATGGAAAAGTTTTTTTATGCATCCTATGCAGGCCTATTGTTCAACTGCATATCTGTGTGTGCGTGTGTATGTGCGAGTGTGAATTAGTGTATGTGCGTGTGTTGGTGTGGCATTATTATTTGTCGTCGTGCTTGTCATTATTTATATGGACAGCGAGCAGAGAGCAATCCAGAGATAAGTTGACCAGCAATTCTGGCAGCCAAACATTTTGTCCAAAGGGTGATGTGCTCCGTTCAAGCACAAGCACAAGTCCAATTACAAAGACACACTAACAGATATACAAAGATTCATGCAGATACACACACGCACACTTCTACACTCACAATGTATCCTTTTGTATGCGCTCTGTGCCTGCCAAGGTTGTTGGCCCAAAATTTTGATTTATAAATGCCATTGCCTCGCAACAACGACCAAGCCGCAAGGACTACTATGCTGAGAGTAGGAGAGAAACTGCTGCAGGAGTATGCATGGCAAGTGTTAGTCCAAGTGCAACTATGAGTCCGAGTCTGAGTCCGAGTCTGAGTCCAAGTCCGCTTGTGAGTGCAAATGCGAATACGAATGCAATTGTAGATTCCAATGCAGAGGAAGTTGCAGTTACTTTTGCTGACTGGCAGACGACGAATCCTGCATTGACCGGCCTCTTATGCTCCGGCAGGCACCGAACAACAATGCAGAACTCAAGTGGCCATTAATATATCAGTTCAATTCATATTTGAAATTTTGCATTTCCTACTCGTAAGCTCTAACCTTAGACAAATGCGAGGGCAGCTCCATAAGTCAGCATTTTTTGAAGTTTTCCGCGTACGAGCTTGAAATGCTTCTGTAATTAGTTATTTGCTGAATGATGAAAAAAAAGAGAATCTCTTGAATATCAATGAAGCCGAACACTAGTGCTGGAGAAAACATAAATGATCGAAGTTTATAATCTCTATATATCGATGTTGGCCAACAGAGATGTTTCTCCAGCACTTCTGGACTCATCAAATGATAGTTTAGTACAAAAACTAAAATTAGTAAACATAATTTAACGATCAAAAAGCTTAAAAGTTTTGAGTATTTACTTAAATTAAAGCTTGATTTGACATTTTTTTAAGTAAAAAGTGAAAAAATGTTTAAATGAAAAGAATTAATTAAAAAAGGTAAAACATAAAAAACAAATAAAAGTTAACAATTGTTTAAGTTAAATGAGGAAAAAACTTTTATTAAAATGGTTGAAAATTTTTAAATTATTAACCGACAAGAAAACTGATAAGTTTTTAATATTTTTTTGAATTTAAGTTTAATTATTTTTAGTTTTTTAGCTAAACATTAAGAAAATTATCCTTAAATTTTGAATAATTTTTTATTTAAAATGAAAATTTTGTTTTAATAAAATATAAATTTTTTTTAATTATTAACAGCCAAATAGCTTATAGTTTTTATTTTTAAGTTTTATTATTATTTATTATTTTATTTTATTTGATTTAAAAAAAGATAAAATTTGATCTTAATTTTTTGTTTAAATTTAAATTTAATTTTTTTTAAGTAGACGTAAGAATTTTTGAAACATTTTTCTATTTAAACTAAAAAATTATTTTTTATTAAAAAAAAGAACAAATTTTAAATTATTTACAAAAGAAAAAAATTTTAGAATTTTTTTAATAGTTTTAATAAAATTTAATTTAAAAAAATAGATTTTTCAAGTGATAATAAAAAGCTTGTTTTTTATTTTTCTTTTAATGTAAATTTAATTTTTTAAGAAACAAAAGAATTTTTGAACCATTTGTGTACCTGAAATGAAACATTTTTTTAGTAAAAATAAAAAAAAAAATGTTATTTATTTACAAACCAAATAGCATATAGTTTTTATTATTTAGTTTTTATGAAAAAAAGAAAAAGATTGTTCAAGTAATAATAAAAACCTCGTTCTTAATTTTTTTAGTTCAAATTGAATTTTGTTAAGCAAGCGTTAGAATAATTTTTGAACCATTTTTCTAATTAAAAAGAAAAATTTGTTTAGTAAAAATAAGAAAAAAAATTTTAAATTATTTACCAACCAAAAAGCTTATAGTTTTTATTGTTTAGTTTTAATAAAATTAAGGTTGAAAAAAAAGATTTTTTGAGTAATAATAAGAAAAATTAACGTTTAAAAAAAATTTGTAAAAAACAAGTTTTTAATCGTTTTTAAGCTTCAAATTTTTTTTTTTTTTTTAATTTTTCTTTCCATTTTTGTTTTTTTATTTTAAATATTTGTAATTTTTTCACCACAAATAATGAAAATTTTTTTAGATTTCTTTAATTTGTAACTTTAAGTTCTAGAAAAAAAAATAATATAGCTTTATTAAAACTTTAATTTACATAATTTGTTCAGTAAAAATGAGAGAAATTTTCGAAAGCATTTGGAAGAAATTTGCTCTTGTAAAAATTGGAAAATTTTTAAAAGGTCATTAGGGGACTTCAGAAAATCCAATTATCAAATTGGCTAAACAAATAAAAAAAAGGAAAACTAATTTCTAGCCAAATGCCGCAAAAAAAATCTTTTACTCAAAAAAACACTAACTTACCATGCTGCCCTCGTGCATTAGATACAGGCTACCAATGCATGCCGCATACGATTATGATTTGTGTCTTACTTAATGCACAAGTCCACACAAACAAACACACTCACACTAACACATACACACGTATACACTCACATAGATACAGCTACACAGATACAGATGCAAGCCTTTGCAGCTGCTGACCTGCCTTCGTCTCAATCTGATTGATTTAGAATTCCAATTGAGACTGCATGAAATATGTTTGTCTCGTGTCTGCCGCCCCGTTTGTCTTTGACTTCAGCAGAGCTTTACCTAAAACCCCCCCGAAGACCCCCTAGACACAAACCCTAGGCAGGCACAGCATTTATGCGAAGGCATATCCTTTTGCGAAATTTGCATTTTCCAACAATTGCACACGGCAGCAGCAGCTTCAACAGCAGCAGGACGACACCGACGACGACGACGACTTATTGGTATTTCATTGATTTATGACACTTGTGAAACAATTTCGAAAATCACAGATTAGCAGCCAACAGGCAGGAACAACTCCGACACCAACATCGTCACAACAAGGCCAACACCCAAGACTACAGTGCCACTAATTACACCCTACGCATCATTGGCAAGGTCTGTTGGATGCCGGTTATTGCCATTTCTAGGGTTTCCAGCAACAGTAAAATGAACTTTGTTATGTAAATCTGCGGATAATTGAAAGATGGCTGTTGTTCTTGCTGGCACTTGGAACAAGGGGCTAAGCAACTGATAGAATAACAAGGCATGTTGATAAGGACTCGCACTTGAGCAAGTACTTGGGGTTCAATGAGTTGGAAAGTCGAGCAGGTAACCAGCTAACAAGTGTAGCATTCCCAAGGTGTTTTATTCTTTGTAATTAGAGCTTATGAATATTAGCGGTGGGGGATACACAACAAAAAAAACAGCTGCTGGTTAAGCAAAGAATTGGAAATGCTGCGTCCCCCCCCTAAAATGTTAGGTTAGTTAGTAGTATAATAATCTTTCCACATAGGTTTTTAGATTAAAAAAGTTCATAAGAACAGTGTCATGAACTAAACTTCGCTTCGACGGTCTGAATCCGATTCCGTTATCAGAATTGGTCTAAGTTTTTAACTAACCTCAAAGAACACAATAAAACAAGTTGTTGTGAAGACATGATATGGCTTTGTCTTCAGCGACTTCAGAAACATATAAAAAACATTGCCGGGCAACCTTTCACAAAAAAAAATTGTGGGATTTTTCGCAGGTACGGCTAAAGGAAAAAAATATATTTTTACATTCATAGGCCAGACCATATTTTTTATATGTTCTTGCATGTTGCACGTCAAGGTTCTGATATAATCTTAAAAATTTGGGGTATTTTCCAGGTTATCTCAGGGATCTGACGTGCTAAGTTCTTTTTAATTTCGGATTCGAGTTCAGAGACCCCAAAAACATACGACGATATAATTCAATATGTTTTTAGGGTCGATGAATCCGCATACGAAGAGAAAAGAATCTTTGCCCTTCAAAGTGCTGTCGTAATCTCACAAATTGGGGTAGTTTGGAGGTTATCTCAGAGACCCGACGTGCTAAGTTCTTTTTGTTTTCAGATTCATATTCAGCGACCCCAAAAACCTACGACGATACGATTTAATATGTTTTTGGAGTCGCTTAATCCACATACGAAAAGAAAAGAATCTTTGCTCGACAGTGTTCTGAAATAACCTCAAAAATCGGGGTATTTTGGAGGTTATCTCAGAGACCCGACATGCTAAGTTCTTTTTGTCTTTAGATGCGGATTCAGCGACATCAAAAACATATATTGTACAATCGTATCATCGTATGATTTTGGAGTCGCTGAATCCGCATACGAAAAAAAAAGAATCTTTGCACGGCAAGGCCAAAAAATGCAGGGTATTTTGCAGGTTATCTCAGCGAGCCGACGTGTTAAGCTCTCTTTGTCTTTCGATTCGAATTTGGAGACCTCAAAATAGTACGATGGATAACCGGTCTGGATAAAAAGCTTATGGGAGTCTAAAACCAAGAGGTGTTAGAGCAATTCTGTTAGCGGACTCCGATTCAGCTCGCCGAAATACTTAAGAAAACCTCGACCCCTGCTCATGTCACTCCTTTTAGTGCGGACTACACATCTTTTTTAGCACATACACTACACAATTTTTTAGCAAATTACAGCTTTATTTATACATAGTCATATCAAGATTGGGTACGCAGGACTTCGGCTTAGTGTAGTAACTATCACACCTTTAACAACTCAGTCAGTCTCACTAGCCCTTAAGTGTCACCTGTAAAGTCAGTCTAGCTGAACCTTCCAGCAATGCCGAAATGCTCCACTGTTTCTACTCCCCTTTCGCGCTTACCCACTTTCTTAAGACCCTTCCCAAATGCAACTGTACAATAGAGCTTATTTCTGTCTGTCTTACTGTCTGCCCCCCTGTCTGTGCGATGTGGCTCCCCGGTCTTTGCCAACTGATACTCAGCGATTGCAGCTGAGATTTATATGTCACCCAATAAACCCCAACTGAGCAAGGATTTCTGGTCTTCTCTCACTCTCTCTCTCTCTTTGGCAAACATCGAACGTGCAGTGATTAGGCTGCAGGCTACAAAACGATTTGTTGCATGTTGTTGCAATTGATTGTTGCAATTTCAATTTTGAATTATGAGTCCTGCCGGTGCCAGCCTTGTGTTGTCCTGCCTTGCCATTGCATCCGGCCTTTGCTAACTTCCGCTTCGTGTGCGTGTGTGTGTGTGTTAAGCTGCACTTGTGCAATGTGTTGCAAGTTGCATTGGCAGCGTCATTCAAGTGTTTAGTGATTTATTAAATGCATTGTTGTGCTCCCCTGCTCCCCCTTACTGGCATTCGCTTTAACCTCTTCTGTCCCAAAATTAGCACAATGGCTTTGAGCACTTTTGACAGCTAAGATTTGTTTATGTGACGCCGGCTTGATGCCACTCCCACTCACGCTGGAGCAGTCCAAGTTCCAATCAGATCCAGACTCGAAATCTAGGCCTTATCTTGAACATTGTCTGCCGTTTGGCTCTCATACTTGGCGTCTACAGTTGATTCATGTCTTTGCATATTGATAACAAATTTGTGGTAATTGATTTGAAATTGATTAATTAAGTTTCCACTCAGACATTGGCTTAGTTGCTGCTGAACTTCAAGTCCTCAAGATTTGTGTACCATTTTTTGTGCAGTGCACGAGAGTAGGCTTAAAAGTTGTCGAGTAAGCTAAGAAAGCTTGGTAAATTTCTTGCTTTAAGTTGTGATATGTTGAGATCCCCCTAATGGCCATGCATTTCACAGATGATCACATCTTCACCAGACCGCTCGAGTGCTGCCGCAGGAAACTTCTTTCATACAAGCCACATGTCGGTGTGGGGTCGCTGGATCCAAACCCGAGGTCTTAAAAGCCCCATTTCGTCAGAGTTCTGACATAAAACCAAAAAATAGGTATTTTTAAGTTTAACTCAGTGCTCAGGCAGGGTCTCGGATGCGAATTCATCGACCGCAACTACATCTTTCAAATATATAAATCAAAATTATTTTCTTACGTGCTTTCTAACTTTGATCAATGACTTTTCAGCCTGCCCTCGTTTTAGTTAGCTGCTATTTGCATTGGTTTTTCAGTTCAATGCAAGTTGCAAGCAACTCTCGATGACATTGTTGCCTGTTGCAAAGGTGCAAATCCCACACAAGTGCTACCAAATGGCTACATGGCTCTAATATCTAAGCTAAAATCATTGGCTTAACCACAAATGGCATTCAGACATAGCCCTGCAGAGTCCGTGCTCCGGGGCTGGCTGGTTAGGATTCTGCACTCGTTTTGTTTGTGTTTGTGTCGGGTTTGGCTTGTTTGAACGTTATCGACACGATTTTGACATATTGAATAACAGTAAAATGTTGCCAAGCGGCAGACAACATGGCTGGATTGCTCTGCATGCTGGTGGTAGCAGAGTCTCCTGCTCCAGAGCCAAGCATGCTTGTGGCTGCTTTTTGGCTGTTTGGTTGGCTGACTGACTGGGTGGATGGCTGCCTGCCTGGCTGACTGTCGTCTGCTGCCAAATGGTGCATATGGTTAGATACACATGCAAAAATATGGCAAATCGGTTTAACAAGGCGGCTAACAGGCAGTCATCCAGGCTACAACGTCATCAACGATGTTTGTTGACATGCCGACATTGTGTCAGGGTGTGTGTGTGTGTTTGTGTGTGTGCGTGTGTGTGTACCCGGGTGTTAACATACATCAAATATTGACAGTTTACTTAACACACACCCCTTGCCAGCACCTTGTGACACTTGCAATTGACGCCACTTTAGGCTGCATACTTTCAGGCTGTGACGTATTAAAGTCAGCTCAAGCCAGTGCAGCAATTTAGCAGTTAAGCAGTAGAGAGAGTATGAGAGAGAGCGAGTGTGTGTGTAAGTGACGTAGTCAGTCAAGAGAAAGCCACAATTTGTGTGGTCGTGGCGGTCGCTCTCACGCACTTAATATGTGTGTGTGTGTGGTGTAGACTGAAGCAGATTGCGGCTGCCTTGGCCTCATATTATAAGACCTCGTGAACACAGTTGATTGACATAAGTTAAGATGAGCGTGTGAACATAGTTTCTACTATTTTAAAGAGAGCACAAGTTTACATTAAAAAGTATGCTAATTTTTTGGTCTTATACAATAAGTACAATAATCATCTCGAATCGAATTTTGTCTTACACTCAAGGGAAAATAGTTGTTGCAAAAGATTTCTATAATCAAAAAACTATTTTAAGCTTGTGAGGTTATTCAATTTACTATAAAGCAATTTGATGGATCTTTTAATACAGATTAGAGCATTTACAGAATTTGTTGGAATAATGCTTTAAAAAAAAATGATATCCTATATTGTGGCTTGTACTTTTAAAATCAATTTTGGCTTTGACTTTTTTTCAACACCATTTGCCAAAAAATTAGGTACGGTTTTGGATATAAATATATATCTAAAGTAGCTACAGTCACGAAAATTGGATTATAGCTTCATGAAGACTCAAAGCATTTTGTTCCTCGGAACAATTATTAACTTTTTAGCACCAAACTTTTTGCTGTAGAAATAGTTTTTGTCCCGATGCCAGTTCACTGGGGCAACCTTCGAGCACCTCTTTAAAATTTGATTTGGATGCGTTGGCATTTCTTCATTTGAGATTTTCTCACCAAAATGTGCTCGAGTTGCTGGATTGAGCTGAAATAAAAAATTTCAACTTATATACTATATATATAAAACAGTATATTATCAAGCTAGCTTGCCTTTACAGAGGCTTCCTCATACTCTTTAGGCACGTCCTTAGATGGGTAACGCTTGGACTGACTAGTTATGCCGGAAGCTACATTACCCTGACCTACCTCGATGGACACAGCATTATTAGAACTACATCTGCTTTAAAATGCTGAGCAACCAATGACTCCACAACGAGCGGGTGATTATCGACATGCTTATAATATACTATAGAAAATTGTTAAATGTTACCTTTAATGATACATAAAGTTGTTTGATTCTGGCTAGGGTTTAATAAAAGAGTATAACGCTAGAAATGTTCAGCTGTAAATTTGCAACAACTGGCTAAAAATAAAAAAAAGACGATTTATACATTAGGATACTTTCTTGACGATGATATGCCACAACGATGATCACACGATGGGTTTCGCCAGCAGAAACATGCCAGTATTTACCCATTTTGAAACTATTTATTTTTGTAAACGCAAACTAAGATAAGCTTATTCTAATTGCATATAATGTCTACCTATGTATATGAAACTTTTCTCTCCGATTTGTAATTTTTTGGAGAATCACAGAAGCGTAAGCTTTTATTGCTTACGTTTATGGGTAGTCTACCCTGGCTTATTTACTGTACTTTTTCAATAACTTTTAAGATGACTTCGTACATTCCTTATATCATACATAGAGCAAAGAAAACAATAGATATAGTTTTCCCAAAGTTACATCAACTGCGCTTAGACGGCAAACATAATTAATTTCTGCTCATTGTACTGCTGGTAATACCTAAACTGCAAAAAGTGATTTATAATAAATTAATATTAAGCTAATTTTAAGGCAGACAGTACGTTAGTACAGTACGTTAGTACTTGAAACATTTTACATTTTCGCTAAAAAATATCAAATCACAATAAAATGGTTATTATTGCTTTTCTGCAACTTTATTAAATTTTTTAAAATAATTTTTCCTTTTTTCTGGTTATAAAATCGAATGTTAAGAAAAACTAAAAACAAAAGAA
Organism: Chymomyza costata; assembly: GCA_018150985.1. Lineage (NCBI taxonomy): Eukaryota > Metazoa > Arthropoda > Insecta > Diptera > Drosophilidae > Chymomyza > Chymomyza costata. The sequence goes on along the minus strand of JAECWU010000127.1, from coordinate 20,988,704 downwards.
CAAAAATATTTATGGGTTAAACTTTCTTTCAAAAGATTTTTTTTACACGACATACAATTGTTAAAAATTAGATCAAAATATCTTTTACGAAAAGAGCGAGTACTTGAAAAAAGTGCATAAAGTGGAGAAGTTCGTTATTGCCAAGTTTGACTGTAATTACTTTGCAAAATTTTTATTCAAGGCTGCAGCTCTCTTTCAAACAAAGCATGAAAAGTTTGATTTATTGCTGTCTTGCTTTAGTACAGCTGATGTTGTCTCGCTTTGGTAGAGAATGAAAATAGCATATTGATGCTATCTCGCTTGTACTCAAGCGTTAATTGGGCACTTGTCTGTTTCGTTGTCAAATTACGAAGATTCGTAAAGCATAATCAGAAATTCATTCAGATCTAGTTTGATGGCTACCAAAAATCCTAGCAAATGGAAATAGTGGTGTGGAAATCAAACAACTGATAAGTCACATGCTTCTTGATTTCCTTATACACCAATATTCTCAAAGAGAAGTGAAACTTTTTTTGCTGGCAACGCAACGTTCGTTTGGGTTTGATTTGCCTGATCGAACATGTTTGGTTTGAACGCATTATTCGGTATGAGAAGTTCGAAAAAGACATTGAGTTTTTATGGAAATATTGGGTCGTTCACTAAGTAATTTGGTTTTTTTAAGTGCAATTGAAACACGATTTTTTTATTGTGTAAAACATTTTATGAAATTATATATTTTCAATTTTGGTCCAATACCTTTTGCCATCTTTCGGGCAAGAGATTGATTCCACGCTCATAAAATTTTTGATCCTTGCAGGCAAAAAACTGGTCCAAGTGGTTCTTGACGTCCTGATTTGAGGTGAAGGTTCTCCGATCCAAAAAATTTTGCAGAGACCGGAACAAGTGATAGTCCGAAGGTGCCAAGTCTGGAGAATATGGTGGGTGTGGTAGCACATCCCATTCAAGCTCCAAAAGCTTTTGGCGAGTCATCAAACTTGTATGAGGTCTCGCATTATTCTGGTGGAACACTACACCTTTTCTATTGATCAATTCTGGCCTCTTCTGTTTGAGTGCATCACTCAATTTGTCCAGCTGATCACAATACACTTCAGAATTAATCGTGGTATTGTCGGGCAAAAGTTTAAAATAAACGATCCCTTTGAAATCCCAAGACAAACAACATAACCTTAACAGACAACATAACCTTTTTGTGGTTTGAGCTGGTTCATCCTTTTTAGACCATGATCTCTTGCGCTTTAAATTCTTGTAAGCAACCCACTTTTCGTCGCCAGTAACAATGCGCTTCAAAAATGGATCACTTCTTTGACGTTTGATAAGCAAATCACAGTCGTTAATGCGACGAAGCAAATTTCGTTCTGTAAGAACATGAGGAACCCATATGTCAAGCTTCGAAATTAATCCTAAACGTTTCATATGCTTGTGAACGGTCGCGTTAGACAAATTTTATCTTTCAGCAATCTCTCGAGTTGTTATTCGACGATTTGCATCGACCAACGACTTTATTTTATCCACATCGGCTTCAAGAGGCCTTCCAGGACGTGGTGCATCCTCAAGATCGAAATTGCCGTAGCGAAATTTTGCAAACCAATTTTGGCATTGGCGTTCGGTCAGCACATCTTCTCCGTACACATCACATAATTTTCGCCTTGCATGAACTGCATTTTTACATTTTGATAGTAAAACAGTAAAATATGCCGAAAATGCTGTTTTCGATCTTCTATCTTCGATAGGGCACCAAACAAAAACTATTCCAAAAAATGTAACAAAATTTTTTACAAAAAAACCATACCTTATCAGCTGTTCAAATATATAAAGGTAAAGCGGTTAAGTCTGAAGTTGGCTGCGAAAAAATTCAATAAGCTGCGTCACCTCCAGTACAACATTAGCAGTATGCGCAGCATTCGATAGCTTCAACTGCTATATTGGAGCAGCACGTCAATGATGCAGGCAAACTTATGCAGGAGGAGCAGAAGCTTGGCTGAAACATTTCAGGCCATTGATGACATGCGATCTTTAAATAAATCTAACCTTGAAGTAGTCCAATGCAGGGCTGGCCACTGGTAATGGAAGTTCAAGCCACCACGTTGACGCATGGCTCAAGCTGCAAAAGCTCATCCAGCTGCAGCTGCTACCTTCAAGCAGCGTAGATAGTTTAATTTCTTGTTTGATGACAGCCTGTTTTTAGCTATGGACACCAAGGATAAGATCCGCTATATTAATAGCTTGCACTCGGCATTAAAGTCACGCGCACTTTTGGTGAGCCCGTCACCAAAGACATTGATGACGATGCTCCCGATGCAGCCGAAGATGTAGAGCGGTTTGATAAAGAGCATCTTATTGCAGTTGCATCGACAACATCCACTTTGGGCAGTTTCAGTGCTGGTAATGACAGTATTCAGTCCGTGCATAATGCTTCTAATGATTCATTGCTCGAAATGCCTATGGATTATGAGGGAGTAACTGAGCAGGCAAGCCAGCCTGGTTATGCACTATGTTTGGATATATTTTAAATGGATATTTTTTCAGTTTAACCAAGACGTGCTTCGCCACTCCAATCTGGAAAAGAGTTTTAATATGCTGCAATTGAAGCAGGTCGACGAATTTAGAGCAATAAATGCCAAAGAAACGAATGCCAGTGCATCCAAACAGCAGGAATCTTAAGTAAGGCGCGGTTGTGCTTAAATATATGTATCTCGATATGACAATAACAAAATAATATTATATAATAATAATAAAAAGTAACTATTACAAATTTTACAATTATTTAATGCAAATTAGGATGCAAAGCATCCTAAAAATATGGTGGCCAAATAAAATTTCAAACGCCGATCTCTACAGAAGATGTGAGGTGCGAACGATATCAACAGAAATCAAAGCACGAAAATGGGGTTGGATTGGTCACACGCTGCGCAAAGATTCTAGCGAAATATGCAGAGAAGCTCTTGAATGGATTCCCCAAGGCCGTAGAAAGCAAGGGCGGTCCAAAACAACATGGAAGCGAAGCCTGCAAAAGAAAATTGAAGAATTAGGAAAATCATGGGGCGAAATCCAACTAATTGCAAGGAACAGAACGAGATGGAAATGTTTTGTGGATGCCCTATGCTCCAACAGGAGTTAAAGTAACCTCATCATCATCACTGCAAATGTAGCAACAATGTTGGTTTTTTAAATCTAAAAACTAATAAGCGACCCAATTTGGCCAATATGTACTTACAGTATAAATACGAGTACAAATGGCATTCAAATTGGCAGGACTAAGTTCCTCGGGTACTACGACTTCCAAAGGTGTTTTACACATTTCCTTATTAGCAGCTATCCTGGATATACTCTTACGCATGCGTTTTGCGGGCTTGCCAGCCGCTCTCGGTTCTGCGCCTGCGTCACTGCCAGCAGCTGCGTCACCTTCCCGCTTTGGGCATTTAAATCGGTGGTAGCTTGCTATATCAGCATTTTGATTTATCACAGGATTCCGTTGAGTTTATACTAAAACTCTCCAGCCTCCTCTTGTTGCAATTGTTGTTCTGCAGGCACTGGCAAGTTGAGCATCCTTTCTGCAGTTGCTGCTGCAGCAAGGTGCGACGTCTGTCCTCACGACGCTCGGGCGAGTCATCATCTATCAGAGTTCTGCCTGCTGAGGAGCGCATTAGTCAGTGGTCTGTAGCCGCTTGGTGATGGCGTGATTTTAATGGACCAATTGAACCGAGTAGTGTTTATTAAAAAAAATTGCCAGTATTATTCGAAAAAATTTCGCGACGCCTGCCGCTGCGTAGTGCTGTAAAGCAACAATATATTATGTGCACCTGTAGCAGTGTTTAAATACTAACAGATCGTCAAATACTTTTTTGGTAATAATTAGGCAAATTAGTTTAGTAAATTTGTGTGGTCGTAAATACAAATAAATAAAGTAAATAATCAAATTGGCATGAATATATTATATATATATAGTTATATATATATTTTGAGGCACTTATTAACATATTATTTGTGAACAATCAGCAAATTTTTGTACTATCTAATCGAATGCAAAAAAGAGTTATCGATGTGTTTAAGTAATCTAAATACAGCCCTGCAGCATTTTCAGCGTTCGCATTTACGTATATCCGGCCGGACTAGCCAATGCAAAAGTGTTTTGTGTGTAGCTGCTGTAAGTGTGAGTGCAAGTTTTAAAAATGCTTAAAAATTGAAAAGTCTTCAACTTTTATGCAAGTTTCCATCTACATATGTGTAGTAGGCAGTTCTTTTATAATTAACATTAATTTTAATTGTGATAATTAAAAATTCTTATTAACAAATAATTGAATGATATTTTCAGCGAATACTGCAAATTGAAGTGAATAAAAGTAATCGTAACCTCAAAAATAAATAGCAAAATAATTTAGCGTTTATTGGCCGTATTGGTTTATTGGTCGTGCCATTCTTGCGCGAAATTTAGAAATACGTTTTTCCAAACGTCGTTTTGTGAGGTGAGTTGCGTGTTTATATTATTTAAAACATATACTATATATGTATTTTCATTGTGCTATTGTATGCATTAAGGCCGCATGACATGACATGGACTTATTGGCGCGTTCTGCCGCATGCATTTTTTGTATGCTAATTGGCAACATCAGCTTATGCACGCTGTTTTGTACGCGCTTTTATAGATCACAGTGTGTTTGACTTTTTTGCGCCGATAATTACATGTCATGTAAGCTCCATGTCAGCGCTCTGTGTAAGCGCGGCCTAAGTCGAACAAAAACCGACTGTACCGTATCGCAAAAGTGTAAAACTAAAATTAAATTTTCAATATGCCTTGCAGATCAAATTGCTTAAACTATGTACTCCAAACGCAAAACAGCTCCTAAACAGGACGAGGATGAAGTAATCAATTCACCTCCCACAACGCCCATCTATACTGATGTTGTATGCGTTTCCCATACCGAGAGCGAAAACGCCGATAATAATAGCGATGTCGGATTGTTCGAAACGCCCACGAGCAGCACAACAGGAGGTATAACCCAAACTGCAAAAGCACGCTTGAATCTATATAACGAGGCACATCAGCGAGATCTAGAGAATGCCACGGATCTATGTTCAAACGGTGAGTCGAAAAAATGCATAAAAATAGATGGGAAAATATAATTATAGCAAAGCTTATGTTTAGAACTTAGTTTTTAGCACGTATGTATAATATAAAATTGTTGGGGAAAGCTACACTGCGACCCTTAGGAGCTATTGTGCTCCCTTCAAGCCCTAGAGCTCCTCAACTAGCCCAATTTCCATGACAAACTTGATTATACGAGATGGTTCTAGTCGGGTATTATCATGCATCAATATTCTATGCCCTCCAAGAAGCGATTTCCTTCTTCTGGCAAGGGAAAGAAACCTTGACAACTGCGGCATTGGCTTATTACTGGTTTGCGAATACTTTCCCATCTGATGCATCGATAACGAATGGTTTTTATTGCTCTTTGGTCAAGCAGCTATAATTTAACTAGGCATCAATAATTGTTCTCTTTGTGTTGTTACTTGCCCTGCGCGGCAAGAGAACTCTCTTGTTAAACCTCTCTCTTAAACATGTAATATGCAGAAATTCGGCGACTAGAGCAAGTTTTCAACACTATACTTAGAACGCAGCACAGAGAAGACATAGAGTCGTAAGATTGTAGAGAAGAATCACTATGCTTAGAAAACAGCTCAGAGAAAAGCTGGAGTTAAGAACTGCAGAGGAGGAGCGTAATATATTGCGTAGATCACAGAGCAGATAGATTGAAGATTTTAGGCGAGACAGGCAAGTAAGGAATACTATGCAAAGAGGACTGCTCCGAGAATGTTTAGATTTCACCATTACAGAGCAAGATAGTGAAACATTGCGTAGTTAGCAAAATAGACAGGTAGAAAGATGTTAAGAAATAGAGAGATAGACACGTAAGACAGCACAATACCAATTCGGTTTTTGAGAACGACTACGAAATAATTAAACAGCGACCCGATAATGTTTACCTTTGCTGTAAAGACTTGATGTTCCCTCATCAAATAGAAAGAATTAGCAGGGATCATATAGAAACTTATGTGTTTAGTTCAGATATGTTTCAACTGGCAGATCTGTTTCCTTTTATTAACGGCATATTTATATTTTGTAGAACTTGCAGACGTACAATTAAGGCAGGTAGGAAGCCGAAAAATTCCATTTTAAATGGCTCAGACTTAACAGATTTACCAGAATGGTTAAAAAGCTTAACATCATTAGTGGAAAGATAAATAATGTACTCTCGGCTACTGTTTATGATAATTAAGTCATTGGGATATAAAGCAAGACAGTATCAAAGGAGACATTGTAAACATTTTTATTCCAATTGTAAGTCCGATCAGCGACCTGCATTGTTTCAGGATATTCTAAAGAGCCCGTCTTTGAACATTATGGAAATATAGAGTTGCACAGGGTATATAATAATCTGGATAATCTGAATTGAATAAAGAAGAACGTACGGGGGTTGGCGTGTGAAGCATGCAGGCGGCAGAGCCCCCTAGTACTTATATATTGCGTCTAAACCGATGTCATATTATTTAATTTTATTTTATTTTTCAGTAAAACGCTATAGCAGTGAGAACGTTGGATTGAAAGATTTCCAAATTGTACGACTTATTGGCGCAGGTGGTAAGTAAATACACATATGGTTGATATATAATCTACGTTTTTTAATATCCAATTCAAATATTGCTTCTTATAGCCTTTGGACGTGTATTTCTTGTGCGCAAATTAACAAGACATGATGAGGGAAAGCTTTATGCCATGAAGGTACAAAATAAGATAGCCGTGGTGCATAGGCGTATAGCTGCTGAGCATACAAAAAGCGAGCGTTTGGTAAGTGAAACATAAAATAATACAACAATTTTTTTTAAGAACTTATAAAAACATTAATAGTTGCTTATGTTGGTTAAAAATATTTGCATACAGTTGCATTTTGAAGTTTATCGGCGAAAGCGGTTAAATTTTGTAAATTTCTTTGACTAAATGTTCTGTGGTATATCTATAATACAATATTGTAATTTTTTGGCACAATAATGCATATACCCAAGTGTGTGCAGCACTGTAAAGATTCAGTTCAAAAGATGTAAGCAACCATGCTTGTAAACTGCGTAATGGTAGGGGGAAAATGGGAGATTGGGATTCTTGTGATCTTCAAAAACTCAGCCGGTCGGACAGACACGGCCAATATACTTACCCAATACAATTTCTGCAATTCATTTGCAAGCAGGTGTTAAATTTGAATATACTAATAAAGTATGTGAAATAATACAAAAAATTAATAATGAAAAAATTATAGAGTGGATTCTGAAGGCCCTCTTTTTATACCCTGTACTAATAGGTACAAAGGGTATACTAGACTTGTGCAATGTATGTAACGGACAGAAGGAGGCGTGGCAGACCCAAAGTCCTTTATATCAAAATGCTTATCATAACCTCAGGTAGCGATTGAGCCATGTCCGTCTGTATGAACACCTAGATTTCGGAGACTATAAGAGCTAGGGATACGAAACTTTACCAGCTGGTGCGCAATTCCTGAGGAAATTAGTTGGAAAGAAACTTATTTGTGTTGGTACATAAAAACAAGTATGTCATAATACAAAGTATCTGACTAAAAACAATATGCAGTTCGAAAATTTTCGCACGGAATGACAAAACTTCATATAAAAAAAATCCCAAATGGGATATCCCAAAAAATATGCCTTTAAAACAAAATAGTTTTGAAAACAAAATAAATAAATCGTTTTGTGGCTCTTTTCACTTTCACGCAATTTGAAAATATTGCAGTATCCACAAATCGGAATCTAAATATTTCTTTATTTTTGTTTTACAAACAAACTTTATAAATATATTTTTTAGTTTAACGTTTATCCTAAATTAGCCATTTAGATTTATTTTCAAAATATTTATGACTATTCCCCTCTTATCTGTATTTTACAGGTTTTGGAAGCAGTACAGCGCGGTCCGTTTCTTGTTAGCTTACATTATGCTTTTCAGACACAGCAAAAATTGTACCTAGTGCTTGGTAAGTGGATTTTCTTACTAAAATTTTGGTTAACACTAAAATTTGAGTGCTTTCCTTACAGACTTTGCCATAGGCGGTGAGCTATTTACACATCTTTGCCATTCGGAACAATTTGACGAGCCACGTACACGCGTCTACATAGCCGAAGTGGTTCTGGCATTGGAGCAATTGCATCAACTTGGCATTATCTATCGCGATATCAAGTTAGAGAATATCTTATTGGATGGCGATGGGCATATTGTCTTGTCTGATTTTGGCATGACAAAGATATTAACGGCTGAAAATCAATTTAGAGCGCATACTTTTTGCGGTACACCTGAGTACTTGGCGCCAGGTTTGTGCAAAAAAATACTAAGTACAAGCTTGAAATAATTTGCATATATTCTTTTGAAGAAATCTTTCGTACTCGGATGCGTGGATATGATAGCGCCGTCGACTGGTGGGCTGTGGGCGTTTTAACCTATGAGCTGCTCACAGGCACTTCGCCTTTTGCAGCGCCCGAGGGAGAAGGCCAAGAAGCAGAAATCGCACGTCGTATACAAGAGGATGAGCCGAAATTTCCGGCAAATTTTAGTGAGTGTGCGCGGGACTTTGTACTCAAGATGTTGGACAAGAATCCACAAGAACGTCTAGGCGGTAATGCACGTGATGCCAACAATATTAAAGATCATCCATTCTTTGATGGCATAAACTGGCAGGAGCTACGCGCTAAGCGTCGCGAAGCACCCTTTAAGCCTGTTTCGAATTCCGAGGATGATGTACGAAATTTCGATGCCGAGTTCACAGATCAGCAGCCCGAGGATCCGGAATGTGATGCGCCGCCCGGCAAAATACAACTTTTTCGTGGCTTCACCTATATAGCTCCTGAGCATTTAGAGCAAATGCGACGAGATAGTTATTGCGATATTGAGTATTGCAATCAGGGACTGCTGCTGGTGGTGAGCAACCATTAACATTTGTAAACTAGACTTGAAAACATAAATTTGCTTGCACAGAACATGCCCATGCGACCCGATGACCTAATACTGGGTAGTCGCATAGCAACAGGCACATTCGGCGCGTGCCAAATTGTGATAGACAATAGTACGAGCACAGTATTTATGGCCAAGGTTATACCGCTGTCCAAATTTCGTGTCTCCGAAGTCGATGCACTCATCTCTTGCGCCACGGATCATAATAGCCATCCAAATATCGTCACCTATATTGGAACTTTTCGGGATAAGTGCGAAGTGTGGATAATTACGGAATATCTGTGTGGTGAAGAGCTGGCCTCGGTACTGCAGCGAAATAGATTGGATGAGCAACGTTGTCGTGACATTTTTCGTCAACTAGTGCTGGCTATCCAGCATATGCATTCAAAGCATTTCATACACGGTGATCTGAAGCCAGAGAATATCATGTTTGTTACTAAGGACAAGCAACATGTCAAACTAGTAGACTTTGGCAATGCCTGGTAAGTTATCAACCAAACTTCAATTGATTAAATTTTTAATTTCATTTAACCCAACTTACAGCTATAACAGTCGATTTACAAACTGGCGAGACAGGCCCAGATACACTTTGGACTATGCGGCGCCGGAGCTACTTTATGATACCAATTCGGCTACTTATTCGCCAGCAGTGGATGTTTACAGTTTGGGCGCCACACTGTATACTATGCTAGTTGGTCATACGCCATATCGTAAACATCAGGAGGACTGCCTACATACTCCGGCTGCGCATTATACACTGCGCGCACGCATTAAGCATGAAAGCTTTAATCAAAGCTCCGCACGTTGGAAAAATGCTAGTTCAGAATTTAAGAATTTGGTTACTTGGTGCTTGCAAAGAGTAGCTGCCAATCGTCCCACTCTCTCAGAGATATTAGAAGATGAGTTTATGGTGACCGGTGACGATTTGGATGTAGCTATATTAGCAGCGCAACTGCAAGAAGTGTCTGTTTCAAGTGAAGATACTATGGAGAGAGCTCCGGCAGGAATCTTGTTGTCGAAAGCTGAAGTAGAATACCACCAAATAGAGACTGTGGCTACTGAAAGCTTTGCGCCTCAAGCAGTCGTTTGTGTGGCCGGCAGCGTGGATATTATAGTTGCGCCTGAAGCAGAGCCTCCCATGCAGCCGCCTGCTGTACCTGCTGTAGCTATAAGGCACTCTACTGATATGCTGGCAGGCTCAACGGCAGAAAATCTGCTCATGCTTAACAGCACCGCAACGCGACGTGCCAGTTTTCGCTGTTCCTTGGACGACATGGAAGATTTTTGTGGTTTTGAATCAAGTCAGGCTGCCGCGCAAAAGGCGCAAGCCAGATGGCGTCATTTCTGTTTGCGCATCAATGGCGTTCAACAGGTGCTTAAGAAACATAAGCAACAGCGACGCGTCTATAATCTGCCTGTCGTTAAAAAAGATGTTACTGAACAGGCAAACGAGCGTCCACAAATTTATCCGCGACCAAAAGCGTCTAGAGTTACGCGGCCACCCAAAGAACCGCGCCAGCCAACGCGGGTTCAGCCCAAGCGGGTTCAGCCCAAGCGAACTACAGCAGCTGAGGCATTTGAAAATAAAGGTTCAAGCCTTTAAGTTTGTACTAAATAAAAAAGTCTTTTTATTTAACGCTTTTATCTTTATTTTTTTATTATACTCCAAATTTATTGAGACATTCATATCTGCATTTTCTGTAACTACGAAACCGTTGCCGTTTTTTATACTTTTTTTTTTTTATTTTGTTGTTCAACACTGAACTTAAAGATATTTCGTGAGTACGGGACCCTAAAAATTGTAAATAAAAAAGTCGATTTAAAAATGAAGCAACAGAAGGCGATATACATATAACTTTTTGGGGTTTTTATTTTTTTATATTTATAAATTTATATATACATACATATGTAATATAAAAGATGCAGTTGATTTTTTCAACTTTGGAGCGCTAGATCTCAGTACAAGACTGAGTTTTTGTGGTTGGGTAACGTGGTGGTTCCGAATTATTTGCAAATTATTCGAGAAACACCAAAAACCATTTCCAGTTTTGAACTTTTTTTGCAATTGATCCAATTGAGCTACGATCTTGATTTACGTTTTATGTAATAGATAATTTTATTGACAACACTCGATTTAAAAAGCATGATTTTAAGTTTGATAGAAAACAAAAAATATATCAAGCAAAAGCCGTACCAACTTGTATTGCCAAGGGGGCGGTTTTAGACTGAGAACAGGGTCCCAAACAATCTCTGAAAGTTTTAGTAACTATCCAGCTGAAACTCTTCGTTTACTGTTGTACTATATTCTTTATAAACGAGACTGTATACTTTGTTTACAAGAAGAAGCTTACAGCACCTAAAAAAGTTTATACATTTCGACAAAATCATTTTCGTCAATACGGTCAATAGGTTCATGGCAATGATTTTTTTTAAAGCAGGTACAAAAAATGGTCAAATATAACCGTTGGCACGCCCAGGGCCGGCGGTTGACGTGGGTAGTATGGGTAGTGGTACCCACTCGGAAAACATCACAGTGGGTACATACCCACTCGAAATTATCGGACAAAACCCTAAATTCTAATATTTTCTATGTTTGAAATATAAAAACGGTGAGCGGCAGTTTCCAACGTCAGATCTTAATCTGAGCCAGAGCTCGCAAATAACAGTTGACCGTTTTTCGTTGTCCAAAAATAACTCTTATTTACTGACTCTTTGAGCAACGTGTCAGAGATCAACCGTTCACATTGCTCTTTTAATTTTTTTCAAATCCCTAGAAATTTTTGCGATTGGCGAATCAAAAAATACTGACGCAAGCATAAAATTTTACAGAGGAGATTTCAATGAATTCCATTTGACCAAAAATAGAGACTCCTTATTGGAGATAATGGCGCGTGAGGGTAAAAAAGCTTCAGATTTGAGCACAATTGTTAAGAAACGGAAAATTATCTGAAAATCGTTCCCGAAATCGTTCGTTTTCTAACATTAGTTCTGACGATACCAGGTTCTTAATGTTCCAATGAAATAAGTTTTTCTGGGTTACGCCGAATTACAAATTATTTGAGATCTACCATGGCTCAGGATTGACTCAATCGCGTGGCCATTTTACATACATATCCGAATTTGGTTGATACGCTTGATATCGAATCTTTAATGGACGCATTTATTGTTCGCCAACGAAAACGAATTTCATGTTTTGCTCTACGAAACTAAGTTATATTTAAATAGATTAAATAAAACTAATGTATTTGTTTTTATTATTTCCTTGTTCTAATCCTTTATCTGTATCAAAATAAATTGTAAAATATCATCCATGAAAGCCCCCTCCAGCCTCTTTCTTACTACCCACTCGAAAAAAAAGTTTGACGCCGGCCCTGGACACACCTACAAATCCCTCTCATTTCACTAACTGCTTCACATTCATAATTGCATACGCTCAAATATACACAACAGCATATAAGCGTACTCAAATGAGCAGACAAGCCAAAATAACCAAAAAAGCAGCTAACAGTTAACACATTTTCTTTCATTCTCTTCAACTCAAAAGCAAAGACTGAAAACGTCACGATTTTTGCAAGCCAGCAGCTGACAGCACACATTTTCTTTCATTCTCTTCGTTTCGCACGAGCACACAACCGCAACTCAAAAGAAGACATTGAAAACGTCGTCCAGTGTTCGCCTCTCTCTTTTTATACTCATTGGAGGCTGGACTAGACAATAGGGATGGGTATCGCGTACTCGCATATCGTAATTCTGTATCGATGTGCATCGAATGAAACCGTTGTGGAATATCGTTAAGTCGACCAAAAATATCGATATCTCGTCGCGTATCAATAATTCAAAATAAACACACGTGGCACTTGCCAAATGGGCATTCCACCTTGCACGCTTAGTTTCTGCGCCGAATTCGTTAATATCGTCAGTATCGAAGCAAAATATCGATATCGGATACATCGTCGAACATGGGTATCGATACGAAATAGAAAGAATATCGATATTCCGATATATAACACGCTACCGCCCATCCCTGCTAGACAATGCAAAAGTCTTTTGCGTTAAAAACGTGCAAGGGGTAAGTATCAGTGCAAGTGCTAAAAATGCGAAAAATTGGAATAGAAACTGGCTTGAACAAAAATTAAGTTGAGAGTTAAAATTCAAGCCTGTAGAATTTGTTGTTGCAAAAAACCTGAACTTTTCAACTGCTCAACTTGACATTTTTCCAAGCAAAAAACAAAACATGAAGTGCTTTGTTTTTCATTCAAATGATACATGACACTTTTTAATGTTTGATTCAGTTCAGATTAGGGAAGTTTACATTTAAAAACTGCATGTGTAGGCAGTTCTTTTATTTAATTAACATAAATTTGAACCGATATTGGTGTGTGTGTCGTTCGAAATTTCAAGTCGAAAAGACAGTGGTAAATAGAATATTTTCTGGCAAGTTTGATTTTGAGGGCTAAAAATACGTGCGGCTTTTTGAGTATTAGGCCTTGACGAGGCTACCTAGCAAATTTGATAACTCTAGCACTTGGCCGACATAACTGCCCCAAGCAGGGTATCGCAAATTCGTTGGCGTTCCAGTTTAAGGTTCGCCGTTTTCGGATTATTAGGGGTAGCTACAGCAATAAGTTTCCAGCTATTACGTGTACTTTTGAACATAACAGACAAACGACATGTCCAACCAATTACGCGGTGTGTGCCCAAGCCACGGTACTCGAAGCTCATCCAAAGCATTGTCGCCATATAAGCAACCAATTGAATGCAAGTTTCTAGTCTTCCCTATATTAAGATAAAATTAAAATTTGTATTTTTATTTTTACTTAGTGTACCGCAAACTGACATCTGTAACTCCCGGCAAGCTGACGCAATCAATAGATGCCAAACTAATAGCACAGGCCGAAGAACTGAAGCTGGAGCAAGATTTCCAAAAAAATTTTACTACTGAAGCGGATCTCAAGTTTTTAGCCGATTGTTCCAAGTCAGGAGATTTGTCCCAGCAATTGAGTTTATTCAAAAACGTGAGCGTTTTAGAGGAAGGTTGGAAATCTATGCTCTATGCGATGGACTTAAAGGCGGGTAGGGAGGTACCACAACAAGAAGATGCAGTTTCAAAATGCCAACAACAAAAGATTACGGAGTCCAATAAGCAAACTGCTACAGGCGAACAGCTTCAGCAAGAAAGCGCTATAGCCGCAAATAAAGCAGCAGAGACAGCAGCAACAGCAACTGGCTTAGAGTATGTGTACAATGATAGCCAGGATCCGAATAAAAAGACTCAAAAGACAAGGCGTGCCGCCAAGAAGAAAGGCAATATAAGATTCGAGTTAAAAGAATGCTCCATTCCTGCTGTCAGCTTGTGCCAGCACACTGATACGCGGAACGCACAAAAATCTTGCAAATTCAAAAAGAAGCAGCAGCATGAGGACATGGAGTTTATAAAATCTATTGTTGAGTTTCCGAAACTAGTGGCTTTGGTTGAAAAGTTGGCCAAAATTAATCCGAGAAGTCAGGTAGTAACTAAAAAGCTCGTTAATGAAGAGCCTGCTATTGCATTGCTAAAGAGTTCGGTAAATGACCACAGAGGTAGTGGAGACGGCATACATATCGTAATGATATCCAACGACAAAAGAAAATCCGCTGAAGATGAATATGATTGTGCAGAAGCTGCATCATTACGTAAGTGCTTTTAGCTGCTAATTTTTTTCGTTCAAATACTAGTACTGGTTATTTTTGTTCACAGCGGCGGATCTACGTGTAATACCAATGGAATCGGACTTCCGCAACTATTTCGAGCTGGATACTGAATCACTTGGCATACTCAGTCGTTATGCCAACATGTCTATAAATTGCGCAGATCTTGGGGAGTCTAACGCTGCAGCAATTAACTTTACGCCAGATCGACGCATAACGTGCTACCTTATGTACTTGTATCGTTTGCGCATAGTCCATAAGTTAACCACGCTACATGCAGCCATTAAGGAGGGACTCTTTGCGGCCCAGACGCTCACCCAGCAGCCGAACCTGCTAAACAGTCTGCTGTCCAAAAGCCAACAGCTGCCAAACAGATCCAAACTGTTTAAGGCGCATCTGAAATTGGACAAGTTGCACAAGGCAGAGCTGAGCAGCAATCGGAAACCAGCGTCTATGGCCATCAATGGATTGACCGCCTACTACATGGTGACTAGCTATTTGCAAATGCTGCTGGAAAAGGCCACAAATCAAAGTTTGCCCATACTGGAGCGACATTTGTTTTTGTGCCACTATGCAGTGGCAGTATTGGAGAAGCACATTAATAGTCTCAACAAAGATGTGCCACCTGCAAGCATCAGCTGCAAGCAGCTGCTCTTATGGTGCTACCTCAAGGAGGGCTCTGTGGAGAACTCCATCAATATGGCTTTGAGTATTGCTAATTTGCGCTCCAAGCTATCCACTGCCAACATCTACGCCTTGCGCATGCCCAATTCACAGGCATATCTTAGATTCAAGGAACAGAAGCAGCTGCCATATCCGTATAAACTGGGCATAGATCCTCGCGTGCCCCGCATACGCCGTTATGAGCTGGCTGAGCACAACTTTCCCTTTGAGTACTACTGTCCTATAGCGGGCTGTACGGCAGCTTTGTGCGCTTCCAACTTTATGGCACACTTTGTAACCGATCACTGCAGTCGTGTGGAGGAACTTTGGCTTTATGATCGCACAATGCTGCTCTTTCATAAGCAGTGCTATGCACAGGATCAGAACCATTGCATCAGCATCTTGGCTTTGCTGCCGCGTAAACCACTTAGACTGATAACCAGGCCACTTCGCGTACTAAATTATCAGTTACCATCTAGTCAGCTCTACTTTGCCGAGCATTGGCCCTGTATGCTGATGTACAGATCGATGCATTCCAACAGGGACGAACCTGGTACGGAGCCAAAATTCGTAGATGTTTTTTGGGTAGCGAGCATCAATGAATTCCCCTCGCATTTAGGCGTCACCTTAAATATATCTGTCAAATCGAAAGCTCTAGAGGAATGTTTACACCTAGATGTTGTGCACATGTCGGATTTTAAGAGCGAGGAGCATCTACTGCAGAACCACAAACGCAGCTACGTGGCTTTTGAACATGGCATGATCGAGAAAGCAACGGACAATTTTGAAGAGGTGCTCTTTGTAAATATACGTTATATAAACAAACACGACTATTCTGACGGTTTTGAGCAAAACGAAAAGTATTGGGGTGAGTAATGATTGTAACTTAAATGCAATGTAATTCATATAAATTATATACCTTACCCCAGTGAATGTATAGATGAAAGCGAGTGAAACCCTACAAAGTGCTTATGAATCTGAAATATTCTCTGCCGCAGCGACGTATTGTGAAGACATTGCTAATGGCTTCGGCTAATAGAAGACTTACACAACAACAAGAGCCGAAGTCTTGCACTCTCAACTTCGTGCCTCTTGCTTAGCAAAGTCGTCATAATGCGTCACTGCAGCAGAGAATATTTCAGTACAAAAAGCACACACACATGCATGTGTGAGCAGAGCCCAAGTCATAGGCCCATGGGATACGGCCGTGCCGACCACTGGTGTAGACAATAACTTCTTTTTGGATGATAGTATTAGCGTATGACATTATTTATATGCTCTGTTCCCTGTTTTAAAGTACATATAATAAAAAAATAAAACAAAATAGTATATTATGTTTGCACAAGTCGAAAATATATGGAGTTGGATATGTTGGAGAACATCGAAAATTATCTAAAATATGATTAGGTTGACCAGAGAAGTCGATATAGACGTTTCCGTTTGTCCGCCCATACGAATGCCTAGAAAAGATCAATCAAATTTTGGACTTAGATGCGTTAATACGTCACGGGCAGTTCAAAGCTAAAAAGACATAATTCTTTTTGGGCATAGCTACTACTAGTCTTCAAACATGGTACCAAATATTTGTACTATGGATATAAGCTCTAATCGCTCGACAAATTTTTTTAATTCATAGCTCTTTGGATTTCCAAATTCGGTACATTTATTTACTTATCTCAAAGTTGTTTTTGCAACAACCGCTTTTTCCTTGCTCAAAAATATTTAAAATTATTTGTAATATTACTAAACTACATATGTTTATAATTTTTCAGTTGTTAAGATTATAAAAAAATCTAGTCTCTGTTTTCATAAATGCTAGCTTTAAGCAAATATTATACTTTCTTCGGCAATAAAGCAAACCTTTGAAAAATTGAAAATCTCAAAATTGTTCTTGCCTGAACCGCTTTTTTTTTTGTTGTAGTTAACAAATGTAGGGTATCCCACAATCCAATACTATTACATTTTTGTTATGATTCCACTGCTTAGGGGGGATTTTTGCAAAAGAGGAATTTTGGAACCTCTTCGAGTCGCTGCGGGTACAGGTTATAGTAAGATCGTTATGTCCTGACTGTCTTATCGATACAAATTTTTAATATGCTAATAATTTATTTTTTTTTTGTTAAGATTATGATGATCTCGCGGCAAGTGGAATAAACATGAACGACTGAAGAACGATATTGCTTTGGAGCTATTTCAAAATGCATTTGTTTTTTAAAAATTGTTTGAGACGAGTTTATTTTTCATTTATATATATTATATAATATTTAAAAATCAAGAAAGCTGTTTTAGATTGAAACTTTGTGATTTTATATTTCTCAAAATATACAGCGCTTTTAAGCAAGCTTATCTGAGCTTTAAATTACATAAAGCAGATTTGTTTTGTATATAATGATTGCTTTTATACACAGTGCTGAAGATGCACAGCAGAAGAAGACAGCTTGAGATAGCCATGTCTTTTAGAATGTTGTAGATTATAAAAGAAATCATCATTTCCTATATCGTCCACTGAAGCAAAGGGCAGCTTACAGATATAGAGCTAAAAAATTACCAAAAGCTGCGCAATTTCGGAAGGCAGGCCAACTCGCTTGAATAGGGTTGGCAACTCCGTTCCATCGTAGAAGAATTTTGCGGTTTACAACCATACTGTAAAAGACATCTAAAAATTTGGCTTAGATAAAAACTATCAATTGCAGACCCTCTAACCAATAAAGCTCATCAATATTCTACTTGGGTTTAATTCCCTTTTTTGGGATATTTTTTTTTTATATGAAGTTTTGACGTTTCGCGCGGAATTTTTACATGCTGCGTATGGGACTTAAAACAAAAAAAATACAGCCAAAAAATTTGGAATTCAGACCACCAAACTCGGTTTCCAGTCTCTTCTGTAGACTAAAATAATTTTTACTTTTTGAAAGTTCCAGAGCACAGATTTTGCGGTAATTTGGGGAAATTTGGCAAAACTCTTAATATGGCTTGCAAAAACATTTAAGTCGGACTGTACCGACGCCTACTACAGGGAGTTTTTTTTTTTTGAGACCTATGAAAAAAAGAAGCTGCAACCTTTTTAAAAATCAAGCTGCAAAAGAGCTGTTAAAATCTCGAAAAATTTCCCAGCTAGGAAAGCTGCCAAAATGTGCTGCTGGAAAAACTTGGGCATTTTTCAGTAGTATATTTTGCAGTATATAAAAATTGATTGCCAGCTGTCAGTCAGCGCATTTGTCCAGAGCCCTTCCAATAAACTCCAAATGGAAATCAGAGGCGTTTCCCTTTCCGCTCCCTGGCATATTTTGCATAATGCGCAATGCGGCGCTTCTTCGTACAATTTTTTATCAGTTCAGGGCAGTTTGCTCTCTCTCTCTCTCTCTCTCTATCTATCTATAATAAATACCAGGTTCTTGGTGCTGCTGTTGTTGTTGTTGTTTTTTGCCCTTTACGCGCTACAATAAATCTGCCCTGGTTTTGTGGTTATGATTTATCAATGCTTTTAACTGCAGCCAATATAGAGACGGATGCTGTGCGTTCGCTATTTAAGTTATTGGCGTTAGAAAGCGAGTGGTGGGGGGGGGGTTTCGAAAATTTGCATAAGACGCGGCAAATGGAAATGGAAATGAGGCAAATAGGAAAATGGAAAATGTCAATTGAAGCTGTAGCCTTGGCGTACAATGATAAATGGCTGTGATTTTTTCGTATTATCTTTTTGTTAAGTTGAAATTGTAATTTAATTTAGAGACAACTTGCTGTCTCACTTGCTCAGTCTCACGCTCGCTCTCTCACTTGCTGCTGCTCACTCACACTCAATTGTCAATTGCATATCCTTTTGGCATTAAAATTTCATTAACAACATTTGCGGAAGTTTGATCTTCTGCATCAATGGTTTGTAAAATTGACTTATCCCAACAACAACAACAGCAACAAGGACATTAAGTTGTGCAAAAAGTTGTTGCCAGACGCCAGGGCTACAAAGCTCAAGTTTAAAATAAAAAAGAAACAGCAACAACAACAAGCACAACAGTGTTGCCTTATTAGATTAATTTCATTTCAGTTTTTATTTTTGCATACACTTTAGCAGAGTATCTGTGTTTTGAAAGCCCATTTGTGCAGCTTTTGTATACTCAAGGAATTCTCATTGTAGCGTATTAATATCACAATTTTACAAATACAAAAACAAAAATTTGAAATGTTCAAAAATTTTTTGAGTCATTTAAGCTAATTAAAGGGGTCTACGCAGTTCGAAATATTTCGCGCGGAATGACAAAACTTCATATAAAAAAAAAATACCATTTGGGATATCCCTAAAAAAAAATTAATTGTGAATTTTAAATGGTTTTTAGCTAGTGTAAAATATGCCCTTAGGCTGTTAAGGATTTTTTCTGAAAATGGAATAAAATAGCGTCAAGAGTCTTAAAAATTGGTCCATCTCGAATTAATTGACTAACATCGATGACATCGTGACGTCATTGTTCAAAAGCTGCGAAATGGAATGGCCTACATTTCTTTTTATGATACCGAATTTTTTTTTTATTTCTTAATTTTTGAAAATAATTTACCAAGAAAAAAAACTAAAATTTTGTGCTAAAAAATTATCTTTAGATCAGCAAGAAGAAGAAGAAAATTATATAAGAGGTTACACCAGTGCACTGTGGGCCCAGATTTTCATATTTTGGTCAAAACACTGTCATTTCCATAATAATTTTTTTAAAGTGATGACATTTTGCACACGAGTTTGAGCCTCCTCAGATTTTTTTGAGATATAGCTAATCCAGACCGAAATTGGAAAAAACTTAAATAAAACCAAACAATTTTTTTAAATTAATTAAAAAAAAAACGGTTAATTGGAATTGGACCATATTTCACACATATGGGCGGGCACCTTATACATTGAAAAAATAGCCTATACCAAAAATATTGAATGGCTTTGGATTTATAGCCCCAAATAGTTTCAGCTTTCAAAGCAAATTACAAAAACACGCCATAACCAATCCATCTGGTTTTGAACTGTTAAAATTTTTTTTTGCATGCTTTTTTAATTTTAGAAAAACAAATTTCAAAAATCTTTATTTCAATTTTACGTTTTTTCGTTAAAATTGATAATTTTTACATTTTTTGATTTGCAACATTGTAAGTATGCTATGAAATTTTCCAATTGTGAATTTATTGTACATTTTAGTACAACTTTTGAAAAATCGTTATTAAAGTATACTTTTAGGCAGCTAAGAATTTCAATAAATAGTAAAATTTCATGGGGGTCAATTTTTAAAATTCAACTTTAAGATAGAAAACTCAATTTCCGAAAACCGGGAGGCATAACATTTTGTTCGATCAAATATCGAGTGGTAGTCGGAGATACCCTTAAAGCAAAGCAGCCAAATGATACAACCAAACCCAAAAAAATCTTTTTAACTACTCGAATATATTTAAAACCGAAAAGTTGTTCTCAGTTTTATTTTTTTTCTGAAGTTATTCTTATAAATAGTAAAGTGATTGAAGATTTCGTAGCTACATGTATCATGTATAAGTGCGGGTTTTTTTTTGTCTGCAAATATTCGCGAAAGCTCTTAAAATACAAAATGTCAACTTTGATTGCCAATAACTTAAAAACCACTAATTATAATTTAAAATTTTTTTTCTGCACAGGATACCTTAATAATATTAAATTGTCATTTTGTCCAAATTTTCATCTTCATCAGGAGGGCTTTTGGCCAAAATCTGGCCACGCGGGCCCATTGTGCGCTGTTAAACACCCTTTAAATACATCTCAAGACATCCAGACTATAATAGCCGCTGCACTTTCGTTTTTTTTAGCTTACAATTTTTAAAAACTGATTGTATAATAATTGTGACAAATTTGAATTCTTCTACGGCGATAAAGCGATAAACTTGACTAGCTCTCTAACTCTTATTGTCTCTGAAATACTTTTGCTCAGACGAACCGACAGTCATGACTTTATTGACGCGGCTATAGATGGTTATCAAGAATATATAGCTTATGGGGCCTAACACGACTACTTCCAACTCAACATAAGCTAAAGGGGATGGGACACTGAATGCCAGATTCAAAACGGATGGTACCCATATATGCCCCCATATATGCCCTTCTGACCCGAATTCTACGCTTAACTAACTCAAGCTAGCTATTTAAAATATATTTTGTATATACTTAAGAATACTTAAGTCCACAACACTTCCTATTGATACATGTATAAAGTTCCGAACATATTGTTCGTTGTTTTTCATCCTGTTGATTCAAAATCTCTTCTCCTACTACATACCCCCTGCTATTCATTTGCGTTATGCAAATTTTTATGTTTTTTTTTTTTTGCCAAACCTCCCCGATGCTCTACTTTCAATTTGGCTTGCCTTTGGACTTGGCTTTTTGAAATTTTCATTATTTATATTTTTTCCATTTTACTGATTATGATTTAAAGCCGTCGCCGGGGTTGACGAAACCACCGCCTACTGCCAACCCTGCTGCTGCTGCCGGCTCTAGCCAACGCAGCTAGCTGATTGCTGCGTATCAATTTCGCCAGCGTTTGCCAATTTCTCAAACGAAAAAAAAAAAAAAAACCAACAATTTTAAATAAGCCATTAACCGCAGTCGAGCGCCAGTTCAATATATCACCAGTTTAAAGCCCCGATACCCGGTGGTGGGTTAGAGCGGTTCCCAGCCAGCAGCAAGTTGCTTTGCCGTGAAGCGCGTAACTGCTGCAACTGCCCTCGTGCCGGCAGTCTGGGCTGGCAACATGACTGATATTTGCATGATGCCCGCTAACTACGCCTGTCAAGTGGGATTTTGTGCGATTTTTCTTGTAAGCGCGACCCAAAATCGCGACCCCCCTATTGAACAGCAGCCGCACAAGCGTATTGCTGGCCGGGGTCTAGACCCGCAGCCGCCGGAACCGTAGTCGGAGTGGGAGTGGCAGTCTTGGCTGCGCGCACTGTGGCGGCATGCATGCCAAAAATTGCGTTGTTTTGCGTGTAACCGCGCGTGGTAATCAAACATGCGTTGCGGGGTAGTCGGCTGCGAGCTGTGCGGGTGTAAGCAACAGCAGAAGCTGCTTGCTTTTTGCAAGCGCCGCGGGGCCAAGTGTCTGGTGGTTGGGTGAGGGCAGGGGGAGTAGGAAGTTGCTGTTCGCAAATATGTTGCCAATTGCGCGGCGCATTGACGTTTGCCTTTTGTTTGACGTCGTCGTCAACCTCATCGTCATCAACATGATGCTCAACAACGTCATTATGATCATCGTCGTCAACTGCTCAACTCAAGTTGCTAACGAGCTTGCCTTTGGCTGCCACATTAATAAAAAAAAAAAAAAATTTTGCCATTTCCGATTTTTTTTTTTTCTTGCACTTCATATGTGTTTTCCGGGAACGGCAGCTGGGAGCCGGGGTAAGCGGGACTGCCAACGTTTTGGCATTTTTGTGTAATTTTTCAAATATTGTTCAATTTGCAAACGCGCGTTTAACGATGTGTGCGTAATTTAAGTGCCGCTGCTGCTGCTGGGGGCACTCCATAGCATTTTTGAGGCGTCTCCGGGTTCGGTGCGTCCTTTGAGTTTTCACTTTGATGTAAATAGGACCACAGACGTGCACGCTCTGTGCTCAATCGCTTGTGCCATCAATGGAATATGATTTAATTATTTTGATTAAAAAAAATTTTAATTGTATTGATCGTATTGTAATATAATACGCGTAAAGTTCAGCGAAACTCGGGCAGTCAGTTGGAAGGACTAAGTTTTGGATTGGCTTGATGTTTGTTGGAAATATAATTTTAAGCAGATTTTAAACGTTGATAGCACAGGCCGACGACAAGAAGGTGGTATATACTTTGACGCTGCATCTGATTGCGAGCTGCAATTTTAGCTCTCCGTTCTGAAAAGCAAGTCTTGTAGAGAGATTTCTGCTTGAAAATTGAAGTATACTGTTCTGGGATACCCTTTCTTCAAAGAGTTTAGGTACTCGAAAATTCTGTACATAGCGCACCTCCAAATTGTTTAGTAAGTAGAGCTGTTAAGCTTACAAAACCACCCAACTGCATCACCCTCTGCCTTGCCTCCACAGAGAAGAACCAATTGCCGAAAGAGACTCATAAGCGGAAGGTTCTAATCAATCAAAACATAAAATTAATCATTCTTCTAACAGCTCTAATCGGGCATCTTATAACTATCCCCATCTCGGAAACCCTTTTTTTGCAGACCTGGGATACTCGGAATTTCTTTTCATAGCGCACCTTCAAATGTTTAGTAAGTAGAGCTATTAAGCTTACCAACCCAGCCAATTGCATCACCCTCTGCCTTCCCTCCAATCGCCGAAAGTGACTCACAAGAGGGAGGCTCTAATCACTCAAAACATAGAGTTAAGGGGTCATCCGTCTGACAGCTCTGACTGGGAAACTTATAACTTATCCCAATTTGGGAAACCCTTTCTTCGAAATTCTGTCCGAAGCGCACCCCAAAATGATTTAGTAAGGAGAGTTTTTAAGCTACCACTCCATCCAACTGCATCACCCTCCGCCTTCCCTCCACAGAGCAAAAAACAATCGCAGGCAGAGGAAGACTCTAATCACTCAAAACCTAGAATAGAGCTCTGACTGAGCAACTTCTCATTATCCCAATTAGTTCAAACTAACGAGTTGATATTACTGTCAACCTCGTAAGTATGTAGTATCGATCGTACCCACTGATACTGTTTTCAAGCAGTGACTTCCATTTACAAATTAAAGCCTTCAAAGGTCCTGGCTATCAGCTTACCCTTATAGCAAATATTGAAACGCCGGTTACTCTGGGGTTTGCTGTTTTAGCTCCTTAGCCGTCGTTGTTCATTTGCCAATCCAGCATTCGCGATTTGTGTCAGGAGCTCCGTATGAACTTGGGCATTCTAACTGGGTTGACCGCTTCGAGCGGTTGCGAAGTTAGATGGAGAAGTTCACCGTAGACTAACGTATTTAAAACGTTCCGGCCACCAGTTCCCCTATAATTAAGCCGGCGGTTCACAGGCTGCTCGTCTTGAATTTCGAAGTGTTCGAATAAGTTCTGTAGCACGTGATTGTTGGTATGACAATTGGGTAAAGGGTGCTCAGGAGATTAGAGGCGAAATATAAGACATGTGGCTTAAGACAATCTCAATGATTAGTGAGAAACGGAATTCACAAACACAAGTTTCATATCAGTTAACGCAATTTGGTTACTCTACGAAGCACGTAGAAGAAGCTCCCGTCTCGAGCTTTGCAACGGTTTGAGTGAGCCAAAAATGCGTTTTACCAACACAGTTCATCCTCCTGAAGTTTTGAAGCCATTAATAAAATAGATGGTCTTTATCGTGTCTCTGACTTTCGTGACTAAGCTGGGTCTATATGAAGCCCGCGCGAGATTTCATTTCAATGCCCAAGCGCCTCACAGAGGAGTGGACTGCTTTGGGCCACAAAAATATTTGTAACTCTTGTCCTATTATTCAGCCCTAAAAATGTTATATTCGATAATCTTTTTGACGGGCGTATGAAAACCAAGTGGGAAAATAAGAATACGGCTGTTGTGGCCGTACACTGCTTGTACAACTGGGTCATAACCACTATTTGTGCCAGTATTTCATCAATTCCACACTGCCAGGCAGCTTCTTATCTCTATGCTATGCACCAAAGCTAGTTGGAAATCCAAAAGCCATTGCACATTGTCACCTAATGCACTTAGCCGGAATGCATGACGACGCGGACTATTCTGTACACGGTCAGTCGTTCTACACATCCAACCAACCAACCAATGACCCTTCCAGCGACCACTTAAATAGTTTTTATCATGTAATTACCGCCGCTGTCGTCTACCAGACGCATCCTTTGCATCAGGACTTTATTTTATTTTATTTCTGGTTTCTCAACTTGGTTTGGCTTCCGTGATTTGTGCAGCGGACCGCAGCTGCGTCAGCAAGCCTGGACAGCACATGCGTGGGCGGGGAGCATTGGGGCATGGCTGGGGTTCTGGTCTTTATTTGGGACTGGGTCTGGGTCTTGGTCGTGCTTGTTGGCTGCGCTGTCCACTGCTCGCTGCGTGTATTACAATAATTTTTAATTACCGGCGTAAACGTAATTATGAATTTTTATTTCGCATTTCGTTTTGTTTGGGTTTTTTTTTTTGTTTTGTTTTTTTACTTAACTTTTATTTATTTTTTTAATTTTTTATTGTTGTTGTTGTTGCTTTGTCGTTGTGGGCTTTTTGCAGTTGTTGTTGTTGGTGCCGCTGATCCGGTCCATGATATGCACAAAAGGCCCAGTGCAGTGCTGCATCGTGCGGCTTTTGCATGTGTCACTGGCTTGGCCTGGCTCTGATTGCGTCCCAGTATGGTGCTGGTTGGGGCTGGGGGATGCTGGCTTCTGGGCCAGATTTCGTTTCTTAGAAATGCATGAGAGGGTCAAAAGGGTTGGGTAACTCATAGCAATTATCACAAGTGACGTGGAGCGGATATGCTGCCTTTGCCAGCCGGCAGCGCAACAAATAAAACAATAAAAAATGGCGCTGCATACTTTCAGGCGCTGCCCGAAAATGCACTGCACAAAATTTCATAGCAGAGCGTTGCTTTTTTTTTTCGCACTCGAAACGCTTAGAATTTGTCGCAGTGTAGTTGGTCCTTGATCTTCTGCTGCTGCGAGTACTTTGTATGGGGCATGTTGAGTTTTTGCAGCAGTTTGTGGCGCTGAAAATCTGCTGAAATATTAATATTTTTGTACACTTAAAATTACTTAAAGTAATGCATTATCATAATTATTGGTATAAAATTTATAATTTTTAAAATTACTTTAAAACTTAAATTTTTTAACATTTAAAATTAATAATAAAAAAATATATTACTACACTTTTTTGGTCGACCTCTTCGATTTTGACAATTTTAACATATGTTTAGAGCAGCGGTCGGCAAAATATACATATGCATTTTTTTTAGCGTTTGTATTGAACATTTTCTGCCGCTGTGACGTATTTGGACGCTGACGTCGCAAAGCAACATACACGAAGTTTCTTGTGCATGACTTCGGCTCTTGCTTAGAGAGCGTGCTTGCATTTTTACTCTCACAAAACTAAAGCGCTCCAGCATTAGTATGCCGTGGCTTTGGTACCGAGTGGCAGAAAACACAAAATCAGTTTATGTTTTGCTGGAGCTTTAGTTTTGTGAGAGTAAAAATGCAAGCACGCTCTCTAAGCAAGAGCCGAAGTCATGCACAAGAAACTTCGTGTGTGTTGCTTTGAAACAAGAGCGTGGCAACACCAAAAAATTGACTGAGATAATTTCAGTACAAGAATCAGGCACACATGCATGCGTTTTGTGTACAACACAGTATATGTGATCCAAAGGCCCATGGGATAGGGCCGTGCCGACCACTGGTTTAGAGCCACGTAAACACGCAAAATTTTATTGCAAAACTCGGATTATTTATTAAGTTATCGATAACGGAATATTAGATTTATTATTTTAAGCCTTTTCTTGTACAAGTCATATCTCCTAAACGAACAAAGACATCGAAGCAAAAACAAATTAAAAATAAGTTTCCCGCTTATTCTCATAAATACTGTGTATTCGATGCGTTTTGCAATATTGCCCTTTTAAGTTGCTCTTGTTGTATTCTGTGGCAAATGTCATACCAAGGCAAAGATGTTTTTTAAACTACAAAGTGGATTTGTTTAGTTTGTAGAATGTTTTAAAAGTACTACTATTTGGTATAAAAAGCGTTTTGCAGCACTGCTTGAGTAAAATAAGCTTAGTGCTTTAGACTTATTCTTCAGCCTAAAATATGTTAAAGCGAGCTGTAACATACACTTCAAGAAAAACTTTTGAATCCACTCTAGAGTATAATTTATTCGGCTGGCCAAAGTTGAATATTCTTTTTGGTTTCTATTTTTATGGGTTGCCCGCAGCCTTGGCGTTGGACGCTCATTACGCGATAGTTGCGGGTCTCGCGTTCAGCTCATCAGTCGAGAGCAGTCACTGGGACTGTGACTATGACTAGGACTAGGACTCTGGCACTAGCACTATGTAGGTATGTGTGTGTGTGTGTCACCCCAGCCGCATCCTTAACCCTTTTCCGCCTGCCTTCTTCGCATTTTTTTGCTTTTTTTGTAGTTTAAGCTGCTGCCGCGTTGCATTTTTAGCTTCTTCATTGCGCTTAAGGACTTTTGACTTTTGTTTTATTAGTTGTGCACTCCAGCCCCCCTTGGCTGACCCCTGCCAGGCCACTCCTTACTCATCAGGCAGCGCAGTTATTTAAGCATTTGCCCAGCGACTGCGCTGCACTCGGCTGCCATTTTGTTGTTGTTGTATTCTTTTCTTTTATTTTACTCATTTTTTTTGCGTTCTTTTGCTCTTGTTGTTGTACTGTACTATTTCTCATATTTTTAATTTCTGCACTTTGTCCCTATTTATCCTGGCGTTGGCAGTTTTTAATTTCTCTGCTTTTCCGGTGCAAAGTTAATGAATAATTGTGCGCACTTTTGCGGCAAACGGCGACGGCGACATTTCACTGTGTGTTGACGCCATTTTTATAGCTGCTGCGTATGTGTGTGTGTGTATTGCTCTCTCTCTGCGCTCTCACTCCCTCTCGCTTGGCCTGGCCTCGCCCTCTGCTGAATGGCGCAAAGTGTGATTGCATCCGGCGCCTTAATGAGTTCTTGATTTAATTCTTTTTTAGCTGCGTGTCGTTTGGTTTCTTTCTGCTGCTGCTTCTTCTTCTGCTTTATCGTTCTCTGGTATTCTTCACTTTCCGCCTGCTGCTCCTCATATTTTTTTGAACACTCTACCGCACTCACTGCTTGCACACACTGAGCTGACGTTGATTTTTCAGTTGTTCTTTTTTTTTTGTGGTGTTTTGCGACCCCGGCAATGTCTCCTCTTAGCCATTGTGACGTTATTGCTTGGGATGACTGTGAGGCACATAGAAAAGCGCAGTCGGCAATAGTCCAGTCAGTCAGTCCGACTCTTAGTGGCAGTCAGTCGCTGAGTCATTCAGTCAGTTAGCCTATCACCAAGCTAGCGAAGCGGAACCGGAAATAACCAGCGACGCCATGGCTGCCTTGCAGTTTGGTGACCAATGCGTATGAGTGTTAGAAAGCTTCGATTTTGAATGGAACAAGAGTGCTCAGCTTAGAGTTAATTGACCTGCAATTGCATTGCAAAGAGCGGTATTGCGAGGTGGAGTGATAAAGAGGTAGAATATTAGAGTTGAGTGGGAGAGAGGTTGTGGCAGAACGATAGTTACCTTATAACTACTAAACCAGTGCGCTCTCTTTCAAACAGATACGATAAATTGCACTGCACATTACGTAACCTTTTTAGCGCATTACCATGCGTGATCACTAGACTGTCCGATCTTAAAATCTCGGGCGGAAAATGTTTTTTATTGAACCAAATTTATATAAACATAAGTATGTATAAGGTGACTATTGAATAACGTTTGACCGAGCTCAGTTTTACATGAAGTTTGGTATAGCTATTTAAGTGGAAAAGCTGGGAGTTTGATTAGATTTTTGAATCAAACATTTTCAAATTGTTTCTACAAAATTCTTTTCAGTGGCTTTGTTTTGGTGATACAGGTATTCGCACCGAACGCTGGGCTTGTTTGGGGCGAATAGCATAATGCGTGAAAACAGAACAGCAGCTCTCTTGACTCGCAAAAGTTGTAATTATATAATATAGAAAAACAGACAACAATTTGGGTGGACGTCATCATCCTGAAAACAAAAAACAATTTTTCGTGTTGTAGTGCATTTTTTGCGCAGATTAAGTTGAATTGTACATAGTTGGAAGCCGCAATACTGCTTGAACTGCTTGGTGAGAGTAGCGGTGATAGCGCGCCACTTACTCTCTCCAATACTAGCAAAATTTTAGCGGCCTAAGTTTGGCGCTCTATGTATGGTCTAGTATTAGTACGTAAGATGATAGCACGATCCAACAATTGAAATTGTGAATTGATTATTCGTGTCTCTCTGAAATGGAGAGCACTGGTTCAATTTTCGTATGATATTGGTAATGGTACAGTGGACGCCTGATGATACCCTGTACTTTTTTTCACTGGTTTAATTTTTGTATGGCAGCTCTACGAAATACTGGACCATTTTCGATCAAACTTCACACAAATGTTACGACTAATATGAGCCCACTTTTGCGTGAAGTTTGATTAAAAATGGTGCAGTATTTCATATAGCTGGCATACAAAAATTGAGCCAGTGACAAAGACTACAGGCTACCACACTATCGGGCACTGCTTTGACTGTACCACATTTATCTCATAGTTCTTACTTTTGCGTAAATATTAACTAAATCGATTTGGTGCAAAAACAAAACAAAATAAAATTTTTTGTTTATTGTTTAAAAAGGTAAAAACAAGAATTAATTTTGATATGAATGAAAATTTGATATGAATTCCGCTTTAAACACCCAAAATTAGTTGCTAGACCAAAGACAGCCTCACAAACGGTTTTGGGATTATAAAAAAATTCTTGTATAGTCGTATTTGGAATTTTATTACATCAAACGGGTTTCTTTGTTGAATCAAGTTATCGCTGAATAAATTTCGAGTATTTAGTACATATAGTAGGCCTTCCAAACAACTTCAAACAGCTCATAACAAGTAAAATAAGTCAGCATTCATTTAAAAACTTTTCGGCACTGAATACGGAACAAAATTTAAAATTTTTATTATTGTAAAAAATTGTAAAATTGTAAACGCTTTAGATCCCAGATATTTTCAATACAATCCATGGCCGGGACGCACATGCAGTGTTGTAAAGCAAATCTTTGTCAACTAGGCTGCCAACATAATAATCTATAGCAATTCAAGTCCAATCATGACGATCAAAAGGCAGTTCATAGCCCAACCAGCTGCGAGACGAGTCGCTGTAATGTCCATTTGGGTAACGTCCTCTTTCTTCCAACGTCAGTTCTTGCGCAGCATGGCATTCCAAAACATTTGCTGAATAGGATATATAAAGAACCCTATATTTACATCTACGATATTCTACGGTTCGTTCGTAGTCTGGAAATCAGTATAGCTATGGGAAAGGCTGATCTTTGGCCGGCTGTTGGTTAGCCGGTTACAGGACTCACATCTGATTTGTCATGGTTCACGGAGCACTCAGATACTGACTGTAACTTTAGATATGGCGGCACTGCAGACATTGATGTGTTTTCAGCATACTGAGGGTGCATGGTGTATTCTGGTTATGGAGCTCAGACATGTGCTTGGCATGATTCGCCGGCACGTTTTTTGGTGCTTCCAGTTTTACATGTGTTATAGCCTGATTGCAAGTACACTGAACATAAATACATCTTTCTATGATATTTTACTTTGTGTGAACAGAAACATTGTTTTGTTTTATTGTAAACGTAGCTTGGGTTATTACTTGCTGTAAAAAACGAGCAATATTCAATGGGCGAGTAAACCAAAAAAAAAATCGATAAGAAATCAAAAGAGCAATTTAAACTTTTTTGCGATACCTTGTTCTTACCATACCTTGCCTCTCAACTACGTCATTGAACAGATTCAACTCTATTGACACTAATTTGTTTTCAATAAAGTGCAAAATGAAGCACTCGAGAGCCACACTCGAGAGCCAAAAGAAAACCCGAAAATAAATAAATGCACAATACATAGGCGAAAAGTGAAAAAAGCAACAAACGAAATCAAACTGAAGTGCCAAAAGCACAACAAATGGAAATGCCAAATAACAATAGCAACAACAACAAAATATCAAGGCAGCCAAGTAACTGCCCAATTCCAGACGCAGCTCTACCAAGTACTCTTCGAATCAACTCCAATACCAGAACGCTGGTCCAGTCTGTGTTGTTGTTTTTGTTGCGGCTATACACTATGGGACACATAGGTCATTAAAGACTTGTGTATAGCAGACAGTATTGTTCGCTAGCTAGAGGCAAAATTTGTTTAAACTGCTTGTTAGACTGCAACCAAGCAGTTCAGACTTATAAAAAAGCTCTGCAAGCTAGTTTGATCCACATCCTATTCCTTACCGCATTCGGCATGGATCGAACCTATTCATGATTATCTTGGGAGTACTGAAGGGCTGCTGGACGTCATCCTCGTCCTAAACAGGAGTATATTCCCATTAACGTCAAGCTTTATGAATATTTATTGTTATTTGTATTTGCATCAGGCCAGTAAACACGATTACAGTGTATACCACTGTCGTACATTCCCACAATTGTGACATATTCTTATTGTTGTTGTTGTTTGGAGCAGCCAATGCGTAATCAAAGTGCTCATTGCGAAACTGTTTTGGCCAGACCCAAAGCCAGACAGGCAAGTGTCTACAGCTCTAGGTCTCGGTCTGGCACTGGGCTTGTGTCGCCATCGCCATCGCCAGCGTCGTCTTAGGTGTGTCGCTCCAAACGGATCAGCATCAGCACGACAGCTTGTAGCCGGTAGCATCTGCGGGGTAACCCACTGCTTCTATGACTTCCACTACGACTACTAGAAACCCGCCTGTCAGACACAATGAGCATCATTGTGTTTTTAAGTGCGTTTGTTGTGCACAAGAACCCCACCGTAAAACTCCGCCTTCAAACTCCAGCTCCGGTTCGGGCTCGGGCTACGGGTCCGGCTCCAGCAGCTATGCTGGTCTTGCCTTTGCCTTTGCCTTTTGCCCGCTTGTTTATTTATTCTTTTTCTTGCTTACTTCTCCACTCTACCACTCCCACCCGTCCTTGGGTTTTACCCTCCCCGACAGACTGCAATCAACAGCAGCTACATTTTTGGCATTGGTTTGCCATGTATTTCCGTTTGTTGTATTGTCTCACTGTCGCTTTTGACTTGTTGTTGCTATTGTTGTAGACATTTTACTTTTGGCCATTGTCTGCCAAAAAGTACAACCCAAGCCCGCTCCATTTGCTGGAACACACGCGTACCCCCCTTGCGTCTTAGCCATTGACCATGGGCCAAATGAAAAGCGTTTTCAAATTAATTGATTAAAGTCCATTACAAGTTGCTTACAAAAAGGACAACCCAAAATGACAGTGCCAATTGCAAAAGGGATTGACTGACGAACTGACTGACGGATTGATTGAATGCGCGACAGAGTGTCCAAGCAGTTTAGTTAAGCACAAAGGCCGGACACTTACGAGTTGCAGTTTCATAAGATTTTGGGGAGAGTGTACTACATATAGCCGAGTTATGTGATCTTAATCAACCACAAGACGTTGACATTCTTACAGAACATCCTTCGCTTATTTTTTTCAAGTATCACATTTTTTAAAAAAGCATACGGTTATTTGAATATGCTGATGAATTAGACACAAGACCAATTTACTCGAGAATTTATTGAAAAAGAACCTACCGGGTTGGGATTATTGGAAAAAAAGAAAGTTCAATCTCAGATTAATTCTACGTGGAATTATTCTTGTCAATCGATGATACTTTCAGAAGGCAAATATAAGTAAAGACTACTCTTGAGGGACAGATTTAAAACTGCTCAATACGCTTATATTAGGAGCTGTATATTTTTTGATGACCTACTCTGATGCAAATGGGTTTGGATGGACCCTCTACGTTCAGGTTGTTATGGAAAGTCCAGAAAAGCAATGGACCTTATCGAAGACAGCTATGCCTTTATCATAATTTAACTGCAAGCAGCTTCTTATCTCTGGTTACACTGTTTTCATGATTCCTTGCGCTAGTACTCGACTCCCTTGCGTTAAAGGGGTAGCCTTGTATCCCTCCTTTTAACTTTCTTTTCTTCTTATCGCTTCTTATATCTGTTATTAGTGGTTAGGATGCCTGAATGATAGATATAGACCAACTCCCTTGTAATCTCACGCTCACTCCCTTTGCAATGTTTTGGGTTGGCCTTTTTAAAAAGGGGTAGGAGCTCTCTTCAAGCTGTCCCTATTTTCTTATCCTGTGTCTCCTTTTAACTTTCCTGTCTTTTTATCACTTCTTCTATCTTTTGTTATTCAAGTGGCTGGTATGTCCGACTAAAAGATATAGACCAAGTCTTTTGTAGTTTCACGCTTCACTATCTTTGCGATTCTTAGGATTGACCGCTACCCCTCTTTTAAGAACGGGTGGGAGCTCTCTTCAAGCTGCCCCCCTTTTATAGTCCTGAATTATTGAAGAAATTTAATTTCCTTCTGTTATTTGATCTGGTTCAAGGGGCTACGCTGCCTGAGTGCTGGGCATAGGCTAATCCTAAAACTCAAGAACTCCGAAAGTCCAACTCCAACTTAAAAAAAAATGTTCGTGAAAAATAATTAGACCCTATATATTCATCTGATTTTAACAATAACGTTCCAAAGAAAACAAATTAAATTGCTTAGCTTAAATATTGCTTGGGTATGACGACACTGTCCATTTCCCAAGCCTAATCAGGTGTGCCTGCAGGATACTACACAGGAGCCCAACAGCGACTGAGTAGCTGCCCAACAAGAAGTTAGTCTGCTTAATTTTATTTATGTACGGCTAGCCAAAAGAATGTCCTGGCAATTTCTCAAGGCGTACAGGAAGTGGTTGTGGTGGGTGCCATCGTCGTGGTGGTGGATGGGGCAGATGACAGCGGCAGAGCGTGCACATTGAATACTTGAACAAATCAAACTTGTAAATTAGCAATACTCATTGACAAATATTTCATTCATGCAAACAGTTAAGATAGTCAGTCAGTCAGTCAGGATGCTCCATCAAGTCAACTTGACTTCCTGGGTCTGATGGACGTTTTTGTTGTTGTTGTTGTTGCTGTAGTGCCCCAGATTGTTGTCCCTGCCGTTGTTGTTGTTGGACGCAGCTATGCAATATTTCAAACACGAACTTTGCGCGCCAAAGATTAATTAACTTATGTCAAAGTAATTTTCAACGTTCGTTAAGGCGACACGAGCCACAAGGCCAAGGACTATGCGCAGAGTCTATCTCGCTTGCACAATGCTGCGCTCTCGCTTGCACGCGCTATCTTATACACAGCAAACAAAATTGATTGTCAGTCATTCAAAGACATTTTTTCTTATTTTCTTGGCTGGTAGCTCAAAGATATTGGCTTTTAATGGGGGTTGGCTGCTGCCATGTTGGCTTTGTTGGCATTCCATTTGGCCATTGGGGCCACTTGCTTACTTTGTGGCTTACTGAAGGTCAGCCTTTGGCAAGTACAAGGGGGCCTTCCTTCTTGTCTTGCCTTAGAACTTCTAGTATAAATTGTTAGTTATTTTGCAGAGTCCTCCTGCTACCCACAAGCCCCCCTCCAGAAGACACCACCCACACACCCACACACACATACACACAGAGACAGTCAATAAGCAAATAAATGAATGTAATTACAAGCTAAATAAACACCAATGCGATTAATGGCTCAAACATGCGGCTAGCTTATGTATCTCTGTCTGTGTCTACGAGGGCAGCGCGAAAAGTAGTTGGTGCAGTCAAAAAAAAGCAAATAAAAGTTTTATGAACATTAGCAGCGTTATCAAACGCATCAAGCGTACAAATAAATCGAACCTTGGTCTCTGCGTCCAAAACTCTTCCAAAACTTTTAGCCTTTTATAGATTTTTGCCACTGAGGCCATTCGAGCTGCCAACTCCATTAAAAAACTACTATGTATCGGTTTCAAGTCCATTTTTCTTGCTATCGAAAAATAAAGCCATAATTGATATGCGGAAAATATTGTCAATGATCGACTCCCATGGAACATTGGCTTGGCTTAGCATCTAAAGAACATTCGTGATTAACTTGTAATGGGCTTCTCTTCAAAACTTTAACAGCTGACGATTATAGTCAAAAATCGATTTATCGATTTATTGTCAAACATAGTAACCTGTGCATATCTTTTCAGTATTCAATAAGTCAAATATTTCTAAACGTAAAAATGATTTATTTTCCTGGATTAAATTTGCTGTGTCTTAATATCGCAATATCGGCCTTTTTCAAAAAAACCCAGCTTGCTGTCGATGGTAAGATAAAGAATCATATAATAAGAAACACTTTAATCCTGATTTCTAAATTTATTTTTTACTATAGAGGCCGATCTATATAACAACTGGTACAAGTCTTTACCAATTGTGGGGCAATTATTTGCATTAAATGATGATACATCAAATTATTTCGCGGACAAAGAAAATATGATGATTGTAAACACGATCATTAATATCTTCGGGGTATTGCCATCGCTATGGCAGGTATGAAGCAGTTTAAAGATTGCTACCAAATAAGATTAATGCATTTTTTCTTAACTTTCAGTGTCCTCTTTTCAACTCGTTACTATTAATTTTAGTTCTATGGAACATGTTTATAGCTCAAGTCTTATTCCTGGATATTGCAGAAGTACTCTTTACTCTTTGGTGGACTACAATGCCCCTTGAGCTGTATTGTGTATGTGCCCTAGGCGGTTTCATTTGGGCCCTACTGCACTTTTGGCTTATCATAGATATGATGAAGTTGCATGACATTTTGGAAGGTACTGCTGAGATGACAAATAACGATCAAAATGATAGAGAAGATGAAGATATATATGGATATATATATATGCCAATAGGTGAAGTAATCTTAAAAGTAACTGAATAGACTTGGAATGCTTATAACATAAGTAACTTTGCAGGTATGCTTGAAGACGGACTTGCCAACTAATTTTATATAATAAATGGATTTTGTTAACGTTTCTTTTTACATGGATTAATTTTTATTATGTGTGTTTGATTAGAGATGAGATTAAGTAAAATTTGAAGCTAAGTGTTTCCTAAAGCGTAAAGAAATTCACAGCTACGGCGTTTTCTTGGTCAAGTTTTGAAGACATTCATAATTTTTTTGGTAGACAGTTTTGGCGTAGAAAATATTTGTGCCACATGCTGCTCATTTGTTGCACATACCTACACTCGTTTATTGTCAAGAACGTAAGACAAGGATTTAAAACAATTTTTGTTTAACCTATTTTCTATAAAATGCCTAAAATATTAGCCACATTCAACTAGCTGTCTGAAACTTTAAAAATAATCTGCTGCTTATTGAAAAATAAACAAAATAATTGCTTAGCAGCTTGCTTTAGCCAGCCCCATAACTTTTGAGCCTGCCCTCGCAGCCATATGTGTTGTATGTGTTTGTGTTTGCCATTTCTAATAAGAAAAAATTGTCATAGCTGTGCTCTTTAAGACCCTGCTCTCCTGTCTTTAAGTTCATGTTCAGCAATGCTTTTGATGCTTCTCATGCACAAAAGTATGCAACACTTTTTGCCATAAAGCATTTCTTTGTAGCAGGCACTGTATGTGTAAATATGCTAAGAAGTCGCGGCAGCTCTTGCATAAAGTAAAGTAGAAATTTACACATTCTTAATAAAATAAATACAAGACACAAAAAAAAATATATATATAAATATGTTTATGAAAAAAAATGCATACATATTTTCTTTAAAAAAAAAATAAACAAATAGAAAAAAACACCGCCAAGAAAAGGCAAATAACTTGAACAAAATTCTTATAATTTTTACATACACCCCAACCAAAGTTTCTAGGTTTTTATTTATTTTTTTTCGCTAAAAGGCTTAGTAAAAAATGCTTTATACATTGGTCGTGGCGTGTTCGGGGTTCCTGTAGGGACTTGGGCTCATGCTGCTGCTCTCAAAAGTAAAAAATGCCTTGGAAAAATAAGCAAAAATGAAAATAAAAATACAGATTTGAGCTCGTCATTTATGCGTTTATCTCCGGCCAACAAGAACTCACTTTTTTATACTTTTTTGTGTGTGTGTAAAAGGCCATGGGTTAGGTATGTGCAGCTGTGTATGTGTGTGCAGCTGTAGGGTGCATTGAGTAAGGCATATGCTACACCTGCAACTCGCAGCTAAGGATACCAAAAGATGGTTAAGAAACTTTCCCGAGTTTCTATATATCGATGTTAGCCAACAGAGACGTTTCTCCAGCACTTCTGCACTCAGCAAATGGGTGTTAAGTAGTGCTGGAGAAACATCTCTGTTGGCCAACATCGATATATAGATATTTTAAACTTCGATCATCGATGTTTGCTCTAGCACTATTATGTATAAAGCAAAATTAGGTATAATTTTTTTGTCCGAGTGGTATGTCAAGGCTTTTCCCAATTAAAGCAAGCGTAGCTAACTACCAATCCAAAGTCCAAAAAACCTCTGCTTGTTAGGATTCTGGCATTACCTCAAAATATACCATAAAATTAACTATTTTGGTGATTACACTAGTCGACAAATTTAGCACTTTTTTTTTCTCCAGAGATGAGACTTATATTTTATGTTAGGGTAATGTTTCAGCGTTAAAAAACCGTTTTTTTTTTTATCCTCCCATAGCTTGTTTTTTTTTTATGGCTATTTTAGTGAAAAATGCCATTTTTCAAAATGCGGTTGCACATATGAGGTCATAAAAACTATACTAATTCGAATTTTTTCATTATTTTTTTTTTTTTCAAAAGAAGAGAGTTCCACCTTTCCAAAATGCCCCAAATCATAAAAATTGAAAACCTTAAGAAAAAACTACAGCCGAAAGTGTGTGCCCAAAACCCCAAAAAACACAACATTTTGGTGACTTTTTCTACAAATATTGCTATTTCTTTCAGAAAAACTCTTTGGCACTTAAAAAGTTAGCTATTTAATATTATTGGTCAGAATATGTAGATGCGATTTCTATATAATTTTGTGTTTTTATGTCAAAAAATGATTGACTTATTGAACTTTTAGTGAGAACGAAAAAAAATCATTTTTTTCGAACGATTTTTTTTTTTGTCACTTTTAACTGCACTTAAACTTTGAAAAGTGATTCCCTTTTCTATATTTTAATTTGTTATAGAAAGTAGGAGTAAGTACCTTTCAAATAAGCCCTTTTTCGAGATATTCGAACGGCCCATTGGTCGCCAGTAGCTGAGTATATCACTATAAGTATACGTAAAATCATGATTTCACCCAAAAAAATATGACATTTTTTGTTTATAATGGTGCTTTAACAAAACATTAATTGGGAATTTACAGTATTATTTTATATTTCATATAACGGTAACAAATTTATCAACAACAATCTTAAAAAAATTTAAAAAATTTAAAAAAATATCTAAAAATGCATATTCGTTTTCATTCTTTTGAGTTTTTTATCAGCTTATGCCATCTATTGAAAAACAGCGAGAAGTTAGTTGCGCACCTGATATATATATACCTATATAAGTATATATATGTATATACAATTGATGGTTAGGAATTTTTTTGTTGTCTGCAATAGCAATGCATCCGGCGAACATGCCCATATATGGTCAACATCAATAGGCTCTGTTGCTATCTCGCTATATGGAGACAAGGAGTAAAAGTCCCATTGATGTATTAAGGCAAAAAAGAGATGGCAAGCATAGACACCAGCCTAACGGAACTATTCCTGACTATTCCATTGTAGTTTTCGTAACCAAGAATAATGATTATAAAGTTGCAAAAATTTGGATCATTAAAGTTGTTAGCCATTGTAGTGTATATAGCGTATAAAAATTGTGTTCAATAATGAGTAGTCGAAGGGAATTTCAGTGCAACAAGCCTTCTGATTGGTTTTGTTACATTTGTGGAAAGTACGCTTCAATAAACAATTTAAGAGAAATCAATGACGAAATTGCAGATCTCTACAACAAATGTTTCAGAATTAAAATTTTGTATCAAAATAAATGTTGGGTTCCGCACAAAATCTGCGATACATGCCGAATCGGTTTGTCAAAGTGGGCGAATAACACTGGGAGCTTAATCTACAGGCGACCAATGATTTGGACAGATCCTATAAATCACGAAAACAACTGCTACATTTGTTTAACGACAATCAAGAGAGGACAAGGTGCAAAGAGAGTTGTTACGTATGCGAACGTTCATTCTGTGACGATGCCAATCAAACATTCTGACTTGCCTCAACAACCATCAGTACAATGGGCCGTTCGAATATCTCGAAAAAGGGCTTATTTGAAAGGTACTTACTCCTACTTTCTATAACAAATTAAAATATAGAAAAGGTCAAAGTTTA
The DNA here is from genome assembly GCA_018150985.1 of Chymomyza costata. Lineage (NCBI taxonomy): Eukaryota > Metazoa > Arthropoda > Insecta > Diptera > Drosophilidae > Chymomyza > Chymomyza costata. Next base: position 20,949,393 of record JAECWU010000127.1, on the reverse strand, counting down.
AGTGCAGTTGAAAGTGACAAAAAAAAAAATCGTTCGAAAAAAATGATTTTTTTTCGTTTTCACTAAAAGTTCAATAAGTCAATCATTTTTTGACATAAAAACACAAAATTATATAGAAATCGCATCTACATATTCTGACCAATAATATTAAATAGCTAACTTTTTAAGTGCCAAAGAGTTTTTCTGAAAGAAATAGCAATATTTGTAGAAAAAGTCACCAAAATGTTGTGTTTTTTGGGGTTTTGGGCACACACTTTCGGCTGTAGTTTTTTCTTAAGGTTTTCAATTTTTATGATTTGGGGCATTTTGGAAAGGTGGAACTCTCTTCTTTTGAAAAAAATAATGAAAAAATTCGAATTAGTATAGTTTTTATGACCTCATATGTGCAACCGCATTTGGAAAAATGGCATTTTTCACTAAAATAGCCATAAAAAAAAAACAAGCTATGGGAGGATAAAAAAAAAAACGGTTTTTCAACGCTGAAACATTACCCTAACATAAAATATAAGTCTCATCTCTGGAGATTTTTCACCGTCGACTAGTGTTATCTATGAATTAGGATTATCTGTTTCGTTGATAAAATTATATAAAAAGCCATCATCCGACATCAGGACTTGAAAAGACAGCTACATTAAAAAAGAAACATCGATTTTTAAGTTCTGTTCTCAGACCATGTCTACAAAACGTTTTTGGAGTCGCCAAATTCAAATACGAGGTCGCGAAAACCCCAGCACATCAGGGTTCTGACGTAAGCCAAACAAATCCCATAAGACGAAGTATATATAAGGGTTATCCCAGATAAATAAGAATATGGGGATTTTTTGTTTTTTAATATCATATAGGTATATGCATCTAGCTGTAGTAGTGCTGGAGAAAACATCGATGTTATATCGATGCATCGATGTATCGAAGTTTAAAATATCTATATATCGATGTTGGCCAACATCGATGTTTCTCCAGCACTATTAAACACCCATTTGATGAGTGCAGAAGTGCTGGAGAAACATCTCTGCTGGCCAACATCGATATATAGATATTTGAAACTTTGATACATCGATGCATCGATATAACATCGATGTTTGCTCCAGCACTAAGCTGTAGCCTTCATGCTTCCTCCGACTCGAGAGATATACGGAGAGCGGTGGTAGGTTAAGTGGGTGAGGTAACACAAGCCCCATACATTTCGGCAGTGCTGAAAAAATATCGATGAATCGATATATCGAAGTTTATATTAAGATAATATACGCAAGCAATTTTCTGTTAAGAACAGAGTGTCTTTTTAAATTGTGAGATTATATATATTGATATATCGATACATCGATGTTTGCCAGCTACTGCGTTTCCGATTGTGGCAGTAAGTCCAATTACAATACGCCATAGAAAATTCTGTTTCAGTTATTCGAGGCAATCTGCAAACCAAAGATTATAAAAATCGCTCCAGCCGTTCTTGAGTTATAAATGTGAACTTTGTTATGCCTGGATATCTTTTATATTTAAATTTAAGTAATTTTAAATGCGAATAATTTTTGAACATGCAAGCAAATGGACTTCGAGTAGATAAGCGAATTTAACAAGCTTATTATAGAAAAAAAGTGGGCTTAACTGCTTATGCTGGAAATTCGAGGATTCATGCAGGAGAGATTTCTATCCTAGTCCTACAAATAAAAATTTTAAGCAAAACTGTTTGGCAGGCATTTTACTCACTTGACTTTTTGGAAAAGATCACTCCGGGGACACCATCTTGACTGAATTGCGAAGATACAAAACAGCTATAACAACTCTTTTGGAAATTAAAAAAGTTTTGACGTAGGGTTTGAAGAGGGTACTGATCTTGCAGCGCCTTTCAAAAGTCGCCTAGACCGAGAGTTTCTCCAAAACGTTGTAGCCGTGGTTTTTTGTCATTATACGTTACCTAAATGCTCTGGAAGAGCATATGCAGCGCCTAAAATTATGCAACTGCAAATGGCAGACAGCTGTTGGTTGGACGGGTTGCTTACGGGCATGGGCACGAGGGCACACATGTGCGGGAACTTGCAAATCTTTTGCTTCTTAGTCTGAAAGCTGACAAGCCTAGCAAAGAAAAATAAGCGAAAATTATATTTAAGATGACATTTTATTTGTTTCCCTGCTGAGTGCCACCAGCCCCCCCCCCAAAAAAACCCTTAACTCTACAACTTGTGGTTGAAATTGTTAACCTGTTTGTTTGTTTGTTGGCCATTGTCTGGCCAAAAGAAAATAGCCAAACAAGCCAACAGAGAGACAGACAGCCATACAGAATGCTGGCCAATTAGCCCCCAAGTCAAAGGCATCGCAGCTAGGCCTGCTGTTGCGCTCCTGTTCCGCGTCCTAATTAGATGTGTTTATATTTGGGTCCGAGCCTGGAACCACTGCAAGCTGCAGTCGCGCATTAAATGCCGTCAAGCAGGCTGTAGCATTGTATCTTACAGATTGTCTTTCTCGAATGTATCTTCTATAAGCGTATTAGCCAATTCCATGCCGAACTACACGCATATTGTCATTGCTGCTTTTAAATTAACATTTAACACGTTTGGGCCGGGCCCAAGGCCCATGCATGACATACATCAAAAGCGGCTATAGAGTTACGGCTATTGTGGTAGCCCCCACTCTCGCCCCTCCTACAGCTAGTCGCAGATTAGCAGTGCAAAATAAAAAAAAGGAAAAATTATTTCAAGCAGTTGCAGCGATCTACGACAGTGGAATACACTGCAACCAAAAAAAAAAAAAAGTGGCCAAATTTTATAAAAAAATCTTTGAGCCATATTCAAGCGAAATGGTTGATTATTGAGCTCACATAAATTTATATGAGAAATTTTAGCTTGTAAGGCAGTATAAGTATAAACGAATGGTTCACATATTTTTCGCTTTCTTGTCTGCAACTTTAATTTTTGGGGAATCCCCCGAAACAAATATTCTTTTTTTAAATATTATTTCAAAAGTGTAACTAAAAATTATAGGCAGAAAAAAACTTTTTAGTTTGTTTTTTGCCATATAATTCATAAAGACATGAGCAAGCAGTGCAAGCAGTGAAATTTTCGATGATCCAACTCATTCAGATTCTGCAATACGCGTTTCTAAGCCCGGCACGCCTCGTTGATAGCAGGGAACAGCATTTTGTAATCTTACTTATAACATCTAAACATATTTAATTTCAGCTGGTTGGTCTTGATGCTATTTGGGGCCGTAAAAAACTCTAGATTAGAAGAGAAAACGATAAAATTTTTTTCAAAAAAATTTCTTACACGAATATTTACATCCGACACATGTGCTACCACGCCTTCTAACTCCTTTAGCAGACCTTACACAAATCTATAGTACCCTCATTTCCAAGCATACAGTGTATCAAAATAAAAAGAAAAAGAACACACGGGCACCGTAACATGCTCATTCACTGCCACAATTACAGTTACAATCAGTCAGCTGCCACGCCTCTTAGCCCCCACCACAACGTCCCCTTTTTTAGCTACCTTTACATGCGTTAATTTCATTAAAATTAAACACATGCACAGCCAAAAACAAAGGCGGTCCTTTTAAGTAGCTCCCGCCGCTCTTAATATAAAAATAATAACATTAGCATGTCCTTGTACAGGACACCTTTTTTACACTGAGTGCCCTGGTCAGAGCGTCAGAGCAAGCAGTCGCACTCGTTAAGCCGACAATGAGCTGCGTTTTACGTGTGCATCCTTGTGGTGGCGAAGCCCCCTAACCCCTGCGCTCTTTTTCTCTCAAGCTTTGCTGCTGCTGCTGCTGCTGCTGCTGCTGCTGCTCTTTTTGCTCAAATGTTTTACGCGTTTGTCTGTCTGGATGCCTGCCAAACGTGTGTTGCATACTTTTAGGTTGCCCCCCTTTTTTTTACTAGCCACACACACATACACACACACACTTTTGCATACATACGACATTTGAAGCTTGCATATTTGCAACTAGAGCCTAACCGCAAATATAATGCAAGCTTTGCTTAGAGCTAAGTCCAAAAAGCCTAGACCCTCGTCCCATGCTACGAGCATCCAAATACCTGCACATGGGCTTATTTGGGTCTGCTTGGGGTTGTTTAAATTTTTAGGTATTCCTGCATCGAAATGTTTTATACTTGAGTCCTGAAAAAAAAGTGTCCATTGGACAGGTCGCCTTAGTTGCACTTAGTTGAAGGACATGTTACAATTTTTTTACAAAATTTTGTGAAAATACATAATTTTTGGGAATATGAGAGAAATATCTTACAATAAAAAAATTAAAAATCAAATCTTATAAGTAAAAAAAGTACCAAACATAAAAAAATGTCAAAAAATTCTAAAAAACTAAATTCTAAAAATTAATTCTTATGATCTGTAAACATGTGGTAGCCAGCCAATATTTAACTTATAATACAAAATTTTGGTTTTCAAAATTTCAATTTCTTATCGATAGTTGAAAAACAATATTAAATCTCGTAAGCAAAAAAAATATTTCAGGACTTAATTTATTTAATAATTTTTTAATAATTTTAAATTCATTAGTAAGCTGATGATTTTTTAAAAAAATTACATAACTTAAAGCAAATTGTTGAAAAATCATTTATTGAGCAACTGTAAATTTTTCAATATTTATTTATTTTTTAATAATAGTTTATTAAAAATCTTGACGAATAAGAAAAGGTTTTCATGTATGTATATTTATTTTTTTTTATATTGTTGCACCAAATAAGGCATCATAAACAAAAACTTTAATTTTAATTTAAATATTAGGAATTTTTTATTTTTTTAATTTAATGTATAAAAAGTTAGCTGATGCTAATTTATAAAAATAACATAATAATAAGTTGCAAGTTGTTCATATATTTTTTTTTTTTTTAATAATAATAATATAATACACAAATTTAGACGTTAAAAAACATTTTATTGTTGCACCAAATAAGACAAATTTAAAAAAAAAAATTTTTTATTTAATACTATAATAATAATCTTCTTCTTCTTCTTCTTAGCTTTACAGTCTTTGGTGGACCATAGCTTCCGCAACAATCTCTCTCCATTTGTCCCTCTCAACAACGCCATCTCTCCAGAGTCGGACTCCTGTTATTCTGAGATCGGCTTCTACATCATCCAGCCATCGTTTCTTTGGACATCCTCTTCTTCTTCCTCCAATCGTTTGCAATACAAAGGCCTTTCGAGCTATTCTTTCCGTGAATATTCTTAGCACATGACCCAGCCACCTTATTCGCTGTGCTTTAATTAATCTGATAATTGTTTCATGTCCTGCTAGCGATTCTAGTTCATGATTGTATCTTATCCGGTAGGTGCCATCCGGTAGTTTTCTAGGGCCATATATTTTTCGCCATATTTTTTTCTCGAAGCACAACAGTTGAGCTGCAAGAGCTAGAGTTCGCAGGCATATGTGAGTACTGGTCTTATTACTGTTTTGTACATTCTGAGTTTTTGGCTGCGTGAGAAAATCTTTGATCGGAATAGCTTTAGATTTGCGTAGTATGCTTTGTTCGCGGATTGTGTTCTTTCCTTAATTGCTACTGTCGAGTCTTTTATAGCAGATAGCATTATACACAGGTATTTGAATTCTTCTACGCTCTCAAAAACGTAGTCGCCAATGGCTAGACAGCTAGAGTCAGTAAAAGAGCTGGATCGAACCATAATAACCGAACTGTAATAATAATAGTAAGTATATAAGATTTGTCTTAAGGAGTATCCTTAGAAAACTTGTAAAAAATATTCGGTATTCAGGCGTTGAGTCTAAAACTTAAATCCTTAAGCAACTATCTCTATTAATATCATCTCAAAATCGTTGGAGTAGTTTTTTGTTCCTTACTTTGTCCTTATCGGACATGAATAATAAAACTATGAAATAAAAAAAACAAAATATTTAATTGAAAACAATTTTTTTTTACATATTACAACATTTTTTCAAAACTTACATTTTCTGCATTCTTAATTTTTATTTTTTTTTTTAAGCCAAGACCAAAATTCCTGTAAATAATAAAAAAAAGTCTTAAAATTAGATTTAAAAACTTCAAATGTTGTCAACTGTCAAAGGTTGCTTTACTAAAAGAAAAAATAAAATATTTTTAAAAATTTGCAGTCTTTTGTAATATTTTGATTTAATTTTTTTATTGATAGCATTATTTTCTATAAATTATTTTTCCTAAATATTCAGTCCAGCTCCGCAACTTTAAGCAAAGACACTTCGTTACTTTAACAAATCGCTGCAGCCTGAAACCCAATCCCAAAGTCAGCAACCAAAACTCACGTTTTTAAAGCAAACAAAGCTAGAATTCAGATCCTAACTCCAGACCGAATAGCCTCCCCCCAGCGTGCCCCAAAAAACAATACGCATGCCAATTCGCAATGCCATTGAAATTCACAGTCAAAACAAGAAGCAGACGCCAGTGGATCCAACGAAAACCCAAAGGATTAGTATGGGAGCTCGGAGGACGACGCGTATTTTATAAGCAAAAATTAAAAGCAGCTGTCAAATGCATTTGATAGTTTTTAACCCTATACGCAAGCCGAAATGCGCCAAAAAGCTGAACCATCATCAACCCAATCCAAACCCAAACAAATAGAAAATTATGCTTCAATAAATAAATTTGCCCGAAGTGCTGATGAGGAGTAGGTAGTGGGGATGGCGGGTATTCAGAAGCTGGCTTTGAAAAACAAAAGTTGATTTTAGTTTTGCCAGTTTTGATTTGGCATGTGTGGGTGTATACATATATAAGTACATACACACATGTATGTACATATATGGGACTTTGGCATATGCTGAAAAGGTGCGATTAATTGAAGCTGCGAAGGACTGGAGTAGCCGGAGTGAGAGCGAAGCTCCTTGATACACAACAGACCGATGACGATGATGGCGAGCCACTTGTGTGCCGCATTATTTCAATAGCTTCAGCCAAATCATACAACGAAATTTATGTAAACGCTTCAGTACCAACCACATGTACGTGACTAACAAATTTTTGGGCAGCCTTTGAAAGGCGCTACATAGTCTTTACCCTAAGCATGCAAAAAATTTGAAATAGCTATCTCCTAGGCTGGGTTCCAAAGGCCAAATACAGTGGGACCCGACATGCTTAGAACACTTTCAAATATTTTGTTTTATATACCCAAGAAAAACATTACTTTTGCTATACATATAACAAATATTTTTGAATGGCACAAACTTTGTTGCATACACTGAGCTATGCTTACAATTCACAACCGGCTTAAACGTAGCTACTTTCGTCATTAGTGGAGTTGTTCTTGAGAGACTTTTGTGTTCGTGAAGAATAGAAATTCCATCAAACAAAAAACATAAAAAATGTAAATGTTGGTGTTGACTGTTATTTTCATCAAATAAAGCATCGCAGCTTGAAAAATGCGTAACAGCATTTTTTTTTTTAATTTTTTTTTTTTTAACCTGTTTAAATTCTTGTCACTCGTATTTTGTTTTAGACTACACATTTTTTTGAAGTTTGATAAAAATTGATTCACTATTTCATATAGCTACCATATAGAATTGAATCAGTTTTCCGTGCAGCCGAATTCCTACGTTGTAAAATTCACTGCACCAAGATCTAGTCCAAAGCATCTCTGAAAGTTACAATAATTTGAAGTCTTCTTACAACTTCTGTATCAATTTCTACCAAGTAGTAGGTGGATTGCCCCTACCGTTGAACTTAGGGTTACCATGTGTCCGCTTTTTTGCTGAAATATTCGCTTTATTCGCTCGATCAGACCGATCAACTTTTGTCATACATATTTTCATATCTTTTACCAAGTATTTAAGTATACTTTCCACAAAAGTGGATAAGAGTGTAAAAACAAACCGGCAGTTGAACGCATTTTGAAATTTTTTTTAATATTTTTTGTCCCAAGAGAACTCCCTAAAATCTTAAAAAATTCTTTGTGAGCGATTTTTCTGAATGTTTTTTGTATTTCGTCCTCTCTTATATGTCAATTTTCCATGACAAACTGTTAGCCTTAGAAAAAGAATCTAACAGCATTTTGGAAACTTTGGAGGTACTTGATTCTGTTCTCAAGTCTTTACGCAGTGTCGTATGTGGAATGTTCGCTTTTTACACTCGGACCATCTGGTAACCCTAGTTTTGTGTATCGTTTGTCGAATTTTTGTATACAAATTTCTAACTTGACAGTACTCACGCGTGATTTATCAAAAAAAACTTCAAGATTGATGAACCTTTATTACCTAATTTAAGATATAACAATTTAACTTATACACCTAATATAAATGAGGCCGGAGCCATTTTGGCAAGCTTTCTTAATCTTTATTCAATAAATAAATTAAATATAATATTTACTACCAAATTTTTTACTACGTCACAAGTAAGTATCGTACAAAAGCGCGCTCGATTGAACAAGAGCGAGAGTCAAAAATTGCCGCAACCTTTTATCTTTACATCATATGATCTTAAATATTTTTTTTTGTGTATTTAAGATATTTTTTTAAGTAATACATCTTAATAGTAATAGTTGACAAATCAAAGTTGTTTTGATGCTGTCATCATTTATTTTTCTGTTTGGTGTGGCCGCTAGATGGCGCCAGTAGATGCATAGCTTGTTCAAAAAGCTGTAACTATATAAATTAAAAAATGCTATCAAATAAATATTTATGTGTATGCAAAAACAAATTTTTTACATACTATATTTCATGCAAATTTCATTTTTGAATTCAAAATTTTCCAAATATTTAGATTTTCACAAGGATCTGACGCATTAATATTGGACTTATAAGCATTAGCTGTGCATAGATAAGCAACTAGTTCTGTCATGGACTAGTGCTTGGTACTAAAGATTCTTTAGACATATGTGCTGTTCGTCCTTTTTGGAAATTTACGTTCCATAATAATAATCAGCGCTTTTCAGCAACTGCGGCTAGTTTTTTGCTTTGTTTGTTTGAAGTAGTTGTTGTCATTGTTGTTGTCTGTCTACTATATTTACATTGATAATAAAGGAATAATAATAATAATAAAGAGCGCGTCGCGGCAAATATTTGAAAGTTGTTGGTAAGGCACAGAGCAAGACCTGAACACAGACTGTCCACCGCTCTAACACTTCGTCCTTATGGAGTGCCCGTCATGGGTTCTATATAAAGACTGCGTGCTGGCTCTATGGTTCCGTTAGCCGCTCTGAACATTTTTGACTATTTATTGATTTGTCTAGCCATATAAATGTTAAGATCTTGAACCTATTTCTCTTGTAATAGCTTCAAGCTCATCATCATCATAATCTATTAGCACTACAAGCCGGGATGGGTTTTGGCTTCCGCTACTATCCTGCTCCATTCGCCTCTGTCTCTGGCCAGCATCTTCCAGTTTGTCTTCCCAAGTTAAAGTCAGGAATTCGTTGGAATTTTTGAAAGTTTCAAGGAAATTTTTTAATGACTTATTCAAATATTTTGTGCTATCTAACGTAAACAGGGATTGTTCACATGTCGTAGATGAGCCTAATGACCTCTGAGCGTTGTTAAGATAATGATGAATCTTTTGTAGAATAATATAATATAGGACACTAACTAACTACGATAACAGACAGAAAAGCTTTCCTTGGTCTTGCTAAAGGAGATGTCGCAGCAGTTTTCCCAATCCAGAGTCATCATGAGTTTAAGTGCCACTAGGTTCGATACACTACTCCTCCGATATTCTGTCTTGGCTTTTCCACTGTAGCCTTTTTGGTCTGCATCGCATTAGTGGGACCTCATTCTAAAAAAGGCTTGGACACAAATTGATGAAGAGTGACCAAAGTCAATTCACCCTTACCAATATATTTCGTAACAGAATACCTGTTCGAAAAACACCAAATCACAACTGGAGTACCATCAGACTATGTTGATAGAAATTAAAATCGTGGACTCTTATTGGGTGCAAACTCTATGTACCTTACTATATGGCATACATTGGACATGCCCATGAAATGTGGGTCCATCGCTTGTTTTAGTTACTTATACTGAGGACACTGCTTTCCTCTCCGCAATTTCTAACCTGAACTGATGAAAATTGGATGTGGGAATCTGGGACTTCGGAGCTGAAAAAATCCGACAGCGGTCACATTTTCCATAAACGGTTCCCGAAGCGACTAAAACAATTTGGGAAAACTAACACACCCAACATTATAACGCATAAAAATGGAATTCAATCAATAAAAATGCTATAGATGAATATTTTTCTATAAATAACTAAAAGACTTCGCTCAGGAACCCCACCACCCCAACCATATTTTAATTTTTTTATGTAAAATATCAATATTCTGTTTAAATCATATACAACTGCGAATAAAACTAAGCATCTGCTGGCGCCATCTAGCGTCCACTAAATGTAAAAATAAATGATGACGCAGACAATGACAACATGAAAAAAAACTATACATAATTAAGAGCTTATAAAAATGTACGAAAAATGTCAGATTTCTAATAATGCCTCTATTTCAATTTATTATTAAATTCCAAGTTTTTTCTACCAAAAACTTTAAAAATCTTCCAGGCTTTGTTAAATGCGAAGGGCCTCTTAGTATATAGCAAAAAACATCCTAGAGAAATCATTTGTTATAAGTTTCGAACACTCTAGAAACTTGATTTATAAAAAAATATCTGCATTATATTATCGCCTGAAGATTGTTTGCCGGATAACGTAAATACGGTCAGTCAAGCCCATGGATAGGAGGGCTAGGTAACCTTTTCATTCGCTTCATTAATTAAAAGCAAAGTAGTTTTAAAAAAAATTGTTCCAAATAAATATGTTTAACACGCAGGCCCGCTTTTTCCTTTGCGGGGTTGCCCAAAACCCCTGAGCAGTAAATACAGTTCCCGCAGTACTTTTAACCCAAAAAATCGGCCGAAAAATTCTACTCTAAAACTTTTGTTGCTAACTTTTGCAAGAAAGTTTCGAGCTGCTGCACCTGGTTTAAATCAAGATCGAAGCTTGGCTTTTAGCCCAATGCAATTTACAGCAAGGAAATATTTTCTTTTGGCCAAAATTGCCTTGAAAGTATTCACGCACTGACCTGCTGCCGGGTTAAGGAACAATACATAATGGTCAGGAAGTAACTGCGGACTTGACAGCAAACAGCATAAATTAACCAAAGTTATATTTAAATCAAAAGCGATTGTCATCTACAAGTTACTGGCCAACAAAAATAAGTATAAAATTTCGTATAAACTTGGCTTACAATGCGCATTTCCCCTGCCAAACACCAGCTTCCTCGCCCGCACACTCACTCTGTTTGACCCATTTTGGGTCTGTAGTCGATTAGTTGGCATTTTATGCCTATCGCTGCATTTAGATGCACCTTTTCTGGCCAAAAGCAAACAACATCTATCAGCCGGGTCTAAACATAATTTGTGGCCTCTTGTCCATTTATGACAAATTGATAATCGTTAACAAGCGCCTTACGCCCGCGCCAAGTGCACCTTATGTTTTGAGCACGCACCCAGTCGGGTTACAGGTTTCGTATACCCTATAGGTTATGAGGGTTAAGGGTATTTTAGTTTTGGACAGTCTATGTGTAATAAGCAGTTGACTTGCTTAACGTTGTATCTTTGAATTCATCTGCATGAATATCTGGATCTCGGAGATCATGGGAGCTACAGATAACGAGACAGGTTGGGGTTAAGGTACTACCTAAGGATTGAAAATTTGTGCTCACAAAATTTAACAAGCTTCGAGGATGAAAGAATCAAAGTGGCAACAAACGCATGGAAGATGGTTTTGTCAAAACGTTTTCAACTTCTTGTCTTTCTCAGTTCTTAATAATTATGAAGTGAACTTGGAAGCTTAGGCTCAACATAAACAAAAAGTGGACACATTTTTTATATATCATCATAAAATTTCGTGCCGAACTTTTAAAAATTACTATTGGCGCAGTATCTAAAGTTCCAAGATTCCAGAACAAGTAGCTTACAGAGTATCCGGCTGCCTCATATGGCAAACATTTGTTTGTCTTTAAGCCGGTTATCTGGTCAAGTTAGTAGCTGGCCACTTCCTGAACCGCTTGGCGCTTGGCTCTGAGCTAATTTGCATACAATGTGAACACGAGCCAGCCGTTAAGTCTGATTCAGACTGAGAGACATTTGTACGGAGACAGTCTTTGGCTACGCACTTTGGTCAAGTTGTTGTGGTCGCTGGTGGATTTGAGGGGGCGTCGTTCCAATTTCATTACCAGTGTGAATAAATTCGAAACAAACTCCCCCTGGCTATGCTACTGTCTGTTTGCTGCTCCTTCGGCCCACCAACTAGCTGCTTAGTTGACCAGTCCAAGTGCATTAGTAACTGCCAGCAAATTGGCTTGAATTTATATTGTCGAAAATGCCATTGCACTCACTCTTGCACGCTTTCACTCACACAGCCAACGCACTCATACACACTCACTCGCTGCCTCACTCTGGCGCTGGCTCTCATTTAACTCATTCGCTCTAGTGCCCCTCTTGAGCGCATGCTGCTGCTTACTAAAAATGAGTGCGCGAATGAGTTTTTGCTCAAGATTTCCCCTGTTCGAAAGCGTATTGAGTGGCGGGGAAATTTTCGAACAAAAATCGTACGCACTAAATGCAGTTTAAAGAGCGCAAGAGCATGCGAGAGTTTGAGTGTTATTAAGCGCATTGAGCGCATTGAGCGCATTGAGCATTGAGCACATGGGGTGAAAATCAATTTGAGTTAAATATTAAGGCATTAAATGATTTGGAGGCTAAAGAAATACAAATTTTAAAAGGTATGTGTAAGTTTTTGTTTGTTAAGATACGGCAGGAAGTGTACGAGGGTGGCTTTAAGGTAATCCAATTTATTTATTATATTTTTTATAAATTAATGAATTGTGCTAGTCTTCAGTGTAATATATTCTATCAATTTACATTTTAATAATTTTAATAATTTAAGATAAAATAACAGGGGCAGTTTGATAAGTCAGTGACTTTTTGAGTAAAACTTATTTTTAAGGCAAATATTGTGTCCTAATATAGTCTCAACTTTAAGCACGATGCTTTAAATTTTTTTTGTTAGTTTTGTATTTCTCGCATATAATAAGGCTCCAAAATGGGGGCTTGTTTCAGCAATAACCTTATCATTGCTGCCAAATTTCCCACACAGGCCTAACTTCTGGATTGGAAACAGAAAATAGGAATTCAAAAAAATGGTTACACAAAAATTCGTATGAGGAAAACAAAAACGCAATGTATCTGCAAAAATTTTCCTAATATAAAAAAATTCGTTGCAAACGATTTCGTTTTAGGGAAATTCCACTGTATTCAGTTTTCTGCTATTTGAGCTGAAACTTCCTAGATCTATGCATCGTTGTTATGTAGTTACAGTATATAGTTATAGTTTTAAAAGAGAACATCGAAATGTGTTTCAAACGGAAATGCAAATTTTAGTACGATTCTTTACTTTTTCCAGGGCGTTGGCAGTCCGTGTAGAACCTAAGCCTGTCGTATAACAGCATTCCACTCTTCTCTATTTCTCGCTTTAGTGATCCCAATTCTTCGCAGATCCTCCTATACTCCGTCTATCCATCTCTTTATTGGTCAAAAGCGATTAATATTCGATTAAAGAACAGAACAACATCACCGCAATCGATTTACCTCGGTTTCTCCCACACTGTTCAGAACATATGATCTTAAAACTTAATACAGCTGTTTTGGAAACAAAACAAGCAGTGCGCACAAGCAGTTTTTACTTATATGCTGTTGTGTTCAATATGAAAAGTACTACAATCTCTTCACCCTGATCATACGTTAGTTAAATTTGGTAGGTCTCCGACGTCTGACGTCTTCTTTTGTATGTTACGTACATTTCGGCTTCATCCTCATCCATATCTATATCTCCTACTGCAGCATTCTCGGCTTGCACAAACTTAATATCCTCTTTGTACTTTAAAGTACAGGGTAGTGCTGGAGAAAAAATCGATGATCGAAGTTTAAAATCTCTATATATCGATATACTAAACACCCATTTGATGAGTGCAGAAGTGCTGCAGAAACATCTCTGTTGGCCAACATCGATATATAGAGATTTTAAATTTTGATCATCGATGTTTTCTTCAGCACTAGTACAGGGTATTCATTTAAGGCTTAGACTTTAATGCGCATGCAAGTAAGTCTGTAATATCCTTCAAGTGCATTATCATACTTATTAGTATTGGAAGCAGCTTGCCCCCCGTTCAAGGTAACGATAAAGTCTGTCATAGTATAGTACAAATTTTTACAACATCCTACTTATGTATCTAACAAACTTAAAACATACGAGGGCAGTTTGGTTAGTCAGTTACTTTTTACATTTTCCGCCTTACCTTTGAATGCTTCACAAGTAACCTTTCTTAGTGGACTCAGATCTTCAAAAAGAGTTGCTCACGCCAGAAATTGACCGTGAGCTGACTGCGTGTATAAGTATCGTAGCAAGATGGCGACCCTAAGTCTGGCGCCATGAATTGCTCTCCCATCGCCCAAACTCACCAGATCTGATGCTTTGCGACTTTTTTGTGTTTCCATAACTAATGCAGTGGCTGGGCGTTAAGAGATTTGGCTCGAGCCATATCTTAAACACACGTCTAATTTGGCCTTATTATGAAGGATTAAATATATAGAAAAAATTTAATTCCAATTGTTTCGAGCTAAAAGAAGACTGAGAGAAAGTCTCACTATCAAGTTAGTTGCAACAGCAAGTTGATTGCTTTTTTGTTGGAACTGCGTCAATCTGTGTCATGTGAACTTATTCGAAAACTGATTAATGCCAACACTTGAAGCTGCCACACACGCACACTCGCACAAGGATACAGTCTGTGGCATAATTTTGTTGTCAATTGTGCGACTGGGCAGGAAAAGTTCATTAGAAAACGGTAAACGCCATGCACTGAGCAGCGGCAATGCGTGAGTCCAGAATCCGGAGTGTCCAGTGTATCCTGTTTGTTCTGTGTGTTGCACACACACGCACATATGGCTTGAACGCAGCTTAGCCACGGGCGCCAAGGACAAACAGCTGTCCCCTGTACGCTGTGGACTCGGTGCCATGTCCTTTGTGCTCCTCTGTCGTCGCGACAGACAAAAACGCGACACAGAATGTCAGCGACATCATTTGTCAAAACAAACTTTTTGACGTTTGCGCAGCGAAAGTGCGTGCCACACACTCTCTCACGCTTGCCTCGCGCTCTCTCTCACTCTCGGTTTGTGTCCAGACCCCCACACCCGCCACACAACATGGTGTTTATCATTATTATCGCGGCTCGCGTCCAGCCAGTCAGTCAGCCAGCCACTTGGCCAAAATGTTTGGTTGGCCAATAGACACCCGCTCATGGGTGTTGCAACATACCCCGCTCCTACACAAGTCCTGAGAGCGTGCCTGCCGCGCATTGTTTACAGTTAAGGCCGTGCAACAGTCCGTTGATAAACATTACCTGCTGCCGGGGTCCAGACCAGACCAGACCAAACTCTCTGGCACTACGTTGACCCCCCATCCTACGCTCAGCTGCTACACATGTTAAAACGCGACTTCCCGCACCTCGCACCCCTCACACACACACACACACTGCCTGCCATAATTGTGCGCCGTGTTTGTTGTTTTGCTGCTTGTTGTGGGTTTTGTGTGTTGATTTTTGGCGCAATTTTTCGCGTTGAGGTCGCGCGTTTCATTTGGAATTTTTCATGTTTTTTTTTTTGAGATTTTTTTTGGGGCTGCAATAACTGCAGGAGCTTTGTTTTGGAAGGGGACTGGGACGTTCTAAGCATGTGGCTTGGAATCTGATGATGACGACAGCATATTAGCGGTTTTCGTGGTCGATTATTTTGAGGCCATTTGTGATTTGTGTGTGCGGCTGCTTGCAACGACAGGCGGGCGACCTTTGATTTGTTGCGCCTTGGCACACTACCGGGTAGCACTTGGGTTCACCTCATTCGGCTGCAAAAACGCAAGGTATTAAGGTCAGCTGCGGAAGCGTTACAAGCTGAGAAAAATAGCGCACATGCATTGGGTAATACCTAAGTATTGGGATTTAGCCAATGGCCGATTCACGGTGGTATTTTGGTTCGGGACCGCTCCCCCAAAAGTTGGAAAAATGGGTTGACAGCCTTTTGCGAGCTCCGATATATAAACACTTCGAAGTGAAGCATCCCCCCTAATACCAAATCCTGTATCCGCAACTGGATTTAGCTCTGCGGCTCTCTCTTCTCAACAAGGGGATACTCTGAGCCCTAAAACGAAGTCCATCACCGAAGACATAAGTGCCACTTCATTATTAGCATGTTCCAGAAGCTTGTTTTAGTCAAATTTGTAGTCTAACCATCGAAGAATTCAGGCCCGTAGTAACAACTATTAACGATCTAGAGGACCAAATCCTTCGTAAACTTAATATAAGTTTGTCTTAAAGAGTATCTTCTTATAGGCAATTGCTGATCGATGTCTAGTAGTGAAAATAATATTTTCTGAAACTAACAAGTATAAAATATATTTCGGTACAATGGAAATTTAGTTAAAAATAAGGAAAGGAACGTGGTCCAGGTTCTACATAAAGCGGCACTTTGTTCCTGATATATGGGACCAAGAAACTTGAGAATCCATTTAAAAAACAACAATAACTATTCAAGTTCCACACAACTGGAGATAGTACCCCTCTTGACTTTTCAGTGTAAACAAGATGGTGCCCACAATATTCGTCATATCTTGAAGCAAATCCCCGGAATTATCAAGACGGAAAGATACTATAAAAGCCAAAGTGAACCGGCCCTATGAGACAACTAGAGTCCAATAACCCATTTTTACCCGACTATGATAAGGAGGGCTATATGCTGTACGGTTATGCTTGTATACATATAAATATGTTCATCTGTTCATTCGTTACTTTTAAACCGCTTTATATAATTTCACAATTGAGTTATCGCTGAAAGCATCGTGCTCGTTAGCTGGTTGTAGACTATGTGACGTCATGAAAATTCAATTGAAACGCTACTTTCTAACAATAGTGAGTGATCATAAGATTTGGGATAGGTGGCATATGAAAACGACTATAGTCCTGAAGATTGCTATATTAAATAGGTTAAAATATAAACGAGTAAGTTGTACTCATCATATAAATTATGAATTTTTTCTATTAAACTTTTCAGAGCGTGGTTTTTCAGTACTTTTTTTTTCCCCCCGTATGGGTTCCTCATAAAGAGGTGGGGCACTGCGACCAGAAGATCTTTTGTACCATACCCATAAATTACGGCAAAAGACTTTCCGCTTTCCGCATGTATAGCAGTAGGTCTTTTGTTGGTATTGACCTAAGATGCAAGGGAGTAATCCGTTCCTTTCCCAAGTGGCAGGCTGTCCTCCATACTAGCGCTGGGCAGTCAAAGAGAATATGTCTGGTGGTTTCATCGTCCTCGAGACAGAGTCTGCACTCTGAAGAGTCCGATAGTCCAATTTTCTGTAGATGGTACAATATCTAACAGTGTGGTGGCCAGATAGGTATGCTACCAGGAGTTTTAAGTCCGCTCTGCCAAGATCTTTTGTCTTGATCATATCTAGAGGTTTGACAAGCGCTTTTGCTTGACGTAGCTCCGGTAAGGAGAACCAGTATCTCCTATGTTCTGCTACAGCCCATTTGTTTACCATGGTTTTGATTGTGGACCAACCAATAGCACAGAAAGGCACAGGGGCAGTGGTCAGGGTGCAGGCACCCTGTCGTGCTAGATCGTCAGCGATCGTGTTACCATCCACTCCTGAGTGTCCAGGTACCCAGCATAGCACGACTTTGTTCCGGGAGGGCAGGGTTTGGAGGTAATTATGGCATTCTTTAACCATCCTGGAGGAGATGCTTCATAATGATAATGCCCTAATGCGCTTATCTTCTCTGTATCGTTCCAATTTTAGTATATGTTCTGCCGAAGCAAGAACCGTGGTTTTTCAGTAATAGGTTACCATATTTTTTGCAGTTAATTTTTTGTCCAGTAAGAACTTTTAGTATTTCACTTTTATTTTTTCTTTAAATGTGCCACAAAATCTTTTTGACTATCATTTCGAACTTTTCCATAACGAATCCGTAAGGGAACAGAAAATTGGTTCATTATATAGAGAAGCTGTTGCATAGAATTTCGTTATATGGGTATCAAAAAAGCCGCATCCTTGAAACAAATCTTTAATCTAGAAAAATTCGTTGTAGGAAAGTTCTACTGCATTTGTAAACACTCTAACTCAATGTGCTTCCTTGAAATAGCTGAGTTTTTTACAAATTTATAAAATATTCTTTAAAACACTGTCGTAGCTGTCAAAAAACATTCCGTCTGTGAAATATTTAAACCTTCAATCCCCTCGAATTTTATCCTAAATCCGCCCCTGGTACTTTGTCTAAAGATATTTAATATTAAGTGGGGCAACTGCTTGATATGTGATAAAAAACCAAAAGCGTTTTATCAAAGTTTGCTTAAAAAGACAAGCAGTTTAAGCGTGTACTGAAATTTCGTATTTAAAGTATTAAATATGCAAGTCGCAGCATAAATAGCTTGAAAGATAACTTTTGCTAGAGTCAGTTTATTAATTATTCAAATGTATCTGCAACTGACTTTTTCTCCATTATTATTTTAACTTTTTTTTTTTTATTATTATACTTTTTGGGTTGTTCACCGTCTACAGTCAATGACAATATCTAAAATTATGACAAACACTTTCATTTTATAACAACTACAAAAACAACAGTAACTATAACAACCCAAGCAAGGGAGGGACCATTCAAATGTGACATACCGAGAATATTTTTTGGCAGGGTCCATAAAAGAGTGTGTGTGTGTGAGGGGGGTTTAACTGTCCAGCTGGGTGTCCAACTCTTTGCTTTGAAAATGTTGCAAGCCACAAAAGCAGGCGAGACGCGTTCCAAAAGAGCCGCAGCATGGAGGACACCACAACAACAAGCGGAAGCTGCAAACAAGCAGCAAAAGGACAACTCACACACACACGCACACAGAGGCGTCGCTCACACAGATACAGAGGCACGCTCACATAGATACACACACACATGCACACATATATTTGGCCAGGAGACAAAGAGCAAGCCAAACGCCGCAAACTATGCAGTACAGTTATGGACATGTATTTCGAAACGAGCTGGGCGTAGTCAGGGTTGGGCCAGCGGGCATACTACGAGGGTTGGCTGAAAAGTGGTCAGCCTAGCCGAAAAGAAAAAGAAAAACAGTGTTGCCAGCTGGGGTGAGTTCATAGATAGAAACTTTTAGATGTTCCAAAAAGTGAGCAAAAGCGATTAACGGGCGGTTATTCGATTTTTATTTTTAAAGGAGAGAAAATTTAGCATGTGCTCCAAATCGAGTTGAACGACGTTTAGGAAGATTTTGAAGCATTGATTGTAACCATAAAATATTAACTAACTCTACAGAATGGCGATAGATGAGAGATATTTCGGCCGAATATGAAAGCCGTAGCTAATAACATAACTTACCAAGGTTAGACATTTTTTTTTTTTTATATTTTATTCTTAGGCCATTTTAACTTTGAGTTTTCAAAATCAAATCACAAACAAATTCATATTGAATTTGTGATCTCTATCATTCTTACTTTACAAGAGCAATTCACCACTGAATTTTAAGTCCAGACATGATCTAATTCATCAGTGAATTCATAGCCGACTTGTTGTTACCGATTCCAACACTGAATTTCAAGCTGCTTGGTATTGCTTAGTTTTCTGCCGCAAAACTTCAAACAGGCAAACGGCAACTGAAAATTCAGCGATGATTTCATGTGTGACTTAGTTTCAACATCTATGTCAAGTTATTTAGTACTTTACAGCCTTATCTCGTAGATGGGTAGCCGGAGTGAGGGGCGAGCATTGGTGAACAGCTCACTTGACCACTCGAGCAAATTATTGTGAAATATACAACGAACGGGACACTGGCTCTAACACAACAACAACAAGAACAAGAAAAAAAACCATTGCATACTTTTGAAAATGAAGTCATCGAGGCGCTAAAAGAGCGGGAAGGCAGCTGTACGTATCTCACACTCTATCTCTTCATCTCTCTCTCTCTCTCTCTGGTTGAGTGTATGTGAACCCTTAATTAAATAAATTCAATATGCGCAACGAGCAAAGTCCAGAGCGCCCAAAACTCAACCCCTCTTGTTCCAGCAGCCCACTCCAGAGCCCCTAACCCTATACATACACACATACTGCCCACAACTGTCCATCCAAAACGAACCCTCTCGAAATACAAACTACAAAATTAAGTATATGGCAGCAAAATGTTTGTTGGAAATCGTCATGGATTTTAATATTTAAAAGCGTTTTCAAAAATTGTGTCCCAGTGTATAAGTGCTCCGCAGCAGACAGAGATCGACTTGGACATGGGCATGAGTAAAAGCAGGCAAGGGCTTGGGTGGAGACAGGCTGGCCGGCCAGCTCGTTCGTTCGTACGTGTTGAAGCAATGCAGCAGTTCAGAGGCCAAATGAATCTGCTTGTCCCAAAAGTCGACCTCACATGCGCCGCTTTAGTTCCACCTAACTCCAAAATTCAGTTTCGACTCCAATGCCAACTTCAGCTGCCGTTCGACAGCAAAAACAACAACAGCAACATTTTGATAAGCGCCAGCAATGTACGGTCGCTTGGGCATCGAACAACCCGTGGAGACCGACTTCAAAACCCCCTCCCTGCCCCAAACCATAACCAGCAGCCAGCACCCAACACCCACTTGCCACATTTCATTTGCGCCAAAAAGGATATTATTTAATGAGCTACACTTTAAGCATTGGTCAAGTGTGAGCCCCAAGCTGCGCAGCAGTGTTCAGAGAGCAGCACCAAGGACTGGCTGCCGGACTGGACAGGAGTCTGGCCAAATTGAGTTGACCTGTTTTGTGGTGCATAGTTTCTGGCGACTACCACGACAA
Source organism: Chymomyza costata (assembly GCA_018150985.1). NCBI lineage: Eukaryota > Metazoa > Arthropoda > Insecta > Diptera > Drosophilidae > Chymomyza > Chymomyza costata. The sequence continues at coordinate 20,928,544 of JAECWU010000127.1, read as the reverse complement.
GTCGTGGCCATTCAGTCAGTCGCTTGCCGCTTGCTGCATACTCAATATGGGAGTTGAAGCTGCAGCCAAAGTTAAAGTGGACTCCACGTCCGTTCACTCAGAGTTTAATGCTTTTTCCATTCCTTGTGGGCACTTTTTTGGGGTCAAATGTATGCGTGATTAAAAATTCAATACCGAAACGAATGTGGAATTGAACGGCACAAATTAAATGAGTTTAGTTGAAAGCAAAGACCAAAAAATAAAATACAACTATAAGTGGATTCAGGATTCTTCTGGCAGCAAATGATTTCTTTTGAAAAATCATTTTTGAACGGATTCGTGAGCCAACGTTTTGAACTAGAATTGACAAGCGATTGATCGAAGGAGTTGCCTAAAAGTATTTTGGCAATACATTCAAATATTTTTCACCAGTTATAGGCAAATCTATATTTTTGTGACGTTACGGCATCATGCGTGGTCACTTAATGAAGCCAATTTGATAAAAGCAGGTTCGACAAAAAGTTTACAAACGTATGTAGTATGGTTTTTCGAGTAAATGAGAACACAAAAGGTATTGAGGGTTCTTAATGAGACTTGAATCCTACTTGCCATGTGAACTATAGTACGTTGCTTCTTAACGTCATCGTCATGACTTAGGTGACGACTAAAGGTTACAAATTCAACAATCTCCCATTGAATTCCGCGTTATGTTCTAGCTGAGCAGCTCCGATATTCGATTCTTCTAGCCTATGGTCTGCAGTAGCTACTTAATCATCCTTAAATCATTGTTGAGAGATTGCGTGCCGTTATGGCATCTTGTTAAGAAACCAATCATGATCAGCATTCTGGCCAGAGATTCAATTTTTTAGCAAATTCCACGCTGGGCTAAATCTGGTACAGACCCAGGATTTGGTTTTGTCAACCCATTTTTCCAACTTTTGGGGGAAGGGGGTTCCGAACCCTAAAACCCCCCGTGGATCCGCCACTGGTCTAAATACTAGAAAAGCATGATAAGATATACTTATGCATAGATAATATATACGCTTCGAAAAAAAAAACTCGTCGAATTGAAATGGTTTATACTTTATAGAAGGTTATCCAGTTGAAAGCAGCTCTTAAAAAAATTTGCTATCTATACTACGTAGGTACTATATGGTATGTACGCACTTACATACACTCATACTAATAAACGCATATATGACAATGGCAAGGACTTATCCTTCTTATCATAATGCACACCTTGCTGCCGCTCTGTGCCTCGAATTGCTGGAACGGGAGAGCAGTAAGGACAAGGAGGACTACGCCGTTTACATAAATTCATAAAATTATTGTTGTAATCAGCATTATGCATTTGTAAAAACCGCAGAGAGTTTTACCCACACACACACGCAGATACACCTGATGGAAATTGTATTGGTGTGTGGGTGCGTGGGTGTGTAGGAGTGTGGTTTGAGTGTGTGATAGGGTCGTTTGAATGCCTTTTCCGCCGTTCTTTATATGCAGCCTCAATAGAACTGTCTAACTGACTGACTGGGTGACTGGCTGACTGGATGACTTGTGTGGGCTTCTAACTCACCTCTAATCCTGCTGCCTTTGCGTAGGTGGGTACAACATTTGCCTTATAATTATGACCGCCTCACTTGATTTGCCCCAAGTCGTTCTTTACTTTACTTTTATTTTTTGGTACACTTCTTTTTAATTATTTATATTTTGGGATTTTTACTGGCAGCCAAACAACTCGCACGATTCAAAGGCTTTGGCAACTTTTCTTTGAGCGCTCCATAGTTTTACATGTGTGTGTAACTGTGTGTGTGCAAAGGGTGTTATTTGCATACATCAGACGCGTTGCCGCGACCAAACGACGGCAAAGACTGACAATATCTCTTCACACAGATACACACTCACGCAATTTATATGGCTGCCCAGACGGAGAAGACTCGAGTTATTCAGATACAAGTTCAGATACAGATACTGTGTACAAGAGAGACACACAGGCACGGTTACAGTTCCAGTTCCAGTCCTGGTATCCGAACCCTGCTGCCCCTTTTTCGGCATGTGTTTTATTAGGCATGTTAATTAAAAGACATGAAATGAAAATAATTAAAAATATGTATGAAAATTTATATGAGCGCACGCACACACACACGTAAATTTATACATGTATAAACATATAAGCATATATACTAACCATATATGTACATGCATTTCATATATTGTATGATAAACAGGGAACAGCTTTATTGCTTTTTTGGGCCAGGTTTGTATATTTTTGGTTTTTGGTTTTTTATTTTTTGGTTAGGTTCGTATTTGGTTATACCCATAAATATATATGCATATACATTTGTATATAGTCAAAAATATACTATGTACTCTCTCACATAGGCATGTGCTTTGTGGCCATGTGTAAATTATTAAAAGCGTTAAGGGGTTAATGAGCATATAGGCTGCAATTTCTTTCACTCCATGCAGGGTGGGTGTTTCAGAGAACTTGTAGTACAATCGGGTTTTTTTTTCACTAATGAAATAAAGGCATAGACACTTTTAATAATTTTTGGCAGCAGGTTCTTTTATGGCTTTAATCCATATTACAGCAACCAGAAATTTGTTTACTTTTTTTTTACCTTGGAGACCAGCCAGCTGCTTATTTGGACTTAATGAATAGTGCTAGGTTAGGTTAGGTTAAGCAGGCAGCTCAGTTAACTGAGATCACCCAGAGACCATGAGGTCCATTGTGTTGTCTTATTTGAGAGAAGGAAGAAAGGAGTTGGAGATCACAACTGTAGGACATCCCTAATCACCTTAGTCTCTCCTATTACAAAACCATTTTGAGGATTCGACAAGCCAGATCCGCAATGGGCACATAAGCCAAACTACCCAGATCCTCAAAGAACGGTTTGCCCAGAAACTGGATTCGTCTTCTGAGAAGCACCGGGCAGTCGCACAGCAGGTGTTGGATGCTTTCTGTCTCCTCCTCGTCTCCGCAGCTTCGGCAGAAGTCGTGATGGGGAACATGCAGCCTCCAGCCATGTGGCCAATGGTGCAGTGCCCCGTAACCATTCCTACCACCATCCTGGTGCTAACTTGAGAAACTATTTTTGGCTGGGATGAGATTTTATTCGACTTATATTTTTAGGACCTATGAATCGATCAGCGTCATTAAATACTTTAGCACCCAGAAAGTATAGCATAGACCCAGAAGCCAGATTGATCCAGGGAGACCCCGTGGGTAATCGTCTTTTGCAGCTTATGTACATATACAAAAGAATGCTGGGTGTTTCCCCTTTGCTTATTCCGCCCTTATAGAGTTTTCCCCGTATACTAAAGACCCGCGATTAATGATTCTTCCTTCCCCGTCGTTAAGATCTTCAACAGTATAGCCGTATATTGGAAGACAAAAGCATTTGTCCCTTCTAAAGGTCTTTAACTAATGAGCCTTCATCTACATTGTTTAAATTTTGTGGTGTAATGAACCTTCCATTTCCGTTTTTAAGATCTTCACCCCGCCTTCAGAATACAAAAGCACTGCCTTTTTTAAACACTAACGACTACTAAAACTTCTTTTTCCCTATTAAAGATATTGCAGAGCTTAAACCCGAAACGAAGGCAAAGGCACATACTTCTTCTAAAGACTTATCTTCGACAATATATCAAATTCCAAAGACTTCTCGAGATCCAACCAGTTTCACAGCTTTGATTTAAATAATATTGTTCCGACGTTTGTCCACAGAACGCTAGAGAAGGTTTTGGATTTTGAGTTAATACTCTCAGATGCACATAGCCATTGCAGTTTTGAAAACATTTAACCATGTTACAGTTTCAATAATTTATGGGATTACTGATTTCTTGAGGGCTGGTGATCATGGTCGAAACACCGTGGATCTCTCTGCATAGATATTTCACAAATTTAAGGAACACACTGACTTTCAACTTAGTCGCCATTGTGCGAAGTGACAACAAAAAAAACTGGTCGGTCCACATGGCATGATCCTAAAGTCTTTGGCAAGGAAGGTACTGTTCGTCTCGCCTCCATACTGCGTGAAAAGAATACATTTGGTTAGCTTCGTAAGGCTATGCAGAAACTTTGCCGAAATCTGCTTATTTTAGATATTGATTTTTCGGCAACGATCTTAAATTTCGTTGAGTCCATGAAAAACTCTTGGATTGAATTGGAGCCTGCGGGCAAGCGGAGAGTATGCACATCAATTTTCGTAACCTCTGTTAGGAAGTGTCGCAGCGATTCAAGATGGACAAAAATCTCAAATAGCGATATGCCATTAAGTTCTACATCATACTTGAGAAAATCGTGACGTTGATCCTTGTATGATGCTGCTATGAGCCACTCAACAGTACAAGAGGGACATAAGCTGTTCCGGGAGGGACGCGAGCTCTTCAAAGACGACCAGCCAATAACTTCAAGGATGATAATGTGGGCAAAGTGAAGGCGCTGCTGGACTGACATAAGTCTGACCGTTGATGAGTAAGGTATTTCGTACGATAGCGTCAAAAAAATAGGGCCAAGCGAAACGTGTGCGCGAAGCTTGTGCGCAGCTGGTGAGAGAGTTTCAGTCCAAGCACAGTGTTGCCACGTTCACCCTCCAACAGTTTAAAACTGGCCACGCCGGACTTCTTCCTATACCCAAGCGGAACCTTAAGGAAAACCTATGCAGCTTCATTGAAGGCGTCCAAGGGAGCAAACGAGTCTTCTATAAGGATCCTCAAGCATGTTCCAGAAGGCGGACGCGGAAGTCGCATTATACGCATTGTGTCGGAGTAGAGTGTAGTAGCCATAAAATCGATTGTAAAGAAGGCGCAGAATAAAGATTATCAGCTTCGACATGTAACTCGATTGAGCAATACCAGGCTGTTCGTATAAACATCTAGATCCGTTTTGAATACGCTCCTATATCTCAAACTATCAATGTTTGTAGGGTATCCCCTTGTCGAACATCATCCCGACAGCTCAAAATTTTTATTATTATATTGTTGTGGTCGGTTGACCATTGTCAATTGTTTTTTATGTTTTTCGTTTTTTATATTTTTTTGATTGCCTTATTAACTCATTGCTGTGGTGTCAATTTACACCAAGAACAACAATACCAACAGCAACAACAAAAATGCCGTGCTTAACAATGGCCAAAACAACAACAACAAAAGCCGCTCTCGAGTGTAACAAAAGCAAAAACAAAATATGGTTACATTACTTAAACGTTGGCATGGGCCAAGAAACCAGGAAACCAGCAAACCAGCCAACAAAATTGGCTCATAAAATACGCAAAAAGCGATGCCAGCGACAACAACAATAACTTTGGCAACCCTCACCCCCCAAGCACGCTAGTAGAACCCTTAACTCTCTGCCAGCCACCTACTATATAGAGTAGTCAGCTCAAGTACTCGCACGCGCCATTGTCTCAAATTTCCCAACACTTGTGCGTAGGTGTTGAAAAAAGACGGCAGCAGCTGCCCCCCAACCCTTAGCGTAGAGCTACCCCCTGGCCGTTTTGTCTTAAGTGTTGCTAATAACGCCTAAAAAGCGCCTGCAACTAAAACGGGGAATGTGCCTGTGCCGTGTGCGCCAAGTATTGGAGTTGGTTACACTTGAACGATACCCAGCCAACACCCCTAACCCCATGCCAACCCTTTAAGCGACACTTTTAAGAAATTGCAAAGTTTTCGTAACAAAAGCAAAAAGACGTAACCCAGACGGGGACGCTGGAACAATACTTTGATGCGATTTTGCGGATATTAGGTGTTAATTCTTCAAAGAGCAAACAGCGCAGCCCCAACCCCAAACCCCGTGCGTTCTGCTGCCCCTTACGCACAAAAAAAGAAAAAAAAAAACAAAAAACAATACACCCCGCTACGAAACAGTGTATAACTAAGAGGAGTAGGGCTGCCATTTGCCATTTGGCATTTGCCTGTTGCCATTGCCATGGCGTTGCCTTTTGTAATTTTAACTGCTTTTGGTTAACACTTTTACGCATTGTCGACTGAGTAAGTGAGTTAGTGTGTGTGGGGGTCTTTCGTGAGGGCCTGCTTGAACTGAAGAACTGGCTGCCATATCGATATCACTTGGCAGCTGGCAAAGTCATCGATATGGCAGCACCAAGTGCTTTGGCTGCTCAAAAGTTTTACTAACTTTTTCTTGTGGCTCTGTTGTTTTTGTTTGCAACAATTTTTAATTGCCCCCCAGGGCTGGAGTGTGCGTGTATGTGTGCGTGTGTGTGTGTGTGTGTGTGCAACAAGCGTTGAGTTACTGTTACTGCCTGTCACTGTGGCAACTCTGGCGTTGCGGCGGTGCCATTTATTGAGCATTTTAGCCTTTCATCGATGCTTTCAACTCAAATTATTTTGCTCATTTTAATTATTATAACCGCTAAGTACAACAGCCATGACGTGCCCCATGCTTATGTTGATGCTGATGGTGACGGGCAATGATGTGGTGGTACAGTCTGCTTGGAGCTGGGGCAGCTCGACTCCCACAAACCGTCGCACATTTTAGCGTGCCACAAAAACACAAATTTTAACGGTTATGTTTGGGCTGTGCTAAGGGTTGTCGCTGCCTATGTTTTATTTTTTGGGGTAGGGTTGCCAACTCGGTGTGCAAATTGGGATCTTCTAAAGATGTGTAAGATTAGTTTTTGGGCCATGATGTTTTGGCCTAAGAGATGCGTTACCAAAATGGGAATCGCTTTCGGCGATGAGTATAATTCACTTTAACTCCAAATGTATCGGTTCAAGTCCATTTTTCTTGCATTCAAAAAGTAAAGCCATAATTGATGTGACATCTGTCGATTATAGTCAAAAATCGATTTATCGACTTAAAGTCAAACATAGTAACCTGTGCATATCTTTTCAGTATTCAATTAGTCAAATATTTCTAAACGCAAAAATGATTTATTTGCCTGGATTAAATTTATTGTGTCTTAATATCGCAATATTGGCCATTTTCAAAGTAGCCAAGCGAGTTGTCGATGGTAAGAGAAAGAATCATATAAGAAACACTGAAATACTGATTTCAAAATTTATTTTTTACTACAGAGGCCGATCTATATGACAATTGGTACCACTCTTTACCAATTGTGGGGCATTTCTTTGCATTAAATGATGATACATCAAGTTATTTAGCCGACCAAGAACAAATGATGATTGTAAACGCGTTCATAAATATCTTCGGGGTATTGCCATCGCTATGGCAGGTATGAACCAGTTTAAAGTATGAAGATTGCTACCAAATATTAATGATATTTTTTCCTAACTTTCAGTGCACTTTTTTCAACTCGATACTATTAATTATAATTCTATGGAATATGTTTATAGTGCAACTCTTATTCCTGGATGTTGCAGAAGTACTGTTTACCCTTTGGTGGACTATAATACCCCTTGAGCAGTATTGTATATGTGCCCTAGGCGGTTTCACTTGGAGTGTAGTGCACTTTAGGCTTATCATGGATATGATGAAGTTGCATGACATTTTGGAAGGTACTACTACTGAAATGACAAATAACGACCAAGATGATAGTGAAGATGATGATATAATTGAAGATATAAATCAACAAATAGGTGAAGTATTCTTAGGAGTAACTGAATAGATTTGGAATGCTTATAACACACGTAACTTTGCAGGTATGCTTGAAGACGGACTTGCCAACTAATCTTATATAATAAATGGATTTTGTTAACGTTTCTTATTACATGGATTAATTTTTATTATGTGTTTTTGATTAGAGATTAAATAAAGTAATTTGTAAACAGATGACCAGTAGAGTAAAAATATGTAGTACAGTCGTGTCGCTGCACGACAGTGGGATATACCCTGTACTCTCTTTTTTCAGAAAAAAATATATTTCTGCCTTCAGTATAATATTTAAGCTTTTATAGTGTCCGAAGGAGTATTGAGGTTCTGATGGAATTTGGTATAAGAGACTTTGGGTCCGCCTCGTCTCCTTCTGTCCGTTACATATATTGCACTAATCTAATATACCCCTTCTACCTATAGGTCATCCTTCTCTTCTAGTGAAGCATAGGGCCTCAACCTATCGGTACAGGGTATAGAAAACAAATTGTACCTACTGTTTGTTCTTGAAGCAATTAAATTGAATTTTTTGTTCGCAAGCGTTTCGAGCTCCTGCGTACTGACCATAAGGCTTCATAACAATTTTTTACATATCTTTGGAAAATTTGAACTAGTTTTTTTTCAACGTTTGAAAAACTTGTCATATATTATAGAAAGCATTATGCTTTCAGTAATTTTCCAAAGCTATATATGTACAAGTTCGTTTTACAATTGATTAGCAATGTGTATTTACGGTACTTATATGATTATATTTATTTGTTTTTGTTCCTTGATTGTGTGTCTTTTTTTGATTTGGAATAATGTTCATAAAGTGTGAAATGAAATCCGGCAACTTTTGAAACACTTTTATTGGGTCATTACTTAATGTGAGTTTGTGCTTTCTTAATACGCCAATGGTTCTAAAACTTTTCTAAATTAATAGCTGCTGCGGGAAGCACGTTTCTACGGAAGTGGTTTCGCTACCAAACACGTAATGATTGTCAATATGAGCTCTGATTTTTACAAGATGACGCAAACAATCTGTGAAGCACATAATTTCCGAAAATGACGTCACAGCAGCTGTTTATTGAATTGTATTTTATCGAAGTCGTCAAAAATATGTAGCTACAACTAACTTAAGTTGGGCTCTTAGTGAAATAAAGTTTACTTTAAAAACAAATATTTTATATATAGCTGTCCGTTTGAAGCTTTTTATCTTTGGTCTAAATTTTTTATTTCAGTCACTAGTTGGTGGTGAATGCATTGATAGGAGCTATATAATATAGCTTCAATATTGAAAAACTAAAGTAAACTTGTTTTCTTGGAAGTAGCTTGTATCATCTGTATGGTACAGGCCTTCATACGTATGGAAAGACTACTACTACTGTAGTCCTCTTCTCCTTGTGGAGCATAGGGCCTCTACAACAGATCTAAATCTTACTCTATTGGGAGCATCACGACAAATTTCGTTCCAGGAGTAGTTTGCGGCATTAAGCTCAGCGTCAATCGTTCTGCGCCAGGCTTGGGCTGGAGCCCACGGACGTCGAGACCCTTGAGGGTTCCAGCGAAGTGCTTGTTTCGCAATGTAGGTTGCGGGCTTTCGAAGCGTATGCCCGATCCAACGCCATTTACGGCGCCTTATCTCAACCAGCGCCATTTGCTAATTAGTCTGCTTCCAGAGAGTTTCATTTCTTTTCGTTCGGGCCATCTAATCTAAAGTATTCTCCGCAAGCATTTATTTATAAAGATTTGTATTCTTGTATCGACGCTTCTCGAGCTTTTCCACGTCTCGCATCCGTAAAAAGTATCTATTTAGCTTTAGACTCAAAAATGCGGAGTTTGGTTTTAATCGATATGTGGCTGGATTTTCTGATTTGCTGAGGATGCCAAAGAAGGATTTGGCTTTAGTAATTCGGGCGGTAACGTCTTGGTCAGCTCCACTTTTACTAGTGATAACGCTTCCGAGGTAAGTAAAGTATTGGACATGTTCAATGGTTTGCTTCTCCAGACGGATTACTGGTTGTTGAATGGAACAAAAACCGCTGCTCATGAAATTCGTTTTGCTGACATTAATTTTCAATCCCGCTACCTTGCTGTTAATATAGAGTTGATTCATGTTCGATTCTAGATCTGTTAACTTGTGGCTGACCAAGCAAACGTCATCCGCGTACTCAAGATCCTCTAAATGTGAAAATGGTGTCCACTGAATTCCGCGTCTGCCATTTAAAGATCTTTGCATAACTTCATCCAGACATAGAATGAATAACAGGGGCGATAAAATGCACCATTGACGCACGCCCGTTGTGCAGCATGCGACATTTAAAGTTATTATACATTGCTCTAAGTAAGTTGACAAGTTTAACTGGCAGGCCTCTGTCAAGGAGCGTTTTGAAGCAAGAATCTCGTTACATTGCTCAAATAAAATTCTGATCGTGTTAATTAAGTCAACACATGAACGACCAGATCTGAAACCATATTGATTCTCCCGTATATTGCTTTCTGCTGCTGCAGATATGCGTTCAAGTAAAATTTTTAAAAATACTTTACTAGGTATAGGTAGAAGACAGCCATGTCATATCTACTTCTCTAGCGACCCAGAGCTTCTTCGATGTTTCCTTCTCTATGTTATGTTTCGGCTGCTACAAATTTCATATATCCTTTGTTACTTTCGAATGATTACTGGTTTGCACTCTAAATCCAGCTCCTAATAATTAAGGCAATGCGCAGTTCGCATCATAAAATGGCCTAAGAGATGCGCTACTCAGATGGGAATCGCTTTCGGCGATGGGTTAAATAATTCACTTCTACTTCTTTTTGATTCTACTCCATATGTATCGGTTCAAGTCCATTTTTCTTGCTATCAAAAAGTAAAGCCATTATTGTTGTGCGGAAAATATAGTCAATTATTTAAACGCACCGACTCTAAAGGAACATTGGCTTGGCTTAGCATCTAAAGAACATTCGTGATTAACTTGTTATGGGCTTCTCTTCAAAACTTTAACAGCTGACGATTATAGTGAAAAATCGATTTATCGATTTATAGTCAAACATAGTAACCTGTGCATATCTTTTCAGTATCTAATTAGTCAAATATTTCTAAACGCAAAAATGATTTATTTGCCTGGATTAAATTTATTGTGTCTTAATATCGCAATATTGGCCTTTTTCAAAAAAGCCAAGCGAGTTGTCGATGGTAAGGGAAAGAATCATATAAGAAACACTGAAATCCTGATTTCAAAATTTATTTTTTTTTAAAGAGGCCGATCTATATAAGAACTGGTACCACTCTTTACCAATTGTGGGACATTTCTTTGCATTAAATGATGATACATCAAGTTATTTAGCCGACCAAGAACAAATGATGATTGTAAACGCAATCATGAATATCTTCGGGGTATTGCCATCGCTATGGCAGGTATGAACCAGTTTAAAGTATGAAGCTTGCTACCAAAGATTAATGCATTTTTTCTTAACTTTCAGTGTCCTTTTTTCAACTCGATACTATTAATGATAATTCTATGGAATATGTTTATAGTGCAACTCTTATTCCTGGATGTTGCAGAAGTACTGTTTACCCTTTGGTGGACTATAATACCCCTTGAGCAGTATTGTATATGTGCCCTAGGCGGTTTCACTTGGAGTGTAGTGCACTTTAGGCTTATCATGGATATGATGAAGTTGCATGACATTTTGGAAGGTACTTCTGCTGAAATGACAAATAACGACCAAGATGATAGTGAAGATGATGATATAATTGAAGATATAAATCAACAAATAGGTGAAGTATTCTTAGAAGTAACTGAATAGACTTGGAATGCTAATAACATAAATAACTTTGCAGGTATGCTTGAGGACGGATTTGCCAACTAATTTTATATAATAAATGGGTTTTGTTAACGTTACGTATTAAATGGATTAATTTTTATTATGTGTGTTGGATTAGAGATTAAATAAAGTAATTTGTAAACAGATGACCAGTAGAGTAAAAATATGTAGTACAGTCGTGTCGCTGCACGACAGTGGGATACCCTGTGCTCTCTTTTTTCAGAAAAAATATATTCCTGCCTTCAGTATAATATTTAAGCTCTTATAGTGTCCGAAGGAGTATTGAGGTTTTGATAAACATTTTGGTATAAGAGACTTTGGGTCCGCCTCGTCTCCTTCTGTCCGTTACATATTCTACCTATAGGTCATTCTTCTCTCCAAGTGAAGCATAGGGCCTCAACCTATAGGTACAGGTTTGTTCTTGAAGCAATTAAATTTCACTTTTTGTTCGCAAGCGTTTCGAGCTGCTGCGTACTGGCCTTTAGGCTACATAACAATTTTTTACACATTTTTGGAAAATTTGAACTAATTTTTTTCAACGTTTGAAAAAGTTGTCATATATTATAGAAAGCATATGCTTTCAGTAATTTTCCAAAGCAATATATGTACAAGTTCGTTTTACTCTTAACTTACAATGTGTATTTGCGGTACTTATATTATTATATTTATTATTTTGTTTGCCTTGGTTGTGTCTCTTTATTTGGTTTGGAGCTATTGTTCATAATGTGTGAAATGAAATCCGTCAACTTTTGAAACTTGGATCGTTACCTACGGTGAGTTTGTGCTTTCTTAATGCGTCAATGGTTCTAAAACTTTTCTAAGTTTATAGCTGCTGCATGAAGCACGTTTTTACGGAAGATGTATCCCTACCAAACACGTAATGATTGTCAATATGAGCTCTGATTTTTACAAGATGACGCAAAGAAGTTGTGAAGCACATAATTTCTGAAAATGACGTAACTGCAGTTATATATTGAACTGTATTTTATCGATCTCGTCAAAATCGTGTAGCTACAACTAATTTAAGTTGGGCTCTTAGAAAAGTAAAGTGTGCTTTAAAAATCAAATATATATTATATATAGCTTTCCGTTTGAAGCTTTTTATATTTGGTACAAATTTTTTATTTCTGTCGCTAGCTTTGGTGAATGCCCTGATGGAGCTATGCATATAATATAGCTTCTATATTGAAAAACTAAAGTATACTTGTTTTCTTGGAACTATGAAACGTATGGACGTAAACGTAAACGTAAGACAGACATGTCATATCTACTTTTCTAATGACCCAGAGCTTCTTCGTTGTTTGCTTCTCTATGTTATGCTTCGGCTGCTACAAATTTCATTAATCCTTTGTACCCAAGTCCTGCTACTAATAATTAAGGCAATGCGCAGTTCCCATCATAAAATGAGAGTGCGTGACGTCACTAGTTGCACTTTTTTACAGCCAGAGCACAACTGCTATGCTAGTTGCCTTGACAGCTAGATCATATACACTGTGCTCCTATTTTTCGTATAAACTGCGCAACTGCACGTCTTCTTCTTCTTCAGATATCCTTGACTCCCAGTGGAGCATAGAGCCAAACTGCACTGGCTCGGGCTTTTTTCGTATTGACATGAGGATAGTATTGCAATTCTGCCAGCTTGGGAAGGAACAGATATTGCTTTGGTAACATGCTGTAAAGAGGCACACCTGCTAGAAAGCCATACATCTGTCTGTAATCCAGGTAGTTATGGCCAGCTAAGAATTTTCTTGCATCTTGCCATAGTGCTCTCTGATCTTTTTGGCAAGTGATACTCATTTGCTCTTTTCTGAGTGTTGCGTATTTTATTGACATTCTCTCCCTCTTTATTTAGCACTTAAGTAGCATTTTCAGTGTTTTATTACGATGTTCAACACTAAAGCAGCAACTACAACAACATGACATTTGCATACATGAGCTTTGGGCTTTTTGCTGTTGTTGTTGTTGCTTGCTATAATTAACTGAATATTTATTACTGCGGTAGATAAAATGTTATGCGGCTATTATTTTTAGTTTTATGGCCAACTAACCCGACTGAGTCCGCTGGCTTAAACCAGGTAACTAACATGGCCGCACATAATAGATGGAAGCAACATGGCACCCAACATAAACTTGAGCCAAAAACCGCTCTACAGAGCGGAAGAGAGAGAGTGGGCTTGTGAAGGGTGGGTATGCAGAGGGACTCCAAAGAGGGAGAAAGAGAGCTAAAGCCAAGAGACAAACCATTGAACAAGCGCAACCAATTAAGGCTACAAACAATGCACTGTGGATTGTGTTGCGTTTTTGGCAACAACAAGACAAGAAAGTAAACTTGAATCAAAAATTTGAAACTTTCGGAAAGATGGTCGAGAGTGGTATACACTGCCCGAAGATTAAGTGTATTTAAAAGAGAGCTATAAGTTTTGTTTATTGGGCTCACATGAGCTGCACTTCCAAATTAACTAGCCTTTTACACTTTTCGAAAATCGCAAACCAAAGAAAAAAGTTGCACCTTCTGCATGATAATGGACGGATATAGACGTGTACACTCGTCATAGCAGATATTCATTAATAGGGCATAGAGCTGCTTTTCCATTCAGTCTATTCTTTTTTCGACCTACTCTCGTGTTTCCAGTTTATACATATGTTCTGCGATTTTAGGTAGTTGAACTTACCCCGTATTCTACGGGGAGAATGCAGAGTATAAAAAGTCGCAAAGCCAATGCCGGAGTAGTCGCTAATTGTTTTAAGGCGTTGGCAACTCTCTACCTCTGCCGGAGCAATAAGGTGTGAAATTCAAGCGCATAAATTCAAACTGGCAAAGACAGCGCTGCCTAAACTTTGGCCAGTTGTTTTTGCTTGGTATGAGGGGTTATTTAGAGGGAACGAGGGATATGCGCGTTGGCGCCTTGAGCCAGTTTTGATAAGCAAAAGTTGCAGTTGGCAGTTGCTGTTCGGCCGTAAAATAATAACGACAAGCAAATTACGCATACGCCGTGTTGTTTTACTTGCTTACATTGTCTACGTGCGGCCAAATAAGTTGGCTTATTAATATTATTACTCATACGCCACGTAGCATCCGGCAGACAGTCGGACAGCCAAGCCAAGGAGTCATAGCTATATCTGCCGGCAGCTGAATCTTGGAGAGTTTTTGTTTTTATGCCTTCTTCGACTTTTGCCAGCCATATAATTATAATTGTTTAATGAACTGCATGGACTGCTCTTGTTGCTCTTATAGAAACGCTTTCCTGCTTGTTTTGGTTATTATCGTTCGGGCAGGAGGCAGTTGTGGAGGCAGTTCAGATCGAGATTGAGACCAGAAGCAGCTGTTGCCACATTGGTTGTATGTTAAGTGCTTCGGGCAGCATGTGCTCCAACAATGGCATAGACTAGCAACAGCTGTTTAGCTGCTTTTGTGGCTGAAAAATCTAGAAAGCCATTGTGGAACTAATCTTGAGATTTATCTAAGCATGTTACTGCTATAAAATTGGAATTATCTGTAAGTTGAACTCATTATATTCAAATAGGTAAAGAAAAACTTTATTAATTAAGCTGGTAAAGCAGCAAGGAACTCGAGTGTCTTCTAAACTATTGGAATCTTTTAGTTTTAGTACAGAACTTCTTATATAGAACCTACTTCGCTCATTTTTTTATTCTTGCAAATCGGTAGAAAAAGATTACCAGCTGAAGGTGTGCCAACAGAGACAGTGACGGACAGAGAGTGGCTTGTGGCTTTTACTACTTAGCTTTCATCTAATAAATTGCTCTAGCTCCAATAAGATTCTTCATCATTTGGAAACTTCTTACAATTCCTAGCCCCATGACTAAGGGTGCCGTCTCGGGGTTTGGCACCTTGAGGGGTGAGGGGGGCTCAATAGGGGCAATGAGTCTAAGAGCGATGCCGGCAGTAGCAAAGCTACTGTTAGGACCCCCCATGCTGGTTAGGTCGAAGAGAAGGCTCGAAGCTAAGATCAATCCACAACAAATCAAATCCTGGTGCCTTTTTGGGAACTGAGTTTCCACCGGGTAGGCGTTCTTCTCCAGGTTGGGGCGGCCTGCACTTATATAGATCCTTTGGCCCAACACTCATTGATCTCTCTAATGATGTCAGATTAACATGGAATCCAACCACAACGGAAATTTTTCTCCAAGGGGTGCGCAGCAACAGCCGGCTATTCGCCCTACCTCCGCAACCAGCACAGAAGATTTGGAGGTGCCGATTTCGGGTTATAATCACAACCCGATGAATGGCACCAATACAATCTCAAAGTTGATTGTTGAGGCTCCATGCTCCACTTAGGAGAAAAGAAACAAATCATCATCATCAGCATCATTAAGGGTAAGAAGCCGTACCTAAAATCTCTCTGATGTATCCTGAATTCTGGAATAGATGTTGCGCGACATATTGCTGGTAGACAATAAGATGTCTAAACAAGCAAAAAGCAGCAACTCATGCGACGGAGGAGAAATTTTTGGGCTTATTGTTGTCTAGAATACGCTCAGGTGAAGGAGCGGAATTTATTTCGATGAAATTTTTTGCAATCTTTTCGTGCGGGTCGTTGACCAGACGTGGGAAGGGCACGATCTAGCTTAGTGACGTGGAGTAATTCTGATGAAACTATTGGAGTTGCAATAGGATGTCCCTGAAAATGGCGTGATTTAGGATCTAAAACAAAGCCATAGCAATGGGCGCTGGAATAGTAGACCATACAGCTTGGACAGCAGATTTATGTTACATAAGCTTCGCAGGGATAGGCAAGATTCGACAGAGGCTCGTGATCGAGTTAAATACTAGAGGCCATGAAGGCTTATCTTCTTTGATATGACTAGCTATGACGACCAAGAGTACACGATTAGAGCTGTGTGTTTTGGGCAGATTTGGCGGAAAACCCAAAACTTCATTTCAATATATGCGGCTACGGTCGAGGGTTTCAGTAAAATCCATGTATCTCATTATTTGCAAGTTGGGATAGTATAAGCTCTAGTCTGGCAGAGAGATGTTGACTTAGTTGTACGTTTTAAGTGCTTGGATCCTCTGTGAAGAATCAAATTCGACGATTGGTTTTTCCCAGTTATTCACAAACTTCGAGCATGGCTGTTTACTTTAAAGAATTAACTTTGCTAACTTAGATAAGGTTAGGTTGGGCTCAGGCCGAGATCATTCAGAGAGTGTGTGGTCTATTGTGGATTGAATTGAAAGTTAAAAGTATGAGGATTGAAGGGGGGCGGAGAAGTTGTTGGGGATAGCTGGTGGGCGCTATCGTAGTCAACTTAATCGCTCTACTTTCAAAACATTTTTGTATTCACTATGTTCCGATTTGCAAGACAGCCTACGTTGCGAAGATAAACTTTTCTAGACGGAACAAAACTCGTAAGTGGGAATGTGCCTGAGCTCGACAAATAACGCTAAGACCCATTCAGGTTCTGGCTTTGCTCTTGCTGTCGCAGTGATATCAAACAAGTCATCTTGAAGACGTTTTTTACTGCATTGGTAGCGCTGATCCGTTCCAAGCACACTCCTGCGGCACCTTTGTACCGAGGTATTCAGCGGGAGATGATGGCGTGCTGTTTCTTAGGAGCTTTCGCCACTGACGTATTGCGGATAAGCTTACTCTTTGCGATGGTAAAGCCTCGATGGTAGCTTGGCTGCCTTCAAGACCTCTTCCCAAGGTGTGTAACAGTCTTTTCGCTAGCCCGACTGCATAATTCCCATCTGGAAAAATGCTACACTACTCCAAATGGAAGCTTCGTCGCAAGTTCTTTAAAGAATAAGCTCGCTCCTGGATCTTCTTACTTCTACAAGCCGATGTCTTTGTAGCTCATTCACACTGATGCTAGCTTGTCACTTCCAATTACTTCAATCCCAGGCAAGCTTGAGGAGATTAGCATAAAACTCACCAAATAAAAACATTGCCTTTCTGCGAGATATACTACGGCAGTCAATATTGGGTAAGAATATAGATTAAGATGTTTTGTGGTGACAAGTGCTTGGTTGCCCACAGCTCAAACTTCTTGATGGACTGCAGGAATACGGGGCGTGCAGTTCCAGGTCGAATCCAAGTACTTACCATGACTGGACATTATAATGGCACGTGCCCACCTTTGGCTCTTACTTTTTCTAATTGTTTCAAATTTCTTTTGTTTTCGCCATACAAACATATTAGTTTTGCTTGCAATGGTCATAAATTGAATTTAATGATTTAATAAAGTGATTATGATGATTGCGTTTTAATATAGATACTTAATGGCTGATCCAAAACAAAAATAAATTATTATAATTGACATGAACTAGCTGAAAAACAAAAAAAAAAAAAAATATATATTTGTATTAAAGTGCCAAGTGAAGCAGCGCGGGGTGATGTGCGCCGCACGTGGGTCACATGTCCGAAATTGGCAAACTTTTCACACCAGTCTAACTCACACTGGTCCAATCCGTCCAGCCCGGTCCAATTGTAGAACCAGCCAAGCCTTAAAACTACAAAACAGAGTTTTCATTAATTTTTTACATTTGATTATTGCAATTTGACACGCAACGGCGAGCAATCCAAGTGCTATAAAGAGCATAGACAACGCCAGAGCTGTCAGTTTACATTTGAATTGCAAAACGAGTGTGTAGCCAGTGAAAGATGCGTCTAACTTTTCTGCTTGGTCTAATAATGTTGTTGCTCTGTGGAGCTTTGGTGGTAAGTTCTGTTTATAAAAGCCAGTTGGCATGACACCAGCAGCTAGTACTTTACTCTAACTCTCGCATTAATAGAGCGGCAGACCACAAGGCTGTGGACCGCCACCTGGCGGCAGACCTAGCGGACCACCGCCATCGGGTCCACCGCCCTCGGGCAGACCGCCAGGTTGTCCACCACCGCCTTCGACTACGGCTGCAACAGGCTAAGCAGTTGGCTTGTAGAGGCTGCTTGAATTCTCGGCACATATGGCTTGTAAACCTGAAGCTCTAATGTTTTTTTTTTCTAGTAGCATAGTTGTCCTACTTACTTACCGAAAATTTGAGCAATTTTTGGTTTTGTAAATCCTTAAAAAAATATAAACTACCTCTTAATTGGCATTACAAGCAACTGGAGTTTTTTATTTTGTGTGCTGTATTTGTAGGCTGTGCACTTCGCAAAAAAAAAAACACCCTATACGATTGAAGTCAAAAATATTTACAAAGACGCCATGTACGAAATGTTGGGATTTCGTGTGAAGGCCTTGATTGTAAGCATGCTTAGTTGTTTCTATAGCTATATTTTTTCTCAGTGTACCACGACAAAAAAGTTTTCTAGATGTTACTATATTAGTAATTACTCTCAGTGTAGCGAGTTTTTAGCATCAAAGATGGCCAACAAACTTTGCTAACAAACGCATCTTGATATCAGCTACTCTCTCGCTCTGACGCACAGCTGCTTTGCATATTTCGAACTTTATATACATATATATATATATATATATGTTTATGTACACTAGTACATAGAGTTGGTTTTTGATTCTAGTTGTTAAGTAAAAATGTTAGCAGAGCCCGCTACGCTTAGCTGTAAAATATTATATTCCATCCATGAGTCAGTCCGTCCGTCCGTCCGTCAGTCCGTCTGTCTAGAAGGCATTCCTTCATTGCTTCATTCAGTCAGTCTCTCAGTCAGGCGAGGCAGCCAAAAGTGCCCACCAGTCGATATTAAAAAAGATAAAGTTTTATTAGTTTTGGAGCAGCGCAGTCGTGGATGACGCCAACGTTGGTTAGTAGCATCCAGGACAACGCCTCAGCCAGAGCGATGCGCAAAATATTAAAGACGGAAATATAATAAAAGTAATAAAAGAAATACATAAAGCAGCCAGCTCATACCCCGCACACACACGCCTGTTCAAAAATATGTAAAGTCACAGGCGGTAGGAAGGGGCGTGGCAGATTCCTTTGGTATCCCGTATACTATCCACAAAGTTTGCATTAAGTTGTTCATCTTCTGGCTGCAATGATTACAAATGAGATTTCGCTCTTGGGATACGTTACGTTCTGTGGGGCGGCCATGTTTGCAAATTATTTGTTTTCATCAAATGAAACACGAAGTAAATACAATAAATAAATGTTTAAATAAATAAGTAAATGCGCGTACACGTCAAAAAAAAAACAAAAAAAAAAACCAGAGTCGATAAACAAAGTGTAAACATTGGCCAGCCAAAATGTAATAATTAAATTTCATTTACGTCTGCGGCCAGTAACTGTATGAAAGTTGCAGCCGGATATGGAATTCGGGATGCTCAGCAGCTTATACCAATGTAGTCAACAAAATGGCGGAGCGATTTATATGTATTTGCATGAGTGTATGTATGTGCATTGTAAAAACATTTATATAACCGCTGTACAGTCATTGGTTTGACTTCTTTTTTTTTTTTGGTTTATTATATACATTGGTCGTGAAATTTGCAAAGCGGCATGTGGACTTTGTCATGCAGTTTGTAACATGACGAATTTGTTCATAAAGTGTCTCAATTCAATAATTGCAACAGTTCTATCATGCTTTGAAAACATTGATAACTTACTTTGCTTAAGTGATCATATCCTGATTTAGGGTATTCACGGTTGCTGCTGGTTGTGCACTTTTGCAACAGCAAAATATGCAGGGCTTAGTTTCAACTCTTAACTCAACTTAAGAGCAACATAGACCCCTCAATAGTTTCTAGCTAATGAGTTGGGGCGGAAGTGTTGTAAAATAAGCTATTTTGCAACACGCCAATATTTGGTGATTTCTTAGCTATTTTGTGTTATAAAAAGCGCAACAAATGACTTCCTTGTGCATTTTGCTTAGTAAATTTACTTAATAAAGCAATTATTTCTTTTTAGTGCCTAAGTTTTTATTTTATTTTGTTTCAATTTTATTTACAATCTGTCCTTAAAACAGTCAGTAAATTATATAAAATTAATGAAACAATACAAGGCTACTCTCCAGTGAGACTAGGTGCTATATGCAGTAAACAGAAAAAAAAGAAAAAAAAAGAATTAAAATCTGCTTGAAAGATTAAGGATATAAAATCTTTTAAGTCTTCTATAAGTTTTACTATTATACGTTAAATTTATGGCTAGAACTGGCTAAGTTAACACAAATATGGTTAGCAGGCTAAATTTAAAATTAACAAATGTAAAAAACATCTGGAAAGAAGAAGCACAAACTTTACAACTCAAATAATAAACTAAACAAAAGGGCGTTCACTCTTTGGCTAGTTGAGTTTTTGCGAAAATTTTCAACTAAATACAACAGCAACCGTGAATACCTTAACAGTTTTAATTTTGAAAAAAAAAAAAAATTAAAAAAATTTTTTTTTAATAATTCTTGGATTTAATTAAGAAAAGAACGTATATGCATAAAATTGAATTTTTAGTTTTAATTTGGAAAAAACTTAATTTTAATTTTTTATATAGCATTGCTCATTACTATAAATATTTATGAGAATTTTAAATTTTTATTGTTTTTTTTTTTAATTAAAATTAAAAAAAAAATATGGGTTTTTTGCTTCATGAAGAGAAATTTAGTGAAAGTGAAACAAGTCTTCAGCCTGAAGGCCTACGTTGCTCCGGCTACAATACTTTTATAATTTAGAATTAACTTTTACTTCATAATTATATTAATGAAATGAAAAAGGTTTTAGACAATATTTAAGCTTAATTTGTAGAATTTAATTATTATTTTCGGAATTTCAAATAAAGATGGCGTACGTTAAAGTCGGGCGCGGACGACTTTGGGATAGCCTGTAACACTGCTTGCAATAAAATCCGGTATATTGCTTAAGAAAAAAAAAAAAGAAGACATTTGATTGCCAAGTTAGGTTACGATACCTTCATAAACAACCAAAAACAGACGAATTTTGAACCAAAAATGTTTTTTTGACCGATCGTTCCGATTTTGACCAAATTTGGTGCAATGCTTGGGTACTCTAAAAAACTTCTTAATGCCAAATTTGGTTACGGTATCTTCACAAACAAACGAAACACAACGAATTTTGTGCAAAAAACGTTTTTTTGGCCGATTGGTCCTATGGCAGCTATATGATATGGTCAATAGGTCCTCTGAAACACCCCTATGGGAGCTACATAATATAACCCCGATATCGACAAAGTAAAATAAACTTGTCTCCTCTGACATAATTACGCATCTTATCTGAAAATTTGGTCGCTCTAGCTCTTACCATCTCTGAGATCTAGGCGTTCATTCAGACAGACGGGCAGATGGACATGGGTATATCGACTTCTCTTGTCACCCTGATCATACTCTAGGTAACTTTGTGGGGGTCTCAGTACAGGCTATAAAAATTATGAATGTTTTTAAATATCTTTTATATACTAAAATGGTTTTTTACTCTAAAATTTTTTTAATTGTTCTCCGCTTTCTAAAAATTTACCCATAAAATACGCTTTGGACTTACTTAAGTACATAAAAAATATTAAAAATTACTCTTTTATCATGTTATTATATATCGTCTTTATTTTTAAAGTTATTTTGCTCACTTATTTTTTTAATTTTTACATTTTTTCCATACCATGTTCGACTAATGAAGCATTCAGTAGTCGATATTTATCGATAACTACTTGCATGCGTTAAGCTTGTGCATTCCAATCGTACTCCATCTTTGTCAACTGCACTCTCTTTTGCTCTCTTCAGCATTGCATCAATCTCTTTTATATACTGCATTCGTTCTGTTTGTCCTTGTCTCTTTTGTTCCATCTTTTTTTTGATATGGCAAGGCTTAAATTTATTTATCATTCAATTAAATATTTAAAATACCAAAAAATGCTTTCACCACCAAATAACCCGCTTGGAAAGGTTCAAATTATTTAAAGAGCCAACTCCTGCCATATTTTGAGGAACTCTCCCACACACACACACACACATGTGCACCTTTAATATTGAAATTGAAATCATAAATAAATGAGAAAATTTTTGCAGTTGTTTTTCGTACTTTTTTTTTCGGGAGCGTTTGTTGGTCTCCGTGGAACCATTTTGTTTGTTTTGGGCTGGTCAGAGCCCGGCCCAATTGGCGTATGTGTAATGGCCGACCGCGTGTATGTGTGTGTGCATGATGTAAATTTTATTGTTTTTTTTTTTTTTTGTTGTTGTTGTTTTGTTGCAATGTTTGTAAAATTAATTGACATTTTATTTGTTAATTAATTGTTATAGCTGTTGCCATATTGCAATGGCCGCGACTTTTTGGCCAGCCAAATGGCAAAATGGCTTTTCATTATTCTTATTACAAATGCCGCGGCCATTATTATTTGCTCGTTAAGAGCAACACACACACACATATAGGTGTATGTGTAAATTTAATG
The DNA here is from genome assembly GCA_018150985.1 of Chymomyza costata. Classification (NCBI taxonomy): domain Eukaryota; kingdom Metazoa; phylum Arthropoda; class Insecta; order Diptera; family Drosophilidae; genus Chymomyza; species Chymomyza costata. Next base: position 20,905,886 of record JAECWU010000127.1, on the reverse strand, counting down.
CATTTGTAATTTAGTTGTAGTTTTAATTGCAAAAATTGTTAATTTTCTAATAATTTATTTATTTGGTTACAGCCTGGTTCAGCGATAAACGACAATAAATGTAAATGGCAATGTGCCTGAAGCGAGGGCGGGCTGAAAAGTTATCGCTCTATATTGGGTTTGTTTATCATCTAAATGCCTGTATAAGCCTGTTTGGTTTTTCCCAAATATGTATGGAAAGCAAGTTTTTTTTTTATAAAATTTTTCTACTATATAATAAAGGCTTTAAATGTTTTATACGTTTTTTTGCTTTACAAATAACCAAGAAATGTTAGGCCACAAGAAAAAGACTGTCCAATTTGTTAATAAAGAGAACGAACTTTAGAGTAGGAAACTTATATCAGCTAAAGTTAATAAAAAATCCAAGGAACACAGCCGTTAAAGGTATAGCTCACATTTTTAAAAGTTTTGCGTACTGTGTGTTAAAAATCGGTCTATCCGAAATAAGAAAATTAATTTTCGGATTACATTTTTTTTCGTGATTTTCTTTTTGGTTTTTATTTATATTTATTTTTTCGTTTGATGCGAAGCAAAACGCAAAATTATAGATTATCAAAATCGGTTGTTCGGGAGTTATAAATAGAGAACCTTTATTTTATATTAGGAATAATGGACTTGTAGCCGCCTTATTGTGGGGTTTTACTTTAGCACAACAGTCACAATAACACAGACCAACATGGCTTAGTTGTTGGAAAGCTAAGGGTATAATATATATATATTATAATCCGAATCCAGGGCCCGAATTGGCCTATCATGTCAGGATTTTGAGATATTTGAGGTTATGCACCCCAAAAACGGTGTTTTTCCAAAAATCTCAAAATCCTGACGTGATGCGCCAATTCTGGCCCCGGATTCGGATTCGGATTCTACGCAGCAAATTACTTCAGAAATGACCCTTAGCTTTCAAATAACTGACATGAACCCGGTTTTTGTGACCAGTGTAATTGTACATCAGCATGATATATAGATCTATCTCAAGAACTCTTGTGCGAACAAATGGGAATGTGTGAAGAACACAAACAACGAGGCATAAAGGCAAAAGTGCCACACCTACAATGTGAGCAACAACAATCCGCTGGGAAGCTGGAAATATAATTCAAACAATGCTAATTCAAAGCCAAGCAAGATATGGCAATATACAGCAAGATGACGAACCTGGCAATCGAGTGAGATTGTAATCTCTTCTCATCTCTTTCAGATTCTGACAAATTTAGGAGGGCACACACAAAATGGAAAAGAAATTTTTTGTCTAACAAAATAGGTTTTTTTTTTGAAACAGTTGCTCTGCTGCTGTATCGATAACTCTAAAATCTGCCTTCGTGCTTGGCAAAGCAGTTTAAAATGTTTATTTAATAGTTTTCGAATTTTTTAAAGCTTATTAAAAGCATAGATGCGGCATAATTCCAATTATTAGGCACTATACTTTAATGATGTCATTAGAATAAATATCTGAGTAAAATTTTTTGTTATTTGGCACAGATTTTTTTTTTAATTTTTTAACAATTTTCGTTCTAGATAATCTTTGATACTCTTTGAATTATTTTTGTAGTACACTCAAACTTTGTTTTCTTTTTTCGAAAAAAATATAATTTTTTGCTTTGATTGAATTTTATAAAAATTTATTATATATTTAGGGTTTTTAGCATAGGAACATGAGGTGTCCTTTTTTTTCTCGATATTTTCAAATTTAAAAACTGAAATTTTTTAACATCACTGTTTTTTGCTTTATGACTCGGTCTTGGTAGTTTAAACAGCTAGATTTTTTGGTAAACAAGTTTTCAAATTCATTCAAGCTGTACACAATGGGCCCATTTTGGTGGCCAGATTTTGGCCAAAAGCCCTACTGATGAAAATCTTAATTTGGACAAAATGACAATTTAATATTATTTTACACATATTAAGGTATCCTGTGCAGAAAAATTTTCAAATTATTATTAGTGGTTTTTAAGTTGTTGGCAATCAAAGTTGACAATTTGTATTTTATGAGCTTTCGCGAACATTTTTAGAAAAAAAGATGGCGTACGTTAAAGTCGGGCGCAGACGACTTTGGGATACCCTGTACCACCACATTGCAATTAAGTCCGACACATTGCTTAAAACCTTCAAAAGATATTTTATTCGGCAAATTTGGTTACGATATTTTCATAAAAAAATAGAAATCAGTCGAATTTTGCACCAAACAATTTTTTTGACCGATCGGTCCTATGGGGACTATATGATATAGTCAACCGATTTTGATCAAATTAAGTACACTGATTGGGAACTATAAAAAACTCCCGACAGCCAAATTTGGTTCCGATATCTTCAAAACCAAACGAAACACAACGAATTTTGTAAAAAAGCGTTTTTTTGACCAATTGTTCCTATGGGAGCTATATGATATAGCCAACCGATTTTGATCAAACTTGGTGCAGTGCTTGGGTACTCTAAAAGACTTCTTAATGCCAAATTTGTTAACAATATCTTTACAAACAAACGAAACGCAACGAATTTTGTAGAAAAAACGATTTTTTGACCGATTGGTCCTATGGGAGCTATATGATATAGTCGACCGATTTTGATCAAATTTGGAACAGTGCTTGGCAACTTTAAAAAACTTCTTAATGCCAAATTTGGTTACGGTATCTTTACAAATAAACAAATCACAACGAATTTCGCACAAAACACGTTTTTTTGACCGATTGGTCCTATCGGAGCTATATGATATAGTCAACCGATTTTGATCAAATTTGGAACAGTGCTTGGGTAGTCTAAAAAACTTCCTATTGCCGAATTTGGTTCCGATATCTTCAAAACCAAACGAAACACAACGAATTTTGTACAAAAAACATTTTTTCGACCGATCGATCCTATGGGAGCTATATGATATAGTCAACCGATTTTGATAAAATTTGGTACAGTGCTGGGGATCTCTAAAAAACTTCCGACTGCCAGATTTGGTTATGATATCTTCATAAACAAACGAATTATCCATCTAAAACTTTTGCTTTTTTTCGAGGTCCTCTGAAACACCCCTATGGGAGCTATACTATGTAATCCCGATATCAAAAAAATAAAATAAACTTGTCTCCTATGGATTAACAAGGGATCTTATCTGAAAGTTTGGTTGCTCTAGCTCTTACCATCTCTGAGATCTAGGCGTTCATACGGACAGACGGACAGACGGACAGACGGACAGACGGACAGACGGACAGACGGACAGACAGACAGACGGACAGACGGACAGACGGACATGGGTATATCGACTTCTCGAGTCACACTGATCATACTTTAGGTAACTTTGGGGGGTCTCCGACGTCTCCTTCTGTACGTTACATACATTTTCGGCTTGCACAAACACAATATACCCTTTGTACCATACGGTACAGGGTATAAAAACCTGCGTTTACCATGATACATTTAGCCACAAAATCTTCATTCACTTTATTATTTATAAATGTTACTTCAGAAAAAAAATAAAACTGAGAACAACTTTTCGGTTTTAAATATATTCGAGTAGTTAAAAAGATTTTTTTGGGTGTTGTATCACTTGGCTGCTTTGCTTTAAGGGTACCTCCGACTACCACTCGATATTTGATCGAAAAAATTTTATAAATTTCTTCACATGTTTTACAACAAAATGTTATGCCTCCCGATTTTTGGAAATTGAATTTTGTATCTAAAAGTTGAATTTAAAAAATTGACCCACACGAAATTTAACTATTTTTTGAATAAAAGTATGCTTCAATAAGGATTTTTTCAAAGGTTGTACTAAAATGTAAAAAAAATGTACAATTGGAAAATTTCATAGCATACTTACAATGTTGCAAATCAAAAAGTGTAAAAATTATAAATTTTGACGATAAAACGTAAAAATTAAATATGGAATTTTGAAATTTTTTTTTCTAAAATTAAAAAAAAATTATACCAGTTAAAAACGAGATGGATTGGTTATGGCGTCTTTTTGTAATTTGCTTTGAAAGCTGAAACTATTTGGGGCTATAAATCCAAAACCATTCAATATTTTGGGTGTAGGCTATTTTTTCAATGTATGAGGAGCTAACATCTACCTCTGTGTGAAATTTGCTCCGATTTCAATTAAGCAGTTTTTTTTTAATTAAGTTAAAAAAATTGTTTAGTTTTTTAAAAATTTTTCCAATTTTGGTCTGGATTATCTATATCTAAAAAAAATCGGAGGAGGTTCAAACTTCCCAGAAAAATAGTTCAATCATTTGGAAACACGTGTGTAAAATTTTATCACTCTAAAAAAATTATTATGGAAATGACAGGGTTTTGGCCAAAATGTGAAAATCTGGGCAGTGTAGAAAATTTCTTAATTCTACCCAAAATTTATAGAAATATTTTTAAGTTTTGCTAAATAATGTAAAAAAATTTATAAGTTTTTTAGTAGAAAATTTTGTAAGTGTGGCCAGATTTTTTGATTAATTTATTTTTTATATGTGGATCATTTTTTATGTGTAGCCAAATTTTGTATAAGATTTTGTTGTTTGTCAAATTTTGCAGAACAGTTTTTAAGTGTGGCCAGATTTTTTGGCTTTTTTTTTAAGTTCAGCCAAATTAAGTGCAAATTTTTTTAAGTATATCAAAATTTTGTCAACATTTTTTAAATAAATCTGTATTTGGAAAAAATTTTATATTGTAGCCAAATTTTGCACAAATTTTTGTACAAGTGTAGCCAACTTTTGTGTAAGATTTTTTATGTATCAATCTTTGCAGAGTAGTTTTTTAGTGTGGCCGAATTTCGCAGCATATTTTTAACGTGTAATCGAATTCGGTAGATAATTTTTTTAGTTTAACCAAAAGGTAGATAATTTTTTTTGAGTTCAGTCAAATTTTGTAGAAAGTTTTTTAAATGTTTCAAAATTTTTTACGAAATTGTTTCACTACAAGTTATGCAGAATTATGTAGGAAATTTTTTAAGTGTATCCAAATTCTCTAGATAATTTTTTAAGTGCAGCCAATTTTTGTTAAAACACTTGTTTAATTCAGTGTAGCCAAATTTTGTAAAAATTTTTGATTAAATATAGCCAAGCTTTGTATAAGATTTTTTACGTGGCAAACTTTGCAGAACAGTTTTTAAGTGTGGCCGAATTTTGCAGCATATTTCTAGTGTAATCAAATTCCGTAGACATTTTTTTCAGTTTTAACAAAATTAGTAGACAATTTTTTTTTTTTTTATTTCAGCCAAAATTTGTAGAAAGTTTTTTAAATGTATCAAAATTTTTTACGAAATTTTTTCACTACAAGTTATGCAGAATTATGTAGGAAATTTTTTAAGTGTATCCAAATTCTAGTGAAAATTTTAAGTGTAGCCAAATATTGTTAAAATACTTGTTTAAGATGGAAGATTTCGATGTGGACCCAATCTTTGGTGAAAAGTTTTTAAGTGTGGCCAAATTTTGTTAAAATACTTGTTAAAGTGTTGTAAAATTTTGTAAAATTATTTGTTTAAGTGTAGCCAAATTTTTGTTGAAGATTTTGATGTGGATTCAAACTTTGGTGTATAGTTTTTAACAGAGTAGTTTTTAAGTGTGGCCAAATGTTTTTGTATATTTTTTAATAGTAACCAGAGTATCATTTTCTATTTGTATGAGTCCTTCAAATCTCATAAATCTATAAAACTGCCAAATAACTGCAAATATTATTTCTTAAGTAGATTTATTATTTATCATTATAAACAAATTCCTAATAATGGTGAGCTATTTTAAAAACAAAAATGTTTATATAAAGTATCTAGAGTACGAGTACTAGTGCTGGAGAAAACATCGATGATCGAAGTTTAAGATCTCTATATATCGATGTTGGCCAAGAGAGATGTTTCTCCAGCAAAACGTCTCTGTTGGCCAACATCGATATACATTTAGAGATTTGAAACTTCGATCATCGTTGTTTTCTCCAGCACTAACGAGTACAATGCACTTCACTTATATCACTGACAGTTCTCATTTCAAATATAGCTTTAGCTACCAGAGGCCCATCAATTTTTATAACTTTAAATATTAGCAAAAAGTAAAGCTGCTGGGTGGCAGTGGCAGTGGCAGTGGCAGGTAGACGACCCCTTGATACTTCAAAGTACCAGCTACAGATACATTCGGAATGCGTTCTCGAACGCGGCAAATGGCAATAAGAAAAAGTCATAACAAAATTTTACGACAACTTTGGCTGCGTTTTCATTTTGAATTTTCCAGTTGCCCTGCATTTGTTGGGCGTTGGTACAGGGGGAGGTACGGCCCCGGAACTTGTAGGTGAGCCACGCTGAGCTCAGCTCAAAATGCAAAACAAAAGAAAATTACTAAAAGCAGCAAAGTAATCGAGAATATTGTTGTTATCGTTGGCTGGCAAAATATTCTAATGGCTGCCATCCCGCTGGTTATAGGTTGGCCGGGCATGGTTGGGGGGCTTGGTGGGAGGCATGGGCATATAATAATCATCTATATTCATGGATTAGGATTCAATTTTTATGCCACACGCAAAAGCACTGGAAAAAAAGACAAAATAACGCCGCCCAACAACAACAATGAGGGTTAAATTGAAAATAAAGCGAAAACGTCGACAGCGACGTCGGCGGCAGAGAACTGCGAGAGCTACAACAAAATGCTGCCAAATGTGAAATTATAAAGATGCCAGAGTGAGACAGTACGAAAAAAAAGAAAAAAAAATTATTCAAAAAATTATGCAAGAAAATATTACCAAAGAGCTAATAATTTTCTCAGCCTCCTTTTATTTTATTTTTTTTTTTTGGTTTTCAAGGTGGCAAAAGCGCGAACCGCTGCTCCATGGGAAGTTGCCACAGAGTGGGTGTAAGTGTGTGCGTGTGTGTGTGTGGCACGTTAACTGCCTTGGCTGAGTCCGGACCACGGCCCGGGTTTTGTATTAATGAATAATATCGCGACTGAGGCGGCGACGGCATAGTCAAAGATGAAAATGGAGTTGGAGTCGGAGTCGGAGAGATGAAAATGGCTATAACGTTGGAAACAAAGTCGAAGTTGTGGTGCGCCACAGGGGTTAATAAGTAATCTGCATTTTTTGACATTTATTTATGTCTTCAAATATGTGCGACTGTGTCTAGGTGGATATTTGGTTTTTTTTTTTTTTTGTTGTTGGGTTTTGGTTTGGGTCTGGGGCGTTTGCAGCAACAACCACAACAATAACAACAACAGGACAAGAATTTGCCACAGAGAAACAGAACAGCTGTTAAAAATGTCATTAGACAAAATATGTGCTCTGTATATGCTTATATATAAACCATAGCTACATGTATAGCGATAAATAAATAAATAATAATATATATAGAAATATGTGCTTATTTGGAATTTACTTTATGAGCTGAGCTGCGTATTATGTTGGTAGAGCGCAGAGAGTAAGTAAGGAGTGATGCATAGGGAGTAATTAGGGAAGTAGATCTTAGCCGGAGCGTTAGAGATTCTTAAAGTAATCAGATGCTTCTGTAAGAAAGTATTTTTTTCTGGTAGAATGGTGTCAATTTAAAGTGTTAGTGCTTGCTAGTAAGATAGTCGAAGAGGATCTCTCATCATGGCTGAGATTTCGATTTCAATGAAAGGAGACGTCTGCGGAAAGTAGGTATATATGTATATATGTTCCTTTAACTCCTATTTGGAGCATAGGGCGTGTTGACGATTCGGTAGCAAGAAATGTTTCAGGTAGGTAGGTTGCTAGCCCTCCTACCCTAGCTTGGTGATAGAATCCCTATCTGCACCTCCAAGCAGGTGTTTTGTCTGTTTTGGTCCGCGAGTGGTATTTTATTTCCCACTGACCCTGCATAGAGCCTTCCCCTATCCGCCACCTGGGGACGCGTCCGATGGGAGACAGACAACTCCACACGGAAAGTAGGTAGTTATTATGAAAGTAGATACTGACTAGGACTTATAGAAAGGGGGTAGAGGGGATGATACTGCTAAGCAGTAAGATACTCGAAAAGGATTTCTTGTTAAGCATGTCTGAGATTTCAATTTTATTGAAAGTAGTAATCTGCGAAAAGTAGGTAGTTATTATGAAAGTAGAAACTGACTAGCACTTGTAGAAAGGGGGCAAGGGGATGACAACAATTTAAGGTGACAGCACTAGGCTGTGATACTGCGAATCTTTCATTAAGCGTCACAGCGTCACCTGTAAGCTGAATGTGAATAGGACGGGGACTGGGGTAGTGAGTATTAGAGAAAGTTAATCTTCAGTAACTCGGACTTGTACAGAATGATTAACAGCACAAGACAATTTTCTGGGATCTAAATGATGCCAATTTAGATGGCTGAAGTTAAATTTTTAAATAAGAGGTTGTTTGAAAGATTTGAGCAAGTTGAAAAGGAGTTAATACAAATGGATGAATCATTTGTTATTGGTTAGTAGAAAGCAGGGAGTAAGAAGGGAAGTAAATCTTAGCTAGGGTTCGTGAAGGCTTTGCTAGCACTGTGAAACAATTCTCTGGGATCAGCATTATATCAATTCAAGATGTAAGTGCCTAGCAGTTACACACAGGGTTTATATGAAAGGTGTCTGAACTTGAAACGTTAAAAAAAGAGTGGTTCGTAAAACACGTTTAAGCTAATAGATGTCTATCTGAGAGTTTTCCATATGGTAAAAAAACAAAATATCGATTTTGGGGCTCTGAAGTCAGACTACGTTTGCTGCCGAATCCGAGGTCTAAATAATTCCGCAATATTCCGGAAACATTTGGACCACCTAGTTTTCTAACTTTTGGTACAGAAGGATCGTATGGATTGAAAGATGGACAGAGCAATATAGCTATTCGATTTGAGATCGCGCCTTTTGATAACTTAGAAAGGTATAAAAAATTGCGGAATCGAGCCAGCTTTTTGCCAGTTTTAAAACAATAGCATTTTTCAAATCAAACCTTATCAATCGTTCGATTGTTGGTTGGTTGGTTGGTTGAATAGGCTGCTCAATTAGTAAATGAGATCAGCCAGAGATTCATAGAAATGCCGGGCAGCCGCATAGCAGGAATTGGATGCTTTCTGTCTCCTCTTCGTCTCCGCAGCTGCGGCAGAAGTCGTAAAGGGAACGTGCTGCTCTCAGCCATTAGGCCTATGGTGCAGTGCCCCATTACAACTTCTACCACGCTTTGAATTGCACCGTGGCCAGAGTGCTCGGGAGATGCGACACAGAGTCTCATTCTCTTTCCGCCTGAGCTCTGGCCGTCCCCCAATTTTCAATACGACGTCCTGTGAGGGTCTTCCTATATCTGTAACCGCAAGGTTACCTGGCAATGCTGAGCTGATCTTTGCACACTCATCCGCCTCCTCATTACCAGGGACACCGTAGTGCCCTGGTACCCAAGAGAGGGTGATTGAGTGGTTGTGGATGTGGTTGAGCGCTATCACCGTGTTACGGACAAATTTACTTTTTGTGGTGTGAGATGTCAGAGCCTTGATTGCAGTTTGACTATCGATAAGAATAATGGAAGAAAGGACTTTCATCCAGGGTGACAATAATTCTATTGCTTGCCAGATTGCAAAATTTCGGCCTGAAAAACGCTATACTAGTCGGGAGGGCTCTTCAGAGAAGCAACTACGCCACATCTAAAGCTTGCCCGCACTATGTTTGTAAAATTTTGATCAACTTCAGTTGATAACATGTTTTCAGAATTTTGCTGTTATCTCCAAAAGGCATACCCTCCCTGATAGAACACACTCCCTCCCATATACTGTGCGGTGCCACACACAAATCTATATTTACGATTATAGAAGTTTATGAGGCGACTTCGACATTTTAGTGTCATTCTGTGCACGGTTGTAAACGCGAACGTTGATGACTGTTACTGTTAGGCATTTGGACTGACTGGTGACTTGTGGATTGTGTGGACGTGGCTGTGGTTACGTTGACGCCTAATGACAAATGCTAGCAAAATGGTCATACACGCAACGTGCCTCAGACCCCAGACGACACCCCAGAATCAGTAACTCTGGCAAATTCGGCAATTTCGACATGACGAGAGCACAGTGTGTTATGTGCAAGTCAAAGTGAAAGTGAAATTGTCATAAAAAGTGAAAGGCAACTGGGGAGCTGAGTGCTTGTGAGCGGCGAAAGGTGTTCCAAGTGGTTTGGTGGCCATGTCAAGGTAATTTGAACGCACTTTTTGCGCTATAGCATAACTATGGCCGGTTTTTATTAGTAAATTAAAATAGTATGCCACGCCCATGGTATACACTACGCCTGCAGCAACTCACACATGTAATTACTTAGTTTATTATATTGTAAGTAGTATCAACAGTTCCTCATTCACTTGGTCCTTCTTCGTTCTAACGCTGAGTGCCCCTTTTATAGTTTGGCAAATCGTAAAAACTTTTACAACATTTTGCATGCAATGAAGTTGGGTTAGGGCCAAAGTAAAAGTATTGCCAACTGCCAGCCAGCCAGGGTTGTCGCCACAAAAAACTTTTTTAGCTACACTTGCTTTCAGTGTTTTTCTTAGTATTTGTCTTTTGCAATTCCCATCGACATATTCGTCGTTCCCTGTTTTGGTCAACTCTACAGTTGCTACCAGCTTGACTTATACAAACCCCCTTGAACCCGCCTGCTGGCTGCCATTGAGCCGCACTTAAGCCGCCTGACCAAAAATCATTAACTATTTTAATTTCAGTTTGCAAATTCCATGCAATTTAAATGCGTAGTCCGCAACCCAGACTCCGGTATGCACGGACTGACTCGTTACGGATTCGAGCAAAGTCTGTGCGCACTTTGCCAAATGCTAAGCAAATACAATTAAAATGTCTTAGACAAAACCAATAATTAAAAATGCACAAAACCAAAAGTGAATGCCACCAAGGCTTCCTGGTTTGGCTCTTAAGCCCACCAAGCTCCATAAGCGTGAGTTTGTCCAGCTTCAGTTCGGAGTGGGTCCGCTAAAGCGGTGGGCATTAGTTTGTCTGTGGGCTTATGAAGGGCGCAAATGAGTTTTATCAATATTATTATACACACCTATTGTATTTGATAAAAAAGAAGACGTTGAGAAAAAGCAAACGGTTCTTAATTTTAAAAATTTTTATTTTTTTTTATAAATTTGGAAGATAGAGAAATTAAATATACTTAGCTACTTAAATACTTTCTTGAAAGATGAACAATAAAAAAAAATTTTATCATGTAATTGAAACTCACAGAAAACGAAAATTCTAAGATAATAAATATATATATTAAATGTTAAAATATTTAGAAAAATTAATAAAAATCGTTCTTCAAACATTACGTTTATTAATTTGAAAGACGCGGGAATGGAACGTGCTTGGATAAAAAATTTTCCTTTTTTTTTATAGCTGTCAAGAGTAGAGGAGTAGAAATACCCCCCTGCTTCGAACCTCACAAGGTCACTTTGGAACACGCAGAAATGGAACACTTTAGATACTTAAATGCTTTCTTGGAATATTAAGAAAAAAAAAAATTAGCTATCTTTGAATCTAAAAAAATCGTTTTTCAAAAAATTTCATCATTAAATTGAAACTTACAGAAATAAAAAGCTCTAAGATAATATATATCCGTCCTTAGATGAGCTTAGATAATAAATTTTCCTTTTTTCATAGCTGTCAATAATATATATACATATTATATTAAAGAAACATAGCGATTCTTAAACCTAAAACAATCGTGCTTCAAACATTTCGTTTATAAATTTGGAACACGCAGAAATGGAACATTTTTAGATAAAAAAAACAATCTTTCTTAGCTTTTTAAGATCAATAATAATATTTAGACAATGCACAAAATTTCATTAAAAAATTTGGAACAAATGGAAATGAAATATTGCTAGTTACTTCTATACTCAAAGAAAATGGTTCAATATGCACCTCGCATATTTGCAGTCTTCTCTAACATGCTTCCTCAGCTACACTGTCTTTTCTACATTTATAGCATTACATGCTTCAACTTTCTTTGCTACTTGTTTACAGTACCTTCCATCCATATCATTGATGACATAGCGACTGACCCAAAGCCAATGATGAATAAAAACACAAGCATGAACACGGGACATGGCATATTTTCCGCGCAGTTACTTGGCTTAATTTCCATCAACAAAAGCAACAGCAAAAAGCTGAAAAAATTGTCCCAAAACAAAAAAGAAAAGGGTTTACCGCTATTGTCGCCAACGTTCATTTCCGTTTTGTTTCACGAATTTTTATTTACTTTGCATTTTCAGTGTTCTACAGTGGCGCGATTTTTCATTAGTTCTTTTTTAGCTTACTTAAAGTTTTCCATGGATGCTAGTCGGGTTCTTTGGCTCTGCTGTGTTTTTTTTTTTTTTTTGTTGCATAATTTTTGTGTTGGTTACTTTCGTTAGTTAATGGCATGGGCGTTGTAGACACGCCTACTCTAGCAAACCCTTCAGCCGCCTGCCTGCAATCTGCCTAATCGGATAATACGCTGAAACAGAGAGTTTTGTAATCGAAGTTGTTGCTGTTGTTGGGCTCAGACTGGTGTACATGACTTGAGTCAATATATTTTATGAAAAGTTAACCCTTTTTTTTTTGTCGTTGTTGTTTCTAGCAAGTTTACCGAGCACACGCGGCATTATGTTGGGGGGCGTATTTGCATGCGCCTGAAGCCTGTATACGCTTTCTTCTGCTGCTGCTTTCAGGAAACCCCAACCTATACCCAAACACACACCACGCGACTTTGTGTTTTAATGTCAGCTCACGGTTTCGATGTTGTCATCGTCATCGTAGCTGCTCAATTGTCTAACATTATCTGATTTAGCGTTTAATGCTTAACCCTTGCCAGACTATCGCAGTGCCTAGGTCTGGCAAGCCTAGATACTAGTAGAGCGACACACGCGTAGTCATTAAAAGAGCGAAAATAAAATAAAAAACGAAAAGGAAGCGCAAGGATAACGAATTAAAAAATTAAAAATCGAAAAAACAAGCACGACGACAACATCACCAAAGAGCAAAAGGTACAAAAAAAAAAATAAAAAATAAAAAACAAAAAGGGGTGAAAGCTGATTAGGCTTGTGGCTGGAAGCGGGGTGAGTGGTGAAAGTAAGTGCTGCAGCAAGGGGTTAAGACTGAATGTAGCTGCTGATGTGTTGCCGCTGATTAGGCGCACTGACTCTCGGTGGATGGAGCAAAGACGGCGACGGCGACAGCGACGCTGAGTACGCTGAGGACGGCAAAGGCCAAAGGCAACATTACCGAAGCAAGTCGAAGGCGACGACGGCAGCATAATTAAAACTCCCAGTGCCGTGTAATAAATGCCAAGGCAGGCACGGCCAATAAATACCAACAACGACAACAACAACATCAGCAACCCTTTTGATAACAGCAACCCCCAATGCGGGCTTTCAGCCGCCGTCAAGGAAATAAAAGAAACAATCGAATTTTAATCAATTCGCGCGGCAGCAACAGACGCCAAAGTCTGTTTCATTTGCATTTTCTGAATTGGCAGCAGCTACAGTTAACCAAGCCCCCCTTTGAACGTTCCCCCTTAACCAATCAAAATCTCTCCTCCGTATCCAATATAGCGAGCTACCAACGCCACTGGCATTGTTTCTAGGCAACGAAGCGTCAGCTCACACAGCTGCAGCCGCAGCTCATCCGGAAGTTCGCACACGTGAGCAGGCCAGTTGAGCCGGGGAGGCGGGCTAGGGTAAGCCACTGGTCGGGCAATCCCTTCAGAGTTCAGAGCTAAGCCCTAGCAGGTTGATTATTTCGCGCGTTGACCCGCAAAGCCGGAAAGCCGCAGCAGCGACGCTTTGGGTTCATTCTTCAAGTTTTGTTGCATACTTTGCGGCCGAGCGCATGAAAAAAAAAATATTTCATTCAATTCCAAAGAGTTGGAATCGGGGTTTTATTTTTTTTTTTTTGTGTATATTTAATGGAAACCTTTTATATTTAGACCTTTTTGTGTTGAGCTATAGATATTGATACTTGTAGTATCCTTTGGCAAGTGATTAGCACTGAGAACTTGAATGTGGACAGGCCGCTGTTTGCTGTATATAACATACCTGACAAACCGGGTTGGACTTGCGGATATGGCTGAGCTAGTAGGTAGGGTTCAACCATATGACAAATTATATCTCCTGTTATTGGTACATATTTCGTGTTTCTTTTTGATGGGACTCAAGTGTTTGGAGGTGCCGCATCAAGTATGTAAGTGTGTCATTCAATTGGTGGGATAGTGTGCATGGTGAACAAAATATAGCAGATAGCCTATGGGATTTGGGAGCACCTTACAATATTTTTAACGTTTCGATATATACTTTGACTAAGCATCACACAAAAGTGGTGTCCCTAACATATTTCGCTTTGAAAATCTGTTTCTATACGGAGATGAGAAGTCTATGCTGTTCTTCAGCTGCTTGGACAGATCTGTGCCATGACATTCCACTCAAACTTTGCGCTTCATCTCTGGGAAATTAGTTTCTCTTTTGGTGGACGAGGAGACCTCAAAGTATGATATGCATATCTCCATCATTGACTGATTATTTATCGCAGATGGATAGATTAGGTGACATAGGCTGCTCAATGAATGCCAAGAACACCAAGGGGTTGTAAGGCCCATTGAGATGGATGCGGTGGGTACTGGTGGAGATGGGTGAGATACCGGTGTGCTTTTGTGGCTGACTGTTTGCTGAGGTATTGTATGTTTTCAATCTTCTACACAACTTCAAAGCTACGAGACTATACATGATGACACATGGATCCCAATAGCCATTAGGCCTATGGCGCAGCTTCCTACATACTCCTATTAATTGAGGCGAGAAGAATAATCATTTTGAGAACGATGGTTTTTCTCGATTAATTACTGAGCGCAAAGTAGAAAATATATTTATTCTCTGTGTTGATCCGTATTCTGACTTTGATCCTCTTTACATCGGTGCTGCTCAGTGAGGCGTAGAAAAATGCGACAATGGAACATACTCCTTAACGGGCGATCTAATGCTGCTTATAATATCTATCGACTTGGTCGTTGCTGACCGATTTGTTGTTTTTGTGTCGCTTGAGAACAACTTGGATGTAGTAATAGCTAGATGACGTTGTGAAGTCAACTTCGTTGATGGAATTGTCCCTCTCCATTACCCAAGTGCTCCCCATCGTTTAAATGCTTAATTTTTTCAAAATCTTTCTGGAAGCAGTCGGCACTGTCCGTTGTGACACAAAAGATTTTTAATTAATAATCCCAACTTAACGCAGCTAAAGAAATTACTTTAGTTTGTAGTTTCATTCTTCAACCGATTTTCAGTATCCTACATGTTATTAATTTCTGAACAAATTGTTGTAAATTTATTGTCGCTCTTATGGGCCCAACATGTCAGTCAGACATTAGCCTCAGCTGATGGAAATGTCAGACCTTGTGGGGCAATATGAAGGACAGACTGACTGACGGAATGACGGACAGACTGACAGCGGCCTAGTCAACGGCTCATCAGTAGGCTGTTGGCTGTTACCTGTGTGCCACGCCTATTTGCCGCCCTTTGTCGCCGTTCTAGCTGTCACTCTTGTCATTGTTATTTGTTGTGTGTGTATGTGTATTTTTTGTTATGGTTCTTACCTTTCTTTTTAGCCATTTTGCTTTGGCAATTTCTATTCATTGCAACTCATTGCCTTGGCTGCTGCCCGAACACACACACACGCATAGATACACACAGCTACACACACTCACATGCAACTTGCTTGTTTGGCTAGCCATAGTCAAAGTTCTCTTCCTCTGCGCCCCTCTTCGCCATATTTTGTTTCGTTTTGTTAAGGGCTTTCGTTTTTCTTACTTGCCCGCGCTCTCTTTCACTCACTCACTTATTTTTTCATCATCTCATCATCTTTGGTCTGCGCCATCAACGAGCAGCTCACCCAATTCCACCCAAGCCAACCCATTCCATTTCATCTCATTCCATTCCAACTGGCCGCCACTCGCCATTGCATTGCATTGCATTCACATCCGCATTCTCCATAGACCGACCAGCTGCTTCTACTCATTCTACTTGTTCCGCTCTCCATTTCTCTTATTCCCCATCGCATTCTCATCGTTCTGCTCATCGTAGTCGTCGTCGTTGTCGACTGTTTGCTGTTATTTATAATTTTCGTTTATTTGCATTCGCATCCAATTTGTTTGGTATGTTCCAGCAGCGTAACCTGTGTTCTGCTTTGGCTCCTTTGCTTTTTTTATACACGTTGCTTATCGAGCGAAAGGGGTATATTAAATTCACCCGAGAACATGTGACAGGGAGAGGAAGACTATGAAAATGATCACAACTCTTTTTTTTATGAGCAAGTAGATCTAAAGTACTTAATCTTTAGCAATAAATAATTAAACATTTAGTCAGAATAGAATATCTTTCATAGAATGATGGTACAAAATTACTTTCTGAAAAATGCTTACAGATTTCAATTACAAGTTCGAAGTAGAGGTCGGTTAAACTCCATTGCAACAGTCTTTTGAAAGAATCCTAAAAAAACTGAAAAACTGACCTTGGAAGCTACAAAAAGAAGACTGAAAAATACCATCCAGAGGACCTGCCTAAGAGAACCCTCTAATATAAAAATATAAAATTAGTAAGAAATCCCCAAAATTTCCTGATACTTTAAAAATTATATCATAGCAGAAGCAGTCGTTTAAATGCTTAGGAATGCGTCAAGTCAATATCTCTGGCGTGATGGAGTTAAGCCGACCTCAAATTAAGATTCTGCTACTTCGTAAAGTAAAGACCTCTGGACTTCATGCAGGGTAGTGCGTAGGGTTTGGAACACACCACGTATATAAATTGTATCCCACTGATAGATTTATATAAATAGCCTGGGACTCGAAAGAACAAGGTGGGCTTATTAGCTACCTTAAGTATCACAGAGTGGTAAAGTGATGAGTCGCCTGAGGGGATGTTTCACATCAGGCTGTACGAAAAACAATTCGCATTCTACCTGTACTGTGAGTTGGTAAATTTATGTTGCTATTCAACCTCAGTAAGAAAATTAGTGGATAATTAAGATCGGATAGAAATTTCGAAAGACTTAAGCAATTTTTAGACCCTCCCCAACGATGGGCTGTTTCGTTTTTCACTTGCAACTATTAAAATACGAACTAAAGATACCAAACTTGATATTTAGACTCATATGAACTAAATAAACAAAAACTGTCTACATTTTCCAAACAACCTTTCTTTTCTGTAGAGAACTTATAGGTGCAGTGTGTCCTGCTGTCGGTCACTACACCAACTGATCTAAATATTTTTTTATCCATCTTTCGTTTCTATTTACTGTTCAGTTTTTTCGTTGTTGTTGTTGTTTGTTGATTATTTCGCTCTCATGTAGCATCAGTAAATGGGCACAAGCTGGCCCCATATACAACATGCATATTGCTGCTACTAGTTTCTTCTGCTATTTGTTGTTGTCGTCATCATCAACGTTGTTGTTATTGTTGCAGTTGTTGTAGTTGTTGTTTTGCCTTCAACCATTTTACGCCATTATCAACGTCATCGTTGTCGTTGTGCTCTCGTCCTCGTCGACATTGTTGTAGTTGTTATTGTTGTTGTTGGCTGGCCTCTGTATTTCTGCCCAGCTGTAGCCCCCATTGTGTTGTTGGGCATCATCTCACCTTTGGCCATATGCTCATTGTTGTTGTTGTCCGCTCGCTCTCTTTGCCAGCTGTCAAGCCATATTATTGGTGTGCGCAAAATGTTTGCGTAATTGGAATGTTGACATTCGTATTTTTCGTTCACCAACACTAAACAACAACAAGCTACAACACGATGGGGGAGGGCTGCCAGCTTGGCGGCTGCTCTTGCCCCCCTAATTTTCAGTTGTCATTTTGCTCAACATGGCTGCTTGCACCTAACCTCTAAATACCTAGGCCATTAATTTGGACTTCATTGCATACAACGCAGAGGTGCTACCTGACGCTAGTTGCAACCTAGTCTAAGCCGCGTCTTAACACTGAACAACAACAACAACAACGAGCACAAGAACAAGATGATTTTGCCCCGAGGCAGCCGGAAAGCGCCCAACAAATCGTTGCCTAAGTGAGACATCAGCCGCCCTATTACAATGACTAGCCCAAGTTGCAAACACAACATCCCCAACTACCCCGACCTGGTTGTTGTCGTGACATTTGTAAAGCTTCGACAACTTGTCAAATTACCCAAGGCAAGCCGCCGGGCAGCAACCAGCACCCACGACAGCTTCGTCAATATTTAAAATTGAAAAATATGCGCGTAACGTAACGCCGTAGTACGTAATACAAACCCAACCCAGACCGCCAAACCTACGCCATTAGCCCCTGCTGCTTGCTCCGAAGCTTTATATCATTTCAATATCATTGATGTAAAAATTTGGCGCGCGCTTTTTATAAATCTGCTATGGCAGCTGGGCGGGGGGAGTTACATTGACATTTTAGCTTTTTGTTTGGGTAAAAACAAAACGCAAGTCAATGAAAATGAGATGTGTCTTGTGGCAGGGGGGGAAGGTAGGAATTTTATAAGTAAGACTGGAACTGTAACTGCCGGTGGGTAAGACAGCGAACGAGCAAACTGTTGACATTGACGACAAACGCGAGACACCCTTAGACATGTCATGGGTAAGTCATCGAGGGTTAGCTCAAGCTGCTCTCTAGGCATTAACCTTAGCATTTTTCCGGTGCCAGTGACGTTGAAGTTGCTATTACCGTGCCCGTTGCCGTTACCTATGCAGACATTTCATTCATTCATTCACTCACTCATTCATTCATTCATCTATCTGTCGTATGTATATTTTATATGCCTGCATGCCATGTTGCTGTATCTGTATCTAAACTCAAAGTTGAACTTGAAGTCGTCGAAGTAGACGTCGCATCTTTGCATTTTTCAATGTACTCGAAAACGATTTATTAAAAAATATCTTTGGCAGGATGACAACATCGCTGGGGATGGAGCAAAACAACAAGCAAGCTTATTAAAAATTTATTACCAAGTTTAAAAAATGTTACCCCAGTCGTTCATTCTCTGGCCCAAGGGCATGGCAATGCCGTACATTGGGCGGATGGACGAATATTCCAGCTTACCTGGCAGCGAGGGTATGCAGTTATTGAAAGATACTTGGCATTCGGTATTTTTTGTAATCCTCGCTGATTTTCTTTGAGCTGCAAATTAAATTTGTATATAAGATTGTGCATCGATAAAGGTCGGTGATGCCTTATACTCAGATTTTCCTGCTCATAGAACAAGTTATATGGATAAAGAGAGAAAGTCTGGAATGAATATAGAAGACCCTACGGGGGGTGACGTACAAAGTACGGGCGGAGTCCCTTTATTTGTAAGTAAGATTTTCTTGCCCATAGAGATAGTTAAGATAGATAAAGAGAGAAAGTCTCGAATGAATATGGAAAACCCTGTGGGGGCTGACGTGCAAAGTACGGGCGGAGTCCTGTTGTTTGTAAGTAAAATTGTGCATTGATAAGAGTCGGTGATGCCTAACACTCAGTTTTTTAGTTAGATGCAGAGAAAGTGAGGATGCTGCAAGAAATGTTGAAGGCAGATGCAGGTGAAGCTGAATTGAGCTGATTTTCTTTTTACCATATATTTTCAAAGAACTTTATTAGGAGTTCTCATGATACTTGATATATAATCGTATTGCTGCCGATTTCAAAGGAACGGAGTCCTTGAAAGTCGCTGCTGCAATCATACAAGCTGGATTTCATAAGTAGACAGACAGGTTTTGCAAGAGACTGAACCATTGTAGCTTTGCTGCTGGGGCTACCTTGACAGGAGTGACCCAATGCCAGAGCCAGCACCATTACCATCATCATCATTAGTAATAAGCGAAACCCAAAAGCGTTAAAGCAGCAACAACTGCGAACCCTGTCCACTAGGCCAACCCACAGTAACCACAAAAAGTCCAAAGCTTGGGCACAGGCGCTGCACAGCTCAGTCTCAATGACAAATGATCAAATGTCACACATGGAATTTAAAGTAGCTACAGCTGTGTGTGTGTGTGTGTGTGTGTGTGTTTGTGTGTTTGTGTGTAGGGTGACCAAGGGTTGTCATTGCACTATTTGATAACTAAAACTCATCAGCGTCCTTGTTGTCTTCGTCCTCGTCGTCGTTGTCTTTGGCGTCATCATTTTTATTATTTAGACAAAATGATGAAATGAAAGCCCGTGAAGGCTTAAGTGGCACACAGTTATACAGATACATGTATACAGTTAGCCGTATACTTTGCTTGCTTCATTTTTTTTTTTGCCTCACATACATATATGTATTACTTATATGCTGCACACACATGTGGCGTCGCACACGTCTGCTCTAAGCCTGGGCAAGTAGCAAAAACCCTTAGAGAGTCTGAGTGAGATGGCGGCCAAAGCATTTTTCAATATTTGACAACACTGTTTTATGCCTGTGTTTGTGTGTGAAAAATGGCAACTTTGACAGCTTGACACTTGAGCATTGCCATGCCAACAAAAACGCTTTGAAAGCGCCTCCAAGCTCCATGCCATACACATCATTGCTTACATTCTCTTTGCACTCATATGGAGACCGCTTAACGAATATTTTAATTTAAACGTTTGCCAAACAAAACAATAATACACATATATAATAAAAATGTTAGCAGCTTAAGTCAAACCAGCCAAACTGCTACAATTCCAACTCAAGACAGATCCAGTGCCATTTGGCACAGTTTCTGGGCTCTGGCCTTGCTCAGCGTTGTTTTCGCCTGATTGGCTCAAGTCATGAACCCAATTTGGTTCCATCGTCAGTGACGACGCTGCTATTTTGACAGCTAAATGTCACATTTGACAGCTAAACAATTTGTCATTGCACTTGGTGTTGGCTGTTGGGTGATGTGGTTGTTGTTCCTCGAGCTCGAGTCAGTCCATGGCTCGATGGGACATTCTCTCATATGGTTTAATTAGTTGATACTGACATGGAGCTTAATATGTGCTTTTGTTTTTTTTTTTGTTTCTGTTCTGTGTGTGTTTTGGGTAGGGCTGCAGGTGATGCGTTAGAATTTAAATGATGGAAATTAGCATCAGGGGGTGTTGCGTATGGAGTTGGACAGGGTTACAACATATCTTATTACCGCTTTCAGAGTTTAAACTCTATTATTTTTAAGGCGCATAGCGAACCCTAAAACAAAAATAAATGTTTTTGGCTCAGGTCTTGAACTTTTAGAATGTATCCTAGCTCGGACGCAAATCAGAAACATACTACACACATCGGGGAAAACGCTTTAAAATACTTTTCTTTAAATTTTAATCTTTGACTCACAAGTACAACACTCTATTATTTAACTTGAACTTACAAAAACTAGAATGTTGGGCACTTAACACCAACCGGCTGATGTCTATACATCAGGCTTTCATATCATTGTCTATATGCAGCTTCCTTGGAATGAGCTGCCATGTTTGTTGTAGTTGCCCTCATATTGTAGTTACCAATGCAACGCCTAACGTCTAATTGACAGGCCTTGCTTGTAAATATATAAACCCTACAACACTTTAGAAGCAAAGGGGCTTATATATATATTTAATTTTTTTTTTTCCAAGTTTTCATAGCATTGTCACCTTATGCAGCGCCTTATATCAACTCATTAATTTCTATTTCTGTTTGTCTTGGGCAAAAGAACAGAAAACAAAAAATGTGCGTCAAGTTGTTGTCGTGTGACTAACCCTTCCACAAACTGAGCTAGCAAGCATCCAATCTGCTAACCCAAACCCCGGGCACATGATGCTACTACATATCTGAAATTATACTTTGTCCTTTCTATAACAATAATTATTATTTTGCTTGAAGCAGCAAAGCAGCAGCTACAACAATCAGCGCTGCAATGGCACAGAGCTCGACGAGATGAGGCATAGATGAGCGACAGAGAGCCAGATATTGAGCTAGCATACGAGCGACAGAGAGCGAGTGAACGCGCAGTGGTAAGGTGAGGTGAGGACAGGTGAAGTGACTGCAACGCCAGCAAACACTTAAAAATGCTAAATAAAACATATTCCACTTAGAGAGCAAGCAGCTCAGCAGCGGTAGCGGCGTTAGAGGTGGGATGCAGGACTTTGGCTTAGGCTCGAGCGGGGTCTGGCAGTGCAGTGGATACTGGGGAACTGGGGGTAATACGAGGCGGTGGCACACAGGTGCCGCTGCCTGCTGCTTGTTAAGAAAAACACTGCCTCCAAGTGGAGGGGCAATGGGCATATTTGCAATTCATATACACGAGACATAACACACACACACAGATACACACACACACACACACACATGAACAAATGGCAAGTAGAAAAAATAATTTGCAAAAGTAGCGTCGTGTGACAATTGTTGGCTGCCTCACTGAGCTGAACAGTGACAGGAGGGAGTCAGGAGGTGCTGTTTCGTCATGGGTAACTAGAGGTGTGGGCGAGGCTTGGGTTACTGCCTTCGCCTCAGCGCAGTTGTTGTTGCTATTTGAATTTTGAGGACATTGTGATGAGGCTTTAGTTTGCAAATCTTTTGCACACACACACACACAGAGACAGTCTTCATACATAGACAGAAGAGCAACAGCTACAACAGCACATGGCATATGGTAACTACATAGTATATGGTACAACAAATACATAAACAAACGTCAACAACAACGACTTCAACAACGACAACGACGTCAACACTACTTCAACGCTTGATATCAAAAAACACGCTGCCAGCTCATAGATACTCAAGTACAGTAGTAGAACCTCAGCCAGAGACAGGCCCAGAACCATACATAGTACTCATAGTCATAACCATAGATTTAGTCATAGTCATAGTTGTAGTCCTAGCTAAAGCTCATGCCCCAGATAAATGACAACTGTGCAACATACGTATGCACAGGTGAGAGAGAGCTCGCTGCTGCGCGCAGTTGCTATAGCATACTTTTCAGCGTCATAATGGATCACACTTCAGGTTTTAGATTATGGGTATTGTGAGATGGACCCAATATATGTGGCAACGATGGGATGGTATAGAACAAAGAAGCAATTTCTATGCTTTATGAAAAGTGACTTTGAACGAGTCCAGGTTTGACATACAAACATCAGACAGAGATCGTAAAGATCTGCCTAACTGAAGAAAATAAGCTCGAGGAATATTTCTAGTCAAGTTTTGTTTTGATTTGGTTTCTTTTTCTTCCTGATAATACGAGGATCATTATTTATATTTTGCGCATTGGTAACTCTAGTGACTCCAGATGCAATCTGACACTTTTATTGAAAAGTTTGAAAAAATAGTCTAGCCCTCGTCAACTTTGGGCACCTGTCCAAAATAAGCTCGATTTAGAAGGCAGCTCCGCAAGAACAGAACTTTACTCGATTTCCTGACTGTACATATTTGTGGCTCAATTGTGACTGATCCAAGCGAAGGCGCACAAATATTAATCACATGTTTTTGGGCCGCAGGCTGGAAAGATAGCCATCTTTGCCGATCGTTTTAAAGAGATGAAGCTGTAGTTTAAAAAAGGGGCATTGCAAGGTCAGTTGGTTGATAATATTTTCAAGCATCGATAAAGGGTTTGCATATCAGCTGCGAGGGCGAAGAGCAGAGATTGCCCAATAGTTGGTATGCCGGCTTCGTTCAAGATACATTTTGTCGGGGAAGTGTGGAAAGCACTTGCGCTGCCAAGCTTTGCCTTTAAATTAGAATATAGTAAGACAAAAATACGGCTTAGATAAAATATGGTAGGGCCAAAGTTTTATACGACTGTGGACACATTGAACTAAAAATCTTGAACAATTTCAATGAAATTTCGGCAAACCATGTTGAAGTAGCCTCTGGAAAACAAATGCAGCTATCAATCGATAAATAAAAAAAGAAAAGTTAATTTTATTAAAAAAAAATAATTAAGAGTCTGTCCTAAGCTTTTGATGAGAAGCGAAATAATATAATTACTACAAATTCTTGGTTCAGAAGATGATGTTGATAATGATGATGACGGTAAGGGTGATGAAGTTGTTTACGATCATGGTATTATTAAAAATATTTTGATATTCAAAATAATGATGTTGATATTAATTATGATGATGTTGCCAATGATGATGATGTTGGCAATGATGATGATTTTGGCAATGATGACATACAAGATGATATGAATGATGTTGATTTGAAAATAATGATTATGTTGATAATAATGATGATGATTAAGATAAGGAAGTAGTTGAAGATGATGGAAAATGAATTGATATGAAAAATAATGATGATAAAAGTAATTATTTTGATGTTGGTAATGCAGATGAATATAGTTTTTTCAATGATGATATAGAAGATGATGTTGATAAAGTTGATGTTGATTTGAGAATAATGATTATGTTGATAATGATGATGATGATAAAGGTAGTAGTTGATGATGATGGTAATATTGAAAATAATGATGAAATAAACATGATGATGTTGGTAATGACGATGATGATAGCGTTGGCAATGATGATATTGAAGATGATGTTGATTTGAGATTAATGATAATGTTGATAATGATGTTGATGATAAAGGTTAAAAATTAGTTGATGATGATGATGGTCTTAGAGAAAATAATGATAATATTAATTATGATGGTGTTGGCAATGATGATGATAATAGTGTTGACCACGACGATGTAGAAGATGATGTTGATAAATATGATTTAAATTTAAGAATCATGATTAATTTGATGATCATATATGGAACATAGATGATGATAATGAAGATGATGATAATGGTGGTAATAAAAGTGAGATGAAAAAGATTAAATAATAAAGATGATGATGTTGAAATGGTGAATATGATAATATTATAGGAAACAGCCATGATGTTGTCAATTTTGACGATGATGATGATTTAGACAATGTTTGAGGAAGACGATGATTTTGATGATAATACAATTAAATTAAAAAAGTAACTATATGATTATCAAAAATAATATATAGTGATGATGTTGGTAATTATGATAATGACGAAGTTGTTACATTTGATGATGATGATGTTGGTTATTATGAAGCTCAAATAATGATATTATGGAAAAAAACCATAATGACGAAAATTTAAATTATGATGATTCTGATGTTGTTAGTAATGATGACGATAACATTGATAATAACGAAGATGTTGATTTGAGAATGATGATGATAATGAATGAAGTCTTTATAAATAGTAATGCTAAAATAGAGATGATTTGAAAATAAATAATTGTATTGAAAGTAATAATGATATTGAAATTGATGATAATGAAGATGATTAATGGCAGTAATGATATAAAATGCTAAAGATAATGCTAATAGTAATGTTAATAAGTGTGACGCGGTTAAAAATAATAATGATGATGTAAAAAATTACAATATTGGTCATAATGTTTGTTGTTCTTAGAGACAGGTGGGCAATGTGTAAAGTGTTGAAGACGTGCCATGCCCACACGCCCCTGTCAACTTTTCGAGTGTGCTTATGGCAGTTCTGACACCCATAACATTGTCATCAACATTAGTCAGGGGGCTGTTACAGCTGCTGGCCGCCAGGTAGCGCTGTGCAGAGTGATGGAGAGGGTGACGTAGATGAAGACGAGGACCTTAGCCGTTATTGCAGCTCGCTGCGCTTGGCTTTACTTTTTTCTCTGCTTTGCTTTGCTTTGCTTGTATGTTGTCTTTGGCTATGTGTGAGCGTGTATCTGTGTAAGCGTGTATCTATGTGAGCGTCTAACTCTGTGTTATAGTTGTTGTTATTGTTGTTGACATCGTCACAAAAATTGGTGCAAAATGCTTCAGTTAGTTTTTTGCTTATGCTCACACAGATGTACCACACACATACAAATGCGTTTATTTGGCTCAATGCATTTTGCAGTTACTTTTGGTTTTTGTGTTTGTTTGCGTGTGTGTGTGTGTATGTAACATTTTATTGTTATTGTGTTGTATGACTGTCAACTTTGTTGGTTTATTTGTTGCTACCTTTGTATTTATTGGTGCTGCCTCTCAGTGTTGCATCAAAAAACTAGGCTAGTCATATGACATAACTTGCAACACACATACGTCACAAACGCCACACACACAAACAAATATAATTAAGCGTTGACTATTTGTAATTTTTAATAAGACAGCTACACAAAGCAATGCCCTGGGCAGTTCAAAACTAAGACTTCGAGTGGCTGGTTTGCATGCTTGCCGTAGCAAGGGGGTTACCCACTGTTAGCTGCTGCGCTACTTTAGCGAGTGCGCGCAACAACAACAACGAGTGCTGCAAAACAATACAAAATAAGCATGAATAATTAGAATATGTTAAGTGTTTGGGCCCAGGTACAGCCATAGCCCCACCCCCTTCAACCACAGCTCCAGAAACAACGCACTCGAAATCCTTTTGCAGTTACACAATACTAACACACACATATACATCTGCATGCACCACATATTGTATATATTTATATAGTCAGTCAGTCAGTCAGTCAAGTTGGGCGCTGTTACAAATGCCACGCCCCCACAATGCAAAAATATTTGTGTAGCCTCCAAAACCAGCCTCATAAAACTGCTGCAAGCATCCCGCTTCCCCCCCCACTCACTCTGTATAGAGCAGCCTCTTGCCCGCTTGACGGGCGGCTCGGCAAGAACTCAAGTGCCCACCTGACTTTTTGTCATTCAAATGAAAACTGTACGTAGTCGTTGCTGTTGACGCTCTCGTTCTACTAGTTGTTGTCGTTGTTGTTATTGTAGTCATCAACAGCTCGACATGCACAGACTTGCACACACACACACAGATACACGCACACTCATACATACTTAGCTGATTGCTTTGTTCAGCATTTTTCTAACAATTTTTACTGGCGTTGCATCTTTTCGTTGCATACACTTAGGCGCGACATTTTTCGTTTCTTTTCTTGTTGTTTCTCTCAGTGTTGTTGTTATACCCTGTAAACTAAGGTATTAAAAATTTGCGTAGAACTGAATATAAAAGGCAGTGCCAAATGAAAATAATGGGGATACTGGTATAAAATTACTCTTGAATGGATTGCTGGCAAAGACATGATAGGAGATAGTGGGGAGATAGTCTTGGATATCTCGCATAAGTAAGTCTTCTGTAGCTTTGGCAGACTACTAAGAGAAAAATGTTTCCAGATGAACTACCGATTGTGATATCGCGGAACACCGCTGATAGTCTCAAACACTCCCCAACAAATTCACCCAAGTGACCAATACCCTTGGGATTCTCGTTGTCTTACTTCCTGGACTGTCACTGGGAAACAAGCATCAGACAATCAAGAGGTGGTGATGGTGCTGCGAAACACCTTATGAGCACAGATACCTTCTATGGAATTAGTAGACACAATACCCACCAACTTCCTAGAGGAGAAAAGAGATTCAGACGAACTGTAGATTGTACAAGGTGGCAGGCCAAGCTGCTTCACAAAAAAATCTCTCGAATAGGCAACCTCCTTGGGACCCCTTGATAACATTAATTATCGCAGACAAGCTAGAGGTAGCTGGTTTTTAGGAATCCCGAATTTTTGTTTTCCCCCTTTGTTGTTCCTGTTAGGAACTTAGAGCCTCTATAAGAGCTCTTTCTTTTGTATTGGTTTCACTAATCGTATTTTATCGTTCGATTCGATGATAGGCCAGATGCGACTTATCCCTGTGGTGGAGCCAGGGGAAAGAGCTCATCTTACTGAATTAGGATGTGCAACGCGCCAACCACTGAACCGCCGTCTTGCAACATGCAGGACTAGTAGATCCCTATGACCTAAATACAACCTTAGACAAACAACATCACTTATAAACAGAAATAGGAAAGACACCTCTAGACTGGTGGCAGTCATCACTGGCTTCTGGCCTCTTGGAGAACAGACCGCCAAAATGAGGCTACCCCACAATATTCACTGTCACAGTTGCAACCAACCAGAACAAAAAGAATCTGTCCTTCATTTTCTTTGTAAATGCCCTGCTCTTTGGAAGCAGAGAATGGACACCCTAGAAAAGCCGCTCTTCAATGGATTGGCAGAGCTGGCGGAAATAAACAACAACGACCTCCAGAGGTTCCTAAACCGCACAGACTGGATCTAACCGGAAACGAGGATGTGGCAACAAAATGGTGCGAAAGAGCTAGTTGGGCTAATGGACTGAGCCACTACTTCAACCAACCAACTCTAACACATGTAGGGTCTCTAAAGTTGAAGAGCAATCCTATTAGCAAAGTGGGTACAACCAAAAGAAAGAAGTCCCTCTTCGGATGACAAAGAATCTTGTGTCGCGATATAAAGCTGATAGGTTCAACCCACATTATTTGATTTATATCGGAAACAGAACTTACTAAGAGGGTTTGGCTCAAGTTACTAACTAATTTTTCAGGTGACAACTTTACAGAGTATCCCACTGTCGGACACTGCCTTGACTGTATCGCATTTTTTTTTGCTATGGTTTTTTTGTTGTTGCTGTTGTTGTTTGCAACTGCTGCGCCTACGTGAAGCATAGAAAAAT
Source organism: Chymomyza costata (assembly GCA_018150985.1). NCBI lineage: Eukaryota > Metazoa > Arthropoda > Insecta > Diptera > Drosophilidae > Chymomyza > Chymomyza costata. The sequence goes on along the minus strand of JAECWU010000127.1, from coordinate 20,877,494 downwards.
TTACAATGCAATTGAGTATGCAAATATTGCCTACTTGTCATGTAGACAAATACATAAGCACCCCATCTCGCTCTCATCTATGGGCTCTCTCACTCTAACGTTAGCATTTTCTTACCAGTGCCATACATATGCATACCGTTATGCATATGCATGTACATATGTATAAATACATGTTCCAGTGTGTGTGTGTGAATTTGGTATTGTTAGCGCGCATGTTATTGTTATGTTTGTTGTTGTTGTTGCAATTTTCGAAATTAAAATAACAATATGGCCGCTTGCCTAGAAAAAGCAAACACAACTGTACAAACATGGCTAGGCCTCGCTTTGAATCTAAGTCAAACAAGGCTAAGGACCTTAAATATGCCATATGAGTCCGAAAGAATTCTAGAAGCTGAGCTTGAGCTGAACGATGCAACTAAATTAATCAAAAAAAAATTCATACTAAATATGAGCTCGAGAAAGTAAATTCGATAACGTTACGGAAATTTTAAAATATTTCCAAAAATTCATTAAAGCTTATTATCATACCGTATCGTATGGAAAAGTCAGAAAATTTAAAATTCTTATGTTTCAGCTTAGATTTCCTGCATAAACAACCAATCCAGCCAAACATAACCTTCAATAAACCGCCATTGCCATTGCTCTTTATGCCTAACCTCTTAAACTGACATTTATGCCATCTATAAAATATTTTTATTTATTACAAATTGTTTGACATTAAAAATGTATATACTTATGGTACTATATAAAGTATCTGTACTCCTACCAAGCCACCTAAAAAAAAAAAAAAACAGAAAAACTTTGCTCAAGTAAATCATTGCAGTGCCTTGGGAGAGGTGTGAGTTTTGGGTTGGGGGTATGTCGCACATATATAAAAGTTCCATAACAATGGCCATGTATAGACTGACGGCTATGTATTTCCTAAGTCTTTTTCTTATATACTTTGGAGTAGCCCAAAATGTCGAGAAATTAATGGCACTCGGCGAATTTAATGAGCGTTGCGATATTTGTGTGTGTATCTTTTTTGACATGGAATTACAAGGGGCATAAATGGCTGAGCTTCAAATGAAATAAAATCTTGAAAACTGAGCGATTATGGCTTTACTTAGCAGCAGGGAGTGCTCTAAGCGAAAAAGTTTTATAACTGCTAAAGTTGTACCAAAGGATAGTAGTTTTTTTTTTAGGCAATGTTGTATGCGAGAGTTTCAAACCTAAGTTAAAAATAAGTTTCACGATTAAAAATTAAATTGTAATACAAAAAATTCTCTTGGTGTAGTCGAAACTATCGGCCGTGCTGCGGAAATCGAATCCGAACATTTTATACGGATTCGCTTTGAAACCGAATGTTTGCTGCTCCCAATTTCACCAACACGAATTTTTTATGTGATTTGAAACCGTAGTTTTATTGCAGGAGGAATTAAAACGAGTCGACCGAATTGGTTTAAAAAAGTACGCATTTTATGCTGAAATAATTTTTTAAGTATTCTTTGATTTTCTTAGAATATATTTATGTCAACTTAAAGTTATTTATTTATTGACAATTATTTTTATTTATTTTGTTACTGACTTAAACCAAAAAATAGCTTGCACAGCCGAATCGCATTTTTTTTTGTGTTCGTGCATGTGCACATATCATACACGAACACATGACGATAATTGCGAAAGGGTTGCCGCGACACACAAAGAAAATTTCCCTTTTAACAATAAAAGTCGTATTTAATTTCCATAAATATTATAGCTAAAGTACTATTTTTGTGTTATTTTATTTAATATATAGAATAATAAAGAACTAGCAATATGAAGTTTAATGAAAATTAAATTAAGCAACATATAGTAATAAAAAGTTGCAGAGCTGCGGCAACCATGTCAGCTGTTTTATATCAAATAAAAATAATTTCGCGCCAACATAACAGAAGAACTTATTGGAAAAATAAGGGAAATATGCGAATTCGTAGAAAATAAAAAGGGAAATATTGATAAAAAAAATTCGTTTTCCTGAGCACGTAAAAACGAACCCGAATAAAATTGTTCGGTTTGGTTTTTTCGTTTTTTCGACTGATAGATTTGTTTATTAGACTATATTATCAAAGAAGTTGCGATAATTAAATGACTTAAGCTCATTGTAGGATACTTAACTTCGGTTCAGCCTTGTTGACGGCGAGGGGTAAACAGGCGGATTCTTCTAGGGCCCGAAATCGTCTAAGGGGTCCCTATATCACAAAATAAAAATTAATTAAGGCGAAGTCCTTTCACGTAGCTTAGAGTAAAATGACAGAAAAATTACAGAAAATAATCGTCACATATAGAAGGTCGCTTAGGGCCCGTCAATGGCCACCAGCGGGTCCTACTTTTCCGAATTCATCGGAAAAATAAGGGAAATATGCGAATTTATCGAAGTATGTATTGAGAAAAAAATTCATTTTCCGGAGCATGCTAAAAATAAACCGAATAAAATTGCACAGCCCTATCAGACATAAGTGCTTCTGTCCAAGTTGACTTCAAAATGAAACTATTAGCCGTGCTCTGGAACACGGAAAAACCGAACCGAACAATTTTATTCTGATTCGGTTTTGCGTGCTCCGAAAAACGATTTTTTTGTCGATAACTTCTCTTTTTATTTTCGATTAGTTCGTTTATTTCCCTTAACTTTCCGATAAATTCGAATGAGCGAGAAATTATTTTTGTTTAGTGCAATTTATGTATTGAGTTGAGTCTGAAAATTAATAATTGAACATAATTTTCAATAAATATATAGCTTTAAGTTGGCTAAATATGAATATAATCTAAGAATATCAAAGAAAAGGTATATAAAAAATTATTTCAGTATAAAATGCGTACTTTTTTTAACCTATTTTTTCCGATTCGTTTTAATTACTCTTGCAACAAAACCTTCGGTCTGAAACCACATGAACAATTCGGTTTGGTGAAATTGGAAGCACCATACATTCGGTTTCAAAACGAATCCGAATAATCGGGTTCGTTTTCCGGAGCACGCTTAAAAGTCGATCTTTTCGCACTAAGCGCTTGTAAATTTTCGGATTTCTAGTTTTTATAATCTCTGAAATCTTGATGTTCATACGGACGGACTCATTTAATCCGTACCCTAGGTTATGGTTAGCAACCTAGGTATTCATTTGACCCTACATGTTACATGGTATAAAAACTGTCAGCACAGTGGTCGACTGTGGGATACACTGCATCCACTTTCGAAACAAGTTGTCTAGTTGGATAAGGTACCGAAAACTGCAACCAATTATTAAAAAAATTCGATTCTTAAGGGGTCTACGCAGTTCGAAAAATTTGGGATATCCCTTTTGGGATTTTTTTTTATATGAAATTTTGTTATTCCGCGCGAAATTTTTCGAACTGCGTATAGTTCTTTAGGTAAAAAAAAAATTTTACCAAAATTTCAGTTTTTAAACCTAACGCGTTTTGGCTTAATTTAAAAAAAAAAATAGTTTTCCCTTTTTATTTAATTTTAAATTCTTAACTTAAGTTGCAGTTCTGGAGAAATGTCGTTGTTTTGAATGCTCTTAGCTAGGAAACAGCAATGTATCGATATATCGTAGTTTAAATGAAGATAATATAGGGAATGAATATTCTGTTTGTGGAATTGCTTAAAACTCTTAGCGCTTTGGTTATACCCTGATACGTATAAAAAACCATAATTTTTTAATGTAGCTACATTAACAATCCCATATAGTGCCGCTTGGCGCCTTCCAAGGTACTCATAATAATAAATGAAATACATAAAAAGAAACACCCTAAGATATATGTATTGGAAAGAGTTCTAGCGCAAGCTAAGTGCTGCCAATCTTTTAACTAATTTAGCTATATAAATATTACATAGATGTACAAAATATTACAACACATTATATAACGTTTATAGTGCTGGCTTTTGTGTCTTGACCATCAAGCCATTTAAGTTATTTTTTTGATGCTTACTTTTTTATGCTCGTATCTTTTATATTTTGGGTGCTTATTTTTTTTTTTTTTTTTGCTGCCACTAAAAGGGTTTAGAGCTCTCTGTGGTTTTTTTTTTGTTGTTTTTGCAAATTCAATTTGCAAAATGTGTGCGTAGGTAATGCAATTTATTTAGTAGCGGGTCAGAACTAGTAATAAAAATTAATAACGAAAACGTGTCGGACGAGGCAACTTTGTGCCCGAATGTGCCACACTAATATGACTCGACAGAAAAAAAAGTAGCAAAAAAAAACAACTTTGAGGCAAGTAAGTGTGTGCGGCATATAAATACATATGTATATGTATATATATTATCTATGCTATAAAAATCAAACAAATTATGCTAACAAACTAGATTTCATTGCTTTGGGTGTCGTGGTGATTTGCTCAATAACCCTTGTAATATAAACACACACACATACACACGCCCACACCCACACACAAGTACACACGGCATGACATGACTTTTACTTGGCAGCAGTCCATCAGTAGACCGAAAAAAGGACATGACTTGAAAATCACTTAATCTACTCTGGTAAGAAAAAAGAACGAGAACGAGACCGAACCCAAAAAAAAAAAGAAAACCCTTTCTTGACGGCATACTTAAGGGCGCACCCACACACATGCACACACAGCACAGGACATCCGCAGAAATAAACAAACCATGACAACGGCATATTTCACATATGAGCCATGCCAGGCCAACCGAGGGCGGACTTTTACAAAAAAATTATTGCAAATCACTAAAACCAACAGCAACAACAACAAACTGTGAACACAACCAACGTAAGCCCCTGTTCAAGGGGTTAACAGCGCGCGCTATGTAATTGAATTCAATCAAAATTGTTTGGTCCATCAAGCCAACAATCAGAAGTAATATCAATACATAGATTGATTGGGCAACAACCCCTGCTTGTTCTACATACATATATGGAGAGATTTCATTAAGTTGTCAGTTAGCATGATATCAATATTGTGGAAGACAAGCAATTTGTCAATCAGTTGATTTAATGAGCTTAGCGTTTTTGTCTGCCAAAAAGGGTTGCAAAGCGTTTGGTACTGCTTGATACTGCTTGGTAAGTCAAGCTTAGTCAATGTCAGCTTAAGCGCATATCAAAACAAAACAGTTTCTCGAACTGCCACGCAGCTTTACTTAACTGCACTGCTATTTGGTCCTTTTTTTTTTTTTGCAAAATCACTTGACCAATTTGTCAAGTGGCACTAAAGTGCGTGCGTCCGCCCCCTGGCCCACTTAGCCGCACGGGGTTGCTGCGTAACGCCCTGCTTTCTTTAGCCACTCTACTTTATCCATAGTCCTTTTGCGGTGGTCTTTTGAGAGTTTGCCATTATATTTGCTACAATTTGCATGCATTGTGTTGGGGCCCCATTCATCCATACATCTATCTGCTGGGCCGGCTATCTATCTATGACTTTGTGTTTCAAAAAAAAAAAAGAAAAGATACTTGTCATTTCTTTTTAACCCTCGCCAACCCTAACCCACTTAGCCACTTATAGCAAGCTATTTACTTTTTTTTATGATTTTATTAGCTGCAAAAACAAGCAATTTTGTTACAATGTTTATTGGTTATAGTGTATAAGGGGTAGCTTTGCTTTGATGTGCCCTTAAAAATCATAAGCGTGAGTTATGTTTTATGCCAGCGCATGTGTGGGTTGTAGCTATATGTTATGGGCGGGTTTATGCGCTGTAGGCAAATTACGACAGCGATTTGGCCTGATTTGTGTGCTTTGATTTGATTTGATTTGACATTGTATGACATGGCAACGTATGCGCCCCCTTTTGGGCGCCACTTTTATTATTTTGCCCAAAAAAAAAAACGGCGGCACAATAGCGTTTGATTTTTCACAAGCTGCAGCTTAAAGTAATCTATGGCGCCCAACGTGGGGGGCGCACTTAATTGGTACAGCAGCTGGCTTTCATTTGAGTTGCACTCACTTGCTTTCTACTTACTTTTAATTGCTTGCCATAGCAGTCCCGTACCGCATGCCCCGTCACATGTCAGTCACAATTTTCGGTTTACTTTACGTTATAAGTGGAGCCTGCGTTAAATGCAACAGCCAACTGCCAATTTCATTAACAGGCGCAGCCAAAACCAAAAACGTTGCGGCGATTAGTTCCCAGTCATAACACAAACACACACACACACACACACGCAGATACCCCTCTGTCTAAAGCGCAAGTACGTTAGCCCCCCTGCTGCCACAACAGCCAAACTAAACTATAAAATTTTACGACTTTCTACACACACATAGAAACACGCTCAATTGGTTTGCGCTTTTTTTTTTTTTTTTTGCTTGTTTGCAGGTAGTATCGTATTGCAGCCCCTTTACAGAACCCCACCACTCCCCCGACAGCTACAACCATGTGCGGCGGCATTCTAGCCAAATTGCACAAAATGTTAACAAGCAATTGAGCAGACAAGCAAACAACTGTTGATGGGCAGTGTGTGCGTGTGTGTGTGTTGAGGGGTAGGGGAGTTTGAACTTTACCGTATCCACGTTGATTAGTTTAACGCGCTGGAAACTTGCGATGTCTGCTCATTAAATCGAACCGCCAAAGCAAATACCAAGCATCTTTAACATGGCTGGTCATCATAAAATGTTACTTTATAGCCCAATTCGTGAAATAAGAAAAACCAAGACTACTCTTATGCGTATTAGGGTTTGTTTGGGTTTTCAAATATATTCGAATTTTGTTATAGCGAATTCACTCCGGTTTTTAACTCACTGAAACCAGCCTCGCAACCCATTTTCACCGATTGCATCAGGTTTCTGAGATAACCGGAAAGAAAATACGTGGAAGTTAAGCCAACCCAAGTCGGGTCCTGTCCTGTTGTTGTTTTCGCCTCCATTCGTCGCTATCTCGGGCTTGTTTTTGCCAACATCGCAGTCCTAAGTTCTCTGCATCTTGATCGACCCCATCCAACTATCTCAACTTCGGTCGAGCTCTTTTTCGGTCACCTGCACACTGTCCAAGCATTATTCGTTTTGAAGGATAGCTATCGCTTGCTCTAAAGCTAACAGCGGGCAAGTAAAATAATGTAGCATTGTCTAAAGACAAAACTTGATTTTGGAAGATGATTTTAGAAAAAAACAAATTAAAAGTAAACTAAAGAGGCCTCAATGGTTGTGGCAAATGAAAGCTGTAGAAAGTATATGTTATCCTCCAGCAGAGAGGCGCTGCGGTCAATTATTCGTATTGCCGTTGATATCAATCGCAAGGAACTTTGTCCCGCTTGGCTATACTTCCACAGCGAACTATTAAGAAGAATTACTCCTGCCAATCGTTTCTACTTTGGTCTCTGTGTGCAGTAGATCTGCATATAATTCATTTGCCGACAAAGTTTCCAATCTTGTTCGTGCTCGTGCAAAAATAACTTGGCGATAGGAGGAGGAGGTAAGCATTACGCCAGATCCTCGGCTTTTATGCGTTACCAATGACTAATCCAATCGATAAAATTACGACCATTTCGGAGACATGGACAAGCGAACCCAGAGGCTGCCTGTATAAAGAAGATTCAGGGATAAGACATCGAAGAGCTAGACCATGCTTTCCTTGAAAGGATCGAGTAGAGAAGCTAAAAAAAATTCGCTCAGCAGTGACGTCAGAGAAAGGCCCTACATCACACACAGAAACACACAAATATCAGTGTTGTGAAACTTTAATTTGAACACAAGAAATTTAGCAAAATAAATTTTAAAAAATATAAATGTTGCAAAAGTGCTGCCTTGTCTCCTTAGACATCTTAGCAGCCACGCACATTCAGGTGTACCGGCTGGCGGGCTGGATAGCTTCTTGGTTGGAAAATCCTATTGGCCATTAAGAGTTGCAATGCTCGCAAATCACGAAGCTCCAAGGCCGTAGGATGCTCCACAACCGCAGGCACCGCCAAATTGAAAACGTCCTGCATCAGGCGTTTATTGTTATCTTCCAGCGAATGTGTCATAATACAATGTGCTTTCCGAATATGTTTGTTTTTTAGTCCAAAAATGATTGTATACTAATTTTACCTAGTCTACTGTGTGTGCTAGCTGTAACACCCTTCCCTTAGCTACCTTAACTGTCAATATTGACATAACTACTTGCTGTTATGTCAATTTATAAGCCCCGCCCCTACCCACCCTAACCAACAACGCCTGATGGCATAATAACTGTCAAAAATCTTTCAAATTTTAATCAACTTTATTTTTAGCTGCTATTTACTTATGCACTCGTCATACCCGTTTCTCTCTACGGCTCAGACCAAGGCCTTCGCCGTAGACTCATGTGAGTTGAAAGTTTTCACATATCTTCTTTTTTTTCATAAACAAACATGAAAATAAATGTAAATGCATGTAACATGAAACACCCCACCAGTGTACGGCAGAGGAAACGCTACAGGAGTGGGTTGTCTATTTGAACGCCAAAAAGTATTAAAGACGCATTTAATTAAGTTGAAATTGTTGGCAAAGTAAAGCTTGAAGTTCGACAATGGCGGGTCCAAAGGGGGCAGCAGCTTTCTTGAGGTTGAAGCTGGCAAAAAGTTGCTCAAGATTTTCAGCTTTGAAGTGTGATATCTAATAAATGGCACATGTATATGGTTTATCAAAAGTGGAGTTATGGTTGTATCTTACAGGTAGCAAGAAAACAAAAATTAGGCCAGCTTGACTATTGAATGCTCTATAAGTCTTAGAATCTACTGAAAAAAACTGTTGCTTTCAGAAGATTCCAGCTGCAGAAGATTCAGCTCGAGTGTTGAACTAAATAGTTAAGTTCAGGTTAGGCTTAACCAGGCGCCTTTCTGTGCATATGAATAACAGAGGGCTCTGCCCCTTGCATGCTTGACATGTCAACCACCGTCCCATGCTTTTCTTGTTTACTCATCATCTTCTTCTTTTTTACTTGTTCGTCCCATTTTGTCTTGTAATCAGCATAAAGAATAAACCTAGTGTCCCTATATAAACATCTGAACAACAATTCATGAAACTTCTTGAGAATTAATGCTGGAATCGTTCTGAGCACGTTGGAAAGACACTTATGTTACGTTCTAGAATTTCGCTGCATATCCGAGCGATAACACTCTTGTTATTTGATCTGTTAAAAGAAACATCCTAAATATGAGTAGAAAACCGAAAAATTACGAAGAGATCGAGAAGTAAAAGAACAAGAATGATGCCAAGATATAGGGTGAGGCTATTCCAATCCGACATTTTTCGTGTCGAACTTTTTGGGAAAGACTGAAGAATATTCCAATTATGGGTGATGGCGAAAAAAGAAAAGTAAAAAGTAAAATTCCGATACCGATATCGACGATCCACTGTCTGAGAGACCTAGACCTGTCCGACTAGACATCCACAGCAATCTACCTGCCATTTCCGATGTAGCTCAACTCCACCTCGCAATAAAGGAGAGACCTCAAATTATCCACACGGAGTCAGTGGGTAAATGCATCACAAACTCTAGACCGAACCCGAAGAATCACTTCCAAGGCAGCAAAGAGTTGCCTTGTCCCAACTCCGCTCAAAATATTCCAAGCTACTTGGCGAGAGTAAACCTACCTGGCGAGAGTAAACCCAGTGATAGTTGATGCACACAATATATTTTTATGTGTCCAGCGAAACGCACCGGACTCACGCCTTCATCCCTCTGAACAAATCCGATTGGACAGAGTTAATCTCTATTGTACATTTCCTTTCTAACATTTCTCCTATTCTTTCCTTTCATAAGCCTGCTATCCACATACGTGGTGCATCGGTATAGTCGTTACAGCAACAACAACAACACCGATCTTTGTGGCATCGATGTGGTATCGAATTTATTTTAATACTCAATACTTCGATGTGCTTTTTTTCTGGTTTCGCGTTTGCCTGTCTAGACGTTTTCAGACGCAAAACTTTAGAGCCTCATAGTCTCTTTGCGGGGATGCAAAGATTCGCACTTATGTGGTGCTTCCACAGCCCAACCACTTCACTTTATTATCAAACCACCAAAACAACTGCAATTACAATATGGCATAAACCCGCCCCAAAGAACTTTCTACTTTTGATATATGTATGTATTGTCAACTATAGTGGTAGTCCGGTAAGGTGTGTGGGTTGGGCTTTACCTTAACAGACGCCGTCGGCCGCGGCATCGGCAGCTGCGTCGCTACTTTGTCTTGTGTATGCCAAACAATAATTTTTGATTAAAGATGAATTTTTAATTTAATGTATCTCACAGATACACAGATAGTCGCACGGTCGCATCCAACAAAACGTAAAATAAAGCAGCGACGACCAGCGCTGACGTCCACGACGTCGTCGTCGTCTCCGTCGTTTCGCGTTAAAAAACAACCAGGGAAATGAGGGAAAAAACGCACAAAAATGTTTTTTAATCTCAACGGCAAACGGAAGCGGAAATCAAACGACCAGAACAGGCACAAAAAAAAAAAAAGAAGCATGAAAAAAATCTATATGTATGTAAGGCAGCGCAGCGCAGACCGAAGGCGACCAAAGTATCAAACAAAATTTTTAATGTCTTCGTTCGGGCCGTACGGCTGGCCGCCTTGTTAAAAAGCCAGCGAAATTTTCCAACCACCTCCTCAGCTGCAGCCTGATATGGCTAGTCCCCCCTCTCGAAAAGTCAAGGCATTGCCTTTGATTTTTTTCGAAGTTTTTAACTTTTTTTTTCCTTTTTTTTTTTTTTGGTGCATACTCATACTCTAGTTTTCTTTTGGCTCATTAGGAATTTTTCTTTGCCAGTTTGTTGGAAAAGCGATAAAATTTAAAAGGCAGCCGCTCAGCAAGCCTGACCCCTCCTTAGACAACCGCTGCAGCCCCTGCTGGCTACGCATGCAAAATGGTGTTTAATGATTTATGAATAATCGCCATTTTGCATTTGAGTGATGACGATGGACGCAGTGGGGCGGGTGCAGCCGCTCAAGATATAACAAGCGAGTAATGGCTGGAAAGGGAGCTGAGGCTAGAGCGGTAAGTCAGTCAGTCAACGCGCCAAAGTCCATTTACACGTTTCGCTTGGTTCGGGGTTTCTTTTTTTTACACGTTATCAATGGACAAGCGGAGTCACTCGGCTCGGGTGGGTTTTTTATAAATTTTCTTTGATAATTTTAACAACTTTTTTTTTTGGGTGTTTTTTTGTAGAAATTCTTTGCTCATTTTTGGTGTCGTTTTTGTTGTTATTTTTATGCTTTTCCACTTACGCGTTAAATTTTTTGACAAACAACACGTGCCCGTGCCTGTAGGGGGTGTGGCAGTGACAGAGCGGGGCGTAGCGGGGTTGGCAAATTCGGAGGCGTTTGTCATTTGACAGCTTTTGACAAGTTGCGGTTACGATTGAGCCCAAAGTCAGAGCATTAATCGAATGGAAAAAGTCAAGAAAAAATTGAAGGATTAAGGAAGTTGTGTAATGACTGCTTGACTGGGTTTCTGCAATTTTGAAGATTGCCGCTTGGAATCCCCTTTCTATTCTTAACCCTTTCCAGACCTATAAGCGATCTGTCCCAAATGCAGCTCTGCATTAATCGAATGCTAAACTTTTAAATGCCGCTAAGCTGCTGTCAAATCAAACGACAATAACAAAAAACAAAAAAAAATACCAAATAGCAGTAAGCTCACTCACACACACTCACTCCTTTATCAGCCAAGTTTTGATCTTTGATTGTTTGGCTTGGCTTTTTAACTAATTTGCAACACCCCACAAACAACAACAACAAACACATACAAAAGCAGCTCAATTTCTCTTTACAGAAAGTAATCCCCCCGCCACAACACACAAATTCCCATCGAATATTTCGCCAAAAAAAATCGCTCACAAACCGCACACAAAACGCGTCACATGCAGTCACAAGGGAATTAACTACCCCACACTCTCGAATTTAAAGTATTTTGCATACGTTAGCTACATTTTAGCAGGCGCCTCCGCCAACCCATCTCAGCCACCCCTAACATGTCACTGTTTAAGCCCGCATCGTTGCCTTCATTTGAGCAATATTTTTCTGATAATAACAAATTCGCGAATATGTTTATCTGCGTTTTCATTGCGTCTTTGCCTGCCGTCTGTTTTCGTATATTTTTTCATTCGTCTCTGCTGTGTTTTTTTTTTGTGCTGTTAACTGCCAGTCAAGTTACCAACCCCGCCGCACATCCTACCCTGGCATGTTTGTATGGATTTGTTTGTCGTCATCGTCATCTTTGCCAACATCTTTGTTTGCTTCAAGGTCTTTGTTGTTGTACGGTTTTAGCCATTTACCAGCGTTTGTTAATTCCATTTTAGGCATAAAGAAAACGAAAAAAAAAATACGCGTATAAAGTCAAGGCAGTACCCGATAATGAGATACACAGCATACCCTCACTTGTTTTAAAACGATTTTAGACCGACTGAGGTCATATAGTATTTTTAATAATATAACGATTGCTTGGGATAGTGGCATGACTTTAACTCTTTCATTTGTTTGTTAGACACATATGAGCATACATAAAGTGTGCCAACTGGAAGGAGCTAAGCTGAGGCATTGGGAGTTCATCCATAGTTACCGACTGGGTGGATATCCTACTTGGCTTATAAAAGAACTGGTCTGCAGAGATATTCAGATGCTTGCGTCGCGTAGAGTGCCAGTGCAATATTCAAATAATATAGGAGAATCTAGCTATGGCCTTTATGCCTTTCATACCTCTGAAGAAAAAGCAGAGAGTAGGTGGTGGGTCAGTGGGTAAGGTTACACGAGTCCCCCATAAAAAAAGTGACTGTACTCATATATTGACTTATTAGCTTAAGTAGGCTGCTCTGTACAAGCCAAGATCATTAAGAGGTCTTACTGTTTGGAAAACAGGGGAAAGTGGATTGTTGGTTGGGTCCTGCTCATAGTATAAAGCTTCGGTAAGATTAATTAGGCTGCTTAGTAAAAGTCGAGATCTTTCATATATCAAAAATTTGGCGGTGCTTCGACAAAAGGAAAACATGAACTTCATAAGGATATATAACAGAAGTGACTCTTGCTCATACCTAAATTAGGTTAAGCTGTTCTTTTATTAGGCTCACATAAGTATACATGACTATACAAACACTAGCTCATTAAGATTGTTCCCAGCTGTTATACAAACAGATATTCATACAAACAAACATTGCGGCTGATTATATTGCTTTTAACAAGTTATGATCTGTCTTTTACCCCCAGCAAACATGGCTTAAGTTTGTCAAAACCTTCACCCCTTAGTTACAGGGTATAATGCTATCAATTTATTTGCTCCTGTATTTCGGGCGTTTTGTGCGCGTTTTTCAGGCGTTTCATTGTATTTGTTTGTGTATCATTGTCAAATGCTATCAATAGCTACAATGGCCAGCTCAGTTGCTTAAAAATGCAAACAATAACAACAATTACACCCAAAGGATCAGTTGTAAAGTCAATAAACCCGAAAGGGGGGCAACCCGATATGCTTTTGCCGAAGGACGATACAAAAACGCGCCAAAAAGTAACCGCAAAATAACCGCAAAAAAGCAAACAAACCGAACAAAAACAACAACAAGCCGCACAAAAACAAAGAGCTGAACAGCCAGACCAAGCTGGCCCTGCCCCCTATACACCCCATTCCATTACCAAGCCCCACAACTAGCCCCGCGGCGCAAACCTTTTCGAGCAATTTTTTGTTATTTACAAAAACCATAAATCAATTGGACACGCCACACACACACACCCACACATAGAACTGCACACACAAATGCAAATCTATTTTTAAATGCGAAATAATACAACACGCAACCCCAACCATAATGCCAGACCCAGACCCGGACCCACAACCGAACCCTAGCCTTAAGCCCTGGCATGTTGCATACACCAACCACACACACACAGCCCAACCCTCGCGGCCATGCGTTGAAAATCGCGCAAAAATCGCCCGAAACGGCAACAAAACCGCAAAAAAAAAGTATAAAATATAAAAAAATTTTATATAAAAGGGGCAAAAAGTGACGCAAAACGAGACGACGCGACGTGAAGCGACGAGACGTCCAAAAACCAGTCGAAAGCCACGCGGGAAAAGCCACTGATACGACATGTGGGAAAAGTCGAAAAGTCAGACTCGATGAGGTGTCTGCAGCCCTGGCTAAGAGTTGGGTACTGAGTGCGGCAAGATGCACTGGAAGAAAAACTCAAGTATGTTTTAGTCAAAATGGAGCCAGGAGAATAATCCTAAGATGCATTTCTTTTGAAAAGGAAAAGTCAACAGTTTTTGTAAATTAGGCTTACATGCGTGTAGTTATAGGTCTCCCGAAGAAAAGATGAGCAGAGAAGAGAGACAAGCGTCATTCATTATATGAACGTTTGACGGTGTGCAAGTTACTATGAGCCTTGCTTCACTAACATATCCACACTTTTGATGGTTACAAAAAAAACTTCAAAATATTTTGTTCAGATTTTTTCAATTTTAGACGCACTCTTTCTAAACTACCTCAGTATTTCATCGCTTGATTCCGTTCTTATATAGGACAGAGACAGCAAATTTGGTATGTTGACTCATGTGAGCCCAATAAGCAATTTAGCCCGGACGTTTTCTTAAAACAACGCTATATCGCACTAGCCTCGAAAATATTTTCCTCGAAATCGCCTGAACTTGAGCCCCTTTTCTCGAAACATACGTGACCCTAAATTTCGCTCGGCCCTTTCGGTACATAGCCAAGATAATTTAAATGCGTTTTAGTTTCACTTTTTATTAAGACCAAAGTGTTGACTTCTTGATTAAACTTTTCGTACAAGTTTTTTCAAGTATTATACTAAAAAAGTGTCTGTAAGCGATTTTTCTCACTGTGTACGTCCAAGATGCGACTGGCCGCCCGCTGGCAATAAAAGAAAAACACGAACAATAATTTTACATTTTGCATGCCCAAAAAAAAAACCCTTGGAGTGGCGTGGTATACTAACGGGTTGCGGTGCTTACGGTGGTTGATGCCGTTTCCAGAAATGACACACTTAAATCCAGAGTGAAGAGTTATGCAAAAGGCGCATCCCTTTTGTGTCGATTCCAAAATGAACCACAAGAAAATCAGCAGCAGGCTGCCCTCAGGAGTCGCAGGAGCTGGGGCAGGAACAGCAGCAGGATGCCAAACGCTTACTACCATATGCACATTAGTTTTGATAGACTCACACGCACAAGCCAGATCTTAGAGTTCGGCACGCATGCCAAGACAAATCCTTAGCCTTTTCATTTTTTTTTTTTTTTGTTATGCAAACAAATCAAGTAAAAGAAATCCTTAGACAAACACAACCACAGACCGTCGGACAGAGGGAGCGACCAAAAGACAGAACTTAAGTTAGACACAAATCTGATATCCGTTTGACAGGCCACGACGATATGTTGGTCGCAAGTGTTGGCTGGCAAAGTGGCTGGCTTATTAGCTTAGGGCACAACATAAAGTATGAAGATGAAGAAGCAGAAGCAGTGCGCAGTCTTTGGCAGAGGCTTCAAAGTCTGGAGTTGGGGCCTTGACTTGTTAGGTGTTGAGCTGGCATACCAGCGACAGTATACCACTGCCAAAGTCAAGATTCGTTTGGAACACAAACTATTTACGCTTTATCAAAAGATTTTTCTCATACACACGTTGGCATAAAATAAAACGTGGGAACATGCACCCCACCCCCAACCGAAACTAAAAAAAAAAAGAGCAAGCAGCAAATGTGGCACAGGTAACAAAACTGCCAACTGAGCTGAAGAAGCAGTAGAAGCGGAAACATGCGCTGCCAAGTGGTAAAAAGGCGTTCTACGAAACTGGGCCTCGGGGACGTAGGGATGCAATGAGCTGGCGACAAAAAATAGATGGTGCGCACTTATTCAAATTAACATAAATCAAAAGAATTTGCACCGCATATAATATATGAGTGGCGTGCAAAAGAGCGGGACAACAGCAGCAGCGGTGTAGGAGCAGAGTAGGACGTAATGTTGCAGGCAGCAAAGATTATTTGTCTTGCTCTAGCACAGCTATAGCAGCCATATTCAACTGACTGAGCTTAGCTCTTTGGCAACAACTTTAAAATCATTCAGGCATAGACGACTTGCTCGCTTAGCTTGAGAACAACGAGAGATGATGTGCTCTAAGGGATCTCAGTACTTTTGAGAGCAGGTTTTAAGTACGTAAAAATGGATATAATGGATATACATAGATCTTTACGAATATTTTAAAAGGCTCTACGTGGTTCAAATCTTTGATCACAAGATGCGAATAAAATTTTTGGAATTCGAATCCAATACTGACAGAGCACTCAGCACTGGACCGATGTCACAAAATGTTGCTGCAGTTTCTGTAAAAAATTTACGTTACTACTTCTTTCTTCTACATCTTTCAGGGAATTCACTCTTATGGCAGAGTTTGATCCCTGAAAACTTGCCTACTCTTTACGTTTTTAAGAGCCTCCGAGTGCGATTCTTATACAACCTCAAACATCCAAAAGAACCAACTTAGCATTTACGACCCTTGTCTCTGTAAATGTTGAATGAGCGTCAATACTGGAAGGTCTATTTAATGAGTATAGTCTTGACTCTCCAGTTCGGCTGAGCTGTAGATTTCCTATCCTTCCAATAAAAAGTAAAGTGCTTGGAACGCATGGAACAAATCTCTTACCAGAAGATCACGTCTGTAAAATAAGAAGAAAACGATAAAATTGAAGCTAAGGAGGTATACTGGCTGATCAGGGCCCCCCTTTACAAATTCCTCATCATGACCGTCCTTCTCTATGACGCTGAAGCACGGAGATTGTCATCATCCAATAAGGCGATTTTAGGTGCTTTCGAGAGAAAAATCCTCCGACGTATCTTTGGACCGGAAATTGGGGATGGTGACTTCTGTATTCGGATAAACCACGAGCTGTATGATCTATTCGGCGACACTGACCTAGTCCGGCGCATGCAACTACAACGTCTGTGCTTGTATGGTCATGTTGCATGAATGGATGATAATGCTCCAGCCATAAAGGTATTCGAGCGGAAATCACTAGAAGCTCGATTTCCGCCCTTGCGATTGGAAGATCGGGCAACGAGGATCTTCGTAGCCTTGGGATTGCCAATTTGCGCTAGCGAGCACAGGACCGAAACCGCTCGCGTAGGATAATTTCCTCGGCCAAGACCGATAACCGGTTGTGATGGCCAAAATATTAGTAAGATCAGGCCCTGGGCAGAAATAAGCTTCGAGAAAAAAATATATAAGGCCGTACTCAAGCCAATTTTGACCTATAAAGAACACATCTGGTGCTCGATGAAGATCCTTAGGAAACTAATCGACGGCAATTGGTGTGCACGTTAACGGTGCGTTTTACTAGTGGGAAATAAATAGATTCCTCGATGGTAGTGCTGAAGAAAACATCGATGATCGATGTTCAAAATCGCTATATATTGATATTGGCCAACAGAGATGTTTCTCCAGCACTAGTAAATACCCATTTGATGAGTGTAGAAGTGCTGGAGAAACATCTCTGTTGCCCAACATCGATATATAGAGATTTTAAACTTCGATCAGCACTACTCGATGGTATTAGGTCATACTGAAGCCAAGCTGGACCTCTGACATAGATTACAGGTGCTCGACGTTTATAGCGTATACAATGTATACTATACATATTTATATAATAAAGCACCAACGTCGATTGGTATGTTGTAATCACTATGATTCAGAGGTGTCTTATGATGTCAACTGCTCAGAAGCTTCTCAAGACAGCTCCTAGCTAATTGGCTGTCAATTCTCTGAAATCCTCCGCCAAGAATACCTCATCATGTCAGGTTTCTGATCTAGTCTCATAAACCCCCATAAATTGTGGTATTTTGGAGATTTTCTCGAAAACCTATGATCCTAGCGAAATTTCTAAAGCGTGTTGAATGGACTCCCAAATAAATTCGTAAAATATATATATTTCTATCGTAAATTTTCCATATTGATGGACTTGTGTCCAAAGAAAAACATTTGGCGTCGAAGCTGCCGGATAACAACATGCAGGACGTCGAGCTAGTTGTTTTACCCTAACTCGAGCTCCCTTTGGTGGTCTCACTGTCACCTTGCTTTCAGTTGCAATTTTAATTATAATGCTAATGATCAAACAAAACACTTGCTATAGATGGTCTTTTGCAGGCTTTATGATGTCCATGGCAACAACGCTTCCAAGAAATGCAGTTTTTTTTTTTGAGCTAGCTTTAGCTTATGGATGTGGTTTATTTAAGTACTTCTTTGAGGTTGTCCAGAAATAAAACCTTCTACACTTAGTATATTGCACATGTAGCAGGAACCAGATTCATCTAAAGCCGCATGGATCCAAATGGCGCTCTCTGCCTTAGGCGTTGCATGCAACGGCAGCGCACTATAAGTTAAGTAACGTTAGCTACGCTGCTCATATGTGTGTGAGTATCTGTGTGAGTAACTGTGTGTGTGCTTGTGCGTTTAAAAAGCAAGCGCTGTGTGTGACTAACGTTAACATTTTTGTGATTTTTCATCATATTTCTTCTTTTTTTTCGCGCTTTTGCGTTTTTCACACCTTTTGCGGCAAAGTCGTCAGCGAATGAAGCGTAACAGAAGCAGCATAGAATGAAGCGTGGAGAAGAGGAAGCGAAAGAGCATAGAAGCAGCATTCAGTCAACGTTGCCTGGCATTTGCAGCGCTGAGCATTTCCATTTCCATTGCCACTTCCGTTTCCGTTGATTTGTTGCTGTTGGCGCAGGAAGTGACTGCTTAAAAAAAAGTGTAAGCGGCACAAAAAACCCAAAAAAAAAAAATAGAAAAGAAAAAACAGCAAAGGCAAAAGATGAAGCGTGAAGAAATAAAGGCATGATAACGTAGATAGAGCAAGAGAGGCAAAGAGTTGCCATCACTCAGCAGTGTGTACGTGAGCACGCCTTGGCTTATGCTGCACATAATTTGTAACCATTTTGAATGCCCGCTCAGCATGCCAATAGCTCTAGCTCCATGTTGGAATTGGTAGCTCTGGAATTGCAAAACAGCAAATCGTCACATGCATATGCCCCAAATTGCTAGAATTTAAAATAAACCAAACGAGTGAATGCCACAAAAAACTTTCCAACGATTTTCGCAATTTTATTCTTAACTTTTAGTATTATATGCGTATATAAGCGGAATTTTTGTTGCCCAAACGTGACACATTTACTAGTTGGATTAGACGAGGTGCAGTTGGGAAGTCAACGAGCTAGCCAAGAAGCGGCTTGGAACCAGAATTATTTGCGTTCTTGAGGATTTTGAACTTGTTCCATCAAGCACTGTACTATTCTTAGGGGTCTCTTAGGCCAGGGGTCACGTTAACTTCAATTCGATAATGAGTTTAAGAGCGACGTACTTCAAAAACCTTTTTCGTACCGCTTGCCGGCGAACTCCCAGCTGGGAGTTCTGAAGTAGTAGTACCTTGAATGTTCAGTTACTCCTTTTTCTCTGGTTCTCTTTTCCCTTCTGCGCAAAAAAGAGATAATCAGGCGTGTTTCGGAAAACGAAAAAACCAAACGGAAGAACTTCAATCGAATTCGTTTTTGCGGGCTTAAAAAAATGTATTATTTTATCGATATTTCTCCTTTTATTTTCGATAAATTCGTTTATTTGCCTTATCTTTCGAATAAATTTCCATGTTGTGTTCTGCAGCGTGATCACGAGTAATCAAGCAGCAAAGGTACCCGAGATTGCTGACGTTTTGGTCATCTGAATATTGCACCAATATTTTAATATGAGGTCTTCGTTAGTCGCAGGACTAGCGCTTCGTGTAGTCCTATGGTCGAGTACGGGAGGGGTTGGGTGGTGTAGTTTGATGGGTTGAAGAGAGCCAGGTGCGATAGGGGCAGGTTTGCCCGACAACCCAGGTTATCGATGAAAGGCTTTCCAAGATAATGGGCGGGTTTTCTTCATGTTGTATGATTTCTGTCTCATCCTTATCTCCGCAGCTACTATAAAGGTCGTAATGGGAAGCGCGGGCCTCTGCTGAAGTGCCCCATTATAACTCCTTTCATTATTTTAGTAATTTCTTGTGGAATCACAGAAGTTCCGATTTTCGCTTTGTATTGAAATACGGCTAGAGTGCTTCAGAGATGTGACAACCGGACGCGGTGACGTATTCTCATTTTGCCTAGGTTCTGGTTACCGCCGTGTTGTGAAAGCGAGCATTGTACTCAGATCTACTACAGTTCACCAGGAAGAATCAGTCGACACAGTTGATTTCCTTTAAAAAAAACTGAAGCCAAGAATTGCAAGCGGTGTGTGTAAGACTAAAAGGTGATGCAGAGCAAAATATGTATAGCTCCTATCGAAAAAAGAGACATTCAATTGATATGGTCATCTAGAAAAAGTGAATGCTTCTTTGGAAGGCGGTATACTTTGCGTCCTCTCCGCGTTTTAGACTCCTACGCACAGCGCTTAAGAGCAGAGAACTGTCGATGACGTCAAGGCGTTGCCACTGCGCCCCTGTCGCCAGACTTTGGTGCTGCCAGAGCTGGTACTTGAGCTTGTTGCACCTTTGTGTGGTACAACAGCGCTTCGCACCCCCTTAGTTAAAACGTTTGCTACATGCAACATAAAGCGGCATAAATCACAAGCACTCAATGTCAACTCAATGAACTGTTCATGCATGCAAGCGCCAGAGCATGAACCCAACCCCATTGGTAGCACTCACCCCCACCACATGTTTCAAAACTCTGTCATGATATAAGCATATGAAAGAAAAGCTAAATGCCAGGGAATTGTAAGGAACTGCAAGTGGAGCTGGCGCGTTATTTGTGGAATTTCTTGAGTACATTTCGATGATAAGCAGCAGAGGCAGCAGCCGGCATGCCACATGTGTGTAAGGGTCTGCTCCCTATGCTATGGATGTCTATGGCGTTGAGGAGGGGGTGTTTTTCTTAACAATTTGTCATGCATGGAGCGCCAAATATGCCGAAAAGAGAAAAATGTATTAAAAGAAGCCACGAACGTAACAGTCGAAGATGCTTTTGAAATGAGAATCCGAGAAATGCGCAAATAAATCATTTCTTTTGCATGTTTTTTTTTTATCCGCTTCAAATGTGTAACTGAGTGAGTGTGTATCTGTGTGTGCGTATGCGTGTGTGTCATAGATAGCGCAGCGTTTCTGCGTGTGTGTGAGTAAGTCTGAAGTAGTTTTTGGTTAAGACGCGCACTTGAAATATTTTCACGTGTCTTGAACAAATGTCAAACACACACACACAGATACACACATACAAATACACGCATATAAATCAAAAATTGCATTTGTATAGAGCAGAGGGGGTAAAGTAACTGAGAGACAGACACTCGTGAAAGTATTGAAATGTAACGCATTTATTTTCATTAGAAGCTGCCCGCAGAAGTATGCTATGCAAAAGGCAGCGTGTATCTGTGCATAGTATATGTATCTATGTGTTGGCGTATCTGTTTGGGTGTATGTGAGTGTGTGCGTCACTAATATGACAGTGAGCAGCCCTTTAAGCCAGCGCCTGCCGTTCCAGTTCGGTCTAGCTATAAGCACTTTATTGGATCATCAGACTTATTTTGATGTGTGACAGCAACAAAAACAACACAAAAAAAAATTGCGTACCTGAACGACTTTGATATACTCTTTGAATGCCACATTGCTAAAGAGTGGGATACAATGCCAGAGTTCCGACATCATTTCAAAAAAGAGACATTTTGAAGGTTTCTTAGGACTAAGATTCAGCTAACCCAAACTTAAAATAAGTTATAATTTTGGCATATACTTCGGGCATGCTCTGTACCGCCTGTTACATTCCTTTCGATAAACCTAATATACCCTTACTATCTATCGGTTTGGGGTATACAAAAAATATGAAAGAAAATCGCAGAAAAAGGCATCATATATATAGGCAGCTCACACACACACACACACACACACACATACTCATACTCATACATGTGTGTGTGCGTGAAAAGCATTGACATTTTGCAAGCGCCCAGGCTCATAAATTCATGTCATGTGGCAGGTCTACGAGTTCCAGAAGGACTACGACTTCAACTTTTGCTCAAGTTATTTTCATTTGTGTAACATTTTTGCATACTTTACGGCGTATTTACGCACGCATGTGTGTTAGTCCTTGCGACTGTGTATGTGTGTGTTTGTGTGTGTCTTAGAGTATCTGCGTGTTTTCCGACTACTTTTTGACAAATCTACTTAGGCATTTTTCGGTTTTGTTTGTTTATTTATGTTTATTTGTGATTTATTTCGATAACATAATAAATATGATGAGACAGCGCATCTTTTCGCATATATGGGAATCCAAGTTATAGATGTGAGGATGTCAGCTGGAGAGCAATGTGGCAAAGTCTGTACGAATGTATAAAGATTTTAAGTGAGACCTAAGGATTATTGCATTTGCAGAGCAGCATTAAGACAATTGTGTTATCCCAGTTATCCAAGTTATATTGTTCTCCCTTTGAGACTCTAAGCTTACCTGCCAGCTCTATTTCTTAAATAAACCCATTTGTTGGGAATAATTTTTACCGCAACGGCATGTCCTTCGCAGTCTCAGAAGCCTTACACTCAATAAGTACTAAGTGGATATATTTAATAACACAACAGTTGTTGGAGGCAGTGATGCACGGTTATCTAGGTGTCTCTTTAGTCTAAACACATTTCTCGGCCACTTTGGAATATTGCACAGGCTCACAAAACAAAAGGGGAGTAAACTTCTTGAGTCCGAATCCGAGGAACGAAAAACTACAAAACACCAGCGCTCGGGCGAGGTATTTTGGAGTTTATCTCGAAATCTTGACGTAAATGGGTTTTTTTATTATAACTTAAATGGTTTTGAAAGTATGTTCTAGCCCAGCCAGAAAAATCTATTTTCTCTTTTAACTATACGTTTTTGGGGTCGCACAATTCGAATTCTAGATCCTCAAAAAACCGCTTTTGACAAAGTTGTCTCAGAAACCTCAAGTGCTGGAGATTTTTGGCCGCAGCTCAAAATCCATAAGTACATATCGTATGTGAAGTTCACACCAATGTTTTGTACGCCTGTATTATCTTAAGCCTATTTAAATTTTAGGAACCGAGGATTCCTTGTGCTGTCTAAAGTTTGTTACGCATATGCAGTCTGCAGTTTATCTATATATTTATCTGGTCATTACTTTTGTAGGAAAAGGGAACCGTCTGAGCGTGACTTTATTCCATTGACACAAATAGTTTAATTTGAACGATTTAGAGCTTTTAACTCTGATAGATCTGGCCTACTTTAATCTCAGATGCTAGCTAAAATGCAACGTCATTAAGCTCATAAGACAACTTCAATCAGCGGGCTTAATGTCTTCGGCATATCCTGGATTTATACTAATACTCTAAAGCTGCTGTCGTATTGACATTTTAGACCAACATATTTTGTCATATTATGACATATTTTTCAAGAGAGGCACTTATTCTCCTATGCTGGAGATTATGATGAAATATGACACATCTCTGGAAGCATTTGACGATATGGCAACTTTTATGTAAAGGCAAGTGGGCTGAATTCGAAAGAATTTTTTCGCACATTTTTTGGAGTAACAAAAAAATAGTTTTTTCAAAATCGTAAATTATGTTGTTCAGGGCATTGAATTAGCTCCATTGCACAATGGGCCCGCGTGGCCAGATTTTGGCCAAAAGCCCTCCTGATGAAAATCAAAATTTTGACAAAATTACAATTTAATATTATTTTACACATATTGAGGTACCCTGTGCAGAAAAAAAATTTTAAATTTTAATTATTATTATTTTTTAAGTTGTTGGCAATCAAAGTTGACATTTTGTACTTTATGAGCTTTCGCGAACATTTTCAGAAACAAAAACCTGCATTTACCATGATACATGTAGCTACGAAATCTTTATTCACTTTATTATTTATAAGTATAACTTCAGAACAAAAATAAAACTGAGCTTAACAACTTTTCGGTTTTTAATATATTCGATTAGTTAAAAAGATTTTTTTGGTTTTTGTATCATTTGGCTGCTTTGCTTTAAGGGTACCTCCGACTACCCACTCGATATTTGATCGAACAAATTTTTATGAATTTCTTCACATGCTTTACAACAAAATGTAATTCCTCCCGATATTCGGAAATTGAACTTTGTATCTTAAAGTTGAATTTTAAAAGTTGACCCATTTCTTAGCTGACAATGTTCTCAAAGGTTGTACAAAAATGTACAAAAAACAAAAAATGTACAATTGGAAAATTTTATAGCAATCTTACAATGATGCAAATCAAAAAATGTAAAAATGATAAATTTTGACGAATAAACGTAAAAATGAAAAATAAATTTTGGAAATTTTTTTTTCTAAAATTAAAGAAGCATGCAAAAAAAATTGTAACAGTTAAATACCAGATGGATTGGTGATGTCGTCTTTCTGTAATTTGCTTGGAAAGCTGAACCTATTTGGGACTATAACTCCAAAACCATTCAATATTTTGGGTATAGGCTATTTTTTCAATGTTTGAAGAGCTCATATCTACTTCTGTGTGAAATATGGTCCAATTCCAATCAAGCGTTTTTTTTTTTTTAATTAAGTTAAAAAAATTGTTTGGTTTTTTTAAATTTTTTGCAATCTTGGTCTGGATTATCTATATCTAAAAAAAATCGGAGGAGGCTCAAACTTCCCAGAAAAATAGTTCAATCATTTAAGAACACGTGTATAAAATTTCATCACTCAAAAAAAAATATTTTGGAAACGACAGGGTTTTGGCCAAAATATGAAAATCTGTGCCCACAGTGCATTCAGATAGCTACGTAGATTTTTTGTCAGGTGGATTGCTCTCCGAGCAATGCCAAGTTCGTGATTCTCGATTTTTTTGGGGTGAATCCGAAAGTGTCCAAAAATGATAAAAACTGCCACAAAATTTCATGGAAAACATCTTATTTGTTTATTTTTGGTAAAAAAAAATGATTGAATAATATATTTAAATGAATGAATATGAAAAATAAATTGTTGCCTAGTGAAATGCCATGAAAAATGTTCTTTTTTTTTAAAAAGAGTAAAATCGTCTGAAAGAGCAGTTCAGGATTTCCAGCAAATCAATAGAACTTGGAACTGGTTTACGGGGATTTGTTTCTCTTTATGTTCAAGTTCTCGGCATTTTGACACAAAAACAGTTTAAATCCGTGTTGAAATTATATTCAAAATAATTATTTCGACACTTTCGGATTCACCTCAATTCGACTCTTTCGAAACGGAGTAGCGTCATTCTGGTGGCTTTCAAAAACCGAATCAAAACCTTTAGCGTTTTAGCGGATTCACCGCACTTCCGAATTCGCCACACTAGCCTCTATGCTTTTTTCATAATTCACATTTAAAATTATTTATTTAATTTTTTACTCGTAAAAATTGTAATAAGAGAGAGACAATTTTTGCACAAAGCTCCACATATATAAAACTTATTTTTTTTTTACTATAACTATTTTGTAAAACACAAAATATTTGCTCACAGCACAATATTCATTATAATATCATGATGTATTTGGCATCATCATTATCATCAACATCATTGCTAATTTGCTTTGATCTAAAGTATTTGCATTTGCTTTTCAATCAAAGATTCTGACTTAAGAGAGACCCGAAGCTAAAGCTAGATTAATCCCAAACGGCAACAGAACGACCAGCACACAGAGCAATTCCATTTGGCCAGGTCTGACAAAATCAAATTATAGCAAATTTCCCATTAGTTTTAATGGAGGTGCGCACGGAAAAAGTCGCTAAGAATGGGACTGGGTACGGTGTATTGTAGAACCAAGTCAAAATGCTGCAGGTGAAATGCGACAAACATTTCGATAGACAATTCTGTAGCCCACGCTTTCCTTTTCCTTTTTTTTTATATATATTTTTTTGCTGTTACTTTGCTTGCCAGCGCGCGCTGTTTTTCTCATTTTCCATTTATTTATTTTTTATTATTATTTTTTTGCTTGTACCGCCCCAGCCCACAGAACCCGAAGGAAACAGGAAATATCTTTGGTTGGCCGCTGGTGCCTCATCAACCGCGTCATCCACGTTGTGGACGTGGACGTGGACGTCGTTGCTGTTTATAAATGACAACGCCTCATCGCGCAATTTGTTTACCTTACATTTGTATTGCATACTTTTAGGGCGGGTGTTGGCAATATCTGCTTGGGTGTTTTTTTTTGGTTATTTTTTTCTTTCCAATTTGAGCATTTTTTGGTCCAACACTGCCGCAGCAACAACATCAATTTCAAAATTGCTACATTAGTGTTGCCCACTTAACAAGTTTAAGGGACGACGCCCCACGTTGGGCCCAATACGGGCACTTGGGCCGCCTCGCTGCGTATTAAAATTAGTGATTAATTTTTAGGTAGAAAATATGCAAATGTGTTGCATTGATGAATACATTCAGTGGACTTTGTGGCGTTTTAAGGTGGCGGGCGGGGGGCGTCACTTCATTTTCTACTTCATTGCCAAAGTTCGTTCGGGCTAGGCGCGAAGCCTGCCGTTTTGGGACCAAAACAGCTAACAAAACTGGGGCGTGCAACTTGTCCACAGGGAATTAAAGAACACACACACCCAATACGACAACGAAGACGTTTTCTTGTCGATTTTTACGCTTTTTTCTCAAGTTTTTTTTGTTTTTTTGCTGCCGGAAATGAAAAATTTTATGTCATATTTCTAAGGCCAAACATTTGAGCGGGCTGGGCACAAGCGCCTGGGTCTGGGTCTGGGCTGGCGGCTAAAATTGATTATGGATGGTACGAGGCTGGGCCGCCCACTTGACTATACGCAATTAACATTATTTTTAATTTCTGACGCTTACGTTGAGGGCATTCAGAGCCAGCATAAAAACCTACCACCCCACCCCACCCAACTGTTCCTAATGAAGCATGCAAATGACGGCCAGATAAGTTGTGCGTCCGGCTTTTAACTTTATTTTCGTTATTAATGTCTAATTTTTAATGTATTTGGCTGCAATTGATATGCAAATGATCATAAGTCGAGGAGTATGCCACTGTGTGGCCCTGACTATATAGTTCTATATATGTACTATATATTTCCGTATTTGTGTATTTCTGTGTATTTTACTGCTGCAAAACTAAAGTGCTATACACATGCGAAATGAGAAAACTTTTCGACCACAACAACGACGTAAAGCATACAACAAGTGCGGATAGTAACTGGGTCCCGGAGTTACCCCGAAAAACTACAACAACTACGACTACGACTCACACTGTTTGTGTATAGAGACCCTTCTACAGGCGTCTGCCCACAAAAGATTGCTTTTAGAAATTTATAGTTTCAATAATGTGGCGGCTTGGAACTGGTTCCATGTTGCCACTCCCCGGCCGCTTGCCGCTTTTCGCTCTTTTTCCACTTTGAAATCGCGCGAAAAGCGGCGGCTGCTCTTCTTGTTGTTCTAGCTGCTATTTGTCTACCACACATTTGTACATGTCCTGCGACTGTGTGAGTATGTGTGTGCGTGAGAGTCTATGTGTATGTTTGTATGAGTGCTCATGTGTATTTTCAATTTACGTGTCCATAACTTAAAGTTTTGCAAGTTTACTCTCGACACACACACACACACATACGTACTCACATATACACAAACTTATACTAACACACACACACACAGCCCGCCGCCCATATATCGAACACTTGAGCAACGGTAAAGACGACAACGACGACGACGACAACAAAATCTACAACAACAAAAACAACAACTACAACTTCAGCTGAAACTGACGCTGTAGACAACAACGCTGCACAGTGGGACAAATTGCAAATCTGGCGCGAATAAGTTAATAAGCAAACTGTGCCAAAGTCAAACTGCTGGTATAATTTCCATTATGAAAGTTAGTGCTCGTTGAGTTTAGTATTTACTAATTCCTAAGTTTTATAAAAGGATTTTACCATCTATATTATTTCTTGCAAGTCTTTACAGAAATTAAATAATTCTCCCTGTTAACACGTTTATACATGGTGACTTTAGCGTTCCTTTCCTGGGTAATGCTTGGAAGACGCTCATAAGCTCGCACCGGGGTATCCAACACTAATCGCCAGACGTTAGCTGACAAATTAAGATGGACTTAAAAAAAAGTGGCTTAAATAAGCTAAGTATCCAAATAAATATCGGTGAAAATAAGTGAAGCATTTTTACATATGTGGAAGAGCTACTAGCCAATAGTCACCACATCAAATTTTATTGCAAAATACCGATTATTTATCGAGTTATTGATAGCTGAATATTTGATTTTGTAGAGAACTTTAAACCTTTTTTGAACACTTGGAAAAAAGTTAAAGCACGGTTTTTGTAACCTTTAACCTTAAATATCTGGATCTGAAATATCTTTCAAAATTGATCTTCATGATGAACATTCATGTCAAGTTTGAAGCTTTTATCTTTCAATTCTTAGGAGTTATGCTTGTTTGTCATTTTTCGAGGTAATATTTACTACGGCGACCATGCGAGGTGCCATCACTAAAATAGGCATAACTTCTACAATTGTAGGAGCTACAAACTTTTTATTAATCCTTTTTGCAGCGATTTAGAATAAAAAAATACAATTTTTATTCTTTTTTTTTTATTTATTATTCTAGTATCTGCGCTATTAGCTAATAAGTTTATAGCTAATGAGTTTTCATGAAAATTTAGTCTGTTTATGAATGTTTGTTTCTGTTCGTTGATTAATTTCTTCATTTACATAACATATGTTGAGGTCTTTGTGTATTCGATAATTGCTAACATACCAGGGTGCCCTGACAATATTTCTGAGTGTGCCTGATTGGTATCTTTGAAGTATCTCCATATTAGATGTACTTGCCGTACCCCAAAGTTGCAAGGCATAGGTCCAAACTGGCTTTAAAATTGCTTTGTATAGACGGATTTTATTTTCCAAGCTGAGTTGGGACCCAGGTCCTAAAAGCCAATACATTTGCCTAGTCTTAGCTTTGAAAAAAAATATATATATTAAAAAGTAAAAAAAAAAATTGTTTGAAATTTATTTTTATTTTTTAAAAAATTTTGTTTTATTTTTTTACTTTAATATTTTATCTATCATGGGAAAAAAATTTGCGCCAAAATCTTTATTCGTTTAGGATATATGGCTTATCAAAGAAAAGTCTAAAATTGAAAAATCCAATATTCAGCTATCGATAACTTGATAAATAATCGGAATCTTGAAAAATTCTGGAACTATTTGCTCCAATAAAAGTCATATATGTATGTAAGTCGAAATCGACTTTAAGAATGTGTGTTTCATATATTTACACTGCAAATTATCATAGGAAAAAATGTTAAGCACAAAAAAAAAAGACGGCGAAAAATGGCTTTCGTCCCACTGTGCGCTGTAACCACTGTAACTATGATGATGGCAGCTATGGCACATTGTCTTGCAGCTGCAGCAGCCGTTTCCGCAATTACAAAACTTCCGCAAAAAATAACAAAACTTACACACACACACACACACACTAGCTCACTCATACACATGAGTTCTTAAAGTGGGCGTGACAGGGTAGGGGGCAGGCTTTACTGGCTGTGGCACATGTGCAGCGTCAGCTGGCTGCTTTTCTTTGCATTTGGCAACACTTTTTCGCGAATTTTTTTAACGCAGATTTTAATTTCTTAATGCAAAAAAGTCAAGATAAAAGCTAGAGAGGCTACCAAGGCTTATTTGCAAAATAAATGCACTAGAACGAACGAAATTTTTTATTTTGTAACAATTAAAAAAAAGTGTTGCCAATCAGCAAATTTTATAAATATTAGGAGAATGGTAGCATTGCTTGAATAGCAGTAAGCCTAATCAATGCAACGAACATTTTATACAGATTCGTTTTGAAGCCGAATGTTTGGTACTTCCAATTTCATCAAAACGAGTTTTTCATGTGGTTTGAAACCAAATGTTTTGTTGCAAGACGAATTTAAAAACGAATCGGTAAAATAGGTTTAATAGAGTACGCATTTTATACTGAAATAATTTTTTTAAATATTCGTTGATATTCTTAGATTATATTTATGACAACTTCAAGTTAGATATTTATTGACAATTATTTTTAATTATTTTTTTTCTGATTCAAGCCAAAAAGTAGCATGCACAGCCCAAAACGCACGTATCAAACACGAACACATGACCGATTGCTGCGACAGGGTTCCCGCGTAACACATAGATTTCCCTTGCAACAAAAATTGCTAAGTTGTGTTTAATTTTATTTTATTTTGTTGTTAAAGTAATACTTTTGTGTAATTTTTTTCAAAAGATAGAGAATAATCAAGAACTAGCAATATTTTAATGAAAATAAAAACACAACATAAAGTATAACAAAGTTTCGGAGCTGCGGCAACCATGTCAGCTGGTAAAATAATTTCGCGCCAACACAACAGGAGAATTTAAAGGACAAATAGGGAAATATACGAATTTATCACAAAAAAATTCGTTTTTCGGAGCACGCAAAAACGAATTCGAATAAAATTGTTTGGTTTGGTTTTTTCGTTTTGCGGGGCATGGTTGAATTTTGCAAAAACTTATTTATATATTATAATATGAAATGTTTTCAGGCGTCTACTCCCATCGTCTAGCAGTGTAATTTGCTAATCATTTTTCATGGCTAGATAATCTATTAAGATATCTTACAATGGTTTAGCTTTTCCAAACTGTACAAAAAGTACCATTTAATTCTTTGCAATTCTTGGTTGCCTATGTACCAAATATTGTTTCTTAGAGATACAAAATAATAAATAAATAGTACCTACTGGTTGTCTTGTTTCTGCAACCAGGAAACGCAGCACAAGAACATGGAATATGAAATCAAATATTTCTAAGCTATTATGTTAAAACTTATGAAATTGCACAAAATAAAGAAAAAACAAGAAAGCAACAACTTCAAAAAAAAAACAAAATGAGACTGCATCTACATACAGCACGTACCACCACCAAGTGGCCACTTGCCTCCTGCCTCCTGCTCCACAGCTCAATGTATACGCCCTTTGGCCATTGCCCGCTTGACACGCACACAAATCACTTGATTCAATCATCTCGAAAATTGATAACATGCCATTTACAAATGACATCGAGCCCGAGCTTAAAAAACAAAACAAGCCATACCGAATTGAGGTCATGTAGCTGACGACGCCGAGGACGAGGACGACGATGCCACAAAGAAGTATGCAACAAATTATTTATAGGCAGCAAAAGGGCAAGAAAGAAAGCAAAGTAAAAAAAAATAAAAACCGAAATCAAAATTAGGACACGTGCCGCAAGTTGACCAACACGCAACGCCAAACAATGCAGAGCAACCCCCCCAAGGTCCAAGCACCAAACAGCAACTAAAAAGCAGGCTAAAAAAATAACAAGTGAGGGCGAGAGAGAGAGAGAGAGTGCGGATGAAAGTTGTTGCAGTGAAAGTAAAACGGGCTAACCGCACGCGGTTCTCGGCACGCAGCCAAGAGCCAAAAGGCCAGAACAGTGCCGCAAATAACAGCACAAGCGTTCTCGCTTGCACACACTGTTACTCACACACACGCTCAGTGTATGTGTGTGTGTGTGGGCTGATGCCCTCGCACTCATTTGCAATGCGCTGCACGCTGTGCCTTTCATTCATTTCAATTTGAACGCATTTTTTCGTTGCCTACTTTTTGGGGCGCCCATCTAAAGTATCGTTCCAATCGGACAATTGATTCGAACGCATTTGCGTGGGTACTCCAAATAACTGCAAATTATTTTTACTCACTCTCTCTCTCTCTCTCTCTCTCACTTTGTCTCGCCGAGAGTAATCTTTTGTCTGTTTGTGTCTCTGCTGCTGCTGTTGCTCCTGCCTTGCTTCTATTTCCGTCCCCATTGTGCCATAATCATTGAGTTCTCATAGTACTCGTTCATGTCCACGTTCTACTCATTTTGCGCCCCATATAGCCTGTACATATCGAATCAAGTTAAGTGATTTGCTACGTGCTGCCAGCTCGTAAAAAATATTGACAAAAAAAATAAGTTTTTGTTGAAAAATCAAGACTGCAAATCAAGCTTAGTTTAAAGCGAAAATATCAGCATTGATGCGTTAATCGATAAAGCTGCTGCCTATCGGCAAACATGCCTTAGCATTGTAGACCACAGAGATAGCTCTTCTATGGCATAATAAGTTATCTTCTCTAAAAGTTTAAATTTCACTAAAAGATTAATTGTGTGCGACATTTTTGATATTTTTCTCACGTGACATAATGGGGTATCTAATCTGAGCGTTTGGTTCTCTCTGAGATTTTGGCACTCATCCTGGCAGATGTAAACTGTGACGTCACAACGAAATAGTATTAAACATTTTTCTTCCGTGACATAATGGGGTTTCTAATCTGAGCGTTTGGTTCTCTCTGAGAATTTGGCACTCTTCCTGGCAGATGTAAACTGTGACGTCACACGGGCGAAATAGTACAAAACATTTTTCCTCCGTGACATAATGGGCAAACTAATCTGAACGTTTGGTTGCTCTAGTTCTTATAATCTTTGAGATTTTTTCAC
This sequence comes from Chymomyza costata, assembly GCA_018150985.1. Lineage (NCBI taxonomy): Eukaryota > Metazoa > Arthropoda > Insecta > Diptera > Drosophilidae > Chymomyza > Chymomyza costata. The sequence goes on along the minus strand of JAECWU010000127.1, from coordinate 20,845,095 downwards.
TCATCCAGACAGACGGACTTGAGCATGTCGATGGCTCCAGTCACGTTGATCATACTTAAGGTAACTTTGGCATGTTCCCGACGTTATGGTACTGGGCATAAAAAGCTGTGTATAATCAATTCATATTTCTGATTCAGAGTCCGTATGCACTCTTTGCATTAAATTTAAAAATTTTTCAAATCCTCTCGAATTGAAATATTTTGGTTAGTCATAATTATTAAAATAGAAGAGAACTTATTGTTCTATGGGTTTGTAATCCGTACAGTCTGTCACGTCAATGACTGCTCAATAGACAGCTGTCGCTGTGGCTGCACGTTCGGTTTGTTCAACACACAGATACACACACACACATACAGCTTTCTGCCTTTGGCTTTCATTAAACGCAAATTTATGCCTTTACTTGAATGTCAAATATTGCCAAATATCAAACGCCAAGTCTGTTGGGGTACTGCAGCTGGTATTGGGTTATCGGTTTGCCCACTTCCTGATCCCCCGCATCAGTCGGTTCAGTCATTTAGTCAGACAATAGACTAGTGAGCAAGTATGGTGCTGGACTGCTGCTCCTGTCCAGCTGCTTGTTTGGTTTTTATGCGTTGTTCGTTTTGTAATTAAACGACGCACTTGGCTGCTTGGGTTCAATTTAGTTGGCTGGTTTTGGGTCTTGGCCCGGGGGCGTTCTTGGTGGTCTAGTGTCCGGCATACAACTCGACGCGGTCTGGTCACAAATGTTTTTAATTGTGAAATAAACTACGACCGGGCTGCCCATACCCGCTGGCGTAAGCCTTAGGACGCACAAGAAGCAGGCTACCACTTGTGCCTTGAAATCTGTCAGGCTATGAATATATTTGGATAACACTGACGGAGCAGACCGCTTCGTATTTTGTCAATGCATTGACCCAACATGTATTTGTGGTCAAAGTTGGCGTTTGACATTTATGCCGGATGTCAAACGGACGCCAATGTCTGAAGACTTGGCATGTTTGTTGTACCTTTTGTTATGCCCGGAACGTAGCCATTGTCATCATTTTCATCCTCATCATTATTATCAACAGAATCATCATCATCATTGTCGTCTTGGGGCGTCCATCCATTTGTGCTTGTTATTGTCACTTTGTTGTTATGCTCTTTTTTTTTTGCAACAAACTTTGCATCTTGCTTGGAAAACTATCGATACAAACAGTAGCTGTATGGAACTTTGGTTTAGGGGTTTGGACTCGCTTTCGAACCGCCTGAAGTTTAACCTTTTTGTTAGTTCTGGCCACAACTAGCAACTATTCAATCGACTGCTGTAACTGACCAGGGCAGAGCAAATGCACCCTAGAGGGCATTTCAGTTTTGTTATTTGTGTATTTGACATTTTACTTAAGTGTTGCTGACTTTTGGTCAGTTTTTATCCTAGCCCCATAGTCACAAATTGCTGCTTACTTCCCGTTCCTTGTCGAAGAACCCACTCATCTATGGATGCCTTGGGCCTCTGTTGTTGAAATGTTTGACCAGTTTGCCATTGTGATTTGTATATTTTTAGTTGTTTCTCTTTTTGTGGGTTTCTTAATTAAAAACCGTCTAGTTCGTAGTTTGGGTATCTTTAAGATTGGTAGCGCAAATGAAGCAAGCCAAATAGTTCTTTGGGCGAAGGCACTATAAGAATATGACTTAAAGTATAGAATTTTGGAAAATTGAGTATATCTCATTACTAAGTGGAGTATGGCTAGTTTTTGAGACACTCTTTCATTCGTCGTGTGACGTCATGTTCCCTGGGACCCTTTTTTTTTGTCTTTTTAAGGGGAAAAGTAATATTTAGATAATTTGTAGTAGCCAATGGCCACCAGCTTTGATCTTCGTAACCTTCCCCCTATACCCCGTCAACCATGCCTTTTGCAGGCTACTTTCTTCCTTTACACAAATAAGGTGACACCATGGAACCCATGGTCTCTGGCTGATCTCAATAAGAGACTGAGCAGCCTAATCAACCTCATCTAACCTAACTTAGTAGTTTTGAGCTATTTCCAATTATTTGCAATAAAACCGTAATTTATTTTTTTTTGCTTATGCGCTCTTATTCTTAAAACTTAAAGTCGCTTTAGTTGACGAGCTTTAGCCGCAAGCAGACGGTTGATGTTCGTCAAAACGACGAAGCCATGAATAAATGTGACTTTTTTTTTGAAAGCGTTCATTTGGGTTTCTTTTTGAAACCTGCAGTAAGCTTTCTATGATACATGGCTTTTTTTTAGAGTTTAACAAGTTTAAATCATAATAAAACAAAGAAATATGTATTCTTAATAGCAATGAGACGGTCTTTGTTGGATAGAAAATGTAAATGTGACCGCCACGGCTGGCGCGTACAAGGCGCAATCTGCAACACCAATTTTCACAAACTTTCCGCAGCCTTTGCGGCCGTATTTCGCCAATAACTCTTCGAATGTTGATTTCCAGGAGTTCAATTGTCTCTGGTTTATGGACGTAGACTAGTGCCAGTAATTTTCTGTGGTTGTAATGATGTTTCGACAAAAGCTTGTGATTTATCCTCACTCCAAATGCGACAATTCTGCTTATTTACGCACCCATTCAGAACAAAATTTTGAATTTTGAATAAGCTGGACGAACGGAACTATTATTTTGATTAAAAATTTCAATTATTTGCAAGCGTTGCTCTGCTGTAATCTATGTCAAACCAAACTCAACATAAAGCAACTATGAGCTGTTAAATGGGTTGTCAGATAAAGCAGTGTTGCCAACTCAAAGTTGTGAACCTCTAAAAAAACACGCTGCATACAGGTGCGGATCTAGGATTTGGTCTTCTTCACTTCGAAGTGTATATATATCAGAACTCGCAAAAGACTTTCAAACCATTTTCCCAACATTTTGGGGGGTCCGGACCCGAAAACCACCCCCGTGGATCCGCCACTGGCTGTATATATAAGGGATATTTATAACAAAAAAAAAATGTTAGAAAATCGAAGATGATCAGATGAAATATTTTTTAGGCCTAATCAAGATCGATGAATGCAGCAATTTTGAGTTTGAAAAAAATATTGCCAATATTTTAGTGATAATAATTTATCCAAAACACAATAAATATAAATAAGACGAAACAAATATTTCATTGAACCAAGCCACTGAAAGGAATTGTTGAGTTAATAATTCTGATCAAAGCTGCAGGAATCAAACTCTTTTTAAATAAAATTATTGCGTCCTAATAGTATACGCTTTTTTTGTTTGATCCAAATCTCGAAAACCAAATTCTCTGCAGGCCTTAAGCCAATGGTTCTCTGCAAGAGTTGTTACCTTTATAAACTATCTAATAAAATTTTTAGTTGAAGCAACTGAAGCCAGTTATACCTGCTAGCTATATGGCAGCTATAGAAGAGAAAGCGCGACAGTGTTGGTTAATTTTATGAAGTTTGCGCGTTTAGGTATTTCGGAAAAGTGACAAAATTTGCAATTAAAAACTTAAAAGCAAACTTGAAATGTTGAAAAATAGCTGGCATTAAATCTGCGCAACAAAACAAATAAAATGCAATTAGCAAGATTTGAATTAATTAAGTAGTATAAAGTAGTTGGAGATGTAGTAGTACGAGAGTAGATAGTAGTAGTAGTAGTAGGTACAATATAGTAGGTGAGACATATGCCACACTCATGTAAAACTCTTTTGTTTATCTTACGCAATGCATAGACAACAATGCAGCAAAGTAGAAAAAGTAGCAGAAAGAGTAGAGCAGCGCAACTCTTTTTCGGCTAGCGCTCTCCACACGCTTACCAACACACACACTGCTTCAAGCAGCACGCTACCCAACACTCTTTACCGTTACACTCTTGCCTGTTGCCATTGCCGTTACCATTGCCGTTAGCTTTACCGTTGCCTGCCAGCCAGCCAGCCAGCCAACAACAGCAAAGTGCAATTATCGCAAATACCTTCAGGTTTACTTCGTCAATGTGAAGCCCCAGCTCTAGCAGTGGGGTCTCAGGTGTGCGTGTGTGTGTGTCTATCTCTTGCTCTCTATCTGTAGCACCATCTCTTTCTACCAGCTACTAGGAACTTGGTTCCTGTGTTTACCCAAGTGCTTTGTATTGAAGTGCATTTTAGCATGTAATTTGTAGTTCTTTGCTATTTGATTTTTGAACAGAGCGCTTAACCCAAACCCCCGAAACCCCCGAAACCCCTTTAACAGAATCAGTAGAAACAGCAGCAGCACTTGGCATGCCAAGAGTTTTGTGTGTAGACAACTTACTACAAACTTAGTGCACACACACGCGCACACACATACACCATACGCATGTGGCATTTGCCACAAGAGCCAGTGTCAGTTCTCGGGTGCGAGTGCCAGTGCCAGGCCACTGCCAGTTCCAGTTCCAATCTGAGGCACTTAGTTGCTTGCCGCCTGCCTAAGCCTGTTTTATCACTTGTTCGCTATCTCGCTCTCTTAATGCCCCCAGGTTGTTGCCGTTGTTTTTGTTGTTGATTTAAAATCGTTTAACGAACTTGGGCGTTGATTGCCACGCATAGCCGCTGACCCATCGTAGTGATCATTGACTTTAACAAAATTAGCCTTATTAGAGTAAAAGATAACTTGATCAGTTACGATCTATTTCAAACGCTTAGATAAAAGCTTAAAAACTATTCAGGTTAGATGACTTACGAAAAGATCAATTGGGGTCTATGCAAGATGTAAGGCTTAGAGCAGTGGCGGATCTACGGAGGGTTTTCGGAACCGATCGCTGAATCTGTACTCAAATATTTCAAGCCCAGAGGCACGCTTGTGGCCTAGAGGGCTAAGTAAACGTGTAAGGGCAAGACACATTAGTACCATTCATGAATTACAATATTGTATAGATAGAACGTATCATGATCAAATTTTGACAATCAAAATGTTTAAATAAAAGTCGATAAATTAATTAGTTATTTTATTAACGGCTGCTTGAGATCAGTCCAGCAGAAATTTTAGAGCCTAAAGTTGTTTAAATAATCTTTAGCGAGTTTCGTGTTGACTTAGTGTCAACGATTTGACTTCTTGAGCAACTGCTGATTTGAAACTTTCGTGTTGAGAAAGGCTTAAGAGCCTTGACATTGATGCGCTTGATCAGCGGCTAAGCCCAGAAGTCCATATACAGAGGATCAGCTGATCAATACGCATTGCAGCTGATTAGCAATCAAACTGTTTCACACAACTCATATACAATAATTTCCCATGATGCCAAGATCAACAACTAGTGACAAGCTCAAGTTCAGCTGCTGTAGCTTCAGCTTGAAGTCTTGAGAACAACTCTTGGTAGCAAAGCAGTCAGCCAGACAATCAGTTCTCAGTTGGTCAGACGACGACGACGATTAGACAGACCAGACGGAGCAGACAGACAGACAGACGGAGAGACAGACAGACGGACAGACAGTTGGTTGTTCGGCTTTGATGTTCGATAATTGCAAATTCCATGTGCATGTTTCAGTTTGCATCAAATCGTCGCGCAATGATCGGATTGAAATCAAGAGACGGCACTACGTAGAGGAGCTGGTGGGCAGCAAGTGGTTGCAACTACAGCGCAACTAAATTGATCTTTTATCGCTTCAACGACGCCAAAGACGCCAAAGACGAGAGCTGAGCCTGTGCCGCGTTAAAGCTTACAAAATATGCGACAACGCACAGAAGCTCATAACTCAGAAGATCCAGGGTATACGGGTGCAGAGTGGAGTGCAGTGGATTGAGAGAGAGAACAAGGTGGCGACGTTCACGCGCAGGGATTAAATCGAAAGTTATGCGATTGTCAAAAGCTCGTCGTCAGTGCAAGTTGCAACATCTTATAGCCAGAGCTGTAGCAGCCGCAAAATGTTGCACCTTGATTGGTCTGACAGTGTTCGGTTTTTGGGGTGATGAAGTAAGAATTGTTACCGTATCGAATGCGGATTAAAATCAGCTAAACAAGTTGACTCTGTCTGGCTGTAAGTAAGTAGCAAGCAGTGGGCCATGGCTATATATTGAATAAAAAAATGAAAAAAATTGATGAAACACGCCAAGAGTTACATTTTTATAGCTCAAGTGACTCGAGAGCTGGCGACAGCAAAGATGATGAATACAAAAATACAAAAAAAAAGGCAAGAAATCTGTTGCAAATTGAAAGGGATTAAACAAATAAATCACTTGACGTTGCTTACAGAAACATTTTTGCGCCCGAATTTCTTATATCTTTTGCAACTTGAGGGTAGTTAAAGAAATAAAATAAAATAAAAAAAATCTGGAGAAAAAAAGGGTTGCCACCCACACCAATTAATGAGTTCAAAATTGTGCTGCATTCAGTCAATTGTAAAGCCAAGTTACCCCCCCGCGCCCCCAAGTTACAAAAAGCGCAAAATTAATGAAGATATTTTTTCAATGTGTCGTCAACTTATGCACGGGGGGTTGATGCTGGGCTTTAAGCCTGTAAAAAAAAAAATCATTTGATTTTTAATTACGCTGATTTTTTATATTAGAACGGAAGCAGCTTGGCAGCCAAACACCTTGGAAATTAAGGCGCCAGACCTCTAGAACTCTAGACAGAGCTTGGTACCCGATTCGCACAGGCCCGCAGGCAGCCAGAGAGTGACTCAACGACTTGACGACTGGCCACTTGAGCCACTTTCAAGTTGCTTTGACCATTTTGTACTTGTTGTTGTTGTGGCACGCACGAAAGGGTTTCAACTTAATTAAACCGTTCATTTCTTTTTTTTATTTATTTAAATTTTTTTTTTGCTATTTTTTTTTTTTTTTTAGCCTGTGCAACTGTCATCGTATTGGGCAACTCTGCCCAAATTGACATCTAAAGTGCTTAAAATTTTCTTTAATTAAGTGTGACAAACTGTGGGCGAGTCTGACAAGGATGCACGGACGTACTCCCAAACAAAATGAAATCAAATGAAATGGCTTGCCAATTGTTAATGAGTTGGGTTGCCAATCGAAACAGCTATCCAAAGCTCAAGTTTGCAAAAAAAAGTTCCACTTTACAAAGAGATGGCGGCACACTTCATGCTAATTGACAAAACTACCCACAACATTTGATTGTCTCTTTGTTGCCTTTTGGGTTACCTGTATTAACTGTGTTACCTGCGCTCTCGTCCCACGCAATCCCAGCGAGAGACTGCACTCAATGGCAGTCATTTGGAACTCGTAAATAAGCAGAGTGCAACATTAATAGTTGCTGATTAATCGCAACTGTCGCCGGGAGCCAAAAGTATAGCAGCATTGGAGTCCACCAGGCACGGCTCCAAGAACGGACAGCGCCTACGATATATTAAAATTAAGTAATTTAATTTCATTTTTTTTTTTGGCATTGCGCCGAAACGTAGGTGGTTTGGTACATCTGTGTACAGTAGCCGTGCTTTAATATGTTAAATACCTATAGCGGTTGCCATAAGAAAGAATATCGCAACCAATAGCCTCATTAATGCTGAAATTCTTTTGGAAGCTGTTTTTAAATTATGCTTTCAGAAAAAAGAAGAAAGTGTATCGAAACGATCAAGCACTTATAGTGAAAATGAATAGGAGTAACCCCATTTTCGGAGCTAACTTTTTTTTCTTGAATACAAAATGAACGGCTTAGGTGAAAACTCCGATACTTAAGTGGCCTGCAGACGTATATCGTATTGAAAATGTTTGGGGGCTGATGTTTCGTAATATTTTTAAAAATCCTGAACAAACTCCATAATTCTAGGGTAGAAAGAATGAAGATGTTATTCCAATACAAAATTTGAATTTTTCGTAATGACGCTAAAGAAATTGAATAATAAGCTACATAAGACATAAAGCGCTAGTTATTACAAAAATAACTTATAGACCTATCCAAAAAGTTCTTCCAAAGCAAAGCTCAGGTGGTTCAATTGTTATGGACATCAGAGAATAATATTAGCGCATTAAAAGGAATCGATGCCAATCACTGCATTGATTGAAAATAAAATCGATTACTGAAACCGACACAAGAAAAAGAAGGCTCTTGAGGAAGCACTTAGCTCCCAAGAGAAGTAACAAAGAGGAAAAAAAAGGAATCGAGGATCTGCGAGACCAAAAGCGCATGTAAAGTATGTCCCAATAAGATTGCACGATTTAATTTTAAAATAAAAGACTGAAAACATTTTGATTATTTATATAGTAAGATATGCGCGCAAAGGCGCCAGCGGCTTGGAACACAGGATATAGCTCTTTTCTTGGATCTCGTCCATGAGCTCATGAGTTGTTTATGGTTTATTCACATAGACCTGAGATTTCCAAAAGCACACGATCATGGTGGAATTTCAGGAGATGATTCGGTCTGGAATTTCTTCTTCTTTTTATGTCCTGTTACTCCTAGTGGAGCATAGGGCCATATGGTTTCCGTTATATTGATATTTCTTAAACATGGGGTTTGCACCTCCAAATCCGTCGTGCATGCTGCCGAAGCAGGTGGATTAGCCGCAGGAACACGGATACCTCTTGGAGAATGAATATTCCTCGGGTTTACTCTCATGTTTATAAAGAAATATGTGAGGGAGCAGGGCTCCGACAGTAAGTTATTATAATAGCTCAAAGCCAGTCCTGACAACTCTGCTCGCAGTGACAGGTCACTTTTAAATAGGCCGCCCCTAACCTGGAGAACAGACGCCTTTTGTAGACGCTACGTTGTGGATCGCTCTTCGCTTCACTGCTCCTCGAAGACCTTACCGGCAAAGGTGGCCCTACCAGTAGCTATGCTACCGCCGGCGTTGCTCTTAGAGTCATTGCAGCTACTAAGCCCCCTCACCGCGTCAAGGTGACGATCCCCGAGGTCTGGAAATTGCTACTCCAAAAAATCGGTACTTTCAAAGGAGGTGTGACAGGTGGCAGCATGCTGCTGGAACCACATGTCGCTCACATCCATACCATGCCATTGAGCACATGAGGATTTCATCATCATGTTCCTGTAACGAATGCCACTCACAGTTACTGCATTTCCGGCATCCTGGTAATGCTAAGAAGTATCCATTCTTAACGTAAAATCAAAGGGTGCAAAACTTGAGTTTTAAGCAGCTTGTTCAAACTGGTTGCCGAAATACAATATGTATAGGTAGCGTAAGGCTTTATTCGTTGGAATACCCTCCAGATACCTTCAAACTATTTTTTATAATGGTACGGGTTTGTTTCTCCTACATTTTCGTTGCTTCAACAAAGACGCGAGAGGAACGATAAATAGCTCAATCTGTGGATCCATAGAGGAAAGTATACTAAAATGACCTGAAACTATTTAGTAATTATGCTGGTGACTGGTTGCTAATAAAGATCAAAATTATCAGATTAGTCTGCGGATGTCTGTTCAATAGAAATAGAGTCATAGATTCAAATAAATCGACTAAAGATCATGACCAACGTGGACTCGACTTCAGATTTAAATCCCACAGAACACATGACAACCCTCAATGCTTTCAATAGGCAGCATTGTCTAGTCTTCGGCTAGCACTTCGTGGTGTACGTACATACGACTGCTCCTTGGAACTAGTTCCAAGAAGCAACTCTCGAAATATTAAGTATAACGAGCTTCTACACAAAATTGGCCAGGCAATTAGCTAAAGGCTGGTTCAAAAAGCAAGGGAAGGGGTTTCATCTTAGTAGCCATGAGCATGGCAAATGGCTGACATAAAATGGCATAAATAATAATCAATTTGAAATGAAATCGAAGCTTTTGCTTTGCAAAAGTCGTTGACGCGCCGTCGACGGCGTCTTGCCAAAAATCAGAATTGATGATTATTGCTTTTTGACAGAGATTCGCCGGCAACAATAAAACCAAGAACCAAGAACATACTCACAACTGCCCAGCTCCCCTCGCTCATAACAGAGGCCATGCCATTTTATGGGCCAGCTGAAAGCCGTGCCAGGACAATCAGGACTTCTGGCGCATGGATGGGGCAAGAAACAAACATTGTGTATACGTTAGTATCAATAAAATAGCCACAGACGTTGTCGGGTCAGGCAAAAATATTTATGTGCATGTTATAGTAAGTGCAAAATAATAGCCAGCAGAGTGGGGGCGAGGGCGTTTGGACGTTTGGGCGTCTTGAAGGTAGGGCGAAAAACTTGGCCAAAACTAAGGAGCGAGCGAGCCAGCGTATATAGAAGCACGTATCATGCGTTTCCACAATTACCAAGGAAAATGATATGTGAGTGTGTGTGTGTGTGGAAAGAGCGAAAATGTGGAGAAAGAGAGAGAGAGCGGAGAGAGAGTGTGGGCAACAGGCAATAATGCACTCGACACTTTTATTTCTTTTTCATTAGCCAAAAAGCGACAACGACAACGTCGACAGGCAGCCAACAAGATGCGCGCCTTTTCCTTTTATCCTGTGACCTTCACATATGAGTGTGTTGCTGTGTGTGTGTGTGAGTGGGTTATGTACATGAGGGTGTGTTAGTGAGCCAGCATGCAGACTGCTTTGTGCGCTACACAAGGTGTCTAGATAAAGGATTTCGATAAAGTTTAGCGAACGTATCTGTTACTTAGTACAATCAAACAGGAAAATATTTCAACGTTTTAAATTTAAAAAGTAAAAGTTATAAAAGTTCTGTAGAACGGTAAGACTCCAGTCTCTAGACTTTTGATCTATTAGTATTGGACTCACATTTTTGTTAACTGTGACGTCACACGGACGAAATAAGGAAATAAGGGGATCTAATCTGAAAGTTTGGTTGGCCCAGATCTTATCATCTCTGAGACCTAGGCGTTCCTACAGACACACAGACGGATATGGGTGTATCGACTTCTCAAGACAACCTGATCATACTTTTGATATTTTTGGAGGCTTCCGACGTCTACTTTGCTTGCGCAAACCTAATACATATACCCTATGTTCCATAAGGAACACGAATTTGTTAGTTTACAGTTCATATCTGCCTTGTACAGATTTTGGAGCATTCTAAAATTTTGTTAAGGAAATGGCTGCTGAGGCGCATTAGCTTTACATTGCCGACGGTCGTAAAGCAACAGAGTTGATGTTCCACAGGCTACTCTAATTCTACTGGATTCATTGATTGAAACGGGCAGGCTGGGTCCCGAACAGAGCACCTGCAGTGATAAGAGTTCTGGAGTGGACAGGCAAGTTATTTATTATTATTATTATTCTGTCCAGTGTGTCAGTTGATAGATATCCCGCAATGGTTACAGGCTCAAAGCGGAATCTTAGTGGGATTTATCAGTCTTTTTTTTTTTGACTAAGCGCGATGGTAGATCTTCTGGAGATTTGTGGGCGCCATCGTTGTCCTTCATGGGTTCTTCCGCTGCCATCCCTTTAACAAGACCCCATTCTGATTGTGCAAATTCACTGCCTAGCCCAAGAACTCTAATATATCGAGGTTGCCTAAGTAGCTAGCCTTCACCAAGTTTAGCCCACGAGTCTACGTCGTTACCAGGGTGAGGCGCTAGGAGCCAGAGGTGAAACGTTAGGCTTCAGGTGCTAGCCAGGTTAATACGGCAACCAGATAGAATAAGGTGCTATCTCTACTCTCAACGCTACACCCCAAGCACTGGCAAGTTAGACTCGATTATACTATTGCCACCAAAGTCCTAATGAACATATCTTTTCGGACGATTCCGTATTTTAGGCAATCCATAAGCGAAGATACATCTATATATTTAAGATTTTTTTTCAACGGAGGGCGGGGTACGCCAAGTAAAGGTTGTGCATCAAATTGGTTGCCGTAGAGGCTGAGCTCATACTGATACACTGCGGTACGTCAACTTAGGCCTATCCGATCGCTCTGATCAAGCTTTGAAACTCCGTACTACCAAATTGGCTTGATTTAACATTTTCAGCAATTATGTTAGTTCTTCTCAAAGAATTTTAAAAACCATACTCCTGTGTTACACTTACTTTAAAGCTCATATGGCCTACATTTTGGAAGGTAGTGCCACAGAGAAGACTCCGCATGCTCCCATATACCCAACACACACACCCATCCGCATATGACTTTGGTTGCTTTTCTTCACCCATTTTTCTTGTTATTTTATTATTGTTTATGTGTGCAGACAACGACAACAAGGACAAGACGGAGAATAGGAATGAGAGGACGGCGAGCAGAGCTACAGTTACACAGCTGTCTCAATGCCATGTGGCGGCATTTGCTGGGCAGTGGGAAATCTATAAATTTCAGGATTTACAACATGTTTTGGGTCCGGCAGTTGGCCTACTGTCTGTCCATTTATTTGTTTGCAATCGTTTGGGAGCTTGGTGCAAATTGCCTGGGCTGTCATAATTTCTAATACCAGAAAGGAAAGCAGCAAAGGAGCGCTTCCAGATAGGCGCAGCCTAAACACATAACCCTACTTTATTGTATAATAATGTGACTGGCACTATTATGATGCCTGTGGTGTGTGTCAGTGTTGCCAATAGTTTGCAATTAGCGTTGTGGCAATAAAAACAGCAAACCACATAAAAATAATCGAGAAAAATCATCGTGCAGCAAAAGTTCTGTACTTAAGTTAGATATTTACAAGTCCGAGACTGAGGGTCGCTTCGAACTTGGCCAGTGGATGCCACGAGTACAGCAACTTTTAAGCGCATTTACAGCTGCCACATGCCCCAGCCCTGGGGCTGTACTAGCTACAACTGCAATGCTAAGTGTAAAATTTAATTGAACACACACAAGTCCCGAACCAGAACTCACGCTTAGAGCACAACAACTGCGCATATTTGTGGTATAAAAATGGAAAAACCGAAAAACAAAAAAAAAAAGAAGAAAATCTATTAAAAAATACGAGCAAAAGTAGCCCAAAAAAGTGAAAAAAAAAAGATGAGAAAATGTTTTGTGTGCGCGTTGTAACGTACAAATTATGTAAACAAAACGCGGCGGGTTGGGGGTGGCAAAGATAAAGAGAGACACGAACAAACGCAGGAGTGCAAGTGAGAGCGTCAGAAATTATGAACCTTGAGGGGCCAAAACGGCAGATGAAAAATGCGACCCTAGGCAATATTTACAATTAAAAAATTAACGTAAAACAGACAGAAGAAGAAGAAGAAGAAGCAGCAGCAGCAGCGGCATAAGATGATTTTTTTCGCTTTTTGGGTTCGGGGTTTCAAGTTTTTGGAAAGAGCACCAAAAAACTGTGAAAAAGCCCTAAAATCAATACGAAAAAAAAAATGTAAAAAAAGTATAAATGTGTGGCAGGGGTGTGCTGGAGTAGGGCCCGAGGTTTTTCCTAATGGAAATTGTATTTATCTCGTTTGAAGTTTTGCAGTGGCACAAGAGCCACCCCACCACCAACAACACCACTCGCCGCCGCAGCGACACTTTGCCTCACCTTGCATGTGGAACGTACCAACAAAACCCAAAAACAGCCACCCAACCCCGCTGGCCCGCCTTAAGCGTTTTTCATAAATTAACAACAACAACAACAATAGCAAAGCGCAAAATTATCTGAAAAAAAAAAATGAAATGAATATTTTTTCGGTAATTTTTTCTTTATTTTTGGAGAAAAAAGTTGTACATAGTTAGCCGGAAGTTCTTGGTGGTGTTTCTCATATATTTTTGATTCACTACAAGCAGCGCTAATTTAGGCGTTAAACCGACTTAGCTCTGCCGCTGTGAAAAGGCCAGTTGTCTATTGGGTGGGGGGCGGGTTGGGCAGGGCAGAACAAGCTAGTTCTATGGCTGAGACAGCTGTCAACTTACTTTCACTTTCACACTGCACAATAATTGCAACAAGTTGGTCACACTGTAACTAACAGTACTTAAGTGACCGAGTTGCCAGACATGCAAAAAGTATGCTACAATAAAATGTTATGCAAATTTTCAACACATGACTCTCAAGTGCATGTGTGTGTGCTTAGCAATTTTCGCACTTATTTTAGAGTATTATCGAAAAAGTTTTCCCATCATCGAAGCATAACAATTGGCTTAAATAACACACGTTGCGGCTACGTGTGTTGTGAATTGCCTGCAGCATGCATGTCTAGTGTTGTAAAACTAACTAATAAACATATACCCAAAACTTTATTGGCAAATTTTTGGTTATAATCGTTGCGGTCATTTGCACGTGCGCGAGTTTTCCACGCATTTTATTTGAAATGTTTGACAGTTTACAACAACTTTTGATGGAATTTATGTTTCTTAGCAGCTTTTATAGATTTGATGCAAAAAGTTCTAGGCTACATAAACTCTAAATTTTCATAGGATAAGATATTTATCAACGTTTTATTTTGACTAGGGAGCTTTGCCCCTTGCGTGCGATAGCGTGATGAAGTATTATATATACGAGAATATTTGGTTCCCAGACTTAAATTTTTTCGAATTTCACGTTTTTTCTCTGCATATCTCCAGCAGAGAGACATCCCATTCAGACCAAAAAAAAAATTGTTTGCAGAAGTTAAAAAACATCTGGCCGTACTCATTTCGGAAGGTGTAACGACAAAACTCGCCTTCTTAGCAAAAGCCACAAAGGTTTCTCCTCATCAAGATAGGCTTTACCCAATAATAAGAAAATACATAGAAAACTATTCATTTCTTATTCTTAACTGGCCCATACAACCCTAGTGGGTCTTGTTCTGTTGCAATATTTGTCTCCAGACGTTTAAGCGCCTACGCCAGTTGGTATCGCCAAGGGCTGACAGAGCTTCAGGCACTTGGTACCCACAACACAGCCGTCTTCCTCTTCACCGTGGATCTCCATCCATACTTACTTCATAATCCAGCCAGCAATAACGCCATGTCATACATCTCATCGTTCTATCGGAGATCTTGGGAACAATCATTCTTAGGAGCACCCCTATAGCAGTTGCCTCTGTTTGTCCTGTCCAGGACCCTGCGCCATATAAGAGGACTAGAGGGATGAGTGTCCGATATACTATAGTATAAGCTTTGTCTGACGAGGGAGGACTCTACTTATTGATTTGCCTAGTGAGCCCAATCGCTTGATCTCCAGGAGGAGATTAATGTTGTTCGGAGCTGTGATAAACCAATTCCTTGACAGACTTGAACTTAAAGCTCTTCACTCAGCTAAAAATGAAGACGTTACGATTTTCTACTGGAGCACACCAAAAACTTGATCTTGCTCTTGTTTACCGCTTGACCCACTTCAGCTGATTCTTTTTCAATAGCTGCAAGGGCACCAATGACATCACGTTTGATGCGTCCGATGATGTCAATGTCCTTGGAGTATTCGGGTTGTTGGGTATATCGGTTAGTAGTTATTACGCCCGTCTAATGCACATAAGTTCTCATGAAGAGCTATATGAGCGTAGAGAGCCCGTGACCTTGACTGAGACTTTGTGTGGAATCAAAGTTTTCAGAGTGGTTATTCGGTGGTTAATCGCCTTATCAGAGACCTCGTTTGCTATCAAAGGTGTCAGAGAGGTTATTTCCAACGTGTATCATACTGCAAAGCTAAGCGGAATACATTCAGGAATTCAGTTCAGATATGGGAGCATGCAGGCGATCTCGCATTGCACTATTGAAAGCACCCAAAAAGGTACATAGTTTGTGTCGAAGTGATTTTCATGGTTCTTCTCCAGGATTTGGCGCAGTGTCAAGAGTTCGTTTATGTTATAGTAAGCAGGACGGGTATAGCAATAATAAGGTCCAATCAATGCTTTGGCAAGTGGTTTCAATTTTTTATATCGAGAGAACCTTATAAGCTATTGAAAGTTGACTAAGACCAGGGAAATTCGCGCGTGTAGTGAGTATACAAAGCAAAAATCCTCTAGATTCTAATGCAAATTTCTCTCAGTGTACACTCTCACTTTTAAACCTTTGGTCACATATGTGTTCATCTACTTCAACGTCTTCCACGTCATTGTTTATGTCTTAAATGTGCGCTTCCGTTTCCGTCAGCCACCCCCGTTAAGCGATATGTGTCTACACTGACTTCATTGCCTTACCCCCGGGGGCGGCATTTGCATAAGGCCTGCTACGTCCCCCTACCCCAATTGCCAGCCAACTGTCAAATTTTATGATAGCGCCAAACATAACTCATTGACAGCTTTGAATTTTCACATGCCGCTTGCTCGTTGGGAGGTAGGGCTTTGGTTCACTGGCTTCGATGTGATTCCTTAAAGTTTCTTTCAGCTCTGTGCGGTTCGGTTCGGTTTGGTTTCTGCATATTGCACAAAGTTATGAGCCGCAAATGATTAACGGCGCACATTAAGTATCGATTTTTTTTGCGCCATGTTTTTTTATTTGGAATTTTTTTCAGTGCTCATCAACGCGTTTATTTTGTCATCAAGCTAATTAATTAATTAGAAACGCAGGCGAAAAAAAGAAATGAAAAACTCTCTATTGGTGTGAAAAGCGCGGACACACCTCGAAAAAAATGAATGGGAAAAAAAAAACAACCTGGTAATGGAAAAGCGAATATTCTATATGCATGTGTGTGTGTGTGTGTACAGTAAAAATGTGTCCCCAGTCTAATTACATAGTTGATGTTATTGCTGCTAAGGCCAAGAAGCGGGTTTGGTACGAGTACGAGTCCGAGTCCGCGTCCGAACGTAATTCATCAAATGACATATGACGTGGACTGCTGCAGTTGGGCGCAGTTCAAAGACAATAACGTATACGGCTTAGGCTTGTCTAATAGCTTGCAAATCTGTCATATCCGGCTTAAAGTGCCACAAAAAAAAATATTGCCAAAATACCCTAGAAGGGGAATTTTTTATTTTTCATTTTATAGATAACATATTTTCATATATCCGGCAGCGTCTTGACGGCGCTGCCTTCTTCAATTCGTTTTTATTGCCTTTTATAGTCGTTTATAGTTTTTTATGCCAACGCATAAATTTGGTTTTCATTTTTGTTTAGCGCAAAGGGTAGTTCGATTTGGCTGAGCTGCGGGAATTTCGTTTTTTTCTTTGGGATCACGCATTTTTTCCCAAATTTCAATATTAGCGCGTGCGCCTAAAAATATGCAATAACAATTGTCATATTGTCATGCATGCAAATGACTTCATTGTCCTTGTGGGTAGTTCGGGACAAAAAAAAAAAAAAAACGAAAAAGAAAAATACAGCAAAACAGGGCATCCTTAACTGAAATTTCGTCATGGCTCATCCGCAGTTCCAGCACTTTGCATGATTGAATTTGTTAGCTCTCGCGACTGCTTGACTCATTTTTATGATTTTTTATTGCATACTCTCAGGCGCGGGCCCAATATTACAATACGCGCTATATATATTTACTATATATACATATATTTGTAGTACACTCGTACGTATTACCCTTGCCAATGTCATTGAGCTACGACAACTGACAAAAATTTATGTACACTCATATCCACTTACACATAGTTATAAACACATATACAGGCGTGTATATATTTACTTATGTATGCACATTGCGTTCTGCACGTAAATAAATTTAATAGTTATTTGCAATGCGACAAGGCCTTAAACCAACCATCGGACAAGTCAAGACCCCGGGTGGGATTGGATTCTTGCTGGGGTTAGTTGTTCAGTGGGCGCAAGTTTTTCGACTTATGTTAAACATGAAGGGTTTTGTTTGAAGTACTTGGTTAGTTTTTTAAATAGTTAAAAAAAAAAGCAATCGAAACCCGGAGCATTTTACTTGGGGATACATTGATTTTTAGTTTTTGGCATCCTAAGTCAGTCTACTATTTGTAAAATGTCTAAGCTGCATTTAAAGAAATCTGCTGGAAAGTTGTGGAATTTTCTTTTTTGGTCCTCTACGAGATTTATAAGAGGTGATAAGTGAAGTAATTTTTTTTAATGTATTTCGTAGAGTGAAACTTCTGAGTTAACTCTTAAATTACTATGGTGTCTTGTGATATGAGCTCGAACAAAACTCGTCGAAAATGTTTATGAACAAAAAATATTTCAAAATTTCAAATTTATTGACAATGTATTATACATTGGGCCAGAAAGCCAATTTTTTGGCATAAAGTCAAAAAATGCATAGAAACAAAATCGTTTTTTAACATTGCCATTTTGTAGTCAATACCCTAGTTACAAAAAATTCATAAATATTATTGATTTTATTGCAACCCTGAAGTTTTGGCAGCCCTTCAAAGTTACTTGTTCGATCAGCTGCGCGTTGCAGTAAAAACGGCGCGAAAATTTTTGTTAACTTTGCGAGCTTGTATATTTAATTGGTTTAAATAATTAGTTAATATTAATAATATAAAATAAAGGTTCGGGTATGTGGAATGTTTATGTTAAAAATGTGTTTCCTTATATTTATTAATGTTTTATATATATATGTATTGTTTTGTGTTGTCCTAAATTAGAGTAAACTCAACCAACTTGCCCGTCTATTATGAAATAAAACTAACTTTCTGCAAGCTTCTGCAAAAAAGTATTAATGTAACATTAAAGTAAAAAATAAATACTAATTTACCCTTTTTATGCTTTTTGCGGCTTTTCGGGTATTGCCATTTTGAAGCTAAGGTTAAGTTCTGCTACGCAACGCTGCTCGATATCTGGAATGACATTAGTCGAAAGGCATCCGATGATTCATTCGCGCTGGATATTTCATCAACTTCAAGACTACACGGAAAAACATTCCAAGTGGCTATCGTCAAAAATGATTTTTTCATTCGATAGCTTAGGTTCGACATCTTCAACCAAGCCTATAAAGTCATTTTCAAACACAGCAGGACGTCCATCGATGCTGGACCACACACCACGCAGCTGCAGTTTCGGTCAAAAAATCAAATGAAAAAGACACGGCTTTAATATTGAAAAATACTTTGCTTGCTTCAAATGGCCCAAATCGAGTAAGAAAAAACATTTTTGTCTCGGAGCGAGTACACTTTGCGCGCAATAAGGCTTTGACGTTTTTGCCAATATTGCAACATTCGGGAGCTTCACAAAAGCCGATCTTCCGATATTTATTCCAGTTACGATAGAGTAAGAGAAGCCAAATCCAAATATAGGCCTTTGAGAATTATGGTAACCGATAAATAAAAGATATGCTCAAAGCAAAAAAATACCATTACCGGCAGCTGTGATTCACTTTTTAGAGCCGCAAAGTTTTAAAAATAAATGTGATAATTATATCCTAAATAATAATAATAATTTTACAGATAATCATAGTGACACTGATAATTGTAACACTTCCATAGATGCTGGCACTGATCATTCTGAGGACGAAAATGAAAATATCTTTTCGATTGAATTATATGTGAAAATCGACTGGTAAAAATTGATTGCACCTTGCTTTATTCGAATTTTTCATTTTATTTATAAACTAAAATACACATTGGCATAAATGAACTAAACTATAAATATATATTTATAAATCGCGTCATTAATAGTGCATTAGTAAGAAATCACACCCAGTAAAAATTCACCTTATATGGGCGGTAAGAGTGAGCGTGGTCGGATCGGTCTGAAATTCATATCAGTTCTTATATATGTCATTATAAACAACTACACCAAATTTCATGTCTGTAACTTTATTTTTCGAATTTATGCCAAAAATTTGGCTTTCTGGCCCCATGTGCAATGGGTTGATTTTTTTAATAGATATTAATCGCAGCTACACTAGTAATTTCACCCACTGTGCGCTTAGATGACTATGCGCTGCCTGAAGGGAAAAAAGCAACAACAACGACCAACAACAACTGCACTAGCAAAAACAATAGCAGCACTAACAACAACAAGCCGCAACAAGAATATAATAAGCCTGTGATAAAAATTCAAATGAATTTAGTTTTTATACCAAAAATGTTTATTTTTCAGCAAAAAACAAAAATTGTCTATAATAAAAAAAAATAATTTTATACAAAATTTTAAATAAATTTATGAAAATAAAAATGCATGTGTTTTATTTAATTTCAGTGTATTACAGCACCTAAAAAAAATTTTTACATTTCGACGATAACATTTTCGTTACGGTCAACAGCTTCATGGAAATAATTTCTTTTAAAGCAGATAGACCAAATAAAGATCAAATATAACCGTTGACACTTGTGCTGGAGAAAACATCGATGATCGAAGATTAAAATATCTATTTATCGATGTTGGCCAACAGAGATGTTTCTCCAGCACTTCTGCACTCATCAAATGGGATTTTAGAAGTGCTGGAGAAATATCTCTGTTGGCCAACATCGATATATTGATATTTTAAACTTTGATCATCGATGTTTTCTCCAGCACTAGTTGACACTTCTCCAAACCCCTCTCATTACACTAACTGCTTCCAATTTATAATTGCATACGCACAAATATACACAGCAGCATACTTATATGCGTATTCAAATGAGCAGACAAGACAAACACATTTTCTTTCATTCTCTTCAACTCAAAAGCAAAGACTGAAAACGTCACGAATTTTGCAAGCCAACAGCTGACTGCACATATTTTCTTCCATTCTCTTCGTTTCGCACACGCACACAACCGCAACTCAAAACGTCATGATTTTTGCAAGCAAGTATCGAGTGTTCGTCTCTATTAGTTTGATACTCTTTGGCGAAACTGTTTCAAGTGAGTACTTTTTAGAAGTATCCAGTGTTCGCCTCTCTCTTTATATACTCATTGGCTGTCAATAGTCATTGCTACACAAGTATCAAAAAGCAAAAACGCAGTCTTCTTTTCAACTGTCTTTCGTAAAATCTTTCATCACGAAGTCAAGCGGGTTAAAGTGAGCAACTAAGTAATCAATTACTACAAAAAAATTTGTGCAAACAACACGATTGAAGAAAAATTATACAATTGTGAACAACTACCCGGTTTTGTTCAACACTTGGAAAAAATTATAGGCTACAGTATCAAAGGTACAAATGTGACTTAATTACGTGCAAAGGTGTTGTGGCAGGCATAAACATACATATGCATATATGCATCAGGAGCATAAATTCGATATAGATATGTCCGTCTGTCCATCCGTATTAACAAAAGGATTTCAGAGATGCGCATTATCTGTGGTATAATATACATACATACGTGTCATATACATATATAATCGTGAGTACAAACATGCGAAAAGAGCCCAATTTCCGTTTGTGTCGACGTCACGATGCGTTCTAGAAGGTTCTAGAAAAAGTGCAGAGCTGCCAACTGTTATTCCTACACATGTGTCAATAAGAAAAAAAATTATGTCTGCTTTTCAACTGTCTTTCGTATAATTTTACATAACCAAATCAACCTGCTTAGAGTGACCACTAAAAACTTTTAAATAACTAGAATCAAGTGATATCAGATTAAATGAGAATTAAATAATTGTTAGTAACTGATCAATTTTTCCAAGTTTTAAAAGGAACTTGCATTTATTTCGTGCAAAGGTGTTGTGGTGTATGTACATATGAATATAATCGAAAAGCATCAGGAGCAAAAAGTCGATATAGACATGTCCGTCTGTCCATCCGTATTAACAAAACGATTTTAGAGATGCGAATTATTTGTAGTATAATATACGCGTCACATGTATCATCGTGAGTACAAACACGCGAAAAAAGTTGTTATTGCTTTTAGTGCGGAAATGGAGTCAGAACAGATTGCTTTGCTTTTATGTTTTGCTACATGCTGCAAGTAGGGCAGCAATTTCGGCGGTAAAAATGGATAAGAAGTAGGGAAGTTGGTGGTATAAAATAGTTTCTGTAGCGGTTGTGACGCTGTAGGATACTCCTGCGATCGCTTTGGAGCAGTGGTCGGCACGAGCCTATCTCGCGTGCATAGGGATAAGCGACGTCGACACACGTCATGTGTTATACACAAAACACATGCAGGGGTGCGTGCTTTTTGTACTAAAATTTTCTCTGCCGCAGTGACGTATTGCGACGTTGACGTTGCTAAGCAACAAACACGAAGTTGATGGTGCTTGGCTTCGGTACTTGTTGCTGTGCTTAACAATATCAGGACGGTAAAAGCTCACTAAGCTTTTGTCTGAATTTTGTTTTAGGATTGGTATGATTTTGCTTAGCTTGAATTGCTGTGGAATTGCTGTGGCCGTTGAGAATATTGTTAAATAGATTTAAGAGTCGTTTTTCCAGGTTCGGAGACAAGTTTTTTAGCATTGGATAACTGATCCGGTCTCTGCCAGGGATCTTACCAATTAGTTGGTTTAGTGCGACTTTCAATTCTAGAATGGTGATCTCTTTTTCGATGTTCATGGCGGAGGAAGAAAGATCGCATGTTATACTGAGGCTTACATCTACTTTGTGTTGTCTAAATAAAGTGGAGAAGTTGTCATTGGAGGCTGTAGTCGACCAGTGGTCACTTAAGTCGTTGGCTATATCAGTTTTGTCAACTATTGTTTGTGTTTGGTCGGTGGGGTTAGTAAGGCAGTGAATATCGTGACGGGTTTTTAGACCACAGAATTGGTTAAGGTTGGACCAGATTTAAGTAATGGGAGTGTTTGGGCTTATCTCTGAAGTAAAACTTTGCATAGCATCTCGTTTTTTAATTTTTAGTTTGAGCGTTTGAATTTGGCATTGGCTGGTCTGTAGGCAATGATGTTATCTGTGTTTATGTTTCTTTTTAAATTGAGCCAAGCTGTGTTTTTGTTGTTTTTAAGGAGTTGTAGTGTTTGCCCCCACCATGGGACGTTTTTGAGGTGATGTTTATGTGTCTGTGGCATACTTTCGTCTTTGGCAAGGAGCTTATTTGTTCCTAACATTAATCATTAATGTAGTCAATTTTTAAGCCAAAAACAAATAAATCGAATACATCACAGCAGTTGCGTATGCAGCCTGCAGCCTCTTGAAGCCGCTTAAGTTTGTCCAACTTTTTGGGCTAATAGAGTGCCGAGGCAGGTACCACCACAATACGTCCGTGTGGGTTTCGTCAACGCTGTCGTCGTTGCTGCGCGCTGATTGCCAGTTAACCCTTAAAAACTAAAACTGAAAACCCAAAGTCGCATTTCGCCCTTAACATGAATCGCGTTCCTATCTAGCCGTTTAATCGCGCGTCATTCATCATCCAAATCGACTTCCGTTCCGTGGCTTGGGCATTTGAACTGACTCACGCGCGCTGCGATGCAAACTATCGATAAGACTGTCGGGAAGTTGAGCCCCCCCCTATAACCACCACCTACCTAACCACCTAGTTTAACCTGCTCCTCAGTCAGGGCAGCCGCCACTGCATTATAGTTGTAGTGAACCACTGTTCCGTATTCTTTATTGTACTGTATTGTACTTTAATGGCAATTTTATCGATAATGTTCGTGTTGAATTTTCGATTTTTGTTTGCTTGCATGTGAAAGGCCGTAGAATTATGAGCGATCGACACGCCAACAAGTACCAAGAAATTGTGCAAATCGCAGTTGTTTAGGAACGGGGGCTGCTGTTCGGAATTGTGGGTACGAGGGGTCTAACCAGTAAACCAGGTTTTGGCGGCTCGGAAGGGGGCATGCGACGTTGATTTAGTAATTTAGCACACAATGTGTTTGTGGGTTTTTGGTCGCAGCAAATTATAAGCACGCGAATATCGAACGGTTGGCTCTTCGACATTGGTGGAGGGGGGGTGTACGGGCAGGCGGGGGCGTAACCGCCCTATCAATTAGAATGGTTGAACATCTTGATAAGCAATGGGCAACCAAGCATATGCTATACAGTACATAAATATAAAAATAAATAAAAATAAAGTGCCAACAGCGAAATGCGCTTCGGAATGGTCATTAAAATATGCGCAGCTCCTAAAAGCATGCACTACTAATTGCCACATAAATAATAAGGACGCAGGACGAAGGGTCGCCAAGTATCGACCATCGAGCATCGACTATAAAACAGACAGTCAAAGTTCACAAAAAGTTTGGTATTAATAAATTATATAAGAATTTATGAAGCATAGTTAGCCGTATCTTTGATGGAAGTATGGAGATAACAAAAGCAGATAGTGAGGAACATTGTTATTGGAAGAAATTCCTTATTTCGTTTTACTATTGTAACTGAGCACGTCTAATATTACTATGAGTATTATTATAGGCCTAAAAAGCAATCAGGCAAAATTCCTATGCAGCATTCTAACCTTATTTAGGGTACACAAGCTTTGGAAGCTGTAGCGCTGCTTTCCAGCATTTTACAGAGCTTCCAAATCAAAATAAAATTTGGCCAATCAATTTTCAAGGTCGAAATTGCCAGTGCAGTTTTACAAGTCAGTTAGGAAGTTCACCTTAGAGGGCATAAATATAAAAAGGCAGGAATGCAGAAGTGCCCAACAAAAACTTGCACTAAAAGTATTCTGCATTCTTGCCTGACCAAGATCCTTGACTATGAAAAGTAGGTCACCTCTGGCAAAAACTATGTTATAAGAAGTTTCAATGGCAAACAGTGTGTACATACTTATTTTATTGAGCCCAACAACAACTTGCACTTAAAAATTTCTGCATTTTTGTCTGACCAAGGTACGTAACTATGAACAGTAGGTCACTTCTGCACAAAGAGAAGAACCTGTAGTTGATTTGGCCAATCCAGTGTATAAAAGTTGGGGTACATCTACCCAAGACTGTCTTCTAAAAAGCGCCTATATCTATTTACCGGTTGTTGGTATAATTAAGTGAAACTATGCAGCTGTTTGCAAACAACCGTCAAAAGTATGTTAAACTTGTTGTTGTAGAATGCAAAAGCAGCGAATACATATTTTGCACACATATATTCAAAACTCAATTTTAAATACTTTCGAATGGATTTTTACCACAATTACATTTTTTAACCAAATCAAACAACTTTATATGACACTTAGAAACAGCTGTTTAATGTTAGTCCATCATTTCTGCATCGATATAAGGGCTACTCACATTGTCAATCGGGTATTTGTGCATTTCTGCACGACAAACTGAACAACCTAACAGACTATTTGCATAAAATATATATCTTAAGCAAAAAGAGTGTTTCATAGCTCAACTTTAAATGTTTTGCCATATACGAACAAAAAATTACTTTAAGGTTCTCAAAATAAACTTTTCCCGAATCCTCTTAAAGTCATTACACAGTGGTCGACTTATCCAAAACGGTGTATAAAAATGATTACCTTGTAATATAATCAAATCAAATCTGGAAATTTAGTGCGAATCGAACAACTATTTTATATAGCTGCCATGTAAAGGCTTACTATGACGTCACAAGTTCAACTTTAGTGTAGCCATTAAGACCGAAATCGTTATAACTAAAGAACCTTCAACTTATAGTCAATAAATAAATCCCAAATCATATTGTTGAATTTTTAAACACTCGAAAGTTGGAGCCTTTAGCTTTTGAACAACTATTTTATATAGCTGCCATATAACGATTAACTATGACGTCACAAGTTCAAATTTAGTGGAACCATAAATACCGAAATCGTTTAAACCTAACAAATAAATTCCAAATCATATTGTTAAATTTCTAAGCACTCCAAAGTTCAAGCCTTTAGCTTTTCAACAACTATTTCATATAGATGCTGTACAACGACTTAATATAACGTCACAAGTTCTACTTTAGTGGAGCCATTGATAGATAAGTCGTTACTTATAGTTAATAAGTGAATCCCAAATCAAACACTCAAAAGTTCCAATACTTAGATTTTCATCAACTATTTTAAACATTTCTCATATAACGACTAACTGTGACGTCACAAGTTCAACTTTAGACAAGCCATTAATACCAAAGACGCTTAAAACTTAAGTATCCTCAACTTTACGTTAACCAATAAGTCCCAAAACATATGATTGCATTTTTAAACATTCGAAAGTTTGAGCCTTTAGCTTTTCAAGAACTATTTCATATAGCTACCATATAACGACTAACTGTGACGTCACAAGTTCAACTTTAGTGGAGCCATTAATACCAATGACGTTATAGCTAAAGCATCCCAAGACATATGGTTAATTTTTTAAACATTCGAAAGTTCCAATACTTGGCTTTTTAGCTACCTAAAACCAGCTGCAAAGCCAACTCGCGTGCTTTTTCACACACCCAGTCCTGAAAGTTACTCCCACACAGCAGCTCCAATAAGCTTGCGCTTAATTAGTCCGTTTTGTTTTAAAATGATTTTGATGATGAAACAGATTTTCACATTGCCATTCCTGTTAATACGTTTCGTTTTTTTTTTTTTTGGTCTACACGGTCTCATTCAGCCTAGGTCCTTGTTTCATCAGTCGATCCTTGCCAGCAATTCAATTTGCCGCCTGCGCGCATTACGTTTTTTTTTGTGACTGCTGGACGAGCATGCTGCATATGTTTGCGTATGTTAATCGAAATGTTTTGCATGGTGCACGGAGTCTGGGAATGGGCGTGACGTAGCCCATCTATTTTTTCAACACGGCCTGGCGTGGTTGTTTGTGGTGATGTTGGTGGCGATGAAGCTGCTGATGGTGCTGACTGGTGTTGTGCACATGTAACGCGGCTTTGTTTAACATTAAATAAAGGTTAATACCTGGCAGCACGTTCGCGCTTGCTGGTCAAGTGCAGTGGTGCAGGAGCAGCAGTAGCAGCCAAGTGGCCAACTCCAAGGCTGGTGGTTGTTGCTACGTCGCGTCGTCTGCATGCTGCAAGCACAATTAATGGGGGTAAGCGAGTTCGCGGAGGCCAAACAGTGGACGACGCTCTATGCATGTGGGGGCTTATGGCAGCTAATGTTATTGCCACATTTGATTGTTCCAAATGCAGAAGGAGAGCCGCCTCATGGTGGCAAATTGCAAGTGATTTTACGGTTAATTGATTTTAAAGCGATTTCGCTTAAATGTTATCTTTTGTTGTTATTGTGTTGTTCTAGGTGTGGACATTTGCTGGAAAGTGGTTTGGTTTGGTGTGGATTGTGTGTGTGTATGTTAATATGTGCATTGACCTTAAAGCTGCGCATTACTTTGGGGCATGTATATTGTATTGCAAGCAGCAGCTGCTGCAAACAACCTAGCAGATACATACATACATATATACCTAAGTACAACCCCCACCGTAAATGAAAGCTAGCCAAGATTAGAGCGCAGAACTTTTGGCTAAACAAGTCATAGCCTCCCCGCAACACTGCCTTACCCCACAACCAAAGCCAATGGTCAGAAATTGCACTCATGTGTTCATTAAAACAATAAAAAGCACGCACACACAGCTACAAATAGGCACAGATACAAACGCACACAGTTAGAGAGTAAGACCGTACCGAAAAATGAGCTGAAGCCTAATTATGATTTTTCCAGCAGTGACAGCGGTCAAGGGGGTTTACAAGGCTCGTTGGCGGGTGTGTGCTGCTTCTTGTCATCGTCGTCTATCTGTGCGTAACGTTATGTAATTACACAACATTTTTATGTGTGTGTATGTGTGTGAGTGGGAGTGGTGGGGGGCGGCTGCTTCGGTTCTAGGCTGAGACTATTTGCTCATTGGTTTTACGAGCGTGTTGCACTTTTGTGACCATAGAACAACCCCCGTAACAAGGCAAACCCCCCAACATCACCATCATCAGTCAGTCCGGGTCCAGCACCTGTGCTGTGTTCTTTGGCATTATTAGCAGCTTGCGTGCCAGCATTTATGAAATTCTCAAACTCCCAAAACCCTGACGCCGTTCGAACCAGATACCAGATACAATATAACAACTGTCCAGTGTGTATGTGTGTGTGTGTGTGTGTGTGTATCTCGTTTAACATTTATGTGACGACGCAAAATGATACGAAAACGTTTCGTCATAAACTTCAATAATCGTAAATATAGATTTCTCTCGCTATGTCCGCATAAAGGGACGCAACGGAAGCTTTCAGACTACTATGGTTACTACGACTACTGTCCCATCCAATCCGTCCGTGTATATTGCGGCCAGGCTATTGCTCTACGTGGAAATTAATAGTTTTAGGCATTTGCCTCGTCTGAGCATTGTCGCATTTCATTTTCATGTTGTTTGGTCAGTTATATAGTTATATTGTTGTTGTACAACACACACACGAGTCCACACCCCACAGCCCAGCCTGAGCCCCCTTGTGCGCATTTAATGCACATTTATGTGCCGCCTCCCAACACTGGTAACATTTTTATCGTTTCGTCAATGTCATAAATTCTGATCTGGTAGCCTGAAATTGAACTTAATGCGCGTTGCAAGTTGCAGAGCCGCAAACGGAAACTGTGGCAGCCGCGTCAACCTCAAGCAAGACGTGCATGTAGTACATCGCGTCGTGACTGAACTGGACAGCACTGTTCAAGGCGGGAACAGGAGGACTTGGGCTGCGTGCTGCTGTCGCTGCTCCTGCTCCTGCTGCTGATTGAGCTATAATGGTTTGATGTAATTGTAACTGCCACAAAGTACAGTTGCGCATGCTAAGGCAAGGTTAACCGGAAAAACGAATTACGGCATTTGCAGCATTTTCTTTGGCGTAAATGTGTTTCTAAGAAAAAATAACGCTTTTGAGCGAAAATTATCAAAGAACGCAAACTTGTTTAAAAGTCTTAGGCAGCAACAGTGTTGCTCGTTTGTTTTATTGAAAAAGTATGTACTTGACGAAAGATGGCGCCAGTAGTTTACGCTAGATGGCGCCAGCAGCTGCTCGATTTTGCCGCCACAACGAAAACTAATACATTGTACATTATTTTTATGCACCATTTAAAGTTCTTGGGAATCAATTGGTTAAAATTTCAATAGTCCTCACTATACGCAGAGCTGATTTGTTGCTAGAGACACACTGTTCGCTCTGAAAGTAAAATAAGTTGCAGTTTTTGTTAGAACGCGTTTTTCTTGCCTGCGTAGGGGCTTTAAGAGTGGTATGCTAGAAATAGGTACGAACTTATATACTCTGTATCGCCGATTATCCGCGTTAGTGATGCGCAAATTAAAGTTATCGAAAAGTAAACAAAAAGTGGCTACCTATCGAAGTGCCATGCCATAATTTTTGTATTAATCATACATACTACATATATTCAAAAGGTATAGTCAGCAAGCAACATTTTTCAAAGCACTCAGTAGACTTTGTATTTCCATTCGTTGGAGAAATCAAATAATAAAAATCATTTCAGTAGTCTACACAACATTTCGAGACGTGTAAAATAAAAATTTATTTTCGACTTCTTTTTTTTTACAGATTTTTGTAAAATTCTTTCTAAAATGACCGCGTCACGTAGATTAGGACGAGAGCTATCCGAACTTGTCTCTAAAGAGTCAAAATTATTGCAAAACCTAGAGGCGCCCAATGGAAACCTGATGTTATGGACCGCTTTACTGGTACCTGAAAAAGCACCCTATAACAAAGGCGCTTTCCGTATTGAGCTCAATTTTCCACCGGAATATCCATTTCTGCCACCGAAAGTAAACTTCAAGACCAAAATCTATCATCCCAATGTCAATCAAAACGGGCAAGTATGCTTGTCTCTTATCAGCTCTGATACCTGGAAGCCCACAACGCGTGCACAGGATGTACTCAATGCGCTGCTGGCAATTGTGGAAAAACCGGAACCGGAACATGCCATGCGTTCCGATGTAGGCAAACAATTTGCCACCGAGCATAAGCAGTTTATGATGATCGCCGAGGAGTTTACTGAGAAGCATGCCGAGAAACGTCCGGCATAGTTTGCAATGGCATTCGTTTCTATGATGTAACTCGTAGTAATTAAATTGTTTGTTCTAACGGATAAATCCATTGATGTATCTAATGCTCTATGTCGTAGCTTACTTAAATGCGAAAAATTGTTATTTAAACTTGTTAATGCATTTTTTTATTAAGTTTTAGTTTCGAAGATGAAAATGCCGACGTAATACCAGCAGTCACGGGTAAGAGCACTCCTTGCTCTCAGAGTGTAAGCTTCAGTTGTAAGAAGGTTCAGCAACCTTGGTACGCACATACAAAAAATAGCTTCTGAAATTGACAAATTGTTGTAGCATGGCACATGTCCAATACCAGAATACACATATGGTGCGCCCTCAACGTCTAATCAACGCAAACAAAAAATTGTTCGACCCTCGACCCACTGACTGTTGACCAGGTATATAGAGACTTATACATAGCTGATACTACTTACTGGTAAATGCTAAGTGCCTTGGCCTCATATTGATGAGTACACATCAATCGAATTGTTGAGAAATTGCATTTGTTCCAAAGCGTAATGGAAGTCAACACGCAGCGGGGAGTGTGCTCTGAGGGCGATAGAACTCATCATTACTAAGCGGGCAGGGGGTACTCAGATACATGGCCAATAAACGGATTCTTAGAGATAGTTTTCGAAGCCAAATGGAAGCTTAAATCGAAGAGATCCATCCAAAAATTTGTCGTGCTTTAACTATTTTCGAACATAGGTATCTCCCCTATCTCTTAATGTCCTGACGTAAATTAAGTAACATTATCTACGAATTGATTCCGTGCTATAATCTTGACACATACCATACCAAATCATATGTACATGGTAAATACATACATGCATAAAAACATACATATAAATATATATTAATATCTCCATGGCTAAGTAGTTGGTTACAGCAGCAGCCCATCATTAGGCATAAGCTGTCATCCCTGGTAGCCCTCGATGCATGGAAAACTATTAAGCGTGGACGGTAACGTCAGGACGACTCTAAACTTGACTGCCATTAGCTGCCTCACATATGTCACAGACCCCGTACCCTTCTACCCAACGCCAGCGGACAAAACAAACAAAAACTAGAGGAGAAAAATGAAAAATGATCTCATGGTGAAATTGCAGAAGGAATGATATGGTCGGGGGGAGCACGGTACGGCACGGGGGCAAAGGTGTGGCAACATTCATCCAATTGCCATAATTTATCTGTCACATGTCGAATGTATGTCAACGTCAAGCCATGGCAATATGATGAAACCACCCAATATTTTGCTCCCAACTCACCCACTGGGTCCACACACACACATACACACACACTCATAGATCTTTATAATGTGCATGGCATTATTTGTATGTACTACTCTAACGGTCAGTTGTCATTAATATTTATTATGTCACACGCATATAAACAAACATACATATGTACATATGTTATTATATACAAGTCCTTGCATGCCATTCCTTTTGGATTAAGGACGCTCGCAAGCAAGAACTGAATATTTTGATATTTTAATATGACAAGTAAATATTAAATATGCAGTTTAGTTTATTATTGCAAAATGCATGAGATATACAAAAATATATATAGTACATCTAGTGGAGTGGAGCTGGCAGAACGTTGGAGTTGGCTCAGGCAAGTTTAATTGCTAATCGAATATTCGATAAACTATTTAACAAACTGCTGTACTCCACTCTGCTTACTTTTCATACACGCTTGGGCATTTTTGCCTAGTTGTTCGGGTTGCCCACGTTGTTACTCGTGCACTCTTGCCTTAAGGCAAGATGAATTCATTTTTTGATAAAATAGTTCTAATCTTTACTTTTAAGGACCCTGCATATTCTGTTAGCTGCCTCAGCAGACTTCTATGTAACAGTTCATTGCATATGCATTTTTGATAGTAAGTAAATAATATAAACCAACATAAAAGTATAAATTTCTACAGCTATGTTGACCAGATGCTTTACTGCCACCACATTCTGCTTGTATTGGTTCTGGGCTTTGATCTGGCTTGGATTGGGGCGCTAAGTACCTGGCGCTAGCACGCCCATAAACAAGTTCCAATGCTGGCACAATGGGCTCATTAAGCGTTTAATGGAATATGTAATGCTCGGACAGTCATCAGACCAAGACAGTTGATAAAGTGGCTGGGTGGTTCGATGTGGGTTGGTTGGTGGTGAGCCACGTAAGAAACGTTTGCTTTGACCAAGGCACAAAACTAACAAACTAATCCAATATTTTTATTACGAAATGCCATTAAGGGTCATTGAATATTGTGGCATAATAAATAAATGACATCGACATAGATACACACACCCACATGCCCAGACACCCGTGCACACACATGGACATGGATGCGTATGTATGAGTTGTCTCTATCTACGCCTGGATTATAATCCCAGCTATCAACGGCATCATTATTCAAAGACGGATTTGCGCGGCACGGCAACGAACATAATGACGCTGACGACGGAAACACACACACACACACCCACATATGTTTGTATATATGTATGTACATATGTGTAATTGTATTTAGAGGTTATGGAGAACTGACACATATACATCAAAGCGCCTTAAGCTGGCCCAGCAGCAACAGAACTACTCACGATTTCTTTTATTTTTTTTTTTTTTGGTTTTCATATTATTTTTGTATTGTAGCTGTTATTTATGGAACTGTCCTTCATTATGGTCTAACAATCGTAATGAGAGACATATGATCCAATAAGCCGATATAATAGTATATAAGCTAAAATTGAATAAAAATTAAATATGTGTAAGTGCTTAGGCGATAATGCAGTATCGATATTTCATGCATATCGATTGATCACTTGTTGTGTATATGGCTTGCTTCGCAGTTTCCATTGGGAAAGCTGCTTTATTTATTTTTACCAGACATTATTTCTTGAGTTTTTGACGATTTTGAACTTGGCTCTTCTAAATGTTTCCCTTGGAACGATGGGAAGCGGACAAGCGTCTCATCCCTAAAACATCTATTAAAATTTTATGATAAAAGCCTATTGATATGTCGACTTCTTAAACCACTTCTCTTAAATTGATTCTTTAGATTCTCTATAGTGTTTCTGGATGATCACGACATGTGCAGAGTGGCCTTACTAGCCTAACCTAGTAAAGGATGTTTTTTTTAGAGTTATACAAGTTTAAATCATAATAAAACAAAGAAACATATATTTAATATCAATGAAACGGGCTTTATTAGATATAAAATGAAAATGTGTGTGTGAGGGAGCAGTCTGGAACACCAATTTTCACAAACTTTCCGCAGCATTTGCGGCCGTATTTCGCCAATAACTCTTCGAATGTTGATTTCCAGATGTTTATTTGTCTCTGGCTTATCGACGTTGACAAGTGAAAGTAATTTTCAGCGGATGTAATGGTGTTTCGACAAAAGCTTGTGGATTATCCTCACTCCAAATGCGACAATTCTGCTTATTTACGCACCCATTTAACCAAAAATGAGCTTCATCGGAGAGCAAAATTTTGAATAAGTTTGACGAACGGAACCATTATTTTGATAAAAAATTTCAACAATCTGCAAGTGTTGCTCTGGTGTAAGTCTATTCATAACGAAATGTCAAACCAAACTCAACAAAAAGCAACTATCAGCTGTTAAATGGGTTTTCAGATAAAGCAGTGTTGCCAACCCAAAGTTGTGAGCCTCTGAAAAAAACACGCTGTACTTACCTCATTCAAACAAAATTTCGAGAAGATTTGAAGTTCCAATTTTGTATACCAAAGATTTTTGATTCTTAGATGCACCTAGCTGGATAGGTTGAAGACTAAAAGAAAAGGTCTTAGAACCCTTCATCTGATTCAGTACTGAGAACATTTTCATATTGGTTGCTGAGATATGTGTTCCTAGACTCCTAATTCTTCCAAACATGCTGAATGCATTTTTGGACCATTTAGGGTCATAACGGATGGCGAAAAATGATTATTTGGCTAAGATCTCAAAATCACAGCTCGAACATCTTAACAGAAACCGCCAGAAAAAGAAGAAGAAGTCTTCAACAAGTCTAACCTTAGTGTCTGTGTCTATGTTTGGAAACGTGGTGACGTCACTAGTCCAATGCATGGCAGCTGCACTGCTTTCCTTAGGACCAACCGTGCTACCTTCTTGTTCTAGTGCCTTTCAGCTTCTCAACTATTTATTTGGAATTGTACTCGTCGCTTGACATGGAGCATCGCGATTCTATGGCCGCCCATGATGGTTATAATTCTTCTAGAGCGCCACTTTCAGTCAGTATGTGTAGTGTGGTAACCTTTGAATCTCACGGAAACTACAGGTTTTAGAATTCGTGATACCCCATTTTACTCAGTTGTTGTTTTTGTAGTTAGTTTCTTAAAGGAATTTTGGCACAGCTCAAAGATTTTTTTGAGCATATCAAAATTTTAGGTAGCAAGGAGTTGCAGTGCTGACCGGGTGCTGACCATGAATACGCAGCTATAAAGACATCCCTGGCCAGCTCTCGAACAGCGTTGCCTGTGGCATCACAAAGGGCCTCACTGTGCCTACCTGCGTCTGGGCTGTTCCAAGACAGGCAACCACTTTAACCTACCCTAACCTAAGGAGTTTCAGCCTGGATCTCTTTTTGTGTGTTGTGTCTTTTAATGTCACAGAAACAGAAACCGAAGAAACAAACTGATAATAATTTTCATCGTTAAAAAAAAACACCTTATATTGGTACTCGCATGCGTTATATTAGTAAAGTCTTCCCAATAAATATGTATCTGTAAGATGATTTTTTTGTTCTTTCTTCCAGTAAAAACTGCAGTCCTTGCAGAAGACACCTTGTCAGGCCAGTTAGCCATAGCATCTGCCACAAGACCATTGACTTTCAATGCGGGGGAGGTATTAGAGTCTACCCATAGTAGAGTGGTGTGTGTGCTGTTGAGCGGGCAGCAGTGGAGTGGGTTGTTTGGTAGCTTTATCAGCCGCCACAAAAGGCAAAAATTGCTACCAATAATAAAAAGCAATACAAAAGCTGCACAGATTTATTTACAACAAACGAGCTTAAAGAATTCAAAAGAATAAAAGAAAAGCAGAGAGAACAAAAACCAAAGCAAAGCAAACAAACAAACAAACAAGAATCTTTGCCTGCTCTGGAACAGGCTCCAATCATTCCATCCATATAGAATGAGCCCAAAGCAGGAGATGGAGAGAAGCACACTCTATCTATGTGTGGGTGTATGTATCTGTGTGTAAGCGTGTGTGTGTTAGCGTGGGCCAAGTAATACGCGTACACAAAAGAATCAAAAATCTAGATTTTGATTTAAGATACTATAGACTAAACAACATAAGGGTCCGGGTGGTTGTTGGGTCCAAGTCCAACAAGATGATGCAGAGTCTTACACTTGGACAACCAATTGCAGAACACTGGCTTTTGTTGTTGTTGTAGTTGTTGTGGTTGCTATGGAGCAAGTCAAGTAAGTCAAGTGGCGCTTAGTTGTCCAGGCGATTTGGGCGCGACAAAAACCGCTGGCAATATATTGGCGCATATTTGGTTTAATACACTGTACCCATAGGAACTAGAGTATGCTACACACACTTGGAGAAGGTGTGTGGATAAGCTATAGGTTACTGATCAGTATTTAGTTGGATGCTGGTATATAGTATCTAGATGTGGCGCTACGTACCGTAGACTATAGGGTATAATTACTTGGTTCTGAATAATATTTGTAAGCTCAGCATATCAGAATAAGGGTTTGAAGACCTACTTTTTTTCTTAAATATTATATGATTTTTCTTTATCCAAATACCAGAAAAAGGATTTTCTTAAATGTTAAATTACCATAAAGAGTCCTCATTATAAAAAACTCTAACTTGCATTAATTTTAGAATCCATTTTTCTGTATTTTAAGAACTTTTTTTAAATATAGTTAATAAAGAATTTGTTTTTTTTTGAGTACCCTAAACAACGGAAGACTTAGGTACATACAATTGGGATTACCAACTTAAAGCCTATACGCAGCTTAAGTAAGACATGTGTATTTCTTCTGATCACTAAGTTAAGGTACAAGGTTATTTTTTTTAATATATGCAACTAAAATAATAATGC
Organism: Chymomyza costata; assembly: GCA_018150985.1. NCBI lineage: Eukaryota > Metazoa > Arthropoda > Insecta > Diptera > Drosophilidae > Chymomyza > Chymomyza costata. The sequence goes on along the minus strand of JAECWU010000127.1, from coordinate 20,809,658 downwards.
GCGTAGATTATTTAGAAAAGAGCTCCGAAAATCCGAACACCTAATCACATGCTAGACATGCAGGGTATCCCACTGTCGGAAAGAATTCGTTTTTTATTACCAGAAATAGTAAAAGTTGCACTTGCCATACCTACAAAAAGTCTCATGTGAACTTAATCTCGTAAAAAAGAAATCATAAATATGATGGCGAAGTGATAATGTCATGAAAATTCAGCTATGATTTCATGCCCATACAGAACTGAAGGATATTGACGTAACCTTAGTGTTCTTTAAAAGGATCACAATGAGCTATATACATAGTTTGGTGTATCTAGATTAAGCGATGAGATTTTTACTTTTAGTTCGGTTTTGTGGTACATAGCTTGTTGTAAGGGGTAACACCTGCGTAGATTTTTGTGGCTCCAAAGAAAGTTATGTTAATTACATCATTTATAACTCAAGAACGGCTAGACCAATTTTGGTGATCCATAATTTGTTGGATTCGTCCCCGCTCTGGTTAACAGAATTGTAGCGACCTGCATTTTTTCGGGGTATTTTAAAGTTCCAGCACTACTAAACACCCTTTTGATGAGTGCAGAAGTGCTGGAGAAACATCTCTGTTGGCCAACATCGATATATAGATATTTTAAACTTCGATACATCGATGCATCGATATAACATCGATGTTTTCTTCAGCACTAGTACAGGGGTGTATAATAGTCTGAACGATCTGAATTGAATAAAGCAGACCGTTCGGGGGTTGGCGTGTGAAGCACGCAAGGGGCAGAACTAGGGGATTCTAAAATAAAATTTCTATGAAAAAAAATCTAGAAATTATCTTATAAAACCATGCTAAACACAGGTGTTACCCCATAAGTAAGAGATAATGAAGAGTATTCTAAGATAGCATCTTAAGAGCCTGCTTAACTCATAAACTGCACTTTCTTCTTTTTTAAATTATGATAATATCTAGCACTTTTACTTCTAAGAAGAATACTGCTGCAGCTTACACTGCATTGTGCAAAAATGAACTAGTTCGAATCAGAACTTAAAAATAGACAATGTCTCAATGTATAATATGTATATGTAAATATACAAAATTATTGATATCAAATTATTTTCAAATACCTACTACTATTTATTTCGGGAATATTGGATGCAGGGTATCCCCTTGTCGTGCACCGCTTTGACTAATACTAATTTTTATTTTTTTTTGCTGGCGTATTTCTTTTATGAATTCCACTTCAATGAATTGAAAAATTGCCTTGAACGAATTTGATGCGCTGCTACTGCCTCCAGATCCAACGCTGCTTTGCATTTTACAACTCCCAACTCTCGCTGATTCAGGGAAGGGGGCGGCATACAGGGCAGCAGCGAAGCAAAACAAAAAAAAAGACAAGAAAAACATTTCCCTAAACATGACATTTGACATTTGATAATGTCATTTGCCGCGTAATTGTTTTTTGATTTGATGCTCCGTTTTGTGCGCCCTGTTTTTATCTGACATTCTGTGGGGGATTTGGGTAACTCTGCCTGCACCGAACTTGACAATACCATCAGGCTTTTGGCAGTTCAATGTTAAACTTGCATAAGCAAATTGATTTGGACTTTGCTAGAGCTTGATGGGGTTTTTGATGCTGCACAGAATTAATTAAAAAATTTATTTATTTATATCATTTATTTTTATTTCATTTTTAATTTATTAATATGCATATATAAAAGATACGATTAACAATGGTATTATGTTACATAATTCTTAAATATAACGATTCGTGGTAAATTGAGTTGGTGCAAAATAATTTTGTATGCAAAAAACTTAAAGGAAACATGGAGTCTTATGCCACAACCTTTATAACAATATGATCAGAACGACAAAACTATGTCCAACCGTGGCTTTGTGCGAATTGCCTGTTTCCCAGACAGACCCAGCTATAGCTATGGTTCAGTTCCTCACTTTTCTGCAGTTTTTCATTATTTCCTATAGAATTTCCCCCAATAGAATGTAGCGTCTAACTCCTCTGGCGACCATATTTGACATAGACTTTTTTCCTAGAAGTCCCAGTAAAATCAATTTAAGTGTAAAACTCTGAATAAGCTACAGTCATAAAAATCGCTATTTCGACTAATATAATGCAATAATTTTTGACTATATCCCGCCAAACGTTTTGCCAAAGAATACAAACCTTTCTTTAAAATATCTATAAAAATAAAAACTTTTGGAAACCTCGGAAGTTATTTCATAATTTGAGTCCCTTTTGTCTTGGGGCCCCAATAAAAAAAACTAAAACTAACAGAATTAGGCGTACTTACTAAAATCGCTATTTAGACTCATTCAAGAACTTCTGCAAAACATACATCTCAAAACCGAAAGAACTCTTTAATTTATGGAAAGTACAGGGCATAGAGTCGGTATGTATTAAATGTAAGCGAACAACTTGTTTTATTTTGAACCAGTTATATAACCTCAAAGCTTTTGGAAAAACTTAAAATTGGCCTTGCTCCGGAAAACAAATTCGAATTTATTTATTCGGATTCGTTTTCAAACCGCATGTTTGGTGCAGCCAATTTCACCAAAACGAATTTCTTATATGGTTTGAATCCGAATGTTTTATTGCAAGTGAAATCAAATCGAACAGGCAAATTAGTTTCAAAAGTACGCGTAATTTAAAAGGAAACAATTTTTGAAATATTCTTAGATTCTATTTATACCAATTTTGACTTAACTAGTTATTAATCGGCCGTGCTCCGAAAAACGCATACGAACATTTTATTCGGATTCGTTTTGAAAACAGTTGTTTGGTGCTCCCAATTTCACCAAAACGAAGGAATTAAAACGAATCGGCAAAATAGGTTTAAGAAAGTACTCATTTCATAGTAAAATAATTTTTTAAATATTCTTTGACATTCTTAGATTATATTTATGCCAACTTAAAGTTATATATTTATTGATAATTATTTTTAATAATTTTTTTTCTGACTCAACCCAAAAAATAGCCAGTACAGCCAAAACGAATTTTTTTTTTTGTGATCGTGCATGTGCACATATCATGCACGAACACATGACCGATTGGTGCGACAGGGTTCCCGCGTTACACAAAGAAAATTTCGCTTGTAACAAAAATAGCTAAGGCGTGCCAAATTTCAATAAATATTATAGCTAAAGTAATATTTTTGTGTAATTTTATTTAAAAGATAGAATACTACTACTACTGTTGTCCTCATCTCCTCGTGGAGCGTAGGGCCTTTAAAAAGATAGAATAATAAAGAACTAGCAATATTTGAATAAAAGATATGTAAAAATAATAGTAATAAAAAGCTGCAGTGCTGCGGCAACCATGTCAGCTGTTTTGTATCAAGCGAAAATAATTTATCGAAAATAAAAAGGGAAGTTATAGGCTAAAACGAATCCGAATAAAATTGTTCGGTTTAGTTTTTTCGTTTTCTGGAGCTCCGCTGAAGAAGTATTTTTCACTATTTTTTTTTTCTGAATCAAAGAGCCAATTTTTGGAATACGTTCATATGCATGGTATATTTCTTGCATAAATGGTTCATGTTTTCATGCTGAGCTGCGTTTACAAAAAAAATCGAAATATCAGACGATATCGACAGCAAAAAATGTGAAATTGGCAGTATGAAAGCGATTAAAAATTTGTTCGTTTTCGTTTTTTGTTTTCCGGAGCACGTTTGAATATTGATATTAAGTTTTAGTTCAAGTTCGAATGCTTTCAATATACATCTACGCGAGAAGTAAGAACAATAAGTTTTGTTGTTTGGTATAGTTAGCTTATATGTACTTTTAAGAGACGCTTTGGCGCAAAACAATCAATATTTTATAGTTATTAGGATTAAAATATTTCTCGTATTTCTCAGACATAGTAATGTGTTCTCTATGGCATTATAAACGTTTTTTGTTTAAATTGTAGCGTTTCTTGGCACCTGAAAATAAGTAGAGAAAAAAGTTTTTAGGTATTTTATTAAAAAAATTAAAAATTTAATAATATAATGTATAAGACCATCATCTTTTCTTGTAGACTTTGGAACGCCAAAGATTATAAGCTGTAGAAGCAACATATTATATATTTCTATGGTTAAGCAAGGAAATGCACTTTCTTCTATCTAGCAGTAGAAAATGAATATTAAGGGTCACCAAACTTGAGGTTTTGTTTCACAAGGGGTTCAACTTGAAGTCTAAAGTGTTTGTGGATAAGCCAGCTACGATTGAAGCATTACCCGTGTTATCCGATTATGATCGAACGCGTCATCGAAAACTGGAACCTTCGCATGGACGTGCTACGACGCAGTTGCGGCCAATATTTGAAAGGGATTATCTTTGAAAAGTGAATGGCAAGAATGGTTCTTTCTATTGATAATAAAGATTTTTCGATTCATTTGAAATTTTTTTTTTTGCATTTAAAAAGAAAACCTCAAGATCGATGACCCTGTATAACAGCTGCAACTATATAAAAATGTACTCAGAGTATAACAGTTCGATTATGCAAAAGTTATTACAAAAGAAAATGTTTAGAGTTGGCAGTAGTGCTGGAGAAAACATCGATGTTACATCGATGCATCGATGTATCGAAGTTTAAAATATCTATATATCGATGTTTGCCAACAGAGATGTTTCTCCAGCACTACTTAACACCTATTTGATGAGTGCAGAAGTGCTGGAGAAACATTTCTGTTGGCCAACATAGATATATAGATATTTTAAACTTCGATAAATCGATGCATCGATATAACAGCGATTTTTTCTCCAGCATTTTTTTGGCAGCACTGCTTCAAAGGTACAAAAACTTAAAAGCTTGAGTTGAGTTCCTATATAGAACCTGCTAATTATTTACCAGTAGATTTACGCGGCTGTTGATTCTTGGGCAAAACATTGGGTGCCGAGATATTGTTTTCACATTCCTCCGATGTATTCAGCTCGTGAAAGAACAGCGTTGCTGGCATATGGTTTGGGGACGCAGATGGATTCATATTTGAGATTGTTTCCGCATCCTTTTCTGGTATATCTTGAAAAATAAATATGACATAGGTACTTTGATCGGATCCAGATATCAAGATAATGGGTTTGTTCCTACTTACCTGTTTGGTTCGACGAAAACGGTAGCTGAACCTGATCTGATAGTAAATCTAGAGGAAAAAATTTGATCAACCTAAGTTAATCAAACAAAAACTAGAACTAACCCGAACAAGATATGTTTTCATTAAAAAATGACCAAGTAAAGGTTGCAGAGGGTTCTGCCATATCGGGCAAGTCGTCGTCCGATAACTGCGAATAAGTAGAATCACGTTTGGAGCTCTGTAAATAGCGCGGCTTTAGGCTGGTATGGCCAGTAAGTTATCTTAGAGACCTTACCTGACGTTCATTCATCATGGCCAAAGCCTGTGCAGAGGTACTGGGTCCATCGAAATCCAACTCTGTTATAATATCTAAAGCAGAATCTAGGAGGGAGTGTAACAAAGTAAGTTGGGGGAGTTCGCGACGCTACATTATTGGAACGCCAGAGCCCCATACTTACTGTATGTATTGGAATCCTGCGTGAACTCAAAGCATCCGTAGCTGTCAGCTGTTTTCTGGGTTGTGCTCATATTAAGCACCATGTCCATGCTCGACGCTTGGCGGCCCAATGAGTTACGTCGAAACTTGTTAATATATTCCATGCCAAACTCGGAATCCAAATCTAATTCCAAGTCAACTGCATCTTCTTCTTGATTTTGACGTTCTGCAATGTGGTTATTAAAGTAACTAAATGCTCTAGGATCTCTATTATAATATATTTCTTACTACGTTGAGTTTTCGTTTGCTTGGATGTGCATTTAGTGCCTGATAGCTCAAAGTTTTGCCCTTTAGTTGGTGGGCACTTGGAAATAGCTCCGCTCTTGTTTTTGACTTCGCCTATTTGGTCTCTGTGTGGATTAGAGTGTGCCGCAAAGATTCTTTCCTTGGCTACCTTGATGGAGCTCTGTAGAGCAACTGTTACGCTCTCTACCACCATAAATATATCTGAAGATTGAAGTTTGAAGAGATTCTTATTTATCTGGCTTAGCTTGGCATGCTAGTACTTACACCATACGCGACAATCGTATAGAGCTGATAGATGTCGCGGATAATGAAAGGGATCATCGTAACCCAGGCCAGTTTGCTTGGGAGCTGCATAGCTGGAGGACCAGTTGCTGGGCACAAAGTCGCAGCAAGTGCTGGGCTTTATATGAAATCGACAAATGGGACACCATTCGGATGATTTTTGTTTTCCCTCCCTCTGGTAGCTGCACTTTTTTATCTTATACTGCACAACAGTCCCCAGAAACTCGTTCTCTTTCTCCTTCTTAGCTCTAGCCTGCATCTCCTTCTCCTCCTCTAACTCCTCGATTGTCTTCTCAGTGATTGTGGAAAGCTGGCTCTGCTTCATTTTTAGATGATATGAACGCCTTTGTCGTGACACTTTTGAATTATGATGATTTGGATTGACGGATATGACCAAGTTAATCGGTTCGCTGGAGTTGGTAGTATCGGCAACTTTTTTGGCAGCCTGCTTTTTTCTTGCCTCCTCCTCCATTGCCACTTTTAGCTGCTCCGAGTGTTGTTGCAGCTGGCAATGCAGGTCCAAGCTGCGTTGCAAGCGTTCATGCTGACGTGCCATTATTTTAAACAACAAAGGCATCTGATCATCTGGAGGAACGTCATCAAGCATGGCAGAAGAAAGTTTAATAGTTGGCTGTTGGGGTGGCTTTTAGTCATTGCGGATTTGGGGAGCACCAAAGAAGTTGGTTTGTCAATTATGAAAATAAATAAAAGAAGGAGAAATATTGAAAAAATGGTTGATCATTAGAGGAAAGCAGTGGCGAATCCACGGGTGGTAATTTCGGACAGATCATTCGGTGAAAAAGGGATGGGGATTACACCAAGGTGTCGTCTGCCCAGAGCTGACTTGGACCTGGAGCGGCTTAAGAAGCTACCCACCTCAAGACCCGTTCTTTATAGGTTGGAAGGGTTAACTACATTGTAAAGATTAGGGGTACAGAGGTTGATGTATTGATGTTGATGCCACGTAAGGTTGTGTTTAATTGGGTTACATTTCCTGGGTGGAGGTTATTGTATTATAGCTGTAGTTGTTGTTCCTGTTAGGACTACTCGGAAGCAGCTGGTAGATGAATGCTCAAGTATCCTCCTTCAAAGATTAATTTCCAATGGATTTGTCAAGGAAGCTACTAAAGAGTAGAAGAGCGTATGAACTTATGTTTTAACAGACTGGTAGGTCTTGACAGACTCGTTGAAGCTGACTTGGGAAGGCTGCCTTAGTTGAAGTTCATTGGAGTTACAATTACGCAGGGATCACGCACCGGCAGCATGTGCACTTCTATATGCAGTAGGTCACCGTGCGTAAGTATCAACATTTTTGTCTAAACTTACTTGCTGCTGTGGTTGAGGCTCCGGCTGTGATCGCGGCAACTGCTCCTCGGGTACGACAATGCCTGCTAAATGCGACTCTTGCTGCAGCTGACGATGCAGATCCAGGGTACGCTGCAAACGCTGCTGCTGTAAAGCCATTACCTCAGTCAGCAAAGGCAAATGAGTTGCTGCAGCTGTGCGCTGCTGGCTATTGACTTGCTCCCTTATGACCGTAGGGCCACTCTGCTGTTGTTGTACTGCGTGTTGGCGTAGCTGCTGATTAAGGGCTACTTCGCGATTAAGACGCTCCTGTTGACGTTCCAAAATGCCCAAGAGCAGCTGCTGCTCCTCGAACAGCTCGTGCAGCTCATTGCCCAAACGTGTATAGGCAAACTGATCATTGCATTTTTCCGGAGTGCTGCGCTGCTCAGCCACTGGCATAGCTGCAAAGGATTGGAAAAAAAGCCATGAGCCACAAAGCTGTATACTTTTTGCTACCCCTAGCAAAAGGTGCACGCCCATCGTGTACTCCATAGCCTGAGAGGTTGATTGGTTATAGGTTATTGGTTATTGGTTATTGACTGAATACCGGAGCAGGCGCAGTAGCAACTGTACAACCGTACTCCCTATGAGCACCCCTACTCAGAGCGCCATACTTTTTGAGCTTTAGCTCTAACTGGCTCTCCCTCTGCCGCTTCTTTTTGCTGCTTGCTTTGCCTTTTTTAATCAAGGCAACAAACGTGCGCCAGCAGAAAACAACTGTAAAATTCTGGCTAGGTGTGCAACAAAAAAGAAGAAAACCGTGTAGAAAAATGCACCGTTAGTGTCTGATGCTGATGACGGGGCTTTGTAAAGGGTTGCCAGTGTTGGTAAACGTGTAGTATGGGTACTACTCGGTCTGGCTACGCATAGTAAAATGCCATTCACGTAGTAAAAACATACATCAGAATTTGTGCACGAAAAAAAAAAGAAATTCGCAAAAAAATAGTTTCGTGGTACGGTTGAGCAGTCACGGGGGCTACGGAAACAGAAACAGAAAGAATAAAAAAAAAAACGAACAACTGTAAAGTGTAGCATGAAATTGGCTGTCGTTTGGATGTTGAGCTCTTGAGCCAACTGAACTGAAACCGCTGCTACGGCTGGCGGATAACCGTGAGTGTAGTGCGGGGTGCAAGCAACACCCTTGCAACAGACCCCTACGGCAGGTGCGCACAGGCAAACCAACTGCAAATTGTGCTCCATTTTTATATAGTTTTCAGGCAAAGTCAGCGGCAGGCAGTGTCAATTTTGTTGCAATCAGTTGGGGAGCTGGCAACGCTTAAGGGAGCTGCAAAACTGTGGATTCAATAGTAAGCCGGTTCCCGAAGTGGGGTTAAGGTATGGGTAGGCTCGTAAAACCAAATTGTTGCAAGCATCAGCAAATAAATCTTGTACAGCTAAGCGAAAAGAAATGACTGCAAGCAGCTCCAGATGATGAGTAGCCAGAAGTTGGCTAGAGTAGTGCTAACTGCTTTTGGCAGTATCTAACAATTAAGTCAAGAAAGGGTCTTGCTGGAAGCTGCCCATAGCGATTTTTGTAAACAAGTCAGCAGTTCGATGCATTTTCTATAAAAAAATATATGAAATTTTCTTATTTCTTTTTAAGTATGTTCCTCAAATATGTCAATCACCATTTTTTTTTTTAACATTTGTTGTGAATATGAATCAAATCTCTTTGGAGGAACAATTTAAAAAAAAAATTGGAATGAAAATAATTGTGAAATTTTTTTTTTTTCAAGAAATGCCAAAAATTTGAATACATTTTTATAAAATTATATATATACTTCTTATTTTTATGATTAAAAAAATTGATGTATATTGTAGGTTAATATAAAAATATTAAACTTGCTCAACAAACAATTTTTTTTAAATATAAAACTTTTTTTTAGTATAGCCTGGCCCGTCAAGAGGGTGGAAGGGAGAGATTCCCCCCGGACACGGAATTTTCTCAGTGGCGCAATTTTTTTTCTCTAATTTCTTTAAAAAAAAATTGTATTTTAAATTATACATCTCTTTCTTAATTTCTTAAAAATATTCAAATTTTCTAAGCTTTTCCAAGCATCATTCTTAAATATAACCATTTTTTTTAACTCGTCCTCTAATTTTGTGTAAACACAAATAAGCTGAGCTAGTACAACATACAAATTATTCAAACTTTTTTTTTTTTAATTTTTAAAAAAATTGTTTGCTTAAAAACTGGAAAAATTATACTTCTTTTTGTAATATTTTACGGAATAATTTTAGTGTTTATATTGTTATTAGGAAAAAATTTCAATTATGCATTTCGACTAAGCATGTCAATGAATCGTAATTTTTTTTTTAAGTTCATATTCATAAAGGGAGTTTAAAATAATTATATAGTTGGTGAAATATTAAAAAAAAAAAAAAAAAATGCAGTACGTTAAAGTCGGGTCCAGACGACTTTGGGATACCCTGTACCACCACATTGCAATTAAGACCGACATATTGCTTAAGACCTCCAAAAAGTATTTTATTCGGCCAATTTGGTTACGATATTTTCAAATCCAAACGAAACACAACGAATTTTGTACAAAAAGCGTTTTTGTGACCGATCGTTCCTATTGGAGCTATATGATTTAGTCAACCGATTTTGATCAAATTTGCTATAGTGCTTGGGTACTCGTTTGTTTTTGAAGATATCGTAACCAAATTTGGCAGTCGGAAGTGCATTATAGTTCCCAATCAGTGTACCAAATTTGATCAAAATCGGTTGACTATATCATATAGTCCCCATAGGACCGATCGGTAAAAAAATTTTTTTTTTTGTGCAAAATTCGACTGATTTCTGTTTGCCGAATAAAATATCTTTTGGAGGTATTAAGCAATATGTCGGACTTAATTGCAATGTGGTGGTACAGGGTATCCCAAAGTCGTCTGCGCCCGACTTTAACGTACGCCATTTTATTTCATATAATTTTCATAATTTAAATACTGAAGAAAACAAGCAATGAAATTTTGTAGTTTTATGTGTTTTTTTTAATTCTTTTAAATTTTTAAATATCATGTGTCAATTTTTATGTTTAATTTTAATAAAATAAATAAATAAATATAATTTTAAAACTTCGTTTTAAGAGTGGTTATGACTAGAAAGAAATTTACTTTAAAATATCAGACAAAACATTTTTTTTTTATTTATTAATTTTAATATACTATACAATTATATACTTAAGTAGTAGAGTACAAGCAACAATGACCTAAGGCTATACAAATATAAAACTTAGTCCCTTTTTAAGCATGCAAATTTTTTTTTAATATTAAAGGTTTTTTTCATTCTTACAAAAAAATATTTCGTTTAATTATTTTAGTTTTAAAAAATACAAAATAGAAATATAGCGTAATTGTAATTTAATTGTGTAAAATGTATTGTAATATTTTTAAAATTGTTTGAAAACATTTTAGCTAAAAGATTTAGAATAAAGCTTTTAATTAAATTTTTTTTTTTTTATGGGAGTTCCTTGTAACTACATAAATTTTAAAAAATTTTTTTTTAGCAACTTATATTCAATATTTATTAATTTTACAAATATGCAGGGAATTTTTGCCATATGTTGTCTTTTTAAGATAAGATGTTTTAATTAAAATATGAATTTTTTTTTGTTTCTTTTTTAATTTTTTGACTAAAATTATAATCTCTTTATGGTTTTGTGAAAATCTTAATTAAATAAATGTAGGTAGGACGCAATTTCAAGCGCAATCGCATCTTATTCGTATTATTATAGCTATACCAGAGTACCTTAAAAAATTTAACAGAGTCAGGAATCGCCAATCGTGATGGGGTTAATAAAAATCAAAGCCAAAAAAGTAAATAGTGGCGAACTACTTTTATTTTCAATTATAATATAAAAAAAAAAAAATTCGCCCTATCACACACTAAATTACATTTTTGTGTAGCGATTTATTTTTTCATTAATATAATATATAATATATATATTATAAATAATATAATAACCTAATCTGTATCGGTTGATTGCCATTAAAAATAAAAAATAATAAAATAAAATTAACCATTTATTTTTATTTTTAGTTTTTTTTACAAACTGAAAATAAGAGTTAATTCTCAAATTTAGTTTTATAAATTAAACATAAATATATTTTGAATATAATCCTCTAGGTATATGTATATATATTTTTTTCCTTTAATTTAATTTCAATAATAATATTTTCAATATCGGCGAAAATAGTGAAGCGGGCCACTTTGTTGGTCGACCTATTCGATACTGATGATTTTACATACATACTTACTTATATAATAGAGCTAGTACAGAATAGTAATCACGTAAATTTTTATTGCGAAATTCCGAATGTTTATGGAGTTATCGATAACTGAATATTGGATTGTCATTTTAAGACTTTTCTTTGAATAGCCATATCGCCTCAACGAATAATTTCCGTGGTTGCTATACTCTAGTAGCTCTATCACATATGTATGTAAAAATCATCAAAATCTAAGTTTTGTTTTCATTCATATAGGTATACATATATATAATAATTCCCCTGGCGCCAACAAGATACCCCTATGTACTAGGTCATAACCCCACTTGCATTGACTTTGCTGTTCACCATGCAATTCCAAATTCAAGGGCGTGTATAACTCAGAGTTGGGATCTGGACTCTGACCACCTGGCCCTGGTCATCACTATAGGTTCCGCTGGTGCTAACTGACCTGCGTATCTTTTGGCAGCATCTGAAGAACTCTATCCATTTAGAAACAGAGCTGAGTTCCGCTGAAGACATCGAAATGGCAGTAGATACATTTACTAACAATATCTACAATGCTGCCGCTGCCTCCACATCATCTGGTCCCCAGTCTGACACTTTCAGTTATGGATTTACACTTACCAGGGAGGCAAAGCTGCTTCTTGCAACAAAAAGAAGCCTTCGAAGACGAGCAATCCGATCTCAATACCCATGGGATTGCATCCTGTGGAGCCGAGCAGCAAAGCAGCTGCGTAGCCTTCTAAGGGATATTAGAAGTGACTTCTTTGAACATAAGCTGGCCTCGTTGGATTATACTATTGTTGCGAACTATTCACTGTGGAAATGTACAAAGGCACTAAAAAGTCAGCCCTCCAGGCAGGTTCCTGTCCGTTGCTCTGGAGAAGCTCCCGCAAAGAATGAAGAAGAACAAGCAAACGCGCTTAAACGTTACCTAGAGGCTCGCTTCACTCCTCATGACGTTGCTACAATGACGCAAATCAATGAGATCCAAGAAAGCTTACAAACACCGCTACAGATGTCGCTTCCAATCAAACCAATCAGGGTTGAGGAGATAGCTGAGATTATCAAAGCCCTGCCGAAAAACTAGGCCCCAGGAATAGATAAGATATGCTATACCACGCTGAAGGCTTTACCAACTCGTGGCATTAATTTACAATGCTATGCTGAGGGTTCAGTTCTTCCCATCTCAGTGGAAGATGGCATTGGTTCACATGATTCATAAGCCAGAAAAGCCGAATGATGACCCGGAGTCATACTGGCCAATAAGTTTACTACCATCCCTATCGAAAGTGTTTGAAAAGCTGATTGATGCTCGGATTTCTGGTGTTATGAATCGGTGTGGCATACTCCCAGATCACCAATTTGGATTTCGGGCTGGACATGGCGCTGTTGAACAGATCCATAGAGCGGCACGACATATCCTCCAGGCTTTTGATGACCTTGACTTTTGTAATTCGGTGTTTATAGACATACAGCAAGCATTCGATCGGGTCTGGCACGAAGGACTCCTTTGCAAGGTAAAGAAGCTTCTTACGCATCCTTACTTCTGTCTCCTGAGGTCCAATCTAGACGATCGTGTATTCAAGGTCAAGATACGAGACACCTTTTCCTCCCTTGGTCGAATGGAAGCTGGAGTCCCATAGGGCAGCGTTCTTGGTCCGCTCTTCTACTCTCTTTACACTGCCGTTCCACCAGTCCCTGACTATGACCACTTGGAGATTCCCTCGAAGGCTTTAATTGCGATTTACGCTGACGATATCGCCATTCTCTACGGCGGCTAACGGCCTCCAAAGGTACTTAGACACACTGGTTGACTGGTGCAGCAGATGGAATTTGATGATAAACCCAGGCAAGACATCTAACCCGTGCTTCACACTTAAAAGGACAATCCCCCCATGCATTTAGAGGGTGTGATTCTGGAGCAGCCTAATCTAGTTAAATACCTTGGTATCACGCTGAATAAGCGACTTACCTTCAGGCCACACCTGTAAGCTACTCGCAAGAAGTGTGGCCAAAAGATGCAGCAACTGTGGTGGCTGCTTAACAGAAAAAGTACCTTGTCACTAAGAGCAAAAAGAGCAGTGTAAGTTCCGTGTGTCGCCCCGATCTGGCTCTATGGACTGCAGATTTGGAGTATCGCAGCAAAGACAAGCTGTGAGAGTATTCAGGTAGTGCAAAAACCGAGCCCCTGGTAGGCAATTCGACGCTGCATCGTGACCTTAATCTGCATACTATAGAAGAGCAGATAGTAAGGCACACGAGTAGATACAATGACGGACTCAGGTGTCATAGCAGTGCACTCGCCAGGAATCTACTTTCAGCTAGGCCTCTTAGGCGGCTCAAAAAAGAAGGCTTTGCCAGAAAGTTTCAGTCATGATGATTCTCCACCGTGCTTAGCGTACGAAGTTTGGCTTTTTTAAAATCTTATTTCTGTTATTGTTATGGTACATTGTGCGTACGTGTTCAATACTTCTTTTTGTTTTTAATAAAAAAAAAAAAGTCGCCCCTGGGCGGGACATGGGTATCTCTATTAATAACTGTTCAGAGAGAACAGGGACCTACAGTTTCTAGCCTAATCCGAACGGCGGTGTCTTGAATTAATATAGATTTACTTGGGAAAATAGCGTCTTTGAGCTAACCATGCGGGGATTCGAACCACCGAACTTCGGTTTATTAAGCGAGTACGCTACCACTACGCTTCCGACGACCATATAGGTATACCTATATATTTATTTTGATTTAAAATAAAAATTTTATCCAAAAATCTTTAGGCGACTATAATGATTGGTGCATTTATGTGATGTTAAGTTCAATACCGTTCCAACGATGCCTAACATGTCCTTGAAGCAGCAATATTAAGAATGCTACAAAAGAAAAAATTGAATTTATTTTATACACTTGTATATGAATTTTAAATAGTTTACAAAGAGTAAATAAATTGTTTGATTAAAAATATATAAAAAAGCTGTACCGATGCTAATAGTAATCGAAATTAAAATTCGGCAAGATCTCAAAGATCTTATTCTCATAAGTTAAAAGAATTATATTTTATCTATTTATTTTTTAACTTTGAAAAAAACTAAGCTTATTCAAAACTCGAAATGTTACATAGACTACTAATAACTTACACCAAAGCAACAGTCCCTTAAACCAAACGAAGCTTAGACTCCCGACCACACTATCACACCCGCCCTGAAAGTTGGCTTACGAGCAAAGTTCAAAATAAAAGTAAAAAAGAATTACATACATTTGTATAGAAAAAAGTGTATAAAAATATTGCGCAAAAAATTGGCTAAGAGTTGCTATAGAAAAAAAACTGAACAGTCACAGGAATTGTGAAAATGTTGTAAAAAAAATGGCAAAAAAAACAAACAAACAACCAAACTGAAAAAATTGTTTGCAATGCTTTTTTCCATTTTTTTTTTTGGGTAGCTTTTCATTTGGCGTTGCCAGCCATTAGAGAAAAAATCAGCAGCATCAACAGCAAAAGTTGACTATGTGCATATAGGTGTATATAGGGAAAGAGGGAGTGAGGGGAGCTAGGTCTAGCAACAGAGAGAGAGTGCAAGAGAGATGAACTGAGCACCTATACATACATACATATGTATATACAGTGCTGTTGTTGTTGGTGTTGCCACACATGTGGAAATTGTGCGCGTTTTGCAGTTTTTTAATTGACCAACAAATTTATTTGATTCGTTAGCGACGTTCATTTAAAAAGCGCAGCGCAGAGTTGTATTTTTATACCCTGTATCTAGTAGGGCTAGGGTTATGTTAAGTTGGTATTGAAAAATTATATGCGTCATAGATGCAGGGAAATTAGTGAGACTTCACAAAATTAAAAAATTTACATTATTGGCCGTGCTCTGGAAAGCGAAAAAACCAAATCTAACAATTTTATTCGAAATCGTTTTTGCATGCTCCGGAAAAGAATTTTTTTTTGTCGATATTTTAATCTAAGAATATCAAAGAATATTTAAAAAATTATTTCAGCATATACATCATGCATACTTTTTGAAACTCATTTTGTGATCCGTTTTAATTCCCCTTCGGTTTCAAATCGCATGAAAAATTCGTTTTAGTGAAATTGGAAGTGAAAACAGCAGATCCATCGAAATAAAAGTAACGACCGCTGGTGACTATCGACGTGTACTAAGCGTACTACTTTCTTACGAGGCAAACTTCGAGCTCGGGGGAAATGTTGCATTTATTCCAACGTCCACGTCTCCGGTCGACAGGCCTGCCAAAAAGCTCGGGCTCTTATGGAAAGCTTTACTCTGATTCTTTTCAAAATGTGCAGCGCACTGATAAATTTTTTGTTGGTAGCTTCCTATTTTTTGCAGGGTGCAGTTTCCTTGTCCTCTTTATGGTTGATAGCCCAACCAGAGAGTTCGGTAGATTTGAGAACATTCCTTCTGCATTGATCCTGGTTATCAACGATATTCCAGCCAATTCATCTTTAAGATACGTTTGCACGTCCATAAAGGCTGAAAGGGCTGATATATTCCTGTCGCACTCGTCGGTTTCCTTATTGCCTGTTTACTGGGATGGTTGAGTGCTTCATCCATGGACTAGCTTGCTTTTAATATAATATGACGCCAAAAATTTAAGAGCCGCTTGACTGTCCTGCCTGTTTTGCGCTTTATTTTTCCAGTCGCGTATACCCAGCACATCTATATCCATCTACCACGAGATCCAGTGCCATTTGGGTCGCTATACAGAGTACGCTTCGTGGAGCAGTTATCCCGCATTCGATGCACATGCCCCAGCCATCTTAATCTCTGAAGGTAGTAGGTACATCTAAAAATTATTTTAATTTTTCAATGGAGATAGGTCATTGATTGAAAGAGGTAATAACAGTTCGTATGATGAAGTGTAAGAGAGCTCTAGAAGATTCATGCTGCTGTGTCATTAGTTCTCTTTCTTTGGAAGAAGGTTACAAATATTGTTCTTTTTATTTACGAAGAAGTCTTTTTGCCTGATCGTAGACTTTATGCCTGATCGTAGACTTTATGCCTGCTTTGGTAGACGGGCTATAAAAACATCTTTAACGTTTTCTGAATATATCGGAAATTACGGCTCTAGTGAAAACCGCCTTTTTGTAATTCCGCTTATGTACAAACTGCAACCATGAAGATTTATAGACTTAAATGGATTTGAATATTCATATTCCTTTCAACAGTTTGTTCTTCATAACTTCTGTCGTAGCTGTGGATATAAGGAGAAGATAGAAAGTAACCAATACCGGCTGAGAGACTGCTCCGCGACCAACTTCTGGGTAAAGACTTCGTCGAAAATCTGGACAGTCTGACAAATCTGCCCATAACGGATCTGCCCACTACCATTAAGTCCACTTAAAATGGTATAGCAAGTAGAGAGATTTAGAAGATAAGGAACACCGTCTGTGTAACCCAAACTTTCTAATTCCCAGTCCCATACCCTTACACCCTTCATGTACAAGCTGCAGCCATCAATATTTATAGACTAATATGGATTTGAAAACTTTTCTTATTTTTAACAGTTCTTCATCACTTTTGACGTAGCTGTGGGTATGAGGAGGAGATAGAATGTATACAACATCTACTATGAGACTGCTTTGCACCCAAGTTCTGAGACTTAGGAGATAAGTCACCCAAAACTTTCAATTCCCAGTCTCATACCCTATCACCTTTAATGCTTTTTCTTTACATAATATAATTAGGCATAGCAATGGACCACTCAATCTCTGGGGTATCTCGGCGTGGACTGAGCAGCCTAACTAACCTAGCCCAACCTAACATTATGGGAATACCACAACAGTCCCTCCGCAAATGTTTGTCTACACCTACCCCTAAAACCTTGCGCCTTAGAAATAGAACCCCGATTTAATTTCAATTCGGAATTCTCATCCACTCAGTCGAGAAAACAGTGTATTCCATAGTCGTAGCGACATTGCTGTAACCATCGCACAGTTTTTATATATTTTTAACATTTTTAAATCCTTTCATGGCATCTTTCATTTATTTGTGGCTAGTGCTAAAAACATGTTAAATAAATGCATGTCTAGCACTTTGGAAGGCGATTTGGAGGCACTATAAAGTGTATCCGAAAGATACAATTCGCTTAATACGTTAAGTAGCGAAGTTCATATGACAAATTCCAAAGCAATTCAAATTCAAAGCGGATGCTGCGTCTGCTACTGCCACTCCTGCTCAGCGTTGTTGTTGTTTCCAAGGATTACATATTGGCAAACAATGTTTACAGGACAACAACAACATCCTTAAATTATTGTTCCACAAATTGGTTTGTTTGCCAGCCGCCCTCTACGCTACAGTTTGCATCTGAGTTTGGGGCGACTTAAGTTCTGGCTCAGGGGTGACTGGGAGCCTGTTTGATTTGATTGTTGACTTTATTGGTCAAGCTGGGCGTTGGAGGGGTTGGCTGCTGTTTTGATCCTTGATGTCTAGAGGCTTTTGTTGTTCTTTGGCTTATTAGCTGTTAGCTTTTGGTTTGTTTTTACGATATTTAATCTATGATTAGAATCATTGGACAACTCATTTAGTGACTCGGTTCATGCTCATACTGGTTCATACGCAGTTCTAGGCAAAAATCAATTAAATGCTACACTTGACTTAATTTATTGTCAGCATGGAGCGTCTGTTCAATGCCCACTAAATAGAATTCATTACTTGATTTTTTGTTGGTTAAAAGTAATAAAAACTAAAGGCAGGATTTGTTTTTATCTTTATGGCTGCATCTCTGCGTTTCGGATGCAGTCAGCGTAGACAGCGACAAATCAGATAATCAGCAGACTTGGGGTAGAGCTCCAAAAGCGTATACTTAATGTCGAGTTAGAAAATATAAGACGCCAAACTTACTAAATAGTCCCATGTGAGCGTTATAAACAAAACCATGTTAACCTCTTGTCGATTTTGTGAGCTGTCGTTATTTTTATGGTTCTTGCCTATGCTTATTTCGATTCTTATAGTAATTCACTTTAAGACTTATCAATGTACAGTCTATGCATTGAATGCCAACCTGGACCACAATCCAAAAGTCATTCCCACCAGTTTACCAACCAAACAATTTACATGTCAATGGCAGGAGACATGCTGTAACATTAAAAATTCTGTTTAATGATGCAATTGGAATTTGATGAGTTGGAAAACTGAAGCTCCGAGTGAGCCCAGAATGGATTTGGAATGAACGCAATCAATGCGTTGCCACTTGCCACACTTGGCTGACGGCAAATGGCAACAAACGGCAACGCCAGGTAAATTGCAACCAATAATAATGAATAATTGAAAATCCAATCAAACACCAAATGAATACCGAGTCGCACTGACAGATTGACCAGGGTTGGCTGTGCCTTATCGAAGGACATTAGCAAATGCCATGACGCTACATGGATAGCGATGCTGCAAAATGCAATCAAAAGTGTGAGCCACAAAAGAGACAAACAAACCCAGGCCAAAAAGCGAAACCAAACCAAACCAAATCCAAAATCCAAGCCAAAACCAAATCCAAACGCAACCAAAGCGACCTGCATAGATGACACCCCAGGGACATGGATACGGCAAAAGTCAATGAATGGTAATAGGTGTCGACATGATGCTGCTCGTATATGTATTTTTTTTTTGGGGTAAGAGGGGCGGTAGAGGGGCGGCAGTTCGAAGGGTTTACAGCGGAGTGTGGAGCACGGTTTGTTGTCGCCATGGCCAACAACAACAGTTGTTGTTGTTGTTGCGGCTTTATTGGTGTTGTTTTTGCTGATTGCCACTTTCGGCAATGGATCGAATATGTGGCTGGCCCAATGTCCGTGTATCTGCAGCTGTATCTATGTGTGCGTGTGTATCTATGTGTGTGCAGTTGGCCCTTGGCAAGCCGGCAACATGCATTAATTGCCAGTTAAATTGACTTTGACTAGGGCTGCCCTTATTGCCACCTTAAATGAACTGCCCTAATGCATTTTCGTCGCTTGTAACTCCACATTACACCATACAACAAAATTGCTCGAAATTTTGTAAGATTTTCCAAAAATGGATTTGAAGCTCTTTAAGAGCTTAAGTTAAGAAATTCAATTCAAACAGACAACAAGGCATGTAAACTGAAAATTTGGTTATTCTAAATATTAGCATTTCTGAGGTCTAGGCGTTCATACAGACGGATAGATGGAGATGGGTATATCAGCCCTGATCATACTTTAAGTAACTTTGAGGGTGAATTCGCAAATCAATTTCATTATTCGGTCATTGGTTAGTTATAAAAGCGAACCTGGAAGATTTTCAATATCGTAATTTCTTTAAAACTAAATTTTCCTATAATTGCTGCTTCTTTAATAAAAACTAGATCTCGAAGACGAAAATGGCTAGAAACCCAAAAGATGCGCGTTATCCCTACGAAGGTGTAGTTCTTTGATTCAAGTTGCCCGTAAGATAATTTTCAGGCCTCGTAATATGGCCAAAAACATATTACATCCGTCTATATAGAAAAAAAATTCCGAACACGTAAAAACGATAATAACTAAAATTTTTCGTTTTCGTTTTCCGGAGCACGGCCGAATATATAAATTTGTTACTATCGCACCCACATTGTTTGGTATGTAGACTCATGTGAGCTTAATCACGCACAAAACGTTGACATTTTCACAAAGCACCGCGCTAACCTTTTATTGGTCTGTCCACAACTGTTTGTCACAACCTCTGACTCGTTGCCTTGACGATCGATTCCCTTGTAGCACAGTGTTAATTGCATTATATCATCAAAATTCCAGCTTAAAGCCTCAAACTAGACAATACAATAAAAATTGAAAACAAATAATGCCAATTACACTGTGCATTTGTGTTTGTTCAAGACGAATTGTGTTTAATATTTTTTTGCAGCCCTAGACAAACAAACAAATAAGCAAACAAATAAATAAATCGCAATGTTTCCATATTGAAATTGCCGCGGGTATAAGGGCTATGAAATGGCTATGAAAACTCGCTCCCTTCCTGGAACACATTGCAAATTGTCGCCCCGGGGCGTGGCACAAGATACAAAAGTTTTGTGCGCCTTTTTGCACTGCGGTCGAGTTTGATATGGCAAATATTTTTGGATATAATTACATTGGCAAAAATGCCGCTAACGTTGAAAATTTCCATCAAATTGAGTTGAATGCCAATGTGTATGTATCTCTGTGTGTGTGTGTATCTGTGAGTGAATATCTCAGCGTTGCCGAATGTTGTTCAATTAACGTACAACGCGCTGTTATTGCTGTTATTGTTGTTGTCTGCCACACACTCACACATGGCAAATGGCACCGCAAGCGTTTTGCAACACTGCCGCGCATATTGCAATATGTGAGCAGCGACTGCCTGCCACATGGCGGTGGCATCAACATGTTGCACAAATATAAACATAAATCAATTAACAATTTTCAGCGTTCGCTGGCAATATTGAGCAGAGTTGGTAGCTGGCCCAGATCCCGACTCCGACCACGACCCCGGAACCAAGTAAATGCCCCTAGGCTCTATTTGAAAATCGACAATTTGCAGCAGCTGCTCAAACGACGCGACGGTCTATCCACACATTTTGTGTTGCCTACTTTCAGGCGGCAGTTAATAAAATTGACATGTTGCAAGTTTTGGCGGCACCAGAAATGGATGGGGGTGCATGGAACATGCCACCATGAAGTAGGGGCAACAGTGCAGTGCTTATAATTGCATTATTTTAACCATAATTTGATGCATTCTGCAGCACTTAGGTAGGAGTTCATGTCAATGGAGATAGGGCAACACGGTATAAAAGTTAGCAAACAAATTTGAAGAACAAGCGTTACACAACACTGTTCGGAGTAGTGTGGTTAATGGAATAAAGCACTTTCAAAATACTTAACTTGGATTAAACTTGCATGGCCTTATCTGCGGTCGTCCGGCTTATAGAATCTTTTATAGGTATAGCCCCAATGATGATGATCTAGCACGACAGGATACCTCCATCCCGACTACATCTCCTGCGCCTTTCTGTGGTATTGGTTGGTATGTTAAACAAATTGGCTGCAGGAGAACATAGCAGATACAGGCTCTCCTTACTGGGGCTGCGACAAGCAAAGGCGCTTGTCAACCCCTGGATATGATCAAGACAAAAGGTCTTGGCAGAGCGGACTTAAAAATCCTGGTAGCATACCTAGCTGGGCACCACAATGTAAGATACCATCTACAGAAAATGGGCCTATCGGATTCTTCAGAATGTAGACTCTGTCTCGAAGACGATGCAAACACCAGACTTATTCTCTGTGACTGCCCAGCGCTGGTGTGGGACAAAGCCTGGAACGGATCAGTCCGTTCCATCTTAGATCAATACCAACAAAAGACCTAGTACTATACATGCGAAAAGCGGAAAGTCTTTTGCATTAATTTATGGGCAAGGTACAAAAGATCTTCTGGTTGCAGTGCCCCACCTCTTGTGAGGAACCCATGCGAGGAAAAAAACAAACCATAGCCCAAAATTCCACGCTGACTTAACTTTCTGGCGATGACGAATATGCCGAGCCAACTGGTTAAAAAAATTGTACTCCACAGAAGGCTAAGTAGGTATAAGTCTTTGCCTGCCTTGAAGCTTAGCTTTCAAAAGAGTATGTTCATGTAATTTGCAAAAACTATCGTGGCTATCTGGTAGCCCATGCCAGTTGATCCATACCAGGAGTGGATCCAAGATTTGGGCTAAGGGGGGGGGAGAGAGCTTGCAAAAAACTGTCAACCCATTTTTCCAACTTTTGGAGAGGTCCGAACCCGAAAACTCTTTGTGGATCCGCCACTGGTCCATAGTGTGACAATTACCCCCAGAATAGAAAAAAAGTATGAGCTGTGCAAAATCGATTTCAAAACATTTAAATATGCAATAAGTAGTATCGAAAGCATATATTTAAACTCCCCCACCCCTGCAGCTATGCGCACAATAAACACAATACAAAGAGCTGCAAGGCGTAAAGGGATAGGCAGGAGATAGAGTTTTTTTTAGGGGGTAAGGGGTTGCGACTGAACTGAGATACTTTGGCGACATAGCACACATGCCGGCAGCAATGGACGCGCCCATAGCAAAACTCAAACCGTACCGAACCGAAACCGAAAAACTTGTTTCATAAATTTTCTATTCAAAATGTAATTAAACCCTTTCGCTGGATGTTGGACTGCTCTGCCTGGACCTCAACTCGACTCCGCTCGATTCGAGTCAGCTTAGCTCAGCTGCTCATCTAATTACAACAAAAAGGCATCCCCCAAAAATAACCCATTTGGCAGTTCCATTTCGAGCACGAACAGTCCAGCAATATACTCATATACTCGATAATTACAAACGAAATGGTCTAAGGCAAAAGTAAAGCCAAAAAACAACATAAAATACAACTTGCACATACATACAGATACACAAATACAGAAACAAAAGCGGATATAGCTACAGCTACACGCTGCCATAGATCCATATAGCAGACAGAGAGAGAGCTTTGGACAGTGTTGGTTATTCCATAAATATCTTCAAAGTCATTAAATTTCACACATGTTGGCAGCACGCTGAATTGTTTTAATTTTAAAATTATTGTCATTAATTGATTTTTGATACAGTTGGTGGCAGGCAAAGGGACTTGAGCATAAATCTCCAAGGAATGCCAAGCCCCAGACTAGAGCAGCCCAGCCCAGACCAGCGCAGCCCAAACCCAACCAACCGGCCCATGTGTGTAAATTTGCCAAGTCAACCCCGTTCCCAAAAAGAGACCAAGTGCGTTGTCTTCTCTAAACAGCAACAAAAAAAAAATAAAAATTACAGTAGAGAGTATATAATTAGTGGCGCCGAAAAAAGTCTATAGCAGGGGTAGAGTAGTAGCTGTGCCATAAAAGGGGTAGCTAGCTGTGCCTGGGACAGGGTTCTTCGCAGCTCGTAGGCGGAGACTGTGGGGTTTACGGTTTTGCATGATTATTGAGACCATTATTTTTGTTTAATTACGTTACGGGCGTTAATGTGTGCGTATAGCCAAGCAGCTTCCAAGTCTGACGATGGGTATTAAAATACTTTCACTTTTATAGGCTTTATGTGGGTCGAGGCAATTTAATGGCATTTTATAATATACTTATGCTGCTATAATAACTTTCGGTTAGGTGAAACTATGGCATCCAACCAACCAACCATATTTATAGTTCTCGCCAGGAAGCTCTACTACTTTAAAAATGGGTTGTCCATTTGCTACATTTTTTTAAGTGAATCTTTTGGAAGTTAGCGTCAAGCTTCAGCTGCGCTAAACATTTTTTGTAAAATGTCTCTTAGATGATTTTTGGTTTTCTTCCCATTATCTCTTTTTGTCGAGAAGCGTTTTCTTATTGTTCTTATTGGAATGCCTACAAAGATGTCCAACTACCAAGCGCTTCCTACGATTTGCATTACAGTCTGTTTCACTGAAGAAGTTCCATTTCGAAGCAAAAGTCTTGACTGAACTCATAACTGGTTCTTGAGCCGACCTTAAGCTATGCTCTTACCACTGAGGCTATTCGAACTAAGTTTTGTAGATTTTTTACGAACTTTGAAGGTTTACAATGAAAAACTGACCAAAGATAACTTAATCCAAATATTGCCAAACTTTTTCTACCACTTTGATCCATCTTTCGGGTAGCACTCGGATGCCTCGCTTAAAAAACTCCTGGACCTTTGGGGCTATCCAGAAGTTAGCCCAGTTTTTCCTTTGCTCAAATGTCAAAAATACTGATCGGCTAAGCCATGAGTCATGGAATGAAATAACTTGTAGTCGGCAGGGGCAATATCTGGAAAATATAGTGGTTATGTGAAGATATCCCATTAAAATACCTTCAAGGTATTCTTGTTGCTTCTGGCAACTGTGGCCGAGCGTTGTCATGTTGAAAAATAACTACAGCATAAGATGCTTGCTATTTAAATTCGGCTATTCACTTATTCGAAAAAGAAGAAGAAGCGTTTTTACTTGAATGCGAAAGCTCAAAAACTTTTAAAGCTTAGAGCTTTTTTCCAATTGCGGAGAAGGAATATATAAATAATGTATAAATAACAAAATGTTGGTTCTCTAGCTTTTACAGTCTTTGATATCTATTTGATAAAACAGATTATCTGAGCAAAATCCAGTGAATTTAAGAAGGTGACGTAAACAAGAGTGCGAGTTCGGCTACGCAGAATGCTGGCTCAATTTTTGTATGGCAGCTATATGAAATATTGGTCCAATTTTGATAAATCTTCACACAAATGAATACAAATGGCATAAATTTGGATACATTTAAAATGGGGAATAATAGTAAGACGAACTATAAGTTTTCGTTTTGTGGGGAAATGTAGATATGGGATATTCAGAATGCGGCTCAAAACTATACTTTTGATATTGTCAAGGAGTAAGTCTTCCTTGTTATCATCATAACGAAAACAGTGTCAACATGAAGCTCAAAAGTAGCATTAGTCTTCCCAATCGATGCTACATTGGTTCAAGTTGTTGAGACCACTCACAAACCGCTTATCCCAATCTGTTGCAAATATTCTTTCTGTGTTTGAGAGGGAAGAACGTTGGCATAGCCAAGCTACTGGTCCTATTGTAAAGAAGCTTCAGCAACGGGGTGCATCCTTTGAAAGGACTGGATAGTGGGCTTAGTATTTACCTTCTGTATTACGGCGTATAGGAGGCGAGCACTAAGCAGGGGAGAACCTATTTCCATCGGTCCGTAACCCGATATTTAAAAATGTGTTTGATATTGGTCTGACGGACAGATGAGAGTCGGAGTTGCCTATTTTCAACAGTTCAGGCTATTAAGAGAGGCGATTACGCAAGTCGCATTATGTTGATCAACAACAATAATCCAGTGGACTTAAATCATAGCCGTCTCACTCAGACTTTTGTCGACTACTACACTTAGAGATACACTATTTATTTGCTTTAAGCTTGAAAACGATCTTTCCAGGCATGACGTCGTCACTGGAAGGACTTATAATGAGATCATAAGAAGATAATTTGTTCCGCGAAGATGCGTTCTATCACAGAAATTACATCAATAACAAGCTACAGCATAGTGCTGGAGAAACATCGATGTTATATCGATGCATCGATGTATCGAAGTTAAAAATATCTATATATATGTATGTTGGACAACATCGATGTTTTCGTTATTTTTAACTTTGATACATCGATGCATCGATACTTCCAGCACTGCTACAGCATGTAATCGGAAGCCGAGTTTTCTACTTCCTCGGTTTTTTTGTTAGCAGCCATTCCTGAAAAGCGCATTTGAAAGCTTCGAACAACATTTGCCTTGAGAAAAAGTCTTTGCATTCAATTTCTTATAGAAGATCCAATGCAAGCTATGAGTCTGTTGTCCATAATACATTCTTCAGCAGATCAAATTATAAGATTTTGCAACAACATCTGCTTTGATGATGTAGCGTTGCGTTTAAATTTCTTATCAAGGAGTCAATGCAGGGAAGGTGTCTCGTGTCTCCAAAAAATATTCTTCAGCAGATGAAGCTTGGGAATTTGCGCGGCTCATTTGCTGCGCTTTTATTTTAAGCATTTTTAAACAATGCAATTTGCGGAATCAGGTGTTCTCTGCGAGTACCGAAATGTAGGCAACCGGTTGGATACTAGGTTGCAGGTAGTGAAAAGTCTTAAGCTGCGAATAAGCAGTCCCGGACAGCGTTCAGTGGCTAGGAGGAGAGAGTCTCAGACAGGTTTTTGGGTTGCATCGAATTCTTCATAAATATCTGAGTGCCTATGATCCTGTTAGCGATATGTCAGGTGTCGACTACATGAGTCGGTAAGCCCATGTCGAAGGTACGGTAGCGGAGTGGCTTCCAGTGAGCTAACAGTAGCGTTCATAGACTTCCAGGTAGTTGACTACCTGTATGTATAAAGTGACTAAAGTTAAACCTGAAAGGTTTAACCAAAAAACTGTTGCCTGGATGGGGTGCTAGCAGATTCAAGGGAAATGAATGTCCAAAACTACGAAGTCCAGGTAATGGATCAAGTGAGGGTTTTAATGCTATGAATGATGATGATGTATTTAGTCATGAAAGAACGATAGTTTCTGCTAAACGCCCGTTCTGTGCTTATAATTGTCTCGGGAAATCTAACATCTTAAATTAGATTTCATTTCAGCATGGATCGGAAGGTCAAGATAAGAAATTCTTTTGATTCTCCTAAAGACAATAGCCACAAAAAAGCATCATACTGACCATGAGGCCCTGAGCTCCAGTGGAAGATAAAGGAAATGATAATGATTTTTGGTATAACTTCGAAAAAGTCCTCTGCAATATCAGATGCATGTTGAAAAATTTCACCAAAAGTTTTACTTGCAGTTTCTCAGATTGGACTTCGGGTTTTTAATATTTTCCTAATTTGATTTATAGCATTAAGAAATTACACTTTAAGAAATGCAGATAATGGAGGATCGTTAAGAAATGCAGATAATGGAAGATTCAAACTTAAGAGCTATTCACATACAATAAACCAAGAAGCATACAAAAGAAGCTATCATGTACAAATACATCGAGTGCCCTTCAGGAGCTTAATCCGTAACTGCCATGATTCTATGTCTGATCATTTTTGGTAGTACTGGTCCCTATGTACTCAAGCCTGTAAGAAACTATTCAAAAACCAACGAAGCTTATATGGCTTGATTTTTTAGTGTCCATGTAACCAGCTCAATACATCATTGAGAATGACTTGGCAGCTTAGCTGCCTAATCTTGAAAGTAGGCAACATTTACTTTTATTTCATTTTTTTTTTGTTTTGGATCTGGATATCTGCGTTCTACGACTGGGTTGGGCTGCTGGAGGTACAAATTTGTGACACGTTTCCGACACGTTTGCCATGTCGATTTTTCTTAAGCAAAACGTTTGTCGTACGCGCCCAACTCATATATATTTTATAGCTCTGGAAGACGACTTGTTGTAGGAACACGTTGACTGCGATACATATCAAGTGGATTTCTAGATTGGGGGCGGGGGCTTGAGTTGCTAGCTCTTACAGCTTAGTGAGGGGTGCATGTATGGTACCTGGTGCACACACTCTGTGTGTGCGTGCGTGTGTGTGTGAGCGTGTGTGGGGGTTGAAAGATAACTGTCGCTCAGTGTTGACTCATACGCAAATTTTTACTCATATGCTAAGGTTTTTCTGGGTTTTTTTTATATATAAGAACTAAGGGGGAAGGGGCATATGAGGAAACAGTATCTGGCTTTCTGTGCCACATTGTGTTGTTGTTAATGGTTTGATGGGTTTAAAGTTGTCTATGTGTGTGTGTGTTTGTGATGGCGGGCGTTTGCGTCAATATATTGCTGGGGAGTGGGGAGTTAGAAGTATTTTGCATATGGAATGGGTGACCGGAACGCTCTGACTTGTATATCTTATGACTTTAATAACTTTAGTGCTGGTACGTGCCATTGATCCTTGATGTATGCAATGCGCTTTCATTATAACATTTCCTGGTTAGCTACGTTGTTGTTTTTTTTTGGGCATGCCGAATTCGTGAGCCGTTTAGTCGTGACTAGAGATAAGGTCTGGCTTGGCACAGGAGCGCATAAGTTTATCTTGCTTAGGCTCGGATTTTGTGCGCAAAATTTACATATCGAGTGTTATTAGTCGAAATGCAATTCATCGGAAAACAAAATTTTTGAATTTTGAATAAGTTTGACAAAAGGAACAATTATTTTGATAAAAAATTTCAATAATTTTCAAGCGTTGCTCAATATCCAGAATAAAAGTTGTAAGTCTATCTAGAATGAAATATGAAACCAAACTGAACAAAAAGCAACTATCAGATGAAGCAGTGTTGCCAACTCAAAGTTGTGAACCTCCAAAAAAAACACGCTGTATTAATAAAAATGTGAACAGAAAATTTTGCGCAATCCGCAGAAATTCACAATTTTTTATACAAGTTATATTGCACTTAGATTTTTTTTGTAACGTCACGCCAAAAGCACTGTTATTATATATTAAAATTAGTAAGACCCTTTGTTGTCATTTTTTTTTACTAAATACGGCATTTCTTAGCTTCTTTTTATTTTCATCTAATTTTTTTGTACCAATGTAACGTCACGCTAAAATGTTAATGCACATATACTCATTCTAAATAGTTTTCCACTAACTTTCTTTCATATTTTTGATAGCTCGATATTTCTTTTCTCTTTGTTTATTTCCAGAACCCTACTTCTTCTGCTTCTGATCCACGCTCCTTTAGCGCATTTCATCTTCGTTAATGCCCCGCACATTTGCTGTCAATTGTTTTGCCTATGTACATAGTTCCATAATTTTTGCCATATTTTGTTTTATTTTTTTTTTCTCTGTGTTTCTTATATTTTATATTTTTTTATTTGGCACTTTTGATGGCCCATTCGTTCGCTCTCTTTCGCCTGTTGGCATTATGCATAAATTTCATTTTCTGCTCTTTGCTTATTCTTCATTTTGTATTTTGTGGGGTTTTTTTTTTGTTTGTTTGTTGTTTTTTATTTATTTACGAGTATTTGTGTACATTGTTGTTGGTGTTTGTGTGTGTGTGTGTGTGTATGTCGCACTCTCTCTCTCTCTCCCTATGTGTGTGTGTGTGTGTGTTATTAATCTTCGTGGGAGTTATTGCTATTTTCTCATTGCTAACGTCTTTCTCTTTATGGCTTGCTCTCTTTCTCTCCATGATTTGCGTTCATTTGTGTATGAAATTAAAATCACACCCATGAGATGGCAACAATGTCCCAGACCAGTCCAATTTGCTGTCCGGAATATATACTTTGTCGGATATATATATGCATACATACTATATATAAGCATTAGCTATGCAATATGTATTAAATTATGTTGTTAGGGTCCACTTCAGATGGGTTCAATTGATGCAAGTTTCTATACCATTACTCTTAGAGTGAAATGCTTTATTAACTTCAACCGAATGTATGTAACAGTGCGAAAAAAGTGCTTCCCCGTAAAGGGTCAATAAATAAACACCTATTATGATTTTCCAAGTCAGGCTAGCTTTGAAATAATCTGAACCAACGAACAAATAAAAAATAAATTAACTGATTTCGTTCAAATTCGATATGGGAAACACCAGAGCAAGATGGAGCTTAATGGGCTCTAAGATCTGTAGATTCGGTGAGATTGAAAAGGAATAAACTCAGTCAGTAGAGTAAGACGCTCTAGCAATAAAATTATTCCACTTAGGCAGCCAAAGAATCTCGATTTATTATATCATCCGACTAGAACTATGCCAGATGGTGGCATTGCATGTTTAATGCCTTCCTTTTAGAACATTTTTGGTACGAGTGAATTTCGGAATCTTGAAAAATTCTCAACTGTTCCACTCATACACCGTGGTAAACCTGCACTATTCCTCTCCAGATCTGCGTTTTCAGTTCGGCTATGCC
Source organism: Chymomyza costata (assembly GCA_018150985.1). Classification (NCBI taxonomy): domain Eukaryota; kingdom Metazoa; phylum Arthropoda; class Insecta; order Diptera; family Drosophilidae; genus Chymomyza; species Chymomyza costata. The sequence continues at coordinate 20,779,639 of JAECWU010000127.1, read as the reverse complement.
ACTCGAGTATTAGATATATTGATGTCTATCACTCCCGACTCAACATACGGCATATTTTTGTTTTGTGGCAACTCCTTTACAGCTCTTTTTCACTGGAAGCAACTGGAAGTTAACTGTATTGGACTCCTCCTACTTTATGTTGAAAAAAAAAGGGGGCAACGCCAAATTGAGTTGTTGCCCTTTCGTTGCAGCTTTGGAAAAACAAAAAAAAAAAAACTTTGGCCACCGCCTAATTCATTCATGAAAACCGTTTGCCCGGCCCGCTGCTTAGCATACAATTGCCACATTAAGTTGCCACAGCTCTATGGAGGATTGGCTTGGGTGTTTGGGGAGTGCAACGTCGAGCGGGATCTGAGGCAAAGATAAATCGCCAACTGGCAACAAATTGTTGTTAGATTTCTTACGCTCTATGTGTGTCTGTGTTCAGTTATTTCGCACTAAAGCCCGCAGCCAAAGCCAAAGTGGCCAACAAAAATCGAGACAAGTTTAGAGGAAATGCTTTTTTGCAAAGTGCATTTCAGGCCTCCAGCAACAACAACAACAACAACAGCAACCAAGTTGCAAATGCAACAACTAAGCTGCAACTGAAGCTGAAGCTGACGATGAAGAGCATTTTTAATGTGTTTGCGCTTTAGCCAAAAGTTGGCGTTGGGCCCATTTTTCTTGGGCTTGTTAGATGCCCAAGCGAAACGAAAATTCGAAACACTTTGCACCGCCAAGCACAAAAAAAAAAACCGAAAAAAAAAGGGAATGAGTCAAAGCGGTGCCTGACTGTGGGATACGCTCTAAAGGAGGATAAAGCTAAGACGGTTGAGTGCAAAGCATGACATGTTTTATGAAAATGTTGATGTTTTTCTTGATGATCAGGCTCACATGAGTAAACATGACGCATTTGGTGGCTCCAAGGTTTCCAAAGTAGAACTAAACAATCTTAAGACCTGTGCCAACAGATCGATCAGATGGTTTTTATAGTGTAGTAGTACGGAGCTTAATATGGGCATGAATCGATAAACTTCACTTGCGTCAACTAATCTTTAATGCAAATGTTTGGAGGTCCCTACTTGACTTGTTACACACACGGCACAAAACTGGCCTACGCCTTGACCCAATGGATGTAGGGTATACAAAACCAAAAAAAAAGGTTCACAGCAATGATGACGGCGACTACGTAGCTATGTAGATAGACCAAGTCCAAGAGCAAAAGCTTCACACACCACAGACACAAAACAACAAATGTATCTCTAAGATACTTGCAGTTGTTGTTGTTTATGATACGTCAGTTGTTGCTGTGTTGTTTGAAGAAGTTGTAAGAAATAGTCTGGGGTTTCGGGCATGCTCTTTGGTTTAGGGCCTTGGTTTGGTTAAGCAGCAAATCTTGTTGCTCTTCGCTGGCCATGCATGATGCCCACATCTACTTGGACAAATGAACAGCAGCCACTGCTCTATTTGTGTGCACTGTGCACAGTGGTGCACTGTGTTAGAATGCAAAAGAAGTGCCTATGTTTGCCCTTGACTTTACGCCTTTCGGATGCCTCAACAAAATCAAGTGCTTAAAGAGTTGTCCAGTTCCAAAAAAAAAAACAAAACCGTGGGGAAGCATAGAGTTTCGAGCCAGGGTTGCAGCGTTAGCATGAGGGCTGTCGCCAACCAAATTAGTGCGTCTATTCGTATTAAACATTAAATCTGGCAGAGTAGAAGAATCTTAAATCTACAAATATGCTGCAGAAGTTTGTTATATTATGTTGACTTCCAATGCAGTTCTTAAGTAGAAGCATTTTCTACACACACTTTAAAAGCCATTCTTTTGGCAAAGTTAGCGATCCAGGGACTAAGAACGCTATGCTGCAAAAATGATTAATATCGGTTACTAGTGTTGGAAGCCTGAAAATTATATGCTCTCCGAGAACTGTTGCTAATAGGTCGTTATACGACAATGAGGTATCTTCGAAAATAATTGGGGATATATTCAATATTCTAAATATAAAGATCAGAGGGCTAAGAAAATTTTCTCACTCGGTATATAAATCTGAGACTTCTAACATATGGCTGGATTCCGCATCATTTGACCATTGCCCCAAAAAAAAAGACTTCGCCGTTTGGTTCAAGTTAGTGATTGAAAAAAAAGCCGAGGTTCCTCGAAATGCATTTATGACATTACAACCGATGACGAATTGTGAATATGAAGCCGAATTCAAAAGTCATTAGTCTATGTGGATGTTGCGGAACGAGCCAAATCCAACCAAACTGATTCATTTTCCAGTTCCAAAAAAAAAAAACGTAGGGAAGCATAGCATTTTTTACATAAAAATAAATTTTTTTTGAAAAAAATCAGCCTTTTGTGACGAGGCGTCTCTAAGTTGTGTTTCCAAGTAGCAGTTAGGATCTTTAGTAACTCTTGCTTGATTGTAGGGGTTTCATCCTTACTTCAAATTTCAAAAACTTCCAGACGCTCTCGATAGGGTTCGTGTCAGTTGAATTTCCTGGCCCGTCGAGAATATCCACTTATTTTTAACTAAAATCGTTGTACTCCTCCATCATGCATAAAAATTGGCTTTTATGGTTTCGTGAACCATTTTTTCATTTGAGAGAACAGCTAGGTTTGCAAAACTTTGTAAGAAATAAAAATAGTCATTTATAATTATAATAATAATTAAGCAAGAAGCATATCAAAAAACTAAATTTTGCAACATGGATCTAATAATATGGCAAGGGACTGTATATACTCTATAGGGCCTGACATGCCTCCTTCTTTATTACACCTAATAGTGAAGCATTGATTCATTAACTTTTCTAGACTTTATATGAACGTGTGGTTCCCGAAGGGTATAAGCCAAGTTTATAAATATTAGGTTCAAAGATGTTCCAAGACAGCAAGCGCTACTTAAAAGCAGCTGGAACCGAACTAGTTCCAAAAGTTGCATTTCTGCAGCCCTAGTGAGCAGCTTATGTTGCAGTTACAAGAAACTGACTTTAGCCATTACAATATATCCAAATTGTTGTTGTTGCACTTTACACATGCAAATGCAGGAAGTTGCAATTTTTTGCGTAGTTTTTGCCTTGTGGCCATAACCACGAAAAATTGGCTAAAACTGGAGAACAAGCACAATGCTGGTAACTCACATAGAGACACAGACAATTCATTAATTAAACTGCACTTAACATCAACAGCACATCATCATTAATATTATGAGACTGAGAGAGAGCTGGGCCGAGGCAGTGAGAGATAGTTGGACACGCGTCGGTCTAGCTGTTAACGCCTTGTCCCAAGAACGCTAACATTTGACAGAGATACTTTATCTTACCATCAATTATGGCACCCAAAAATCTAGCTGCAGTTCTTCTGTGTACTTTTAATCTATACATATATACTTCACACTTATGATTAAGTTGGCATGGCAACAGACCGGACACCGATCAATACCAAAGGATAAACGCATAGGGCCAGCTACTTTACTTGGCTTAAGTTGCTGCTTAAGCCAAAGCCAAAGTAATTCCCGCGCGCCAAATGTCAAGAACTCATGTTCAAATGTCAAACTCAACCGACAAACCGTTAATTAGCAAATCAAAGATATGCCACGCCACAGACGTACCCAAAGTTGGACGCCGCGCTCAAGTCCAGGTTCGCGTCTGCGTCCAGAGACGTCGACAATGTCGACAGCGTACAAAATCCGACAGTTGCGCACATTCGAAAAAGATCAATGAGAATTGTGAAAGAAGCTGAAGAAAACAGCAGACTGAGAGCAATTAAAAGCCAGAGAGCGTGAGAGCGGGCGCGGTGTGTTAGGTGTGCAGGAGCAAGAGTCAGTAACAGAGACAGAGCAGGAGCGAGCGAGCAAAACGTTTAAACTTTAAAGCGCCCAAAGCACGTCAAGTTGTCAGAGCAAGCAGCGATCAGCAGGCAGCAGGATCAGTACCAGCCATGATGCAGCTACAAGCAGATGACGCTATAGACAGCAAAGAATTTGAGTATCGCTCTGAGCGTCTTGTAAGCTGAGATAAAGTGACGTCACGGTGCGTAGCGTGCACTTATACACTTATACTTAAACTTATTAAGCAGATTTGTACAGAAAACTTGGCAATAATGTTCGGACTAGTGTTCTTCTTAATTTGACTTACTCTTTGTGAAGATTTGGAGTAAAAGGAATAAATACATATATGTGAAGACAAATACAAGATTAAAATGTTTTTAGACTCTCTTTAAAAAAAAAGTACTCTTGCTAGATTCGTAAAAACTTATTATTGGCAGCTTTCATAATCAAAATAAAAAATTGTTTGTTAATAAGATTTCAGGGGGAGAACTATCGAAAGTTAAGATAAAAATTACAAAGAAACAATTTTTTTAAATGTTTTCCTAAAGAACTTAGTAGTAACTTCGTCGGGAACTTTTGACAAATTTAAGTCTACTTCTCTGCGTTGGAACTTTATTCTTTCATTTCCGAAAAGTTTCAGAGGCAGAAAGTGCTGCCCTTGGTGCTTCGGCTTATGTTAATATTTCATCCAATATTTTTCCTAACCCATATTTTTAAGCAAGTGAGAGTCGGAAATTGACTCATTAGCAACACAACCTTTAAAAATTTTCAAACGATCTTAATCATTTACTGGATTGCTTCTATAGATTGGTTAAAAGTTACGAAATTTCTCTGAGATCTAAAGTATTCAGAGCTTTAGTTCATTACTAATGCCATGTGGCGTCATTTTTTGCTGACGCTCTCTCTGTGCAAGCAAAATGGTGGCACCTTGGCGAATTCATTGAATCATGAGTACCAGACAGCACAAGTTGCAAGAGCAAGATACAGCGGAGTGGGATTCCAAGATATAAAACAGAATGGTACGGAACATGCGTCGACGTTGGACTTACACCATTCGCTAGCAGCTCAATTCAGTTGTTGTCAATCATAAACTGGCCATAAGACTAGTCAGATTGAAAAGCTAGCTGCTAGCTGCTCTCTGCCCCCCAATCCGACGGTCTGACCTGCACGACTGGCTGGCTGGCTGCATCTACGCATTGCTTCTAAGCGCTTCTAACGCTCAAGCGCAGCTGTCGGATTTGCATTACGGCGTCGACTTGCCTTGAAATTATGTGAAATTGATCAATTTCAACGCTATGAATGCTGTGCGGAATGTATCCGAATGGGATCCGAGCATTTAATGTAAAATGTCAATCAAAAGTAAAGTTGGAAATTTAATTAGAAATATGATATCTAAAGCAACTTACTGGTCAAGCGAGGGCCTGGGAAAATATACAATAGCCGAGGAAATTGTAATCAAATAATTCAATAGGTGAGTAAAAGTGGTACGGAAAAAGTTGGGAGTTCCCAACTGTGCTATACAGTCTATGCTCATCTTTAGAACTAGTTTTATTTTATGCAGACAGTTTGAAAGTGATTTTGCTTATTCTTGCAGCTTTGAAAATTATATGAAATAGATTCTTCAGAAATATTTAAAGATTCTTGCACACTCAGCCTTAACTTTGGAAGCTATCGTCACATTCGAACTGGAATATTTTCGCCTTTAAGAGACTTCGTCAAGTTATGTAAAAGATGATGTACCTTTTTGCAGGTTTTGCATATTTTTAATATAGGTATTCGAAAAAGTTCGGTTACAAATTGTTACTAAATGGCTCGTTAATGTAACATCTCTGGTAATATGAATTGCATCTGGCAATGCGATAGCTTGCTTTGCCATCTCTTATTACTCAGTAGCGAACTAAAAAAAAAAAAGGAGGTTCGAACTGCGAGAACCTTTTTAAAATAACCCTGAGAAATGAACAATTGAAGAGTTAAATTAAATCCAAAAATAGTGCTATAACAAAACCGAAGAAAATAAATTTGCAATTGGTTAAGATTTGCTTCTCATGTAAAGACACTCAGGGCAAGATTAAAAATTCTTAGGAAGTTGCGGATCCTGAGGAACCTTTTTCTAGATCCATACCTGTACAGATTATATTAAAGCTTTGATTGCTTTTTGGTAAAACAACCGATTGGTAAAAAAAATATGTAAAAATTATTTTAAGAAGTTGCGGATCCTGAGAAATTCTTCTCTAGCTCCTTACCTGCACAGATTTTATCAAAGCTTTGATTACTTTTTGGGAAAAAATTTAAAAAATAATTATCCAGGGAAATAACTCAGGGAAAGCTCCAAAAAATTTTGGAAGCTACGGATCCTGAGGAACCTTTATCTGGTCCGTACCTGTACAGATTTTTTTTCAAACTTTTATTGCTTTTTGGCAAACAAAATAATAGCGATGGCGTACGTTAAAGTCGGGCGCAGACGACTTTGGAATACCCTGTACCACCACATTGCAATTAACTCCGAAATATTGCTTAAGACCTCCAAAAGATATTTTATTCAGTAAATTTGGCTACAATATTTTCATAAACAGAAATCAGTCGAATTTTGCACCAAAAAATGTTTTTTGACCGATCGGTCCTATGGGGACTATATGTTATAGTCAACCGATTTTGATTAAATTTGGTACACTGATTGGGAACCATAAAAAACTTCCGATTGCCAAATTTGGTAACAAAAGCAAATAAACAAACGAATTATCCATCTAAAACTTTTGGTTTTTTTCGAAGACGTCTGAAACACCTCTATCGAGGCTACTATAATGTAACCCCGATATCAAAAAAATAAAATAAACTTGTCTCCTATGGATTAATAAGGAATCCAATCTAAAAGTTTGGTTGCTCTAGCTCATACCATCTCTGAGATCTAGGCGTTCATACTGACAGACAGACAGACAGACGGACAGACGGACATCGGTATATCGACTTCTCAAGTCACTATGATCATACTTTAGGTAACTTTTGGGGGTCTCCGATGTCTCCTTTTGTATGTTACATACATTTTCGGCTTGCACAAAGACAATATACCCTTTGTACCATATGGTACAGGGTATAACAATTTTATAAAAATCCATATATCCATAGCATGAACAATTAGAGCGAAATCGAAAATGTTTGCTAAGTTGCGGATGCAACTTCTTCTTCAAAGTAAAACTATCCGTTAATTGTAAAAATACATTTTAAAAAATATTCAGAGATTTTGACAATGTTGATCAAACTAAATCCAAGTGGCTAAAGCTAGTGGATTTTGTGGAGAAGAAGGTCAAAAAAAACTGCATATGCTTTTCCATTTAAACAAACTCAGGAGCGGAGCCAAAAATTTCGAACTACCAGAGCTCATCCTATAGATAAATTTTTTATAATTTTGCCAACGGGTAGTTAAAAATAAAAGCTTCAATAAAATCTGTACAGACACGGATCTAAGAGGTGGCTTATGGGAGTTCGAAACTGAAATTTTTGGTTTATAATTTTTTTTTTTTCGAATTTTGCAAGATGAGATAAATTTTCGCGAGAGTTGTCATCTGTCGAAAAATTCCATTGCATGAAAAAGCAAAAGATCGTAGCGTAACAGTGGAGTACCCTTTCCTACTGTATTCCTTATCGCTAAAAACATTATAATATCAGAACTTTTGTACTGGCGCTTCAATTTGAGAAACTTTAAAACGAATTTCACTTAATTGTCATTGCTAGTGTTTCTAAAGCATTTTAAAGACTCGATCGTAAAGTATGGTAATCAGTTACTCACCCATCAGTACGCAGCATATCCAAAATAATAAATGATGCATTTAGAGCTTTACTGCAAGAAACAAGTAAATAAAGTTAAAGATTATGATTATTATTATTATTATGGTGTTGAAAAAAAATACCTATATAAAATGCATATAAAAAAATATTTATATGTACATAACATTAATTTAATGAGCGGCAAAGAGGCACAGGTACGAGGTACAGACAATAGAATATTAAATTGGACATGCTGGATTTAGCTGGCCAGTTCTTAGGAAAAATACTAAAAGAATTGTACAATTACTGTGAGAAAATGTCAAAGACGAAACGAGTGTTACTAGTACGAGTATCTATAAGATTGCGCTATTTTTTGTTTTTGGTTTTTATGGACTGCGCATTTTAACGAGGCATCAATAAAGCTTTAGAACCAAACATTGTATCTGTATCTATAACACTTTGTTGTTTGCTTTTTTCCGGGTTATGCTTCATTTCTTTGAATTTCATAATTACATAGAACATAAGCGCGGCTTTGACCGCTCAACGACTTTAAGCCAGGGTCTGGGCCAGGGCCGGAGCTGAGGTTACCCCGCTGGAACACTGGCAGCAATGCTAACTGTAAGTGTTTGTCGCCAGTTTTCTTGAATGAACCTCAAGTGAACTAACCAACTGGTTAGTTGAATGGCCAACTGAGTAACTGGCCAACTGGTTGACTGTTTGGTTAGCTGGTTACTTGACGGTTTTTTTTATTTTTATTTTATTTTTTTGCTGCCTTAATTAATTATTGTTGTATAATTTGTGCTTGTTTAAGCATAATTCACAAGAAGTGCGTATGAACTTATGAATGGACGGCTTGCTCTGAGCTCTGTACGGGTTCATGTCTGCGCTCTGGCACACATTTCCGGTACAGTTGGCCATAGCTAACTACTAGTTTGAGGGCGGTTTGATAGTTTTGGGATATTTTAATAAACCTTACGCTTCCATTCCGATTTCGATTCGTTTTCAATATTTTTTACTCTTTCCAAAAGAATTGATTTTTGTTTTCACTGACGAGGTCGTCATTTGATCCATATCTCTTGCCGCCGAACCTTTTGTTCAGTTTAAAAAAAAACTTTTGGGATTAGCTGAGTCTGCCATGGCCTCCGCATACTTGTGCTTAGGATTGCAACCTCTTCGGGATTCTCACGAAGTCTACGCGCCTAGCAGATGGACTCTAAGTCACATTTGCCATTTGACAATAAAGTCAGAAAATAACAATAACTGATTACAGCATTAAATAGACTGACGTCACAAATACTGCATATCAAGCAACCACTCTTAGCCATCTTGAGTAATCGGTACCAGCTGCCTCATTCCTCCTTTATTTATCAGCTTGGATCCAGATTTAGACGATGGTCCGCTTTTTCCAGTTGACAAAAGCAAATTATGTTGATATGGCTGTATATCTCTAACCTGGTGCAGGCGTTCTCAATCTTTTCTAGTTGGCTGATATCTCTCAATAGTTTTCTTTCCGCTTCTGAAACCTACAACCAATACTTTCCTCCTTTAGTATTAACATTTTAAGTTAGTCTATAGCCATACCCGATATCCCAACTTGCATCTGCCATCTGTTTTTGACGCATTCCTCAATTAAACTCTATGCTCTCCCACCAGGTCTTGGGCGTTCTTATTGTTGTCCTCATTCTCTCAGCTCAAGAAGCTTTCTTAATGCTTTTCCAATTTCCTTAGCGACAACTCAATAACGTTAATTCATAACCATTTCGTTCCGTCCGATTTGACGACCACATTGTGGTACAGGGTCTTCACAGAAATCATCAACCCTTTAAACCCAATAATGCTTGATTTGGGCTCACTAAAATACCCCACAACCAGGAGTATTGGCTTTCAACACACAAGCTGGTCTCTATTATTCGATGCTAGTTGACTCTACGCCAACTTGTCTAACTGCCCTCGTTTAGTATTGAAAGACCAATACCAAACAATACCAAATGGGCTGGACCAACCCGCCGCTTGAGCTCTCTCGCCCAACTTCAAAGAGGGCGTTTTGGCCAATGTCAATCAATTGGTTGGAGCGAGCCAGTGAACCAACTAAAAATGGCAGCTGGCTGACAGACAGATCGAAAATGTTTTATGCAGAGAGCCAGAGCTCCACCAGCTACAACAACAACAATAACAACAGCAGCAATAACAATAACAACAACAACAACTGAAACTGAGCCACAATTGTTGGCCAAGACTGGCTTTCTGGCCTTCTGGCTGGCGGCGTCGGCCCAACTGACTTGACTTGACAGGCCTCAGCTCGAGTCTGGGGCAATAACTAAGCCATAGCCAGAGACAACGTCCAAGGCAGAGTCAGAGTCGGAGGCACGACTTGTAGCCAGCCAAATCGATCGAACTGCCTTCATTAAACAGTGCAATGTAGCGTGCCTTTTCACTTTAGCACACGCTCAATGCAGCTCTCTACCTCTCGGTCACTCCTATGGCTGCAGTCAAGCGCAAAAACTTAATAACTCCTTTCCTGCCGCCGATTTGCAGCAGTCCCAGTCGCAGCAGCAGCAGCTTCCAAGATCACCACGGCTGCTGCTTCGATCAGTCAGCGGACAGCTTGGAACTGCAGACATAACGGACGGATCAACCGAACGCTCCATTGCTCCATTAATTTCCATGTTGGCCACAATTTGACTTCTGTTCAGTGCCTTCGCTTTGCGCCGCTCACTCTCTCTTACTCTCTTACTCTCTCTCTCTCGCTCTTGTTCTCCCCTGGGCCAGGCTCCAGACCACATTTTGCAAATTTGCACGCCGTGATTGCCGCTGCTACCTGGTAGACCAGCTGCCCCCCCCCTCACACACTCCAGCAGTTGTTCGTGGAGCACGCAATTTGAGGCTCAAAATCGAGCAAGACACATCTGCAACAAATTGGAAGCCAATAATCAAATGTCAGTCACTGCGCTCATTCCTGAGCACTGTCAGTTTGGCTGACAGTCAGTCAAGTCGGTCCGGCAGTCCGACAGCCCGACAGTCCGGCCACATAGTAAATCAGTTTCAGCCATAGCCCTCTCCGTTGCAAGGCCTCATTATTCAAACTCAAGCGTTGCCAAGCTTCCCCCTGCCACTGCCCCTGCCCGCAGCAACATTCAAAGTCGCATTCCCATTCGCATACGGACTCGGATTCGGATTGGCGTTGTTTCTGTCAGTTTGGCTTGATGTTTTTGTAGTTTTTTACTTTGGATTTTTTTCCTCGTTTTTATGTTTATTTTTTTTGGCGTGTCCGATCTGCATGTCTATTCATTTTCAGTTTTCGATTTTGATTTGATTTCATTTTATTTTGGCATTTGGCATTTTGCCTTCACGCTTTGTTTGTTATTCTTGGAAAAAGAGCGGGGAGGTAAAGCTTGGATTTGGCTTGGGAGTGGGAGCAGCGATTCCGATATACAGGGTGGCTGAAGAAAGCCGCTACCAAAAAAAATTTAAGTAAACTATAACAAGTGACTCTGGAAATCTGGAAGTGAACATTTCTTTCTACTCAACTAACGCTAATCGAACCAATTTAAAACCAAGTTAGAAAACAGTGTCTAGCTTAAAAAAATAATTTTGGATTCGAGCTTTTTATCCTAATTTCAGTCAACTTCAGATAGACAGCATGCTCGTAAAAGCTTTTAAAATATATACTTCTGCTCAAAAAGTCTGTGACTTATCAAACTGCTCTCGAAGCATGCAAAAGCCAAGCACCACTCAGCAAAAAAAAACCCAAAGCAAATCGAAAGTTACGTTCTCGATTTACGGAATTACATACAAACATAAGACACGACTTTTTATACCCTGTACCTAAAGGTATAACGATTTTACTAGATTTGTGCAATATATGTAACGCACAGAAAGAGACGTGGCAGACCCCAAGTACTTTATACCAAAATGCTTATCATAACCTTGGATAGCAATTGAACCATTTCCGTCAGTCCGTCCTTCCGGCCATCCGTCCTTCCGACCACCTATATGACCACCTTGATTTCGGAGACTATAAGAGCTAGAGACACCAGCTGATGCGCATCGGTAGAAATTTCAGGAACTTCTGGGTATAAATATCGGTCTGGACCAAAACACAATAATTGAACGACGGTATCACCTTTTTTTTTGGTTCTGCAGAAAAGAAGACTATCGACGAGTTTTAAGAGCACTTCTTTTTTTCGTAGAAATTAAATGCTTTATGTTTTTTTTCAAGTCTACGGGCCCATTAGACAACTTCGGACACGGGTGGTATTCGCCCGGTTCACAGACCTGGTTATAAAGATATCTCGATTTGGCGAAGCCAGTACTCAAAGCAAACCGATTTTTATTTTACATTTGTGAGCTTCGATTATTTTGTCAAATACTTCCTTGTGCCGAGTTTTTCATACATTCGATTTTAGGTGCAGTTCTCATAAATAGTAGACCTGGTTAAGTTTATCAAAACCAGCTAGTGAAAAATATATTTCGTGCTGCAAAGGTTGAAAATTAAATAAAATATTTTGCTTTATAACAAAGATTGAAAATTAAAATATTTTCAGATGTCTGCGCTGTACCAATTTGGTTTAACGTTAGTCTGCAAAGCCGTGCCCAATATGGAACGTTGTGTGGAGAAATTCCTGGCTGACAATGCGCAGTGTATCAAGGGCAATCCCTATTATACACCTGCCTTCCCAAAACTACTTTTAAAGCGCATCTTTGGCGATGGGAAGATCAATATGAACGATTACTTGCTAGACCAATCGAAGAATTGTCTTCTACGCATCGAGGGACCATCAAAACTTGTTGAACTGGAAAAGTATGACGGGGAACTGATGCAATTTGGAATTTACTTGGCTGCAGCCATAGCCACCGGTACAATCATCTATTTTATGCAGAAGCTCATACGCAAGTATCGAGCTTTGGGACGCGCAACGTAAATTATGTAAAGATTAAAAAATGTCTAATTAAAAATGTTTATTTAATGAAATTTTGAGCTTTACACGGTTTTTATAGCACTCACTCCAAAATCTTCAAAATAGCGCGTCCGCCCAGTTGTAAGTCGTTTAGTAAAAAGTGATTCGGAAATGTCTTGTACCGCCATTGGAAGGTGAGAACGAATTATCCAAAACTATACAAAGCTTTCAGCTGGCCTGATGGTTTGTCGCCAGCAAGATGACGCACAACCTTTACATGATCTCTCTTGTTTCGCCTGCGTTAGCACAATCAGCTTATGTGCGTAGGGGAAGTCCTTTGGACTTTAAGCAGGGTTGTCTGTAGAGCTTGAAACGCAACACATAAACAAGCATATTCCAATGAAAGATAGACACGCATTCCCATAAAGTTGACAAGCTGACATAACCACCATCTAGGAACTGCATTTTGTTCTAAACATAAATACCGAGGTACATTGGTAGAGTAACGCCATTGAGCGGGTCACGGCCTGGTGCAACAACTAGATTTCGGAAACTATAAGAGCTAGAGACACCAGCTGGTGCGCGTAATTTCTCAGAAGATGAAGTTTGTTGAATTATGTCAATATCTTGCACCGTTCCTTCGTAGTAGATTTTCGGTTTTTAGCTACACCGTACAATATTATCATCTGAAACTTAACAGAGCGATCACAATGGGCCTTTTACACCTAGGTGTGTCGTAAGGCAACCACTTCTACAGAGCGATATCCGTGGTCACATGTGTCAAAAATGAATAATATCTGACAAATACAACAAAAGTTATAGTCAAAAAAGGAAAAATTTCATCCCCCCTTTGCATATAAACTGCTACAATCTTTGACTTTACGTAATCATGATAACAATCCTAGAATTTTGATAAGCTGATGAACAGATCCACATTCAAATTGCATTGATGTGGCCACCCACTCCCCGCAAACCGTGTTTTCTTCCACACCCTCAACATATGCACAACTTATACCCAATACTGCAATTGACTTTTTTGACGAAAAAATCGTTTAAAGTTTATGAAACGTATAAAGGGTCATCGATCTTGAGTTTTATTTTTTTTAAATAGGGTGTTTTGATAAATCACGCCTGAGTACTGTCAAGTTGCCATGTGTTTTATATTCAGTTTTCAATGCCATTTCATCATGGAAAGACTTACACACCCGAACAACGTTTACAAATCGCACAATTATATTACGAAAATTCGCGTTCTGTAAAGAATGTTTTTCGCGCGCTTAGGCAATTTTATGGAACCAATTCGGTGAACAATTAATTTCACGTTTCGGACCGGTGAATAAGCCAGCTACGATTAAAGCATTACCCGTGATTCGCGAGATACCGCGATTATGCTCGAACGCATCATCGAAAATCGGAACCTCCGCATGGACGAGCTACGGCGCAATTGCGGCCAATTTTTGAAAAGGATTATCTTTAAATAGTAAATGGCAAGAATGGTTCTTTCTCTTGATAATAAAGATTTTCCGATTAATTTGAAAGTTTTGTGTTTTTTTGCATTTAAAAAAACAGGCCTCAAGATTGATGACCCTTTAGTTATAGATATCGTTCGGCAAGTTCTGGGAAGGAATATAAAAATAAAATTTTTTTCGAGAAAAAGAGTATAGGGGCAGCGCCTCGACTGTATTACATTTTTTTTTTATATACACAAGTACTTATACAGATTCCGTTTATTTATTGGTTCCACATAAAGCACGCCTTAAATAATTAACAATAAAAAATTTGAAACACATTATGACACAATTTTAATAGTCAATAAAAATTGAGAGCCAACGAAAATGAGTGACAAAAAAAAAACGAAAAGCAATTGACGCTCTTTCCCGCGCTTCACGCTCTCTTCACGCACTCAAGAGTCTTAAAAGTCTCTTCAGTTGACAACAATGGCAACAAAAAGTTTGCTTGTTATTGTGTCAGTTATCGTTCTTGTTGTTGTTGTTGTTGTTATCGTTGTGTTGCTTTTGTTGTTGACAAATCGATAAACGGCTCAATTAGCATTTTTGATGTTAAGTCGTTAGAGCTCCTCACCTCTCACCCAACCGCGCCTTACCAAACGCAGTTCGTTTTTCGTACTCGTTATAACAAAAGTTAAGTAAAAAGTACTGCCATGGCAATTGAGAGTTGGTGAGGGGATAACTCCCGGTTAGACAGCTGAAGAACAGCCATACAATCGCTTCAGTAATCATAAATCAAACCATAAAAAATTCAGTTCAATAATAAATTTGTATGCGTTTGTCGTAACGCCGCACAATTATGCAAAATGAGCTGTCAAACTTTGAAATTGACAGTTGGAAGTTGTTGCCTTGGTCTGGGGTCTCAGCTCTGGGCTCTGATACGCACAAGAGTATTAGGCCTGCTGTGCCATAAGTTAAGTCGGACAAAAAGTCACATGGATTTCACTTTTAAAGCTACGGATTTGGGTTACTGTCAAGTTCAAGTTAAACTGTCTTGTTGAGCTCCACCCCACCGTGAGAGAACTAAACATGATTGTTGCATATGATTTGTTCAATCAACTTATATTCACTTAAGTTAAATTTTAACTAAAATTATGTTTATTGTGGTACTCAACATATATGTATATATATTTAAGTTCCTATAAGTCCTACAAGGACTAGAGGGCCGTTAAACATAACAACATATATACGTTATTTAATAAAAAAAATATTCCTTAACACAGGTTATTACTACTTTTTTCCCTTGCAGCTTTAACTTAGTGACGTCATTCAGATTAATAATTAACGCATGGAATCGCTTTCTATTGTGCACGTTTTTTCGCAGTCTTGTCCTGCGTCTAATGTTCTGGACCAAAATTTTTGGGTCTACGAAGGTTAGCAAAGAGTTCAACCAAAAATATGTCTCATAACTTTATAAAACGTTTATGAAAACATTTCCAATTTTCTCTTGCCAGCTGCGTAGTTGCAGCATGTGCATTTGTTTAGTCTTTTAAGCTTAAAAGGGATTTCCTTGGGCTTCGCAGCTTTTTGCTGCATTCTAAATTGACTAACTATCTAAAAGATCCGTAAGTTAGGTATACGCTCACATTTTTAAGTGGCCCAGTGACGTCACAACTCTTCGACGCAAGCATCGGCATTGCCGCCTCGTCTCTATTGCGACACACACAAATGCATGTGACGTGTACGTGTTCTGTATGTGTGTTGACGTAGCTGCCGCCACTCATCCGTATAAACGTGAGATAGGGCAGCGCCGACCACTGGTCTAGAGTCTTCTCTTTTATCACCATCTTATCACCATCTTATCATCATCTGCTAAAAGGATTTCATCTGCTATTGCTTCAAAATATTTTTCATCAGATCTTTTTCATTAGTTATAGCAAACGGCATGTATTTATTTTATTACTTTATTATTATTTATTATTATTTTTAACCTATTATTATTATTTATTATTGTAACTTAGAAATTAATTCTAGGAAACAAAGTAATTATAGCCAGTGCAACATAGGCCTTCAGGCAGAGTATTTTGTAATATTTTTGATACCAGTTCTACTTCTATTGTTCATTCTTTCTTAATTCTTTTATAAGTACCACACAATATTCTCCTTTTTAAATTAGCCTAAAAACAAATAACATAATTTTTTAATATTTCAGAGTTGTATTGCAATGTTTCTAAAACGAAAGCCGCATGCAATCATATACCAGGCCTACTACGATCGGCCTTAGTCGTGAGTCTTTCAATAATTCAATCACGTGTTATCGAATAATTGAATAAGTCATCGTGTCGAGCGACACAAATTTAATTTCAATACGCAGAACATTTAACGTACGATCGACCGACAAAGACTGAGATGTCAACGTCAACGCCAGCGAAAATGAAACAAGTGGATTGCTTACTGTCGGTACATGACGACTATGATATACACTAACCCCCTAAACAATTTTTATAATTTTTAAACGATCTTGAGATTGCTATATTAGATTTAAAACATTTATTAAAGTAAGTAGTTAAATAAAACCAAAAAATTTGAATTCATATTTTTTTCAATTTTATCTAAAAAATTTCTTTATTTTTAAGAAAGGCTTAATAATTTTGCTTTACTTTATTTTTGGCATTGTTAAAAAATATTTTATTCAACTAATAAAATTCGGCAAATTTATTTTTCATTTTTCTAAAAAAAACCTACACATTTTGTCTTTTAAAAAATTAAAACAAATTTCTATATTTTTAAGAAAGGCTTAAAAATTTTGCTATAATATTTTTTCGGCATTGTTAAAAAAATATTTTATTAAAAATTTAATTTTTATTTTTTCTTGGTGTCTTTTAAAACATTTTAAAAATTTCTAAGAAAGGCTCAAAAATTGTAGTCTTATTTTTTTTCGGCATTGTTATTAATTCCATTAATAAAATTCGAACAAAATTTTTTTTATTTATGGGCATTTTTGTTTTGGCGTGACGTTACGTTTAAAAGAAAAATAGTACAAAAAATTCACACAATTTCTATGCACTACATTTAGTGAAGAAATAACAACAATAGTTCTGATCGATTAATAGATATAAGAAAAACTGGCGTTACGTTACAAAAAGTAAAAATGGCTTATTTATCATTAAACAGCTCATTCTGAGATAAGATCCCATCATCAAACATAAATATTTACAGCCTAATATACTGCTTACCCCTTGCGTATAGGGTATACGAAGAAAAGAAACAAATCGATCGTAGAAGACGGAACCGCAATACCCAGAGACTGGCAATGTGAGTGATTGTCGCAAAAGCTCAAAGGCGACAACAGCTCTTCGAATTGTACTGATTTTTATTTATTTTATGTTCGAACCGAAACGTTTATGGAATTTTAAAACATATCAGAAATCCAAGTACTCCAATACCGATTGCCAATTGGTGTGGGAAAATTTCAGTTGTGTGATTTTTGTAAAAAAAATAAAAGGCGTGGCAATTGAAATTGAATTTTAATGCTGGCTCATGGCATCAGTATAACGTATAGTTAGTTCGAAACTCAAAGTTTCAATCCGCATGAAAATTTAAAGCTCTGTCCCCCCCTCGAATGTTTAAACTCTATACGCCACTGACTCATAAAGTAGCAAACTAGGTCGATAACTGACCTACACAAGAGCACGTACAGGCACACATAGCTACACATTTATCGAATATGCAGTTCGATAGATTTTTGACATATTTGAGCCAGAGGCGCATTGAACTGATGATTGGAAGCAACTGGCAGTGTCATTCACACGCATTCGCGTGCAGAGTGTTTCCCGTGGGAGAAAAATGCGAAGCTGCCGCATTGGTTTTTGTTTGTTTTTGTTTTTTTTTTTTGGATTCGTAGTATTCGTGGCCCAAAATTCACGCTGATTGGGCTTGAGCTTGTAGAGAAGTTAAACAAATCAATACGAAAACGATGCAAATGGCAAAAGGTATGTTAAAAATGCTGCCGAGTAATTGGCAGTGCAGCAGCAGGAGCGGAGTTGGAGTCGGAGCAGCAGCTGATGACGTTGTGACCGTGATGATGTTGATGATTGCCTTGATTTGGCTGTAGTTTTTCTGAATCTTCTTGTAGTATGTAGTATGATTGCAATCAAGTGGCAGCCGATGATGCCGCCAAAGTGCAGCTAAACATCTGGAGCAGCCAGCGAGCCGCCCAACTATATGACCACTGATCTTTGCCGACTCAGTCAGAGTCAAGTTTCAAGGCTTTGATCTGTCACCGCTAACTGGGATGCACTGGGACACCAATCGAATCACGGCAAGAGCGCGGCAGCAGATAAAATTATTGAAATTACATTGGCAAGACGCCGTCGATCAGTTGCAAGCTGCAGAGGACCCTTTTTGCTCCGCTGTATTGTGTTTGTTGCAACAAGTTTCCCAACACTTTGCCACAGTGTTTGTAATAGGGTTGGCCTTAGCCTGTGCCAGACAGGGAACGAGTGCCAGCGAGTGAGCTGGCAATAATTATCGCTTTTAGTTTTAACTTGCCTGTCAATGTAATTTCAAAAATGTCGTCAGTGTCGCTTTGTAGCCGGCATAGTAGCTCATTGGACTCCGGACTGCCCCCGAACAGCTCCATGTACTGATCGGAGCTGTGATTTTCATTGGATTTCGTTAGCTTGTTTGCACTGCTCGGTCTTGAGTCGTTTTTAAAAAGTAATCATCATTAAAATATTTATGGGTTATCTCTTGCTCTCTAACCAGCAATGGTTGGTTCACAAAAAAAAAAAGCCACGATGAGTGGTGCTTGTAATGACCATACATAGCAATTGGTTCTCACGTTCGAAAAAAGCCGCTGCCAATTTGGCGTCATCATCGCTTTAACCTGGTCTTGGTTATTTGTACTTGCTTCTTGTCCAGCTTGTCGTTGTCATTGTCAGCAAAAACAATAAGACTTTATAGAACTTTGTCAGCTGTTGAAAGGTGCTACTTAATTGTAAGCCAGCCATTGATTGAAATTGGCATCTTTAAGATCTAAGCTACCCAAAACCGTTATGGTAAGTCCAAAAGTTGCTTGAAAACGTTTTTTTTTTTTCAAAAATAATCTTATATTGTACAGTATTTTTAAAACTTTTGTTTCCCATGGAGGGTTGCAAAATTAGGAGAAGTAGAATAACTTCGTCTTGTATGTCAGTTCATTTTTTTTTTCTTTTTTCTCGCCCCCTTCCTTCCCCTTATAAGCTTAAAGCGCTATATTCGGCCGACCTCTGGAAAACGAAGACACTAGAGAAGTCCGCTCGTTTATCCATGCATCCGTCTATCTTAGATCTTGGTGACTATAATAGCAAGGATATCCAAAATTGTGATTTGGACACCTTGTACGTCAGTTAATTTTTTTTTTTTATCTTTCTCGCCCCCTTTAATCCCCTCATAAGCTTAAAGCGCTATATTCGGCCGACCTCTGGAAAACGAATCCGAACATTTTAATCGGACTCGTTTTAAAACCGAATGTTTGCTGCTCCCATTTTCACCAATTTTTCATGTGGTTTTAAACCGAATGTTTTCTTGCAAAAGGATTTTTAACGAATCGGCAAAATAAGTTTAAAAAAATACGAATTTTATACTGACATAATTTTTTTAATATTCTTTGATGATGATATTATTAGATTATATTAATACCAACTACAAGTTAGATATTTACTGACAATTGTTTTAAATATTTTTTTTTTTTCTGACTAAAACTCAGAAAATAGTATGCACAGCCAAAACGAACGTCAGAGTTCGATTTTCTCTAGCATTTAATAATATTATTGGGGAATACTGCACTGCGACCCTAAGGGTGTATTGTGATCCCTTCTAGCGCTAGAGCTCCTCAACTAGCCCAATATTCGAGACAAGCTCAATTATTTTAGATTGGTCTAGTCGCGTAACAGCATGAATCGCAAAGCATTTATATGGATAGCTAAGTTGTGTTTTTCTAGTTTCAAGACCCAATCGATGCAAAAATTTGTTTTCTATTTTATTTTGACGCTATTAGGACAAAATTCAAACGGGTTACAGCCGCCAATTCATTTGCTGATGAAAATCGTGAAATGTATTGCACGAGTTATTTTGAAGGCTATCTAAGAAATCGGATTCGGATTCAGCGACCTAAAACTATATAAACAACTTTCTCGGACAAACGTTGGCTAACAAAACATTTCGTCGGAATTTTTTAGGTTGAGAATCTCTATTTTCAAGTGCAGATGTCAGAGCAGGTATACTATTATAGATGTTTTTGGGGTCCTTCAATTCGAATCCCAGGGCAGCAATCAGACATAACCTCAAAAGGAGTTATGCTGGAGGTTATCTCTGA
This sequence comes from Chymomyza costata, assembly GCA_018150985.1. Classification (NCBI taxonomy): domain Eukaryota; kingdom Metazoa; phylum Arthropoda; class Insecta; order Diptera; family Drosophilidae; genus Chymomyza; species Chymomyza costata. The sequence continues at coordinate 20,759,364 of JAECWU010000127.1, read as the reverse complement.
ACGGGTTTGTAAACCTCCGATTCGGCGTTGAAAACCATTAACTGAAAAAAATTAAATGGAATTTTGGACGTTAACTCACGTGTTAGGGTTTTTTGTGAACTCAGATTCGCATTTAGCGCATCTAAATCCATATAGCTAGGGCTGCCTATCTAGCCTGTGCAAGAAAGGTTGCATAACTTAGTAGGTTCAGCTTCAAAGGCCGGTTGCCGTCAACTTGAGGCATCTAATTTGTGCAATGTTGCAAAGGAAATTTGAAGAACTATCAACCGCGGACTACCTTCAAAACTTAAGACACCTGGGACACCTTTTGTAGCTTAAATTATTAAATTTAAATTGCGAAAATTTTGATGAATTGAATATTGTGTGTTTCTTTGATTTCAGTTTTTTAAAGAGAATAAAAATAACGAGATCACAAATGTGACGTTTACAACGTCTGTATGGGGAGATGCAGCATGAGAGTTACAGATGTTAATTTTAAATATGTAAGTAAAAACTTTCAACGCTTCTGATACTGTCTTTTGCCATTTTTTAAATGTTTTTGGTGATTCGCTATATTCGTTATTTTCAGCACGGTAATATGCCGAACCAACCAACTCTGATGGGTTATATCATAGATTGACCCCCAAAATCTCAGTTTTATCTAGTAGTCACCCTATTCAAACGACTCAAAAGAAAATATGGGAGCTGGGCACTTTATTAAAATATTCTGCTCATGAAAACAATATTTTGCCAAAAATTTAACGAATCGTTTTGGCATCAATTAATCTGGGGCATTTTTTAAGGTTAAAGGCCCATACGCAGCATGCAAAAACTTCGCACAAAATGTCAAAGCTTCATATAAAAAAAATTTCCCACCATTAGGGATTTTTTTTTATACGAAGTTTTGACATTTCGCGCCAAATTTTTGCATGCTGCGTATGGGCCTTAAGGGGTATACGCAGTTCGAAAAATTTCGCGCGGAATGACAAAACTTCATTAAAAAAAAAATCCCATTTGGGATATCCCATTTGGGATTTTTTTATATGAAGTTTTGTCATTCCGTGCGAAGTTTTTCGAACTGCGTATAGGCCTTTATGCCGAACAAATTTGAATTGTTGGTTCCACGCAGTATATAAGAATGTATTAACACATTATAACATTTTTTTCAAAATGCTTAAATTACTAGCTAAGCCAAAGATAGATTTTTTGCATAAAAGCTTTGAAATATCAAATTTTATATATTTGCTCAATCGCGAATAGATCGCAAAAAGTTTAAAAATCGCGTCTCTTTTATTTTGGCTGGAAATAAGTCGAAACACTTGAATATATAATAGAAAATGTGCTAAGCTGATATAGATAATTAAATTATTCATCTTTCATTACTTCAAGATATTATCGTCACATTCAAGGCTCGGTATCAATTTCCGGACTCTCAGCATTTGAGGATCCTGCTAGCATCCCGCCCATAATGCGCATTTTAAAATGCCTTCCCATCACGCCCACATCCCGTCGCCAACTCATGCCGTCATACAAAGCAGTTTCCCAAAGTTTCCAAATGACAGCTCTTCGATTTGTCTGTTCGGCCAGGCGTCACCTTTTTCACTGTCATTGCCACTGGCCAGTGACTTGTTGTTGTACTTGTTGCTGTTGCCTGGAACTGCCTTTAAAGTTACGTGGTGCAGTCAGCGTCTGCGTCGGCGTCGCCGTCTGTCATATGTGACTTGGCTTGAAGAAAGAGAGTCGAAAGAGAGATATCTTTGGATATCTTCAAATGTTTGCCTGTTGACTGCGCTGCTGCTGCGCTGTTGTCGTTTATCAATTATGACAAATCTTTGCGCATGCGTGGCCAGCGACGTCGGCAGCGGCAGCGCAGCAGCTATTTTTAAACTTTTGTATAAAAGTCTCTTGCACTCGCGCTCCGCTCTTCCTGCGTTTTCCTCTCCTTTTTCTTATATGCCATTTCGTGTTTCATTTTAATTTGTAATTATTTCTTGAGCGTTTTTTGCTGCCTTGTAAGTGTGTGAGTGTGTGTGTGTCTACTGTGTGTTTTGTTTTTGTTGTTTTGGTTATTATTGCTGTTGTATACATAATATCTCAAATGATATCGTGGCATTGTTTATTGTTGTTGTTTTTGTTGTCGTTTGCTTGTCGTTGATCTTTGCATGTCTTTTTCGAACTTCATTTGCGCTTCGGTTCGGTGACAAATAAATTAAGTAGCAGTCGCGCCACTTCAGTCCACAACACCAACAACAACAACAACACAAGTGGAGCAGCTAGCCGACTACAGTATACCCTATAAATAAGCTATTACAGCTAGTATGCACAGAATGCGCAGCCGTATTTAATATGCTCCAAGCCATACATGATTTTTAAATTTAATTTAATAATTTCTAGCAATTTAAATTTTTATTTTATCTACAATCTAACCGAATACGAAAACGAGAAATATGCAGCGAAACCTTTGATTTCACAAGTTGCTGCTCTCAATTCCAGCAAAACGAGTTTTTTATGTGGTTTGAATCCGACAGCTCAGCAGCAGCAGTAGAAATCAAAACGAATTCAAAATGAAATCATTTATTTTTTAATATTCTAATAGGTGCATACAAAAAGTCAAGAATACCTTCAAATTGCATTACTTTGAAACTCGAGTAAGCCAAAACTCTATAACTTAACAAATTTTATCTATTGTAATTTTTTGAACTAAGTTTGGAGTTTTTGGCCCGTTGTTCCATCTAGGAACCACGGAAAAATATATATAAGTTTTGATAACTTAAAGGCCAACAGCTATGCGATTAGACGCATAGAAAGTTCTTCCAAGAACTCTTTTAAACATTTTCATAGCTTTTAATGATTGAATACATAATATTGGAAAGATCAAATATTGAGTTAATTCTTGCTATGGGAGACGTGAAATAGGACGTATTGGAAGTGAGAACCAGACGCATCTTGAACAAATTTGCATGCTCCCAGCTCTGAAGATTTTCGTGAGGCACAGCCGAACTTACGAACATGACTAAATCATTTTCCTGACCCTTTGCTTTCAAGCTGTTACATGCATTTCCTTGAACCCAGTATGCTGCCTTAATATTTGAATGCAGAGTATCCAAAAAAAACAACGACAAGCAAAAATTGCCATGCAGCTTTGGCCATCATTACAACAACAACAACAACGACAACAAGTACAACAACAACAACAGCCAGCTGTAATTAAGAGTAGATTCTTATAAAGTCAGTTAAAGTCGTCGTTGTTTAGATGTATCAGTGCGTGTGTATGTATCTGTATCTGTGTAAAAACTACGCCCCTTTTAGATTTATTAAATGTTCGGTGATTGGAAGCAGTCACTGTCGCTGAGGGGCTTGGGGAGTCCAGCTAATTACTCATAATGGCGGCCCAAAAGCAGACAAACTGCATTTAAGCGATTTTAATGCAATTATGCCTGTTTTTTCAAGCAGCAAGTTGGCAGTTCTCTGGAAATTGTGCTGCTGCCCACTCCTAAGTACTTGATCAAAAAGCCAACTGCCAACTTGAAGCCAAATCAGCAGCTACTGTGCTTAGCCTTTGGACGACCCCCGATATAGTGTAGAACCCACCCAAGGCTCAATAGCGGCTAGGTGTATAGTACATACGTACTTATGTACCAAACATATACATATGTACTACAGCTGGCGGTCTTCACTCGTTTATTAATTTGGCATGTGACAAATTATGCGTTGGCCAGCAATTAGAACTGAAATCCGTAGACAACGACTTTTAAGGCTTCCAAGTTTTATTTGTCTAGCAACTTACGGATTTGGGCCTTGGGTCTTAAGCGTTTAGCGCTGATTTAACAAAAATTTTCTGCAAGACACGTACAAAAACTTCGATCGAAATGTGGACAGAGACAGGAACGACGCGGTACGACTCGGCTGCGCTTGAGGCCTGCAGGAAGAGCCTCAAAACAGACGACAAGTGGCACTTTGGCGCATTAAGAAAATCTGTACAAGTGTCACTTTGGCACACACAGCGAGCCATGAGAGAGAGCAGTGGTGAGAGGAGTGAAGGGCAGAGTTTGCTGGATTGGAACTTGGAAACGCCAAATGTCTGGTTGCAATTCAAGAAGGATTATACATTTTAGCAGCTCAGTCTCTCAGGCCTCCAGCTTGTTTAATCACTTAACATTTAGAGCGAGTGAGCCGGCAACAGCAGCAGTGAGTGTGAGTTAGACTAGGTCCAAATTGTCCAGTCATCGGCATTATTTAATGAGTTGCCAACAGGTTGCAGGATTGCCGTATTGCCGGGTTGCAGGGTTTGCAGCGCAACCAAACCAAGCAGAAAATCAGCAGCAGAGGCATTCTGCTGAGTCAGCGTCGCAAACAGAAGCCAACAGGCCAGTCGACGCGTCAGTCACTATGTCCGTCAACTTGGTTGCAGGGAACTCGTAGCAGCAGCAGCAGCAACCTACGCCAAGCAGCAGAGTCCAGAGTACCACCGAATCGGAGACAAGGCTTGGATGATATGGACATGGCATTGGACATGGACACAAGTGCAGAAGTGTCATGTAAATGCAACTTGTTGGGCGCTGCTACTAATTCTGTTGACGCTGACGCTGCTGCTGCTGCACTTGACTCTACCTTGAGCTGCGCAGCAGCAGAGATGCTGCGTCGCTGCTTTCAATGTCAATTTGACAGACAAACTGTCGACCGTTTGAAGCATATGCAGCTACTGTCCACACCACACCACACTAAACCACACCAGACACACCACAACGCACTCCATCTACCGATTATGATTCGGATGCGCTACACAAAAAAGTGTGGGTTATATTAAAAGATACAAGTCAAAATACATTTTTTTTAAGGTTCCAATTTTTGTCTTACTTTCTCAAAAAGTGGAACTTGGCTTGGTTGTTATATATTTTCTTGCCCCCATTTTCCTAATTTATTTTCCTTTTCGATTAGGATATGCGATTTATTTCGATAATTCCACAAGCTCTGTAAAAATCTGAGAAATGGGTTGTTAACATTTTTTCACAGAGACCATCACATTGAAGGAAAAAATATTAAGGGCTGTTGCCACTCATGTAAAAACATTCGAGAAACCCTGATGAAGACTGCTCGGGACTGGCTCAACTTAGCTTTCCCGATCCCATCAATAGTGTGTGAGGTGCCATCGGAATAAGAGAAGCGATCAATAACTAGGGATTGAAAAGCACATTTTTCAAAAATTATGTGAGAGCCAGTGGCAGATCTTCGGGGGGTTTTCGGATACGGAATATTTCGGGCTGTTGCCAATCACATAGATACATTCGAAAAACCATAGTGATGACAGAAGGACGGGACGGGCTCAAATTAGCTTTCCCGATCCCATCCATAGTGCTCAATTACTTCGAAGTGGTTCCATCAGGCGCATCGGAATAAGAAAAGGGATCAATAACTTCGGATTGAAAAGCAAAGCATTTTTTCAAAACTATGTGAGAGCCAGTGGCGAATCCACGGGAGAGGGTTTTGGGTCGGGTTATTTCGGGCAGTGGCCAATCACTTAGAAAGATTTGAAAAGAAGACTGAAGGTCGAGACGCAACAAACTTAGATTTCCCATCATAATGTGTGATATGTAGCTTGATTATTTCGAAGGGGTCCCATCAGGGCCATCGGGATACATGTAGGGATCAAAATTAGGGATTGAAAAACGAACCATTTTTTCAAAATTATGTGAGAGCCAGTGGCGAAAAGCCACGAGGTTTTCGATACATTCGAAAAAAATCCTGGTGAAGACTGAAGAAGGTCGAGACGGGCTCAACCTAGCTTTTCCGATCCCACCCATAGTGTTTGACTTGTAGCTCGATAACTTCGAGGGGGTTCCATCAAGGACATCGAAATAAGAGATGGGATCAATAAGTATGTTATGTGAGAGCCAGTGGCGGATCCACGGAGGGTTTGGGGTCCGGACCCCTCCCTCCTCTTTTGCGATCTCTGATTTATATACACTTAGAAGTGCAGTACCAACCTAAGACCAAATCCTGGATCCACACCTGGTGAGAGCTGTTGATTTTTTCAAGTGGACGCTTGGAAAATCTGCCTCTAGCAGCTCCCCCATTCTGCCGGTGGCAGACCTGCATCTCATAAAACCTATTGTGGTACAGGGTATAAGCTGTGGAGTTGTATTTTTAAGAATGACACAATGTGAACTCCTTCTAGATGTAGCTAGCTCATTGGCCAAGTTCATAGGCGCTAACCAAAACAATCGAAAAAAATAATATTTTTTTTCGATCATATGCAACAAATTGTTGCCGTTGTTGTTGTTATTGTTGTTGTTGTTCTTGACTTCAACTTTAGCCGTCAAAGTGCTACTTCAGATACTTGGGCGCGCAGATTACACTTGTATCTACATATGTATAAGCAGCAAGTGTGTGTGTTTGTGTATCTGTGAGGTTGGCATTCACAGCATTCAATAAAGAATTTTTGCGATTTTTATCTGTGGCAGCGTTTTGGAGCTGGGGGAGAGTATGCGGCACGTTGCATTGCATCGGTTGCCCTTTCTTAATACTACATACTTATAATTGATTAAAGAGAAAATTTCCATGGCATTTATGCGTGCCATGCCACTCATATACACTCAAAAAAAAAAAAAAAAAACCCAGAAGACAAGACACAATGTCGAGTTGTTGACAGCTGCAGACTCGGGAGAAACGTCTGCGGCGGGTCTTTGGGTCTACTGTGCCTCTGGTACTGGCGCGTTCTTTGGAAGTAGTTGTCGAAATGTTTTTATTTGTTATCGATTAATCGCTTGAATCAACAGTTGAGCAGTTGAATATGCGGCTGCTGATGATTATGATTAAGATAATAATGATGCTGATGTTGATGACGCCAACGAGTTTGGTTTGGTTTGGTTTGGCCAGTGGCCAGTA